>CM059562.1:60200200-61604207 GCA_030386875.1 Morinoia aosen
GGTCGGTGATACTTCGTAGTAACGAGAATGATATAAGCAGTTATTTCGACATCGTTATAACAGAAAGTATTCAAAACTTAAACGTTTAACTTGTGAAGGGAATTCAGTTTTTCATTCTTATATAGTACGATTGGAGAAGTCATCAACCTTAAAAATAAATAAATCAAAACATGAAAATGTAGAACTTAATTTTCCATGTTTTAATGTAGGATTGATAACAGATACGTCGGATTTCCACAGGCTGAAAAAATTACCATATCTTATAATATGCTTATATGACCGGCTAGCAAAATTAGCATGAAAGACTGATCTTCAAATGTACACATTCCGATCAGCGGAGATTTAAAGATATAACATGAGCAAAATTAGAATGGATTTTAACAGCCACAGACGATCAAATTCTTACATTGCTGACGATATCATCAAAATATCACCGAGCCTGGTCCACTTGCAGCACAGGCACTGGCGGGAAAATCACCTGAGTTGGTCACAAAGTCGGCCATGAAACCTAGAAGCAGCTCGACTTCTGTTGGCTGTGAGTGATGGATATTACATTCGGTTTCCTGTAGCAGAACTAGATCAGGTTTTTGAGAGTGGACATGAAATTTTACTAATTTATTTGAGACGCGTAACTAAGTTAGAAAGTCCTCTTAAAGTTTGAATGGTTTGGAATAAAAGCGGGCAGTACTATGTCTTTGGTTACCCATGAAATAGAAAGAAATCATTCAATTGTTAAATACCGAACCTCCGCAGTTTAAATACTCCCTTCACGCGTAAAATTTGTCGCTCATTCATACTGATTTTCGTAACATTGTCTCATTTTATGAATGTTTGTAAAATATAAAAAAATGATAAAGGTACTTACGTTCAGTGACCACAAATTTGAATATTAAAATTAGTAAACATTTCATGCAAAAAAGGGGGCAGAGATACTCAGGAGAACTACTCAAAATACTCAAAACTTTCGGCACAAATTTTTCATTCAAGAACAATGCACGATGTATTATATTTCATGAAGAAAAGCCCCTTGCATTGGACAAATGTGAAATGGTAATAGTGTTATAAAACAAATAGCCCTTTCTAAGGTAGCATTTGGGTGTTTGGAGCTCAAATAATCTAAATAACTGGTTATTTTATCAACAGAAAATAAATTAACCGAACAACACAAAAAAACCGCAGCTCCTTTAATAAATGGGCCCTTACAAAACAATTTTTTCTTTCAATTCTTCATTCAAGATAAATAGCTTTAATTATTCGGGACTCATTATAAAAAGACTTTAGCGTTAAATAAATTTGATTTTGCACCTGAGATGAGATGCCTTAGATGCTACGGACGCCACTCATAAATAGTGGCTACTACAATAATTGTTGGCATTTCTCTCGAGGTCGTTGAAGGTTGGGTGCTCCACGAGTAGTACAGTAATTATATTGTATTCTCACCTTACGCTTATTTAGCGGGTTGTTTCCAATAACTTAGTCTCGGCCTTAAAAATTTTTTATCAACTCTTCAAATTAGAAAATTTTTTTGAAGGGGAAACTTTGCTATTTGGAGGGACACAATGATGACAATGGATGTTAAAAATTAGTTTTTTTTATAAATTTCTTTTTCCGTGTTATCATTATTTACAGTTTTTTTTGAGATAAATCGTCACTGTTTCTTGAATTTCCTGGCCTGCTCGTACAAGATGTGACGTCATTCTAATTGTTTGAAACTCCGAGTTTTTGTCATAAGTGATGAATCGAACGAATGAAATTAATTTAGTTTTCATGTATTGTTGATTTCCCAAAAAATAGAGCTTACCAGGCTTTGAGAAATTTGAGGTAGTACGCAGAAATATTTATTGTTATATGGGTGTATGAAAAACTTTAGAAACCGATAACTGTTTCTGATTCTCCTGAAAATAAAAGAGTTGTCGAGTTGGTTTGGGCCGACGTCAGGCATCAGATAAATAATGAAGGCATCTACGGATGCTTTATTTCCAATCAAGCCTGATACATATAACCTTGTACATTGGATTTTCAAATGCCTTATAACTAACGCCAGGACGCTTTCCCCCGGTCAAGACCGGTACCCATTTCAGACACCTGGGTAGAGTGGGGTATTGTGCTTGGAATTTTTCTCCTATACCCAACAGAGAAAATCGCCACCGCCAGCGCCGAGTTTCGAACCCGGGTCTCTGCCGCACGGCGGCAGAACCTCTAGCACATGGCTATCGCGAGCACCCGATAAGACAATTTTACGAGAGAGCCATTGTAATAACGCATTCCCTTGTAATATCATCATTGTTGGGGTATTTATTTCATCATGAGTTAGGTGATATCTAGCTTTTTCACACGCTTATGCTTTCCATACCAATCCTACATAACATGGGATCGTCAAAAATCATTACAAAAGTCTGATATAGTTAAAGAAATTATACCCAAACCAGGACATTAGGACTTTGAAGCTGCCTAAAATACAGCTTCTTTCTTCCTATCGCTGCACTCTCTTAGTTTACTACTAGCTTAAAAAAAAAAAAATTCCAAACAGTCTTTCGACTAACGAGAAAAAAGCATCGAGGCGTTCAACAGAAACTCTTTAATCGTCGCAGGGTTCACTTCGACTTAAGAGCTGCGTCTGATCTAGTCCAGAAGTTTCTGATCAGTCAAAACACGTGATTCTATTTGTTTCATGTTCGCTTTGTGCGCTAGTTATCTTCAGAAAGCATGCACACCTTCAATTAGATGTGGCCTGACACCAGGCGATGTGGTGCTCTGGTCCACGTAGGCTTAGGGGGGAGGACGTTGGGTCTAACGCCGATCCCCTGTCACGTTTATTCAGACAAACATACCTGGTGCTTTCAAGTAGCCTCTTCCCTGTTCAACTGTCAACCTCGTTTCGTCTTAGTAAGTTATTGAAATCCGCTACGACTTTCCCTTGTTGCTAGAGGAGCAGCATGAGTCGGAGAGCCTTGTCGTGTGTCGTGTTCTGAACCTCGCATCCGACCCTGGGAATTCATCAGAGAGATTCGTGTCATCCGTTCGCAAAAATGGGGAATTTTTGAGGGTTGTTAGAGAAATGAATGAACTGTGTACTCATTTGAACGAGCTTGTGTGAAAGCATGAAAATATTTGAATCCGTTTTAGGAACAAATGAATACATGAACTCATGAACATGAAATGAACACATTAACTCATAGAAAAAAATGTTGTAACTGAATTTGTTAAAAAACGAATCAAATTGATTGTCGCCTTGTTCACAGAACTCAGTAGCGGTGTTGCAATTAGTGCGAGTGAAAACTAATTCTCAAAGGAAGTTAAATTTGGCAACAAAGTGGATGTAACTCACCTCTTTGGTGTGATTTTTATTTTGGATGTGATGCACGCAACTAAACTTAAATTAGGCACCGATAACAAGTTTGCGGAAAAAAACATACGCCAGTACGGAAAACACTCGATCTGGATACACTACCGCATTTACGCTTGTCTCTGCACTTCTTTCTACGAAAGAAGCTAAAACTCATAAGTGACTCGGCATTGTACTTCGGCTTGTTTTTACTACAGGTAAGTATACTAATATATATATATACAGGGTGTTTCAAAAATACACGGCATAATTTCAGGTATGTATTTCCCACATGTAGACAATCAAAATAGTTCATTACAACATATGTCCGGAAATGCTTCATTTCCGAGTTATGGCCTTCACAACATTGAAATTCACCGGAACGTTTTTCTTTCCGCAGGTCGTTGCCGTCAAAGGACACATTAAGAGGGCACTCTGACAGATCATTCCTAGGCGAAGGTTAAATTCAGTGTTGTGTTTGGCGTTCGACTGTGTGTCATGTACACAAATCAGGAGCTGGCAGAGATGCACTTGATCTACGGTAAGGCAGACGGCAATGCTGCGCTGGCTCGTCGTTTGTACCAGGAGAGGTACCCACAGCGACAATGTCCAGATCGGAAGACATTTGTAAGTCTCCATCAGCGTCTGTGCGAGTATGGAAAATTTGACTCTCCTGGGTTGGGAAGGGGACGACCAAGATCTACAACTCCAGAAGAACAGGAGGAGATTCTGGAGATTGTGAACAGAACTCCTTCTATCAGCACACGAAGGTTAGCGTTGCAAGTGAATGTTCCCCATACGACTGTCTGGAGACTGCTGAAAGAGTATCAATTGTATCCTTACCATTTGCAACGTGTACAGGCGCTGTCACCAGCAGATTACCCTGCACGAGTTAGGTACTGTCAGTGGTTCTTGCAGCAATGTGCTGCAAATCCGAACTTTCCTGCCTTAGTATTATTTACAGATGAAGCACAGTTCACACGAGATGGCATAACAAATCTCCACAATCAGCATGTATGGGCGTATGAAAACCCAAATGCAACTGTTGTATCTCATCACCAGGTGCGGTTCTCCCTCAACATGTGGGCCGGTATCATTGGTGATCGGTTAGTTGGACCCCATGTACTTGTAAACAGACTTACGGGGCAGGCGTACACAAACTTCCTGGAAAACATCATACCTGATGTTTATGACGACACTCCACTGATCGATCGTCAGCACGCTCACTTCTTGCATGACGGCGCTCCTGCACACTTCAGTCGTACGGCTCGCCGGTACTTGGATCGAAGATTTCCTGATCGATGGATAGGTAGAGGTGGCCCAATTGCTTGGCCTCCACGCTCACCTGATCTGAACCCTCTCGATTTCTACTTGTGGGGCCATTTAAAATCATTGGTTTATTCGTCTCCGGTGCCTGATTTGGAATCCCTTCGGAATCGAATTGTGGCACGCTCTGAGGACATACGCAACATTCCTGGAGTGTGGGATCGTGTTCGCAGGTCAATGAGACATCGATGTGAGGTCTGTATTCAAGCAGGAGGTGGTCATTTTGAACATCTTCTGTAATGGCAACGACCTGCGGAAAGAAAAACGTTCCGGTGAATTTCAATGTTGTGAAGGCCATAACTCGGAAATGAAGCATTTCCGGACATATGTTGTAATGAACTATTTTGATTGTCTACATGTGGGAAATACATACCTGAAATTATGCCGTGTATTTTTGAAACACCCTGTATATATATATATATAGATACAGGGTTTTGGTGGTACTCTTGGTACAAACTTGGGCTATTAGTAGAAAATACAAATTTAAAAACTTTTCGTCAGTGAAAAAATATCGAAAAACGCTTAATTTTTTAATTATTGGGCTTAGCAGCTTTTAATGCTGCGCTTCAAGAACTGGTCAATGTGAAGTTTAATGCAATCACGGAAAATAAGAATTCCGATCTTAGGAATCACTATAGGAACCCATTTAAGAACGTTTTACATGAATGACATTCTGCTCGCTGATGCGTTATTTTCGAATAATTGAACTTTGAAGTTGGCCTTGGCGCCAAAGGAAGCGAGCGCGTGAAACGGAATTTAATTAATAACGGAAGCTATTACAAACGTAAAGAGGTTAGGTCGTGAGGGGGAGGCACAGTTCTTCTAGTGAAAATTATAAATAAAGCTTCTAACCCACCCATTAGGGTGACGACCGCAATCTTGTTGACATCGGGTCCAAGATGGCGGCGCCCATGGTGGTCGCCATGTTAGACCCGATGTAAACAAGATTGCGGTCGTCACCCTAATGGGTGGTTTAGAAGCTTTATTTATACTTTTCACTAAAAGAACTGTGGCTACTCCTCACGACCCAACCTCTTTACGTTTGTAATAGGGGGTTAGCTTCCGTTTTTAATTAAATTACGCTCGCTTCCTTGGGCGCGCGACGGCCAACTTCAAAGTTCAATAATCCAAAAATAACGCATCAGCGAGCAGAATGTCGTTCATGAAAAACGTTCTTAAATGGGTTCCTTTAGTGATTGTTTGGAATATAATTATCAATTTCCATGATTGCATTAAACTTCACATTGACCCAAGAACTCACCGCGATCCTAGTAAACCACATGCACTAATGTTCAATAATAGCACACGAGGGGAGTGAAAAACGTTAAATAACATGAGGTACTTTAATAAATAATAGAAAGTAACGCATCAAAGTAGGTGTTCAAAATTTCGACCATTAACATCGATACACGCACGACACCTTCGTCGAAGCGAGTTGCGCACGTTGCCAAACATTCCTGGCTTGTCAGCGAAATCTCCAGCAGCGACTGCAATTCGAGCGACAAGGTCTTCTTAAGACTCCACAGGTGTCGCATTAATCAAAGATTTCAAGTGCCCCCATCAGAAAAAATCTAACGGAGTCAAATCAGGTGATCTCGGTGGCCAGGACACAGCACCACCACGACCAATCCATCGATTTGGAAATTGTTGGTCAAGAAACCGTCGCACATTTAGAGCATAATGTGCCGGAGCTCCATCGTGTTGAAACCAAAGTCGTCTACGAATACCTAATGGCACATTTTCCAATAAACCAGGAAGGACTTCTTCAAGAAAGATTTTGTACACATCTCCAGTAAGACGCTCTGGCAAAATGTATGGACCTATGAGTTGATTGTGCACGATACCTGCCCAAACCTTGACAGTGTAGAGATGTTGTTGATGACGTTCATGGATGATATGAGGATTGTTCTGCTGCCATGAGTGAAAGTTATGATAATCAAAAATTCCATCTCGGCTGAAGGTTGCTTCGTCCGTAAACAACACACACTCTGCAAAATTGGCATCTTCTACCCCCCCGATCTAAAAACCACTGCACGAATCGCTCACGAGGACCATAATCAACGGGAAGGAGACCCTGGACTCTTTGGAAGTGATACGGATGATAATTATTCCGGTTCAATACATGCCACACTGTACTATGGTCACGAATACACAAAGATGCTGCTGCGACACGGGTGCTCGTACGCGGGTTTCTACGGAAATGTTCCAACACTTCTTGCTCTCGATGATAATTTATCGGGCAACCAACGTTTACGCTGTTTTCACTAAAACTGCCGGTTTCCGTCAATCTTCGGTGCAATGCAGTGAATAATCGATGATCAGGGACTTCTCGATTAGGGTAACGTTCGTGATAGATTCTCGCGGCCCGTCTTGCATTACCATTAGCAGCACCATAAGTGAAATGCATGTCTGCCATTTGTGCATTTGTAAGGCGATACATCTTACCACTTCAGTGCCACGGTGCTAACTGACAAAAGATACACAGACGCTTCTCACCAGGGGTCGCTAACGTTGACTAGGAATTTCTAGAAATTTCCTGAATCTGTAAATTAATGTTTTAAACTGTAAATAAAACATGTTCGATTCTGCCAACACTTGTTCATTCTAATTCCCCATACTGCCCTTATTCCTGTCTGTTGCGAAATCGCTGTTGTGTTCTTGTAGCGTAGCATTAAAAACTTCTAAGCCCAATAGTTGAAAAACTGAGCGTTTTTCGATATTTCTTCACTCATGAAAAAGTGTTTAAATTTGTATTTTCTACTAGGAGCCGAAGTTTGTACCAAGAGTTTCACCAACACCCTGTATATATATATATATATACATATATATAAAGCAGGAAAAGCAAAAATAATTACAATGCCCCGTCGTTTATGAGTTTTATCATGGAAAGAGATGCAAAGGCTAAAGTTAAAGTGGTAGGGTATCCAGATCTAATGTATTTGAATGTAGAATATATATATATAAATATATATATGTATAAATATGTACAAATTTACGCAGATGTATATATTCTCGATTCATACCAGTGCTGATTCTTGAATATAGAGAGCAATAAAATTTCACTACCAAGTGCATGAATCTAAAACTACCCAAAAAATGCCGCTCAATTTTTTGAAAGCATGCAAATAATACATTTTGCAAGCTTAAGATAATACAATTCCAGCGAGATAACCAGAAGTGTCAGGACGTAAACAACATCGAATGCGAAAGAAAGCGAAAAAATGACCACAGTTCCCGCAAGCGCGAGTTGAAGATATCTTTCGCTTGAGGCAGGCAAATTTTACGAGTCTGGGTTGGAGAACAAGCCTCTTCATTTGCATGCCAGCTCTAGTATTTTGGAGCCCACCGGAATTCCACTAGTTATTTTAGCTGTAAACTTTCCAGTGCCGCACGAACCCAAGTAATGTCGGCCATCTCTTTTGTTCAAGAACCTTGTACGGTACATACATTCCTCGCCTCGCCCAACTAATGCGCAAAATCAAGCAGTTTTATTTAAATTGTAAACTGCTTTTATTGTGCTGAACTATTCATCACTGATATTTTATGATTCTTTGTGCGAACGTTCTGTGTCAAATTTCCGTGTTTTTTTTGGCATCCATCTTGAAATAAGTTACATTAATATTTGCTATATATTATAAGTTAAAACTTTGTGAAGTTATGTCTTCAACTTTAATTCGACTGATGTCAAAACGTTATGTGAGTCCCATAATTAATTATATACTTTCTAATGAATAACGTTGACCCTACTATGATTATGGAGCTGGTATGGCCGCGTCTTTCTCCGCAAAATATTGTATAGTACCGTGCTAATTTGCTAGGCATGTACGCTCGTCAAGAAGCCTTGAAACTTATTCAACGAATCGTCCAAGCTTCTCCCCATCCCGAATTTTTACCATTTTTGCTTAAGACACGCATTAAACACAGCAACGTCATTTATACACATCCCTCTCCAGCAAACGACAACGCGATGCCGCTGCGAGCCGGCTTCAGGTGCCGGACACTTGTTCTCTTCAATTTATTTCATGCCTTTGTATTCTTGATGGCTTATGAAAGGCTTTCTTTTATGCCGATTTTGGGTTGGATTCATCTTCTCAATTAATCATTCAGAGCTATAAATTGTTATCGGTTAATAATCAGTCATTGAATCTTAACTTAGTTATGCATTTGTAACGCTGTTGTCGTAAGTCACGTGAAGAGCTTCGACGTACTCACGAGATTGCTGTGTTTGCTTCAAGACTTAAATAGTTCCCAGAGGAATCATCGTTCTGGTGATGATCCCGCACTCTATACGATGTGAAAACTTCAGGAGACCATGATTTGCTCAGACTCTAACGCATTTTAAGAATTTCATGCAGTTATCTCAAGCTCATAAACAATTCTGATCAAAATTTTACATCGACTAAATGTTAACCAGTTTCTCTGCTCCATAATCGATGCCATTTTGGAGTCCGTCGCTTAAGTTCCATAATTTCAATGCCCAATGATATTTTTCTCGTACTAGCTTTGCAATGTATCGTATATCCCCAATACATTTTGGAATATTGAAATTGCGTCTTCATCGCCTATTTTTGATAAGGAATGAAAGCGAAATTGGGATGAAGAAGAGAGGTAAGACATTGAATTGAAGACATTGAATTTGAAATTGTTCAATAATATAAATGAACTCGTATGAATAATTCATTCACAGTGACAATCGATTATGTTGCACGTTTACCGAACGAATGAATTATTAAGAAGAAATAATTATTTTTTTGTGGTGAAAACAGGGGGCAAAAGAGAACATATCTTATTAAAATAATCATCAAGTAGTTCTACTTGATGATTGATGAACAATCTAATGAACATCTAAATCTAATCTAATGAACAATACTTGATGAACAATCTAAGTTATTTATTAAATCATACTAAGGAAAGCGCATCATTTTCTCAACAATCTCAAACTGGTATTTTCCTAAAACAATATACAGTTCAACGTTATATTTTTCCTTTCATCTCAGTCTTTAAAATTATTTTTTGTATAGTTCAAAAACTGATAAAACAGTTTTCGGTATAACTATAATTTAAATGAGATTATTGAATATTACGATTTAATGCATATTCAGTTCTGAATTTAGTAAACGCTTGTACACAATACGTAGGGCATTTATCTCACCTAGGTCAACAAATGCATCGATGTCGCAGTTTGTCGAAACGAGATGCCATTCTTCCCTGCGTTCAAATAGAGAGATTTTCTTGTACAAAGTTGCTAGTATTTTTTCGCAGTTCCGTAAGTTCTGAAAGCCACGAAATTTCCTTCATTTCAGACGGATTTAGTCTCGAAGAAAATGGATACCAAACTGAGAAAGTCCGTCGACAGGACGCTCTTAGTCTGAAACACTTCACTAGTTAATGCAATTTTATTGCCCGCTCGAAATTGACTCCAAGGAGAGGTTTACTTGCGGCTAGGACAGAAACAATAGAGGCTTCAACCAGCAATGGCGATGTATAGCTTTGTTAGTCTCTTTTCCTTGCAGAACACTTATTTAGCTCCGTAACTTTTTCTCCTCATCTGGTTACGAAGAAGTCGAGATGACGGTACAATTCAACACGCTGTGCAATTCTGGAGTGATTGAATCGATGTCTCAGGACGAACTGAACTCCGTTCTGAATCAGTTGGAGGAAAATACTATGTACTTCCATTTAGTCTTGAAACCTAATGCAAACACGATTTTTGTCTCCTATGAATGTTTTTCCATCAAATCAATTTTTCTGATAGAAAAAGGAAACTGTGCGCCAAGTCTTTGATCTTTATTTTATTCTGGAATTGATTTTAAAAAATATTTTTTATCATTATAGGTAATATATTTTCTGCTAAACGGACTATGCTTGAAGACGAAAATCTTGGAACCTTAATCTCATTAGATATTTCTAATAGCTCTGTGGTAAAGTTCATTGGTGACTGTGACTTTAAATTTCTGTTCTTATTATAGATTAAATCAAAGCTTCACTGTGCATAAATAGATACTCAGAAACTTACACTTCTTAAATTTTCACCAATGTTTTATTGAGAATATAATATATTTCATACTATTATTATTATTCAAGTATTATTATATTGAAAGTATTATAAATTTTACTATCTCTGTCAGAATCCAGTCATGAATAATTTGAAGTGTAATAATTCTATTTTAGAATATAGTTTGTTTGGATTTAAATGAAATGCTTTAATTCGTAAAAATCTAAAGTGAAGAAAGAAGGAGACTTTATCTGTTCTTTCCTTGACTAATTCGAGTCACGACACTGAAGTTAAACCAGCTTTGGACTTTACAGCCTAGAGATCAGCCTACGGAAAATTCAGTAAACATGGAGCGCAAACTTCAGCTTTGCGCCAGAAGTTCACGCTCCCAAATACGAGTAGCTGCACATTTCTGGCTTGGAATGATCTCGCTTCTGTTCTAGAGATCCGGTTTTAATTCGCTTTTAAAAAATATTGTTGAGTTTTATTTCATATCTTTTTATGCGAATAAACATTGACAATCAATTCATTCAGAGCCTTGGTCTTTTATCAAAATTGTTCGTTATATATTTAGTTCTCACGAAGAGAATTTCAACAAGCAAATCATAATAAGGATTTTTACTCCAATATTTTTTGTCTTTTCTTACTCTGGCGAAAATGAAGTTAACCTCAGCTATGAAGACTCCAGTATATTCCATGTATTCCAGTCAGCATCAGGTCCCAAGAGCCCCGCTGAAAACAAGTTTGGACCCCTGCAATTTGCGGGGCTGCTGATTTACATTCAGGGAGCAGTGCTTCAATACATCCTCGAGGCCGCTCATGCGCTATGTTTTCAAGAAGAGTTCACGGGTTGCTACGTCGCAACAAACTTGAAAACTCGCTTCTTTGCCTTCTGTTTTACTACGTTCACCCTAACTCGAACTCATTTCTTTTTCTTAGGTTGTAATACGCTGCAAAAAAGCTGAAAACTTTTTTTTCTTCTGCTACGTTGCCACTAACTTGAAAATTCGCTTCTTTCTCATCGGTTTCGTTGAATTTAAAACTTCTCTGCACTCTAATTCGTAAGACTTGAGTTATAAAGGATATAAGCCAACATTGTATTCCCCTTGCGTTTCTCCTCGGAAACTTCAGTACATCAATAAGTCAGTTTATAATTGATAATTGCTCTTGAATTACGAAATATAATTGTATAATGTTAAATTTTTGTTGGTGCTTGATTGTTTGTAAAAATTTATCAACCAAAGAAAACACTTCTAGAACAAAAAACAAAAATATAATTCATTTTTCATTTAAAGGATGAGGTTTAATGGTTTAAAATGTGATGAGAATACTTAAATGACGTATAGTATTAGGTTTAAGGGAATTTTAGCTTTAAAATATTAAAATAAATTGCAAAAAGGTAATGCAAAAATCAGTTTCCGTTCGTGTTTATAAACTTTCTTGAAAAAATTAATTGCTCATTCTGGTAGGGAATCTATTGATCAAAAGAATGTGAAAAATTGTTTATCAAAAAACACTCTCAACCGTGATTCAACTCGAAATATTATATACTTTTTTGCGGTTTTTTATTGTTTTGTTTTAATCTTATCTTCCATCCTTTTCAGTTCCGATATTGATATTTCTTCTGGTACTTCCCGAAAATTTTCAAGGATGGTTTTGAACACAAATGGTTTGATTATATCGACACCTACCGCCTACAGGAACCTTTTCTGCTTATATTGTGCTTGTAAACGCTTGTGAAGTCCGGCTCTAATCAATTGAATCATTTGAGCGAGTTGAGCAAAATGCTCGAGATGAAATCACGACTCTAATCGTTGCGTGCATTTGGGGAAAATTCCTAAATGCGATTTGACTCTGTTGCGTAGAAGCTGAAAGCGGCCATTTACAAATTTTGTAACCGCATTTCATAAAGATCTTTATACGCTTTTAGGTAATATGAAGATTACTTCGAAGAGTGATTCCGTTCTTGAGAAAGGATAATTTTTTCGTTCATTACTATTCTTGGTGGATCCTTTTACAGTAGCGGCCATCAGGTGTGGGACGAAAACAACAACAGAACTTAATAATTTATTAAGAAACATTACTAAATGAATTATGGAGAAGCTCTCAAGTAATGTAGATAAACCCAATTTATATAAACTAGAGACATAGTTACTCGGCTTACAACAATGTTGATAGAATATTTTCATTAAAAAAATTGTGTAACTCTATCACTTCACTGCACCGTCGACTACACGACAGAATTAGTTTGTTTCATAACATGACGGTAATCCCATCTCATTTTCTCCAGTAAATCTCACAAATGATCTTGCTTTTGAGGATTTATTTTTTAAGCTTCTATAATGATCCTCCATACATTTTTGAAAGCGTTCAGGTAGGGACTCGGAGCTTGCCACCCCATTATTTTATAGACTTCGTGAAGTAATGAGGTATAGTGTAGAAATTATTTCATAGTGTGTCTACAATTTAAAAAACTTTCACGGCTTGTTTTTGGGCGTAAATACATAGATTATGCGTTGCGATTTCAAAAATTTTAGTAAAAATTTGTGCGCTTTCAGGTGATAAAAAAATTGTTACCAATTGAGATTCCGTTCAGAGTTAGGATGGCACAGACAGACCTTGATATATTAGTGAGCAAAGTTTATTGCGGTGTTGCACTTTGTAATCTATACTATAACAAGAGTCCGACCGTCTTTCTGTCTGTCCGAAGCCAGCCTGCGGTGTGTGATGAGCGTATCTGTGATACAAGCTTCATCAACTCCATAATATCCAGAGTTTTAATCCATCAGATTCGAGTAGGAATGAATATCACGTGAATTCTTAGGAAATAGGAACGTGTGTCATGTGATTTGTCGAACATTATTATACATTTTTGACTCGAGAGTTTGATTTTTTTTATTTCTTACGGCCTTTCTTTCAGTTCACCTTCTTTCTTATTTCAAATAAAGGGGGTAGACTAGTTTTAATAATAAATGTATGGGAATCCTAGTTAATGAATTCTTATTGACCTATTATTTACATATGGAGGTGAAAATACTCAAAAAATTTGCGCATAAAAATAGGT
Source organism: Morinoia aosen (assembly GCA_030386875.1). Classification (NCBI taxonomy): domain Eukaryota; kingdom Metazoa; phylum Arthropoda; class Malacostraca; order Amphipoda; family Talitridae; genus Morinoia; species Morinoia aosen. The sequence goes on from CM059562.1 coordinate 60,213,911, forward strand.
GGAGATGCTTGAAATGAATACGGCTAGCGACTCATCATCTTATTCATGTTGACTTATGCGTACCTAAACTGTATAGCAATGCATGTCAACTGAGGTTCAGTACAAGTCTTCCACTTCCTGGCAAATTATTTTCACAGGACTGATAATGTCTTGCAAACAATTCGCGACGACCCTATTCTTGGGGAAGATTTAGGAACTTTCGCCAAAGTTTCGAACTTAACAAATTACCAAATTTTGAGAAATTTTTACTGTCAAGATGAACGCCAGGTTCCATTTCGCCAGGCTAATTTCTCGAAAGACAAGAAATATTTAAAGAAAATGGGACTGACCTGGCAATGGGATTTCCTTTAGCCCCATCACTCGCCAATATCTTTATGTGTTTTCATGAAACTTAATGGTTAGATGAATGTCCTTCTGACTTTAAGCCTGTGGTCTAAAATTGGTACATGGACGATACCTTTGTTCTTTTTAACCGTCCATCACATGTTGATCAATTTGTGAACTACCTTATTCTTAAGCATAAATCAATTAAATTTACCGTGGAGGTAGAAAAGAATGACGCATTGGCCTTTTTAGACTGTCTCGTGACTAAGGAGAAAGATCAGTTTCAGACATCTGTGTATTGCAAACCCACTTCTACTGGATTAGGCTCTAGTTTTTTCAGTTTTTGTTCGATAAATTTCAAAATTAATTGTATCCAAACTTTAATTAACAGGGGTTACAATGTCTGTTCAACTTTCAAATACGTGCATTGAGAATTTGAATTCTTACGGTCATATTTTACAGCTAATGGGTTTCCGCTGGGTCTTATTAATTCACAAATTAAAAAATTTTTGTCAAAGAAATACAAGTCACAAGCTGCCGAGGTTAACAGTAAAGACCGTTCATTTCCGTATTTTGGGGCACCGTCTGATAAGCTGTCTCGTGAATTGAAAATACTGTGTGAGAAATATTTCCATAATTTTACTTTACATGTCACTCAGGTTAATAGTTTCAAAATTGGTTCTTTTTTTCGGTACAAAGATACGCTTCCCAGTGATATGCGAGCCTCTTTGGTATACTCTTATAGTTGTGTGCAGTGCACATCTTCGTACGTCGGTATGACGTCACGAAATTTCTATATCAGAGTGGCAGAGCATAGAGGTAGAAGCTTCCGTACTGGTAACCAATTAGCACGCCCATCGCATTCTGCAGTGCGAACACATGCTGCAAAATGCAATGTTCCTATATTTCCTGCCGATTTCAAAATTTTAGACTCAGCTTCAACCCCGTATGACCTCAGAATTTTAGAGTTCTAACATATCTTCAAGCGAAACCCGGATTTGAACAATATGGACAGCTCGTACCCTTTGCAAATAGTGAATAGATAAGATAGATTCCTAGTCAGTACCAGCCTAATTTCCTTTCATGCTTATGTGTCACATGTATGTATTTTTTTTGTGCTTCTGTACTTTTTCTTTGTTTTTGTCCGTCTCATACTGTGTATTTTTACTTTCATGATAGATTTTTAGTACCTTCAATTAATTTTACTTTGATCTTATATTTCAGACGTAATTATTTATTTTTTCGTTTGAACTGATGATGGAGCTGGACTCCGAAACGTTTTCGTAGTAAAGATGATGAATTTTATCGGACTTTTCTTCGTTTTTAAGTTTTTGATAAGGTTGCGATCAAAGCAAACCACTGACGTGTTCAGATGCATTAAATTATAAGAGAGCTTCACCCGTAGAAATACCGAGATGCATTGACCCTGTTGAGCTTATTCAGGTCCGCTCTGAAATAGTCATCACTTGCATGTCACTCGGCATGATGGAACGGGGGAGATTTTCCATTGCTTCGTTGTACTCTATTTTGTAATGAATTGGAAAACGCTCAATATCGTGCTCTTTTTACGTTACATTTTTAAATGTCAGATTCAGATTTAAACAGAGAATTTGGATCTACTCGTACCCTCCGGTTATATGGTAAAACGAGAATATGTATAGAATAGAAAATGGCAACAGAAACGAGCCAAATGGCCCTTTCTGGAGTTGTCCAGAAATATCTATGTACCATCACCATAATTCAAGTTTTCTATTACGTTGAAGTATTGAAATTAGGAAATTTGGACCATTTGATGAGATGAATTGTTGAGCGAGATCAGTCAAACGTAGAGATAGCTTAAGAGATTTGGTAAGCTATTTAGGTGAAAAAATTTCTGCTGAAAGTTAGTACTTCTACATCAATTCCATTTTTTGATCCAGGAAAATATCATTTTACAGATAAAGATGTTCAATAAAATACTTCTAGTGCATTTTGGCTACACCTTGTGTTTCCCCGCATTTGAGACGTCAAAGTTAATGTTAGACACTCATTACACTGAACATTTGAGCAAGTTACGGCGAGTATCTCCACCCAACTACAAACTCAAACCAAGTACCCTATATCACTTCTCTTTAAGAAGCGGTATGCCTTATGAGACGAAGAATTTATGACTACAAAACAAAATTGAAATCCTTGTTCGCTCGATTCTTGAGTCTAATCATAACGCATCTACCCGCAAGCGCCTTTTTGTGTTACTTCTACAACTGCTTCTTCTACTACCACCATGTATCTACACGCGTCTATCCGGTACATCTTGGCTTTCAGGGAGGCGAACCGTTCTGGTCGCTTAATTGAGGAATTCGAACACTTCTCTCAGTGATTCCGACCACTTAGCCCGCTGAATTACTGGCGTGCCTGCCCACTAGTTCTCAAAGAAGAGAAACAGAGAAAAAGGGAAGTCGGGTTTTGGTGACAAAATAAATACCTTATTTTGTTAATGTTTCTATGCCATTTATTTCAACTAGATGCAGTTTTGGCGAGGCAGTGAATCTTTTTAAAAAAAGTCATTCAGGAAGTTGATTTTTTCAATATTCTTGACCAGTCTTCCTCTTAGGTAATTTTCGACCATTAGGCTTTTATCTTGATCTTTACGCCTCACAACAACATTACGGCTTCATCTGTTACTCGCGAGCGGAGTGAGTTTTGCGATTGATGTACAAACATTCAATCTAAGAATGCGGCGTGACAGCATCTTGTCCATGCAAGTTGTTACAATCTGTACCGCACCAGTAGTAGGTAAATACAGACCTACAAAAAGTATAAACGTACCTTGTGCGAAAATGTGTGTTGAAATTATATTTTGTAACACACATATGTATACACGTGTATTCATGTGTTAGAACTGTACTGTTGTAAAACATACATGCACGTGCGGCGAATTTGAACGCAGCGTTTGTGAACATAAATTGGCTTACTAAGTTTTCTTCATTAGGGGTAGCAGTAATAAATTAACGCTGTACATGAATTAGATCTATAGTTTTTATGGCACCGGGCTATATATGAAGACATTCCTCTATTAGTGACTTGTTCATGTAGATAAGTCATAAGCTAATTTTTCATTTTCCAGCATGTAAGATACTCATGAAAAAATTGAACGATGGAATGAAGTGGACAATTCATCAGGAATCTTACTCGAAGTATGAGTAGGAAAACCAAAGTGGAAAGGAATATTTTTTGTTAACGAATGTATCGGGATCTCTGATTTCACTTTTATTGATGGAATACATGAAATTCAAAGAATATATTGTATGCGTTACTAACTTGACACACAAATAAAATTGAAAAGAAAGTCTTAAAATTTAATGAAATTTACAAATAAGGGTACCTAAAAAATCAGCAATCAGTAATCTCACATCTAATCCGCACATTATCATACGCTCCATCCGTACAGTAAGTTGAAAGCGATATTTATCTCGACGGTAATTTAATCATTATTCATCAGAAGCGTTAGAGGAAAAATGGTAAGTTATTGTATAAGTTCGAAACTTCAAAAGATTGTTATAAATTATAGTAATGATCTCTTTATCCCCTTTCTGCCCATTTAAAATTAGGAATGAAAAGCTTTTCGTCTGAAAAGTACACTAATATGAAGCTTGATGTATCAAGTAAAGTACTCCATTAAAAAAGTGAAATATCAGTAAAAAAAGTGATGGATGCACAACACAAAAATAACAAGCAGTAATTCAGTATTTTGTTAGTTTTTGCAATTTGGTTTGTGGCATATCTCGCATGCGGTACAGGACAGAGTTACAATAACAAGGAGGGAAATGAGCATGAGCGCCTACTTGTGTATGCTTGAGTGTGTGGCGAAGGGCACGTGCAACGTCTGTGCTTGCCTTTGCTTCTGCACGAATGTCGTGAAGTGTGGAAACGCATGAAATGAACTTAATGCTATGAAGACTCTTTTATATTGAAGAAGACCCTACTGTCTGCTCTTAACTAATTCAGAGCTACTTCGTGCTTACCATCGTCATGATTTACCGTAAGATGCTACACGACACGCTCTGCTGGAATGAGGCTGGTTCACATATGTTTGATAAAAATGAAATGACTGTATGGCGTTCTATCTGTTTCATTGTTGCTTAATACGATCTGCACATAAACATGAGCATGTAAAAAATTATACCCTTCATATAAGTTACTTCCGTGGCGTGTATAACAATGCTTTGTTCTCTTTACATTACAGCAAGGAGTACACGAGGTGAAGAGAAGGTTGCCATGAAGGCTTGATGCAGGATCGTCGAGAGTGAACGCTTGGCGGAAAAGGTGAAATTGGAAGAAAAGACGTCGATTCAAATCAGTGGACAAATGTATTGGATACGAAAGACTGAATTTTGACTAATTGCTTTTGGGCTAAGGAGGTCGGTGACCTAATAACGTCCCGTATGAAGCACGACCTTCATAATTGTGTAATTCTAATTACTGATGTGCAAATATTCTAAAGGTGGAGGGCTGTATCTGGCCATCATATTTCCTGTCAAAAACTCGTGTATTTCTGTTAAGTTTTTGAGTCGCATGCACTGAATTTTTAAAGATTTCTATTCGTTAAAGTCAAACATTGGAACATAGATAATTATGTTTAAAAATTAAAAAAACAAGTTAATTTGAAGTGTCCATGTAGCAACGACAACGATGTTTTATAGTGTTATGATCCGAAAATAAATTTTCCCGAAGGAAAATTCTGGCTGCGTAAGCCCATCGCATTCTATTTCTTACATCACTGCAACATCAGACTGATTTTTCCAGCAAAATGGTCGAGATTCTCATCATAATTGACATGTGTACTTGGAACGACAGCCTGCCAACTCCACTCTAGCTTGCTAATTTGAGCAGTTTTCTGCTCATCTTTTTCTGCACAGTCTATCAGACAACGGATGGCTTGTCTCTAGAAATAATAGGCAATCATCGAAAAATTTAGTTAAGGAAAGTTATCATTTTCAAGCAATTTAGCCCATTATAAAATAACTGTGACTCAATTTTAAAGTGACGTTGGTAAACTCTAATCTTCAGCAGAAAACATTTTCAATTACAATTAAAAGTCCTTTTTATTCTTAAAAAATATTGTTTTGAAATTAGGGCAAAGACAGAAGCTTCAGAAAATTTGAAATAGAAAAATGAACATGAAATTTTGATTCAAATTCTCGAAGTTAATAACCAATGAGAGAAAAAGAATATTCTACCAAGTTAGCCCTGTGCAAGCCCATGTGAATGACAAAATTGGAAAAAAATGCTAAGTGGGGCAAAAAATTTAAATCAACAATTGTCCTTTGATCTTTCGAAATCATTTATTTCTCTTTAAACATTTGATACATACATAAATGAAGATTTGCTCCACCATTTTACTTAATGTGATCGCCTCTCTTGGCAACAACAGCTTCAAAGCATCGCGCACCTCTATCAGCCCGAAGCAGTTCCTCGGGAGTGTCGTCCTATTCACCGAAAAATGAAGCCTTTGAATTTTCTACAGAATAGTGAACTTTCAAACTTGCTCTAAGCTCAAGTATTGACTATAGAGAGGAATCCAAGAAACTGAGATCTAAAGCCACAACTTAGGTTATTTGAGATCTAAGGTGAACAAGAAGGCCAGATTTCCTTTGATCAAAACCGTCGCAAATTATATCTACATCAGGGTTTGCGACATTCGCTGTGCGAGTGAATGCTTTATATTGCTGAAAGGTCCGCAGTTTACCACTAGGAAAATGCTTGGAAACAGAATCAATCATGGGTTTAAGAATGTGATCAATGTTTGTTTTCGCATTGATTTTGTCGTATGATTTCGCGAAGTGAAAGGGGATTTCCATGAATGAAAATTAAAAGGGGGTAATTGGAAAAAACTGTTAATAAAGCTTGTTTCATGATGTCTCTAATTTATTTTAATGTAGGAGTGATTGTAGATGCATTTATTCCAATGAAGCGATCATCACGCCGATTGTAAACCATTTCATCTATGGACAAATTCTCGTCAGACAAGTCGACTTCCTCTGTCAAGTCTTTTTCATCTCGGTCAACAAAACCTTTCCTCTGTCAAATCTTTATTATTTATTCTTTTTTTTGCATTTGAATTTAGGCAAGAGTTTTTTTGCTGAGTAGGAAGGTGCATTCCTCAATTCCAGAGGGAAATATTCTCTTAACATCTGGAATTGGTTCCAAATTATTTGCTATTTCATTTCAAAAATCTCATCGTGTACTAACAAATCCGCTCTCGAACAGCCTTAACAAGAGTTGGGGTTCATTGTGATCGAGGTCTTCCTCTTCAAACTCAATCCTAGAAATTTTTTGATCTTGTTTTGGGAGTGGGCTTCAAGTGCTTCATCTTGCGAGCTTAAAACATTTTGCACTCTCGGAGTTGGAGGACCCAGCGTGGCGCATTTCAACAATCTTTTAACGTATATCTAGGAAGAATTTATCGTGATCGAAATTTGGCGAACCAAAAATTAAGAAGTGCTAACAAATCATACTGACGAATATTTTGATTATAAAAAATAATTTTTAGTGCTTTATTACCAGTAGAATAAAAAGTTTAAATTGCATTTTTATAATCTTGCCCACTCTGTGAAGTTTAAGCTGACATCAAAAGTTAGTAAGTTTCTTTTCGTTAAACATATCACTCAGCTGCAAGTTTAGCGGCTGTAAGAGCAGCAACGAGGGTTGAGCCGTAGTTCTGATGCTGGATTTTTAAGCAATTCATATCGTCTTAACAGTACAGAGTGCGGCGTAAGTTCTCTTAATTCGGTTTGGCTACGCTCTACCTTCAGGATGTACGAAGTTTTTCAAATAAAGTTTAAGGATATTGATCCAAAAAAATAGCTCATAGAACAAGCAGCTCGACTAGGAAGGACTTACGGGCAGTATTACCGCTACTGTGACTTAAATTGTCTGAAAATCCGGCCTCAGGAAGGTTTACGCGAGATCAGGAAGCTGGCAGGAGGAGCACCTCTGCTTGACGGGGCTCTCAGGACCGAGTGTCGAATTGCAGCCTGGGCGGAACTTGAGGCGACCTTCTGTGACCAGTTGCTCGACATCGTTGACGGTGGGGAATTTCGTTTTGAAATCTTTGTCTTGATTCGAAGGGATGTATACTTGAAGACTCTATAGAGCAATGAATTCTAGGTTCATAAACTGTTTTCCGATGTTTCATTTCTTAATGCATAAATTTAGGAAAACAAATGACTTTTATTTGGCGAAATCGCCAAAATGAGAAATGATAATGTACTTTTGCAGTATTGTAGGCGCTGAAGAAAAGAATGTGCCAACAGGAACGAATCGTGTAGCTCAATCTTGAGTTGCTGCTCAAAACCCATGCCGTCAGACATCAATTACGCACAGTCACCCGAGTCGATGTAAATGAGAAATACACTGTCTTATATACAGTCAAAAAAATTTAAAACTTTCCAAAAAGCAGTTCGTATTAACATCAGACAGCTGCGGTTACTAAGATGTAGTGCCCCATGCACACTGTCACCGTCACATGTTTTTTTCTTTCGATGAACGTTGATGCTATTTTTAGATGAGACGCTATTAAGTACCATCGTAAATAACTGGATTCTGACATCATTTAATAATTTATGCATGTATTTTTTGTCCCACTCTTAAATTTTGAGCAACACTCGATTTTGCATTTAAGGATGTCGTCGATTTCCTACCCAGTGATCGTTAAAAGGGTTTTTAGTCGCTGTCCAACGTTGACGATATTTTCTTGGTGCAGGTTCCAAATTCGGACAATTTTAACAGCAAAAAACTTTAGGGCCTCGAGCACCCTAAAATATTTTCTTATTTATTTCAAGCTGATACGGATGTTATCGGCTATATTGAGTAGTCCCACGAGGGTTCAAATCATTAAAAACCTTAAAATGTTTGTATTTTTCGTTTAGTTGGCCTCGCAGTCATTTTTTTTCAACCGAACTGAGTTCAAGTATTTGAAAATGTATTTCGTTATTTCGATTACTAATTTCTGTAATTGTTTTTATTAGTGAACACTAAATTCTCATCTCCTCCTTGATATCTCGCATTATGGTTGGGGTGTTTCTTTGTTTCCAGTTTCAAAGTTTCTTTCTATGAAACTGGAAATTCTACTCGTATTCTTATAGAATTTTCTACGTACTTCCCATGCTTGAGGTTATTATAAATATCATAATCTCTTTGATGTTTTATTGCTACAATGATAGTATGGATCATTGTACGTGTGCTGAAGTGCTGTGCTGTAGCAATTAGGATGAAGGCAACAAAATCTTTTGAACTTGTTAACTGGTATAAATAAAATGTTACGCTTTTATCGCAACAACAGGTAGGGAATTACTCTCAAGAATTGAATCAGGAAGTAAAAAGCTTCACAACTTCAAACCTGAATCATTCGAAAACGCGCTGTGAAATTGGGACAACTTTAGAACAGAAGTTCATTGATATTTTGCTTACGTCTCCGGTATGTTTCATTCTATTGTGCACGTGTTCAAAGTTCAAATTCAAAGGACACTGATTATAACGAAAAACTGATGAAGTGAGCGTGCAATAAATGGAACTAAGAACAATTTAAAATGTGACGAATGTGTTCATATCCTTACCGCAAAAATAACTAGCATAGAACATGAATTTATACACGATCAAATAATTAAAATGTTGCAATTTGAAATACACGAAAGTGTTGAAGAATATAGAGAAAAAATAATTGAAACCAAAATAACCCACGTGATGTACAGTACTAAAGGAATATTAAATTTTCACGAGCAACGATCATTTACGAAAGAAAGATAGACAGAGAAGCAAATCATTTGCTCATAGCCCTTTGAAACTACGGAAGCTGTTTTACCAGTAACGATCTCAAGTATAGGAAATGAAGAAGTCAAATTATATATGAAATTACATATAATTAAATTATTTGCAACATCATGACGTAAAACAGAAAGACATCAGATATTCCACCAGAAGAGGCCTTCCATTTTCTGTCCTGTGAAGAACCTGTGCGAAAACGCCGAGGAGTTGCACTTTGCGCAAAATGAAAAGGTTGTAGAGGCATGCCTTGCCTTTTCTTTGGTCAGGGTGTAAAATCGCAGATTGACTGATTGAAAGATGCAAAATTCAGAAAATTTTCTTCAGATTTTCAGGTTAACAAAGATGATGTAGGCGATAATTTCAGTTTTAGTGCTGTAGGACACGGTAAAGCCTGAAATTTTCTGAGTCGATGTTTATTTACTCCACCGCAGTTTTCATCGGCTGTTTTGAGAATTTTTTTTAGAAAATTCTTGTTTTTAAAGTTAGGAATTTATTTTTCTCAACGTCCTTATTGTTTAAGCTCATTCTAAAACTTACATCTGATATACGTTTTACAATTTTGCTAGGTATGAAATCACCAGCATCACTTAATTGTCTTTTGTAGTACATCTCAATCAAATATCGTGTGGCTGGTCTTAAGTGCAACTGGTACACTTTCCAATAGAGAATAAATCGGCATTCGAACGTATTATGCAAAAACGAGTAAGTTGGAAGAAGTGAGTTAAAATTCTTTTCATTTTTGAGAACAATTTATCAACACACTCAAAGGGAGGAATGAACAGAAGTAAAGTTTAGAAACATATCTGAATAATACGCAAATTTTTGAGTATTTTAAAATCTTGCTATAGAAGAGATAGACGATTTTGGTGAAGATCAGGGTTGCTGAGTCGGAGGAATAAATTTGCGACTCCGACTCTACCTTTCCAGAATTTGGCGACTCCGACTCCACCCTTCCAGAATTTGGCGACTCCGACTCCACCCTTCCAAAATTTGACGACTCCGACTCCACCTTTCCAGAATTTTGTGACTCCGACTCGACCTCTTCACAATTTATAAGATGAATGTTTTATTTCTTAATGGTTGCAGTTGTTCCAGCCTGTACGTATGTTTATTATATTCTTCATTTACGAACGACTTTTAAATTGGTAACAGAATGTTAAAAATCAAGTTTTACTATTATACCGGATGTTGGGTAATTCAGTACAAATATTTTAACCATATGTAAAGTCATCAGAGCCGTACACTGTGGTGTTATTTTTTGACAATATCCAGTTTTTAAGCAAGTTACAACGTTTCGAATTTTCATTCCGAAAAAACAATTTTCGCCTTAAAAAAATCGCTTTTCAATCGATTTTGCTGAAAATTAGTAGCAAAGTAAATCTTTCAATGCTCAATGCGCACATGTTGTCAAAATTTGGAAAAAGTGTAAAATAACTAGGAAAACGACGTTGAAATTCCGAAAATACAAAATACAAATTAATAGTCAAATTACAAAATATAAATTAATAGTCACAACCGTAAAAGACGAGAAACCTACGATGAAAGCCTATTTCAAGAACTTTTAGATGGTGTAATGCATGCCGAAAAATAATCAGATTGAATGCATTAGCCAGGAGGAAAACTGATATAAGTTCACCAGTATTGACGTGCATCCACATGTTGCCCTCTCAGTCCACCAGATTGGCATGGCTAGTCGAACGTGAGTGTTGCGGTAAGTAGGTTTTACTACGTTTGAGGAGAATTTTTGGATGAATATACGAATTTGACAGCTTTAACCTGTTGTATGGTACTGACTATGGTACTGTGAACATGTTAAATCTCATTATTTTACCTTATAGTCAATAAAAAAACAGGTTCCCATGAACACATTCATAAGTAGATATGAAAGAAAAAAATTCAAGTCCATTTTGCAACACATAATTATTCCGCTGCTGGAGCTTACAGCACGCTATGTTACTTTAGTACATGCTGTATCATCATTCAGGATTAAGATTTAAGTTACAACAGATGTTTAAAATGATTCCCAGTTTCTTCTATGCACAACCTGCACCGATTCTCCAAAGACTCCAGTCGCCACCGCTGAGTCCAGTCTCCAGTAGCCACAGCAATCCTGGCAATTAAATCTTCCTCTGATTCCACGGGCGTCTCATGCACGAGGCTCTTCATTTGTCCCCAAAGAAAAAGTCTAATGGGTTCAGATCAGGAGACCTGGAAGGCCAGTAAACTGGTCCTCCAGGTCATATCCATCTGTCTGGGAACTTAACGGTCTGTGTGTCTTTTGCTGCTCTTGAAAAATGAGGCGGGCACCATCTTGTTGAAACCACATTCTGGGGCGAATATCAAGAGGAACATTTTCATGTAATACGGGAAGAGTCCTTGCGAGAAAACGTTGTAAGTATCCCCTATATGTATGGGTGTTGCAGGGAAAATGTATGGACCGGTCAAGTGATTCCCTACAATACCTGCCCAAACGTTGACACTGTACCGATGTTGGTGTTTGTGTTCATAATGTTGAGGGGATTTTGTTCTGCTCAGTGGTGCCGGTTTTGATGGTCAAAAACACTTCTCTTGAAAAATTTGCTTCATCTGTAAAAAGAATGGATGAGGAAAAATTCCTTTTGTAGCGTAGCTTATTAAGAAACCATCTTGAAAAGAAAACTCGAGGTTGGTAATCAGCTGGTAGCAATCCTTGAGCTCTTTCAAATCTGTAGGGATGAAGATCGCTCGCACGCAAAACGTTCCACACTACAGCATGATCTCTGATCCCTAGTGCATCAGTAACGCAACCACAACTTCCATGAGGATGATCCTGAATTTACTCCAGAACCTCTTGCTCCGGTTCGAGATTTAATCTTTCTCACCCTTCGCTAGGTAGACCTTAAAAGAACCAGCTTCTCGAAGCCTCCTGCGAACAGCAGTGAAGGTCCTGAGATTTGGCACATTTCTGTTCGGGAATTTATTTCTGTACAAAATTGCTGCAAGCCTCTTCTAGTTTCCTTGTGCATCTCTGTAAGTGATATGAATGTTAGCCATTTCTTCATTTGAGAATCGTTGCATGACTGGGCAGTTGACAGTGTTACTCTAACGTACTAAAGTCCAGAAACGAAATGATAAGCAGCCAATCGTCTAGCTGAAAAGCTTATTCGATGTTAATAATTTGTTGCGGTCTGTAAACTTTAAAAGTATAAATTTTGCATGGGAAATTACTCACACAATTTCTTTCTAGAAACTTTGAGTCATTTCTTCATTTATTTACAAACATTAATTTCTTTAAATTTCAGCGACAAGGTTACTAATACAATGAACCTTATTAAGGTTTTAAAGCCGTGATTACTCAATGAAGTGACGAAATCAGGGAACACGTACCTAGACAAAACTTTAATTGTGGTTTTCTAATCTTTTATTGTAATATACATACATAACGTATGTAAATTTCATCATGCTTAATAACTCTAAATAGTAAAATTTGTGTTATAACAAACATTCTCCTCAAACGTAGTAAAACCCACTAACCGCAGCGCTCACGTTCGTCTAACCATGCCAATCTGGTGTCCTGACACAGCAACATATGGGTGCGCGTCAATACTGGTGAACTTATATCAGTTTTCCACCAGCAAATGTACTTAATCTGATAATTTTTTCTCGTGCATTACATCATCTGAAAGGTCTTGGAATAGGCTTTCATCCTGTGTTTCTCGTTTTTTACAATTGTGACTATTTCTTTGTGTGGCCTTTTTTAAATTCAAACGTCATTTTCCTAGTTATTTTACGCTTTTTCTGAATTTTGACAACATTTGCGCATATAGCATCAAAAGATTTACTTCGTTTCCAATTTTTACCAAAATCGGTTGAAAAATGAACTGTTACAGATAATTTGTTTTTCAGAATGAAAATTGAAAACGCCATAACTTTTTTAAAAAATAATTTTGCCGAAAAATATTTCACCACAGTTCTGACGACTTTATTTGTGGTTAAAATATTGGCTCTGAATTTTCCAACACACTGTATATGTATATCTACTAGTGTGCATAATCCGTCTAAAATGACGGGATTCGATAGTTTCCTTTAAAAATGTTTCAAGGTACAGATGACAAACATACAGATCCATCCTAATAGTACCTGCGATTAAAATATTCTTATACCGCCTCAGACTGGTGAAACTCATATCACAGATATGGCAATTTAAGCATCTTTAAGAACGTCACAAACGCATACACCAACCACGCCAGCAGCAACTGTGAATTATAATTTAAATTACTATTAGCAAAGAAGTTAAAAAAAATTGCCATACCTTTTTACAGCGACAGCTCCATTTCCTTAACAACAAATTCAATTTTCAGGCAATATTTTTTTACTTATAAACAAAAGTGAGCAGATGCCACTAGAATGGTATTTTTGATACCATCCAAGCAAGCAGATTCCCACTGTAATAACATAAGAGAAAATACGGACAGAAACATATATTTATTTATAAATTGATGGAGACACATGACGTTTTATTATACAGTATGTCCTACAAAACCAGAATTGAGTATTTATTACTCCGTATCAGTAATGCCATCATAAGAACACCACAAGCATTTAATTTCTAGCCAAATCATCCTTCAAAATTAATTAAAATGCTTATGGTGTTCTCATGTTGGTATTACTGATACGGGATGGTAAATCCTCGATTCTGGTTTTTGTAAGACAAATTGTATAGTGTTGATTATTCTTATGCAATAAAATTCCAAGAATCTCCTTAAACTAATAAATAAATAGATTTAGGTATTTCCTTTGCATAATTTCTCCTATGTTATGACTATGTTCAATTCGGTATCGAACAAATAAAATTGGTTGGTCCGTCTTGGTTGGCTGGTGTGTCTCTCTTTCACGCTCTTAATGGATGCTTAATGGCCATATCTGTGAAACGAGTTTCACCAGTGTTTAAATGCAAGAATATTTTAATCGCGGGGCAGTTTTAGGATGGATATATTCCTTTATGATTCAAATCTGGAAAATTTGTATGATGACAATATCGAATCCCATTATTTAGGACAGGTCGTGTACACTATTATATATATATATATATATATATATATATTACTGACAGGTGTCATTTGAGTAGTCAAAGTAGGCAGTGCCTACCTTGAAAAGCATAGACAAGTATCAACAGTTTTTTCTATTGCCAAGTATGCACCAATTCAACGGAATTATAATAGTTGATTCAATTACAATGCTCAAAATCCCAAAAATAATGATATACATGTAGATAAGGTAGGTAAAATTTGCACACTGCCTATTCTTCTCTATTTCTTCACTATGCAGGGTAACAATGTAGAAAAGGTCTCATATCATTGCTCAACACTTTTTATATCTCGGCTATAATAGACAAAAGTTGATCTGCTATCGTCGCAGGGGCCTGACGTTTTCGGAACGTTTTGTTTACGAATAAAAGCCACTTTTAGTTTCTTTGTGTGCAATATAATACTGTCCTACATTCTCGTCTGACGTTTTACTGTGTATCTGACATTTTCTTATTCAAGTAAAAGTTTATGTCCTTTTTTATTTTGTATTTTTGGTGCAATTTGAAGCGTTTTCAGGAAGAAAATTTGTACTAACGAATCAATGCAACAATCAGTAAAGCTGAGATAGTGCATTGCTTTCAGTTACAATATGTGTGCGACAAAGTGAACTTTTTGCTTGTGTTGTGTTTTTATTTTCACTGCAGCTCGTTTACATTGTATTTTACTTTTTTCATGTGTCCCATTACCGGTATTGATCAACCTTACAACATTATAAAATCTTCCTGACGAAAAAGTAATTAATTATATAATGCCGACAAACAGATACTATTTCAGTTTTTAAAATTGTAAAAACATAATTATAAAAATCTCCATTTCAGCGTATGCTTACTTAGAAACTGGGGAGTGATCAGAAGATAAAAATTA
The DNA here is from genome assembly GCA_030386875.1 of Morinoia aosen. Lineage (NCBI taxonomy): Eukaryota > Metazoa > Arthropoda > Malacostraca > Amphipoda > Talitridae > Morinoia > Morinoia aosen. The sequence continues at coordinate 60,228,970 of CM059562.1, forward strand.
AAAATGCGAATGAAATAGTGAAATACAATCTAACTCTTAAGAACCAAACAACATTCAAGAAATAACTTTAGAAATGAGCTGAAATTTTCATTATTATTACATGATAACTTGACCTGAAGTCAAAAAAGTAAACAAAACAAAGAGATCAATTTGAAGTTCTTAGGTACTTTATATTGCTAAAAAAATCAACTAATATTCCAGTTATTACCATTAGAATAAGCCAATTGAATTTTCATCATCAATAGTGAAAATATAACCTAAAATCTAGAAGTCTTTATGTATCAGACCGTAGCTTCTGGTTTTGGCAAAGAGTAGTCGTTATCAATGCATCCTAACCTAAAGACTAGAAATATTTATGATCACAACATAACTTTAGGTTTCTGCAAAGACTAGTCATTAGAGATTACAATATATTGCATCAGCTGAGCTGTTATGCAAGTAACTTGCAACACATTTACTACTAGTTTCTACTTCCTGTGCGTTAATTGAAGGGGAAATGAACGAAACAGAAATAAGCAGAATGAATTTGCGATGCTTTCAATTACTAATTCTTGCTTTTTAACTGCAAAATATGCATTACTGCACCAGTACGAAAATTATATTTCGCACTCGTAGGTTTCTCATATATATCTGTGCGAACCCACAATGACTAGAAATCAATGGCAGTATTAGGTAATAGTTATAAATATGTGTTTCGAACTTCGAATAAAATAATCAGCAAAAACATTGCGTACGAGAGGTAGTCTAAAAGTTCTCAGACAAATGCTTTAATTTATTTTTTCACAACTCATTACCTTTATTTTTCTACATTAGCTCCATTGTTGTCTATACACTTTTGTAATCTATGTTTCCACATGTAAATGCATTCTTGATAGAATTGGGGGGCTTGTTTCACTAGGTTCTGTATAAGAGAGATGTTTTCTACATTTGTTGCTGTGGTGGGTCTTCCTCCTCGTGGGTCGTCACGACGTTGGACTCTTCCCTCATTAAAGCGTTTAATCCAATCATAAACGACTGCTCTACATAGTGCAGAGTCTCCAGAAACCTGCTGTAAAGCTTCGATGATCTTAGCAGGTTTCCAATTTATTTTAACTAAAAATTTGATGTTAGCCCTGATCTCAAAATTTGCCATTTAAAGGGTTGAAAATTACAATTTTGAGATGCAACCTCTCTCGATGCTGACCTGCATGACATAGACTGATGAGACAGCTGCAAGTTATCAAAGAACTTCTAAGGACAGGTTTAAACTTGTAAAAACTTGTAAATCTCTGTTCAGTTCAAAATTATGACATTTGTCTGAGAACTTTTTGACTAACCCTTGTATTTTTTAGTTTTTCAGTAAAATATTTAACTCTGGTTTACTTTCAGTTTTAAACAATTATAAATGATTTTTAGCAAAAACTAGAATCAAAGACGCTAAAAAATAGCGACTCAAGCCTCGACTCCACCACATCCGAATGAACGACTCCGACTCCAACACATTCGAAAAGCGACTCCGACTCCGACTCCACCCCAAAACATGCGACTCCGACTTCCGACTCCGCAACCCTGATGAAGATGGGCTATATGTGAGAGGCTGTCGTTTGAAGTTCTCCCACTTGAATCAAATTCATGACGGAATCGTTGATCAAAGGACATACTGTTCCCTATATAACACCGATTTGCAAAAAATAATACTACACGCCCCAAATTTGAGCAAATGAACAATTGGTGAGCATTTAAGACACTTAATGGTGAGATAACACGTTCTAAGCGTGACGTACTGATACAGAGTTCCTCAAAAATTTGCAAAGCGGCTCACTTCTGAGGCCTCGAGCAACTTGCCTAACACGTCGCTCAGAAGGCGCCCAAAATAATCGTAACTGAGCTAAGCTTTCAAACGATGTATTGCCGAAAGTTCCAGGGATTTAGCTAATCCTAAACTCTAGGGAAAGCGTCTAATAACTGATGAGGTAATACGTAAATTATATCTTTAAGTAATTTTACACTTTTTTAAATTCCTGCCATTGGCGCAAATGGAAATAAAACTTAAAGATCCTTGATCGCCGAGGCGAGTAGAATCTTTTGTAGTTGATTAAAAGACAAAGAAGGAGAAGAGACGCAGATGTCACATGTTCGTGTCGAGATTATGATGTTCGTATTGGGCAGTTTCGGAATTTAAAAGAAGAAAAAATATAACGTTGGACAGAACTCAATTTAAATAATTCCGTTCTACAGTTATTCTACTTTTCCAAACATACATGGGACTAAAGTGACATGTCAGGTGATGACAGACAAAAAAAGTCAATCTCATAGAGCATTTTAACAGACATTCGAATGATAATATTTAGGACGCACACAGTTCCATACAAATTAAACCCAGTATTTTTTTGAGACCTCATAGTGATTGCTCAAAGTCGGAAATGTTTTGTAGAGTTTCTCACTTATGTTCGGTTTCAATTGCATTCAAGTTTTCCAACTGTTATGACTCATTAAAGATTAATGGTCTCTATTTTACTGTGTGGTTAATTTTCAAATTTAAAAAATCCTAGCTTTGAGATATGCCATAGCTCCCTGAATTTCAATTAATTACTAGCATTTTAGTTATGTCTTAATATTTCCTTGGACCGTAACCCCGTGTAAAATGAATGTATAAGCACCCTAGAAGTGGAAAATGAGTTATCTCGTGCAGTCCTGAGTCTTCAATTCCTGGAACCTCCATGCTACGATGCTTGTGGAAATTAATTAGGAAGAAAAATAAACTACGCTTAGGAGTTAAATAAAAAAGAAAAAATCGCAAAAAAATTAGAGGATAAAATCGGGAAGATGTCATGAGAATAAAACGCTAGAAAAATGTTTAAAATTGGTTGAAAATATTTCCATAGAATGAAAACTTTGCGGAAAAATTCTAGATAAAATAGTGTGAGAAAAACTTAAACGCGACTGAAAATTAACAGACTCAACGATAAATATTGAACTTAATTGTGTGCATTTATGCATGTCAATGTTTATAAAAGACACACTATTTGCATTTGTTCATTATTGGACCAGTTCAAAAGATCAGCATTTCTAACCGAGCTGTCTCAAATTTAAATGTGTTAAAATCTCGCTTTGTTGATTATTTTGTTGGCCTTTCGTAGATCTGACTCCACTCTATTTATTGACTTCGTTCTGGTTCGTGGAACAGTAAATTATTCGTGTGATAACACAGACTAGGTGGACTCCTAATTCTTCATGAATTGGGTTCATTACTCGCCCAACCTAAGCTTTCAAAAATTTATTTTTAAAAGATTTCCAAGAATGACATTTGTCAATGTAACTCGCACTCTGTTGTAGGTATTTTCATCGTGTGTAAGTATTTTCATCAATAATTGTTCTCGTCACATGATCGCAGTGGAGAAATAATTTCCAGTGTTTCATTTTCATTTTACATCAACTATGTCAACAATATTCTTTTTACTTACGATAACTTCGGAACAAATAAAATAAAAACAAAGGCATTGCATTACTTGTAACTACCTCCAGTCTTCGAGTGGTCAAAGTCTTAGGGGAGCTGTCTCGGACAGAACCAAGTAGAATTTTGTCCATAGGTTTGAGTAATTCCATTTTAAAGCTTCAATGTTTTTGCTTGCGGTTGTGCAAGTCTCACCCTCAAGAATTTACCCATAACAGAAATCCATAGGGTCGATTTGCGGGGATGAAGAAGACACCTTGTGAATATGTAAGTCTAGCATTGGTCTCTCCATCACAGCGTTTCACATAATCCTTATTATTGACGCACCTCGTACGATTATTGTTCGAATTTCAAATATTACCCCCCCCCTCACTCACCCCCTGAGGAGCATCAAATGATGTTAGACCAGAGTAAAAATTCATTTTTCAAAATATGTAACCTGAGCACTTCTTTGTTCATCTTTATAGTTTGTGGCAAAAACGGGAAATTACCCTGGCTTCGAAATGGTAGCCCAAACCATAACAGGTGCTGGATTTTCAGTTCTCATATATTTTCTATGCTTGGGCTGGGGAATTTTCAGTCATGGGTTTATGGGCAACACACGATCATTTGATGGCTGAAAATTAGCTGTACGGCGAACGATAAATCATATTTAATTGTTACGTTTTTCACAGTGCATTCTCTCTCATCAACTTCAGGGAAGAACTTGCTTCGTTCGAATCTCTCATGAGCACAGCAGTTCGGCTAAAAGGTGTAGTTGCAGAGTCTTACAAAGAGACCCTTCTAAATAATGATGGCATTTATTACCTGCAATGGAAAAACATGCGTATTTTTCTCTCAGATGATCATAGGTCGCACTTCATATTTTCCCTGACGTTGTTCAATAGTTTTAGTCTGCTCTATGTAAATTCGTGGACTTTTTGAAGTACTGGAAATTTTGTCCAGGTAGGTCTGGCATGAGGCGGTCAACTACTAATTCGCATGGTATGCGGTAAATTTTAAGATACTTTCAATTTAAAAACCTGAGGTTGATTTATGTTTTTCTGTGGAATTTTCTACAGCCGCAGTCACACGGAAACCAAATGGTAACGTTTCGTCATAATCACTTGCATTTTTTGCGTCCGTGTTTATGAAACATCACATATATTTGACCACACATACAATATTTTGTGCATGAAACGATTTTTCAGCCATGTTTGAGCAAATCAATTTATTTGAAAAAGCTTAATTAAATTCCACCTTGCCTCAAACCTGAACATGGTAGACAAATTTCTTGAAAAATCTTAAGTATTTGAATGTTTAGAGGAATGTCATTTCGCACCAATTCTTTTATTGTTATTGTTTAGCAGGGAGTGTTGAACAGTAGGATTAGATGAAAGCCAACCATTTTTGCATCAACAATAAATGGCTGATACAATAAAATGGGAAATTTCCCTGTTCTTAAAAACCGCAAGAATTTTCTCTTCCAAAAATATATTTACTGTTCTATTTATGGTGCTAAGTATATAAAATTAGATGACGACAAGCTGGATACATTCGTTACGTGATAGACGTATAATTCTGTTCAGCACTGACCTCGAATGTGCAGAATTTCATCACCACGTGGTATTTGTGATCACTACCTGGTACGAGTATTTTCGTCTGAGTCTGATCTTGATAGAGGGTGATAGATGGTGTGATGCACAAAACCTGAAGCCTATTTTTGCATTAAGTGAAGCGGAATCTTTTAAAAATTTGACGGTAGGCACCGACGCTGTTGATCCTATAGTGTGTATTTCCGAGAGTAAAACTGACAAAAATTTTAAAAGCAACGCAACATGGATTAATGCCCCGAAAAATCAACGAGGAATATGGAGGAAGACAAATCAAGCACAAAATAAATGTAGAACTAGTAAAAAATGGAACGTTTTCTTCTGTGCAGTAAAGCTGAAAATTTTTTAGCACTTTGCAAAAATTAATCAATCCAGGCTAGTGCGTCATTCAAACAGAAAACTTTCGTAGTCTCTAACCAGAGCCAGGATGAAAACGAGTTTTTGTGTCCTATGATTTTATTCTGCTGCATGTAAGAATGATAAAATATCACAAGAGTTTTTCATTTGGAATACGCACGGAACTCCCCGCAACAGTTTTTACAATCAGGAAATTAATTCGAGACAGTTGATCAACGGAGAAAATCTCCTCGGAATAAGACCAAGAGGAATAAACGTGTTTGGAACTACGCCCTGTTAGGATAAAACCCTCCGAGGAAACAAAGCTCTCTCGCAACAGAATGAACTCTCGTACAATACTCTCCTGAAAGAAAGGCTCGATGATGCGTTTCACACAAATCGTTGTTCACAAGTGAGCGATTTTTCTAAGGGAACAACTACGACGGCGGTGGTTTTAAATCAATTTTGATTAATACTATTTAATTACTGAACGCCATTCGCCGATGCCAGGATCGTCTGATGCAAAAGGTACATTCTCAATGCTGCATATAGCATTAAATACCCTTAATTTACTTTTGTTTCAGCACATTCGTGTTTAATTTAGCTTCTTTTACAGGACTGTGTTGAACTTTTAATTGGAATTCAAATTAGGACTGAATCACGCACTGAAAATGAATGTTATTTTGTTCGTAAACTTCAAAAAACTTTACGAGTATTATTGAGGAATATTGCAATTGGGAAATGGAAAAATCCCGAAGAACATAGGATTGTAGTTGAATAAATAAAATATTAGTAGAGAACTAGGATTTGATAATTGTATAGGGTAATGTTCGAATGGCCGGTCGGTTCAAATCGTCGGTCATTCTTAGTTAATGTTCAATTTTGACGATCGGTAGCAGATTGCACCACTACAGGCCTTGCGGGTTGAGTTTTTAGATAGCTACCGAGCGCGATAATTTAAAATTAACTAAGAATGACCGACGATTCAAACCGACCGGCCATTCGAACATTACCCTAATACATTTTTATAAAAATGCTGAGGTTGAGAATATTAAAGAGTCAATAAAAATAAATTCTGGGAAACATGGACTTGTTAAAAAAACACTCGTACGTCATTAACAACCTTTAATATACTACTTAATTTCCTTTTAATTTAAAACGAAGTGGAAACTCTTAAATAGTTAGAATGAGTTCAATTTGATAGAAGCGTTTGTGAGGAATTGGAGTTTCTTACTCTGATGTACATAAACTATGTATAGGTGTGAAGGACCAAAATAACGAGATTGATTTCGTATCGAGCAAATCTCTTTGTCTCGAACTAGTTTTTAGCTCCAAAAATTCCTGTCGATTATGAAATGGAACTTTTCTCGTTCATAATGAAAATGCAATTTGACCAAACTCAACTAACATTGGACGATTTAAGAAAAATATTATTTAAATTCATTTGGCAGTTTTGTCAAATGTGACAGCATTATTTTAGGAATTGTGGTAGTGCTTTAATCCTGGCTACCAGGCGTAAATTTATTATAGATGACATCTTTTCGTGCTCTCAATAGCCTTCCCGATATTGTTTCTCTTCCTATTTTCCAGCAGTTTTGAAGGACTCTCAGATACCCACGAATTTCATGATATTCATTGTCTTTCCTGGAATCTGAAGCTTCTGTTTATACAGTTGCCTAAATATTTCTCTCAGGTGGGCAGGATACACCACCAATCCTAAAAAGGGAAAATCCATTTTGTCTGATCATTATAGATTATGCAAGCTCACTACTTAATAAAATTAATTATCTGTTCAGGGAAATTTCTCTCGACAAAAATTGAATGTCGCTGAGCAGAGGAACAAAATTTACCCATCATCCAAGTCAGTGAATAACTATTTCAGTAGTTGTTAGTTCAGAGCTTCTTCTTTGACAAAATTAAATATGTTTACTGTTCGATCAAAAAGTATTCCTCTAGGAACCATTAATCGTCTTGCATCAATGCCTGACGGACGAGGGAATATACAACTAATACCTTTCTCTCTTGGAACTCTTATTTTCATTCAAACTTGAAACTTTTTAGTCCCCACCGTAAGTAATGTTCTATCAGAACAGCATCTATTGATATTATCTCCCATATTGTCTGATTCGACGCACAGTGAAGCCATCTACAAAATATCAATGGTCTTATTACAAGGGCAGAACAAATTAGGATATTCTCTTGACACGAGCGTGAGGACGCGTGACTCGCGAGTGCCGTCAGCCGATAATACGGTGTTGCATCAGTCGTTTCATTGTCATGAACTGACTAAAATTTAAGTGCTGCTCACTTCAGCCCTGGTTTAATAAAAAAAGTGTAAGCTCAGTACTCGTTTTAATGCCTGCTAGGAGTGAAACTCATGGTATAATATTTTTTGTTAATTACCATGACAAGCGTTAATTCCTCTTTAATAAAAAGAATTAGCGAGCTAGATTTGTACCAAAACTATAAATAATAATAATAAATTTTGCGTAACATTTTTTGTGGTATATTTCATCTGTGAAGAGTTTTTTACTGCAATGGATTTTGCAACTACACGATCGTAAGCGCAACAAAAGCTGTAATCAATCTCTAGAAAGGTTGTCCAGATTAGCGTTCTTGACGGTGTGGTAAAATAAGGCTATAAATAATTATTACAACTACTCATCAGAAACCAATTTAATGATTATTTCGAGTTGGAACTCTCTTATGCCGAAAATATAGTAATTCAAAATTAAAGTGCTGTTCTGAGGCATTGCCACGTTTCTACGTTAACAATAAAGCAAAAGACACAGTGATGGGACAGTAACGTGAATGGCGTAGCAACGCACGATTGTTATATTATGCCTGAACTCGAGGCGGTTCACGTCTCCCACACTCCTACTTCGTTACGGATTGAAATGAGAAAAGTGTACTAGCGACCAGACAACGGATGTAGCTAAACTTATGTGCAAGCTGCAATGGAATACATGCAGATAATTATCGGTTTCTGGTACACTACTTAATACATTAATTTCTTCTCTGATAAGTATTTTTCCTCTCATTTGAACAGTTTTTTTTTACATAACTCTCACTTCTTAACTGACTGACGATAAGTGTTTGAATTAGAGCTACGTATTTTTATTTTCAGATCCCTCAGAAATAAAGCATATCAATTGAATTTATATGATCGTACAAAATATACGTCGTCCAATCCATTTTTAAACATTACCATTCAAATTATTGAGAACTCGTGTATTTTGAATTTGAAATAATAATCCTTATTCCTGGATACCATACAATTTCTCTACTTAAACGTAAAATAAAACACAACTGCTGAGCAGGGAGTTAGGTACTAATTTCTTTACAATTCACGATTATATTTAAACAGGACAAGAGGCTCAAAAAAGATAAAAAGAGGATCTGGAACAACCGTTGCTCGAAGGAAATGTTCCATGCAGCAGGCTAGCGGAGCATTTTACGAAGTCCGTGAAGTTTATAAGATAAGCAAGTCAGGACACCGAGATTCCTGCGACTGTTTGCAAAATGCACTAAGCTTCCAAAATGCGCAACAAACTTCCACTCTTCTACCTCTTGAAAGCAAATGGTGACCACATAGCGGGCAATCCTTAATACTTGGCGAAACGTGAGAGATAAAAAAATTGAGGAATTATTTACAGCATTATAACTGTTCAATTATTCATCTGAATTTCATAATTGCATTATATTATGCTCGGATGAAGCTTGTTAAGCTTGAGCTACTATAAGAACAGGTGTCAGTTAAAATCAAATTCGTTTTCACTTGTTCTGTTTCTCCCAAGTTGTAGGGACACTAATTCCTCCCCTTACATGATGTGATTCTCTTGAAAACAATTGCTTCTCATTTTATCCTTGGAGTACGATCGCTTAGTGAGAGGCATCGCTGAAAATGACACATCACACCATTGATACCAGGGCCTGCTGGTTTTTACTTCAGTGAAATTGATCCTCCAGTCCTGCGTTCAGTGAAATTTTCTCTTTAAGGCTTTTATGAGTTCGTGTAAGCTTTCTGAAATATTTTTCCCATTAGGAGGGTATAATGGAGGGGAGCAACACTGTTTTGATGAAATTCATTCTTGCATATGGTGAAGAGTAAATTTTAAGCTCAGTTTCTGGACGAGGAAAAACAAAGTTCCATTTGTGTTATCGTGAGATTTTCTTCCCAAGGTTTTATTTTTACTCGTGACTGAGGCCATTCATGTCTCAGAGACAGCGCTGTTCGTGCATGGAAACGAGCGAAAATTATTTCAATATATACGCGTTTTATATAATTTCTATATTTAGTTGCTTAATCAGTTCCCATTCTTTAACAAGAATTGGGTTTTAGAATTGTATCCATAGCAAAGTAATTCTCATAGAACGAGAATACTCTTTAGTTTTCGTTTCGGAAGAAGGACAGAACATTCCTAAAACGCCCTGATTTGGTCCACTCAATATTATTACTTATTTGCTGCACAATGTTACCCAACTACGAACTTTTCTGTTCATACGTATAATAATTTCTCTAACGGTATTTCAAATGCTTTTGTTTCATTAGGTTTTTGCGCTTCATGTAAGTTTGCAATATTTAATATACGGCAATAGATAATAATTGTATGGCTTCAATAACAATTTTAAATTTAATTCCCCTCCCAAGAAATTCATTTTTTGCTTTTATAAATTAGAAGATCTATTAATCGTTCCTTTCTCCGGAGACCATTTTCAGACACCGTTGAACGCTTCATGCTCAGCGCTCGTTACCAGAAACTCCCCGGCGCGCTAATCGCAGGCTGTTTGCACGGTACATCCACCGGCAGTCGGCTTGGAAAGGATTTCTGGGAAAAGTATTCTGCAACAAGTTCTTCTCTACACTTTATCGAAACATGAAAATATCGTAAGGGAATTACGGTCTAAAAAGGTGCAGTGTTTTTATGTACTACTTTTTCTACTGGAAGAGCATATATGTAATATACATATACGTATATATATATGTTTATATGAGTATAAAATATTTATGCACTACTTTATATATATATGCTTATGAATTATTTTCTGACTAACCTTTTCTCACTACTTGATAATCATTTACGACGGTGTTTCAGTCTGTTTCGGTACAGTGTTTTTTGTCGTTTCTAATTTCGTTTCACCTAATAATTAAGGAATTTAGAAGGATTCTCTAGTAGTATTTAAATGATTTGTAAGTTGTCAGCCATCTCTTTGTGCATAAAATACCCAAGATATGATATTTTAACTGTGTCTCTCAATAACATAATTAGTCCCCGACGTGACTGCAGAAAGCCTCGTATGGTTTGTCTAGCAATTAAAGACCTTTACATGAAGGAATTTTTAAAATTTAATGCGTTATATATCTCATGTTCCCATTTATTTACACCATCTGTTTTTGTTCTTTTCTTTTCGGTGGGTCACGTGGTAGTCAAAGTGCTAACATCACACTCGCTACTAACATCACACTCGCTACTAACATCACACTCGCTCGGCTTGTCAAAGACGCAGCGGCAGAAAGCTTCGATTGTGTGGACTCGTCTGGCTCGGTGACGCTGGAATCACCATGTGGTTGTAGCTGCATCTACTATTTTAGATGCTCAAAGGAAAAGGTGACCGCTGCAGTTATTACAGCTCGGTAAACTGTGGTAGGTGCGTGACAGCTTGTTGACGTCCAGCAAGGGCAATAACTTCGCAGCAATTTTGGCGAACCCAAACTGTAACTGTATGAATTACTGCTATTCCTCCCTGAATGCTACAGCAGCGTTAGCACTGAAATTAATTTTGGAGCGTAAAAAGAATTACAGGACTTTATCAGTGTTTGAACAGCATTATTGAATCTAGCGCACAAGTGCTTTTTCAGTAGAGCAAAATGGGTTTTGGCATCATCAACACTTATGCTCGTTGTTCTGTTAAGGGTAGTTTTCAACGTAACAGAAATAGAGCTAATTTATGGAGCATCTCAGTGCAGCGGCAGAGCAGAGTAACGGACAGTGTACTGAATTTGTCAGGTTACAGTGACTGCCTGACTGCTACCGTGCTATGGTACCGTTGCTGCATTGGCAGGTTGGAGCAGATGCCATGTGCAGACACCGCCTTTGCTACTAAGAAAATAGTTTAGCGCTTATGAACGCTTAGCGTAGCACTGCTCCGCAAAAATGTCTCGTGAGTCTCGGTAAATGCAACACTTCACTCTTTCAGTCCCTTCGAATTCCGTCGATCGGGAGTTTCCGGCTTGTTCCAATCACTGGGTCCATCATTACAGCATCTAAGGCGTGATGAGTGAAATCTGCTACCCGTGACGAAAAAAACAGAACTGAATCTTTTGATGCTGTGCTTGCAAGCTTATTATGCGAGGAATATCCAGCAATTCAGGCTTTCCCTTGAAACACGTCGATTTCTGGCTGAGTTGTTTGAGCGCCTGAATGGTGGACAATTTTAATAATATTTCCAGAACAATAACAATTTTGAGAAACTGGAGACTCATAAGTTTCCCTTAAACACCTCCTTACAAAGATTCAAGCACTCCATTTGACAGTCAACGTAAGTGAAGCTTCTAATTACAAAGTTGAGAAATTGCGAGGATTCCGTTCGTGAGCAAAACATTAAACTCAACTTACAAGTTAAACTCACTGGAGTCAGTTATTCAGGTCAACACGCCACGTATTTCGCTGTCGAAGCCTTGTCCTCAATTGACACGAATGCTCGAGTATTATGCCACTATAAACATTTCATTTATCGCTTATTTACACGACTTCTGTTGATAGAATAGTCACAGTATGTTTGATCATGTTCAATTTCAACTTAGCTTTAATTCACTCCAAACGTTCGCCCAAGTGGCGGTGATATGCTGAAATATTTCAGCCCTGTATCGTATTCCTATTCGGCATTGTGTTTTCGTTTACCTAGTAACCGAAGAAAACATCATTCGGTTCTGCATCATTCGGATGTGTCTTGAAAAAATTCAAGTTTAGAGACCATCATAAAATAAGTGTTTAAATATGACATTAGCGTCACAAGGGAGTTTTCATGATGGCTAACATTGTTCCCAAAGTTGCTAAACACAATGAAATGCAAAATGCATCCATGAATTTTGCTGAACTTTGGAGGTGAAAAGTTGCTGAGTTTATTGATATTTAATAACACCGCCAACGTTAATGGATCGCATCTCTAATTCATTTCTGAAAGTATTGAACGATATTTTATGAGTTACTTCCAGGTACAAAAACAGCATTTAAAGTGTCATTGTAATTTATTGTACGGTTTGCCAACTAAAGTTTCCGGGTAGAAGTTGATAGAATTTTTGTCCTAAGTAAGTTCAGTTTGACTATGAAAGGAACTTTTTCAGATTAATGATCACAGGAAAATTCAAATCACCCTATTAACCAAAAACACTCAGTATGACAGAGCATTGCATTTAATTACATGTTCTTTTGAAGCGAAACCATGGTCCAGCCGTAAGACTGGCAGCTGTTTTGATAGCTCAAATATACCCTAAGAGTAGTTCAGGAGAGCTGATAGTTGCAACGTACTTATTAATATTGAAGCATCAGTAATCTAAAGCTAATGTTATTCGAAATTTCAAGCCAGTTAATGCGAGATTATTTGTGATTTCAGAGGTAAGTTTTTAAACAACTCTTCCAGCACCTATTACTATATGTTACTTTTAGCTTACACGATCTTTTTGAAGCTTTTTGTTTGGCGTGTTTCAACATTGGTAACCGTGATAGAGTCATAAAAAATCCTTAGTAATTTCTAAGAGATGCAGTAAAAACCTTCTCCTTTCATGTGACTAAGACTATCTTTAATTCAATGTCAACTCGAATCAAGGGGCACTTATCATTGCGAAGAACAGAATTACAATTTGCAGAGGCGTTTCCTCTTCAGCTGTTTAGATTACAACTGATTTGCTGAAATGAATTTGCGAAAGAGATCACCACGTGCGTTGACACGTGCGTAGAGATACGGCAGAATTCCATTGCGTGAGTGACAAATATTTTATGTAACATAGCGTGTTTCCTACACCGTCAAGAGAACTCGACTTTTGACCTTAAAATTTTGACTGAGTTCCAGCGGTAAGGTTATTCTAGCATCTCGTCTATTGACTACTTGTTACCAACTGGCGTCTATGTACCTCCCTACCGAAGTTTCTACCAAAAGTTGTTTTGGACAGTTTTTGAAGGCTTTCACGAAGCTAGCGCAACTCTGGAAGATCACAGGAAAATTCCCGTGATCTTTGAATCTTACTGTGATCTTACTTGTCATTGAATGGGCTAGCATATCGTCCTTTTATTTTTTCTACTAGTCATTTTTAATCTATTTTAATGCCCCAAGACTTTCATTTTCAGGCAGTAAAGGCAAATATAAACACAAATTTTAGCCTCCCGCAGTTAATAGTTGTACGAACCAGTCCCTCAGGGGAAAATCATCAAGATTAATTGTAGGAACTATGAATAGACAGAAGTTTCTCATCTGCATCTTCTTAGATAGCGTCTACATTTGCATCTTCTTAGATGATGATCAGCGAATTCTTAAATTGTGCGTTTTAAAACAAAATTTTTAAAATTTCTGAAGAGAAAATGATTCATTCGTTTATTTCCTTTTAGTTCAAAGTTAGATACCTTTTTTTACAGGCTTTAGCCCAACCGCAGTGCAGAATTACCGTAATCTTCAGCACGCAGCGCTGAAAAGAGCAGAAAAGGTCAAGTCAGAGAGCTATTGACTGTCAACTTCCCGAGGGCAATGCTCTCAATACATTTGCATAATGGCGTTGCTCCAGAAGTAAGTGGAGGTGGAGTCTCGCAAAATTGAACTTCCGACAGAATCGAAATGCTACGCGGAGTTAGGTTGACTTTGCAGACTCGGAGTAAATTTAGAACCTTCTTATCGAGTTGTTCCCTCCTCAAGTTGCAGGCTACACACTAATAGAAATTTTGGTACTTAACTTTGGATAAATTAATCTTATCCATTGCTTCATTATATTTCCAGTTTTAGTACAGATACCAACGTAGGGAAAGGAATGAAATTCAATTGAAAGCCTCAAAGAACATTTCCTACGCTGATAGTTTTGCTTTTTGAAGTTGTTGCTCTATTTCATTAGAATCAATTAAATCGATACACTTTTCAGCCTGCAAGCGATATGAGTAGAGTTGATGATTTTTCGGCCATGTTTCTCTGAATGTTTGTAGTTCAAAATAACTTTGATGTTCAATCTTAGTTTATGGTTGCTGATGAATGAGAGATCAAAGAAACGTCCGCTTCCTGAAGTTTTAATCTTAAGAAGCATCGCCGATCTTAGAGTTAGCCAATTTAGCCATCCTTCTATCTCTTTCAAAAGCATGACACTTGTTTCTACTCAAAACCTGTATCACCAGCGCCAAATGTTTCATTTGAACTCAGAGGGAGTTCAAATGTCATCACAAAAAATTGCATTGCTCCATGACATCCATAGGGTTAAAATAATATTAGCAACGCTTCGTTGATTTTCATGACTGGAGGCCTCAAAAACCAAATGGGATTTTCGCATTCTGAAATGGCGAGTGCGAGAATCGATGAGACTGGACCGTAAAATTTTCTCTGGCGTGGAAGGTATTGACGGACGATATAAAGCGGTCATTTTTGTGATTGGCACCTGCTGAAGAACGAGCGGTATATCGCTTGTGAAGCTGATATTTTTCGAGCGCACCGCCGTCAATCTGATTCATCAAAGGGCTAGCATATCGTCCAGAGATGCTCCATAAAGATGCTGTTCCATTTAGATTTTGAAAGTTAAAAATTTATTCAGGGATGTCTTTCGCATTATTCTCCCTAATATTTCTGCTTAAATGACTATTTTACTCTATGATTGTTCCAGCATTTCATCATTATCATCCTAGCGGGATATACAATTGTTGTAATGTTAGTGTTACATAGCGTAAATTTCTGATTATGTCTGAGCAGCAGAATTCCAAATGCTCTGCAGTGCTCTTTAAATAAATTTTCATTCCACACCCTAGACATGACCTCTGGCACTCCTATAGCTGATAGGTTCTCAAGTTCATTGTCATCGATGCGCAGTTAAGAAATTATCTATACTTCTTTTTTGTACAAAATATAAAATGCAATATTTTTCTACGGTTGAATTGTAACACCTTGAAAACCTTTTTTAATCGTATAAATTTCGTTTCTATAGAAATTCACTTGATTTGGAGTCGTTGATCGAAACAGGTTGCTACGCGAGGAATTTCAATTAACAGTAGTTGCCCGCGAGGCTGGCAATCTCAAGTTCGAGATGTCAAGGAAAAATTCAGTTTAAGCTACGGTCTTACACGACGGTCAATTCTACTTATTACAGACATTAAAATCTGAATTACAATTTCTATCAGCTTGCAATTTACTTCATTTTGTGGCAATAAGTATTTCAAAGTCCTCTCACAAGTTCATATGTTTGCTTCTTAAAATTGCAACCGACCAGATGATTTGTTGATATATATTGCGCATGATTGAAGTTTAGGTCTGTGATAGTCTAGGATCAAAACATTTAGTTATCGAGTGAACTTTTCTCCGTGCTTTGGGCCTGTTTACTTCTCGATAAACGAGAACAATGTCGTGTTCTAATTTTTACTTAAATTTTAATAAAAATTACAATGCTCTGCGAGATATTTAGCCTCAAGACGTAAAATGGCTCTTAATTATTCAGTACCAATGTTTTTAAACTCATGTTCAAGCCATGTTTAAAATGCTGTTATTCTGCTAGGCTTTATAGAATTCCGAAGAAGTAACGGAATTTGTGATACTTGATCATTCAATTGGTCTTAATTTTGTAAAATTTTTACTTAAAAATTTTAAATTTTTGTTTCCAATATTGAAGGTGTTTCCAAACTTGCATAACTTTACCGCAAGAGTAATACAACTCTCAGTTGCTTACAGTTTAATGATTATTCAGAGTGTTTCAACGCCCACACAAGAAAATTTGTTAGGCAAGTTCCTTGAGCCTCAGTATTGCTCTTTCAACTTATCGTAAAACGTCAAAAAAAAAACATTGGTTAAATTTATTGAACCTCAGCATCACTCTTCCAACCTATCGTAATGATCGAGCGATTTTCGATAAGCAATAGGATTCTTCTTTGTTAAATTCGTTGTTGTTTGCTTTAGAGCGGTAATTATTTTGGTTGAGGAACATGTTCAATATTTTAGAATATATTACTGTGTCATTTTATAGTAACTTTATGAAAATATAATTAGGTTACTTATTTACAGTGTTACGAAATCCGTACTGACCGCAAGAAATAGTGCGGAATCCACCAGGAAAATGTAAATTTCTGTGAACGTAATTTTAATTCTCATCAATAATTCTCTGGTCTACACAATTTTTTGGGATTGGGTTTTGAACCAATTCTGTTTAATTTCGGTGGACTAAATTCAAACATCCAATCAGTTTTTGCCCAACACGTCAGGCTACTATTTACTCATGGGAACTAGAGATTTTGTGCTTGTAGGGAGAGAATTAGCTGCAGATGCGGGCTTAATGTTTATTGCTCATGATCGAGTTATGACGACACGAGCTTATTTATTCGACATTCTATCACGCACAACTTCTGGGACATCCCTATATTCAAGCTCCAACCGTAGTCGGCCATCGCACTGAAGCCCCATCTGCGTTGGTAGCATACTTATACATATAAGTTTTATGCCTTGGTGAAAGCGTTCTCCTTGTACTCCGCTAACATCACTCAGGTTCCCTAAAGAATCCCTCAGACCCCTGTGTAAGTAGTGCAGCTTGATGTTTATTTTACATACAAGTGATTAGAAGCTCAAAAGCTGTTCCTTCAAAGTTTCTTTTTAGCTGTCAGCCTTCGCATTTCCAAGCAAATTCATTATTACATTAAAAAAACATTCCAAGTTCTCGGCTTTACTTCATCCATTATTGTGACAAAGTGGGGTCTCGGAGCAATATTCTTATCAGGGACCAACAAAAACTCCAGCCGTTTTCTCCTCTTGGCTCAGACTTGGAAAGGTTGAACGCACATGGGGGAAGCAGTCTCCATTGCAATCAAGGGCTTTCACAAACTCTTTCATCAAACCAATTTTTATGCGAAGAGGAGGAAAGAATATGTTTCCTGAAAAGAGGATCTTTGACTGATGTTTTCTCGCGTGGTATTAAACTCCTACTTCTGGGCTATTCCTTTTTCGCCCAGTGGTCTGCTGCTGTAGCCCTACTGCCCCAGAAACATGAGAAACATGAATATTTTGTGTCACCTTCTTATTGACAGGGCCAAATTTTCACCGTTTTCAACTTTACACAGATTATTAATTCATTTACAAGGTACTGTAACCTCTCTTGAACGATCTTGATGCTGGAATATTCTTCTTTCATGATCACCTAGTGTCCTGCAGCAATAGGACCAAACATGTTTCCGATAGGAAGTAAAACCCGTTTAAGCTCCTTTTGAAACTGTCAATTAAAAGTTTCCTCTCCTTTGGATCATATGCGGGTAGTCCAATGGCAAACAGAAGGCGATCAACACCACTACAATTCACAATTTAAGTTAAGCGTTAGACTTGAATTCCTTCTGCTGTTCTCCTTCTCTGTTGCGATAAACGGAAACACTGGTGCCAGGTATTTGCAATCTTTTTCCTTCAATCTCAAAGACAGCCATTCAGCAGACAGTTTTGGCACTTACAAGTCCCCTGCTGAATCATTTAATTCAGTATAAATGAACAGAACAGACATATAGCACTTTGCATCAGTGGGCAGAAAAACCTCAGTCGGTTCATCTTCATTCAAATTAAAAGTTGCACTGATGACGTCGTCATGAATCTCAGGTATTTCAATCTTAGGTATTTCATTACAATGCTCAACTGGTCGATTGGAAGATGGGATAGCTGGATATTTGAAAAGATGCTTGATTTTTCATTGGAGCCTTTCAAATCTACAAAACAGAAATTTCCATCATCAAAATGATTTGCCGGGTCTCCTAAAACTATTGGCACACCAAACTTGAGCTCAGAATTCTCTCAGCATAAAATAGGGTAGGGGGATAGCTTAAAAATATGATGTTATAGAGAAAATCAGAGACTAGTTTTGGATTAAGCATCTCAAAATTTGTCCACATCAGC
This sequence comes from Morinoia aosen, assembly GCA_030386875.1. Lineage (NCBI taxonomy): Eukaryota > Metazoa > Arthropoda > Malacostraca > Amphipoda > Talitridae > Morinoia > Morinoia aosen. The sequence continues at coordinate 60,247,426 of CM059562.1, forward strand.
TAAAACTCACGTTTTCAGAAACTACGCTCACCTTTTTATGCGAGCAAGACTCTGAACTGCGAGCTCACTGTTTTTTCCGTTAGGAATATACAAAATTTGTCATAATCCCCACTCAGCCCAAGTACATGAACCTGGTACCAGTAACAGTTATGGAATCTTGGATTTAATTGAGAGGCATCTGGAAAGCCAATGTATGATCTGACACTCACTAATTTGGTTGGAATAAGACCTATTTCCTCATGAGTATCACATGAGGTTTACTCATACTTCGCTTATGTTAATGCCAATTAGTTCTGTAGAAGCAATAGCAATCAAGCGAAGGATAAGAGAGTATCTTGAAAATCCGCAGGCGTGTACAATAGCGCTTAAGTGAGCACTTAAGTATTAGCAGCACTTGAGTGAGATCGTCGTGAGCAGACTAAGGGCTGATTCACACCATACTGCCGGGCACGTGCCAGGCACTTGCCAGGCACGCTCCAGTCCACTATTGTTTAATGTATTTCTATAGGCAAGCATTCACACTAGCCGTGCCACGCTCGTGCCATGCCAGTCACAGTCCCGTGCCGGTCGAGGCAAAAGATATTTTGACCGGGACGTGACTGGCATGGCATGTGCCTGGCACGGCTAGTGTGAACTAGCAACGGTTCAGTGACGTCCTAGACTTCGTTTAAGGAGGAGTGGTGTTATTTGTTTCTGTGCCAGCGGCTATTGTTAGTTCCATGAACTTCCATCTATAATGGAAAATTCTGACTACACAATGCAGTGGGATCATACAAAAGGTTAGTAAACAATTGAATTAAGAATGAAACATTATTTATCAGTTATATAAACAAGATTCGCTCATGTTAACTTTGATAATAATGTTGGTTTATAATCTTGAAGGTTATCTGTGTCATTTCCCCTGCATATAATCAAATTGAGCTTTGACAGAGTTCTTTACTTTCGGTGTTATTCACGTTAACATATAGAGAAAATAATACATAAGTTCAATACACAACATATTGAACCATTACATGACATGTGACCCTAAGCACACCATATGCTTTCAGATGAAATGCTAATTGAAGCTGTGAAAATGAAGCCTGAATTGTACGATCTTAAATCTCCACACTACAGTGATGCGGTGACCAAACGAAGAATTTGGACAGAAATGGGCCAGCAGATGGGTTTTGAAGGTATGGTTTTTGATATTATGAATATTTATATTTTATCATTTTGACATGGCACTGACCCTACTGGAGAGCTGAAATAATCTTTCAAAGTTTCTCTGACGCCAAAAGCCTCCGTTGTTGCATTTCCACCTATTCCTTTCATTGGAAGTAAATTTGCTGTATTTGGAAAGAGAGTGTCAGTACTTTCCGCGACCGATGTGATGTTAGGGTGTATAATATTGTTAAGTATGCATGTTGTTGTAAGGATTGCACTAGCATTCATAGGATTAGCTCTCATTTTTCTGAAATATAACCTTAAGGTTTGAGCTAGTATACCAAATGAGCATTCAACCATCCTCCGTGTTCTAGATAACCTGTAGTTAAATATCCTTTTTTTCATACAATGTTCAGTTTGTGTGCCTGAATATGGCCGCATTAAATTTCTCTTCAGAGGGAAGGCTTCATCTCCAACTATTACATAGGCTGCAACCACTTTGGTCCCAGGAAGTGCGACATCATTTGGTACATGAAGCTGGTTCTCGTCGAGATGTTTGCAAAGTTTGGAGTTTGTAAAAACTCCACTGTCACTGTTCTTACCATAGGATCCTACATCTATCCATATGAAACGGTAATTTGCGTCAACTAATGCTAATAGCACAACAGAAAATGTCTTCTTGTAGTTGAAGAAGAGGGAGCCACTATTTGCTGGAGCTTCAATAACTACATGCTTACCATCTAGTGCACCAATGCAATTGGGGAAGTTCCATTGCGTCCGATAGTCACTAGTAATTTTCTTACACCCGGAGTTGGAATAGCTTCTCTCATTAGATTCTTTATTATCGCGTTACATACTTGGAGAACAATACTTTGGACGGTTGAATGGCCAAGACGGCAGCTGTAAGCTATTGTTCTGTATGAATCTCCTGTTGCCAGAAATCTGTAACAGGAAAACGTAGAAGTAAAGTTATTATTTTATTCATTTTCAGGCTCTAAGTGCAAAGATCGGTGGGAGAGTCTGCGAGGACAATTTCGAAAGCAGATAAACAAAATAACACAAAGTGGTCAAGCTGCTACTCACAGCACAAAATGGAAATATGACGATCAGATGTCGTTCTTGCGTCCATTATTAAAGGATAGACAGCGAGTAACGTCTCTACAAGATGAAGCGGAAATTATGGGTCAAAATGAAGACAGCAACAAACATCAGCTCTGCAGTGAACAAGTACATCAAGAAAAAGACGAAGCTTCTGAATGTAATGTCACAATCCCTCAGATAGAACCTAGCAGGCGTAAAAGAAAAAAGGAGCAAAATGAAACCAGCGCATCTGCTACACTGATGAGGTGAGAAAAAAGAAGAGCAGCCCACACCCCCCATAGACACCTTTTAGCATTGATGGCAACGACAGTCAAGAAATTCACACCTGCTGATCAACACTTCATCAAAACAAAAGTATTTTCTATAGTAAGTGACGTTGAACTCAAGTATATTGCAGACGAAAATGCTGGAACACATGCACCTCCACCATATGCATGCCCCCCCTTACCAACTTCATCACCTGCTCTGTTCATTCAATCGACTCCATCCCCCGCAAGTTCTCAACAAGGTGAATTCAATCACACATACCAAGCACCATCTTTCCAGCCTAACTTTACCCTGTTGCCTAACAATGAGGATACTAACAATGCGACCCCCTTATAAAAATGTAGCTCTAGCAGTAGGAAAAATGATTTATTTTATAAGTTTAATTTGCGTTTCATTAAGATGAATTAGCTAATGTTCAGATGAAAAGGGAAAACGTTTACTTTGTAAAAGAAAATATAACATTCGATTGTTCAAATGGAAAGAAATACTGTTTATGTTTTAGTTCACTGTTCAATTTTAGGGTTTATTTGCTTTTCATGGAAATGAAATATAACTTCTTCAAATGGAAAATAATAAACGTTTATTTTATAAATTTTGTTTGCTCAGCCCTCAATTAGGGCAAGACATATCGCAAAGGAAATGGAAAAAGCTGCATGCTGTGTATTTTTATCTTAACCATTGTAAATGCATAAAACAACCATGCCTCAAAATTTGTAGGTCACTATAATTAAATGTTAGGATAAAATGGGGAGTTACATATTTCTCTTACCTTATACACACAGTTAGCTTTTCTCTTGGAGCGATTGCTTCTCTGTATGGCGCATTTTCTCTTTCCAGCTCTTGTTGAATTTTTGATAAAATTTCTTCAAAAGTTCCAACATTCATCCGAAAATAGTTGAAAAATTTGCTTTCATCATCAATGAGACGTGGGTACAACGTGTGGAACTCTTCTTCACTTTTTTTGCTTTCCAGCATTGGATGAACCCACAGTTTCCTTTTTTTCCTTTTCTTTCTTACCCTTCATCATCCAGAGCAACAGCAATAACTACCAAATCGGAGGGAGAAAAATCAAACATCCTTCATATTTTAAGTGATGATGCCAAAGGGACTGATTCGTGCACGGCTCTTGACCGAGCCGAACATGTGAACACACCAGGCAGGGAACGAGCCGTGCCTGGCATGTGCCTGGCACGTGCCCGGCAGTATGGTGTGAATCAGCCCTAACTCTGACCGGGTCACTTACACACGCACGTGGGTTAATTAAGCGAGAGCTGCATTGGGCCATATTGATTGTCATCACTGTGAGCTTGCTAGATGCCATTTTGCAGCAGAGCAACCAAGACGTGATACACCGATCACGTGTTGCACGAGTGTTGTAATCAGTTGTGGTCTCGTTTATCATGTCTTGGATGCCTCAGTGCTACTCGGAATAGCTCAGAGTATCTCTCTTCTTAGTAAGGTTTGCACAGAACAGAGTTGTTGTTCAGGCTTGAGTTCTATTTATGCTTGTGTCAAGCGGGAGCTACCAGTTAGGTAACACCGTGCTCACGGAATCCCCATTTAATGTGTCCTTTTTTCCGTATATCTGATTTTACCCGCTCAGCGTCTCGCTTCAGACCCGTAAATCAGTTCATGTTTTTAAATTCTAATTGAACCAAGCTGGTGGAGAAATCCATTTAAATTGAATGTTGATGTTTAAGCCCTTTCTATTTCCCGACTAACAAATGCCAATTTGTCGCCTACAGCTACAAAAAAATCTGAATGATGGGCAGTTGGAAAGAAAGTCCAGCAATGTTCAGTTTTTGGCCAGTTACTTTTCAACGGGAATAAAAGAAATTAATATAAATGCTACTACCTCTATTTAAGATGAAAGAGTAATTTATGTGCCGATATGCGGTTTTTCACATTAAATCTCCAAACCATGATGATGTTATGAAAATGAGAATATAAACAGAAAATCGCATTGAAGCAATTTAATAACAAATTTAAGAACGCATGTTAGAAAAGCAGCACCCGTGTGGCTTACTTTTTGCTCGTATCTTGTAGAAATGTCGATAGTAAATTTTAGTGACAGAACACACAAGTCTGTTAACTCATGGAATCATGGAAGTGTCTTGGTGTAACATATGCACGGGTTGAATAGCTCTCTTATTATCAACTTTGATACTATAGAACTGAGTGGGATTTATGATTTGTGCGTTTGAGTGGAATTTGTTCTGCTGTCAAGGTCTTAAATAAAAAAGATCTAATTAAGCTTTATTTTTTACTTGTTAATGCACGGGTAAATTACACTCTAATTTTGGAGGTGGAGCACCTAGGTGCCATGTCCAGAAAATGCATACCATTAATTCATTATCGAACATATTTTTGCGTATGCATAATATGAATTCAGCAGAGCCCTTGAACACTGTTGACATGTGTAATAAATTCAATGTAATTTCATTCAAATAATTTTACTCATAAATATGCAGCAATTTATTAATTCGCGATGACATCATCGTTAAAAAAACATGAAATTCACAATTCTATTCGCGAGCAATTTCCAAAGGAATATTTGAAGAGCCTGATATTACTTTTTTCTTGCATCTACCCGTTTAAAGAAAGGACGAAGATCTGCCGTCGTTCAAAGCATCTTTGGCTTCAATTCTTAGCCTGCAAATGTAAAAACTGACTAGAGCAAAATCGCTTCAAATCTATTCTATATAGAAGCGTGTCTTATGAATTAGGATGTGTGACACACCACCGGTCGTATTGAAGTGCTTGTTTTCAACAGCGATATTTGTGCATTTGATCTACAAATTCTGTGTTATTCGCCGCGCTAGGTCGAACAATGGCGTATGTTCTTGAGCAGACGCATTACTTCATCCCTTTGAATAAAAATGCCCTAGTATTAAGCAACTTGCTTCAGGATTTGATCCAAATAGTCGATTTGAATTTTGCACTGTACCCTACTGTAACTTGCATTTTTTACCGGAATGCTAAGCTTCTAAAAGAGAAATATTTAGTTGAGTTGCTAGAACTTGCATTCATTTAAAAGCAACAACCAAACTCATACGTTTGTGTCATTGCTGTAACTTGCCATGGTTTCTTCATTGGCATGAAGTTTCACATCCTGTGCGCTAAGAAGAGACACGTGCAGTTGGCACCTGAAACAATTATACTCAGTCTCGGAGTGCTAACCCTCGGAGTGCACTCAATCTTTTGTACCGCGAACGAATATTGCGTGTGAAGTCTGCAATTTCCATCGACACCGTTTCCGTTCGAGAGTCTGTAAGTGGTTCAATTGCTTCGTTATCTGCACTCGCGAATCCTTTGAACACAGAAGTCCTGAAGATTTTGACCGACCGCTTAATCAAGATTGCTACCTCTGCATGGCTTCGGGAATTGGTTTAAAGCTTAGCCTTACGTGTTAATCCAATTAGGCCACCATGATGAAAAACGGCGATCGTCTTCAAAGTAGTGAGGCATAATTCGTCTCGTGATTACAGAATGTGTTTTCAGCAAATTACACTTCGCTCTTATCGAAGATAAATGTAATCCACACAACTTTATGGTTTAGGCTAGTTCGCATACAGGAAGTTCAAGTAAATTCAGCGGTTCTGCCAATGGATTGAATTGGAGTTTAGCTATATTTTATGCGTTGAGTAACGACAAAATATGGCGAGTCAATTGGCGGTTGTGATTTTTGAAAAGTACGCAATCGAAAAGTTGAGAAAACTCTGCAGAAAAATCGAGTTAAAATCTTTAGTGATTAACGTTAACGCGTTATTAATGTTCGAATGCGTTTTACAAAAATCAACAGAAAAATTGGATGAATATGAAAAACACACAAATAAATTTTGGGATGGTACAAAGCTCGTTCAAAACTATCGTTCTCAGTTTTATTGACCATAATTTCATGAGTACCTACGACCGAAAGAAGCTCCAGTTATTCAATATCAGATTTCATTGAATGGAAGGAATAAAATATTGAAATTACTGGCTGAAATGTTCTTTTTTGAACAGCTGAAATAGATATTCCGAACCAAAACGACGCCCAAGCAGACGTCCACACCTCTACTTAATATTGTGGACATTGAAGAGGAATGCTTGAGAAATTGTACTTTTCTCCTTGGTACTTGGTATCGCTTCTGTAACAAGGCTGGGTGGTGCGTACAACAGAACACATAACGTTGAGTCGCTTTCTGTTAAAATTCTTCCTTGGGGTTACTAGGTCAGGCTTTTTTTGGTTAAAATTTTAAATTTTACCTCTTTTCACACATGAGTATTGTGTTGAGATCGCTCCCGGAACCGCGTATCTTACCATGGCCCCGCTCTGCCAGAATGTTTTGGGACGATTCCTTATCAAAGTTTTTATTTTAAAACTATTGCACCTAAAATTTTGAAATTCATCTCTATTGGAAGCTCAAAAAATTTCATACACATGTATTACGCGAGATTTATTGTTCATTCAGGGAACCACCCCGTACACTTTCCTCCATACAAAATCTATTTCCTTACGAACACTCATTTTATCCCTGCTCTAATTCGTAAATTATAGCATCCTTAAATTCAAATTAACCTCAATTTGGAACTCAAACAATTTCTTCTGAGCAATCATTACACAGATGTTTCTGGTTCAGCCAGGGAGTGGAGGGAGGGTGTCGATTTTCAATCAGCCACATTCAGGACGCGAGTGTCCGAAAATTACATCTGTGACTGTGTGCGGAAATATAGATTCTGGACACGTCGATGTTGGTCATGAATAGTGAGTGATGCATGATTTACATGCGTATTTAATGGGGGAACTGCGGTATTAATGTGGAGCAATGCAGCTCTTAGAACTAAATTCCGTCAGATGATATCATGCAAATCAGTCATTTAGATGTAATGAAAGAAATATTTGAACCGCAGGGTTAATATTCATAGGGAAAGTGCATTAAGATTATATTTAACATAGGTGAATGTGACAATTGGTTAACTTTATTATTATGTAATATGTAAAAATATATTTAAAAGGCTGTACGAAAGTTGTACGGACAATTATGTACTGACCTAATATTGACGAACTCTAAGGTAGACAAAAAAACGGACAAAAATGGTTCCCCCCAAAAATAATTTCTAAGGTACATAGGCTCCTCCTATTCTTAAGTATCATCACAAGGCGGTCATTCATTAATGGTATCAATGATGAGGTGAACGTGAGATTCATTTTCGTGCAACTTGAAATTTCATTCCAGAATTCATCTTTGCTTGTGTACTGCTTACCGCTACGATAGTTCTCAGATTTGATGATGCTTCAAAATTTTCAATGCATTTCAGTTCAGTTGAGCATGGAGGCCACTCCATTAATCTTTCTTCATAGATATTTTGCCGGCTAAATATTCATGTGTGAGTTTTGAAGTATGGTGAACAGCTCTACCATGCATAAATTTCTGATTTGGAACCGGTTCCAAGGGGAAAAAATACTGATTTAGGAAATGTGTAACCGATTGTGCTCAGCTTAACTTCTTCGGGAACTCCAAAAAGTTCAATTAACCTGTTTCCTGGCGGCCCGGAACGTCTCACCTCTGCCTCCCTGGTTAATTTAAAGCAAACGCAGAAGGAACATTGTGGCCGTCTAAAATCGATAATTTTGGCCAATCAATGAGATCATCCAAAATAGCCTCACAGTTATCTGTAAAAATAACTTTTGAACAATCTACTTTCAGATATTCTTGGATCACAAACTTCCTCTACATTACAGGAATTTGTTTTTTGTGTGTAGAGGATTGACTTTTGATTTCGCAACCCTTTTGAATTTCATAAAAATTCTACAGCGCGTGGCACACAACCTCAAGACGATGAGTTTGTAATATTTTCAACTGTTAATTGTACGTGCATAAAAATCACAAATGACCCGTTTACCTTTTCCTAGATAATTCGACCAACTTGAAAAAAAACATTTTCTATTTTCAAGTATAAAGCAACTCAAGTGTGTATAACGAGCGAGTCGCATAATATCAGCTACGATATTATCATAATAACCCGATTTATATTCAGTTGAAACTTGAAGTCGTATCAGACGTAATCTTTTATGCACTCATTTGACACAAAAAAAGAGTCACTGCCCAGTATAGAGCCGAAGAGACCATGGCAAAAATTCTGCGATTATCCGACATCGAGCTCATGGGATCAACCTGACATTGTGTAAAATAAATTTCTGGTTTTATTAATTCTCCAGAGATCCTTCAAAAACTCGTAAGACAATTTGAATAAAATCAATTTTTAAAGAATCAAATTCCTAATGAAAACTATCGAAGCTGCAATATACAGCAAACGCTCTGGACAACAGCCTTGATACCGTCAGTATTACATCAATAAATACGGAAACAAAAGAAGCTTAAGCCAGATGAACCTTGACATAGGCCATAGACAAAATTAACATTGTTAGCGTGATAAGTCCATAATTCCCAGGCGGGCGCTTCAAAGTTGTGACCAGCGACCTTAACCTCCCCGTTGCGACCCTCCAAGACTGGCGAGCTGAAGAAGGCCTATTCAGTTCAAGGTGTTGAAGAGTTTCCATGGCATGAAAAAGAACCTTCTCAGGGAGTGTTACTTAGCATTATTCCCTCAACTTCCATAAAGGACTTAGCGAACGAGTGTCGTGTATAAAGAAGGTCTCACGAACGAAGAAGCAAAAAAAGGAAAGCATTGATGCGTAATTGCTATGACGTATCAGCTTACTTTTTCTGTTTAGTGTAGCTAACAGCTGACCGGATTTACCCTTTGTATCTTCATTAAGAGAAATTTGTTTCTTCCTTCGTGTATTTTTCCAACACTGTTAAGTGTTCAAATCTGTACATTGATGCAATAACATAAAGGAAAATGACGAAATTTCGATCTGTACGCTTACCTCCATGTTTGCGAGCAATGAAGCTTTAGAAAAATAACTATAGTAAGAAAAATGAAGTTTTTCAATAACTATATGTGAAAGGGGGCTTACAATTATTCATTACGAAGTATGCATGTCCATCGAGATTGCCACCGGATCTTAGCAATACATGTCCTCTGGATGCATAATCCCAGAGCAGTCTCATAAAAAAATCTATCAACACACTGTTACCGGAGCACAACCGTGTATTACTGTTGCCCACCCCCTTATTGCCACAGGCTTTCGAAATATCACTGCCATATCCTGCACCACATTGGATCGCACGATCTTATAGCCCCTCATTGTACCTGCAACTCATCACATCATCACAAACCATTGGCCTTGGGTGGCATTATTGTTTCGTAAAAACAATATTTCCTTCTCACGTTATATTAGTGATATTTTACGAATCTAATCACTTGCTTTAGTAGTACAAACTAGTTTGCAGTTACGAAGGAATGACAAGGGTTACAGAAACATGTCACACAAATCTTTGAGCTCCTCAACGAACGCTGCGCAGCTGATTTCGTGGCAATGCTTCATTGTTGTCTGTCAAATTCATTGACCGTGAAAACAAAGCTGCCAAATTATTTTGATGCAGTCTAGTCTTTGAAATCATCAATTATGATATTACTAGTGCGCGGGGCCGGCCAAAAATGACGGGATTCGATACCTTTCTTGCACAAACTTTCCAGACGTGGATGACTAAAAAAATATCTATCCTAACAGTACTCGTGATAAAAAATATTATTGTTCTTGCGCACTGGTGAAACTCGTATCACAGATACGGTCATTATGGCTATATTTTTGAGCGTGACAGAGAAATGAAAGAAGCGGACTCAAAGCAAAAAAGCCAAGGGTATTGTTAGGTAGCAGCAGGACCTGTGAAAATTCCTCTGACCCGTGGAAATTCCTAGGTTCACCCGTGAAAAAATTATACCAATATTACCTAACCTAGACTATCCTAATCTAACCAAACCTATCCTAAATGAACTCATCATGGTACAATCATTCAGACATATCAATGCATCAATTGTTAAAATAAAGGACGTCTTGGTAGTGAAGTTTCCGTTTTTTTAAAATTTTGGGAACAGCAAAGACAAATTCCATTTCTTTTTTTTTTTGCCCCAAGCTTTCGGCTAGATTACCTCTAGCCTCTAGCCGTCATCAGGGGAACGATGTATTTTTAAACAAAACCTCTTATGGTATCCGCGTGTATCTAGTATACAAAACATTTTTTAAATTTTTAGATGCAAGCCGAAAATCATTGATCAAGGGCGACTGATGAGCAAAGGAAGAAACTGCGGGGTGTTTAGCCAAAAGAAACTATTACTTTTCGTAAACATAATTCCTGTGAATGCACGGCCTAAACTGTTTTCAACTAGTGGGAAATTGAGATAACTTTGAGTTTTATATGAGTTTTTCCGTTCATAATGTATTTAAACCCAGTAACCTGGCGTAGATCTTTATATGCGTAATGGAGGTAAACCCAGTAACCACGTAGATCTTTCGAAGTTATGCTGTAATTTTCAAATCCATTGTTGATAGTTCCAGGTGACAGTTGACGTATAGTGACGGATACCATGTACAGTGTTTAGGAACCAAACAAAATTAATCGTCACCTTGATGTCCCCCCGCAGTTTCTTCCTTTGCTCATTAGTCGCCCTTGATCAATGATTTTCGGCTGCATCTAAAAATTTAAAAAATGTTTTGTATACTAGATACACGCGGGTACCATAAGAGGTTTTGTTTAAAAATACATCGTTCCCCTGATGACGGCTAGAGGTAATCTAGCCGAAAGCTTGGGTCAAAAAATTGAATTTGTCTTTGCTGATCCCAAAATTTTGAAAAAATGGAAATATCAATGCATGCAAAGGCCATCATTTAATGTTATACTGAGGAATTCGGTATCTATGATACTGCAAACTCAGATATCCTATGTTTCTTAAAGAAGCGGACAGCAAACAAATATATAAATAAATATATAAATAAACACACAACGGGCATTATTAGGTTATATACCCTGAAAATAAAGAGCTGAAAGAAGTAACTTTCGACGTAAACATCATCAAATGGCTTTGTTTTAAACAGTATAGAAATGTAAATCCAAAAAAAATTCACACTTCTCAGTCACGTAAGTCGTAATTATATTACTCCCAATGCTGTTCCCTTTTGTGCTGCGCTGGTGAAGAATAATGAGGAATTTTTTAGCTGCGTGACAGTAGGGTAATGTTGCACGAGGGCATAGAGCGAGGTATGCTAGACGCTACAGCGTCCCAGCCGCGAGTAAATAATTACTACGGCCTTTGTCTCAGTCCGGATTTACTGAGCTAATTACGCGTTTTAATTCTCAGCATTACGACTTCGCTTCTAATTATAATATTGCCTCACCTGAGCGTGTGCTGGTGAATACGGATGAAATTATTCTAAACGTGAGCTTTATGACGATTCAATCTTCGTTCATTACTCTCCAGCTTTCATAGAGCTACTGCAGTTAAGGCCATGAAATACGGTGTAAACTCCGATGTGGCAAACTCGACGTAAATTAGAAAGCTCTTTCCTTGGAATGTGTTGCACGGAAAATTACGGTATTAAAAGTACATGAGCTTCTATAAAAGAGTTCGCATTCTCACAGCATCGAAGCTAGAGCAGATAGAGATATCAGCGTCAAGTAAAACTGACATCTCGCACAAACGTCTCCATTTACAGCCCTCGAAGCTTGCCGTAACTTCATGATTAAAGCTTGCCCAGGATTTGAGAGTCAAGGACTTACTTCACTAGAACTGAAAGTTTCGCCAACAGAAGTTAAATTGCAGATAGTCATTTCATTTTGAGAAAAGAAAATATTAAATATTTGTTTATATTACATTAGGTTGCGATAGATTTTTCTAATGTAGGGTATCTGAGCTTTACTGTAATATATTCATACGAAAAGTTCGGGGAAGTATCGAAATTAATAACATTTTCAATTACAGCCACACCAACGCATATAATTTAATTCATCAACAGAAATTAAGGAAGAAATGTCCTTGATCTGAGAGTGAAACATCCGTCTAGAAGCGGTGGACAGAGTTGCCTCCTTTGCTGCAGAAAGTGATCATTTTACAACTTTGCATTTATTCAGGAGCACTGGAAGCAATTTAGGTTAGCTGGCTGCAATCTGCATCCACTCAAGGAGTTGAGAAGCATGATCGAGGCGCTTCTAATGCATATTCTCGAACGAATGCGCTCAATCATGGGGATAATGAAAAAACTTGTTCAAATGCATGGAGGAATTCTGAGAGCAAAATAAAGACAGAGTTACTGAAATGCGAGGTACGTTATCATACAGTACACAAAAACACGTCAACTGTCACCTGGAACAATCAACAATGGATTTGAAAATTACAGCATAACTTCGAAAGATCTACGTGGTTACTGGGTTTACCTCCATTACGCATATAAAGATCTACGCCAGGTTACTGGGTTTAAATACATAATGAACAGAAAAACTCATATAAAACTCAAAGTTATCTCAATTTCCCACTAGTTGAAAACAGTTTAGGCCGTGCATTCACAGGAATTATGTTTACGAAAAGTTATAGTTTCTTTTGGCTATTCTAAAACAAGGCTTTCGCAACACCATTTTGAAGACTTTTTGAGCTTTATTTGATGCATGGGTCATCGATTTCATACAGGCAAAATTGTAATGTACCTATACAGACACTGACCAAAGTTTCTATGAAGTTTGTTAATCTGCGTAATCTAAACTTCTTAAAAATATTGTTAAATACTTCTCATTAGGACAGCCTTTTTTGTGGATCAGCTGGATCCAAGTACTTGCTGATGGTAACAGATTTGACAATTATTGATTATAATATCGCTATATAGTTAAGGGCTTTTTTTGAGCACTCATTGGAGTACGGCCAATTTTATTCGACCAGAAGTATGCATCAATGTTGAAGTTGTTTGGAAATATTTTCTAGAAATCAATAGTAAAGAAGTACTGTATTCATGCTGCGTTTACTACTACGTTCCGTAAAATTGAAAAACTTCTTCATTTTCTCCAAATTTAGATCGTTTCCAGACTTATTGTATGTGGCTATAGTTTGCGTGCCCCATTTTAAATTGAGTTTTAACTTCAAATTACAAACTATTTTTGCCCCATTGTTATTTATGATATTTTTATAATTTTTTTATGAACTGGTTGCATACACTTCAATTAGAACTTCATTATTGGATTGATATTCAAAGGATATTAGATAAAAAACTAAAAGTAAAAAACTACCGGAGACAGGCGAAGTGGCTCCAAGAGATTCTATCTCCAGAAAACATTAAGCACGTGAATTAACTCTGAGGAGGTGATTTCTGGTTATTTTTCGTTTATGATTTAACTAGAACACTGAACTCAGTCATGATGGTTACATATGGTTACATTTATTTGCTTCTATTTCCAATAGGTCGATTCTTAGGGAATCTCACGCGTAAGATAAAAAGGAGACCCAGCGTAAAAATATACATTTTTATTTATTTATTTTTATGGCAAACGTTTCGGAATGTTTCAATTTCATCTTCAGTGCTGAAAAACATACAAAAAGGTCAAAAAGATCAAAAAACTTAAAATGCAGAGAGCTCATAAGTTCTGTTTTTTAGGTTCCCATGTGTAAATGTATAAATGTATGTACTGTTAAAAGGGTGGGTGAATGAGCCAATGAGATTGATCGTTTTTACTGTAGTTGAATTATCAGTAGGATTTAAGTTTTATAAATGCTTGTTTGCTCATTTTTTTGAACTTCTATGAACTTTCTGTATTTTAAGTTTTTTTTATCTCTTTGACCTTTTTGTATGTTTTTTTAGCACTGAAGATGAAATTGAAACATTCCGAAACGTTTGCCATAAAAAGAAATAAATAAAAATGTATATTTTTACGTTGTTCTCCTTTTTATCTTAAGTGTGATATTTGCATTTTATAAACCATCATAACAACAGAATACACACTGCACATACAGTGCGATGACGTTGAAATAAAAAAGTCAAATTTGCTTCAATGGAAGCTGCTACACCGGAAAAATTAGGGATATTCGTTATATAAAACGTTAATACTCCATGATGGCCAAATTGCTACCGGGTTTTCCAAAACTGGGAGGAATTTATGTTAGGCATGGCAAATTCCCTCCACTTGCTTTCTAGTGGAAGCCAAAATTGTAATTTGTTTGCCTCGCAAACGCTTGCTCGTAAAAAGTTTAGGTAGCTCGCTCGTTTGAGGAAAAGCACCGAAATGACCTTCGGAATTAAATGTGAAGGAAGGGCAAGAATTAAGAAAAATTGTAGTTATTAACTGATATTTATAACTCTCTTTAGAAAATAATAAGATTAAATGCAATGTTGCGTGTGATTATCTCAGATTGTATTGGATTTGGGACTCTTATAAAGTATAAACTTGTGAAGGTCTCTTATGCATAGCTGTAGAAGAATACAGAAGTTTCCTGAATCATGTCGAGGAACTCTGCTATATATACTGAATACTTGTAAAATAGAGAATTATCTATTGTGAGAATTTTATGTGATACTTGTGATCCAGAAAGTGATATATTTTGAAGCATGCACTGAATATTCATTAAAACATCTATACTGTTGAAGCAGGTCTACGCTCTCACTGATTATTCCTCTTAGTCAGCTGCAAAAATCCACTTCTTACGGAGACGTTTGAATCGATAACGATGGGCTAGGATAAAGAGAAGAATTTCTTTCTTTTTTAATTCATTTGCATAGTCACTGTTAATTATTTCAGATTTTTATTTTCTCAGCCCTATCGAGGAGAGAGCGAAGTAGAAGCTCATTGAATAGCAGGGTTTTAATTATTATCATCTCATGTACCTGCTTCCCCCATTTTAGCGCGCGGATAAGATTAGATTAAGCGCCCGTGCGATAAAGATCAGAACTGCTTTTAGCAGGATCGCCTCGAATGGTGACAGAGCGCCACGTAACACAAACGATGGCTGAGCACTTCCTGAGCACTTCGTCACCAGCCTTATCAAGAGGAAATGTTAGCGGTGCACAAGCTACAGAAGTCGAGTTGGGAAATATCTTTAGGCTCTAATTGGTTTTCATTTGTAATGTGAGAGTATAAATTGCATGAACACTAGTAGCGACCAGCACAAACGGATAACTAAAACTGTTTATGATGACTTGAAAAGAGTGGTTGAATGATGAAGAATGGAGGGGTTGAACGACGAAGTGACGGAGTTAAGTTACCTTGAATCTATCGTTCATTGCTTATGGATTTTGCATATGTATAATATATATATTTTCATGTGTGCCCCACCTTATGTGACAATCTAAAATTACCATTCGCTGGAATCACAAAAGCTAAACAGTTTGAATTCAAGAAAAAAACGACTTTTGAACCTTTATCAAAATAAACATGAAAGGAACAAGAGCGAAGAAAGTATTCTTTTTGAATTCATAAAAAACTGAACGACGCACTGTCGCATTTTGTTTTTTTATTAAGCTTCTCATTGACCGTGTTTTTTTTCCTTAAAAAAGAGCATGTCCATGTTTCTCTGTCGCTCAAAATGAGGCTTAATCACCCTCTGTGTTTTTAGCATTTTTGTGAAGCAACAGATGAGACTTTGTCCCTATAGCTTATCTGAAAAAAACTCAATGACTCTCTTTCATGGCTACCATGAAAAAGTGGGTAATGGATTTTCGTTCCTTGTCTTTTAGGTTAGGCTAAGAAAATATCTTTCCTATCGTTTCTAAAAAACTCATGAACACTTGTTTCTGGATTTTGAGGAAGTAATCGCTGGATCTGAAGCAGATGCGTTAAAGTGCTCAGACACCCTGACCATTTCCAGACCCACGAGCCACAACTGCACGAAATTTAAATCCGCCCCCAGCCTCTAAGGAGCTGTGCTGTCCCGGCCAAAAACTTCCCTCGCGTGCAGCCAATGCATTTAAATGTTCTTGGCATGCATTTGGATCCTGAATATCAAATTATGGAGCAGAGCATATAGCTCCACCCAGAACAAGCGCGGGCGGAATTAAGACGTAATGTGTGCAGTGTTGTGTAAGTTGGAAGCAGCGTGCTTGTTGGATTTTATTTCCCTAATTTTGGTCTCCGTTCTTACCCTCAAGCTTATGCACGGTTGTAGAATTTTCATTCTGGAGTATTTTGTACTCGCTTGATTTCGGAAAACTAAATTTTCTATCTGAAATCTCACGTGGCTACTTTTGTAGATGCTGCCAAAATATATTACGTTTAGCTTCAATGTGGGCTTCTTTGGATGTGCAATCTTTTTTACTCAATCAACCATAAGCCTAATCTCTCTTTGTTTCATTGAATTTCCTTAAACACTTTGACGGAGAAACCGATTTTTTCACTTTATAGAAACGCCAACGGATATTCAAACAACACATATATGTTCAAACATTTATTTTCCTTTCTTCCCTGCACATGTTCATAGCTCAGATACACAAGTAAACTTATATGAATCGGAGAGATAATGTTACCTTGTTTTATTGCCTTAACTAGGATACGTCGCTAAGTATCAGAATGACTAACAAGATGAGAAATGCAGATGCAATCGGATAGTAATTTTTTGATAGTAGTAATTCTTAATCGGATAGTAATTCCTTTCTTAAGGAAACAATGTATGTGACTAATTAATACTTAGTTTGTAAGAATCTATTATAATATGAAATGCCTGCTTGATTGGGATCTACATCTCTCATACCAGTACTACAAAACCAGTACTAACACAACTACAAGAAGAGGCACCATCTGAAAACTTCAAAAATATATACGACCGAGAATTATATTGTTTTCATTAGATATTGTGAGGGAATCAAAACTATGTAACATACTGTGAGGTGGGTAAGTGAACACCGTGGCTTCACTGCAAACATCTGTTTTGGAACTACCAGTTACTAATATTGATGTGTTGCTCCGTGTCCTCGTGTGCAGGTTTGAAAATAGGTAAAATTGAAGAGATTTAACAGATTTGCTCATCACATGTTAGTTGCTCAAGTGTTCAGAAGACATTTAAAGATTTTAACTCAAGTTTTGCATATTTAATTTATTGATTTATTTAATATTAATTTAAAAGAGTTTAGAGGAAAAACTAAAGGAATTTTCGATATCGCACGTATACTCGTACCAATATTTACGTATTGATTGATGTCTTAAGCATCTAAATAACGTAACACACTGTGAAGTGAATACTTGAATACCACTCATGAACTATTTTGAATTCATATCCTTGACTTGCCGTGTATTTGTGCTGCAATATTTGCTTGGCATGTACATCAGAAAATTAATTTTTGGGAAATTTAAGAAGTGAAGCCTGTATCCAAGATACGGTTATCCCTCAATTCGGTTGTACAAGCCATTGAAGGATAATTATTGAAGTTTTCTTACCCCAAAAAAGAAGGGTGGAAAGGTTTAGTGGATAAACTTGCATAGGAAATCCATTGTAAGTAGTCCACTAAAGCTTTTCACCCTTCATTATCGGATGAACTGAAGGGCACGGAAAATTCCCCTCGATTGAGAATAAGTATAACTGTGCGAATGGCAGTTAAGTTCAGGTGATGGTGCCATTGTTTGGGGCTGTCCACGTGGCCCTCACATTTTCATTTTATTACTGGAAATATTTACTTGTGAAGATTGCCAAAAAATTTGCATACACTAAGCACATTCGTAATTTTTGTGTACTCTTATCTTAATGTAGGTGAGGCTTTTCAATCTTCAACATTTAAACTGATTTGTTATCAAAAAATGTGAGTGAAAATACCGCTTGTTTATGTTTGCAAAAAAGTTACAAGTAATATTTCATAAGTAAACAAAATGGCAAATGAGACTACCGGCACTCCGACCTTTTGCTTAACCTGTAGAGTTATTAATATCTCGAAGTACGACACATGAATATTTGTTAGAAATTGCCACTAAAATAAATTAAAATGAGATCGCAAATAGATTCCCACAGAAGTATTTTTTTAAGCATCCTAACTTGAAATACATATAAATAAAATTTCCAATATGTGGAAGGGTTTTTACGTAAGAATTTGGAAAACTTCCTGGCATAATTTTTTGCAAAATTTGGGCTTGACATTTGAGCTCTCAGCTGCCATTTTTGAGTCACTCTGTAGCTATGATACAAGTATGTAATAAGTATTGATGTTATATTAACATGCATCGTACAGTAAATGGTTAACATGCGTTGCTGCAAGATAACGTGCTATTTGTGATCAGTACCTCAATCAAAAATGAAACGAACTCACTACAGTGAAAACGAGACACTAGAAAACGAGCCTTTCAATTTCAGTTTTCTCCCTCACGTAGAAAAGTACGAATACTTGGTAGCGTGCAGACTAGTGTTGGAAGTGATAGTGCCATCGTGCGTGACCGTCTACATCGTCAGCGTCACACCAGCGCTGAACCAACGCATTTTCTTGTCATCGTTCAGTGGAGCTCACTTCTTGGTGGGCTGCTGGAGCCACGTCGGGGTATGGATTTTCTACAGGAGAAGGGGGGCTGCGTCTTGGAAGTATCACTTTGTGAGCGCCGCGAGCTGGCGGGATTTGCGCCACCCATTCGAGTGGCTCGGACCGACGTACATTTGGATGAGCTTGTTCCACGTGCCGCTGCGGGTTCTGCTCTCCAGGCTCGCCAGCTCCTGCGACGGGATCACGTCGCTCTTACTCCACTTCGTCCTCATTGTCTCCGCCTTCGCTGAAATCTTCGTTATCCTCATCGCAGTGACCATTTTTTATAGAATTTGGGCTTCTCTACAAAGAGGGAAGCAGACTGGAAATTCGTTGAGAAATGCCGGACCTCGGCTATATCACAGGATTCAATTGCCCTGAATCAACCTCATTGTAATAAAAAAGAGAAAGCAGTAATTTTCTCCTAGATCCAGGTTTTTGTCAGGTCTGTAAAGCGTTTGCGGGCGCTGTACGTCCAATAAATGTTCTCAGTATGTAAGGAAGTGAGGTTATTTTTTCTTAAAAAAATTATACAAAATCAAGGGGATTACTTGCAATATTAACCTTTACATTTCAAATGCTGAGAAAAAAGTTTTTGATTACGCTGAGATTACGAGCAAGTTCCTTGGCATAATGCTTCTCATACACCACGTCGGTAGTATCTCTAAATACCTGTTGTAAATAAAATATTTTCTCATTTTTTCTGCGAGCTTCAATTTCCAATCCAGCTTTTTTCAAAGTGCATAAAGCTGAGGTATTGCGATGAAATTTAGCCTTATACAGTTAAAGTATCGGTTTTGCAGTGGAATTTTTCTTAGGCTTGTTTTTGCATCATTTCTGTGAAATATCTAGAGAAAACTATTATTCATGAATTGAAATTATAAAAATGGGAAAAAAATAATTTTGAATTGTATGCTTTTTACGGGTGTAATAAAAACTACTATGAGGAAGGATCTGCTTGGCTGACTTCTTGGCCTAGTCAGAGAAACTCAGTGAATGGCTCAATTTGGTCTGAAACAGATGTACATGAACCGTAGAACAATGCATACGTATTAAAAAGTGAATTAAAATAAAAATCTGGAGTTCACGTAACTTGCTGTTCCGTAGTATTTTCAGGTTGACTGATTCACGGCAAAAAACAAATCCTACGATAGTAGGCGAATAAAGGTGGATATTTTTATACTCTTTAAATGGAAAATAGTGCATGCGGCTTGTTATAAACGACGAGATTTGATAATTTCCATAAATAAATCTTCCAGGTGCTGATAACAAATAATTATATTCATCCTAATAATACGCGCGATTAAAATATTCTCGAACTTGTGAAATGGTCCGCATTCAACTCCCATTACAGATACGGGTATTTAAGCATCCATAAGAACGTGATAGAAAGACGGACGAACCAAGGAAGCAAGCAAGTAAGCTAGTAGCCAACAACTGTGTGTTTTTATCATTCAGTGGGTTTTAAAAAATCATTATACTCATCTGCTATGCTCGTGTACCAAGCATCTTTTTATATTCATTCTATGAAAATATTCAACAAGCTACTCTCAAGATTTGAATAATAATATTCAGGCCTCTGCTTTACAAATAATAAACGCTTATAACTCTTTTCAACACTTCTAGAGTTTTATGAACGGCAAAATGAGTGTGATTTGGTAAACTTTCCATAAATCTTCGACCCACAGATCCCTATTACGTTGCGTCTAAAAATATCTTCCCAATGAGAGGGTCAATAAGATCAGATGCAATTTTCAAAAAGGTAGTATTACTGCTATAAACACTCGCATGGCTTATGAAAAAAAGTAAATGCAGGTAATCGATAGAGAATCTGTGGCATTTTCCAATTACATGAACTTTGATGACCCAAAAAATTACGAAATTCGTTTCGAAGCTCGGCATATGATGCAAGTCACGGTTTTTCAGTCAAAATATACAAGGGAGCTTGTTCCTAAATTAAGTGATCTGTAGGTTCATCGAGGTTCATAACTTTGAAGTTTGAATTCAAAAAACATGCTAATGAAGATTTGATTTTATGATTTCTAGTTTTATTGTTGGAACATATAATTTCAACTTCAAAAAGAGAGCTCTGAAGCTGAACCCATTGGCTAAACAAGCAGCAGTGCATCGAAGACTTTCTTTTCTTATGTCTTTCTTAGTTTTACGCTGCTCGAGTTTCTTCGAATCTCCAAGTGTCGATTGCTTGTACTGAAGAAAAATGGACTTCGTCTCTACCCGTAACCATTGATCGAGGAGACTTGGGTCCAGACTGGGAGTAGAAGAAAAATAAGACGTCGAAAAAAACATAGTAGAGTGGTTTAAAGCCATGGTTTTACGAATGGGTTCTGATTTCGGAGGGTTAATCTTAGATTATTAAAATTCACAATCTACGACTTGTAAACTTAATCGTTCCCACTGATTTTACTAACACAACGAGTGAAATTCAACCCCACTTCTAGTTATATTATGTAAATAATTCAGCATTTTTCCCATTGCAGATAATTCAGGTAAAAAACACATGGAGGAATTCGATGTCCCTGGTCTTACTTATCATGTAAATACCACTCATTGTATTCTACAAACGGTCTGCAACAGATGCTCAGTAACTGTTGGTGAGATATTTCCCATTGTTCCTTCACCAAAGATTTTGAAATGTTTCTCAGAAAATAATGAGCTATTTTCACCTATACCGTTGCAAGTATGATTATCACCGTATTTCAGAGTTAAAAATTAATACCAAAAAAATTACTCAATTGGTTACGGTTGTATTAAATAATGAAAGCACATTCCGTTAATTATTCATTGAGTTTATCGTCATTGCACGATGTTTGTTCTGAATAACATTGAGTTGACAAAAACTTCATCTCCTCAAGTGAGTGCTCTAACGAGAATAGCAAGTGCTGATGTGTTGCAGCAAAATTCCCGATGGTTCTAATATTAGGGGTTCTTTTCGAATGAGCCGCTGCACAATTTAAACATAGGTCAAATGAATGGTTGAAATTTTTGAACAAGTTTTGGCGCTCGTAAATGACGGATCAATTCACACAATTTCAGATCCTCCGAAGCAGTTTGAGCTTCTGAGAATAGCGCTCAGAAGAAAAAAATTCCCCACGTAAATTCATTGTGCATTTTAAAGCACCCACAAATATGTGTTTTTTTTAGTGTTCTTCATTAGTTATAATAGAGGGGAAATGGTGATAAAAGAGTATGATATCGAAGTGGATACGAATAGACGTAAAGGAATTTGAGGTATTCTAAAATTATTTGAATTTAAGTAGCAATAAAGTTACGAAATGGGTTCTGAAGCACGGCTAATTTGGAAAAATATAATAGTCTAAATGAAGTGAAATTAACAATTTAAAAAAATTTAAATTCCAACTATGAAGAGTTTAGCTTGCAGAGGCACCTATACTCGTGTGACTCTTATCAGTGGAATAACGTTGCGTGTTCAGGACATCGCGTGCAAGTTTACATCGCGCATCTCGTAAGCTGTCATTCCAAGATCGCACTCGTCATGAACTTCCAAATAGCAATTACGGAAGCAGGTGCGTGCTCAGACTGCAGTATTAAATAACTCACAAATTTCCATCAAGAGCAGCAATATTGTGCCGAGCTGAGACGCTCAAGTCAAGTTTTCGTTTTCCAACACTACGCACACTACCATGGATCACAGTTGCGTGATCTGCGTTGGCTTGCTATAGCTCATGGAAGAGTTGCTCGAGCTCATGAAATTTATGACCTCGATCATGATTCTGATTATACCCTGGGTAATCTTGGCGAGCTAAATGTCAGATTATATTTTATTTTACCAGTCCAGTGAACATTAGACAAGTTTGTGCTGCACGCGAGAGCGTGCCTCGTCATGCACGCAGAAAGTAATGGGAAAACGTGTCAAAATTTGTCAGTAATGGCTAAATTATTTGGAGGCCAAATCTTGTAGGAGTGTCAAACAGTTCTTCAAAATGGTTAATTTTCTTAAAAAATTGAATATACATACATCTCATTTCGAATGGTCAGCATTTTAGCCGATGCAAGCGATTAGCTGATGAGCAATAGTCTAATTGTGATGTATTTTAGATAAAATTTAGAAAAGTACCGTGTGTGATCAATGCTTGCATGCAAGTCTCATACAAGTCTCTCACACGGAAGCATCCAGGACATAGCAACAGCTCCCTCAAGTGCTTCAAAAAGTTCGTAATAAAAAAGATAATTGACGGGGGCGAAACCTTTGTGCCTTTCAGTGCCTAATTATTATCATTGTCGCTATAATGCATGGAGCTTAGCGTCGAAACCTTTAGTGCTTCTCAATTGAGACTATTATGAAGGAAAACCCGAATATTTATTGTAAACACTAAAATTTCATGGGAAAAGAATCTACTAACAACTTTGAGTATGTTACTTGAAACTTTCTTATGGAGTAACTTTATAATCACTTTATCAGAACACAATGTAACTTAACACTTACTTTAAATATCTGAATGAATGAATAAGTTTGTGTTTCTCTTTTTAATAGGAATCACAAATTCGCTAATTGCGATGAAAGTGAATTAGGTGTGTCATTTTCATCAGGTATTTTGTAAAAGTAATCAATAAACATTTCTACGAGTAAGAACCTTCATAAATTATAATTCAATAATTGAATTAGTAATACTATTTTCCGATATAATTTGAGTTGTATTTTCTGGTTCCATCTCGAGAGGCAATCCAATCCTCAGTTAAACAAATGGGCAAACAAAATAAGTGAGGAAAATGAAAATGTGTTTTGCAGCTTATCTCCGAAATTGTTTAAATGGAACTCAAATCATTCTAATTTAATCGTACGAGTCGCTTGATATACTAGTTATTCTTTTTTTGCTCCTTTGAGACAGTAGGTAGTAAATTAGAAAGCAAATAATCTGGAATGAGTACAGACATTTTGTTGTAGGTTTTGAAAATTAAAAAATAATTGCATTCACAAAAAAAACACTCTTTTAAAATAATGTTGGTACCCGGGAAGAACAGATACATATAGAGGCACAAACCTGCAAACTTTACGTGAAGCTCGAGAAGTCCGTATAGTTATCCCAGTCATTCTCACGTCCGCTGTGCTCACCATAACAGGAGACCATGTGGAGATACCCAACAATACTGAGCTTACAATCTCAAAATCACGATGGAGCCAAAGTTGAAACACGGAGCTTTTCTGGTCATAAATCATTACGTTTGAGAAATTTTTTCAAGCAAAATTTAACCATAAAGAGCACTTATCATGCTGACAAAGAATTTATCTTACTCTCGTATTTTGACATTATTGTCTTACTTATTGTATAACGCATAAAAAACGCAGATAAAAAATTACTGCAACCCTGGAATCACAACGGATATACACATTTTAATCCCTTCTTATCCGTCTTTTTTTCTGACAAGGTGGTTTACCATGGTCTTGCCTCTTGCATACGAGACACATCTATCTTCTACCAATATTTTTCAAGCAGATACTCATGTTCGTCAGTTATGTGAGCTACTCTTTCTCAAATCACTTAAAACTCTGCTGCGCACTTCAACATTAATAGTTCAAATGCCAAAAAGTCACCTATTCCTGCAATATCCCCTTCAAGGCCATGGAGAGACTGCGAGTTTTATGGTTATACATTTTGCTGCCACCGATAAGCCTCTGTAAGAGTCCCTAATCTTAACGGAATGATTTAATAAAATTCCACCGCTCAAAATTGTCCGTATTTCGACATCAGGCAGTTCCTAGGCTCGTGTTCTTTTGGCTCGTATGAACATTGCAGTGCAGGTCGTTTGCTCGCTGCTTTTTGGGCTTTAAAAGAGTCTCGTTACAGTTGGCCTCAGAAGTGTAGTGCAAAAACACAGCAGTGTGGTTAGGAATCTGCATGGACACCTGCATCTTACATTTAATACTGAAATCGAGTTAAAAAAATTGTTTAATCAAAAGTTGGTGTCATATAATTGTTTTGCGATCTGCATACTAGATTTACAGTCCATAATGTCTGAAATTTTACTTTGTATCTGATAATAAATTAGTTTTTTGTGTTGTAATAATCAATTTTTGTTCATTATAAGACGTCATTAACACGCTTCCTGCGATGGCTCAAACTGATGCTCAATATTCAATTCAATTTTAAAATCAGTTATTTTAAGCAATTTTGAAAATAGTAAATATTACGTGGATCGTGGCTTCCTTTTTCTTTCATTAAGTATTTATAAAAATTGAGTTAGTGGCTGAAGGTCGGTCAGTGGCGTCATGAAAATCCCCTGTGACTAAAGTTGGGTCCTTTCGCAGGAAATGTGTTAAAATCCCACTTTGTTTAAAGTACAATTGAAACATGTGAAGTCACAATCAGTTCCCCAGCAAAACGCTCGTTGGCGCGTATTCCACTAATTGAATGTTAAGAAGAATCAGATGGCTGAAAATTACAAAAAATTTCAGTGAGGAAATATTTGATCAAATATGATACATGCCTCTAAGCCAACACGTTTTGAATGCGTAGTTTATGCGCTAGTAGATACTTGGACTTACACAATGGCCTGCACGTGTTTGTTTCAATTTGGCCGAGCACCGATGAGTGCTAGATAAGCATACTTCAACGGCCGTGCTTCACTGAAAACTTCCCGATGTATTCGAAATGCGCATAGCGTGAGAACACGTGAGCTGATGATTAATAAGGCAAAGATAACAATAATTTGAAGAGAATTATTGCAAAATATTTTTTAAGTAAATTCTTTAAATGAAATCACCGCTTACACACGTAAATTGTCGACAAACTTTGTTGAAGCGTCACTCAGCAGCAGATAACAGGATTAAGATTTTGGATGTGCGAAATTCCAGCACTCGGAAATTAGGACTTTCACCGAGGAAACTCGATACATCATTCACTTTTCAATTGATTCGAGCTGCCACTCTGGTGGAATGTGGCCAGCAACAACATGTTTGGAGGAGGCTCGAGGAGATGGATACGGAATTGAGTTGAGAAGTAATGCCTCACGCACACAGCGCTTGTCAGGATCTTGATGGTGCTGCTGTCTTTTCACGGGGGAAAAGAGGATATAAAGGAGATTGGGGAGACTGAATTCGTGCGTCAGAAATGAATCATGAGACTGGCAGTTCTAGAGGAGTATTTGCAATGCTTCATGTTTGGTTCTGATGAAGAAGTTTTACGGGTGGATTGTATACGATGAGCTGTAAAAAGTGCCTAAGTAGTCAAATACGTATTACTCGGTATGTACGTATGTACAAAAGAAAGACTGTTACTCACTGTACGAAACAATCGTAAAGTGAACATAATTAAAGAGAATATGATTCGAAAAATATGATAACTAGGGTATTCATTTTTGAAAATATTCCTAAATGAACAGTGGTCAATGGTTGTAGAAAAAAAGGGAGGGCTTAAATGAAAATATGTTTCATTATCGTAAATAATATGTTTTTGCTAATTCGTGTTACTGACTGATTTTTCATCCCATTATATAAATAAGTTTTTATGCAGAGGCGTTTAACGGCCAACTGAACAGTGAAAAAAATTACATTTATGAATGACTGTGACAAAACTACTCATGAGAACAAAAAACTACTCATGCGCTGTAAAATTAGATAGAGGGACAATCAAATTTCCGCTAAGATGAGATGAGGGTTCAATGATAACTCCTTAGGGAGTGATCAGTATTTCAAAACCTGCACACTACTTTATGGCCTATATTGTATAAGATCATACGAAAGCTCAGAGACACGCTACATTTGGTTTGGGTTTCTGCATCCATGTGGTTCGTTAATCTATGTCAAATAGATTAACGAGATGTAGTTTCACTGATGACATTCATTAGATGATTTATTAGTGGTATACTGTTCGTATTTGGAATTAATTATCCTTTTTTATCGGTAAAGATCGCTGTCCTAAATATGTCTTCAACACCTTAATAAGCTCATTATGTGAACTTTACTCTAGCGTTTAAGATGTGCACTTTAGTTTGGATTTTCAACGTTTTTCGCACATACTAAGCAAATTTATTTAACATCTGCGTTTCAAGACCTCACACAGTATATTCACGCAATGAGCCTCGAAGCATAAACAGTTAAAACCACATGATGCTTTTTTTTATGGTATTAATGCTCCGTGTAGCACCGAACACAACTTAAAGTTTTTAAACGTAAGCATAAATTTTCACGCACACATTTCCATGACTTTAGATCTGCGTACAAAAGTGAAGAACTATCTTTAAAATATTACTGATGAAGCAATAGCAGTAAGAAACTAAGTCAGGGTGAAATATTTTGTGCAAGTGATGCACTCGCGACTGCTGTCTTTGATAGTTATTAAGTTCCAATTTCTTGAATGGCTGAAATACCGCAAATTGCAATCGTGCGTTTATTTGATTACATTCCGCAGGTGACACTTGGACACTTGACTGCGTAAGAACCTTCTTAGGACTGCATCCACAACAGTGGGTAAATCAGATATGAATTGTCCGCGTATTCGGTTGCTGTCTTCATGATGATTGCTTCGGATTACTCAAAATCTAAGTTATTCACCGTTGATTTTCGCTTTCTCGTCTGCCAGCTGATTTACCTTTTATCCTCAACTGAATGCCATGTCAATTATAATAGAATCTGTTTGTTAATGTTAATGATTAAAATGCAATAAAAAAATGGGCACTCAAGCGATTAAAAGGCGGCAGCTATGTACAATAGAATTTTTAAAATTGTAACTTTCAAGATGCTCAAAATAAGTCTGAATTCGTAATAGACGAAATGAAAATAGGATTCGAGAAAAAAATTTGCGCATAAATGTTTACTTTTTTAATATCCTTCGATGTTTTAATTATTATCACTTTTCGAGATGAAAAATGTTTCCTAGTGTTTTACTCCTCTCCGAAATTTTTTTTTTGAATGCCGGAAATGAATGGGTAAATTTGTTAAATTTCTAATGCAAATTTGATAGATGAATATGGAAATTTACATAGATCACGTCCTCAGTTCAGCCATCCTGATCCTTATCTACTATTCAGTCGGGAAGCAAAGAAATGAAATTTAAGCTAAATATCACGTAGCTCCGAAAGATATGCTTCATACGGGACCAAATTTTGCAAGAAAGGAAGAGTGACGTATAGGAACACACTTGGTCAATTATATCTTATTGACGTTTGTGGTAATCAACTAAAGAAGAATTGATTAATTCATTGGAAAATACTGATGCATTTCCTCCTTCACGAACTCAGATCTTCTCTCATTCGAAAAATTGTGTCTGAACGCTGTAAGGTAAAGTCAGGGCGAAACTTGCTGCACACACCACAAGTAGGACGAGTGAGGCGGTGCAGTGTCACGTTATGTTGACGTGAAGCGTGGGTTTCGATACCAAGTCCTGATCTGATCGCTGCTGAAAACGTACAGAAGATGATCAGAGATCTCCACCCAGTCGCAAAACCTAAAATTAGTTGAAGTTGTGTTAAATCTGAGGATAAAATAGTAACACTAATTCATTGCCCAGCAGACGTTGACCGCATCTTGACTGAAACGCACCAAAAAATCACTTGAAGAAGGTAAATCAAGAAATTTTGTGTTTTCCATCCGTCGCTGTTAGTGTGCTTGCCTATTCAAGTCAGTTTTCAACGCAGTATGTTCTGAGATGCAATATTTATTTTCCTTCACTTTGTATGTATTCACTGAGACTTTCTTAAAGCATTAACTTTCAAGTATTCTCTCTGTTTCTAGACAAATCGAGCGTTCTTTCAATTTAATTTTTTTTAACGATTAATTCAATAAGTTCTTCAAATTTCTAACGTCGTAATTGTTGCCGGATGCACTTTAAACTAGAATCATTAGTAATACAAAGAGAAGCCTCTTAATGATACCCATAATCTGCGAAAGATGTCTGCAAATTGACTCGCTACCTTGAAGCACACGCCACGTTGAGAATATATAGAGACAGTGGCACTAAGTGCTGGGTGTTGAGATATGAAAGTGAATCTATAGTTGCTTTTTATTTTCTCAACTGGCTATGATGTAACATTTGGCAATCGGCTCGTCTAAATACAAACGAAAACAAACCCATAAAAAGTGAATTATCCTAAAATACAAAGTTGGGTTGAGGACCATATACCATCCGTTAAAAACTTGTAATTTTGTTTTCTTCATAATCTATATTACATATATCAAGAGCCGCGTCCGTCGGTCGGTCGGTCTGTCTGTCCGAAGCCAGCCAAAAGTGTGTGATGAGCGTATCTGTGATACAAGCTACAGTCCCATATATTTTGACGGGCCGTGTTCACGCAGCCTCATCAACTCTCGGGAGATTGTATTTTTTTATTTTTTACGGCCTTTCTCTCATTCCGCCCTCTTTTTTAATTACAAATAAAGGGGGGGTGAACTACATAGTAAATAATAATATCAACTAGCAAGATCCGGGGAATCTCCATGGGCGAGAATACTGAAATAATGAAACGGGTCATGGCTTGGCCTAATTTTCATATTCTTGTGGAATGAATTCCAACTATGAAAAACTTCTGGGTTTATTTTCAATTAAACAGTACAATTAAACCATAGGCAAACTATACTATACGACAATGAAACACTTTACCTAGAGTTAATAACCCTTAAAACTTCTTTATGCACAATATTTATGGTTAGAGTTTGCCCTCTTCTTACTCCTCGCATGGTAGTCGGCATAACTTCAACGCGTAGGAAACTGCGGCGTTGAATCACGTGCAGTAGACGACAGTAACTGTTGTTTTGATGTAGCACCTGAAAGAAAATGAATTTGAATTAATTTTATGGGTTTGACAACACGGTGAAGAATGCCATTTTTGCATTTAATTTTTCCAGCTTTTTAGATACAACACTTGAAAATGTTCAGTTCTCATCTATGAATTCAAAGTTGTCGAAGATATATTAGTTTCAAGAGAGTAGTCCGCTGAATGAAGAAGTGATTGAATCAAGCGGAAATACATATATAGTCTAGGAGTATCTGCGCTACAGTCATTCCCGCGCTATAAGTGACGCAAAATGCAGAGGAACTTTTCCTGTATTTTGTGCCTTGAAATCCCATTTAAAAATACGTATAGCAAATTTGACAGTGTCGTGACATTTTTTTGACCCTCGTCAATGAGCGTCAAGGTCGTATTAACTAAGAAACTTACTAACTTACTGAGGGACAAGCAAATTATGATATAGATAAAAACTGGGGTTCTTATAAATACAAAGTAAAGAAATGCCCACCTTCCTCATGCATAATTGATGTTAAGAAGTAATTTTTTAGTGATGTACTAATCAAACCAAAAATTTTTTTGAAAGTATCATTCAAAATATATCGCCCGTAGAATTTCAAGTATAAGGAAGGGTTTCTTAGAGCTGCTTTAATAAAAACTTGAAGTGCAAGTTGGATTTCCCTGAATGTAGTCAGAAAAATTCGAATTTTCAAAGAATCACCGCCGCCCTCTCACAAAAAGCAAAGCTGGGGAGCCTGAACGAGTTTTGGCTCAATTACCAACCTATTTCTTGTTGCTTTTCGTGAAGGAAGTCTGAGTTGTCAGAAGTTTGGAGGCCAAGACATAGGTCTTTCAGCGAAACATCTTTTCTGACACTCGACTGTAAAGCTTCAGTTTTTGTTGGAGATGTAACCCTAACAACGAACTCCGCATCAATCATCGTTGCGAGGGGCAGCTAGAAGCACGAGCTCCATCTTGCCAAAGCGTCAAATAAATGTATGGAAACTTTCCATTTTCATTGTATATGATAAAATGCTATTCCTAACATGCGATTTGCTTAGATAATTTTTGGCATGTATTGTGTTTTCATAGCAATGCTAGTTTTAAATCGATTTTATTTCAATCAAAAAAGTGCTCGCTGTAAAATTGTGCTCTCCAGTATAATTTTCAATTACAGCAGATCAAATTCTCATTCCTTTTATTTCATACGTGGCATTAAGAAAACAGATTTAAATTAATAAATATTTTGGATAAAACTAACACGTCTATTACAGTAGCAATTATACGAACACTGACTCGAAGTCTTAACAAGACCCAAAAGTTACGAAAGTACATACTAACTTGGTGCAAAGGATCATTCTTTTTGAATTTTTCCACATTAGTTAAATGCATTCAACGTGTAGATGTTGAACTTCTAGGACAATTTCAAGTCATAGAAGCTGCTGCGCCTGTAATTAACGCAGTCACAATATCGTTCGATCTCACACCGTTCCTACACTGAGAGAATTTATATTCTGAAGGATTTTACACATGGTAAAAAACCTGCACCTCTGCGGCATAGACACGAGATAACTCACTTGGCTTAAATCTACGGGACTTTAAACCCATGTTTAACTTACTCCTGCTATGTATCCCCTGACCTACATTATATGTTCTTTAAATGATAATGAATTGATTTGAAATTAATGAAAAATTTACGGTTTCGTATGCGAGTGTTCTCAGGTCAATAAATTACACAGAGATTAAATATTTTCACTCGACAAAATTCAACGAGAGGTAAGGCAATGTTCGTTTAAGATAAAGCAATGTTTGTTGCAGCTCGACTAATTGCTTTAAAGCATTTGAAATTTCAATAATAAACCAACAACATTCAATTCTGAATTTAATGAACGTCGTTTTAAGCAGTCATTTAAATTTAGAACGGCTGGAAAAGTTAGCCCAAAATATTCAAAATAATGTATTTAAAGGGTTTTGAAGATAAGAACGGTTACATTTTCTTGTCAAATGAAGAAAGTAATGGAATTATGAATTATATTTCAGATCTAACACAAATATAAGCACTCATGGAAAAGCTCATCACAAACAAATGAAAAATTGCGAGAATGTTTGGAATAATTTGAGCAAACATGTAAGTCGTCTCAATATATACACGTTTTTTACCAAATGTACATAAATAACAACCTGATGATCCGTTAAATACTGTTTGATTGGAACATTTTGAAAAAAAAAATCATAGAAATAAAATGATATAGTATATCTCAAACCAAAAAGTTATCAGTTTCTTACGCGTTTGCTTTCAAGATGAATAAAAAAACTATTCGTAAGCTAATCAAAATAACTAATTCACATGTACGTTCAAATAACCCATAAAAGAGAGCAAATATAAATTATCCAGATGTGCAATTTACTACGGAAAATGTTTTACATGTAGTAAAGGAACAATAGTTACAAAACTTACACAGATCCAATCAGCAGTTCGGGTGAACCCAAACTACAGCTGGACACTAGGTTGCTGGGGAAGGCCGATGGATTAAAAAATTTGTGTTAAGCCATTACCAGGAAAGACCTTTCCTCCAAAGTAATAGAAGATACAAAACTTCTCGTCATAAAGCTGGATTCTGCCTTGTTTGTTGGCATAACGATTTAATTTCTCAGTCCTTGATTTGTACTTGCTTCAAATTCTTTTCTCGAGCCGTACTGAAGACGCACTTCCTGACATTTGTACACAATGAGGGGAAGATCCATGCACTAGCCAATAAACCTTTAATTCAGTGATTTAGATTAAGATTATCATACCCGTACATTAACTGAAACGTAGAATTTTAGAAAGTCTGTGCTAATAAATTGAGTATAATGTTGGTATTTACTCCTAAGAAATTTTTGCAATTTATTTTCTATAAGGTAAACAAATATTTTCGGGAGATAATATTTAGCGTCCATTCATAAAGAGTTTTTAAATTTTTTATATCCTTCAGCTTGAAATGGTTTATATTTCCATTCCTGGTCTTCAAACAAAATCTCAACGCTGCGCAAACTCAAGTGAATGATTAATTATTCTCCAGATTTCAAAAAAGATTAGAAATTTATGCATCGTTCCCCCCAAAATATTGCAGCCTTGACTTTCGAGCCGGAAGCTAACTTTAATATTCTAAAATTATGTTCAGTTCCTCGGATATTACTTTAAAAATAAATCAGTGAACTCGGGCAGCTTCGAATTATTTAATAGGATTTCATCGCAGGCCGATGACTTTTTAAAATTACCAGTGAGAGTCTTTCATGTTTTCCGATTAATCTCTAAAAAATTGAATTCATGAAGTCGTAGAGGGGCGTCAACCTCCACAGTAAACATAATGAAAAGAGGAAGCCATAATTTGTTTTCGCGAACTTGGCGCGGAAGCTTGCAAAGGCTCGGAGCCTTCCCAGGACGTGCGATACGAAAGGATACACAACAACCGCCTGATGCGCTGCCACTGGACGCTAGATGCTGTACAGCACCTCAGGATCCGATGTGTGGCGACAACGGAACACTGAAAATCTTCAAGTCTGATAACGGTAGTTTTCTCTGCATGAATGTTTTCTCAACGTGAGTTAAATTACGTCCCATTGATATAAAGGTAATATTTCCAAATTTCTGGTAAACATCTTCCTGTGTTAGATTAGAAGATTTTTACGATGTAATTTTGGCATCTTTATCTACACAAAGTATTATTGTCCTTTACCAGTGAAGAATTTCAAAAACCTTCGTTTGATTCATAAATTAGTGCATCAAAGCACAGACGCATAGACTTATTATTACGAATTAGTTCCGTGGCTGTCAGGCGACCTAAACTGCGAATACTTATTTCCATGATTTAGAATGATGAAGGAGTTACCCGGAACGTTGTTATAGCCATATTCTGTTAAATTCAGTTGGCTTCTACACCCCAATCTGCGGTTCAAATGCTAATCTTGCATCTCGAGTTCGAAATCTTCCCTTCGTAGTTGGCCCCTGGATAGAGATTTGCTTCGCGTAAATTAACCCAAGAATTACGCTGAACGTAGATAATGCGTCATCGAGATTGTTTATCGATTATAAATTAGAATACTTTCTGGAATTAGTTAACTCCTTAAATTGAACGTTGAATGTTTTCTATTAGAGTAAGTTGATATGTTAATTCTTTTCAAACGATGCATAATGCAAATTGTTGAAGAAAGTTTTTGACTCACAAGGCTTAGGGTCGGTAAAAAAAGCTTTCTGCCCAAAGTTTACTTCAGAACGGAACTAATCAATAACTCATTCATAAGGTTCTTGCAGCCAGTTCTCAGGAGCTGTGTTCGACCCTCATTACACTTGTCACTTGCTTAGTTAATACGCTCTCGACTGGAGCTCCTTCCCAAATTGTTCTACTATCTGCTCGTGATTGACTAATTCCTTGTGAATTGATTTTCATACAGTAGCGTGCGTATTTCAGTTTAAAAGAAAAACAATTTTCACTTCCGTTGTGGTTACTTCAATCTACTGAAAGTCAATTGCCTTTTTCATATTTTTACTTCAGTACAAGATTACAAATTCATGAAACGTTCGTTGAGCTAAAAAGAGATTTTTTTATTGCTCTCTAGAACATCACAGAGTGCGAATAGAAAAGGAAAAGAAGAAAATATTCCTTCTACACTCATGAAAATGTACAAAACTCACTTATTACCCACTTGACGTATGAGTTAAAAACCTCATTGATTGACTTCATCGAAATTACAAATACGACCTATTTCAGTTCATTGGGGCAGATAATTGTTTAATATTGCAGAAAGACTAAAGTTTTCGGTAAAGCACACGAGATGGAATCCATTTATCTCATTCTTCAGTCGTTTGCACTCGGCCAAATTCCGTAGAAAGTAAGAATTTACTTACAAAAATGCTACGCAAGTTTTTGTAGTGCAAATACCCGTCAGAATATGGTGCCAAATCCTAAATAATCTCTCGGAAGAAGGCAGGAGAACGTCAAGTCGTACTTGTAAATTTCGGCAAAAAAGTATCGGCGATGTTCTCCCCGCCAAGACTCATTCATGAATTTTTGAGAAGACTTTGAGCAACATCGCACTCCTTCTGCAGTTACCTGACAGCTAATGGTTGTCTTTGTCAGGCTCGCAAACAATCCGCCGTTAGCACCGACTGTTGACGGCCTTTTTGGTTGGGTGCAAATGCCACACAGGTTGGCTGAGCGCGACATTTAAAACAAGTTACCGCAGTTTGCCACAGTTTACGACTCCATTGAGGAAATGAACAAAAGTTCAAATTTGAAAAACATTTTTAGTTGCGTGGAGCCTAAAACATTTTCAGAGTTCTCAGAAACAGAAACACTGGAATTTTAAGGCGGACGGGCTCACGGAATGTGTTTTTAGGCGCTGGAATTAAAAAAAAACATGTACGATTCAGAAAGAAATAAAATCTTCATGTCCTTTCAAGATGAACAGTGATGGCAGTAAGCAAAGAAGTTTAAATTCTAGTTTTCATGGCGTAGGAATGGTGTACTTTAAAAGCAAAAAAGACAACAAGGAGAAGCGTTAACCCAAGGGATGTACACCAAAAAATGGCAAAAAATTCAGTTATGAATTAAAAAATTGATTTTACTTTAGTTACTAAGTTCAAATTGAATAATTCGAACTTAAATGTTGGTTTTAATTCTTTAATTTCGCGTCAGTGGCGGTCGCGGGCAGAGGGCAGAACGCACGCATCTGGACAGTCATCGGCCACCTAAACTGGGTCGACGGATGGAGAGTTACCAGGTTTCCTCGCGTGGACGTATAGGAATTTCAAAAAATAAATTTCCTAAATGATGGCCACGGAACCGCCTTCAGAGCGGAATTTTGCATTTATTCAAAGATGGAGTGAAAAATAAACGACATTCCGGTCAGGTTTGTAGAAAAAACTAATTTTACCCTCTGTTTAATTAACTCATCCGTCGAAAGTGCTTTGAAACTGAGAATAGAAGATAAGTTATTTAAAAAGAATAGCTATTTTGTTCATGCATGCAGTTTGATTTTACGTACATTAAATTATCTCCGTCATACACCAAGGGAGCGTGGGAGCATCACCAATATGATACTCGAGTGGCTCAAATTTTTTTGCCTGTGAAGAAACGATCATGAGAGTAAAACTGTCTATTTTAATGTCAAACGCATGCTATAAATGAGGGCTGGTGGAAAATTGAAAAAATGATTTGCCTCGGTTACAATAGAAGTAAAATAATAATTATTTAGAACTATCATTGTTTTTGCTTGATTATCAATCCAAAATTTAGCAATGGCATTATCCTGGACGCTTACATTGACGTCTAGTCTTACAATTAAGCGATGATATTGTGGTATTTTTTTATAGAAATAAACTAAAACTGACCGAGCCGCAATACTGCCTTTTTTAACCTCGAAAAATACAAGAACATGTTCGGCCTATAGCCCGACCAGCCTACGACATGAAAATTTTGGGATGACGCTCTAAATCATATTCGTATTTCATCCGCTGTATCGAAGCAGTAAATGGTAGCCTCAAATTCTGAAGATTGGCCTGGCGGATGTTTTAAAGGCACGCAGGAGGGATATAATGATAATGACGAAGTGAAAATTAGAAAAAATCCTGATGAATTTATTTGTTGCTTGAAATTTTAGACTGTATTCTTTTTATTAAACGGGCTTTTTATTCAGGCACACTCTGAAGAAGGGTAACTTTTCTTAAAACAAATAAAAGTGACGCCGTTGATTTATAGCGCCTTACGCTTCCCGTTCATTGTTTTGAGTGAGGTTTGTCTTCGTCGGCCGTCATGCTGCTACTTACCTACGCGCCATTACGGTTTATTGCTGCTGCATTTGCATTCCTATCCCAGGCCGCACTTCAACCATGAGATATTACGTGATCAATCTTTACTATCGCATCCGCAAATTTATTTTTGAGATAGAGTTACGAAAAAATTAGAGAAGGTAAATTCACTAAGTTTGTGACTTCAATTAATTCTACTGTGTCAGATCTGCATAATGCTAACAATTGAATTACAAACATTGTATGTGAGCAAAAAATGATAGCGTGGTACAGCTGCGATCCGTCTTGCAGTAGAAATATGGAACTTTTGAACTTACTTCACATGCGAAACCTTCAGGCGTTCTGCATTTAAATCTTCGGTAATTCATTTTTAAAATCTTGTCATTTTGCTTTAAATTTTTTGGTATTGGTTGTGAGTATGCCAGCCTTCTCCAGATGAAATACAATTAATAATAGAGACGTATGGATCGAGAATGTCAATGCAAGATGTTTTTGTGATATTAAAATGAGCTTCACACCACAAAACACATTGAATGTTTCCGCACTGTCAATTGAGAGAAGAATTCAACGTCAACGAACACCCCTTGATTCACGTTAAATATTTGCATATTTTGCTTCATGAATCAAAATATGCAGGAAGTGTAATTGAAATAGATTTACAGAACTCTAACGATTGGGTGAAGAGAATTCTACGAGCTGCTCAATTTTCTGAGACGCTCCTCACCGAGTCACCATGGATCGAGAAAAGCTAGGATTCTTTTTTTTGGCGCCCTTCACACGTAAGTACATCCGGCTTGCTGTGGGAAGAATTATACACTTATCTTATTCCCAAAAACTTTCACATACGATTCAAATTTTTTCTCCTCCTCTCCAGTTGATTCGCTAAAATTAGGAAATAATTTGTTCTGGAGAGTGAATACAGAAGAAAAAAGTTTCAATCAGTTGAAAACAAAACGTTCGTAGTTAATGCAACTTTGAAACAATTGGTTTCACAGTAAGGGATTAAGATATTTGCCGACGGGATTTTAATTCTGAATTTGCTTGATGAATTTAGGTGTATTTAAAAGTTTTACGTTAGAAAAGCATTTTATGATAGATGATTCTGCTTGATTTCATCATTGTCTGCGGTTCATGAGCGTTTCCTTGGTGGATCTAAAAACTGTGCTACCGTTGCTATAACAGTTCAATCACACATCATTTTCTAAAAAAGCGTTGTGTACACATTTGTAAAAAGAGATATTTTCGCTTTGGTATGTATGAGATGTCAGTTGCATCGAAACGTCGTTTTTATAGACTGGCAGTGATATATAATTTCAAAGAAGGACAGTTTTTTTGGAAAGAATAACACGCAAATTTTTTTGTTGGAAAGGGTTGAAAAGTTGGCAAATAAATAGGATAATTGTTGATAGCAGCTATACATAATATTGGAGGTACAAACACAATTAATGAGCACAATCTTCCTAATTTTGATCTCAGATAATTTGCATGCTCAAAATATATGTAGTGCAAGAATACTGTTAATAAGAAACTGTGCATATCGCAATACCCTGCACAACATCGCCATCTATGAATTGACTTAAGCTGCCTGAATCAAGTATTGCAAATATCAAAACAGAATAGCTTCTTACACAGGACAAAAATGAGTTTTGATCGCAACGTAAAATAACTGTCTCTCCTAAATGATATCGTTCAAGTCAATAGCGTGACAGTGAAATACCCTAACGTCTACTATGCTGTAGGATACAGAAGCAGATTTTCATATTTATAGGTAAAAAAATAACAAGGGAGCAGAGATTTAAAATAGCACTCGAGAAGTAACAGTTCTCACAATCGCTTAACAGTTCCTAGTGACCTAAGGCATTTACCGGTGCGATATTCACATGAGTGACGCTGATTATACCTTAGTAAAGCGTGGCAATATTCCTGGTGTATCTTGGATGCTTTAAAGCATTCATTTGAAAAATTGCTGTATCAAAAATATCTGAGTCATGCTTCAAAACACATGTGTCTTTCTTATCCAAAACGACTGAAGGGAAGTGTTTAAGAAATTAAACTATATTAAACTATAAACTATTAATTAAGAACCTATGCCTATGTAAGGCTATTTTCACTCTCTTTGTCTTTTTTTTTGCATCAAGGTTTCACATTCTAAAGTGTATACCAATAGTCTCCAAACTATTGGTATACACCCCCGTGGGCTGAATCCGGCCCACCAGTGTGATCAATCTGGCCCGCCAGGGGGTTCAATCTGGCCCGCCAGTGTGATCAATCCGGCCCACCAGTGTGATCAATCTGGCCCGCCAGTGTGATCAATCCGGCCCACCAGTGTGATCAATCTGGCCCGTCAGTGTGATCAATCCGGCCCACCAGTGTGATCAATCTGGCCCACCAGTGTGATCAATCCAGCCCACCAGTGTGATCAATCCAGCCCACCAGTGTGATCAATCCGGCCCGCCAGTGTGATCAATCCGGCCCACCAGTGTGATCAATCCGGCCCACCAGTGTGATCAATCCAGCCCGCCAGTGTGATCAATCCGGCCCGCCAGTGTGATCAATCCGGCTCACCAGTGTGATCAATCTGGCCCGGCAGTGTGGTCAATCCAGCCCACCAGTGTGATCAATCCAGCCCGCCAGTGTGATCAATCCGGCCCGCGAGTGTGATCAATCCGGCCCACCAGTGTGATCAATCCGGTCCACCAGTGTGATCAATCTAGCCCGTCAGTGTGATCAATCCGGCCCGCCAGTGTGATCAATCCGGCCCACCAGTGTGATCAATCTGGCCCGCAAGTGTGGTCAATCCGGCCCACCAGTGTGATCAATCTGGCCCGCCAGTGTGGTCAATCCGGCCCACCAGTGTGATCAATCTGGCCCACCAGTGTGATCAATCTGGCCCACCAGTGTGATCAATCCAGCCCGCCAGTGTCATCAATCCGGCCCGCCAGTGTGATCAATCCGGCCCGCTAGTGTGATCAAACCAGCCCGCGACAGCTAATGGGGCGCACTCAGGGCGCGTTCTCGGCGACTACTCCAGAAATTACAGATGATGGCAGGAAAATTAAAACGGTTTTGGCTCTTGCTTCTTACAGGCGTGATCAGTATGGCTCTAAGGCTAGAAAGTTTGGAGTCCCTGGCCTTGAATCTAGGGAGAGAGATAATTAACACGTTGAATTTGTTGTGTTGAAATGAATTAATTTCAATATTCCACTAAAATTTAAAGTCTACATGAAAATTTAGCTCCTTACTAATGGTCGGTCAATAGCATTATG
Organism: Morinoia aosen; assembly: GCA_030386875.1. Classification (NCBI taxonomy): domain Eukaryota; kingdom Metazoa; phylum Arthropoda; class Malacostraca; order Amphipoda; family Talitridae; genus Morinoia; species Morinoia aosen. The sequence continues at coordinate 60,287,051 of CM059562.1, forward strand.
AAAATCGCCTCTTGACAACAAGCAGCTTACGACTTTGCAAACAAAGTGTCAAGGTTATAATATAACATGCAGGTTAATCTATGTAGGTATTCGCCCCCTCAATGATTTTAGAGGGCTATCGGAGACAAACTTTCGAGCAATCTCATAAATCACATACTCCTAACAAACCGCCTTTGCCTCTAATGTGAAAACTCTTTAAAGTTACACCAATTGTAGTGACTGACCGCAGTGCCTGTGCGCATTTCTATGGCAGTGTAGTAGGTGCTTGTCTGTCGCTGTCGAACCCCCTAGACCAGAAGCTCAGGTGCGCCTCCAAATTTAGGATTGTTGGGGTCCAAAACTCATTTACACAAACGAAAACGTAAATTTATGCTAAGGCATCGTATGCAGTATACATAAATCTTCAGACATCCTCTCACACTCGATCTGTCCATCCAATCCTCGTAGTTATACTAATGCATTATCTTTTTTGTCTGACTTCGTCACTTCTGCGAATCAACACTGCTACAAAGTGAAACGCTTTGAGGAGGAGGTGCCAGTCGAATATCAGATTCTACCAGTGGTTTAACAAAAATCAGTGACGTGGTAGAAAATAGCAGTCATAGCTTGCTAACAATTAATAGCTAATAATTCAAATAAGAAGTATATTTTTCGCTCCATTACCTTGTGAAAAGCTGTAAATTTTCTCGTTTGAAGTACACTGCAAATGCGAAACCACTGCCGCCATTGTTTGGTGGTTCATTATTCAAATTGAAATTAATTCAAACCCACTTTTAGTGTAGCGATAAGATGACATTAATATCGTTCAGAATGATACCCAGAAGTAAGTCATTCAATGAGCAATGTTTAAATTAGTATTCGTGCCTAAAGCAACTTAACTTCGATATAGCTATCATGTTGGCTTACACCTACTCCTCGCTGTGACGCACGCTCACCGGTGCGGAAAATTGGGGCTTCCGTGACAAGGTTAATGCCAGATGTTATCATGAAAGCGCGCACCAGCATAACATGCCCGACTGAGCCTAATCCTCGCGATGACAAGACTCGTCCTGAGGAAAGAATTGTGGTCCACTTCACCACCACTCTCGCTAATAACTAAAACGTGAGTATCAGCAAGCTTATGAAAGATACGGGGCAATGAAAATGTGAGTTAGGGCTCCAGCTCATAAGATATTTGACAAAAGGTTAATGGATTTTATGAATGTTTGGTATCATTACAGAAGGGATGTACTTTCATATTGATGCATGGAACGCTACTTTAATGGTAGATTTATGCCCGTGAATTACGAATTTGCACATAAAACCTATTGCAAATACTTAATTTACGAGATATAGGCCACAATGTTAATGGCAGTAGTATTACGGACAAGTTAATGAACACTCGCACAGTAAGAATTAACTAAAAGACTTCCAAACGACCCCACTTTTGGTAACAAAAGAAACTTGTGAAGGGACTCAAAACCAGCCTAAGCTTTCTAGTGTAAAAGAGCTCGCTAGCCTCAGAAAATGGGTCCTAGCTTTATTGCTGAGGGCGTGCCTGCCAGCAGCGTGAAATTACTATAAGATTAAAGTCGAGTTTGCTTTATTGCTCCGAGGGCACGGGAGGGACGGAAGTGCGTGGCGGTTAGCCACCTACAAACATAGTGGTCTCGAAGTGCAGTTCCGCGGGCTCCTCAATATCTCGACTAGCTTTATTCCTCGACTGCAGTGCTCTATCTCACGGAACGATGGCAATTTTCTAGAGGACACAAGAACAGTCCAGGGAGTGTTACAGGTTAGGTCTTTGTTGTTTCTGGCAGTTCCCTGCGTCGCACGTGATGTGAAAAATGTAAAGTGGGACGGCAAATGGTTAATTTCCTCGCGTGCGTATGATTAGAAATCAGATTGTAGAGTCTTACGTATCAAATTGAAGTAATCGAGAAATCTCATCAATGATAATCGTACCTGATACAAAAATATACGAAACGCGTCTTTTGATTGCATGATATTTTTTCACGTATTGAAGCATTAAAAGTGTGTGGAATTATTTTACGTGCGTTGGTACAAAGTTTTTACGGAAGCAAGGACAGCGCTTTGGGTTTGTATTTGGTCGCAATTTCTACCTAGGAACTCTCTTCTGCCTCTTTGAATACTTTAAAAGTTTACACGCAAGTTTAATACTCACGAAAAAACTCCAAAATTACACACCTCTCTAACTTGAGATACTGGAGCAGCTCGATTTTCACCTCGGAACTTCTTCGTAAAACGAGGCCGTCAGTATGCGCAGGGCGGCGATCCAGCCGTATGTCTAGGGACAAGATCTCAAGGATCTGCTTTCCTAAAATACGATAAAAGTTCAAAGGACTGAGATTATCGCTTGTTTATAGCGACTGAGCTTCATACACCAACGAAATAATGATCATCAGCCCAGCCAGGAAATTTGCCTGTCGTGCAGAGGCGCACTTTGTCGCCCCACGACAGCAGCCTACGCTCTATTTTGCGGCGCGCACATCCAACGCAAAACTCCGAGCCGTGCATTTTGAAACCTGCTCACCATGCTTAGTGGTTCAAGGCTATCTGCTTTCCTTCATATTGGGTGTTGATTTGCAGAGTTCAAATTAAGAATTTACGCAAACATTTTAATTCGATTTCAAGGGCTGGATTTTAAAACAATTTACATCGTCGTTTCGGTACACCTGGCAGTGTAATTTTTTTAATCGACTGATCACACTTTTTTAGAAAGAAGGAAGTACCGTAACCAAGGTTTTCATATATTTATATGTTGTCAGCTGTACCATAATTACGATTTAAATTCTTTAAAAATATTGGTACTTGTTTCCTGTCTTCAAGCTCCAGTAATCTAGAGTTAGTGTTATCAGGCTCCTGAGTGAACCCAACAGAATCTAACATAACCTACTTTTGAAAAATGACCTGAATACGGGCTTATTTTGTTCGCAAGCAGTGTCTAGTTAAGCATGCATTATTGTATGACATTTATATTGAAATAAATATGAAGTTCCTAGGTGCAAAAACTTAGAATTAAGAGCTGCAAAACGATTAGTGGATCCACGAAGAATGTTTTGAAGTTCTGAACTTAGACATATTTATGTATAGTCAACCGTAGAGTTAATACATCATTTTGCATGAACTCCGACATTTCTAAGACAAAAAAATACTTAGTTACTGAATTAATAAGAAACTTGATTTCAGTGATGCATAACTGATGAATAATCAGTTTGATGTTGCACACGATGATGTCTTATAGCTCCATTTCTGACTGTGCTGATGATAACACCTACAGGGTGCGTAAGGTATCTGAGGACACCTTACGCCCTTTTAGAAAAACAGAAAATGATACTGTTAATCGTTGAAACTTTCAATTTCTTGTAACAAAATAAATAAACATAATATTAACCTACGTTTTATTATACAATATATCTTCCTTCGGCTTCTATCACCGATTGAATTCGAGTCCGAAAGCAACTGCCAAGCTTTGATTAGCTGGTCTGTATTTATGTCCTCTGTTACTTGGGCTATTGCTTCCGTCAGAGAGGATTTGGTGTTATGGGGATGCTTATTAACTTCCTTTTCAACGACGCCCCACACGTAACAGTCCAAAGGATTAAGGTCTATTGAGTTGAGAGGCCATAAGTTTGGTGTCATATGATCATAAAAATTGTCGGCTATCCAATGCTGGGTTTTGAGAGCTTTATGGGATGGAGCAGAATCTTGCTGGAAGACAGGCCCTTTCATTGGCTACGCTGCATATCCAAGGCTTAGCAATGGTTTGAAGAGTCTCGACAGAGGCATCTGCATTTACTTCAAGGCCCTGTGGAAAAAAATGACTAGGCATGATGTGCCCTTCACTGACAACACCGAAAACCATGCACTCTTCTGACCAACTCAGGTGTTCTGAGTGAGTCAGAGCGTTGACAATGCTGTTTTCTCTTGCTCGTGGCCAATTCATCTGCATTTTTTTTTATTCAGCTCCTTTCTAACTTTGTAAACGAAAGTTGTGGTGACTTTTAGAAATCTTGCAATTTCTAAATTGCTGTTCCTCTTTTATAGACGCTATTACAACGTGTCTTTTTGTTTCATTTGTAAAAGTGTTATCTGCCGTGGGATTTTCTGAAATAAAAATTACATTAATCATTATAAGCTGAGTTTAAATTATAAAATATGAGTGTCCTCAGATACCTTATGCACCCTGTATTTTGCGGTGAAGTCTGCCCGAAAAAATAGAACGAAAGTCAAAGGCAGGCACAATAGATTTTTTCTCGCAGAATTCATGTTTCAACTTGAAAATTTTAGCCCGCGTTCTCGCTCAGAGAATTTGATATCGTAATTCATTTGTGTTTTGAGTCTGTAGGATTTCGAGTATTTGTAGAGTCTGCAATTCATTAGGATTTGAGTGTTTGTAGTCAGTAAAACAAGGTTCGAGTATTTGTAGAGTCAGTAAAACAAGGTTCGAGTGATTGTAGAGTCTGCAAAACAACAAGGTTCGAGTGTTTGCAGAGTCAGTAATACAACAAGGTTCGAGTGTTTGTAGAGTCTGCAAAACAACAAGGTTCGAGTGTTTGTAGAGTCTGCAAAACAACAAGGTTCGAGTGTTTGTAGAGTCTGCAAAACAACAAGGTTCGAGTGTTTGTAGAGTCTGCAAAACAACAAGGTTCGAGTGTTTGTTGAGTCTGCAAAACAACAAGGTTCGAGTGTTTGTAGAGTCTGCAAAACAACAAGGTTCGAGTGTTTGTAGAGTCTACAAAACAACAAGGTTCGAGTGTTTGTAGAGTCTGCAAAACAACAAGGTTCGAGTGTTTGTAGAGTCTGCAAAATAACAAGATTCGAGTGTTTGTAGAGTCTGCAAAACAACAAGGTTCGAGTGTTTGTAGAGTCTGCAAAACAACAAGGTTCGAGTGTTTGTAGAGTATGCAAAACAAGGTTCGAGTGTTTGTAGAGTCTGCAAAACAACAAGGTTCGAGTGTTTGTAGAGTCTGCAAAACAACAAGGTTCGAGTGTTTGTAGAGTCTGCAAAACAACAAGGTTCGAGTGTTTGTAGAGTCTGAAAAACAATAAGGTTCAAGTGTTTGTAGAGTCTGCAAAACAACAAGGTTCGAGTGTTTGTAGAGTCTGCAAAACAACAAGGTTCGAGTGTTTGTAGAGTCTGAAAAACAACAAGGTTCAAGTGTTTGTAGAGTCTACAAAATAACAAGGTTCGAGAGTTTGTAAAGTCTGCAAGACAAGAAGGTTCAAGTGTTAGTAGAACCTGCAAGATGTAGAAGGGGCTGGGCTCACCAATCAGTGGCCTGATGTGAAGTCGAGTGGGCTATCAACTTCGCTACTCCGTGTGGACAGATTTTTTTTCAATCTACAATTCAACCAATTTGGTTTTCTCAATCGAATTAATTCAAAACGTTCCGGAGAACCCGTACGGAATGGGGCTCCCAATAAACAAATTGCTTCACAAGTTCAGGGTGTCTGACTGCGAGAGTCAGTTTCACTTCACTATCTCACCGTACTCTCGTCTGCTCACTCGTGAACACTTGAGATTTAATTAGCAGTCTTGATTACTTTGATTTCTCCTGTTGCGGTGAGGAATAACAAGAGGGAAACGCTCTTGTCAAAAGTATTGCAGGATTTTTCTCGTTATCAAATTCCCTGTTTAAAATATAAGAATATCAGAAAAAATTACATCACGTAATCAAATGAAAATGCTTAGAGTAATAACTTAATGTGAACTCTAAACGAATAAAAGTATAAACGAATTATTGATGTTTTTCGAGAGGACTATTACCGTAGGTTAAAAAATACATGTAAAATCTTATCCTAAAGTTTGCAAGGTCAATTCGCTTCATTCGATTGGTTTAAAGTATTCTTGATGATCGGTTGCTCTAACATTCCTGCTAGCGAATAAGTTTAACGAAGAGCCTCTGATAGGAATTGGTCGTCAGTTGCCAAGGGTAGAATTCTGAATGAAGTTTTCTCGAGCGACCGATCGAGAGGCTGGTCAGACTTTGCGTGCAAAAACGTGCTAAAATAAAACTAGCGCAACGTAACAGATATGAAACTATGACAGTTTGTAAGAGTAATGCATGGCAATGTAATTGTCCATCGTAAATAACAAGCAGAAAAACCACTTACTCGTTCATGAATCGTTTATATCAGGAATGAGAGAAAACTTTTTCATCCACGGACTTTCACCTAAACATGTATCCAGTTAAAAAAATACGACGTTTTCAAGTGGTTTCAGTGCCGCGGTAGGCAAAACTTCTAGCCGTGTTTTATTTGGAAAAGCAGCCGTTCTTTGGTCGACATTTCTATTTTATATGGCAGTAAAAAAAGGCTACAAAACCAATGAATTTCCTTTGTAACTATTCGGAAATTCCAACCTTTGTCGGCTACGTATCGACTTCCCATGGCCACAATTCGACCTTCTACGGCATTTCCATGCACTGTTTCGGTTCTCTGCCCACATTACCTGACCTTATATTAGATTAGATTAGTCGTTAGTTTTAGCCTCCCTACCCGCAGCAACAAATGCGATCCAAAGAGAGGAAGGAGGAAGGCACTATTTAGTATAGAGTTAAGGAAACGCGGAATCTATGCATAAAGGGCATAGAAACAGCAAGTTTTGAAAGAAGATTATGAAACAAGACCAAAGTTGAAGAAGAAAGTAGTAGTTGCTGAAAAACAGGACAGCAGTGAACCGAAAAAAAGATGGTTTGCAACATAAGAGAAGCATTTTATTTCAGCAAAAAGAAAGCGTACATAACCTTTAGCTCGGGCCCTCACATAGTCCCCCTGAGAGCGCTAGTTCCCGTAGACACAATATTTGTATCCCCCTGAGGGGATTGACTTGACCCTATACCGGCCTCGCGCGGCATCGTACCGCTCTTACCCGAACTTGAACCGGACTCCCGCGGCATCAAATCGACCTTGCTTGAATATGATATGATGCCTCCCGCGGCATCATATCAACCTTCCGTACACATTCACGTACACACATGCGCACACACACACAAACGCACACACACATACGTAAACAAATATGTAGATATAAACATCGTTCATCACCTTCAAGGACGTCCATCAATAATTCAAGAGTTACTGAAGACCGTCGAGAGAAAAAGTCAGGTTTGGTTTCCATATTTTGTTGTTTTTACGTTGCTGAAATTGAGGTTTTGCCTTTTCTATCAGCCCCACCACAACGATGAATCGTCATAAATATCAATTGACCGAGGTGGTGAAACTAACAGTTGGGCTCTTGCCTTTATTCTTTATTCAACATCAAAATGAGTGTCACTCAATACTGCTTCTGTTTGCCGAAGCAAGCCGCAAGTTGTTGCAGTCCAATCTTCGTGGTGGAGTTGCTGGGTTGCGACGATCGCCGTGTGACCTCAATTAGGGAGTAATGTAAATGTCCTGAGCTAATAACGTCTAAAACTTTAAAAAACCTAAAAATTGAATAACTGTTAAGTATTTGCTACAATTTGTTATTTTACATGCGTTATAATTACATAACTCCAATGCCAACATGAAAAATAGTATGGACTCACCTGAGCCAGTGACAGAGAGCTGAGGAGGTTTGGGCTCATCAACAACCCCTAATTGAGTTTCGACGGCTGGTTTCTTACGCTCGCTGCGTCCTCCATTCCAGTCGCTGCTGTTTTTCAGTGCATTTGTGACGGCTTTAAATATTTCTTTTCGCGATGCAGATCGAAAAGAATTCGATGACAGCACTGCAGCTGAAATAAGAAGAAATTAAAAAACATCACAAAAACATCACAAGTTCTATCGCAATTTTAGTACACTTTAAAACTTGCCCTCTAACAGTTTCATTTCACAACACATGTAGAAAAAGTTTGGATTGAATAATCCTGCGGATTAAAGTAATTCTGCGTTTAAGACTCAGAGGTCGACATTGAGAAAGGGAAAAACGAGAGCAAGAAAGATGGAAAGAGCCGCAATATGATCTGCTAAAAAAATTACTTCCTCGGAAAGCAAACTCCCTGACTACTTTTGTGAATATACTCCTTGGAAATCGAATAAACAGGTCTCGTATTCAATACTCAGGGACGTTGATTCTCGTTTTTCCCTTTGAATAATTTAATCATTTTATTGTGGTTAGTAATAATTCAGTTTCCTATTCCATCTAACTGGAATGCAATCATTTAAGCAAGGTATTTCTGTAGGGATGCATTATTTTGAAATAAGATGAATCATAACTTACATTCCACTGCTTGATAAGCCAGCGTGTTTTTAAATGAGAGTTTTGCATGTTTCTTGGTCCGTGTCATCCCCGTTAAGGAATACTTAGCAGCAAGTTCTTTCGACAGCAGAGCCTTCATCATGTGGCTGACTGTCCTTCTAAGGGTGCATTCCTGGATTTCCTTCAACAATTCCATCTGATGAGAACGGTCAAGAAAAAACAAGAAAAAACATCAGCGGTGCTTTGAAATCAGTGTGCAATGGTCATTCCTTAATAAATAGTAGTCAAGCAACCTATAACTACCCTAAAGAAATTATGATACCAACCATTTCAGGTAATTTAGCCAACTTCTCAAGTTCTTCACTGGTTTTGGCAGGAGTTGGGCGGAATTTTGTAGGGGTTTGAGCGCGGGGTTTTGGTTGCTGCACGCATTCAAGGACTAGCTCTTTAACTTCGTCGAGGGTGTTTCTCATTACCCTGATTTATTTTCTCAAACAGTGGATATTCTCTTTTACTTCTGCAAGTTCATCCTCCAATTTTGCATTTCGATCCTCCACCGAGAGCGTACCATATCTATTCGTGGAAGAGAAAGTAACGGATAACATACAAGAAAGGAACTTGTTTAGATCATAGAAGAAGGTGCTATAGGATATTGACAATTTATGATAATTAAGAAATACGTGCCAAAAAGGTGAAACTTCGAACACCATTCACAGATCGTGATTAGCACAGTTTAAATGAGAAAACGAATTTATTGAATGATGACCCCGAAGTTTTTATTTTTCAACATCAAAAGTGAGACACACTGTGCTCTGCAATTCATGTATGGAGACGACACGTCTCTCCGGATAGGCAGACTTAAACAAATAATCTAATCTATTATTTTACATGCACTTACCCCCGTGGCACGAATTCCGGCGTGTCATGCAACGTCCAAGGAGACGCAGTAAATGGTTCACTCGTAGAGCTATCCGAACTAATGCTGTCATTTCCTGCAGCAAATATAAAACAAAATTGATACCTAAGAAAAAGCTTGGACCTCCAGATCCAGGTAAATTGATAGTACACTAGTACACTTCTGATAGAGCAGGGATGATAGCTTGGTCATAATTTGAAGGTTGCAGAACATAACATGACTCTGTCATACAAAAATAAATGCCAAACTATTTATGTTATTAATTTATCGATAGTAAATATTTGCGACACAGTATATGACTTTTTGATGTAATTGCAGGTTAGATACTGACATTCGCATGTGTCCTAGGGAATGGTTCTAAAGTATTACCTTGGATTCCACCAGCAAAATGAAGTGTTCTCTCAGCTGTTGATGATTTAGACCTTCGTGGTTCGGCCACTTCAGGGGTCAAACTCGGAACATCCCTGTCAACACGTGAAAGTTTGCGCTTCTTAATGATTGTTTCTTCGTCCTCATTTTCAGACGCTGTTGTCACCGCAGCCTGGGACGTTACCTTTGCCACCGCAAGCTCGTAGTCATCTTGAAAACGAAAGCGTATATGTACATAGATATATTGGTGTATGTTGGCAGCAGGTCATTTTGCAAACACACTTCGTTAAAAGTTAGATGACACATATCCTTTATTCTCTTGATCACTAGTTTTTCAAGAGCGCGGAATTTTTAAAGTGTAGAAGCTGGTACTATTTTAAAAGTGTAGAAGCTTAACAGTCAAGATGAAGGGAGGGATAGAGTACTGAAGATTTTTTAATTCCTCTTAGGCCTATTTTTTAATAGTTTTTTAGTCTTATTGGTCATTTGTTTTTCTTTTTTGTTTTTGCTTAGCTTTGTATCCTAGTATTTTCTGGAATTAATTCTCTCGTCTTTAATTGAATATCTGATAGGTTGCATTTAAGGACGCCGAGATTTCTTTTACCTTCTGGAAATTTCTACAAGAATTTCATACAAATTACGACTTGGCAACCCTACATTAGGTTATAAGCATCAGCGACCGGCTTGTTCAGACTAGTTCTATTTAAGCATGATTATGGGTGCGTGACATCCGAAACGTTGTCCTTTTAACTCGTATGATTTTAAATTTGAAGAAATTCGTCATGACTCCAAGTTTTATTGCATCTTTATGGCTTTCGAAATGTATCTTAAGAATAGTACCAGCTTCTACACTTTTAAAATTCCGCGCTCTTGAAAAACTAGTGATCAAGAGAATAAAGGATATGTGCCATCTAACTTTTAACGAAGTGTGTTTGCACACTGTTATATTTTGGTTTTTCATCACGATATTAGGATTAGTAATTGTAGCTGCAAACTACAGTATCGGTAGCAGTAACTACCGTAACTGAAGCGTTAGCTTCAGGAGTAGGAAAAGGAAACTCTTAGCTAGGTTCCTATTCTTGTACTGACTCAGCCACACACCAACACTGCTTATAAGCTATAGCGCTCGGAAGTTAAACAATGCTCTTCCGGTGCATACCAATGCAATGCGCCCTAAGGCCCGGTTCCGGCGCCTGCGGTCGGGGCGCTTCCGACCCATCCGACCCAAGTACGATAAGGACAAAGGGCAATGCTCAACAAGCGCTTCCGTCGGCTCCGTCTTGCGGTTAAGAAGCTTCCGCCGGTGCCGCGATATCCCAAACCAAGTGTGATAAGGACATCATGCCTGAAAGGCCTATATTGAGATACTACACACACATATATATACATATGTATATATACATACGTATATATACAACAGTTGTATCTCCCTGAGGGGACGTATTACTCAACACTCACACTAATTCTGAAGACAATATTGAAATAATATTTTCAAAATGTGTGTATTGCACGTGCATACATGTAGAGTGTTTCATTTTCGAACTTACCAGATGCAGCAAGAACCAATTTGACTTTCCATTCCGACCAAGATTCCTTAGGACTCACTTTGTACCGAACCAGGGTAGGTATATGACCAGAATCTGGCCATAAACACAAAAGCTTTCCGTTTTTTTCCCGCATCCATGTTCTAGGAACAACCTCCCACTTTCCTCTATAAAGGCAAATGCAAACGAATGACTTCGTGCATTTCTCCATATTAACTGAATTGAGAAACAATATTTTCTTTTCTGATGAAGCTTCATTTTCTGATGAATCTTCATTTTCTGATGAATTTTCAGCCACAGTAGCCAATGCAGCCAACCGTCGTTTTTTTTGACGTTTGCATAAAAATGGAAATGTTTTCTTTTTTCCATTTGAAATTCTGAATGAAACGTTCAAAATATATATAAAATCCTGTCATAAAATAATTACAGAAAAATTATGAAGAGGAAATTTTTCATTATTAAATGCTATTAAATTAGAAGAGACGATTGGATCTTCATGCTACGAAAATTTGAGATCTACTGAAAGTATCGGTATCGGAATCGGCAGTGTCAGCCTTTTTCTCGAGTATCGGTATCGGCGTCGAAAAAAATGAAGGATCTTAGCCGATAATCCGTTACTTTTATACTACTTTCAGTAGACCGGTAATGTAAAATTTCGATTAATAACAAACAACGCATCAGTTTATTTATTTATATGACATCATAAGAAAAGTTAGATTTAATCTTCTACATAAAAAATTAGAATTGAACATGGAAAATTGTTATCATAACCCATTTTCATTTACACAGAAAAAAGGGGCTTGAGTGTATGTTCGCGTACTTACAAGCACACCCAAGAACCCATGACATCTGCCTGAGATCACGCTACGCACGCTAGTAGGATGCTTCTTAATTTAAAATATAATTTAACCTTAAACCATCAATAGTCTACCTGTTCATCAGATGATTATAAATTTTTCTTCTTCCATCATGGTTATCCCTTAATTTCATAACGCAGCTCGTCAAAGATTTCTGAAGCTTAATTTTCTTACTAGCAAACTGAAAACTAGTGATGTACTTGTAAGACCTTGGAATAAAATAATTTACATATAGAGGGGTTTGCTGGAAACTGAGTTGAATTAAAACCGCATGAATTAAGATCGAAATTGATTAATGTAATTAACAGCACATTGCAATGAATAAAATGTTGATAGAATTGCAGGGCAAAATACAAAAAATAACTGAATTTAATGCTAGGAGAATAACTAATAATGGTTAACCCAACACTTGTTTTCTGTTCGAGTAATCGAAGAAAACGTTAGGTTGTGTCGTGTTGAGGGGCCACTCAAGCCGCTACATACCGATGCCAGAAAAAGGCCGACACCGTTACTATCGCTACATCTCTATTGAAAACATTGTGTATTGTTGAATGTCAAAGGTTTCTTAAGTGGCATCATACTGTATCTTAAAAGCTTGAAGCTGAACTGTGTTAACACTCACTGTCGAATAAGAATAGAATTATTAGTGAATAAACATTCACTATTATACTTTGCATTTATTGCTCCTTATAACTACAATTTAAATTTTGAAGTAAATATACTTGTGCACTAACGAATATGAAATAAATATTGGTTGTACAGGAGTGCAATTCCGATTGGCCTTGCAGAGCGTAATTGTTCCTTCTTTTTAATACATATTACTATTCATTTACACTAAAAAATTATTGAGACAAGGGCATTCCCTCATCAGGCACTTGACAACATGCTATGCCGGCTTATAACGTCCTCAATGGAATAAGAAACTCATGTGAGAACGAACATCTTATACCATATTAGAGCAGAAATTTTATTAGAAATAAGATATACCCTCATGTACTATACACTCGCACTGATGTACACTCTCACATTACTTGAAACTTATAAAATAAATGAGAAACCACTACAGCACCCGAAACGCGCAACACCAGTCAAATAACTGCCGCGAAAAGGCGTCACGTGTGCGTCATGGTGGGTGTGCAGTGTTGCCATCTCTAACTCGAATGCAGAGAAAAAATTGACTCAGATGAACAGCAGGAAAGTATTATTCAATATAAACTGGCAACAATTATTTAGTTGACAATTAAATTTCTAATAACATAATGACTATTGACAAAAACGTTTCTAGGTTTATTTACCAATTTTCTAGTTGGCAGCTCTGCCTAGCAAGTTACCCTCGGCAGCTGTACCAACTCTAACTTTCAGGGCAAAAGAATTTTGCTGTCTGAGAGTGCTCGGGAATGTTGGCATATGCGATTTTCCCTTAAAAATATTTTGAACTTTCGTTTGAGAGTAATTTGATGTTGATGGGTGCATTATTTTGAAAGTTACTAGTGGATGAACGCGAATCGGATAGGTAAATCCAGAAATTTATGTAGTTTATGGAAAAACGTTTTTTTACCGTCTCGGTTGCGGCCTGCCGGTGGAATTTTGCACGAAAATGTAACAGCTGTTCAACATTTTAGATAATTATTATTATTGACCACAGCACTTTATACTCGTACATGGGACAAGTTGGATACAAGAATAAATATAACATATTTAATTAACACATTTAGCCCAGTGCTTGTTGCGATGTGCTTCACTGTATGCAATATTACAACTGATTTCGATAGTTTTGCATGTATGTGATTGATGTGGTCTGAAAAAATTCAATTTTCAAACCGTATGAGTCATAAAAATTGACAATTATCGGTTTCTTCAATGTTTTCATCGTATTTTTATTTTTATCGTATGTATTTTTTTACAATTTTGAGATGTTATCCAAATAATAAACCAGCGAACAGTAATTCCTCTTGTCAAACTAACCTATTTCTTTTAATATTTTTATCATTGTTGGAATTTAATTTAGTTTGTATTACAAATGCGTAGTTTTCACCAATTGTTTTTAACAATTTTGCCTTTTATGATATGTAAAAATTGTGCAAGCATGATACTATTTTTCGATTGATTTACAGGCCTCTTTTTTTTAAATGAACTAATCGCTTAAAACGTTCAAATATATATATTTTTAATTTGGATCTTCTCATTCGCCTAAGTTATGAAGTCTTTTTTTTTGTATGAGAATTGCATGTCTTACTTTTGTTGACATTTATACATATTTTATTAGGCTCAATTGCAATAAAACATCCTGTTCATCGAGACCTAAACATTCAAATTTCATTCTGATTTCTGATACCGCAAGAGTTTCAATAAATATCGTCCGTGAAAATATCGCCTGATATCCAGAAATAATGACATCCGTGGCCACCCCGCTCGCTTGATCTCAGCCCCTGCGACTTCTTCTTATGGGGTACTTGAAGTCCAAAGTGTACCTTGGCAAACCACGCTTTATTCCAGCATTCAAAGAAACCATACGACCTGAAATTGCAGCGATTTCGATTACAATGTTAGAAGATGTGATGAGAAACTTTAACGATCGTCTGCAAGAATACATCGGTGTAGAAGGACGCCATTTATCGGGAATAATTTTCCATAATTAGTTGTCGTCTACGTAATTATAAAAGTTTCAATGAAAATAGGAGAGCAAAAATCACTGATATGAATTTCATGATACTGAGAACGTTTCGGGCGAATACCCATCATCAGCTCATTAAAAGAATCTGACGTATATCGCTGAAGTAAAAATAAACTTAGATGTACAAACAGACATAAACACGGAATCAAATGTAACATAAAATAAAAAAGTAAAACTGATGTAAATAACACGAAACACAACTAAGAACCCATTATGCTAAGAAGGTATGGACTCAACTGATTGTTAAGTGAAAGCTTGCATTTAAAAATGAGAAGCGATTCAAAAATTCTAAGATCTTAAACACTTGAAGCTACTCGTACTACTTTAAAATAACTAGGGTGAGGAGTAACATTGCAAGTTTCAGCATGATCGCGAATACCGGAGTGAGATGGACGGGTCATTCGAACACCAGTACGATAACTAACTCCATCATGCTCGGCCACTCTAGCTCCGAGAGTACGTGTGGTCATGTCTAATTACTCAGATGGACATCGTGCACAACTCTATGAATAAACTAGTGAGGCCCGGCGAATTACCCCTTAATGTAATTCGCCGGCGAATTACCCCTTAATGAACTTACCTGAGATATCTCGTCATTACTTTTTTCAAAATTTTGGACTTATAATAAGATATCTGCTGCACGAGCCAGGTAACTATTCAATTTAGCATCTAATTATTCAGGTTTTTGCACGAATAATTACAATTGAAATTTGATTTTGGTAGAAAAAAAAAAATAAGTAGAAGCAAACCTAATTTATTTGTTTAAAAAAAATTGTTTCGGTAAAAGGGTAATGCGTGACTACCACTAAAACGACGGAGCAGTTCTCGTGTTGCAATAGCGGTAATTCTTCTACCACATCTTTCGTAGTCCAAGACGAGGAGCCGACATCAAAGGTGAAGCATGTATCTTGTTCTCAAAGCGCTGAAATCCAAGTGGAAATGTGGGAGCATCAAGGAGAGAATTTCTCCCCGTGGTGGCCGTTTTAGAGCATGAAGCATGAAGACATTCTAGCCTAATCATGATCGTTAACGAGAGTTAAAGTAAGTTGTAGGAAAACAACTCCAATGTAGAACTAACATTTGTTGCGTAAAATGAGCCACGTGTAGTTCACTGAAAAAATTTGTGACTGAATCGTTTGAGGATGGTATACGTATGTCACCGTCCACAACATTGAAGAAAACATTGGGTACGTTTTATCGGAGGGTTGCTGTTTGCCAGAATTTTTATAAAGCATTGACCTCCATCATGGGGAATTTGCTTGATAGAATTACTTAGTTCTGTAAGGAAACACGCTGCTGGAACGATGGACATTTGCATGGAAAATTGCGTGAGGGTGCAGTCCACTCTGTGAATCCTTTTACGTTTCGAGCAAGTTTACGAAGTAGCTCAGTTTATTGCGACACAACACATGCAAACCAATTTTATGCTCGGACTTTCCCTGAATTCGATTTCACCGCGCAGTTTTGTTCCCAGTCCGCGTACTGTAATACGAGGCAATTTTTGGGGGTGGGGGCTAGAATGATGGTTGAGGTCACCGTTTTCCATGTTTCTTAGATATTTCAAGGTTATAAAAGATAAAATTGCATGAATAAAATGACTCTGTCGATGAGTATTAGGATAAAAAATGAATGAGTTAGAGAAAGATGAATTGAATCTCGCAAAAGTTGAAGAGAGACTGTATTAAATTCTCATAGGATTCATTATATCAGTAGACAATTTTGCTAAATTTCTAGTTTCATGTGCTGCTCTACACTTACAGCCTTATAAATGAGCTCCGTGACCAATTAAAACTCTTGAGTTAAATCTCTGTTATTGATGAAACTTTCGTTCGTTTTTTTTGAGACTGATCTGATTGTGTTTTGCTACGAAACTGACTTTAATTGCAGCGTTTAATGAAAAATTGAAAATAAAATATTCGCTTTGAGTACCGGTATGCATACATGTAAAATACAATCCAAATGAAGTATTCATTTTTAACAAAGCGACTTTTTACTCAACTCAGTTTCCTTCATTTTTCTTTGTTAGACGTTGCACTTAATTCGTGTTTTAGAATACTCTTGAAGGCATGGGCAAACACTTTACAGAATTCTGGTTTGCTCTAGGCAACATTTAAAATGCATTCGTATGTGGAATCTGACGCTAGCTTTATTTGATTTCAAAGAACATAGTTTCAATTTTCTACAATGTTGAAAAAAATCCATTACTAAAAGGCAGGTTTTTCACAATTGACGAATGGAAATGCTGGCAGTGTTTTCTTAAAACAATAGTACCATAAGTCTGAAATATTCAAAATTTAACCATGCTGATGAACAGTTTCTATAATAAATGCACGATGCAGTACGTGTGAGGTGGTCGACCCTACACACACACTAACCATTTTATATCTGATGAGCTCGGCAAATTAAGATTGACACCACTCTTTATTTTGGTTGAAACTATTTAAACGTTTACGAGCTATGAGCGTTTTATTACGGATTTCAATTTTTTACAGCTATTGTTAATTAACGATTCGAGAAAATTTGAGTTCAACTTACATTGGCAGCGATAACCTGCCAAATTATTATGTTTATGAGTGCGTATTTTGATTTTAGTGAAGTAAGATTTATTTCTATACACTCTTATTGTTCACATTCTCGAATGCAATGCATTTGAAAAGTTATATTCATACGAACGTAATGCAGAGTGATGTTTCATGATCGTTTCGAATTTTACAAAGTTTCAGAATGAACACCATTTCTCGTTTCAATCGTTCTAAGTGAGGTGCAGAGGACTTCTGAAATTCAAATTGAAAGTAATATGTTTAAGTATGTAAGTAACTCATCCCGCTGGCGCTATGATGGTGGTTAATAAACTTCAATATATTTTAATGCAATTCATCTTGGTCTTACTACGCATACACATGTATCATTGCAACAGCATAAAGTGTTTTTTAAAAAAAATATTATGCAAAAAATAATATGCAAAAGCACTTCCTTTTGGCGAGCGCAACGAGTAAAACGTTTAAGATCGTGAATACTATTTTAATTTAATTATACTAAAAAACCCAGATTTGAGATTACACCTTATAAATTCCTGACTGTTCCAAAGACTCGTAAATGAAGAAGAAACATTCAAAATATTGCCATGATTATGTTTCTCGCTCATCTCATTTAACGAGTCGACCACCACGAGGTGCATCGCACGGCGCTCAGTTCCTCTCGAGGTTAAAACTTTAGCACCTGGGCCTATGAATCAGGTGAACTTGATTGAGTTTTTTTCCGTTTTGTTAATTCACACAATCAGTTTACATTGTGCATATATGCTGGTTGAACAGGAAGGAATTCGCAACATGTGTGCCAAGAATCGGATTTTTTGTTAAAGGAATATTGGACAGAGAAAAAGTGCAGGAAAATAAAACGTGCATTTTTGAGAGCTAGAAGCTACATTTCGCATTTCACTCGCAGTGCACCAAGAAAGGAAGAACAGATTTTTGGTAAACGGCAAAAGCAATAGTGACGTGTGCAGCTTCACAGTAAGGCTCGGCCTGCAGCACGGTGCTCGAGCCTACAACCAGCCCCCTCCCCTCCAGAGCGCGCAAGTCGTAGGTTGGGAATGCGGCCGCTAACCGAAAACAGGCGCACTTAGCAGGCAATGCTTCATTTACTCACAATGAGAATTCAAAGCGCATACGTGAACTAAATTACCAGAGGAAGGTAGCCTGTCGCTGCATCAGTGCAGTGCTGGTAGTCCTTTAGCGGGCTAAAAATTGTCCGACTCGGCCAATTTCTGCTGCGTCCTGCGAATGAAAATGATCATACGAGCGTCTTGCACTGATGTACTGATGTGATATTTGAGCAAATTCTTCCCTTAGCGCCCACCGGCCTGAATGGCTGCCGTATTTCGGGCTGACTGTTCGCCAATCGCGTAGAGGCGGACATTTGGGAATATTTCTGAAATATCAATCGCCTTGAGGCTTCATGAGGTTCCTAAGTGTCGGAAAATCAATATAAATCTGCACTTTCGATCGATATGAAAACCATCACAGCGTATCGTGCTTTTGAAAAAACTTTGATAAAATACTCGGTACTGATGATGAGCAACTGCTACCTTCATTAAAAGATTAATAAACTACAAATTTCAAGGTTATAAATTAAGTTTAAAAACAACCCGACACAGCGGGCGAAGGAAGGTCTTGGGTACTTTGAAACACGAAGTTTCAGCGCAACTCAGGGGATTTTGAAGGAACTCATAATTTTGTAGCACTGTGTAACGCAGAAGAAATAATTCAATATGCAACTTGGGCATTTAGTTGTAGGATCTCTGACAATCGTGATGAAAACGAAAATTTCGAAGGCTTTGATTGGAAAATTTTAGAATTTCGAAGGCTTTTGGCAGCTCTTACTGGAGCAAGTCTTCTTTGCGGGTCAGGTTTTGTCCTTGACGGGATGAAAACAGTATGAGAATTTTTCTGTGCATTTCAGGGTAGTGTGCTTAAAGATGAGAGTCTAAATCAGTAATATTTCAGTGTTCGTTAGCACATTAAACGAGATTGCTTGCGTGACGTTATCAATTATGCATTTCATTATCCTGATCGTTTAAAATTAAGATAAACCTCTCGCTACTAACAAAACAATGTCTCAACTGGTAGTGGATCTGCTTTCCAACTAATTAATAAATTTATTAATGATGGTGAACTGCCTATCAATGTAACCATATGAATTAAAATATTAAAGCGAATCAATGCTTTTCGACGACAGATTGTTCTTAATTAAAATTTAAAATAATTGTTAGTGTCTCGTAATTCTTTTAGAAGATATAATCAGTTAAAAAAAATCACTTTCCCATGCGGTGCAATTTATTTATTGATGATAGTTCCATTCCTTAGCTTCACAGCGTGGTACTATGTAGAACACCATTTCTCATTTCAATCGTTCGAAATGAGGTGCTCTGTGCTCTGTGTTATAACTGAGATCTTTTGAAGAGGCTGGCTATCAACACAGGCAGTTACCTCGTGTCTCAAACCCAAAATTGTGTTTCGATAAGCTCCCTTGATTACATCTGGTCAAAACCAGTTTTTAAAAATGATGCGTATTAGCAGGATGTCCTGTAACTTACTTGTTTATTCATTGATTGGATAAATGTTGTTGAATTTATCATGCACGTTTTCATATCAGTTACAGAGTCTACTTGCGTAGACTAGAGAAGTTATTTCAAGTATCCCTAACTACAACAAAGGTGTTCCAAAGAGAGGAAGGATGAACACACTGTTTAGCACGGAGTTAAGGATAAGCGGAATCTATGCACAATTAAGGTGTGTTTCCACGCAAGATCGATCACCTGCGCATGAAAGTAGTAACAAAATGAAAGCTGAAGAAGAAGATCGGAGGGACTGAAAAACAGAACAGCAGTGAACCCAAAATAGATGACCGCTAAAAAATAAAAACTGTTCTATTCCAACAAAAAGAACGCCTACCTAACTCTCTACCTATTTAAGTCTACCTCACTTGGGAAATTTGTTCTTGGTACTCGTCTCTTTCGCATTCCAACAATCGAAGAGGTTTCGCGCAGAAATGAGTTTCCAATTTCGTACGTTTCCTTCCTGTGGGCTTCTGACTTTAGCTACACGAAGATACAAGCAATAAGCATAGGTGCATTCGTTTAGCACTTCTTTAAGATAATCTCCTCTTCGTTTTTTCCCATAATAAATTCTCTGCCTATTTCGAGTGGCTGGAGACACATACTTCTCTCCTGTTCTTGTGTTTTCTTTAACGATTTGTGGTTTGTCGGCCGATGGCTCCGAGTGCGAAACGTAAACAAATTCTAATGTCTCGGTATCGAGTTTCCCTCACTCATAGGCCTGGCTGTCTGACCACAGACACTTTGTCTCTGCACCAAAACGAGCACAAACACAACTCGATTTACTCAGGTCCAAATACTAAACACAGACAGAAAAGAACATTCATAACACCCACAAGCACAGACACAACAAAACATGCATTAGTCCCAACACAAAATACCGACACAAAAGAACATTACAATATTTTATTCTTCTTTGATAATTTTTTAGCCTGATCCTATCTGTACATAATATTCGTTTCACTTGTGCAGTAACAAATGTCCCGAATGACTCAGTGAAAACAGAAATTAATAATGAATTCAGTATTTTGGTGTGCTTCATTGCTACAGCCGATACGTTCATACTGATTACATTGATGCACCAGGAAACATTTGTGCAACGGTCCCCCAAAAAATAATAGCCTTCTGACTACCCGTACTCCAAAACTGCGACTCCACTCTATACAAACCGCCACAACAGCTGGAATCCTCTAAATGACCTGAGCAGTAAGGCGTTATATGTCACCAGAACGACTGCCAGTGTAGTCTAATGGAGATACGAGTGAGCGAGGGGACGGCCCAAATCTAACCGATCGACAGCTGCGCCAGCTCATGCAACCTGAGAGACATTGCTGTTTTCATTTGGAACGAAACAAAATCATGTTGGTTGAGAACAACTTGTGGATATGGAATGCTTAGAGTCTGAAATCTAACAAAATTGAGTTTATAAAGAGATGATGAATGACTGATACAAACGTCTCAAACAGCCTAAAAGAATTGCTAGGGTCATCCATTCACCGCTGATCAAACCTGAAAGTGAAATATTTTCTTATTCAGTTGATATATGACGAGTTTTCTTCCATCATGCTCAGTACAAGTTTCCAATGTAACATAAATTACCTGGGAGATAAAATGATTCTCGGTGACAATTTTCAATAGTGCTCAGCTCCTTCACAGAACAAAGTGAGATTTGCTCCCAGGTTCATGGGCGAAGTGATAAATTGACCGAGGGTGATTAATTAACCCTCACACCAAAGGCTAGCATTAAATTTTCTGTTCTGCAGCCCAACGATGCTGATCGAACGACTGTTATTTACGAATCCGGTGGGAGTAATGAACCGTGTAATTAAGCACCGGCATTAAAATGAATTCGTCGAGTTGAATTTATTGTGTCGGTGCAGCCGTTTGGGAAATGACACAAGCCAGAAATTGATAACAATCCAAACAATACTCATCACAATGCTTAACTACTTGCATCGTAAATTTTCTAACACGTATATTTTCTCGCATAAAACACTAGGACAAAAAAGCATCCTGAACTCTGTAAAGTCGGCCAACGTAAGTCATTACAGCCAAACATTCACCAGCAGAAAATTTAGGGTGTGGATGAAAAAGTTTTGGTTGGTCAACACCGTGAACAGCCAATCTGTCATTACATAAAATCTGAATGAATATACGAATCAATTTAGATTTTATCTCTTACTGCGTATTCTCCTTAAATTTTCCAAAATGTATGGCTGTTCAATTTTATATACGGGAACATACGATTGTTTTGGGCAGGCCGTCTGGGCCTGCCTCTGTGCCCACGATCACACAACGATGCCGTAACGCACAGCTGGTGCACGCGTACCTCGTGCGGTGCTCGGCTCAGCCACAACGCACGTACGCTCAAATCCCGCTTCATTCAGTCGAATGCACTTACCTTATAAAGGATAGCGTTTTTAAAACAATTTACGACTTCAAGGTACCGCAAGCGATAGTAAACGTTCTTCGAGGAGATTGGCTGCGCTACGTGCTGTTTTTTCTGCTCTAAATTTTTAAGTTCGAGCGTTTACAAGAAATTACAAACTACAAATTACGATTTGCATGCCTGACAGATGCTAAATAAATTGAATTCGAGAAAAGCTGGAGCCAGAAGATATCGGACAAAACAAAGAAAACAGAACGCGGCGTAGCTGAGTCGACGGACAAAGTTTCATTTGCCTGCTGAACCTCTATTACAAAGTAAGTTATACGAAAAACCATCTGGAGTACTTACAGTGAAATTACGAGGTATTTAAATGTGTGACGTGAGTGGGTTGAAGTACAGACCAGCGATGTTCCTCTGCACTTCATCTCGGTGATGTTACTGAAATGAGATGCGGGCAAATGAAGTAGACGATACACCTATATGTACGCTAATTAGCCGCGCAATACGGGGGTTGAACAGGCAATGTTATGGATTTAGCTTCACGAATCAGTGGCGTGCGAAAGCTTTAATTAAGCTAGGCCGCTATTTCATTTGAACATAGTTTCCTCAACACAGTTCATTTTCCATTCGCCATTCCCACTACCGAGCACATCTACTCTTTCATCTTCTCTTCCATTCGACAAGTTAGGATGCTGGAGGCAAACTCAACACTACCACGAAACTCCTCTTGCGTTGTGAATTTTCGATTGAGAAAGTCCTATTGATGAGTAACAGACAAGCATCAATTTCCGGGTCCTCTTTTTTTAAGTTTTAGTTGAACGAATCCTAAGACTTGTTTGATAATATGACCATAGTATTCTGAGCAAACTTAGAATATTGTATCAGATTCGTAGTACAGAACTGTTAAAAAATTGACGAACCCAATGTTCTCCCAGGAGGGTCGTGGTGTTGCCACAAGTGTAAGGGAAATGCAGTTTTCAAGATAATTTGGCAACACATTGAAAGGCTCGACAACTTATGAAAGAAATTAAAAATTACTGAGAATTAAAAATTTCTGAACATTAAGCTTAAATAAAATTTAAGAAACATGAAATGTTTTCATTTCAAATTTTAACTTTCCTCCAAGAATGTAATTTAGAATTCGATTAGTGTGTAATCACTATTGAAATCATGAAATTTTAATCATCCTTTTTGTCTAAAGATAACGAAAAAATCGCATGCAGATTTGAAAACGTCACGTATATAAATTTTATTGAATAAAATATGCTGAATTTTCACCCTGAAAGCTATTTTCAAGTATTTTTGGTGAATAATTGCAAGCGTCTTGCTCAGATTTGGGCATAGTTTGAGAATAAATATGAGCATACACTGAGAGCCCTCACACCACTCACCATAATGATGTGATAGATGAGCATAGTGAATCAGCTCTAATATTCGCCTCATTATAATTCTGTAGACTAATATAACTAGAAATTTAAGTTATGATTAAATTGCAAGTAATCGAAAAGTCTTCAACTCTACTGCAGATGCTTCATCATCTCCACGCTAGGCCGGCGGAATTAGACCCGTCGAGTGACGCGTATGGGCAGCAGTTCGTTGACTCTATGACGGGACCTACAAATTACTTTGGTTTTGTGGGACACCATGACTGAGTGTAGGCATTTCCTTACCTAAGCCCCCACCACTTTCGAAACTACGAGGACAAACTGACACAGTATCAGTTATGAGTGAACGAATGGTTGGATGTGCAAATGAAGAACAAGCGACTCTTAAATTGATAAAGCATCACTTTTTGCAAAAATTTGTGAGATCAAAACCTTTTTTCATTCTTTCTTGAGAAAATTTTTCATTCATTTGATAAAAATTTTTCCAGCTTAAATGTATGGCGTCAACAATACCAAATCACTTTCAAACATTCAATTGAAAGAGGCCAGGTAAAAGTTCCAAGAAGTTAAAGCAGAACCTCGATAAACTTTTTCGGACCCGAAAGCTTAGTGTCTCGAAGAAGAGACAAAATTTTCTTTGCAATATCATAGAAAGCGTTCCCGACATGACCATCAGTAGAAGAGCTAGAAAAAAGCTAACAGCGTAGAATCGTATTGTCAGTATTCACGATCTTGAAACGACGAGATGCTAGATGTGCGAAGGACGTAAAGAGTTTACAGTGCGCTTATGTGAGCGTAAAAGGTCAATGGAAGAAAAGTGTTGATAATATCTCTGTAGTCTTCATCCGATAATGACATCTGAGTCGTTTAGAATAAAAGCAGTATTTTTTTGCAATTTTACCCATTCAATGTTTTCATCCCATTAAAATTACCACCCATTTTCATCCCATTAAATGTTTCTAACTCGTGTACTGCTCTCACCGATATCCAGTCGAAGCGCTTGCAGTAATTTTGTTAGCCTTTTTCCTTTGTCATAACGACAGCTATTATCTTATTCATATCTAGCAGAAGGAAGCAAAAAATAAGAAGAAAATGAGATGCATTTTGCTACTGAAGAAAGTAATGCGCATCCATCTACAGGGGAATATAAAAACCATAATTTATTCTACAGAAGTAGCGTTATGAGTACCTGTATTAGCCATTAACATGACTAATAAAGACTATAGTACATGCAAAAGGGGAAGGGATGTTCTTAGATTAGATTATAAGTTATTTTGAGCTACCGTAAGTGAAATAAAGGCATCCAAAAGAAAGGAAAAGGCATTGTTTGGTCCGCATGAACTCATATTATTGCTCAGTGGATGAATGAAAGCATCATTTAATAAGAGCTAGAAGGTATTCAACAAATCGGAAATCACTATCAACCCACTTTCGCAAAGTGCAGCATACCCGTGAAAAAAATTAATTTCGATGCCGTAATCCATCTCTGCCAAATCCATGAATGAGTGACGAGTTACGCCCGCTGTAGCGTACGGGCGTCTAATTTTAACTGCAGGTCGAAGTATTGCTAATGACTATTTGATTTATCCCTATTCAGTATTGAACAATTTAAATGTTCTTTATTTCCAATGAGCTAAGTAAAATGTACCTATAAAGTATAGGGACCAACTAGTCGAGAAATGCTCCATAATTCGGCTTCAACACATTCGCATCGCGCAGCAGCATTCATGCACCATTCATGAGAAGTAGATTATTCAAACGTGTACTTTCACTGCTATATTAAAATACCTATATTTGTCCAACTCGTCCGCATTTTAGAGTCGATGTAAATTTAATAAAAATCCGTCAATAAATGAATGTGATACGACGGTGAAACTTTTCTTTGTTTGCAGAAATTTTATGTTTTATTATGTCTTTCAAATCTCAATGCCTTATATCCAGTTTATTCAGAAGATTTAGAGTTGCTATTTTTGAACACTTTGATTTCTTGTATTTCAGAGCACAGAAGATGGATTTTTTGTAACCCGAAACGTTTTTTTTATCATGATATTCTCAGCCGTATTGGCTTTCCTTTTTATCCTAATAGTAATTTTCGCATGTATCGTATTTTACCTTCATGTACGCAGTTTTAATTTCACCAGGCTTGAAGTTGTGGCTGTTACACTTGGTCAGTAGCTGAAGGATTTGCTGAGAAGACCAAAATTAGAAATGAAATTTACTAACAATGACTAGGTAAGGTATAGATACATGTAACTATATTGATCTTATCAGTTGAAACGTCCTCGTTATAACTTGTCAGCGTACTCTCAGCATTTTGGAGAAGAAAATATTGAAACTGAATGGGCAGACTGTGTTCGGAATACATTCTGGTGATGTATTCAAAGTCGCGTTTTTTAAAATCTACTTTAATTATTTCTTTCTATTAAGAAATGATAAATCCTCTCGACAGTTTTAGAGTCTCAATCACTTAGTGCATGTAGAACAGCTGGTACGTAGGATACAAACATCAGACCAGATAAATTTGAAACTGATTGTTAAACATAACTCTTGGTTGGAGAAAATAATGGCAATATGTTACAGTTCCTTACCTATCATACAAAAAATACTCCATATAGCCCCTACATCAACTTGGTATGTTTTGACATTATCTGAGTCATATATATAATTGATCAACACGAAATAGCAATGTGTAACAATTTGTTCTAAGCGTCGCCAACACTTACGAGTTTTTAAACTTAAAAGTAAAGTACTCTGACATGTAATGCAAGTGAATGAATTCTTTAAATGTCAATAACTGAGCATCACATGTTCAAATGACTATTGGGGTAAATCCATCGTAGAAAGCCGGTGTAGATGGAAGAACCCACAACTTGGGTTCAATTTGCTTCTGAGAGTTATTCATGTCCCGAATACGACCTAGATGTTCCTGAAGTGACTGCTTATTGTTAACTTCTGATTTGGCATGAATTTTTCCCAGGGTCCCTGCCACGTACACCGAGGGGCACAGCTGTGTGTATAGTTGTGTATAGGTCACGTCAATGTTGTTAATTTCAAAATTTTTAAGTTTAAATGCGGTAGAATTCACTCAGAACATCATGAATTGTTTTATAATTATTATTTTCCCCACTCTTTTACATTCATGCTCACCTAGTATTGAAGTTTATGAAACGCGTGCAAAATATTTCAGCTTAAACTTCGGAATTATGTAACAATGATAGAAAAATTTAATGTTTATTATACGTTCAAGTATTCTCATATCCAAATTTAGCTTCTCTGAATTTTGCAAAAAATTATTCAGATAATGTTGCTCTTTCTCTAAAGGGGTTTCAAATAATGATACTCCAGCAGGATCTCATGAAGGCGTTCAGCTGCGAGCAAGGAGTCCCGCAGAGGGTACCGCATAAATGCTCCAGAACTCAAATTCAGTGGCCATGGAATAAAACATTGGTGAATATTCTCTCGATTTCCAATTTTCTTTAAAAAAAAGCATCTACTCATGGTGAAAGAATCTCTCAAAAGTGTCATCCGTTTTCACGACATCACAATTTTAACTTCTTAATCATATTTTTTATTACTTTCATCAAGGCATACCGTCGATGTTAGTGGTTTGCTCATGGAAATTTAAATTCAAATCAGCTACTACATAAGTTCGATTTATAAATATAGACTTTACAATTTTTAGAGATTTTGTTTGTTAAAAATTTGAGCATGGTACGATCAGAGAAGCACACATAAAGTACATAAACGTAGGAAGCCATTTAACAATGAAAAAGGCTTGTTAAAAAAGATTTGTCATTGTACTGGTTGTGCGATTCTGATCAAGCATAATCACCGATTTGAAGAAGAATATCTAAGAGCAAATCAGAAGCAGTGAGGGCAACGATTTGATGAAACGTGCTGTATCGAAAAAAACGTGCTGAAACGTGAAACTTTTGCTGTATCGAAAGCGAGCGTCTCTTGTTTGAGGTTATTTTCCATAGCTAAATCTTGTTTAAAGTAAAAAGCAGAAATCCAGCAAACGCCTAGACTGATAATGGCTTGTCCTATTCCTGATTTTTTAATTAAAATGAAATCTAATAGTTATATTTTCCGAACACTCAGTTCTCAACAATTGAAAACAATTTTTTTTGTTATTCTTCTGCTCCAAATGCATTCGTTAACATAAATACATTCATATTTTTAAAACCGTAAGCCATAAATTAGTTTCTTTCCAAGCCTATTATTGGAAACATGATGATTTACAGCACTCGTGTGACATATCACCCTGCCTTTCCAAGTGGTTGAAAATATGTAAGCTACTACTTTGTGAGAAAATTTAGGACGCGCCATGAAGACCTCTCGTTATCAAAGTTTCTCACTTCGACCGCGGTCTTCTTAAACAAAGTAGTCAGGCAGTGAGAGAGATCTCGGCAGCAAGTGCCGTTGTGCTCCTTTATTATTTTGTTTCTTTTCCTTTCTTTCGCTTACATTTTTGTTTAAACGGGACCGTTATTATTTCATTTTGATTATTTACGTAATGCATGTTCGTGCTCCTGACCAGTCCAGTGATTAGTTCTAGTAAAGCCCGTTGGTAGGCTTTCAAGGTTTTGCCTTGATGGCGTATTAACCTTAACCTTAGACTTTAACTTGCCCAAGGGCCACTTAACCTTAAACTTTAACGTGCTCAAGGGCCACTTAACCTTAAACTTTAACGTGCCCACGGGCCACTTAACCTTAAACTTTAACGTGCCCAAGGGCCATTTAACCTTAAACTTTAACGTGCCCAAGGGCCACTTAACTTTAAACTTTAACGTGCCCAAGGGCCACTTAACCTTAAGCCTTAACGTGCCCACGGGACAATTAACCTTAGAACGCGCCTTAAGGCTATTTGACTGCTCGAGTAGACTAGGGTAATTCGTAACCTTAATCGCATGCCTGCGCTGGACTGGCACCTTACACTGATTTCCTCTTAAAACCTTTGAAAGCCGTAGGGCTCTTCTTCGGCATAAAATAAAGTGAGTACTTGACGAAATTTGCCTCTTAAACGAAATTGAAAATTGACGAATAGTTCTCTATACGATTATTTCCTCGAATTGAATTTCTTTATTCTTCTTTAGGAAGAATCAACCTTCCATGTAATCTCCTGCCGCCTCTGCTGCATCGGCGTATGTTGCTGGCTTTAATGTTTTCACCTTGTTGGAAAGAGCAAGGCCAAAATAAAGTTTAAGCCTTCGTTTCGTTTCTCAGTAAGAGTTATATTTGAAATAGTGTAATCTGTTGTCATACGTTTCATATTACATGAACCTAGTTATTTATTAGATCTTTAATCTATTGATAAATTTTTCACAGTTGTGTTGGTGCGTTCGCTCTCGCAAGTTCCTTGTTCTCGTTTCTCGTTCCTGTTGACTTCGAGAACTGCGGCGCGCCGTATAGCCGAAGAATTCTTCTTAATAAAAGGATAAAAATTCTGTTAGAGTCGTTCTTATCTTGTTCCAACAACTTGTAAGCCACATCGCACCCGTGGTCCTAAAACTTCTCGGCGTGGCTTAATAATGCCAACTTTTGTTACAAGTTTCAGAAGCTTCTGAATACGTCTAATCAGAAAGAATGTTCGTAAAATAACAATTTTAAAATCCGTTCACTACCATCTCTTTTGATATTTTAGCTGTGATTTTAAATTCAAATTATTCTAAAGGCTCCAAAGAGGATGGCTGAATAATTAATACGAGCCGTCGGTGAGCGTTGAGGTGCGATAACACGGAAGGAGTGACAGCTGTGGATACAGGCTAATCAAAGTGTTCAGTTAATTAAATGAGGAAGTGATAACCAGAGGTAATTTAAATTGAGGTGCCAGAGAAGGATATCAAACTTAGATGACTATATTTGATGGATACGCAGAAGAGCGTGAGGAGAGGTCGAAGCTCCGCAACTGCGTAGCTGTGGTTGGTTTGATTAATCGCTCGATGATCACAGAACACAGGAAAAAGGACACGACTTACTTCACTAGTTAAACATTACGTGTTTAGGAAGGACACGACTTACTTCACTAAAAAGGACTCGACTTACTTCACTAGTTAAACTTTACGTGTTTAAAGTCTGCAATTCGCAGGCTGAATGGGATATTCCTGATCGCAAACACTCTCATCAATCAATCGGGAACAGACTGAGCATGAGATCGATTAGTATCGTGAACATCAATCCCAGTTTAACTTTTTTCCGGCTAATCTCAGATTCTAGGAGTCCCAAGCTTCTTCATGGGGAGGCCAAAATCGAAGTGCAACGGCGGAAAAGTTAGACTGGAATAATTAGCTGTCGTAAAAATAACATAAAATGTATTTTAAAAATGTAGGTTCATTTAGACGTTCTCGGAATTAGAAACATCAATTCAACACTCCTGAGACTATTTAAAACCTACTAAAAAATGAGTCGGGCCGTTGAGTATTAAGCAAATTTCGAAACGTGCTTCAAAAGCGAGAATGAGGAGATTGAATTGCCTGCCATGCAAACTGAATTGAGACAAGGTAGATTAATGCGCATACATGTACATGTCCTGGTGAGCTGAAAATTAATGCTAGTGATTCTCTTAAAAAACGACCCATTTGAGCATCTCCTTGCTGCTTTTGTAAAACTAACAGCTAACATAAAAGCACGTTGTGAATTGCTATTTCCTTAATTAATTTTTGAACTTTATCATTCATGTCAGTAGGCAACAATGTTAAAAAAATTGAAAGAATGAATGCAAAACATTTGATACACTAAATGAATAAAACATTGAAATTTAACAACGTCGATTTGAAAGTCATTAGTTGGTAGATACACCATAATAGGTGATAAAACAGCCATGTTAATTGCGCAAAAATTGGAAGAAAAACTTCACAAAAAGGTATTTCCATAGATGGCTTACTCAAAAAGGCTTACAAATAAGAGTACAAAAAAAGAGTGAGACGCTGAGAAATATGCCCGAGTAGGACCCAGTCTTTATTTCTACTAGCACATAAGCTGCACGATTACTAAATAGTAAGTGATGTCAAAAGCTCAAAAGTTTAACGAGTAGAAGAAAGAAAGTATAACGGGTAGAAAATAATGATCCCTCTGTGTGCTGCTCAGAATTTTAAAACTAACGTTCACACATTCCAAAAAGCACCAACTGAAACACAAACTAGTTAAACGGCAACCTAAACGACACCAAACGGCAACTTATTAAAAACATGCTAGCTGTTCACTAGAAGTTCAAGTTCAACTTAAAGCATAAGGTTTAGGTTCAACTGTGCAGAGTTGTACTTGTTCCAACCTGTTTCTGGCCTCGTATCGTACGTTGTTTTCTCTCCACAAGCGCGATTCAAAGGAACGGTTACGGAGAAAAATGATCAGGTAAAATCAACCAGTGGGAATTGTCAGTCCACGTGGTGATGGTCGGCAGGGAACGTAGCTCAGAAGCAGAACGATTGAGCTTCCCTGCTTCTTTGTGGACCAGAGCTTTACTCCGAGAAATACAGGTACAGATTTGGATAACTTTAGTTATTGTAGAAGGAATACCCCCAGATGTTTTACTTACTTTTCCCGTACACATGTACACCAGTACAAATCAAATGGTATCTAAAGTAAAAGGTGCTTCGCTCACGTTCACAGTGTATTGAAATTCGTTAATATTTATCACTTTGTTAAGACAAACTCATCATTCCAGCAAAGTAAGAAATCCACACACAAAAGTCACCTTCAGGCAGATACAATCTAAAACAACTATTTTATTCACACGTGAGAGGAACAAATTTGTTTCATAAATAAAGTTAGACATTTTCATCTCTCGAACGAACAATGACAATGTGATTTTGAGCTTCTCATATGAGACTGAAATCGAAATTTTATGAAGTATGTCAGTGTGATGATGATGTTTGTAAATCGAAATGATGCATTCTAAAAAATCTAAATTAGCAATGATAAAGTACTTGAAAATTTTAAAATATTCAACACTGGGTAAAAATGATCAGTTTGCAACGTTAGAGAACTATAGAAAGCGAAATAGAGATCGTAGATTTTGAGAAATAGATTGACTACAAGACACAGGCAATCTATTCTACTTATTTTATTTGAGATACAGTCAATGATATCAAGAATTTTGCGCATCACTTTCGTTTGTCCTCAAATGATTCATGTAGTTTGAGGGAAGGAAATTTATTCAACAAACTTATGGCAATTTTAGGTTAATATGACTAATAAACAATTAGATTCTGCATAATGTTATCATTTTAGTCACTTTACTACAAGTATACTCACGGACAAGATTGCCGAACTGTCTACGTCAAAAAACGAATGAAAAGTTACTGAAAACCCTTTAAAGTTTCCAAATTAGAATAAGCTAATCATTTTAATCAAAAGGCGCTGTTCATAAAGCAACGTCACGGGAGTTCGTGGCAGTTCTCGGAGAGTGAGATTAAGGACGCTATTTGCCAGGGGCAGCTAGGCCGCATAAATATTTTCCGCACAGAGCTGCGGTCGTAAAACCTTCTGACGCAGGCCACGGCCGCTGCACCCGCTGTATTAAAAGGAACAAGTTCTGAAACTTGCAGGCGTCATCTAAACCTGCATCTCAAGTGAAGAACTCATTACGTGGGCACTGCGTCCAAACT
Source organism: Morinoia aosen (assembly GCA_030386875.1). Classification (NCBI taxonomy): domain Eukaryota; kingdom Metazoa; phylum Arthropoda; class Malacostraca; order Amphipoda; family Talitridae; genus Morinoia; species Morinoia aosen. The sequence continues at coordinate 60,319,092 of CM059562.1, forward strand.
CTCGTGGTTTTTATGCTGGACCGGCATAATTTGGCAGTTCAACTCTTTCGGGCCTGGCGTGACCTTCAGGGGCAAGTTGGTTTGTGTTTCGAGTTCAGGGCACAACATTGCATGTTGAGTTAATTATAATATTAGGGTAGGACACTAGGGTAAATGAAAAAATTTAGAGTGATCTACAGTACTTACGTAACCTTTCTTAAAAAAAAGTCAGTCACTGAATACCAATTTGTCATTAATTCCTGCAAAATTGTCCAAATAATTTGTGAAACTTATTTTAAATTGAGCTTTCCTTCAACTGAACTGGAACTTTAATTTTTTTCTTCCATTCATTTGTTGATTTCTTGTTGTTAAAAATTGATTGTTAGAAGATAGTTCAGAGTTATTTATATTATTGTTGGAAGTTGTTATCTCGCTCAATAATTAATCCTTGTGAGAAAGCATCAAATTTCATTATTAAAATGAACTAGTGCCTGCAGGAGCTAAAATTTTTCCATATAAGAAAATTGAATAATTGCCTTCAGTAAAGAATTATTCTTCTCGTATAAATACTATAGTACCGGCAAAAAGACATTTAGCTTTTTTACTGCAACCAACATTCAAGTGTAGCAGAAAAGTTTCAAATAATCTGCTGTTCCACCACTTTTACGATGACTTATGTATAACAGTACGACATCGAACTCTATCTTTATGATTCATAACTTATTTTAAGATGCTTTCATTTCCTACATTAAACACTGCTCATAAAAGCAAATTTTAAGCATTCGCCATAAGGTACTCAGTAGTGCAACAGTCAAATTAACCCATCCATACTCTCACAGGCCCATGGACAGGCGATGAAGCCCCTCGAGTCCAGGAGATTAACCGCCTCAGATTTGACCCGACATTTGCATAATGAAGTCGGCCGGCAAGACAGCGCAACTGACGGCGGCCTGATTGCCGCACCTCGCAGAGGCGTTAATTCTTGGTCAGGAGAGAGTGCGGCCGCTGCTCGTTCGGGGGGCTCGGTAATAAGTAAATTGCTGTATGAACTCGTGAATTCATTAGCAGTTCTTCGTCCACTTGAACGAAATCATCTCATCCGAACCTCAACCTGTGCGGATAAAAGGTGGTCTTATTCATTCAACTGAAACGATGATTCAATCGAGTTATAAATAACTGGGAATAACAGGGACTAATTTTAATCCGTGTATGTAATTTTAAGACCGCATAAGTTGATGTCGTATGAACTGTGGATCGTCTGTAGTACGTTGTAAAGGCGGGAGAGCGCTGTGGCAGGGATCAGCTGAGCTAAGGACGGACACGGCGCCAAAAGGTTCAAAGCCTCTAGGGAACAACGGCCGTGAAACTCGAGTGGTAAACACTCGCCGCTCTTTGCCAGCCTACAGCCAAATTAGGGCAGTGTTTAGCCAGCGCTCAACTTCTCCAGCTGTGTTTTTGTTTCTCTTCCAAACTCGCAGCAAGGTCAAGGCCAATTGCCTCTCCTGTCAAAAAAGGAACTTTCTGAGCAAGGAAATAAATTACCTTCAATTTCGTTGCGTACGAGCTTGAGGAAACCTTAGAAACGATGTGTTTACATGTCCTCAGGCGTTACGCAAAAATGGAACTGAGGGCCACCTTCTTTAAGTTTAGAAGGGCTTGGTGTTGATAAGACGTAGAACTAGCGCTTTCAGCAAACAATTTTGCCGCATATCAGTTGAGGTCTTTCATGGTTTCAAGGCCCTGGATTCGAATGCTTCTGTGCTTGCATCTTCGGCGGCAAAAGGTAAAACTTCCAGCGTGACAGAAAGTAATTCCCATTTTTTCGCTTTATCACCATGTCATGCAAACTGTTGCTCTACCAAATGTCAATTATACCTCATCGCCCCTTTAAAGTTGTGGGTTTTACGTATTTTTTGGCGATTCTTAATTGAGAAGCTATCTTCATGTATTTATTTTCTGTTACACATTTCATCCTCGCACGAAAACTCTCGCGTAAAATAGACACAATTAACGTTTTAGAGTCTCATTTTCTGTTTGAGTTAAGTTGCTGTTCAAGGCTAACAACATGCATTTGATAATCAAGGACATTTGATAATCATTTGATAATCAACGTATTGGACCAATCTAACGCTATTATATTCTAATTACAAGAGTATCTATGCGCTCAACATGTCTACCATTTATGTATGCTGCGTACTATTTCAGTCCTCTGTTTCCTAAAGCATATAAAGCTCACTAAATGAAACATTGTAATCCTATCAACCCACACTTCTTTAAGAGCTATTCGGAGACGTTAAAATGAACTTGAATTTACATGCGTTGGTAAGCCAATTTCTAACAATCGCGACTTCCGTGGTAGCCAATCGTTTTGTTCCCTCGAGATTGTTCTCGACGAAATTAGGGAACCGAAGTTCTTATCGCAAGGGGTGCGGGACATTCCAGGCCTTCGTTTGGTATTGGGTGATGTTCGTCAGCCCTGGCATCCAGCGCTAGAGTGTTGCAAGTCCGGGGAAAAATTGCTACTTTTTTGAATTTTATTACCACAGCCAACAGTGCACAATACGTATTCGCTGTGGTTATTTTATATTCCTTCTTGGCTACTCGAATGTTTCCCTTTTATTCAATTTCAACCGTAATGCTACCTCCCCAGAACTTGAACGTCAGATGGTTTTAATCACTAACGAGTAGATTTTCAATTTTGTTTTCTGGATGATGACTGCTATCGTTCTCAACTTCTGCGCCATTAAAGAGTTGAGAATTTAAGGTACTTGTTTTTGTCGTCTACCAAGCAATATTTCAAGTACGTCGAAGAAGTCTCTTTCCTTATCACAAGAAAGTTGAATTGATGCTCTATGGCATTGATTGCCTTCGTCCCTAGCAAATTCTGAGAAATGTTTTTTATTAAATTGTTGCGATTCTATGGTGAAAAGCTTATAAACTTCGCACCAATTCCTTAGCTGTTATCATCGCTTGAAAATAAAATTACTGATCAACTTTTAATCCTGTTGATAGCTTATATAATTTTTTCATTGATCTATATTTATTTTATCTTAATGATATTGGTCACCAAGATAATCTCCCAATCACGTCCATTTCCCATCAACTTGCGTGTCATTCTTTGTTAGGAAAAGCATGCATTCTATCATACCAGCACACAGCCAAAGGAAGCATAAACTTATATTGTGGTTTGAATGAATAAAGAACTCAAATTTCGCTTTGTGTATTTTGCATTTTTACGGCGCTGCAGCTCTTGAGCTTCTAGCGGCCCCAACTCGAGTCCTGGAATGCGGATTGGCTGCACCGAAATAAAATTCCTTGCTCATTTCTGAGTGAACCTCAGGAACGAAAATTCTTCAGAATGAATGCTGCATTTGCCCACGTATTCGAAACCATGTTTATATACATGAAATTTTCGTCGAAATTTCGTTGAAGGTTGTGGAAAAATGTTTGTATCTAAATTCAGTATCCAGTAAGACAATTTTGTTCATCCTTTACCAGGGTTTGATGATATTAGATGAATTTCTGACAAAGCAGAATATTTTTCCCATAGTCACGAACCATCATTTGTTTTAAAACAGGCCTCATTTTATACAAAGTAAACATGTAACGAGTCAGAAAATATTCATAAAAATATTATCTAGTCCTTTCAGAAACATAATTAAGAGCAAACTCAACTCATGCATCAAAAATTTTCATTCTGGAAAACTGGTTTAATTATGTTAAAACTCTGCGATTGCGCTGGCAAGGGAAAACACTACATGATATTTTCACGCTATTCAAACCAAGATTTGTTCTATCATTTGATTTCCTGTAGGGGTCTTAAGAGGGGGGGAACGGTTTTTTCTCATAAAACTTCAAAAACTAATAAAAAATATTTCATGAGCGAAATAAGCTCGGAGGTATACACAACATGCTTAGAACATTCGAATGGACGTTCAGAGCCCCCAAAAAATTTTAATTAACCCATCCTCCCCTTCCTCCTTCTCCTCAGAGGAAAATTTCTAAAAAATCTAATTTCTTAGTTAATATTGTACACAGAGATGATTAGTGTTTTTGTTCGGTTCACAATAAATTGATCTACAAAGTTGAAATCCAGTGTTTTTGATATCGCTTCAAAAAAAATATAAGAACTGTTTGAATTATTGAAACATAATAAATATAATGTTTAGTGATTACTTTAAATGGCAACAAAAAATTTTCTAATCAACTAATAAAAAAATTCTCCACAGATTTATAGTACACACTTTGATATTTACGATACAAAAAAGATCTCCTCCATAAGTAAAAAGTTGGAGAAATAATTGAAAAACTGGAACGCTTTTTTCTCATCACAAGTTTTTTCGGCTGTGCGGCTCAATTTCTCCTACAGTTTCTCACTTATGAAGGAGATCTTCTCAGTATCGTAAAGATCAAGGTGATCATCATAAATTCGAGTGGTAGTTTTTTGATACGTTGAATAGAAATTTTTTATTACCATGTAAAGAAAAAAAATTGATTTTTTTGTTTTGAATTCAAACATTTTAAAAAAAAATTTCTGAAGCGATATCAAAAAGCAGGATCTCAATTTTGTAGACCAGTTCATTGTAAATCGAACAAAAAAACTAATCGTCTCTATGTAGAATATTGACGGAGAAATAAGTTTTTTTAGAAACCTCCCTTTGAGGGGGGAAGGGGGTATGGGCAAATTTAAAATAATTTAGGGCTCTGAACGTCCATTCGAATGTTCTAAACATTTCGTGAATCCCTCCAAACTCATTTCGCTCCTGAAATATTTTTTATCAATTTTTGCAATTTCATGTGAAAAAACCGTTCGGTGGCCTTAACCATATTACAATATATACGGGAATATCATGCAGCAATCTACCCGCCATTGTGAGGATATGAGACATGAGGTTGCCGTCGTTTCCAGGCACAATCATCTGCCTACTCATGGTAGTTATATATCAGTCTTTTTCTTTTAATAAGTATAATATAAATAACGCTCAACTAATATTTTTATCAATTTACTACAAAAAATAAAATCTATGTTCCTTATTCTGAAATAGGACAAAAGTCGGTACCTGATGGATAGGAATATCTGTGATCAAATTATAGTATTTTCAAGTATCACAAATTCCCACAATAGTTTTACTGAGAATTCATAAAGTATTAAATGTTTTAGTTTCTGGTTTTAACAATTCAGATGAGCAGGACGAGGTCTCAATAGAAATTGTGTCTTAGCCAACATCGTATTTGACTGTTACATGAACTGAGTCTTGAAAACAGGGTTTCCGCTTGTGGCTCATACATAACTGCTGCCGTTCTTGGGGGAACGACAACTGAGTAGATATTGAAGCACCCTGTGTTTTTTAAAGGTTGAGGATAATTCATTCAAGATACATAAATAAGATCAAGTCACAAAATCAATTTATATGATGAGAATGATGGCGTATTTATCAGGTAGCATATTCAAATAAAGGAATGTCTAAGAAGCAATGTGTGATGAAGATTGTAAAAGTTGTGTCGTTTCACATCCAACGACGTGATTGCCAATCATCCAAAATTGATCAAGCCCATGGTTCCAGCATCATCACGGTGTGTTCAGCATGTTGAGCTGTTATACACGCTGGCGCTGCTGCTGCTGCTCGACGTTTCATCAGAAGAATTGCTTAACATGAAGGCAGTTTTACGGTACCCTAACCTGACATTACCTCGGTGTCCGCGTTGTACCTACGACACGACTGCGAGAGCGTGTGGTGTGATGGAATTCATTTCTGTACCTCAATTTTTTAATTAGGGACTTTGCATATCACCTTGGGTCTTGTGGATGTGTAACTACTCGAAAAGGTTTATGCCTTCAAGGTGTTGGAGCTTCTATTGAGGGTAACATATTTCCGTTTTACTGGGGCCGTCACTGTTTAACTTCAATAAAATTGAGGAAATACTACTGCTATTTTTGTTTATCTAGCCGAACAGGTGTGTGTTTTTTTAACGGCGTGTTTCTCGTTTGATTTGACTTTTTTTGTTTCCTTTAGAAAAAACACTGCACCTCTTTAATGAGAAATTGTGGTCTGAAGTTTTGTTCAAGTTTTCTGCCGTCTTGCTAGGTGTCCAATCGCTCAAATTTCGGAAAAGTTTCCGTAAGATCTGGGCATGTTTCGAAGTGGTGGTGTGAGTTATGAAATTTTTCCTGCAACAATTCCATCATTTCTTAACATATTCCTCCAAATTTGATGGCGATTTGGTGGGGGGAATTTTAATAAAGGTACGTTTGGAGTGAGTGATTTGGAGTCGGGTGACTTATCTGTGATGCATTTTCCCCAAGAAGTTCAGTTTTTGTACGAAGGGAAAACCAACAGCTGATCCATGTTCTCTGGTATGACTTAAATAAATACTGTAGTTTATTACGCCTATATCTAAGGAGTTCAATCTTGTCCAGTCTAGCTCGAGGATGCTTAGTTTGTCAGTGGGCGGCTTACTGCATGTTGGCGAGAGCTCGGTAAAACGTTATGGTGGCATTTGGATATCTATTTTGTCTTCGTTTCTCACTTTCTAACTTCTTTGTGATGTGTAACTTTCATTGTATTTTCAGTTTCGATTATTGTTTCCTGTTCGTAAGTGTTGAGTAATTCCCTGTTGCAGGTGCATTCTAGGGCTCTTTGATAAGTTTTTACGGTGTGAGGAGCTTTTGCCTAGGCGTATGATATTTGGCACGTGAAAGGGAGACAGTAATGTGACAGGGATAGTAGGTTTGAGTTGCACTTATACCTGCAGAGGGTTAAGTGTAAGAGTTGAGAGCCGACACCTTACTCATAAGTATGAATAGAAGATAGTTTAAAGTGACAGTGTGTGTGGTCGTATCGAAGCGAAATATAATAAGTGCGACTTCAATTTTCAGAGCATTCACATTCCAAGCGCTACAACACCTGCTCAGAGATGCAGAACTCTGAGTGACTGGGTTGTTCTGATGTCTTATAATTCATGGTGCAAATAAAAACTACAGTTTCAATCAAGAAGCCATTTAATTAAATAAATGTTCATCAAATGACGCAGATCGCGTTCTCAATTTAGTGTAAAGCACCCTGTTCATGACTTTTTAAAAAAGACTGATGCATTACTGCAGCGCTGGGAAGGCCCTCGCGTACTTCCAGTGATACGCAGTAAAAATCGCACAGTAATCAAATATTCACGATACAATTCAACAGCTCTCGTAATAACGAAATTGATTTATGATGCAAAAGAATATGTAGCTCTAGACTATGCGTTACGAGTAGCAAATGGTCGATCGCAGATGGTAGTTCGTGATGCCGCTCACGGCCGAACCTACATTGCCTAATTATCAAGTATCAGTTTTAATTTTTTGCTGTCCGGGTGGATGTCAAACACAACATCTATAAGCTGTTCTAGTCTACTTCATTTCGTATTGAACTTATCCGCCTAATGTGTACTTGGGAATTTATTCTCGAGAGTCTGTTCCTTCTTCTCACCGACCTCGATGACAGCATGTTGTCAATGCTAGCCTATATACTGTAGTTTTAATGACGGTACAATGAGAAAAAAACGTGGCAAAATGTTTTCAACCATCAAAATATTATTCAGTGATGAAAGGGTTTTTTAATGCGTATTCGTAAATTTAATGATGCTATTTTCAACTCAGCTACGAGTCGAATGACAGATTGACTGAATGGAGTTACCACAAGCTTAGGACGATTGTGATGATGATAATTGTTCGAGAGCAAATGTTCTTAAATAATGTAAGCATTTAAAGCTCCAAACGTTTTGGTATTCGATGGAGTAAGTTATTCTCCATGTGAAAACCTTGGCGGTCACATGTACAGGTATGTGCGTTCGATCACACTTTATTCTTGAGCGTTTTTATGTGATTTCAGATTCATTCACGCTATAGAGTTTATTGGAAATGGCAACATGGATTCAGTTTGGAAATGCTGGCTGAGTGTCTGCAGAGCTGACGGGATGCATGTTTCTTAGAAAAATTATCTGATGTATTCTTGTGTAATTTACCAACACCCACGAAAAAGAGGAATGAGAATACGAATAATTTAGATAGGACAATGTAGAACGGGTGGCTGCAACCAAGGATACTACGTAATTTTAATTTACAAATTTACTGTGTAGTGCATGTAAAAACGAAAACATTAGGAAAAAATGAACCAATTTTCTCTTGAGACATCGTATGAACAGATATGCTGCTGAGGAATATTATTAAAAAAACTATTTTCTCTAAAGACATCGTAGAAATTGAAAAATAAGCCACATAAATAAAAAGTGGCAGCTCACGCTAACCTACATGATACATCACTCAGCCCCAGAGGCAGTTCCCATTCGGTCACCAGGGCAGACGCAGCTCTCAGCGCAACTTTAATTAACACTCCGACCGCGACGTGAGCCGCCGGTGTACAAGAAAGGAATTTTCATAATGCTGTTGACCGACCAGTAGTCACAAACTCAATTTTTATACTCGCATAATCAAAATTGAATAAAGGCACGACCCAATTAATGTTTGCTTTTCTAAAATTGCTCGCTGTAATTGACTTTACTGTAAATTTCAGTTGTATATTGAACTTGAGTTTAGCCCATCGCTGCCTACGTGTTAGTGTGGGACGCTCACTCGGCGTAAATTTTCCAGCCCATCCCGGCGGAAGGGAACCACAGCTTTTACGTACGAGATGACTTGACTTGCACTTTGTGTTCTAAAGATCACTTATACAACAGAGACGATTTTTTTGATAAAGATGAAATGAAATCTTCGTTGAATTTATTCGGTCACCCGAGGCCTGAAGATTATCATCATACTCCTGTCAAGTTTGTATTGGGATTGTTTTTCGTCTGGTGACATTAAAGAAATGCAAATAAGTGTCGCAAGACCGGTACTTGAAATTAAACACTAACTAACAATAATTAATGTTTCCAATAAGTGCTTAAGAAATAAAACTTGAAAGGGTTTCCTATTTCATTAGAAAAACACTGTAGGAGATGATATCAACGCGACACAGCGTTCCTTACATATAATATAATTAACATCAACTCACTGAGAGATTGAGGAAGCACTTGAAGTCGTAAGTTTAGGCAGAGCGTCCTGGCAGCATCGATCAGTTCAGGGATTTTTTTACGAAGAATTGGACAAAAATATCATCAAATTTCTTCGAAAATGTTCTCTGATAATATCAACAGAGTAATTGACATTAAAATATGTCACATATCTGAATGCTGCAAGATACTAATTCAATACCTTGAATTCTTATTCGCTCGAAGTTAAAATATTTCTACCATTTTTTAAAACATACTTCCATAACTCATTACTTGTTAGTGAATGTTTATATGTTTAATGTCAACATATACATATAACACATGAACTTATCAACATACGTAACATATCAATGTACGACTTTTTACAAAAATTATTAATAAACTTACAACAGCAAACAATTCTGAGTTTTATGTTTTTGAGCGTAGGAAAATTTAACTCAATTCATTTTTTTGGGGCGATAGTAAATGTTGAATTTATGCATCGTTGTGTGCAATTAGGGCTAATTCATTCACAATTAGTTTAATTAAATAGCTTTGATGTCCGAAGAACTCAGAGCGACGGCTTTTAACATTTGCATTGCCAAAATTAGGAGTTAGTGCACTAGGATATTCTATTTTACGCTACATGCAGCGCATGAAAAATTAAAGCTCACCGCATTTTAAAGGTTTGTTTACTAGAGTATTGATATGTTGGAACTACTTGTAAACACTCAGTGACGAACGAATTCGAGTGAACACTATTTCGAAAGTGCTAGAAGCTTAAGAAAGTGGGGATCAGTCACTTATGGATCATTGTTGGCTTTGGGTATTCCTCGTCGTCCAGGATGAACAATCCTTTCCGAAGAGTGATTTGCCAATTTGAACTGATCTCAGCGTTCCAAAAAACTTGTGCCAATAAAAGGATCTTTGTGTTAACTTTTTTCTCAAGATAGCGTGTTTCATATTAGGTGAGTTCTGAAGTTTTTATCGAACTTTCAGAACACAGGGCTTGCAGCTAACCCCACTTCCGAATACAGGGATAGCAACTAACCCCACTTTCCGAATACAGAGCTAGCAACTAACCCCATTTTCAGAATGCAGGGCTAGCAGCTAACCCCACTAGCGAAAGATGTGAAACCTACGCAAATGACGATGTTCCAAAGCCCAGAAAGGTTACTGTGGGAAGGATTATTGCTTTGCTTTTTAATCGTTCCAACGCTGTACTTACGAATTACTGTGTGCACTTGTTCAGTTCAAGTTACTAAGAAAACGCGGCAGAGTATCGTCTCCTGTGAATGAGGATGAACTGGCAGGTAAAACTTTCAACATGGAGATAAGAAATCAGAAAACAAATTCTTTTTTGCTTGTGAATGAGATTTGCATGTGGGATTAATTAGTATGCTGGATTAGTTAGTATAGCGAAATCTAGTGCTGTTTTCTGGTATTTAAACTGATGGTGTCCTCATATGTCCGACTTCAACACTTCTCATATATAAAGAATGGCACAATTTATTTCGAGTTCTGATCATTCAGGATGATTTATTTTACTTTCAAATGATAAAAACGGAGTTTCGTATATATCTTCGTAAACAAGATTCACTGTGCGGCAAAATATCATTATTTAGTTACTGAATAGATAATAGGTAGTTTTTCATAAATAAATTCTGGCAAAATTTGTGACAATAAAACAAAGTTTGAAATTAGTTCCAATAATTACTAAATGTACGCTAAATGATGGTATAAGGTGATTTCGTTGGTTTGGTATTAGTACCTTTATCAAAGGTTCGTGCGAGGGTGTATTGAAAATAAATCCTAACTTTCAATGTTTTTTATTCAAATACTAATCTATCTAATACCAAGAAGCTAATCTTGAAAGGACTTAACATGAATAAAAACTTATCAATGGGAATTGCGATAGCCTCCGTTAGGAAATGAGCTGCGCAGGTCCTTCATTAACTAGTCTTTGGCGCTGATGAATTTTCTTCAAGTATTTTCCTGTTTATTTTTAAAAGATCGACTGCCTCTTTACGTGTTCGAGTGCAGTAATTGATCAGAATATCTTTTTTGACAAAAAGCAATTCTTCGTAACTAAAAACCCCAGCATGTAATTATTTTTGAAAATGAAGTTCTACCTGATCACTGATGCATCATTCTCATTCGTCATTAGAAACCAATCCAAAAAAATGTAATTATTTCCGCACACAGTGCCTGTTCAGGGGCATCAACAGATTTCCGCAGCTCCCAAATGCGCAACTGGCCAGACGTCACTTACCCTCGGCAGTGGCATCTGTCTTGCCAGAGCTCACCAGGGCATGAAATGGTGAACGTTTTCCTTTTTCACGCTGGCTAGTCGACGCTCTAATTTATTACACCAACAGATCACTTGGTAAAACACCGTTGACTTCAAAATAATATTTGAATCCGTTAATTAGGATTCGAACATCTGTTTAAAAAGTCTACTGAACAGTTGAAAAATAGAAAAAAGCTTCACCTCACAGTTATTCATGGTTTGGGGTTGCAAATTGATAGCAACTTCCTAAGCACATCATGGTTATAGATGGATGGATAAAAGATGAATAAATAATTTCACGTATTTAAAAACATGAAATTAATCCGATGCCATATAGCTTATTAATTTCACTGGTTCAATTAAATGAGCCGTTTCACTCTATCTCTTTTCATTATTTCATGGTATAAACTTCCCATCATTTTCTGTCATGACAAACTATAAATTTATTTTACTCTTTCGATTGTTTCCAAATATTCGAATTTATTCCATTTACCAAGTAATTGCACACACATTCAGCATTCAATAAAATGCAAATGCCATCTTTTACATCAAATGACGATGATGGGTAAAAATAGTACCCATCATCGGGTTACTAGTCATCTTCAGTAATCTCACTTCATCATAATTTGAAAGAAAATTTATGGAAGTGATTGGTTTCTGAGCATTAGGTGCCTCAAGTAATGTGCTATTACTTCTCCAGCGATTGTGAGGGGAAAATACGCTTAGGAAGATCGTCAATAAGTTGTATTAAAACTGTTCAAAAACACATTTCGATGAGTAAAAAAAACAATAAAAAAGGCAGAATGTGGGAGTGAAACTTCTGACAGCTTTTTATTATCTAGGCGTAAAGATAAAAGAAAGGCATGATCTGTTCATGATCAAAGTTATTATTGACGTTCGAATCTTACATAAAAACGACTCGGATAAATATTTTCGTAATTGCTTATGGAAATTTTCTATACGTAGAGGAATACAACTCAGGCCCATCATTCGTAGGGAACGATCGAAATTTGGAGAAGCGACTGATTTTCACGTGTTGAAATTTCAGTTTTTTAAAGTAAATAAAATTGAAATTTAGGGCCGCCTGCATCGAAAAAATTCTGCCAGCGATAGAATAAAGGTAACGAGTCCTACTAAACCTTTCATTGGCGAGTCGAAGGGGGAACATGATGTGTGCGATTACCAAGCTATTCAAAAGCGCGACTCTAAAACGGAGAACTTTGTTCCCACTGGTATATTGCCTACCTCGTAATCACTTTCTTCCCACACTTTTATACCTAATTTTAACTAATAAATACTTCATGATGCCTTCCTATTGTACTAAAATATCATTTAGAACTATCAACTTAAATTACCAGAATGATACAGATTCCTGTAACGCTAAATGTTTGTAAAATCTCGCTGTTCGCTCGCAGTAAGTTCCTCTAATTGTACAGCGGCAACGCAGTATGGGTTTTTTAGTATCGCTCAGTGTGATTCTGGACAGGGCAGCATTGGATGCACAGGTGGAATAACCCAGGCGTTTCTCTCGGAAATAAAAAGGACGGCCACCAAATATAATTATATTTCTATGCTACCCTCTAGCTCCAAGCTTTCACAGTGCTGGGACAATGTGGACTTGATTTACATTCTTGGTTCATCCGTTCCTCCCTCTCTCTGAATTGAATATCTTCGAGGCATGTACATAGCAATTTGTTGAATATGTAGAATCTAGCTTAGTTGTACGCTAATATAAACATAAAGAACAAGGGCACAGAAAATTGGTTTATTCTGTAAACTTGTGTAGAGTTTTCGTTCTTTCTAAGCCTCTAAAATGAAGAAATAATAACTTTACGACTATCACTTTTAACAATCGTTAGGTTTTATATTGATATGAAATTGATTCTCAGGAGCATGTTTTCAATGATGTTTTATTGTTTTCTGCTGAGAAGTATTTCAATTGCCATTTTTTGAAAAGCGAGTCAGTGAGTTTGCAGTAGACAACTATGAAGTAGCCTCATTGATAAGCACTTGATTTTGTTGCTGGTCAGGTTTCACCCACATGTGAAAAATTCAGAAGGACTCACAACAAAATCCACACGAGTCAGCAACTCAGTCAACCGCAACTGTTTCTTCCGATTATCATTTGGTATTCTAAGCGCATGCATGGTACTGGTTAGCATCATGGTCATTATCATCACTATTTATATTACCACATTTTTTTAGCGATATTGAATGAAGACACGCAGCACGAATTAAGTCCGAAGTTCATCTAAGAAATCGAAACATCATATCACTGCAACTTCATTTTGAAACCGAGACCCTGCCTTCCTGTTGTTTTGCATTGGAGGTGTGAAATCGACGGTGTGGAGCTGCGAGATTCCCAAAATGAGTCTTATATCGACGCGGCAATGTTAGACCTAAATATTTGTATTAAACTACATTATTAAAAGCCTTGAATGGCATTAAAAAATTGAAATATTGCAATAAAATATATCAGTTAATAAGCATTGCAATAAAAAAATTCAGTTGATACTGCAAGCTTTTAAAGCCGCGCAAGCACCAGTAACAACAATCCAATGTGAATGGACTACATATGCAGCCGAGTTGAGATAAACCCGTGCAAGCTCTATCTTTAGTAGCCCTTGATCCCATCGCTTCACAAATAAGCTTGAGATGCAAAGTTTGCTTGCATGTAAGAAAAACGATGGCTATGCAAAGACATCAACGTACAAAAAAGTGCAACATTTTTAATGCACGGATGCCACGCAGATGAGGAGGCAAACCATGCAATACATCAAGATTTTATCTGTTTTATTTTTCTTATTTCAAGGCTAATCTCTAGCGAAAAATTAAAATCGAAAAGCGAACAGAAAATATCAAATTGTTTCACAAAGCATTAAAAAGAAGCAAAAGTGAAGGCGTATTACGGCTATCCATAAAAGTTTTCTTAAAATTTCCTTCAGAAGGGAAAATAGTTTTTACGATCTACGAAGACCCAAACACTGCAAGTTCAAATAAACAAAATTTGCCACTTTTTGAAACTTCGAAACTAATTATTATGCCAGAATTTTCAGTCTAATTACTCAATTAGCTATAGCTCAACAACGTTGATAACAAATCTCTCCAGAAGAACCGTGGCACACAAGGAACTTCCGTCGCCTACGTTAGAGGACTCTAAAGCGACACTGTGTAAGTAAAGTTATTTTAATTGAAGCCATTAAATGTTTATAGAAATTGCAGCACAGACCTATCTTATGCAAGTTATTTTCACAAGTTTTTCACAAGAATTTCAGATCTCAATTTTCCACTAACCTTCAAATGTTGCCACATAAGAAGTGGTTCAAGAACAAACATTCTTGCCGGAGAGAAGCTTGAAGATTATGTTAATTTTAACCAAAGTCTAGCCACTTCTGATAATTACTCAAATATTTCATGACTTTAATTCAATTAAGAGCAGATGAATTTTTTTCTTTGATTAAAGTGACTTTAGTCAACAGCTAAATCTACCAGAAGAGAATTAAGCCGCTCTGCAGCTTAAATTGTGCGATCTTCTATGGTCTTAATTTAAAGTCTAGGTTAACTAAGGAAGAAATCATACATTGAACTTCTAATTTAATAAACGAATTTTAATCGTGGCCAGACCACCAAAGAGGTGACAAAATGATATGCAAATCTACTTAAACTAATTAAAGGAATCAAATTAAACTGGTCTCAGTAACGACGAAAAAATAAAGGAAAAAAAGTAAACAGAAGAAACAGAAACACTGGCACATTCAAACTAGCTCAAAATCATAACGACCTCTCTTCAGATCGCATCAACCTACAGCTTCGAAAATTTACACGTTCGCCGCGTTTCTGCGCTTGTTAGCGGTTGGTTTGATTACAGGTAGCAGAATTTGAAAATTGACTATTGCTTGAATGCATTTTTATCCTCCCCAAGAAAAATGGGAATGTTATTGCACATCTTAAAAATGGGAATGGTATTAAAAGTCTTATGATGCAAAAATTGCTGTTTTATAGGCCAGTGAAATATCTTACTATTTTTCTACATAAGTTGAGAGCAGCATCTAGCTAGGGCGAATAAAAGCAGTTCGGGTTAAGAATATCCATTAAAGATCGAAGCAGAAACAGCTATTGAGCTCGGCTGGGATCGCCATACCTTTAATTTAAAAAGGGAGGTAGAAAATGCAGCCGATGCCAAACTTCACGAGTAGAATCAGAAAAGTTTTCTCGCCACGCGCTGATCTATGAGGTCAGGACCCCGTAGACTTTTGAACGGTGAGACGGAGGCTCACTGTGCCTTGGGCTGCTGAACGTTGCACAACCTGGCGCGAGAAGAGCTTGGAGAGTTGCGCTATCATAGTCACAAAAATCCCAAGTTTACCATTAGCTGAAAAATTATTTATGCTCTATCTTAAAAACAAAAAAATACATCGTGCGTAAATGGAAAACAAATAAATGCGTTGCGTATCACCAGTTTCATTGTTCCTATTTCAGTATAAAAACATTATTTTTTTCATTCCTATTCGTTCAACAAGCCTGATGACTAAATAGCGATTATAGTATCGCTGCGTGCGTATAGGTTTGTTCCATTTTACTGGTAACAAGCCTATACTTGCTATGGTGAAGTGCATGGACTTATCAAGTACTGAAGTGCACAGGTGGCTTATCTAGGACTGAGATGCACTGGTACCTCACCTAGTACTGAGATGCACTGGTACCTCACCTAGCTCTGAGGTGTACTGGTACATCACCCAGCACTGAGGTGTACTCGTACATCACCTAGTACTGAGGTGTACAGATGCCTCACTATAGTACTGAGTGTACTGGGACATCGCCTAGCACTGAGGTATACTGGTACATCACTTAGTACTTAAGGTGTAGATGTAGATGACCTAGTGCGTGCTGAGGTGTACATGTACCTCAATTAGGACTAAGTGGTACAAATAACTCACCTAGAACTGAAATTTACAGGTACTTTTCTTAGTACTGAGATATGATGGAGCTCATCTACTACTGAGATGTATTCCTACCTCACTTATCCATGAATTGCATAGGTACCTCACCAAACTACTGATGTATGCAGGCAAAAAAGGTTGCGGCGCGTGTTTTCCATGATGGACTGCAGGTGCCCAGTAGTAAAAGGCAAGTGTCGAACCTCGTCCATCAATTGTGTACTGCATGTCGTACTTCTCTCTTTAGAAAAAGGCACTCGAATCTAGTTTTGCTGGCGTAAATTATAAAAAAACAGAAACAGAAATTCCATGAATGCTCAAAAAATGTTTAATGTTGCTGCATTCAAGCACCTCAAACATTAGACGCTCAAGTATTATGTTGACACACTTATTAACAAAACGTTAGAATATATAATTTAGGTTTTAACTTGTTTACTTTAACATGTCAACTGCAGCGTAACCCACCACCGGTGGCTACTGAAGGAATTTTTGTGAAGCTGTTGATCGACCAGTAGTCACAAACTCAATTTTTAGAAATACTCAAGCATGATCAAATGAAGCCACAATCCCTTTTATGATTGTTATTTTTAAAAATTGAATGCTAAAATTGACATCTTCAGTTAAAGCAGTCTCAGTTACCGTGCTAATATATATGTCATCTACATGTAAACATTTCATTGAAGAGGGAAATGCACGCATTCATACGCAAGAGCATAGAGGGAGCAGCTTGAGATAGTGCATCTCCTGAGACTGAACTGATTGATGAGCCGAGAAAGAAAAGAAAGAAAAGAAAGAAAAAAACTTTATTTCCAATAGAGATTGTACAATATTACAATCATTGGTTTTTAAATATCTTAAAATTAATACACTTAGATGATACACACACACGAGTATTGAAAAAACTCGTGTCACTAGTCGAAAAGATATGATTGAGGGCAATGTACTCCTAATCTTGCTTAATCTACATTTGACAATACATGTAATGATAATTATAAGAGATAACGCAAATTCATGGACGATGCATTTTCATTGTGGGGTGAAAACACTTTTGACAGTTTACATGTACATGACATAAAACTTCGCAATTATTGATGCCAGGAAATAATATATGAATCGCTTGTTTCGGCAAATGTTCAAAAGTGTCATTTTAAGGAAGCATGAAAAAAATATATGAATAAAAATCCATATACATATATATACGTACATATATATATACTTACATACACACACACACATACAGATATATATATATATATATATATATGTACGCATAAGCATGAGGACCAAGAAGATTACAAGTTTTGTATTTCTAATTCAACAATTTTTACATAACGGTCGTTAGTTAATAAGTATTTTATTCAAATATAAATGGATGATCGCACAACAAATGTATACGTTGTACATGAATGCTTTACAATAATAAAGAGATGACGAGTTAGGTAATGTTACAAGTTGAGAGTGAACAGAAAATGACCATTATCTCTAGTAAAATGCTAGTTGTCAGTCTAGTACACACATATGTGCACACATACATGTGAATATATACACATATATGTACACATAAGCATGAGGACCAAGAAGATTATAAGTTTTGTATTTCTGATTCAACAATTTTAACATACCGGTCATTAGTTAATAAGCATTTCATTTAAATATAATGGATGATCGCAGAACAAATGTATAGTTTGTACATGAATGCTTTACAATAATAAAGAGGTGACGAGTTAGGTAATGTTACAAGTTGAGAGTGCACAGAAAAAGACCATTTTCTCTAGTAAAATGCTAGTTGTCAGTTTAGTACACACATATGTGCACGTATACATGTAGATATATACACATACGCATGCACAAACATACCCACGCACTAACTTACACCAAACTCGTAAGCATACACAAATGCATTTCTATGCATCGAGGCAATACATACGCATTCTACAGAGTGTCATACGCATAGCGTGCACACGTACACATATATACAAGTAAGCATGTGCGCAAATATCAGCATAAACTAGCCATTATAAACCAGAATTCCAATCGAGGGGAACAGAGAAAATATCTTTTATTATAGCAGGAATTTTATAAAATTTAGTACTAAAAATAGTGGCACAAGACAGTCTACTTAAGTCAGAAACATGAAATCGATTGTGGGACGTGGATAAGAAAGAAAACATTAATGTCCTATAAAGGTTTCATATTAGAAAACAAATCACATTATCTTTGAAATATGGCGCAAATTGTCGGCAATTCATGAACAAACATAGGTATCACATTATTAAAAGCATATAACTATAAGCAGAATCAGCATATTACTGCAGTATAAATGGATGATCACACAACGAATTTATTTTTATTTTTTTTACATGGATGCTTTATAATTTCAAATTAGAAAAAAAACACATTATCTTTGTAATATGGTGCAGAATGTCTGCAATTGATAAACACACACACACATAGGTACCATGTTTGCCAATGACAACGTATAGGCGGTCAAATCATAATACCTACGCATACTTCCAAACTGTTGTGTGATGTCTTGAATTATAAAACAATGAGCGAGGGAGATTGTTCAGCAATGGAGATACCAGGCAAATGAGATTCGTCAGTACTCATTCAGTATGTTCTGTAACTAAAAATTATTATTGAGACACAAGATGACGAGTTATTTTGGCTTTAAATTCTCTAGGTCTTTGAGGGACTTTAATATTCAGGGGAAGTTTGTTCCACAGTAAGGCGCCTGATATGGACAGAGCCTTCTGCCCTAAGTGAGATGAACGATAGTTGACTAAGACATTATTGTTTCTGTTCGGTTTTTGATTGGTTACAGTGGGTGGATGGAAACGCACTATCTCAGCATTGCTCTGAGGAAGATATAACGAGGAGAATACGTATTGGGCCTTCTGCAAGAGGAGCCTTTCTTGGATAGGAATCCAGCCGAGTTTATTGAGGAGAGGGGTTACGTGATCACTTCTTTTGAAATTACCGTTGCATACCACCTTGGCTGCAAAATTCATGCATTTTTGTAAGTCCCTTTGAAGGTATTGAGGTAAGTCTCCCCATACTAGGCTGCAGTAGTCAATGCGCGATAACACAAGGGATTAAATAGCTAATAATCTGGATTTTTCGTCTAGCATACTTTTTATACGATGAAAAAACATTAAAGTTCCGTAGATTTTGTTGCAAGTAGTCTCAACGTGAGATTTGAAGGACATATTTCTATCGAACCAGATACCTAGATTTTTAACTTTTTCTGATGCATTAATTTTATCATTTCCAACTGCAAGAGTAAGATCTGAAGTTTCTTTAATTGCATCTTTGGATCCAAAAATAATGCATTGTGTTTTATTAGCATTTAATTTGAGACCATTTCGGTCGTACCATGATTTCAGGCTAGTCAGTAAAGTTTCGGCTTTAATTTGCGTCTGTGGTATTTCCGATACTGAACTTGTTATTGCAATTTGAACATCATCTGCATACATTGAGATCCGTGTGTTAGAAGGCATTGGAGGGAAATCATTAATGAAAATAGAAAAGAGTAGCGGACCAAGAATGGATCCTTGGGGAACACCAAAATTGTTTTGAATGAATGGGGACAATTTGTTTTCTATGCGGACTGCATGAGATCGATTTGACAAGTAACTTTCAAACCATTGCGTGTCTATTCCCAAGTTCAGTATTTTACGTAGAAGTCTTTCATGTTCGACGCTATCGAACGCCTTAGAGAGATCAAGTAGCAGCAAGAGTGTTACATTCTTTTGATCGATGTCACTGTATATTTTTTCAGATATATTGAGCAGAGCGTCTTGGGTGCTAGTATTTCTTCTATAGGCATATTGATTTTGGTGGAGTAGATTTGACTCGTCCAGGTGAAATGACAGTTGATTTGTCACCACTTTCTCCAATAGTTTGGACATGACAGGCAAAAGACTGATGGGCCTGTAGTTTGATGCTGTATTTAGGTCACCACTTTTGTGCAACGGTCTAATAATGGAGTGTTTCCATTGGTTTGGAAACGTGTTGGTTACTATTGATGTATTAATTATCAGACGAATCCATGGTGCTGTAACAGGGAAACTGTCTTTGATATATTGAAGACTGATACCATCATGTCCAACTGCCTTTGTGTTTTTTAGTGAGTATAAGATGTTTCGTAACTCTGGTAAATCGACAGGGCGTGGTCTCCACTTGACATCAGTCCTCGAGGGTGCAGTGGGGCATGAATTTTCAATTGTCGTTTCATCTGGATTGGTACACACCTCACTGAAAACTTGAGCCCCGAATTTTGAAAAGAATGTGTTGAAATCCGTGGCTGTTGCCAAGGGATTTTCAAAATTACTTATGCGATCTAAATTTTTATATGGGGCTACCTCACTAATGATTTCCCAAGTTCGCTTCGGGTTATTTTTAGCCGTTATCAGTGCCTGGTGGAAGTGAGTTTGTTTCGCTTCAGTGATTTTCTTTCGAAGAATTTTTTCATGTTCTTTATATCTCTTGTATAAGGTACTGTTTGATCTATTGTTTTTGTACTCTCGCAAGTTAGCTTTCTTTATTCTGCTCATCTCTTTAACTTCGTCAGTGATCCAAACAGTTCGTTTTGGCTTGGTTTTTTTGGTGACGTAAGGTGCACATTCGTCGAGAGCTGCTGTGAAGTTCTCGTTGAAAATTGACACTTGTATATCAACATCGTCAGATTGCATCATTTTCTGGAATTCGGTAGACCTATCGAGTAGTTTTTCTTGAAATAGTTCTGCTGAATAGTGCCTTTTCGAGCGATAGGTCATTAAGCGGTATTTTTGTCTTTCCTTCGCAATATTAATTTCACATTCTATAGAGTGGTGATCGGAAATAGAAGGTGATATTACTGTACTAAGTACTGCGGTGGGATTATTTGTGATTGCTAGATCGAGGAGAGTTGCAGAGATTTTAGTGATGCGAGTCGGTTCTTTGACAATTTGTGATAAGCTTAGTTTATACAATAGTTTGCTTAGCTGATTGTTTTTGTCCGTTACGTCAACATTGAAATCTCCGAAAGCAAAGAATGATTTTTTTGCCTGAAGGATTTCTTTGAAGGTTTCCTCAATGAAATCTAGTGTTCGATTTAGGGGAGACGATGGGTGCCGGTAAAGGCTGCCAATGATTATTGATTTGTGTTTATTTATTTGCACTTCTAACCAAACCATTTCAATGCCTTCGCAAACTTTATTCACT
Source organism: Morinoia aosen (assembly GCA_030386875.1). Classification (NCBI taxonomy): domain Eukaryota; kingdom Metazoa; phylum Arthropoda; class Malacostraca; order Amphipoda; family Talitridae; genus Morinoia; species Morinoia aosen. The sequence goes on from CM059562.1 coordinate 60,340,509, forward strand.
AGTAGTGAAGATGTTGAGTACATTTCTTTCACAAAAATACATGATCCACTACCTCGGCTGGTTTTAGCGCCATCGTAGCGGTACAACACGTAATCAGGAATGTTAAAAAATGAACTTTGGGTTCGTGAATCAAACCATGTTTCTGAGACACACAAAATGTCAATTTTTTCAGTGACCAACATTACTCTGATTTCATCCAATTGCATACAGTTTGCAAACAATTGCATACAGAGAGCTGCATACAGTTGAAGCATTAGTGAAACAATGGACAATCTTCCTTTAATTTACTTAACGTTTACGTTGTTCATTCAGCCCTTCGCGTCCGTGGAATGCAAGCGACGCTTATCACTTTATCCATCCAAGGCAAAGACCACTCCATCGATTTCTTCCTCTGTAACTACACTCGAGCTTTAAGCGCGTTCGTTAATGGCGTAATATCAAGCGCAGTCCTTTGTACCATTATTTTCTTCATAAACGTGGGAAATCCCGTGCAGTTAGACAGATGCTGGAAAAACTCGATAAGCAATAGGCTCAGTTTATTCAACGGTCGTCTAATGCAACTCTAAATGCCCAACAACTTTACACACTATCATATTTAGGATCTACCTTAAATTGAGCTGTTCAAACTGAACCAATTACATCAAATGCAAAACAATAGGGATATGCTAATATACTTTAATCTAATCAAACGGATCGCAATTCACAGCCCCTAATTTTGCTAACATACCTCGCAACAGTAACAGAGGGTTCAAGTCTGATTTGAACATTTTCTCTTGAGTTAAATCAAAGAAGCCTACACAGGTTGAAACATAAAACTCTGAATTTCCGAAGCTGCGGCTGCAAAAGACCTCCAGTTTATTGAGTCGATTATGCTTAAATAATTTAGTGATGTGCTTCATCAAACTCTTATTTAGAACCAGAGGCATTAAGGGAGGCGGTTATGAACGCCAAATAGATAAGAAAAAAATAAACTGGAGGTACGGGCTGGTCAGGCTGCGGTGCTGCCGTTCTCAAGTAATAGAACCGCTGCCCTGCGCGGTCACATTTTCTACGCAAAGAAATACGCAACCTGCGAGACAAATACAGGTCTCAACCTTCATTTTTACATCTCAAGTTCATGCGAGTATGAAGTGTCCGTGTATTACCATCTAAAGAAATTGAACCGAATACCAATCATAATATAATAATGTTTTGTTTCAAAACTTATCTTAAACTATGTAAATCGTAAGCAAACGTTGAAGTTGGACGCGAAAAAACATTAACGGTTCATAGAAAATAACAGCCATAGAAGCTTTCATCGTCGGTGCTAAGCTTATTTTATGGGAGAGTTTTTTTTAAGAATGCAAATTGATATTTCTATGAAAACGAATTAACTCGGTTTACCTACATCGGAATTTTCAGAAAAAACTCAAATACCACAATGAAAATAATATTAAAAGTTGGTCGTTCTTCCGTCATAATGGAAGCACTACATAAAACCAGTACAGATAAATTCATTTGAAAATAAATCGTTCATCCAAAAAACGTTATAGAGAGAAAGATTGAGTTTAGCTTCATTGGTAATGTGCAGCCTGCTCCGGTCTCTTGCTTGTACGCAAATGCGAGAAGTTTGTCTCCAATGTTACTTGAACAATGTAGAGAAAACATCGCCAATAGATGCATTCATGACGATCATTACGCGTACTCTTTTTTGTTCGCTGAAAAGAACTGTAGTCCCCGTTAATCACTCAAAATTAGCACCACTTTGTTGCTTTGAGTTTAAAAGTCAGATAAGCATTACCGTGCTAATTTCCGTCGTAAGTAGAACTGATGTAGAAAGAAGAAAATATCGAAATTCAGTGAGAAGAGCGAGTGAGATATAATATGCACATTGGTTCAGGAGTTATAATTGCTTCAAGCACATTAGGCAGTCGAGAAATGATTTCTTTTCGGTTTTTATGAAGATCGTTAGCACATCTAATTTGTCCTCAACAGTTGACTGTGATGGGTTGAAATTAAGTTCAATATTTAACCCAAATTTGAAGTCAATTGTAGTAAGTAATTTTGAGAATAGCAAGCACTAACTGGATCGTGCCTTCCTTTAAGCTTTAATTAAGTATTTGCGAAAATTAAGTTGTGACTGATGGTCGGTCAGCAGCATAAGGAAAATCCCCTCCGCGTACACCGGCGGCTCACGTCGCGGTCAGTGTCTGTACTGAGTGGGCTGTTGTCACATTTAAAGGAAAATATCAACCGTTTCGCATCGTTCTTTCGTGGAGTCATTTTTGTAGGAAAAGTAGAGGTTCTCATGAAAGAAACGCTGAGTATTTTATCAAACTTGAAGTATACTGTATCGCTATTGACTTCGAAACCAGGTAGATTACTACAAAATAATAATTGACTTTACATTTTCAACATCACAAATACAAATGCCAAAACTTTAATAATGTATGAACTCCTCCGTTCAAGTGGGACCTGTTTTATACTTTTCGCAGGTCAACAACCGTAGGACAAAAATTTGCCCAAGGTTCCGAAAATAACTTACAAATTTGTCCTGTGTTTCGCAGTAAAACATGCCGACTTTTTTTTTGAACGCTACTCGTTCTTTTCGGCACGGTTGAGATATTTGATCATCCTACCAATGAAAAATTAGAATTTTTACCTGAGCGCATTTTGAGCATAAATGACCCGAACTTACCAGCGTATATCAGTATCCTCGCAACAAAAATTCAAACTTCTAACGCCGCTCCTTCCGTCAGGAGAGTTTCGTCCTTGGGTAAAGTTTGAAATTAACGATGCACATTTGATGTTCCGTTCACTCTGGTGCGCACTTTTTAAAAATGTGATACTAAGAACTCAAAAAAGAACACTGATTTCTCGCAGAAAACATTTTTCTTTTATTTCCTGAATAGCTTTACAAGTATGAGCAAAACCGTACGTACGTGTGCACGGAAATCAACTCCAACGACACGGGCTAGGGGAGAGACGATGTCCCTGGCGGTGTCGCGCATCGCTCGCGTTCGGTTATAGAGCACAAAATGTGAAAACTCGGAGCTTAGAACATGAAACACATGGTAAACTTCTAGGCCCAATCGAGCAGCTCTGAACTTTCGTTGTTGGACCTCCGTACAGTGAGGCTTAAATCGTAAAAATTTAACGAAGTTCAATCGGGCCAACCCTTGGAATGCCGCTTGCTTGCGAGAGCGACTCTGATTTGCTCGTGGCTGCCCAACAGCACAGTTTAAAATCAGCGCAGTTAATTTTCCGCAGTTTGGAGCAGTAAGGCCATATAGGGTTGGTTTAGAGCAGTACATCGCACCAGTAGTTCTGGCGGCAGCAAAGAAAGTCTATTGTGGCGTTCTCAATTCAGTTCCGTGGAAAAACACGGGCGATACCGCAGCACATACTCGTACTGCAAGGAGACAATTTGTAAATAGTGGATACTACTCTACAGCCGCTCACTGCAGTTCGGTGCCTCTCGATGGGTTATTGGGCGCAATTACGGTGATGGCTGCAAAGCTACGATGCAAGGAAACTGCGGCAAAAAAAAAAAAAACACGACGCTTATATCACGGCGGTATTTATACTGCACTGAACTGGTATAGTACTGAGCGAATTTTTAATTGAGAGGCAAAACTCGTCGAACGTAATTTTCATACGTAACTATAAATTTTCCCTTAATAAAATGTTCTTATCCTTGTTTATTACATTATTGTACAGAGGTAGTTCATCAAATGGTTTTTAAGTTAAATGGTAGTCTGTTAAATAACAGTTTACCCGTTTATTTGAACTAACCATGCTTTGAAAGATAATTGTTTTCGTTTGATTCTTGAGTTAAAGCAAAAAATACAAATTTAGGTAATATTTCCCATCACTGCGAACATATCCACTCAAGCTTTCAGAAGATCACAGTTTTGAAAATTACGAAAACTTCTCAAATTACAAGAGTTTTACAAACGGTCACTCGCGCGATCGTGAACATTTCCCGACAGTCGTTAGGACCTGCTTTACAAACTTCATAAGCAGCTTAGTGTAATATGCTTCAAAACTTTACTACAGGCTTACATTCCACTCTTTGAAAGAACTATCCATTGCCGATGGTGATTACGAGGGGCAATTCCAATAACATTTTTAATGTGACCTACATCCATCCAGTTTACAGGAACTTTTTTGCCACAACACGTGTTGTTCGTTCGCAAAATTCTGTTCAAACATGAGTTTTAACATTTTCGATATCTGTGAAGTGAGACATTTTAATTTTAGTTCGGCGATGTATATTTCTTACTGAAAACATTGGTGTGTTCAGAGAATAGAAATTGATATTTGTCCCGCATGCCTTTTCAGACGGCGTTTAAACAAAAGAAAGCGTGAGTTGCTCCACGAATATCTGTGCATCGAAATAACTTTCAAGTTGTTTTGAAAACTTCATGAGAGGTAAAATATTTTCACGTACGTACTACGCAAAAAAAAATGTTTCCAATCATGAAATTCTAATAACGATAGTTTCTGATTTAGAGGAATTAACCAAAATGTCCAAAGGTGCAAATCCTATTTGCATTTGCTTTAACGAAACTCAACAACGATGTTCGTTTCGTTGTTTTCATTTCAACCGCCATCTCGGAAACAAATGACATTTATGAGACCGCGACATCTAGTGGCGCTGTGAACTTTGACTGAAAATCGCAGCAGAGTTTAAAGTATTACTCGATACTCAGGCAAGATATTAGCGTGAAGGCACGACCTTATTTCGGCACCTCAATAGAGAACGACCACGAGGGAATTAAAAAAAATGCGCTCTTAAAGGGCAATCTAAATTGCTCGTTGATTCTCATGGTTCAGAATCTCTGTAGGAATTATTTTTCACACTAGTAAATTATTCATTTTGCTGATTAATGCCAGCATCTCGGGAAAATTTTTATGCCAGAAACAAACAAAGGAACTTTTGAATCAGACACATGAGCTGCAAAGGACGTTGACTCCAGGTTGTCCTCAGGGATCAATAAGCGAGAATCAAAAGCTTCAAGCTCCATTTTCTGAGTGGCTTGTATTTAACGCTCATTAAACTCATTAGCGGCGATGAGGTTAAGTGAAGTTCAACATTAAACTCCAATTTAAAGTCAATTGTAGTAAGCAATGTGTAAAATAGAAAAAATTAATTGGAAGAAGCCTTCAGTCCGCTTTGACTAAATGTTTATAAAAATTGAGTTAACGACTACCGGTCCAGCAGCAGCATTATGAAAATTCCCTCCGTGTGCACCGGCGACTCACATCGCGACCAATGAGTTGAATGAATTCTTTTTTCACACTTTTATCAGGTACGGTACTGTTTACTCGAGTATCACATTGGACGAAAGCAGCAAAACAATTTTGCTTTTGAGGCTCGTAGATCCCTTCATGGTTTGATTTCGCCTCGAAGTCGTTTTTGTAAACTGAAATTAAATCTGAGATAATATCTAATGGGTTTGTTGATTTTTTCATCAACCTCTGGAAAAATGTTTATATAGAACACAGAAGAACTTGTCTGTGCCCTAAGAAATAGAAATATATTTAGGAAACATTTTATATTCGTAGGAATATCTTTGAATCCTGAAGAGTTATTACCAGCGGTAAACCAAAATGATAAATAAAAATGATCGTAGCTGGGGCCATTTATGCATACTTCGGGGATTTAAAAGCGCATGTAAAGAAGTCAACCTTGTCTAGTGTGTTTAAAGCACGGGAATATTTTTCAACTTTAGCTTCCGAAACAAATTCTAAAATTATGATGCGTTCCGACGTAACGCATCAAGGAGAATTTTGTTCGTTGGAGGATGCAAATTTCATGCGGAGAAAAAGTTGTAATTGGTTTCATCAACATGCTATTCAGGTGCCTGAGAACTAATCTCCTTTTATAAAAGATGAGCTTAAATAGAAGTTGCAGATGGTAAGGGCTGACTTGGATAAAAGTTCTCTGCCCATCCTTCAGTAGCCCAAAAGATGCACTGGCATTTCAATTATGAAATTATCGAACGGACGGAGAATTACGGAGTTTGCGTCATAATTTGAAGTAATTTTTGAAAATATGGGGTAATTTGCTTTAATTTAGCAATAAAATTAGCAAATGAGCAATTGAGTTAAATGCTTTACAACACTAGCTCATTACTATGCAATATTACTCGTAACTTTCCCGCTTCAAGAGATGGTTCTTATTAAGTTCCTCACTGCAGGGGTCCTTACGACGCTGTAATGTTTCAGCTGCTCGCGCAACTCCCCAAAACAAATTGTTCGTTTTTCCCGCTAAAAGTGTTGAATCTTATGAAAAATCGATGCAGCAATGAATCCAATTCGAGCAAAAAGTAAACTTTCTTGAGAATTCCACTGGAGACATCCATAGGAGTGTTAATTTCCGCACTTTGGTGACTGAACAATGAAGTACTGTTTAAATTTTTTAAAATTTTTTAATTTCTCGAAAGTAATATACATGAGATGGAGAAGAGCTGCTAAGACTGTCTTTCGCAGATTTCGAATCTGCTTGCTGGCGGGTTCATGAGAAGTGATACAGTCCGGGGAATCGGACGTGGGCGGGTTATTCAAACAAATTCCGTCGTCGTTGCGAGATAGCCGGTAGCGAAAGTTCTCTTTGACTAAGTTACTCCATTTATCATCTTTTATAACCAGATATTAAACCAATTTGCCACTCAAAATTTAAGCGCCGAGCTGCTGGCAACTCTACAAACAGCCGGAGCGCAAATCCACGCGCAAAGGTTACCATTTTTTGCCCTGAATTTACTGCGTACGATATTAATCATTTTTGTTGCGAATTTTCATTTAAATAAGAGAACTATCTCGTTTTCGTTACTTTCTGATGCATGCAGATAGACTGCAGATGATTTTGTCAATTTTCAAGGGTTAAAATTGAGAAAATTTCATCATATCGCAGTTCTCCAGCAGTTTCCCATCTTGCTATTTATGAACTTACACAACAATACGGTAAAATTGAACGTAACATTAGGTTAACTAGCTTACCCCGCATAAGCAACAAAATAAGTATTCATTACCCTAGTTTCACTCCATTATGATGTGTTACACGCGACCAGCCAAATGTTTCCGCTGCAGCATTCCGATGAAAGTGTCGTGAATGAGTTTTGTCAGCTCCATCAACTGTAAAGATCGCAGTATGCATCGTTGCCTTTTTTGACAATACTTACCGAAATTAAAAGTTCCATGAATGAATTTGGTTAATCCAGTTAAGAGCTACCGATAACGTTAGTAGGCAAACTATTTTGAAAATATTTATCGGAATTGAATGAGGTCAAATGCAATTCTAAACAAGCTCAAAGCTATGATGGCACAAATGAGTTTATTCGCACTCGTAATTGTGATAGCTTGTCGTAGCCTCATTATAATTTCAAGTCTAACCGATCGTTTCGATTGAGTGATTAAGTTCGAAACTCATCTCCGGGTATTTTTATATCAGTATTAGTTGCAAATATCACTAACATCATCAGTCTGTAGAACCCAATGGGAACACATTGCTAGAGAACAACTTCGTGCCTCGGAATCGTTGACAGTTCAAATAATTTCACGTTTATCATGGCTTTTCATGTACAAGTTTTATTTTTCATTCATATATCTCTCGCTTGTGGTTAGGGTGTGCCAAATTTAATAAATTATAAAGCTACGATTGTAATACTTTCAAAGAACCTCATTCCGTATAACATTACACCTCGGTTGACTTTCAAAGCAGCAATTGCGGGCGACAATGACCACAACGCTGAGAAAGATTTGGCCAAATATTGCATCTCCAGTTTCAGGTTACGTAGCACGATCTTATAGACTGTTTGAATGAAATTTTAGTGAAGCTTCGTCGTATCGTGGAACATTCCATAAAAGCTAACTTTTTGGAAGAAGATGAGACCTTGGAATAGCGATTTTTCAACCGCTCACAGAAGACATACTTCACTTTCACGAAGCACCTAAATTTTTCCCTTTCTGTAAGCTATAATTGATGGTAATGAAAAAATTACATATTAAATGAACAATTATAGATAATGCAACAAATATTGTGCTTTACGGGAATTTTTTGTGCAATATTACATATAATTGATTACTTTATAATGTTTATGACAATGTGTTGGGAATATATTTGAGAGTTGCTTCATTTAATAATGCTCCGTGTAATGAAAAGACTTCTTTTGTTTTAGGAACAGCATTGACCTTTACTTACTGCCATCGTCTAAGAATCTGTTCCTTTGTTCCCCACTCGTGGTAGAAAGTTACGCATTTAAATCCACATTATCTGTGTAAAATGTAGAAAGTTGGCAGGTATGTGAACTCTTTCTGTGGCACGAATGTTGTGAAGATGGAGCAAGATAATTTGGCACATTAAGTTTTGATTTTGTCAAAATAATAAGCATTGGTTCTGAGTGAAATTTAGTGTGTAATTCTGATTAAAACTCAATCCTAGCGAGAAAAATCGCATTTCACATCACCGCCGGACAACAGACGATTGAGAGTGAACTCTGGAACTCAAACAACAGCCGTGTATTCAAATGACGGCCGTGTATTTTGTTAAGACCACATTACTTGGCTCCTGAAATCCCAAATGAGCGCTCATGGTTCTTGCATAAATGCAGCCGAGCTGTTTCGCCTGATTTGCCGCACCGAGAGCCAATTAATTTCATAGGTTAAATTTTACCCTGGGGAAATTTCTCTAAAATTTGCCAATTACAGCCACTCGATAACTGTGGCGCCGGAGACATGAATGCAAATTATTCTATGTTTACAGGTCTGTGGTCACCAGTACAAACGCAGTTTAAGCTCATAATTGAATCCGATTAAATTCTTTGTGAACTGAAAAAATGGGTGTGTGATCCCAAGTTTTTATTTTATTGAGCAATAGATTTGAATGAAAACTATACTGAGAACGACAGTAAATTTGAATGAAATCTAAATATATTGAACATTCGTTGAGCTCTTCAAAAATCACTGGAAAACTAGGATAACAGTACAACCGGTATAAGCTATTGAAAATTTTTCCACAGTCCATATGGTCCCACTTGATTTTCGTTTATAATTTACATTAAACCCATCAGCTTTCAAAATTTCTCAAAACATTGCTGTAAAATATCTGTACTACTGAAACTAAGTTTTATAAAATTCAGTATCCTGAATACATTTCGTGCATGAGGTGTAGTAATTTGTCCACCACCGAGTTGACTTCTGTCCCTCCAAATAAACTGGTGCCCCGCACCAGACAAAAAAGCCTCTCAGCAACATTGCAGCCTCCCAATATATCCTCTTCGCGATCGGCTGGCACGATGGTTTAGTAGAGTAGATAATATGACGCTCCGTTTCTGTTATAAAGATATTTTCACAAAGGAAACAGAAGGAAAAATTTAGGATGGACTAAGGAATACGCAAAACCAAGCACAATATGTGTTCTTTAACTGCAAAATGGAAGCGGAGAGGAAGAAATTAAAAAGAAGTCATGGCGAAGTATGCATGAAAACTGAAAGGAACAAAGCGGACACGAAATGATAGTCCCAAAGACCTAGTTATAGCTGTGAGGATATAACAATTTCCCTCTTGGGGTGCCAATTAAATTAAGGGGATCATCCCAGTTTGAGACTTTTTTTCGTCCGATTCGTTTGAAAATTGGCCAGTATATGTCTTTTGTAAAAGTAAACCTTTTTTACTCATGTCATTTTTTCGGTTTAGGCTTTATTTTTTTTTGACGAAAAATGTGTTTTTTGGTATATTTTTATTGGTATTTCAGATTGGAACTCCTCCTTCAGTTTTGTTGCTAGAACAAAAACAAAGACAGTTTTAGAACCCTTGGAACGTTTCTAACAAACTCAAGATCGGCTTTTGTCAAATTCAAATTTTTTCTATTTTCAAAAATTTTTGAAATTTCAAAAATCAGCAACAGTTTTTTTGGGTTTCGAGCTATATATTTCTTCAAAGAATTCGAATTTGAAAAAAAGCGATCTTGAGTTTGTTAGAAATGTTTCAAGGATTCTAAAACTGTCGTTGGATTTGTTCTAGCATCAAAAATCGAGGACAAATTCCGTTTTGAATGGTAAAAAAGGAAAATTTTCACTACAGCCCAAAATCGAACTATGTCTATTGAATTTGAATATAACGAAAATTTTTTGTACATGAATGCAGTTTCCATGATCTATTTCGATGTACGAACAATGAGCAGCATTTTCCTTGTGAATTTCAAGTAAAGATCTAAGAAATATCGTACTTATGAGTAAATAAAAATAATACATTTTATTTCAGTAATCACCATGATGAGACTTTATCAATTTTTTCCGTCCGATTTGTTTGAAAATTGGCCAGTATATGTATTTTGTGAAAGGAAATCTTTTTTATTCGTGTCACTTTTTCGATTTATGCCTTAGTTTTTATTTTTTTGACGAAAAAAGAGTATTTCGGTTATTTTTTTGGATATTTTAAAACGAGACTCGTCATCGAGTTTTGATGCTAGAACAAAAACAAAGACAGTTTTAGAACCCTTGGAACATTTCTAACAAATTCAAGATCGTCTTTTTTCAAATTCAAATTTTTTTGATTTTTTCAAAAAAATTTGAAATTTAAAAAATCAGCAACAATTTTTTTTGGGTTTAGAGCTATCTATTTCTTCAAAGAATTCGAATTTGAGAAAAAGGGAACTTGAGTTTGTTAGAAATGTTTCAAGGATTCTAAAACTGTCTTTGGATTTGTTCTAGCATCAAAACTCGAGGACGAGTCCCGGTTTGAATGTAAAAAAGTCAACTTTTCACTAGAGCCCAAAAACAAACTATGTCTATTGAATTTGAATATGACGAAAATTTTTTGTACGTGAATGCAGTTTCCATGATCTATTTCGATGTACGAACAATGAGCAGCATTTTCCTTGTGAATTTCATGTAAAGATCTAAGAAATATCGTAGTTATGAGTAAATAAAAATAATACATTTTATTTCAGTAATCACCATGATGAGACTCTATCAATTTTTTCCGCCAGATTTGTTTGAAAATTAGCCAGTATATGTATTTCGTGAAAGGAAACTTTTTTTTATTCGTGTCACTTTTTCGATTTATGATTTGGTTTTCATTTTTTTGAAGAAAAAAGAGTATTTCGGTATATTTTTTTGGATATTTCAAAACGAGACTCGTCATCAAGTTTTGATGCTAGAACAAAACCAAAACCAGTTTTAGAATTCTTGAAAACTCGAGGACGAGTCCCGTTTTGAATGTAAAAAATTTGCCCTCAAAATCGTCATTTTCGGTCCCCTTTTCACTCCCCTGGGGGGGTTCTAGTGTCCGTAGGGCCATAAAATTTCATGGCATAATAACCCACCCCTAAGGATCCTTTTTAAAAAAAAAAAATTGGGCCTAAAAATCGTCATTTTCGGTCCCCTTTTCACCCCCCTGGGGGGGGGGGGGGGTTCTAGTGTCCGTAGGGCCATAAAATTTCATGGCATAATAACCCATCCCCTAAGGATCCTTTTTCAACGAAAAAAATTTTCAGTGGCGGGAGCCGGAGGGGCCCAATTGGGCTCGGGATGATCTCCTTAAATCTATTCGCTATTCTGTGCTTCATGAGAGGTCGGCAAGCACGAGGAGAAGCACACGCAGTTTCACTGAGGAGTATCCGACAAACAATTATTTACACTCAGTAAATCCTAGTATATTTTTTTACCAAAACATGTATGATTTTAGCCGCATAAGCACCGCTTCTGGACTGGGCGGCGGAAATCATAGATGCCTCAGACTTGGATGTTGGAAAGGGTAATTGTATACAAATTAGATTATTTTCTCACGGTTGAATTGTGATGTAACGCAGCACAGATTACAGATCAGATTACAGAGCACCTCACAGTTTATGAATCTCAGCTGGCAATCTTAATTTATTTTTGAAGGTGTAAGTTATATGCAAGGAAGTTGGATACATGGAACCGGCATCGCTATCTTTTGCCAGTCAAGCGAGTGAAGCCACTTCTGCCGGCCCAAGCCCCGCCCACCCGGCATTAGGTCCCTGTGTGGAGGTGGTGTTGCAGTGGAGGGGTAGCACCACCTCCATCATCAGCGACTGAAGACCGCGCTGTTAAATGGCAGACTTGCGCTACTCTGTGCTATACGTTTTTTTCTTAGACATATATTTCAATTGCGTCCTCGCTGAATGATAAAGAAACTCATATTGAGGAAACTCGTCCTTGACCGCAGCGTGGATAGCGGCGCCCTGTCACACTGAGTGTCTGACACGCACTGAGCCCCATCTCCGTGTGTGTGCCCGTATACCCTACAGCTACCGAAAATTGGCTTTACTTTAGAGCGCTGATGCCGCCTCCATTCTTAAACCTCCTTGGTTATATGCCTCCTTATTTGGCACACCGTAGACTGATTGGTTACCATATGACCAGTATACTCTGGTAGCCAAAAATGCTGATAAATTTTTAAGTTTGATAAATAAAAAATTCAAGAAGTGCTTAACTAGGATTGGTGATGTTTTACATGCAGATTGAAACAATTATACCTATGTATGTTCATTAGTGACCTATGTTAATCGGTAACAATTCAGTATCATATATTCTTGTAATTTGTCCCCCTCAATAGGCCTTGTCACCCTCCACACTGCCATAAGATCTCATGCAAAGGAACAGTATGATTTTAGAATTTTCATTTTCATTTTTCAATTTTAGAGTCCGTTCGTAATGTAACAAAACTTAGAATTCTCGGACCTCTTTATATAAATAAGAACAAGCCCACTCTTCATGACTTGTAGAGGGCCCATACCTTGCTTTTAGTAAGACAGCTGCAGCTTCAGGAGACGTTCTATCATTTACTTTTAAACTACGTCCCATTTTGCATTTCATTTATTTTCTCTTTTACCTGTGTTCAGCTTATAGGGTAAGGCAGTCTGTTAGCAATTACCGGTGTTTAAACATCTCTCGTTATATATATATATATATATATATATATATAATGTGCGCAGATTTACAGCAGATGATGGCTAAAGGCCCGAAACGTTCGTTTTAGTATTGACTACGTACAATTTCAACAAAGCGGTAAGTTTTCAAGCTGGAAGCATTCTTCTTTGGTTTTTGCCCTTAACTTTTCTTGTAATTAAGCTAGGTTTGGTCCATATAGCTTATATACACACTTAGGAAATACTATTAATTTGAAAGCTGAAATACTCGGTTTTCACAGCTCATTCTCTGGTTTCTGTTACTACACAGGGAAGTTCGATGTTTTGCTCTCAGTAATGAGAAGGAGTGAAAATTCCGCAGTTTTACGCTCCACATAATTTAAATCTTTCACTTGAACATTAGGAGATATTTGCAGCCTTCTTGGTTCAACTTACCATGCTAAGTTCACACGCTGCATTGTGGGCATGGCCTCCAACAAATGTTTAGTTTACGAATATTTCTCATCATTTCTTAAGGAAGAGATTTAAACAATGCTCTCCATTTAGGTTGAATTAATTCTTCCTTTGTAAAAAGTGTCATCAACAAAAAGTTTCTAGAGAAAATCATAGAATAAAGACAACCTGACCCAAAAAAGCAGAGGTGTTTTACGTGGTTTAATAATAAAATGTGATAATCATGTTAGCGTTTTAGCCCTCTCGGTAGTCACCGCCCCCGTTCTGCTTTTAGTAATGACATGGATAAAAGTGAGGACCCTGCTTTCACTAATCAATATGGGGGAAATAACGGAACCTGCTTTGACTAATGAAAACAAGGAAAATTCAACTTATCTTTTCTTATTTCCGATAATTTCAGTCTTATACTGATACGAGAAAATTTACGTACTTCTTAACTCAACTTGGATTACTACCCAAAGCTGTATTTTGGAAATAGTTACAAATTTCCATTTTTCCGTTAAAATTTCAATCTTTCTCAACAAAATATTTTTAATTGATTGATATTGAATTATTTTACTGTGTAAGAAGCATGATTATCAGTCTATTTTGAGGTTGTAAACTTAGCTTTATTAACAAATAGCCCAACGAATTAAGGGTGACTGAGTATACTTATTAAAACTCTTATAGTTTCCCTCTGTTTGGTCCGCTAGTTTTCTTTTGCTCGTTGAGACTCGTTTTCACAGCTATAAGTAATAACATGCGGCAAAATATGACACTCTGTTTCAGCAATAAGTTGGAGGAAAATTCCGACTCATTCGCTTATTCCAGACATTTCAAGCATTTCATGATAACGTTGGGAGAAATTTCCGTGATTCTCAAGCCAACTTACTTTACGTTAATGCAACAAGCTGTATTGTGGATTACATCTGCTACAAATATTCAGCATGCAAAAGATATTTCCCCTTATTTCTCCCGTAATTTCTTCAAGAAATCGTTCTACCTGGTATGTGTTATTTCTATCCTCATGAACACAGTTTTCAATAAAATTTTCTCCTAACAATCAATTTCTACGTTAAAAAACATTTATATAAGCAACATTTACCTGAACGACTCAAGGCTGGTCTAGAAAACAGGGTGTCCACGAAAGACGTATCCACTGATATTGAAATTTACCACTATTGTTTATTTATGATACACAGTGATATAAAGGAATTAAAGCAGAAGAAGTACCAAAATTTAAAAAAATGTATCGGAGCTAAACTGTAGTTCGGTATCATAAGTATGCAATTTCATTTCAGTTGAAAATCAGTCCATACATTTTAGGCAGACTTAAACAATGGCTCAGATATTCTAATACTCTTGTTTATTTGAACGATTCTCACCGTCCATACTCTTTTTATGATAGGACTTGATAGGCAAAAATTGAAGAACCTGCTTAAGTAATAGAAGGAGAGAAAATTGAACTTCCCCTCTCACAGACGTTCTTCAAGTATTTCGCGATTACATAGGGACAAATTCACATCCTTCTTGGCACACCTGACTATTTCAATTGCCCATGTTGCATTATCAATACGGTGATTACAAATATACATTTTACAACAGAAATATCTCATTGAATGTACGAGGAGCTCACGAGATTAGAACTCAGGACTTAAATTCACCGCACCTGAGTGACTTTGAACTCTCGATATCTCATTGACTCTTCAGCAAATCTTTACAGATATTTCTTTTACAGGTGTCGAATTATTTTACCTTCATTCTCAACCGATTTCTGGTTTAGAAGCACAATTACGCAGACGACCTGAACAAATGGGTCACGTGCGGCCTGGCAAAATATCCAGTAGGCGTAGGCACCAATTCTGAGCCCCAAAATAGAGCACATGTTCTGGCAGTACCCATCACAGATAATAATCTTGCGGAACCTAAGCCGCGATGTCAGATTTCAGGCTTACCCGAGGCCGGGTGCCTGCAAGTAGAACTGGAGTATAAATAACTCGCGACCTTGTTGGGCGAGATGGTCCCGGCTGTGCAGGCAACTGCAGGCAGCGCGGTCAGGGGGTCCGGCCAATAAACCGAGATCCCGTTGCTCGCTGTCCTCGGTGTTACAACATAAATAATCCAGGGTCGGGGAGAACGTTCCCCATCCTCTAATGGAAAACCTGGCTGGGAATTTTTCTGACTCCAATTCAAGGGATTGGTACATATTTTTGCTGAGTTTGGTCTCCGCTCGTGCTGTATATTATTCGGCAATTTAATTTAGTGACTGAAAGCCCTTACATTTATATAGTTCTGATCTTATCGGTGCTTTAAATATTAAAGACCTGACGCACAATGTAATTTCAGTGCTTCAGTAACTGGGTTTCAACAATTTCCGTACGAGTGCATTTCTTACCAATAGAAATAAATTTTAGTATAATTCTATAATCTTAACTCACGTTTTTTGTTAATGCCTCTAAATATTTTTTTTGTAATAAGATGATTTTCCCGCACGCTTTCACACCTTTCTGAGACAGAACTTAAGCAATGGTCATTTATATTCATACGAGATAATTCTGTACTAGCGGTAGATCTCTTTGTGTTAACCATCAAAGTAACCATTTTTGTCTTTCTATCGCTTTAGCGTTCTATATGAAAGACAAAATGAAACGTATTTCATTTACACCCCTTACTTTTTATCAATTGATTGTAGCCCTGGCATTCCGAAGATATCTCTGCTTCTCGTCGCTGCTCCCTCATAAAATTTAAACGCTGACAGCTTCTCTAATCATTTTTGTCAAAAAAAGGCTCTGAAACTTTGACGTCACATGAGGAACGGCTGTAGCTGCGTCGTTAAGACACAACTCATTTCTTATCCTTAACAATTATACTTGAGTCCTTATACTTGACAATTTTTAAAAAGTTTTCGACGACTATGCTCTCAAAAAAGAAATGATGTAAATAAATAAATACCATTATCTCCCTCATTTTGACATTGAAACATGGAAATAGAAGTGGCTCAAATAATTTGAGTAACAGGGTAAGTAACTGTCCATCAAATGGATTATCCAATGTAAAATTCTATTGCGTACTTTAAAATGATTTCGACAGCTTCGATGTCTCGTCATATTCTTAAAATAGTTTCAAAATTTTCAAGGAATTCAAAATGACGTGCACGACGATGAAATCCTATCATTCGAAGCGCTTTTGATGATAAAACTCCTTATCATATATAGAAAATGGCTCCTAAAATGTCCCTCGTCAAAAATTCCTTCTCTCTAAAGATTGCTTCAATTCACTTCGACGGAGGAAATGAGGAGGCTTAATTTAAGAAATAAGGCTGGGCAACGATGCCTTTCCTGCCTTGGCCAGTTAAGGAAGGTCAATGTCGGGTCGTTTTCAGGTAATGCGATCTTTCAATGCCGAGATGGCGATAGCCCTAAGGTCACCTGGTACAAAAAGATCTTATTTTCGTGCTCCTCGTTGAGCTCTAGCTGGAGGTCCTCGCCCTCTGCATGCACGGCGACTTGTACCATCGAAGGTTAATCAGGTTAATGCTGGGCTCGAGAGAATGGCCTCTTTGCCATTTGAGTTTGGAACATGCGACGAAAAGTAAAGCTTCCGAAGGGCTTAACAAATAGGACACCGCGTCTGCAGTTGCCTCGCTGTGACGCAGTGTCAGATGCCGCGCGGTCACAAGAAAGAAAACATTTTTATTTCTTGGCTACCTTGTTAGCACGAAATGACAGAAATGTAGCAAAATTGGCTATGAGGGAGTTTTGGAACGCTTTTTGGCGCAGTCGGCCAAACTGCTACTTTGGTGCTCTCAACTCATTAGTGTTGAGTCGTGTTTGCAATATTTTTGCGACAATCCTGCACCTAGCTAGTATACAGTAGTGTGATACGGTTAACAAAGTTAGAATAACCGTTAAATTATTTCATTCTCATAAAATAAGAATTGAGAAAGTGCAGTCATTGATTTCGTGTCTTTGTAAAAAATTAACAACTATTTAATGTCAAAGACAGTGGAAAGATTATGTGTTTTTTACTAAATGAACTTCGCGAGCGAGGAGTGCCACAGTTTTGTCAAGCTATAAGTTTTCTGTAATAGAATAAGAATATCCGGGGATTTTAGTTCCCCAGAAAGACAACTGCTGTGGTAAAAATACGGTGTTTGTAAAAGGGAAGAATTTTCGTTCCCTCGAATCTTGACCTCACCTCTGCGACCTCGCGACTGTCAACGCTCGGTCGAAGTGTAGATGACGTAGATACTGCGACGCGTGCACCTGCGTCTTCACGTTGAATGCACTAGTATCAATAGTCTGAAGTCTCTTCAATGGCAGGTAAATGAACCGGCTAAATATTCCCACCTATTGAGAATAGCATCATTCGCCTTTCTAAGCCGAGAATAAAAAAAACGAAAACCTAGCAAAATATAACATAACAAAAATTTTAACGTCAAGGTGTCAGATGTCTTATTGATGGCATTGGAACCAGAGCAGTGCTGCTTCATAACTACTGTTATTATCACGAAAAATCTTATCACTCCGCTTTTGAGTAAAAGTTTCATTCGAAATTTTAAAATTACTCTGAAATTTTTACTGTTGTAGGCTAATAGATATACGTATATAAAGGCTAGTCCTAAGTATTATAAATACCAAGGAAAAATCCCTATTTTGTTGATTAGAGTGCAATGTTTCACCCGACAACGGTTGGAAAAATTCCGAATAAAAACTTATTACGAAACTATTTTAGCACCAACATGAAAACAGGCCGAGTTTTTTCCAGTTCAGGTCAAGCTAAATATCTTCACGGGCATAAAATTGAGAGATTCAAAGCCGCAATACAACATCGGTAATTATCTCCCATTAATGTTTTCGTACAGGCACCCTCAGAGTTGTGCAGCCTGTAATGGTATTTCAAATATAGAGTCGGCAAAATATGAATAGATTGTATAAGTTAAAATGAATTACCGATTGACGTCTCCGCATGTACAAACCAGAAATACATCAGTAATAAATAATACATAGTAGGAGCACAGAAGTGTTCTCGTACCTGTCTGTCGTTATTTTAGACCTCACATTTACCGAATAATGTAACGCTGCCCTGATGCATCATTCAAGAACTGAAATTCATTATAAAAATTATCGAAATATAGCAACTTTCAATATTATGTTCCGAAAATGTTCGTATTGGGATACTACTGCAAATTAATTTTACTCCGTCGTGATTTGGAATGATTCGGAAAATTTCATCAGAGTGGAACGATATGCGGCGTTTCATCGTGAATCATCCTAACATTGCTAAAAAAGTTGGCAAAAATTAAATTTTAGATTTAGTTGGTTGCGCTGATAAACTTTCATTCGTATAAGTCTTCCCATGATTAAGAACCAAAATGTATTTCTGATACATTTAGCGTTATTTTCCACTTAAGTCATGCCTAACTCTTTCATGAAATTTATTTAGATAGTTAAAAATACGTGCTTGAGCTCCGTTACCCATATGGAGACAGATTAAGCAAAAAACAATTTATTGATATACATTATAAGAATGATAATATTGGCACACTGGTGTCCAGCAGATATGTTACTTTATGTGTACTGGGATGATTATTTCCCAGAAAACAGTCACGAACAATAGGTTTCAAACTATCTTAAATGTATATTTCCTTTCTAGTATTACAACAATAATTTTACTCTGTTAAAATATTAGGTAAAAATATGTAAAGAAACTAAAAAATCTGTTACAAAAACTAGAAAAAATCAGTAAAAAATGACCTCATCAGCAGTAGCGGATCAATTCTGGGCGCTAACACTCTCTGACATTGTGGAAAACTGGCGCGAATATTTGCTGAACCTACAACTTTCTGTTTTGAAATCACAGAATCCGTTTCTGAGACATATATAGCCCTCTGGACTTTTAAAATAAAACATCTGGAGGGACACATATGTCCCAGCAGACTCGAAAGGGTTGATGAGAAGTTAACTCAAATGGATTACCGTGTTATTTTCGCCATGAATTATGAAGAAATAAGAACCACTAGTGCACAATGAAAAAAAGATTCGAAACAATAACTAAGCCCACTTAAAGCTCGTATAAACGTCGCACATATCGCTGTTTTTCAATTAGATTTTAATTGTTATATAATAATCCCACCTCAAAAATATCTTTGATAATGTAGCACAAAGTTATTGAGGTGAACTACTGTAGGAAATAATCAGAGTCGTCAGCTATAATTGAGTTTTTAGCTACGCTATGTGTTCTTTTTCTGCTATGCTAGAAAACCGGCGGCCTCTAACTTCCCTTTCTGTTCTATAATATGCACTAAAAGGCTGTTTTTGCCCATGTATAGCCAGTCCTTTCTATCTCCCTAACTTCCATAACATTTTAAACTTTGGAACTGCACTCGGGAAGTTCCAAGTTAGCTCGCCAAAAACTGCATTGATTGTTTTCCGTCTTCGATGAAATTGTTGAGGATTTAAATTATTGGACTAGTGTGATTCATTTCTGGAGGAACATTTCTAATGCCTCATTAAGTCATTTCAGAGGTCGTTCCAAGTCTAAAAATGAACCAGCTGGTTCTTTCCGAAGTGACTCATATTAGTTCCCAAAAATTTTATTCTCTTGCGCTCCAAATGTGAAGATTTGTATGCTCCTACTTTTCGGTTTAAAGACAAGCTGTTTGTATCATAATTTGCTTTCAGTCCTTTTGCTACGTACTTTTTCTGTGAGCTATTGACTTGCTAAAATATTTGCGCTTACTAGATTATCATTCTACACTAAACTTATTTCATCACTCTCGCCTAAATGATGATTACGGAAGTGAAAACTTAACTTATCAATGTGTGCTTGCAATGAACATAAACTATACAGTGGGGTTAATTCGAGAGCATTAAAATTTATATCTTACGATATCTTTAAGAGAATAATATTTTACTAACAATGTCAAACAACACTTCAGCGTCAATCTTGTGTAGCCCACTAACATTACAAAATTAGAAATCTGGGTGTTCTCTTTACCGCTCTCTTTACTGGTTACTTTACTGCCGTAAATCCCACATCAAATGGATGAAAAATTTTGTGTTTGTTTCTTTGTTTTCCCTATAAATGGGGACATTATCAAAAAGTTTTGAGTATAAAGTATTGAAAGGACATCTCTATGCGGTTGACAATGCTGTACCTCAGTTCCATCGTGGCAGTTCAACGGAGTGTCGCTATGACTGTTAGTTCAATCTAGTCGTACATTGTGGGGCGTAAGTATGCAATCACAGCTCATGGGATTTAGTGAAAAATCATTACACTTTTTTGTCAAGTATTTATTGCCTACGTATAATAATTAGCTAAAAATACTGACTTTTCAAACCACTAAATTTCAATTGCGATGAAATAATCGATGAAACGTGATACCATAGATGTAATCTATAGTTCAGGAACACCGAATTCTGAGGCTACACACAGTTTTTATGTACCAAGACCAACCGTTGCACAGTAAAGCGCAAGGCAACTTCGAGGATCAGCTATGATGTTGAAGACCTCGCTTACAACAAGCCAAATCTCTTGCTAAGGCCGTTCGAGAACAGATCAGCCGACACTCGACGTCTATGAGGAAGATAGCAAGAGAGTATACAACCAGTCACTGAGCAGCATGGATGATTGTCGACGATGATTTGGGAATATCTTCCTACACCTTGCAAAAAAAAAGCAGACGCTCATCAGAATTTAAATGCAGAAAAGAACGTATTAAGGAAAAATTTTGTTGAACGTGATGAATAGAGGCACGGCCGTTGAAATCACCTGGACTGACGAGAAGTGTTCACTGTTAAAAGTGACTCCCGATCGGAGTAATCATCACTAATAATGCTTCAGACAAATAAAAAATGTTTCTGAAACCGAGAAGGAGGAGAAAAATGCTTCTGAAGTTGTGTCTTAATTAAAAATAGTTGATCACACCATAAAAACAGCTTGTGTTTTGGTTTGGGAGTATGAGAGGTAATTTTTACATCATGTTCTCTTATTTTTGTGAGACCAAATCAAAAAATGAACTCAAAAACGTACATCAGCGGCACTCGGAAGTTTGTGTTGGATTCTATTTCTAAACATTTTGCGAATCGTAGACTGGACCTATCAGTAAGGTTTCTGAGAGAGAGAGACTGCTCATGCCGCGGATATCACCTAAGCTTGGTGAGAAGATAATTTGCCACGATTTGAGTGACAGAAAATGAGGAATCAGTGTTCCCTTGGTTTCAATCCCATGAATTTCTCAACATGGTCGTTGCTTGCGTTTAGAGCATGTACGAAAATTCCTAATTCTGTTAGAAATTTGATCAATTATCTGTGGTTGGGATAATACTTCTCTTGAATTGCTTCGCGCCGCAGCAGGTGTCAGGAGTTCGATTCCTTACCGACGAGAACCAGCGAGGCCGAGACAATTATAATGATCAGTCTAGCTGTAAAATAAAACTTTATTTGTACAAGTGTCATTACGTATATTAGAGAAATGATAGGTTTCGTATGATCTCATCGTAATTTTTCATCATTGTGCAACTTACGCACAAGAGAAAAGCCTCGCGTGCAGCTCTCATGGCGTCATGAGTTTCAGTACCCACAACACTATGGTAGTCACCATATGCTCATATATTGATCATAAACCATTGTAAAGAAGATAAATCTACATTTACGGTGAGCTGAAGTTTTACTTCTTTTTTCAGTTAACCAGAACTGTTCCGAATACCACCATTAAGTTTTTTCAATGTTATTCTTGAATAAAAGACCACACGCGTTTTCATACGTATGTTAATTTTTTAAAGCTTTGGTCTTCAAACTTCAGCTACTTTCTAGAAATTTATCACTAGGTTCTCAATTGTAAGTTCTAAGAATAAATATATCGGGAGTACGTTGGCGAGACGTGTGCTGATGATGATCCGAGTAGCACTAACACTAACAAAAGAGAGAGAGAAAGAGAGAGAGAAAGAGAGAGAAAGGAGAATCTGCGACAGCTCACCGGGAAATAAATCCGGCCGCTACAACCGATGCAAACTTAAGCTCCCGTTCCACTTGAGGTTTATGTAAGGGTCCCGTAGTTTGATCTATATGGCCTCGGCGATACGGTGGTCGATTTAGTTGATAAAAGAATGAGTGACTGTGAATTGTATTTTAATGGATCCGAAAGTTGAAACGTTCATCTAACGATCTCTGCTTTAATGTTGATGGATGTTGCTTGTGTTATATCTATGGTGTTTTTATCTTATTTTGAGCGTCTTCGTCGAGTTACAATGTAGGTTGTGCTACAGATAGTCTCTATTTAAATGGAGTGATACTCAACTGCACTTTTCTGAACTTCAGGAGTTCTGAAAGGAATGTGAGGATATTTGGAAGATATGAAGGTATACTGGGATATTCTAAATGACTTGAAAAATGGTCTAAGATCTATAGCGGTCTCATATGGTAT
Organism: Morinoia aosen; assembly: GCA_030386875.1. Classification (NCBI taxonomy): domain Eukaryota; kingdom Metazoa; phylum Arthropoda; class Malacostraca; order Amphipoda; family Talitridae; genus Morinoia; species Morinoia aosen. Next base: position 60,363,245 of record CM059562.1, read on the forward strand.
AGGTTTAAGATGTTTCTCCTAGATGAATTTTATTAGCTTAGAAGGGTAGGAAGGGTAGAAGGGTAGAATTGTACTTTAGAAGGGTAAGCTATTGAAATCAGAACAGATCATCATTCTAACTCGATAAAAAAATTCATTCTGAGTACTTGGCAAGTGAGGCCATAAAAACATTTTCCACGAGTTTCACAAATAGAGAGAGATATATTTATATATGCATGTATACATATTGTTAGGTGTTAGCAATGACCTGGTTGAGCGGTTCCTACTCAGTACTGAGTTGATGTCAATCAGAGCAATATTTTACAGCTCTAAAAACCGGGGTTTTAATTTTCATATTTTTTATGGCAATGGAATAAAGACGTTTTTCGATTCTTCTGGTAAGAAGGAAACACTAAAATTGATGACGTGATAATAAACCAATAGTACTAATTACTATCCAAGTCTTATGCGTTAAGCATCAATCGCGCTCCAGCACCTGAATAGGAACAGAGTAGAAGATGTAAGAAATGAGGAAGAAAGTTAGAGATCGAGTCAAAGAGTTGTCAGTAATACTATGAACAGTAACCGGTGAAAGCTTGTACAACCATTACTACTGTACTTCCCGAATCTCCACACAAGGAAATGGAAAATGTGTTACGTGGAAAAGTAATGGTTACATTCACAGTCATCAATATTCACGTACAGGCATCAGTAAGTTCATTTTCACGCATCAAAGCGGTCATTTGACAGATGCGTGGCTACATTATTTGTTGTATTTTTTAACATCGTCAGTAATTATAATTTTTCGTAAATGTCCTGTCCCGTCGTTTTTTTCAAGCTGTATTGGTTCTACTGCAAAGGTACTACAAACAGCATGCTAAATGAAGAGAGATATATGAATTTTGTATAGTTCTCATCGTCTGCTTCAAAATAATTGTAGCTACACAAGCATTCTTTTCCGAATTCCCTCCTCAGTAGATCTTCGTTGTGTAAACAACAGAGATCCTCTTGCATTAGCTTAAAATTCGTACTCGGGCAGTTTATGGCTCATTTTCGTATTGTCTTAGTGGTAAAGTCGTGGACTGCATGGAAGAGCAAAATCAGTTATACGGCGTCTCCCATCTTATTCTCAACTTCTATGCCGAACTTTCAGAGGTGCGAGATAATGATGACGAGGTTTGCAGGGTTATACTGTAATTGCGTCTAGTCCTATTGAGACACACAGGTACCGAGAATTTCTGCTTAAAAAATCAGCAAGCTGATTTCCTGTAGTTTTCCTTTTAGAGAGAGTAAGTAAGCTTACGAAGATTGAAACCGCTAACAATTCGTGTTTTGTGGGAGTGCTGGGACCATTTTCAAGATTGCAAAATTCTACTTTTTCGCTTAAAATCCTGGGCGGGTTTCTGCAAGCTAATAGAATCTTGAAATATATTCTTAGCTATAGTGGCTTGGTAAATGGCTGAGTTGTTTACGTTCCTAAGGATGTTTTAAGACGTGATTGCAGTTTTTGCCACGAATGAGGGCCCGTCCAATTCCCTTAGCGATCGAAGGTATATCGAAATCGTGGTGCATGTAAGGTACGTTGTGCCTGCGACAGCACTTCAGGGGATCTTCTCTCCATTTTCTTCACTGCTCACATTGTTAACATAACAGCTACCGACACTCAGCAGCAGGCTCATGACCCCTAAATTATACGAACTTAATAAATTTCCTTTCAACTGATCCAAGCATACAATTCTACTCTAGAAAAATTCCTTTAAGAATTTTAAATTCTAACAGAACTGTTTAACATCGCTTCGAAATATGTATGCTTAAAATTAAAGTAATGAGCTGTAGTTTCTAAAAGTGAAATAATAAATAATTATCGTCCACAGCATTGACGAATTTTTGTAGATAGGAATATTGGCAAAACACGCCGAGAAATTTGCGCACATTTTCGAGGTACTCTCGTTAGGATGCACTGAGCAAAACGAACAACAAACAGTTGTTGACAAAATTTTAAAATTTAAACGCTGATGCTACTTTCAGCGTCAAATTATTTTGAATCTTTCAAACATAACAACAAAGACTTACAGTGAAGATATTTTACACCTAAAATTGCAGTATCAGCAATTAATTCGTTAATGCTGCTAAAATGAATTGCAAATCTTTGAAGGAGCGTTTTGGACCAAGGTGCATGACAAAACTCGCATAAACTTTTTGAGAAGCTTGTAATAGATCGAATTTGTTCAATATTTTGTTTCAATTAACTAGTTTCAGAAAAGACTTCAAATCAGAAAAGACACCAGAAAATAATTTCAAACGCAAGTGTTGAAATGCACTGATGACAAAATCTGACAAAAATTTATCCCTAATTTTTATATCAGATTTCGTCATCTGTGTATTTCTTTACTAGCATTTGAAATTCTTCAACTCGAAGTAAGAGTAGAGCATTTAATTTCTTTCGTACAAAAATCGAGGTGGGTTTATTTCAAAAATTAAACTGGGTAATGAGAAAGGATGATAATCGTGCATTCCTAATTAACATGAACAAATCCTTAGAATGCATATTTAGATTAGTTATCACTGGATGGATTCACAAGTGGAGTACTGGTGACTGAAATGATATGCATTTTACTCGAGTAATTTGTAAACAATGATTGGTAGCTGACAAATCATTTTATCGAAATGAAATGATGATCATCAATGACGAAAAAAGAGGCACAAAAAAATTATTTGGCTACGCCCCGAAGAAAACAAGTTCTATTTGATGGTTATTTGAATCTTTTTTTCTTCAGCAGCCCAACTCTTTACTCGCTTTCTTTTCGAACGAGGAGGTGTTACGGGTGGAGGCAGTAGATACAATTTTTGATGTATTGATACAACATTTTTATGTCGCATGATTACATTTGGATTAACGTCACACAAATGAGATACTCTACAGCGTTGATTTTGTGTGACCATGTTATTAGTATTTACTTCATTCCAAACTTCAATGAGCAGCCTTGGTTTCCGCATGGATATTTTGTAGTCGCGAAATTGCGAGCAACGTTAAGGTTATGTTGCATCGTTACGAACTTCGAGCAGCGTGAGTTGCTTCTTGAATAAACATTACCTCCTCAACTGATAGAAATCTACCCTCAATACTTTCCTACTAATATTTTTCACGCTAGCTTCAGAATTCTTCAGAATTTTTATTAGGATGACAAAATTAACATTTTATTTGCATGATTCTCAGACAGTATGGACCTTCAAGCAACAATGCAGCTATGGAGGCGCTAGCTCCAACCAAAATAATTAGGGAACGTCCTCTTTCTTCAAATTTTGCACCGCGCATCCCATTTATGATAGGCTCTAAAAATTAATTAGCTTCTTAAGCTCGAGTCGTTAAGCTAATTAATAAGTAAACGGTTTTAAACCTTTGTATACATTTTATATCATTGTAGTTTTAAATTCATGCCTTAGTCCTGCCTATGTACGCATATGCAGTATTTTAGTCATCTCTCTCAGCGATAGCATTTACTTCTTTTTAGTACTTCCAGTTGTCCAGCACTTCTATCTCTTTTAATTTCCCGTTTGGGTACAGCTAAGCATCCTCATTATTTAAGTCTGAAAAGCAGATTTAAAACATATGAGAATGAATTAGGAGCTACGGCAGAGGTAACTTTCATGCAACTTTGTATCGTTCAGGACATTGCGTAATGATTAAAGCAAAGTTAGCCGTCATAAACAGACAGGACGAATTTTTATCTTACTGCACACTCATTCAAAATAACTTGGAACGCTCAAAGTAGTTATGAAAATGATCATAACTACTTTTAAGGATGAAAACCCACGCCGAGAAATGTTTCTCAACACTCAACTTGAGTGTTGAGTATCGTGATGGTTGCATGTATTCATGCAACCATCACGAAAACGTTAATCAAAAGTGACGCTGACGGTTGAAACACTTTTTTGCTTACCGATGTACTTTAACACTTTCAAATTGTTGTGACGTCTCAAAACATCGATAACCTTCATGAAAGGGGCTCTGTAATGAAATTTTGAAGTAATCCTGTCAAATAATTACAGTATAGCCAGTGATGCTAGAGAATCATGTAATTAGCAGTTGAGCTATCTTGTTTCAAAACTTCTGGTAGGGATCAGTCTCTGTGAATTTGTTTGGAGTTTGTCGTTGACTGAGGAAAGAGTGAAGTTTCAAAGTTAGTGCCGGTTATGCATTAACTAGATGATAGTTAGTTTAAATATTTTTTAGATAACATATTCCTTATTTTTAACACCAGGCTCATCTGAACAACAGCTACATTTCAGTTTTTGATGTTCGTATTAATCCACGAGCATAGGGAGAGAGCATGTTGCTATTATTTCCTTACTCGGAAATTTGAAAAAGAAACTATGCAAATTTCATGAGGAACTTAGAAATGAATATTTATGGATATCAAATAAAACTTTGAGCTATTTCAGGTAATATACGCTCTAAATTACAAAGGAGAAATGGATAAAAATGCCAATTAATGAATATTATTTCAATCCAGGGGATTTTTAAAGAGATGCTAAGAAGTTCTATCTATGTTAGAAGAACGTTTTACTCACTTTTCAAGGTATTTTTCACTAATATGTAAAGAAAATTTTAGGTACTCTGAAAAATTCTCGTTTTCTATTTATGTCTTCCGGGAGCCAAAGCTTTTACTCTAGTCACATCGACCCGAACCTGGCTGGCGTAAAGCGGCCCATAGACGATCAATTTTATTGTCAATATCATTGACTCAATATATTGATGAAATTTTCTTTTGCCCACTAAAGCGGCCCATAGACGATCAATTTTATTGTCAATATAATTGACAATGATGAATATTGACAATTATATTGATCGTCTGCGGGCATGATCGACGACCGTCAATGAATTGACTCAATGTATTGACGCGTTAAAATCATTTTGAGCCCATAGACGATCAATTTAATCATCAATATCATTGACTCAATATATTGATGAGATTTTTTGTTGCTCACATACGGCGTCAATCTTTTCATCAATGTAATTGATGAAAACCAGTCATTTGCTCTGCGAACGCCGAGCGTGATGGACGACGAAGAAATTACCATTAAAGAGCTAGCCTTGGCACTTTTAACTCGTAGAAAATCCCCGCGTAAACACAAGACACGGGCCAAAAACTGGCTCAGGGAACGTAGCAGAATATTCGGCACCGATGCATTCGCTCAAAAAAAAAGAATGTCGTGCAAATGAGCCAGAAGATTTCAAGAACTATCCTCAAATGGACACTACATCGCTTGATGAACTTTTGCATCGGGTCACTCCATATATACAGAAAGAATCAACAAACATGCGAGAACCGATATCACCTAGCCAACGACTGTCGCTTACGCTAAGATATCTGGCGACTGGCGATTGTCAGTCCCTTTAACAACGCAATTATTAATGCTCAGATACTTATCAAAAATTGCTTTAGAGCTGTCACAATTCTATCTGCATCACATTTTACTAATTCTTGAATTCCTAAGTTGATTTGACTTTATTAGATATATCGCTGTAGTATACATATAACTGATACCCCAAGTAGTTTCATGATTTAAATATCATTACTTTCATCCAATAATAAACTGAACTTATTGTTGCCATTATCATCGGTCAGTATTTCGAAATGAGGACACAATACATTTTTGATAATGTTCTTGCATTTTTTTAGATGCATTTAAACATCATCAATAGTTTTGCTGTAGGAGATGTGCTTTAGCATATCAACTATTTGATCTCAATTAAAAATTGCACTATGGTGGCACAAAATCATGGCAGTAGCCGTCTTGGTCTGGTTCATAATCTGTACATAACGGGTTCTGAACGTGGCAAGTTCGCTTTTCAAGTAATTTGGTTAAGCAAATCAACAAATATTATGAGAATGAAGTAGTAAACATTACAGCGAATTCATAATAATAATGTTGAGTAATATATCATATGCATCGCTTAAGTGTAATTCCCGCAAGATAATATCAAGCAAGCTAAAACAACTCTCTATATTTTTTTAGCTAATATCTACATTCCAAACTTTACAGCAAGGTTTAAGCGAGAAACCTCTAGATCTAGCTAGCTATTGAATATTTAGAGTGCCAGGATGACTGCACAACAAAAGATTTGATGAGAGAAAGCAAGCGAGCTTGAATTGATTACCATGGATTCCTATGGGAGTGCATACACTGCAAGCAAGCAAGAGAGCGAGCGAGAAAGACTGAAGATTGACTGAAGCGAGAAACCGACTCGAAGATGATTTCGAGCTTGAGAGCTGCAGCGAGAAGCCTCTGGCTGCCTGCAGTGCGCGGTGAGATGTCGATAAGGGTGGCGTACTTCTCAATTCCCCCAGCATACACTGAACTTCTGATATCCGAAGTTAATGCTGTACTTTGAATTTTGAACTCAAAAAATCCAAAGCACAGGGACTGATTACATGTTTGAAAGCAATGGGATGAAGTAGGAATAAAATTCAACGTTACCAACACGTGCTTGTACTGCTCGTTTCTTTTTTAGACATCTCTTCATGACATTTAAGAGCAAACTGGCTGTTATGTTGTGTGTGATAGATCCTGCTGACATCTTTCTCTCTCGCTTGCTTTCTCGCTTCCAGTCTTTTGCTCGTCGTAGCAATAGACTGAAGACTCCTCGTAGTGCTCGTCGTAGCCGTGTGGCTATCGAACTTGCCTCCGTGCAGGCAAACCCGGGTTCGAGTCCCGGCGCTGGTGGCGATTTTCTCTATTGAGTATAGGGGAAAAATTCCAAGCACAATACCCCACTCTACCCAGGTGTCTGAAATGGGTACCGGTCTTGACTGGGGGAAAGCGTCATGGCGTCCTGGTGTTAGTTATAAGGCATTTGAAAATCCAAAATACAAGGTGATATGTATCCTACTTGAAATTGGAAATAAAGCCTCCTTAGATGCCTTCATTATTTATTTATTTAATTTTGGTGTGCAAGCACTCTCAGCCCTGCAGGGTTGCCATAACTTGCCCTACGTATTTTGTTGAAAGTACCAGATTAACCCGAACGAAAGTAGCAGATTTCAAGGAAAAAGTACCAACATAATGCTTGTAAATAGGCTAATAATAATAAATAAAGTTCACTACATTCTAATGATTTTTAATAATAATACGACATAAAAAGTACCACATATTAGTAGCAGCGCACTCCAGCATGCAAGAAGCAACAGATCTGCGTGTACATAAAAATGAAATTCGAAGTATTTCTAGGTGTATACACTACGACTTCAAGAGTTCAGAATGAAATATTGACGCAATATATTGACGTGTCCAAATGGACGTTTCAATATATTGACGAACCATCAATAAAAAATCAAAATGATTTGATTTCGTCAATAAATCAGACCCACAGACAAAATCAGACCCACAGACAATTAGCCATGGAGTTCCACAAGGATCTGTTCTCGGGCCTCTCTTGTTTCTGATTTTTATCAATGATATTGTAAAATCTACATCATTCTTCAAATTCATACTTTTTGCCGATGACAGTACGCTTTCTGCGGTCCTTCCGAACCAAAATCCTGCTATGATTGTGGAGAGTATAAATACTGAACTTCACAAGGTTTCATCGTGGCTCAAAGCTAATAAAATAAGCCTAAATATCGATAAAACAAATTATATTACTTTCTCATACAAGAAAGATGTATCTCTCCCATGCATTAAAATTGGCGAAGGTGAAATCGAAGAAACCAACTCATGTAAGTTTCTGGGCATCATAATAGATAAACATCTGACCTTCAAAGAGCACATCACTCATATTAGTTCTAAATTATCAAAATCCATCGGAATCCTAAATAAAGTTAAAAATTTTCTGCCTGAAACAGCTTTACAAATGCTCTACCGTACGCTCATTTCCCCATACTTGCAATACGGAATAGAAGCATGGCACGGAACTGATAAAAATAAAACCAACAAAATTTTTACTCTGCAGAAAAGGGCTGTCAGAGCGGTAAAGAACCTAGAATATAATGCTCACACAAATGATTCTTTCAAAAATTTACAAATACTTAAACTTTCGGATCTCTACAAAATCTCCATCTGTAATTTCATTTACAAAACATTAAGAAATGATGGCGACAATAGCCTAAGACAATTATTGACTGCGCAAACTGGTCATCACGACCATTTAACCCGAAATAGAAGTAAATTCATGCTTCCTTATTATTCGAAGGCCAGGTCGCAACACAGTATTCTCTTCGTTGGAACCAAAACTTGGAACTCTATACCTGCAGAGATCCGTGAATGTAATTCGTACAAAGTATTCAAAAGACATCTTGAGTCTCACTTCCTATCAGAATACTAGTAGTGTCAGATCACCGTGTCGAAATCTTGCCTCCTACATGTAACTAATGATAATGTCATAATGTAACTTGCCTTGTGTACCATAACCAATCTTCTCTCTGCTCTTGAATCGTTTTATCGAACATACTGTTAAATATAGCCGACTTGTAAAATATCGAGTTAATTATCTCAATGATCAGTCTAATGCGAAACTAGGTTAAGTGAACTAGGTTAAACTTTTGTACACCCTAGAATAGCGTGATGGTAGGATGCCCTAGAAGTCGCTGAACTTATTCGGGCCCACAGGTAGCTATATTCAAACTTGTCCATTGTACTAGACTTAAGAAACATTCTACCTCTGTATCTCCTGTGGTAAATAAATTGTTTAAATTGTTTAAATTGTTTAAATTGTTTAAATACATTGAGTCAATTAATTGACGGTCGTCAATCAAGCCCACACACGATCAATATAATTGTCAATATTCATCATTGACAATTATATTGACAATTAAATCTATCGTCTGTGGGCTCAAACAGATTTTATTGAGTCAATACATTGAGTCAATTAATTGACGGTCGTCAATCAAGCCCACAGACGATCAATATAATTGTCAATATTCATCATTGTCAATTATATTGTCAATAAAATTGATCGTCTATGGGCCGCTTAAGAGAGTGTTATCTTTCAGTGCTAAAGTTTCTTTGCATTATGCTGATAAGAGTTTTCAACTTTCTGTGCTTCCCTGGGCTCGTCCGTGATTTGCATTCATGCGATTGCGGAAGTTGTAACACCACTGTCGGTGTTGGTGATATTGTCTTTTTCATAAAGTTAGCAACGCTGTGACTCCTGAGTAATGCCAAACCGTATCTAAGATGTAGGGGAGAATTCATTCTGTTGATCAGCGGATGCAAATTGCTTCATTATTCTAGGCTTTACGTGAGAAGCCTCTGTTTGCCAAATTTATTCCATCATCTTATTTTGAAGTTTAATGTTCTGTTGTCTCTCTGGTCCTGTGTGTTTACTGTCCAATCATTGCTGTCTAAAGCGGCCCATAGACGATCAATTTTATTGTCAATATAATTGACAATGATGAAATATTGACAATTTAATTGATCGTCTGTGGGCCGCTTTATACTTGAAGATGGAAATGTAGAGCGAGCACATAATGAAGATTTCCATTCGTACCTTGATCGTATATGAAAGACTCTCAAAACCGCAAATGAGGAGCGGCGTCACAGTGCAATTCACTAGATTTTTGTGGGCGCTGATATCCAAAGAATGGGGTGCGCCGAGTCCGCATCAGGTTACCAGATTTGCTTCTTGTACGATGGTTTGATCTTTGCTGTCTACGACTTGATAATTTTCTTTATCCACGCCGAGACGAATTTTCGTTGGCAAGGCATGTCAATTCTCAAACCTTCTCTGAATCTTGATGCTTACGCGGGCCTTGGTTTGGAACACCTGTCAGCACATATATTCTATATGCTTATAGAATTATATTATTTAGCTCTTATTGAGTGTCTGTCAAAAAGCCCTCAAAATATTTTCGGTAAATGTTGAATGTTTGGTAGTAATCGATTTTCGAAATTTTGTTCACTGTATCATGGTAATTACATCGAAATAAACAACTTTTCATCTATGCATTTTTTGGGGCAAATGAATAGATAACGAGTTATAGCGGTAGGTTTAGTTTCGTCTTTGATGACGAATGCGCTCGAATAAACAGCTACTCGTCGATTTTCGAATTTTTGTTGCTTCAATCACGAGGGGAACCATGTGAGGGCCCGAGCTAAAGGTTAGGTAGGCTTCCTGTTTGTTGTAATAAAATAGGTTTTTGTTTTGTTACAGACCATCTTTTTTCGGTTTACTGCTGTCCTGTTATTCAGCACCTACTACTTTCGGTAAATGTGTAGCGTTGGTCAGTAATCGATTTTCCACTTTTCGGTGTCTAATCGTAGTTAATTAGATCAAAATAAACAAGCTGTCTTCTATGCACTTTCCGTCGTAAATGAATATTTTACCAGTTATAGTGGTAAATTACTGACCGCAACTCCAGTGTTTGAAGCGGGAAGTAATTCAAGCAGCACGTCGGACGGCAACACTGCAATGCCGTCTCGCTTCCAGCCCGATCGTCATCAAAGACGAAACCAAACCTACCGCTATACTTCGTTAAATACTCATTTGACGAAAAAAGTGTATCGATGAAAAGTAGTTTATTTTGATGTTATTACCATGATTCAATGAAGAAAATTTCAAAAATCGATGATTAGCTGTTTATTCGAGCGCATTCATCATCAAAGACGAAACTAAACCTACCGTCATAACTCGTTAAATACTCATTTGAGACGGAAAGTGCATGGAATAAAAATTGTTTATTTAGATCTAATTACCTATTTCTAGGCACCGAAAAGTGGAAAATCGATTACTGACCAACGCCACACATATACCCTACTTTCTTTTTCAACTTTTTCTTGTTTCATGAACTTCTTTCCTAGCTTACTGTTTCTGTGCACCTTGTGCATAGATTCCGCGTTCCCTCAACTCCATACTAAATGGTGCCTTCCTCTTTCCTCTCCTAGAAAATCTTTGTCATGGTTAAGGGAGGCTAAAACTTTCTTATATAATAATAATAATGCTTGAATCACGGTAAAAATATCGAAATAAACTACTTTTCTTCTATACACTTTTTAAGGCAAATGAGTATTTAACGAGTTATAGCGAAAGGTTTAGTTTCGTCTTTGAGGACGAGCGCGCCGGAAGCGAAACTCCTTTGCAGTGTTGCCATTCGACGCGCTCGATGAATTATTTGCCGCTTCGAACACTAGAGTTGCGGTCAGTAATTTACCGGGTCAATGTGAAGTTTCATGCAATCACGGAAAATAATAATGCCGATCCCAGGAATCACTAAAGGAACACATTTCAGAACGTTTTACATGAATGACAATCTGCTCGCTGATGCGTTATTTTCGAATAATTGAACTTTGAAGTTGGCCTTGGCGCCAAAGGAAGCGAGCGCGTGAAACGTAATTTAATTAATAACGGAAGCTATTACAAACGTAAAGAGGTTGGGTCGTGAGGGGGAGGCACAGTTCTTCTAGTGAAAATTATAAATAAAGCTTCTAACCCACCCATTAGGGTGACGACCGCAATCTTGTTGACATCGGGTCCAAAATGGCGGCGCCCATGGTGGTCGCCATGTTAGACCCGATGTAAACAAGATTGCGGTCGTCACCCTAATGGGTGGTTTAGAAGCTTTATTTATACTTTTCACTAAAAGAACTGTGGCTACCCCTCACGACCCAACCTCTTTACGTTTGTAATAGGGGGTTAGCTTCCGTTTTTAATTAAATTACGCTCGCTTCCTTGGGCGCGCGACGGCCAACTTCAAAGTTCAATAATTCGAAAATAACGCATCAGCGAGCAGAATGTCGTTAATGAAAAACGTTCTTAAATGGGTTCCTTTAGTGATTGTTTGGAATATCATTATCAATTTCCGTGATTGCATGAAACTTCACATTGACCATTTACCGCTATAACTTGTTAAACACTCATTTGCCCCCCGAAAGTGCATTAAATAAAAATAGTTTATTTTGATCTAATAAACTATTTTAAGGCACCAAAAACTGGAAAATCGATTACTACCAAACATTCAACATTTACCATATTATCTTACGTTGTAGTGTTTTTTCTTTCCATAATAATTTGATAACCGGCTCTTTAGTGCTATATGCACACATTGCACAGAGCGACTAGCCTGTGTATTTGGTTATTACATGCATGGCGCACTTCGGATGATGGTGATTATTCATGCTGATGATGTAGAGCCTGAAGGTTGACTTTTCTAAAACTGTATTCAAGAATGTGTAGTCTCACAGAACGGCTTTTCATATGTGACAAATGTTTCTTTCCGTACATGTTTACCTCTATAACTTTCGGTCAATATAGAATTTAGCACGTCAGCGAGTTTGATTTTTTTTTTTGTTTAATCAGGTAATTGGTGACATTTTAAGGCGTTTTGGTAAATGTGAAGGAGAGGACAGTAATCGATTTTCCACTTTTCGGTGCCTAAACATTGTTAATTAGATGTAGATAAACAAGTTTTCTTCTATACACTTTCCGTCTGATATGAGTACTTAACGAGTTATAGCGGTAAATTACCTACCGCAACTCTAGTGTTTGAAGCGGGAAGTAATTCATCGAGCGCGTCGTAAGGCAACACTGCAATGGACGCTCTTTTCCGACGCGCGCGAATGCTCTAGCGCATTCCCGCCATCTTAAGACGAAAGTTAACATACCGCTATAATTCGTTTTTTGGGGTGATAATTTCTATCGTGTTATTGACTGAAAGATCCTAGAAGTGGGTTCAGGCTCCGCAAGCTCCACGGGGTGAGCTAATAATAAATTACGAAGTATTCAAACGTAATCTAACAGATCAATCGCGCAAAAAAATAAAATCTACCGCTCTAACTCGTAAAATACTCATTTGACGCAAAAAGTTTATAGAAAAAAAGTTGTCTATTTCGGTGTTATTACACTGTCTCAAGCAACAAAATTTTGAAAATCGATTTGTAACTGTTTATTCGAGCGCATTCGTCATCATACACGAAAATAACACACCGCAATAACTCGTAAAATACTCATTTCAGACGGAAAGTTCATAGAAGAAAACTTGTTTATTTCGATCTAATTAACTATGCTTAGGGATCGAAAAGTGGAAAATCGATTACTGTCCTCTCCTTTATATTTACCGGCGCTTTACATGAATAGTGTGCTCGCAAATGCTTAGTTTTTGAGATATAGCATAAATAACGTTCAGGTAAGAATAGCACTAACGTCAGTTTCGATACCGCTCCTCCGGCGGAAGCTGGATGTGGAACACGCGAAATTTTTTGCCCGAAACCTTGGTCTCGGCATTGCTAAGTTAAGTTATTTTAGGTTTACTTAGGCTAGTTTAGGTTAGTTTATTTAACTATTCTAACTTTACCTAGCCTAACCTCACCTATCGTTATATCAATACCGTATTTCAGCTTATTTACGTGTCTGTTCTATTCAATATACGAAGTTCCTATGACTTCAGAGTTAAATATCTCGAAAATTAAGCTTTTTCGAGCAAAATTTCTTTCATGTAAATCCTCTTAATATGTCTCCAATTACATAAATATGAAAACAAAATTTTCAAAATTGTTAACATGTTAAATTCAATACTGACCTTAATTTTATTGACTACTGATGAATTTTGTAGTATAGTTTTTAACAATAATTTTCATTTTCCTCGCGTGAATTTGAATTTTGTACTGTGCATATTCCTCCTATTTGGTGGTAGGAACTAGAATTAATATCAAACAGCCTAGCTATTTTTTTCGGTCAGTTGGACACATTTTTCAAGTTCTGGCTCGAAATGCAGTAATTTAGTCCTGTAATAAATTCCTATGTTTGCTCTAACTAACACAGTGAAGCACAGTTTCAAAAGTTTGGCTTTAGTCTTGAACATCAAAACTATGTTGGGAATAAGGCTTTTATTCAGGAATTTAATTGTAAATATAATTTGGGAACTGTGTAAAAGTAGGCAGACAAATATCTCGAGATGCTTTGTTGAAAGAGCAATTAGTCCGAAAGTTCAGGTAAGAAACTGCAGGACAAATATTTTCTCGAGCGTCTCAATACGCTTTGCAAATCTTTTTCTCCTAATTCCGATGGATCCGCTCATAAAATACGCTAGAGATCAAGCGGCTGCGCTGCAAGAGCTAGATTGGAGGCTGTAACGTCAGCAACTTGCGTCAAATGCTCCCAGCGGTTTTTTAATTAGCTATTTCTTAATTAAATTGCGACTTCAACGTTTCAAAGGCTCTTTACACTAGCTTGAATGTATTTTTTAGTTCAAGTTCAAATGGGCAGCATTAGGTATTTAACATTCAAACGCTAACTGCATTTGCGCGTCTGCTTCCGTTCTCTTTGGTTAGGTTGGAAGTAGCAGAATTGAAAAGTCATCTTTACTGCTTGATTACACTTTTGCTCTTTCGGGAAAAATATAATTGTAAGATAACATCGTAACTGGTTCGCCACAGTCTAATTTAAATAAAGCTAGTGAAATAATGGAAATACTATTCATTTATGCTAGTACTGAAATGAGCAATTCTCTTAGTGGTAAGCATGTGTACCAATATGCTACCAACGTGGTAAATGAACAGTTCCAGATTATATCGGCATTTCGGGAACTTCTTCCTTCTTATATTGGCTCCAACATCAGACGGCGTATATCCTGGCAGAGGTGAAACCATGCACCTTGCGGGCTCAATATTAATAATCATCTGTGATGAAGATGGATGTGACTTCACATAGTTAGGAAATTATTCTCTGGAAGGTTCCGAAGTGTTCAGAGGCCTAATCCTGTTGCGTATGCAGCCAAGCATAGATGCTGCACTACAAGTGTGTAAAATTATTTCTGAAATTCCTTATTACGTGCTTGAGTTAGTCAAATATAACGCTGACTGCAAACTCTGCCATTAAACTTGATAAGATGGAATGAGTGAAAGGGAAAGAAGCTTTTTTTCTGGTAACCGAATTAAATAAATATCATTAATTGTGCATTGCGTATAAAGAGGAGTATAATCACTTGCGTTTTTGTACACAGAAATTTACAACACCAGGAACACAGAAATTGCGTTTCACTGGGGTTAAAGAAGCGTCTTAAAATATATACATCGTTACCCCAAAAAAACTTTTAATAAAATCAGGTATGATTGAATATTGAACGATACAACATGAACTTTTCAAATGAACCAAAGCAAATTTGTTGCCCATTTGCTTGAGATAGTCTCAATCGTCGTAAATTAACATTAAAAGCAGAGCGTAGCTGAAATTTAATGGGATTCAAGTGCTGGTTTGCAAATATTAACAAGCAAAAACCAAATTGTTAATGAAAAACAAAATTTGCGTGCCCCTTAGATAATGTTTCTATGTGCACCTATATTTTCAAATTTAACATGGCTCGACTCTTTTACTTTGAGATCGTTCGATGACTGAAAGTTACTTTTATTTTTGGGAGAGGGCTTTCGCTACAAGGCAGTTGAAGGTTCAAAGAGCATTTTGCCTGAGGTCAAATGAATGAAATTAGAAAAAGGCTTTCTCTTTCCGTAGTACTTTTTTGGAATTTGTGAATCCCGCTATACAAATGCAACTATTTTGTCATGGGAACGTACAGGACTCAAATCAAACATCTTAGACTTGTTCTATTGTAAATAACTTAGTTGACTAATTCAGGCATTTTTGGAACATTCTTTGAAAGTATGAAGGTATCGCCTACTAGGACAACGCATCAGTCGGCAAAACGCTGTGCAACTATTGAGTGATGATAATTTAGTTTCATTAAGTACTACACTCTCCTCCCCGTAAAAGTTAAGGTCCCGTGTAATTTTTGAAATGTTTTTCCCGGTGTCAATATTGTTTTGGTGTCGCGAGACCTCCAACAATAATTGTCATTTTCGGGTCCTGGGTTCTAAAGGCGACACCAGACAAGGAACGAAGACTGATGTTGTTCTTCTTGTAGGCAGTGACAGTCATAGCAGGTCTTCATTTTATTAGTTACGACAAAACGAAGTAACAAGATTGCAATGAAGGTGCTTCTTGATAACACAGGTTTGTGTACGTCGACATTAGTGAATGAGCATCGGCCTCACAATCTCATGTCTGAAGTAAGCGTGTACTGAGTGATCACATTGCTAGAAGTTCCGTCCCTATCTAACTGAACGTTGTGCTTGCTTTCTTAGAAAAGCCCTCATACGAAGTGAACACCTAATAGATTCTCGTGTTATGTATGATCAAAAAATTTTGCACCAGAGCAGATGTGACTGAGAAATATAACTTAACATTTGAGACGAGATCTTGAGCAACAGGGCAAATAGCTAGCGCATTCTCAGACCCACTTCTTACATTTACAGACAATGCATTAGTAAAATAATAGTTGTTGATCTTTAACGGGTGGGGGATGAAGTATTCCATACATCCCGACAATGTGAAACACACGTATGTACTTATGAAACTCTTGCGCCTAAATCATTTAGTTTCTGCATTAGTTGACTGATGACCGCTAAGAGTGAATTTATGAAGTTTTTCATCGAAAAGTAACTCTGATTCGAAAAAATATGTTTTCATTAAAAGGTAACTCTAATTCGAAAAATTATTATAGTTTATTAGTATTTAGTTCGATTGTAGTTACTAACTTCACGATTTTAGACTACTTATCAGGTTGGCAAGGATTGCAGTTGAATTTTATAATCTGAGAGATCCTATAATTTGAATCAAGTGTCGCTGTTTTTTGCTGAGAAATTTTTTTGAATTTTCCGGTATGAAGGGATCGTTATTTTCTGCAAAATGAAACAGAAATGAGATAAATATCCTGTTAGGTTAACAGGAGTACACATAAGTTAAACAATTATTTTACTATATGAAGTTGAAAAACCAAAGGAATACAAACACAATGAGTAGTTTTAGAAAAAGACATTTCAGTAATGAGGCGTTGGTAAAATTGTTTTAAGGTTCCTGTTTTACAGTGTAAGCAGATTATAGCCCGAGAGTAAAACAAAGATTTATGGCATAAAAATAGGTGTTGCAAGTGATAGAAAAGCGAGAAACTGCTGCGCAGAGTTGCAACTCTGTTCGCTGCTTTGTATTTTCATAATTTTTGAGAGATAAAGCCATAAATGGTGCGGGAGGCGGGAATGCCCGAGTGCTGGGAACAGTAATTCCACTCTGCAATTAGTGTGCGAGTGCTTGAATTCGGCTATTGCTTGCTTATCATGCGAAGTTAATGGCCGAAGTTTGTAAATCAGGTGGGGAGTTTTGCGTAGTTTATTTGGCTTGTTAGTAGAAATTAGACCAAGAATAGCGATGTGGTCAAAGGTTTTCAAGATTGCGGTTTTAGCCCGAAAAGTTCTAGTTTTATTTTAAAACGAAATAGGACATAGGATGTCTCAGAGACGAGGTGGCCGGTACATACATGTGGAGCAACATTGAGGTAAAATGAATGATCAAAGAGGTTAGACAAAGAATATGATTGTGTTTGTGGTTCCCCTTAAAAAAGCAGAAAATGTACAAATGCGTTATTGTATAAAGTTAAATCATCCCATGTGCTGTTCATCCTAACTAAATAGAGCCGTGCGCTAGCTCCTCAGTAATAGCTCCTAAAAATCAGGATTCAATACGAACCTCGCCTCAGTTTGCTTGAGTTTTTATAGTTGGCAAAGTGGTTTCCGCTCTTCCCGGGAATTTCTCAGCGATAACGAAAGACTATTTGACAAGCTGTTGGGATTTTTATCCTGAATTAACCACTAATTCATTTCCGTGCACAGGAATTACTTGTTTTGACATTTGCAAGCCGCATTGACCTTGCTACGAGCTCAGGTGACATGAGAGAACACGAATGGATGGCTGAGCTTCGTGAAAACATCACACTCAATTATGCTCGGAGGCAAGCAAAGTGCGCTCAGAGTTTGCTTTGAGAAGTGAGGCGTTATTGGTATTCAAAAAATTTTTTAAATATATGTTATTTGCACTTCCCACGCCCCGTTGGTCTTGGATGCGTTGCACTGTGGCTAATTCATATTAGGGAGCCATTGAACTCAAAATATAAATATTTTTCTCGAAAAATTGGTCGTCTTTGCTTCTAAGGTCAGCCCATCAAACTCTTTACTGAATCATTGGGTTTTCGATAGAAAGTATGCTGTGAGAATATCCGTATTAAAATCTATTGTTTCCCCAGAGACTGTGGAGCAAACGCATAACGTCTTTCTTTTCTGCGATGAATCGCGGCATTAACAGTTTTTCTTCGGCTGGCACGTGTACAATCTCTCACTGGAGTCCATCAATAAAACGCTGGCAGCAAGTAAGTGAGCACTTCTGAGGCAAACGGGCTATAGCTATCAGGAAGAAGTAGTATGCAGAGCGCACGTTTTGTTTCCTTTTTCCAGATAGATATCGAGTCAAAACTACAAGATAATCTCAGTCGAGATAATTAATTGGCATTTTCGTGACCCAGAGCGATATTTGTACGTCGTGTATCTCATATCGAGCTCCAGCTTTGTCTGTGATTATTGATGAGAGAAGGTGCTTCACACTCAAACTTCTTCGGCACGCGAAATATTTTACTGAAACCAACTAATTCGTCGCACAGGTAACCCTCTTAAGGGTAGCGATACATTCAATAACTTAAGAGTTGCCAGTGTAGTACGAGTATCGATATATGTAGATTGCCAGGGTAGGATGATTATCGGCGACTATACAATGTAAAACTGTAAATTTACATCGGATATACAATTACTTTTAGGAACGGTAGTGCAAAATTCTGAAACCAAAAATAACTGGTGTTAAAAAATCAACACTTAGGAGTCCTGCACATTAGGTGCCCACTTCAGGCGTGCTACCTGTTCTTTAATGAGTACGTTTTCAGAAAGTTCCATTTATTTTTAGTTTGATTTTGTAACCGTTATGGACACCATTGAGTAGTTTTTGGGTCGTGACCAGGACGATCGATTTCGAAACCGCCATCGCATTTTTTAAATAACCTTCCTAGATAAAGAATGTGGAAAATATTTTACTTTACTTAATTACGCTGGTTAAGTGTCAAACAAGTGATCCATTATCCCATCGCATTATTTTTTTCGGAAGTAAACGTTGCGTAGCATTTTTGCAGAATTTTGAACTCTGTAGGTCTTAAGCAAACACCTTCAAACGTAATACAAATGTATTCCCATCCTCTAGTGCAGCAGCACTTTTTATTCGAGTTTATAAGCCATTTCATTGTTCGAGTAACTTCCTCATTTGAGAATGCGCGCTCACCAATCAAGATTTGGAATATATTTTAAAGAAAATAGGTGTACCTTTTCTTACACATACGCCGTTTCACACATACGTGAGAACGGCAATTCTCTTCGGAAAGCAAGAACATTCAAACTAAGGTTTGAGTCACGCGTGTTTACTTTGCGCGGTTGTGCGATGACTTAGAAAATAGCACTTCATAAATAGCTTTACTTATTTTGTAAGCTGAAATATTCCCATGTCGATCCACTCCGCAAAATGGTTTTTAGCTCTCAAATATCTTTGCCTAACCGAGCGCGCGTTGCTCCAGCCAAGCAATCTCCATTACTTTCGTTCTCATGAAAGGTGCATGTGAACCGCAATTGAATGATGGATAGCTTGTTGGTATTTCGCTGGTTTAAATTATGTGGAAAATAAAACAATATTGAAAATTTTGGGCAATTTTGAAATTCAGTTCTGAAATTCTGATGGGCTGTTCAAATTTTTTACTAAAATCAATGCTTCAATGATTGTTTTACTATCATGAGATCTGCAATAGCAATGCCTCCTATGTCTCCAGGGCTGCTGTAGCGGTGTGCATAGCAGTGACGTCACACAAGTGATCTGAAGACGGCGGCAGTTGTGAGTAGAACCCAATGGCGGTAAAGACGTTATGCATTTTTTCGATCAAAACTTCTAAGCACGTTTTATGTCATTGGATAAGCACGTTGCATGTCGTTGACAATAGTTATAAGCGTGTGTATGAGAGGATATATATGCTTGGAATAATACGAGTTAATTTACAGCACTAAATCTTTGGCCGAAAGATTAAAACCAGAAATTTTGGTGCCGCCTTGAAACTCGGAGTGGGATCGGACCGCAAATGGAAAATTGTGGTACAGTCTGCTCCAGTGCCACCTCCTACATTGTTTACACTCGAGACAAGATTCAACAAATTTTACTTTGCTGTGGAAAAATAAAAGTCTTAGCCAATGCTGTCTCCACAGACATTGTTCTCCGAAGGGAGGAGGCACCAGGGATATCTGTTTTTCCTAGAAAATATTTCACAAATTTAGGACTGTGCTTTTTTAGGTTTTCCGCGTTCGAGTATGAAGTGAATGGTCTTAAGCCTCTTTTATTCTATGGTTTTTAAGTTAGCTCAACATAACAGCCTTACGTACTCACTTTTACTTTCTACGTTGATTTGATAATTTTGTTCGATGTGTTTCTTGCCAGGTTAATGCCGATATGTATTGCAAATTATTTAAACGAGATATATGGCACAACACTTGCGCTGCAAGTTGCTGCATAGCTAAAAAATTATTTTTACCGTTCATAACTTTTCTACTACGATCTCATTGCTAATACAAGAGGTATAACTTTTCACTTCATTTTTATTTTCTTATATATATATCGCTGCAAAAATTTTCTCATTGACAACTACACAATAGGTACTTTCCCAGATCAAAGAGAATCCCTGCATTTCTACCCTCTTGAACCGTCAGTGAACATCGTTGTGCACGATGTGCATCTAGCGACGTTCCTTGAACTGTAGATCACGTATCTTCTCATGTGAGCACTTGAAGACGCGGAAATGTCATAGAGCTGAAACCATGGAAACTTAGTGCGTCTCCCTTCCACGCTAAAATAGATCCGACGGTGATTTCAAATGCGGTATCAAAATATCTAATTCAAATTTTCCTATCGTAGGTTCAGCCAATGATGTGAATAAACTCGCTTCATTATAAGGTGCGGAACCTAATGTCAACGGTGTGTAAAGTACTTCTCTAATAGTTGAATTGATTGAACGTTTACCAGATATTTATAGTTGTGTTTTATCCATTTTAAACTCAGCCAAAGTGACCTTAAAAACAGTTATTTCATTCATGGGAATTTACATTCTCGGTGGGACTGTGAGGTCCCGAGCTGAAGGATAGCCAGGCCTTCCTTTTGTTTAAATTTTACATGCTTTCGTTTTGTTAAGGAGCATTTTCTTGGTACACTGCAGTCCTGTTGTTTATCTCCGACCCCTTTTTCATCAACATTCATTTTACTTCATGAGAAAAATTATTTAAAATATACTGTTTATTATCGTTAGGGATCTTTCTTGCGTGGGAACAGACCTTGTGCATCTATGTTCGGTTCCTTTAGCTCCACACTAAATGATGATTTCCTTTCCCCTCTTTGGAACTCCTTCGCTGTGGTTAGGGAGGCTAAAACTAATTTATCTAACATAATCCAATGAAATTGAACTTGAGTTATCACTTTTAGATTCTGATGAGCCACTATTTTGTTTTTCTAACAGATTTTCGATTTAAAATTCTATTGATAGCAATTTTTTTACTTTATATATGTGAGCCAGAAGTTAGTCTGTACAAATTTAGACTCTCTCAGACTTCGCATGAACTAGTGTATGAAATTTAGTATTGATTCATGTCCATTTTTGCCTGCGAGTCAGGGTGAAGTTGGCTTTTTTTGGTTGATGTACTTTTACTCCAGCGTTTTCTAAAGTGTAGCACTGACTTGTTTCTATTTTTGTTTTTCGGGAGACATGTTTTATAGCATTTTTTTGCTGCTTTTTAGGCCTGAGATTCGAATGAAATTTGTGGGTACTAAGTATAATACAATTTTAATTACATCACATTTTTAGAAATCAGGCAAAAGATGGGTAGAAGTCCTAGACGTTGTGTTTGTATAGTATTGAAATTTAAAAGCCTTCATTATGTTCGAAGACAATTTTTTTCTCGAAATAATCGTAAGAGATTGGTAAATTAACATGTTGTGCGAACAGACTCCACCAAATGTACCTGATGATAGCTAAAACCATGTTGCAGACAAAGCAAATAGCCGTAGTACGCGCTGCAGTTGGTTTCAAAGGATCCTGTCTCCCTTGCCATTCAACGAGAAAGGTGTAGAGACCATCTCTCATATGTCTATGAAATGTGGAAGGAAAGAACGTTACCTTTCCTACATTATGAAACCTTATGAGAGTCCATTTCGTTCGAGCACCCGAGACTTTGAAAAAATTCCCTGAAGTCTATCATGCATGCAGCAGTTGCATGAACACCATTTAAGTGGGTTCTGAGATACGCTCGCAAGCACTACCGAGTGTGAGCATAAACCCAATTGAAGTATAATAATATAGTCCATATGGGAAAGCGGGTTTGCGTTAAATTTCATTCCAGTGCAGTTGCTCTGAATGTAACTCTTCTTGCTTACTGGTGTAATTTTGGCAGACTTCGAGCTGCGTTTTAACCGCTGTCTGAAAGTTGTGATGTAAGCAAGAGTTCATTTAGGAGTGTCGGATTGGTGCAATAGTAATGTTGATTTACTGTTGATGAATGTTTTAGTCAGAACTTGTCAAACATCATTTTCTAGTTATTCTTTGAAGGATTATTAAATTCGTTGATGATTTTCACTGTTTCTTTCCAATAATTCAACCTTGCTTTTGTTTCAGCAAAATTCACTTCAATGTGGATGCCCCATATGACGATCACGATCGAAATTATTTACATCAAGTTCCTATAAGTATCATTGCAAGTATGACAGACAACTCTAGTCATAGTGCTTGTGGGAATGATAAAGCAAATAAAAAAGTTAGAGAAAGTTTTTTCGTTTTCGAAGAGGGAATTTCAATTTGGAAGAGGAATCCTAAGAGATTAACACGTTCACTCCGTAGTGGTACATATATGCACCATCTGATGAATTGCTCACTTACGTACCAGTAACAGGGGCTACCATTTTCAATTAGACTATGGCGCATAAGTCAACAAGCTATCGTGCAACTGTATTTCTCTCTCTTGTTAGAAAGGATAAGAAAGAAATCAAGCAGTAAAAATGGCTCTTCAATTCTGCTTCTTCAAACCTAATCAAACGAACCAACCGTAGCAATCGCAGAAACGTAGTGAACGCGTTAATAATAAAAACTTTGATTCCCAAGTGTAAAATCTGCACTTTGCTCTCTCAGGCCGTTTGAGAAGCAATGGGAAAGTTTAAGCAGTTGGAAAATGCGTCCTCAGAAGGGGTTTCCACAGAATGTGTTACATGCGAACGACTAGCCAAAATTTTATTGAAAAGTTTGGGTGATGATTATTATTTAGTTCTTTATGTTATTTTGATACCGAACTTTGCAGTTGTTGTTTCAAAGACAGTTTCATTTGGTTTTAGTTAACAACAAAGAAGCGAGAGCGAAAATGAATTAAATTCCTATGTTGTATCTCTATGTGAATTTTTATGAGCGTAGCAAATGTGTTATTTTAAGATAAAATGCCAGTGAGTCATAAAACATTTGATGAAAATTGAATACCTACATTTTTGTAAGCATTTTATTCAAAACATCGGTCTTGAAGACGGATTATTCTCCAACGCACCTGACGGTAGCATCAGATTTAAAAACAACAGTATATCGAGACATGTAAATTGATTCGTATTCTCTCACCTCAAATTGTAAGTTTCTTAAATAATTAATTGCACAATAGTCTTGTAGTTCTTTGAAAACAAGTTTGTCCTTTCAATAGGAAAACAAAATATGTAATAGACTTAGACGTGTCAGCAGCTCAGCCAGTCACTCGTTCCGCATATTGTCTCGTACCTCATGCAGGCTACCAGAAGTGTGGCTGTATCTCAAGGCGATGCAAATCTTCTTATCTAACTTTTTGCATTCTGCAGCCACTTTTGACACGTTGACTGCGATACGACCCATCGGTGGGTGGTTTGGAAAATTTTTAACAATCTTTTAAAATTAATGGTATTTAATAGACCCAGTTCATGTTTGGTTTGTATAAAATTTCTAACAGCTTTTGAATTTAAATTTGAGTTGAACACTGAACTTCAGTTCAATCCATCGCAGTCAACGTATTAAATCAAAATCGAATTCAATACGAATCGAACCTCACGCGAATAGTAATAGGATATAATTTTTGAGATTTCGTGCCATCTAAAGACCAGTATATTATATACATTTAGGATCGCAAAAATATAAATTTCGTTGCAGCGATCACAAGAATAACTTCTTTCTCTCGCCAACGATGAAGATTGCGTTTTATTATTCGGAATGATTCGCAATGAGATTTCTGGAAGGCTTAGTTTCCCTGTAAAGGACAGCATATGATTTTGAAAGTATTGGGATAAAAAACACGATTATCTGAAGAATTTTTATTTCAGATGAAGACGTGAACTTCAAGTATTTCCTAAGCCAACAATGACACAGCCAATATCCAAGATCTAACCCAAGAGAGATACGCTCCCTCACACATTGCTTACTCTGCGCCAGGAATCAACGCGTTTTTCATCTCAACAAAAATAATGCTTGCTACTCTGATGCACTCGAGACAGCAACAGGTCTACAACTAATTTGTCCCGAGGGAAAATTAAATTCAACTGCAAATGTTTACTGCGTAACACAGGTCACGCGTAATGTGAGTAACCAGCTTTGGGAAAGGAACACACGAAACACGGCGAAGGATTAGAATGTCCTCGAAGACCAGCCAAAATCAGGTACTCAGGACATTACAGGAGCTTTTTGATACGTGGATTTGTTTACAAAAGTTTATAGCTGAAAATTTTGTGAAGGTGAACAGTATAATTATTCTAACAGCACATGTTTCGTAATTGTTTCTCCACTTTAATGAAGTCCGGATAATTCTTCAAATAGGTAAGATAGTAAGAAAATCAGGACATACTGATAATCTTTTCACCCACAGCTGACAGAAGCAAAAACCTAACATTTATTCGTAGGCAAATAGTTATACGCAACAACATCGAGACAGAGAGAGTACATCGTTGGTGGGAAGATAAGACCAGGAAGATGGCACTGAAGAATGGCTATAGCTAGTTACCTACCTAAATCACACAGTTACAACTTACACAAACATGGACGTGAAAAAGTTCATGGCTAGAAAGAGAGCGTAGAAGATCTTTGTACACTATACACTTTGTGTGAGTTTCGAGGATGGAGTCGGAGGTTGACCCTCAGTGTGGTTCACATGTTATACAATAGGAAAATAAATTATTATAAATACTTATACCATTTCTATGACTCTCTACATCAATGGCCTTCACACTGGAAGACAAAAAACAGTAACAAAGGTCAGCACGTGACGATTACTATAAAAGAGGGTCTCCTTCACTAGGAGGCTCTTCCAAAGGGAAATGAGTCTCGAGAAGTCCTTCAGGAGCAGAGGGATGCAAAAAAACATCGTCTTCTTCGGGAGGAGGGCTGGCATCAAACGCGCTAGAAGAAGACTCAAGGGGGGATAAGATAACAGGCATGGTTGCCACCCGCCTTATATAGTTGTGCCCTGAATACCGATGGCTCGGGGAGTCGCATCTCCGTCGCAGGTTGCTGTCGGAGGGGTACCGTCTGCTGCGGAGGTGCCGCGAGCGCAGCCTCTCTTTAGGGGTCGGCGGAAACTTGACGAACGTAGAGTTGGACTCCGCGCCAAGCTGCAAGCCGTTCTCCACATCACAGTTCTTATTTCCACATGCCAAAAACAGGCGCTCTTCTGGCGATGAATCTTCAGGTGATGCTTCTGTATCTAAATCTTTATTTACACTCATTGACTGTGAAGAGATTGTACTCAATTTTCGTGGAATAAATCCAACTGCTAACCCAGCCAAACGATACGTGGGGGTGAGAAATGCAGTCACTTGAGTCATGTCTTCTTCCTCGAAGCTATCTTGCTCGTAAACGCATGAAAGATTTTCTCGCGTAACAGTTTTATTTCCCCCTACAGCTTCACAAGCGAGATTGTTAGTTAAATATGTCTCACGTTCAACCGCAGTCTGTCTTTGTAATTTAGGCTTCGTCCTTCTGAAGCTATTGCCGTTCTTGGGAGCATGTTGCAGTACCATGACGGTCGAATTTACTCCACTTCGACTGTCGGCTCTCCGTTCACGAAAAGACCCTAATTTGAGGGACATTTGGGAGTCATTTTTCCCCAGGACTCTCGAAGCGCCGCTAGATATGTCCGAAGAGACTGATGATCGAGAAATTCTCCACGTTGAGGTGGAGGCAGTTGTCGCTGAAGAATCATTTCTTGACGAAGACAAATTGCTCTCCTGAGAAGGTTTTCGGGTCAAATACCAGGAGCTGTGTCGTCGACGGTCTAACAACCTCAGGGACAGAGGCATTTTCCCCCGTCTCCAATTGTCGGAGTAAGATGAACTGTACGCGTCACTTGACATCGAAGTGGCGCGAAAATTTTTGTTAGCTAATTTATTTTGTTCGTTATTAAACTCATTGTTCATATTTTTCTTTGATCGTCTGCGGTGACAAAAAAATTTTAATAGGGAAATTCGGACCCTTTGCCTGAAATTCGGAGGAGGTTGTTTTTTTGACTGACAGTTGCAGTCGTCCCCGTTGGAGCGCGTTGACTGCTCGACAGCGCTGTTGGTGTGTGCTGGGGTCTGCCTATTGCTGAAGTTAGACGAGTGGCGACAGCGGCCGATGCCGCGCGTCACACGAGACTCTTCAATGGTTTTGCAAAGCGTAACGCAGTCCTTCTTGAACTGCTTCGTTAAAAGCGCGTACAAAAATGGATTGCAGCATGAATTGAAGGGGAGAACGAATACAGTGAACACTTTGGCTTCTTCCAGCGTGATCAAATGGAAGCCAAACGCAGCCGTTAAAGAAAAGAAAGCTATAGGAGCTAAACAAATAAAGTCCGTAAACACCAGCAGAGCCATTCGCTTCGCTATGCGAGAGTCGTTACTGTTCCAAGCTTGGGACCCTCTAATAGAACAGTATATTTTCAGATAGCACATCATTAATATGACGAAGGCTGAACCATTAATAAACATCAGGATCACTACATACAATAACCCAGCACCACCGGTTTCAAAAGGCAAACACACCGCGAACTTGCGATAGTCGGACACCCCAATGAGCGGCAGCGCGGCCATGGTGCCGGCGAAGACCCAGCCTCCGAGCATGACGTAAGCTGCGTGCCGTAATGACAGGCGCTTGTTCAGGTGCATGGCGTGGGTGATGGCGTAGTTCCTCTCGAGGGTGATTACGGTCAGGGTGTACACTGAGAGCTCCGAGCTCAACACGCCTATGAAGCCCGCAGCCTGACAGCCGGTTGACATCTGCCAGGGTATGGCGTACATGCGGAACTCGCCCAGAGTTGAAGCGTCCACTACCGCCAAAAAGCCTGCAGATCACAAACCATGCGTCATTTTTGAGATGCAACTATCTTACTTGTGCACAGGGTTTGAAGCGGTCTGCTTAAATTTTTCCAATTTTGAGGTAAAATGCATGGTGAATTTAAGCTGCTAGGAAAATGTATAGGTATAAAAACCATCTGGAAATGATGTTCATATATATTACATTTGATGGCATTTAAAGAATATCTTTTGCAAACATTTTTCAAACTGAAGAGGCCTTTATTTTAATTTTTTACATTTTCGAATGTACATTGCAATATGGGTAACTGCTGAAAATGGCTAAGTAGAATTTTTTTTGGATATTTTCGTTAAATAATGAAGTCGATTTGAGAAATTATTACGATAATTTTTGAGGTAAGTCCAACACTAATGATTTTGCAAAATTAGTTGAAAACTCTTATTGTGTAGAATTTAAATGTACACCCAATCAGTCTTGAACAGAAGTTAATTTGAAAATCGAAAGGATTGCATTAAAGATTAGAAAAAAAGTTCAAAATTGAAAGCCAGAGAAATTCAATATTAGTGCCAAAGTATCATAAAACGCAGTAAAACAAAGTTTTTGTTACGGGATTGACTTAATACCTGACGCAACAATTCTTGACATTTTCACAAAATTCAAACGCTCAAGTTTCTGAAAGAGTGTATGTGAAACGCAGAGAATATATGAAAACCTTACTGACACACAGTAAGTAATGGTTTTAACGTTACCTTGTTTCCAAAACAGGAGCGTATGATTACTAAGGCAACAGTATTGGACTGGGCAGCCTGAGCATCCAATCACGAGCGGTTATTCCTTGAAATAATCTATATAAGTATCATGTTTATCTCATAACTCATCAAAATACTAGCTACACATTCATCTAAAGTCGTCAAGACCGACTCCTACAACAAAAGTGCTACTCGTACTCGTGTGCTGCTCAGGCTACATGGGTTCTATTCAGGGATGCTCGTAACATTATGAGATCATTAGACTATGATGATGCCTTACCGAGATAAATCCCCCTGAAAATAATGAAGTCTTACCGAGATAAATCCCCATGAAGATAATGAAGTCTTACCGAGATAAATCCCCATGAAGATAATGAAGTCTTACCGAGATAAATCCCCATGAAGATAATGAAGTCTTACCGAGATAAATCCCCATGAAGATAATGAAGTCTTACCGAGATAAATCCCCATGAAGATAATGAAGTCTTACCGAGATAAATCCCCATGAAGATAATGAAGTCTTACCGAGGTAAATCCCCATGAAGATAATGAAGTCTTACCGAGATAAATCCCCATGAAGATAATGAAGTCTTACCGAGATAAATCCCCATGAAGATAATGAAGTATTACCGAGATATATCCCCATGAAGATAATGAAATCTTACCGAGATAAATCCCCATGAAGATAATGAAATCTTACCTAGATAAATCCCCATGAAGATAATGAAGTCTTACCGAGATAAATCCCCATGAAGATAATGAAGTATTACCGAGATATATCCCCATGAAGATAATGAAATCTTACCGAGATAAATCCCCATGAAGATAATGCAATCTTACCTAGATAAATCCCCATGAAGATAATGAAGTCTTACCGAGATAAATCCCCATGAAGATAATGAAGTCTTACCGAGATAAATCCCAATGAAGATAATGAAGTCTTACCGAGATAAATCCCCATGAAGAAATCAGCGAGCGCGAGATTGGCGACCAGAAAGCGAGGCACGTCGAGTTTGGACCTGGCAAAGCTGAGCACCACGACCACCGTGCCGTTGCCCAGCAGCGCCAGCAGGAACACGATCCACACACCGCACCGCAGCGTCCACCAGTCGAACAGGTCGCGGCATGGCATGAACGGACCTGTGTGATCGCCAAGACGAGCCACTTACGCACCGAGAAGAATTGAAAATGCCTTAATTTCTGATTACCGGAATAAAAATTAAAGATGGACAAAACTTGATAGATGGGTGCATGCTGAACAAAATGGCTGTCGTCATTTTTGTTAAACGATACTTACGGTATATTGATTCCGCCTCACACGATATTATTTTTTCAGTTCTGTTTCAAGGCTCTTTATCATAAGGTTTTTGGTGAAATAAGTTCTACAGATCTCATGAGTGACCCTTTCACAGAAATGCCCTTCGTGGAAAGAACAGGACTGCTTAAAAAACATTAAGATACAGGCAATGATTCGTTTTGGAAGGTGATTTAATCCTTAAAAAAATCCTAAATCCTTAAAATTAATCCTTAATTTAATCCTTAAAAATCCTTATAAATCCTTACCGTAAGTTGCCGTATACGTCTTTCAGACATAGAAGTCGTAAACGCTATTTTAAGAGTGGCAAATTCTGCCCATACTATTCTGGGTGAGGATTTTTCATGTTTAAAAAAATTACTGTTTCTAAGTACTTAACTTATGTCTTATTAAATTCCTGCTTGATGTCATCAATGACGGCAGAATGCAAATTTTGTTCTCCTCGAGCCACGCTCAATTTAATTATACAATACGAACGCTGAGTGTAGTGCACGCTAGGAAAATGCGTGCTTCTCTATTGCATTTGTTGACTTAGAACGAAGGGAAGCTTTTTGGAAAACAGGAACTTATTTCGTAGCATTCATACAATCATTGCTTATGACTTAATAAAACAATGATGCATGAATAGCCCAAAGTGCACCTGTCACTGACTTTAATACTTCATTGGTTGAATATTCAATAAAATTTAAAAATACGATCCGTTTTATACATGAATGTAAACAACATTTTATTTTGATATTTAGGGCCGTTACAGTGCGATATACACTAAATAAATCGCGGAATTAGCTTCTTTATTATCTTTTCGTAGTTTTCTGTACTAATATAAGCATCGAATTCAGTGATGCAGCATAATTAAGAGTTAGAGAATGCTTCAAACTTGAGCCCTTGATGGAGAGAGTTAGACAAAATTCAAATCAACGCCTTCGATTCAACACTTAGTTTCCTCACTTTTGGAGCATCTATCGTTCTCGCAGATTTAGAAAGCACGAGCCGCGGTAATGTTAGGAATTTTACAAAGCCTTTACTTGTGACTGAATTAGCAAGGGCTTCAAGCTCGCCTGTTTTCCACTTCCCTTGTCCTGCTGAAGCCCTCATTGAAGCTCTTAAATGGACCAGCAAAGCAACACCTAGGACCGTGCTTCATTTTGCGCTGCGTCTTGCGTGTCATTGAAATAACAACTCGTTTTGATGTTCAGTTAAAAACGTTCGCCGCATTTCCTCCTCGGGTGTTAACGGTTGGTTAGGTTAGGTTAGGTTAAGTTGTGAATAAAAGAAGAGGGAAATAAACATACCTGCTCAAGTACATTTTTATTCTTCCTAAGAAATATGAAAAGTCAATTGCAGGATATCATTTCACCTCGTATAAGTTATTTTTTTTAAGAGGTCACGAAAAAATGAATTGTCATTTATTTAAACCGGTACGAGAATGAGCCTTTACCTTTAGGGACACATATGGCCCAATATGCGGGAACGTGTTAAATTTCAATTGCTCTATTGAAATTTAAAATGGAAGCAGACCAATCGTGACATGTTAGGCTAGTTTTTATGTCCTCGTAAATTGTTGATACACCGAGAACATGGTTGAGGAGTAGTTTTTAGGTTGATATCAAGAGAAAATAGTTTAACAAAAATTTCAAAAGATTGGATACCTAAAATGGACACTCTTAGCAAACCGTCTCCGCAATACAGCGGATGGGATTAAAATAAATTATACACAGAAAAACGGGTAATTTCTCCAGCATCAGCGAAAATTGTGTTATCGCATTTCAAAATGAAAGTTAAAGTTTATTCATTTCTACAAGTAGAGTGCTGAATTTTACCCTGGGTTATCACTTAATTAAAGCAGAGTGCCGAGGTTGCCAAGTAATTTACCAAACAAAATCAGAGTTTTTTTTTTCAAAAACAGTGGGCACTATTATCATCCAATTCATGGTCAAAAGTTTACTCACCGTAATTACAGAACAGCCAAGTGATTTAAAATTGAACATCTTAGTTTAATTTGTGCCACTGAATACAACGTCAATAGAAGAGCAGAGGAACAGTAAAACGTGGATGTGATACAGTATAACTCCTGAACAGCGTAATCGTAGAGAAAGAAATGCTCTGAAATCGGATATACCCAAACAGCTTTACATATTTCCTAAACAGAAGATATACATTTAGTGGCGCCATCTATTGATTGTCGAGGAATTTACAGCAACTCGTAATGGCGGAGGAAATTTAATTAAATCAACGATTTAGCTATCTTAAAACATCGTTTTCTAATGTACGGATGCGTACGTTTTAAATGGCAATTATCCTATTACCTTGTTTGTTCACTTAAAAATAAGGCATTGTCCACTTACTGGAACATATTCTACATTACTATTACTTATAAGTTCTAATATTTTTCCTTGGAGTTTACCCAATATTTCATAATGATTTAAAAATTTAGTTGCTTGGACTTATGCAATAAGCTAATTGTCAAATTAAGATTATTTCTTTCAGTTTTTGGCAAATCAACCCATCATAAAAAATTAAAAGGAAATGCATTATTTGAGGGCAAACATTATAATTAAATTTCATGTCCTTAAGTGCGTATGCGCCTTAAACTCAAACCAAAACGGTTAGTTCGCTCTGAAGGAGTTACACTGTATCGATGGGCGAAAGTTGTTTGATTACCACTACAAATAGGATCCAGGGCTTCCAAAAAATTAGTTTAGAAACGACAATAAACATTCCTCAAACATTGCTGTGTGGTTTACGAACCTAGAACGCGTTATAACTTTCAAGAAAATAATTACTTCGACCAGGTGCTGCAGCTAAACTCGGAAAATCTCTGAGAACTGCATGTCAACGTCTCTGAGCTATTACTGAAAGCAGAGCATGGTTATTAACAAAATATAATCAAAAAACAATACTCTTAGTTTCAAGAGGATATAGATTAACTAGACCAAACACGCTTGTTGGGCAATTGTTTATTCAACTAGAACCTTACCCAAAATCTAACTCGTAATCTTGAGGTTCCTGATGACAGAAGTAATGAAATATCATTTGGAAGTATATTTGAACAAATATGCTAAGCAAGAATAGAATATATTCTTCTTAAAATGAACAGCTGTGTCAGACCGTGCAGGATTAGTAAACAGACCACAATACAGAATGAAGGACTTATGTAAGCGCGACAGAGAAGAAAATGAATTTCTCCCTTCATTGTACAAAAAGAATTGAATTCGCTGTATTTTAAACACAAAGTCGAATTTCGTTTATTACCGAAAATAATGTGTTGAACATTGATGCTTGTTAATACTGAGAGCAGTGTGATCAGTGGCGATCAAGCAAGCAACTGAAAAGTACGAAAATACAAGATCAGAGTTGGATCAAGGTTTGGGTGAACAGACCCCAAAAGGTTTTTGCCGAACTTACATGAACGATAAATGCACGCTCTTGGTTGATATTTCGTAGAATTGGATACAAGGTAAAATGTCAACCTTTATTTGAAACGTTTTCGTAATTGAGACGTTCCGTTTTTGAATTATTTTTTTCAACTCGGTGCACTCCTGGACGTTACTCCTTAGTTAACTTTGCAGGGACACAGTCACATGACGTAACGAATCTGTAGTCTGTAGCCTTGGTGAGCTGGAATTTTTTTTCCGATCTAAATCCTTAATTTTTTACGGCAAATTCAGTATGTAAAAGATATTATGAAATTGATCTTTTTAATGCCTTAAATTTTGGTCACGTAAAGGCGAGGAAATTTTTATTGAATGTACACTATAAAACCAAAATTCGACCCACTTTCCAAACCATTCTGTTATCGTGGGACTTTTCCGACCTGATCAACCATGAAATCCGTGGTCCCTCAAATCAGTTCAGAGAAGTTGGAAACTAGGGCTTACAAAAACCGAAGTTTGACGGAACATCGTCTCTAAGCTATTTTGCAGTAAACCTTTAAGTTTGTTTCAAACAGTATCAGGAAGCTCTCTAACTTCAACCGTCATGCTCTTCAGAAATTTCCGAACTTCGGTAGAAAATCAATGACACGAGTCGTGCGAGACTTTCAGAATAACGACAAACATAAAAAATTACAAAAATGAATTTATGATGGCGTCATTTACCTTCAAGCATACTTTAGCACGCACTCGTGCGTGGTGTAATTATTTTCCCCGTCTCTAGTTTTTAGGCTTGCTTCACTTCGAGCACTGGACGTGCGTCAGCATCACTCTATAAATGCGCGTCACTCAAACCAGTGGCACAATTGTTTGAGTGACGCGCGTAAGCTCGTATTATGCAAACAGCTCAGGGAAGACTGTAGTCATGATATATGAACTCACAAAAAAGACACTGCGCGAACGGCTGTCTATGCTTATTCAACCAGAAAGAAGGTTTGCAAGGCTTGCAGAAAATTAGAATATCTTTTCCGAAGTTCAGTGAGATGGGAAAGCTTTGGTGTAATGTTTAGGAAAGTGCTAACGATTTGAAAGAAAAAATACTCCTGCACCAATGTTTTTGATTAATTAAAGTGACTAAGCAACTGCACTGTCAATAAATTAGACAAAAAACATGCTCATGAATAAAAAAAGGGAAAATCAATGCACTGTATGAAGGAAACGCGCCACAAGTATCTCATCGAAAAAAATTAACAAAAAATAAAATTTAGCTTACCAAAAACTGCGACTCAGAATGAAGGTAGAGATGAGAAAAAGTGATTGCGTGCTTTTGAAAAACAGATCTGCGGGTAATTGTAGTGGACGAGAAATGCATGTTTGACATTAAGCGAACCATAAGGACACGTAATATTTTTCGCCGCATTCAAGTTTCAGTGATTTTTTTAAAGGAAACAATACTGTTAACACTATCAAAATATATTGTTACCACTTTTGAAAGGCTCCTGATGAAATATGCAATAACTAAGAATTTAAAGTAAACTTTTAATTTAATTGAGTTCTAATTATTGCAAAGGATAGCACATTAAATTTGAATTTATACTTAAAATTAAGCAATTCTGGTAACTTTAGGCTGCATAAGTCTTGCTAACAAAATATAAATCTAATTAATGTAGTCAATTCAATAAGGGAGTAATTTCGAGTCGTACAGAAAAGAGCTGTGGCAAAATATTCCACGTAGCTTATGATTTGATGGATGTATTCATTAAAAATCGTAATAAAAAGTGAAGGATTCCGTAACATAAGGTGAAGTACTTCGCGTACCTTATGATATGATGGGTGCTTTTAGAAAAACTCGTAATATAAAGTGAAGTATTCCGTAATATAAGGTGAAGTAGTTCGCGTACCTTACGATATGATGGGTGCTTTTAGAAAAAACTCGTAATATAAAGTAAAACATTAATGCCCTTCTAATTCATATCAAAATAAGATTTTCCTTCTCTATAATACTTGAGGGTGACGTTGCTAAATTCACACTAATGAGAGCTGTAAGCACGAAGCCGGTAACATAAACAGCGTCTCAGGAAGGTTGTGCTTATCGCAAGTTATCTTGTTGGGAAGAGTGCACAATAACTTGCCAATCAATATTGTATAGACGGAAAAGCCTTCAAGGTTGTAAAAAGCAACAAAATGCAAGATTTTAGAATTGGAAGCTCGACGAATCAGGTTATTAAAACGGATCATGAGAGAAAAATTTGGACTTTGAAACAAGGATTTATTCTTCTCAATAGGGCTGGTGAAGAAAATGAGAAAGGAATAACACTTTTTAACGAAAATTATATTCATGAGCTTTCGTAAGAAGCAAGAAGAAAAACCATGAAAAATAAAAAATTCGGCGGCCTAAAAAAACTTAAATAAAAAAATGAACAGTTTTTTTCAGTAGGCCGAGGAATAATGAATCATTAATTTTTAATTATATTTTCAGCTTTTCAGCTATCAACGATAAACTTTTCAGCCTCAATGTATCACGTCATCCATCCTGTACTGTACGTCCAAATTTTTAAGTACTATAGAATTCTCGTTAGCATTATTACGAAAATTACTTCAAGACTTTCTAGCAACAACAAAGGCAACAATATTGGCGACATCAAAAGGGAGACGGGGCGATTTAGCATGGAGAGTAGAAAGCGAGAGATCTATGCAGGCGGTTTGTTTCCCTGCACGATACTCTGACCATAGAAACAGTAAGTTACGGGGAAGAAATAAGTCAAGAGAAAGCGATGAAAGCATGAAAACTGAAAGAAGTGAGAGCGAAAGACAGAAGTCCCGGAGAGTTATCTATACGTAAATTAAGTACCTTAATTATTGATAAGCTTTAAACTGCCCCTCCCCTTGGGGCCAGTTTCATAGCGTAGACAAGCCTAACTAACCTAAGCCTATTGCATCTTCTATAGCCCCTCAAGAGAATTTCAACTTTCAAGCTGTTTAAGACAACAAGATTCATTTAATAATTAAAACAAAACTACTTTGCAAAATCTTCAACAACTATACTAATATAGGATCTTGCAGATTTAACGCCACAAGCAGTAAGTCATCGAAGCCACTTGAACGTCCAATTTCCGTCTCCAAGGCTGGGATCTCCACCATTGAATTCTGCAAGCCATATTCTTTCACTGCTTCTGTCCGCACACTCCTCTCCACTGGATGATTGAAAATTTCAGGAGCCTTCAGCTGAAGAGTTGTCCCATTAAACTCAAAAAGCATCCAGGGCCTCAAACGATCCATAAAGTTTAAAACTACTTAGTTATAGACTTTAATTCATTAAATTTGAATCAAATAATCCTTGAAAATAAAATTAACTAGTTTAACTCTTTTTGAAACAAATTACTTTTATATCAAGCTATCAGATGTGCCAGAAATACAGTAAAATTTCTAGAACAATTCAAATGGGATGTAATTTCCGAGAGTATCTGCAAATGCAGTGGAGCTCACTTAGAACACTCGGTTCATGTACGCTAAAAATTACACTGCAGTAAGTTTGTGCATTTTGAACAAGAGGAGCTCAGGGTAAATCGGATTATGCTCGCGATAGCCGTGTGCTATAGGTTCCGCCGCCGTGCGGCCGGGACCCGGGTTCGAAACTCGGCGCTGGCAGTGGCGATTTTCTCTGTTGGGTATAGGAGAAAAATTCCACGCACAATACCCCACTCTACCCAGGTGTCTGAAATGGGTACCGGTCTTGACCGGGGGAAAGCGTCATGGCATCCTGGCGTTAGTTATAAGGCATTTGAAAATCCAATGTACAAGGTGATATGTATCAGGCTTGATTGGAAATAAAGCATCCGTAGATGCCTTCATTATTATTATGCTTGTGCTGAATCCCATTGAAAAATTATATCTAATGGGTGTGGCTCGTATTTACTCGACGTTTGTACAATTTTCAATCAGTACCATATTAGGTAGGAGATATTTATTCTGTAATTGCTCCAGAGAATCATAACTCACGATGTAGCTAGATGTGATTGGGGGTAATTCATAACTAGGTTCACTTTGCTAGCTTCAGAGCTCGCCTTGGCACAATGGTTAAGGCATCGCCCTTCCATGAAGGTGTCGAGGGTTCGAATCCCGGCGCTGCGCGGCGATTTCCCCGTGGGGTATAAGGGAAAACTCAAGCACAATACCCCACTCAACCCAGGTGTCGGAAATGGGTACCGGCTTTACGGGGGAAACCGCCATGGTGTCCTATATATAGTATTAGTTATGAGGCATTTGAAAAACCAATACACAAGATGATATGTATCAGGCTCGATTGGAAATAAAGCATCCTTAGATGTCTATGTTTGTTGTTGTTGTTGTTGTTGTTGTTGAACGTCATTCACTAGCTGCTTTTCATTTTGAAATTTAGATAGTGAACACTCGTTCTTTAGTGCAGCATATATTGAATGAATTTTACGTAAAGTGCGAAGTTCTCTTAGCGCATTCTGAACTTCGTTTTATACTTCAACAGTTAGAAAATTAAGCGAGGTACAAAATAGTCGGGTTAGTTAGGAAATAATTTCCATTTCTGAGGGATTTACGGTATGATCCTCAGATGAGACCGGGCGTAACGAGAGGGATCAGAGGCACCTAGAATTGACATCTACAAAGCTCATTTCGAAAAGCAGCGTTCTAGCATGTCAATCGTACGTTGTGGTATGGAGTGAGGAATAGAAGTTAAAATTCTGAAAGTGAATAAACTTTCGATAAATAATTGGTCTCTCACAAGAGGAAAGATTAAATGAGAAAGGAAAACAAAACACAGGTTTAAACTTCAGGGCCATGGAGACTATCGTTGGAACCCTACTAGTACTGCTCCTTGTAATTTTGCAGTTACTTTACGCAGTTAAAAATTTCGACATTAAAACATAATTCAAATTCAACGAAAACTGTTCTAATAAATTTTTAAATATTCTAATTCGAATTTCACTCAGTCGGTGTTTCAACAAAAAGACCATGAAGTAAATTATAATACCTAACCAACATACATAAACTCGTAATAGGAAAAAATTCATATTTACATGTACTAAGATTTTGAAACTGTCTTACATCGGGAAATTATTTATAGGATAATACATACAGTAAAACGAACCTAGCATACTTCACGGCATGCATCCGTAACTTACCTTGAGGCTCATGCACACATGTTCAGTAACAAGAGTGAATATTCTTACATAATTTGGAAATATATTAGATTAAAAGTTAGTTTAAGCCTCCCTAACCGTAACAAAAGCGTTCCAAAGAGATGAAGGAGGAAAGCACTATTTAGTACGAAGATAGAGGTACATGGAATCTATGCGCAAGGTGCGTAGAAAGAGTGAGTTCTGAAAGAAGTTCGTGAACTGAAATAAAAGTTGAAAGAAGTAGTTGGTGGTGACAAACAGGACAGCAGCGAGTGGAAATAAGATTGTCCTCGGCAAAACAAAAAACATTTCATTTCATCATAAAATGGCTCACCCAACCCTCAGCTCGGAACCTCGCATTTCCCTCCTGGGAATGCTAATTGCCATAGATGCAACAGTTACATCCCCCTTAGGGAACATAGTTTGGCAATATAACGTGGGAGATTTTCGGGCAAAAATAGAAGAATGTAAACAGATAAGGTGGACGAGATTTAAAGGGCTGATGAAGCCTACAACGCCTCCTCTCTCTCCTCCGAGAGAGGAGTAGCTTTAAAAATGACTAATCCAATTCTGAAGCTGAGTTTCCAAGATTCCCATCATCACAGGCGGCTTTTCACAAATTTCTTATAAGCGATCTGATGAAAATAGCATACAACCAAAGACAAATTTACGCTGAGATACAATTTTATTTAACTCTTCTCCTAAGCAATAAGGAATTTACCTTGCAACTGAAAGAGCATCATGGCAAAAGAACAAAGAAATTTCACAAGAATTGAAAATAAAATAAAAAACGACAAGATGCTTTCCAGCAATCCTACAAGACTAGTACCAGTCTACGTAGTCCAACTGACGGGAAGAAGTAAGCTCTCGTTCATTAGGCCGTGCCACACATGCGATCAAGTCTCACCAGGCTTTGGGATGCAGAGAACAGGCGCCCGAGGCACGGCGCTGTGTGGCGTGGTGAGGGAGACAGGCGCCTCGCCGACCGCCACCTCAGGAGTGAAATCCTCCGCCAGTTTGCTCCACAGGGCACCGAAATCTTCTCCGGTGATGTCTGGCACAGAATGGCGTGCTTGAAACAAGGTCGAATTTTAATGTGTAAGAACTTTAAATTAGCTTTAAATTCAGGGGAGAGAGAATCAAAGGGAAAATTCAACAAATGTTATTCTCGCAGCTTGAGTATTTACCGCGAAGTATGAGAATTATACAGTTAGACATAATATTATGTACATGGTGAGGGACATTATTATTTTTTTTTCACATGTGGAATGAGAAAATTTAGTAGTCCGAGGATCATACTGTCAAGTATAAATTTATTCAAAATAAAATGGATCATTCAACTATGGAGGCATCTTTTGCCTTCAAAGTGAAAATTTTCCAGGTGAAACACTCTACATCTAACAGTGACATATTTCCAACAATCAAAGTTGATTATTTTGAAGGTTCTACGTACATATATAAAATATTAACGATCACAAAAATTTAAAAAATTAGGAAAACTGGCTAGAAGAATATTTGGAAAAATTAGTAAGTCGACCATAGCTCTGGCACATCAGCTCAATAGTCGCACAAGGCAATATTGAAGCACAAGATTAAGCTGCATCCATTAATTAATCCGTCAGTTGGCAAGCAATAAATTTGTCTTTAGTTTTAGAAGTCGCAGCATGGCGCCAATACAAGTCAGGCGAGAGCGCTTAAGATTCAGAACAGTTTCCGAGCTGGGGTAAAATTGAAAGTTATAGATCTCCAAAACAGAAACCGATTATATGCATCAACAAAATGAATTAGTGAATAAAAGACATTTTCGTAGTCAGTGTGAACGTGTGGCAGCATCCTCCTAGCTCGTGCTACGCTAGAACAGATGCTTGACAACAGCATGCGCTGTTCTGCTGAACAGCACAGCACAGACAAGGCATTCACACCGATAATTAATTTACCAACATTCCATGGAACAATGTGAGAAACAATCAAAAGCGAGTGGGCAGGGTGCGACAGCGAAGTGTAGAAAAAGATCATTTCCTTTAACTAGGCAGCTATTAAAAAAAATTAAAATAAAATTTTGTCCACGAAAGGAGAATCTACGAAATTCTGTGATCGAGTCGGCTATCTGAAATGATTCTTTGAGGCACAAATGAGACGAAGAAAACTCGTGGGTAACTTGCTTTAGCTAGGTTGATTCAGGAGCGTTGCGGTAGTGTTGCCGCTAAATAAACAGGGTGGTTCAATTGAATGAAATTCGCATGGGAACAAAAAAAAAGTCATTTTCTTAAAAGAAGCGAATATATCAGATTTTTAGGTTAGTCTTAAAAGGAACAGCTGATGAGAATAAAAACTTTTAATTTACCGACACATAGTCTCGAAAATATCAGCATATATGAAAGTAATCATAAGGGTTTTTAAATATTTCACCCGAGCTCTTAAAGTATGGAATAAGTATGGTTCTGATTTGTCCGGCAATAAAGAAGAAATAACTCTATGGTAGATTTTGCCCATTTCCTTTTTTTGAAGCCTCAAATTTTAACCGCAAGTTGTCGTGGCAGCCGGAACAATAACCAAGCCTGGCTTCAGAAGGCTGAGCGTCATTTTACGGGCAATTATGCTTCGTCGTGAATTCAGCGGCGGCCATTTTTCACACTGAGAACCGTGTCCACAGAGAATAAATCCCAAACAAGTGAGGAAGATTCGTCTCCATGGAGAAGATACAGAATTCTTTCCGCTATCGTTAGCTCAAATTGGTCCAGCTAGCAGACATTTTATTTCGGATTCTTTAATCGCAGACTCAGCCACGCATTTCAGATGCACTCTTCTCATGGATAAGGCAATTTGAAAATCAGCTTTCGAAAGCTCGGGTTAGAAGAGTTTAGGTAGTAGATTTATTCAGGCTTTTTCAATAACCTTTCAAGTTTTTTCAAGGCTCAGTGGAATTTTCCTTATATGTGACACCCACTTCTAGTTTTTTCAACCGCTTTATTATGAATTTTTGAGCCCAAGATAGAAGTATAATCTGATGCAAAATGTTAAACAAACTAAACACGTTTATTTAAAAGGGATCACCGATTCAAGGTCGTCACTACAAAGGGCATAATTCATCTTCGAAAAAAAAATCCTTCATTATAAGTTTAGCAATGAGAGTACAGTCCTTGAGATGATTACTCATTATTACGGTAACGCAATGATAATATAAAGATGTATAAATAAATAATTCAAGATCTTATAAGTCATCAATAGAGTATTAATCAGTAACTACTAAATTTCATTACCAGTCTGAGAAGAGAAAAATTACACTAGAAATTGTGGATCTCCACTTCGCCGCCTCGACCCAGGGAGGAATGATCTGTGAAGGGAGTAAGGTACGGAGCTGAGTACGTACAGTGTTGTGTTACGAGTACGAGGATGAGTGCGATGCAACGGGGATATGCATAATCGCCAAAAATATGACAAAGGTGGAACTTTTCAAGCACAACTTGGCTTTATGCTTGATTGGCTTTATTTTAGGGTGGGTAGTAGTGTACAATATGGATAACATTGGGAAACACAACAGTTTCGTTGAATGTACACTTTATGACACGACTACAAAAATACCCAAAGCGTGACAATGCAGATGCAAGGCACAAAACAACCGCAACACCATGTTCAACGAGGGTCTAACAAACGACGAACACAAAAAGCCCACGTCCAGGATACTGTGGCACCGATTGATTAATTATAAATTAGTTTTAGCCTCCCTTTACCCCCACGAAGATGTTCATAGCGAGGAAGAATTGAGGTGTTATTTACTATGGAGCTAAATGAACGTAAAATCTCAGCACAAAGGGTGTACTGTGGTACCGATTGTTACGCTTATTTCGTTTAGTCAGGTTAGTAAACTTTGAGGGCTTGCATATTGATAACAGCGTCGTTGGAGGCCTTTACCGAACAGGCAGCCCAACAGTCGCCAAAAGTTGTTTCACCGTTAAACTGTGTTTAGCCTGCTTGACAATGGTTTGCCCATTTGTAGTTGCATAAAACAAAAAAGCACATTATTCTCAGATATGAAAGAAATTGATTATCAGAAAATTTTAGCCGTTGCCGCAACAAAGATTTTAAAAGAGAGGACAGACGAAGGCACCATTTAATACGGAGTTAAGGGAACGTGGAATCTACGCACAAGGTGCATAAAAACGATATGAAAGAAAGTAAATAAATTTTGCAACATTTTTGTTGTCTTTTCGCGGCTCTACTATTTGAATTTCTCCAAGTCGCCAAGGCTTCCAGCGTAAGAAGCTCACTTCCAAAGCTAGAATCCGAATGCCTCAAAGTATTTTGCCAAGCATTTTTTCGAATAAGCAATTTGTGTCGGTAAATTAGTTTTGATCTCCGCAATGAAAGTCGCCGTAACAGTAAAAAAATTACTCGCAAACGCTGAGCACACTCTACCGAAAAAAAACATTTTTTATCTGATAACTTTAGTCAACAGTGACATTGCTCGATGAGGGAAAATATTTCCGACAACTTTGAGCCGTTAAAAATATAAACTAGAAAAAACTCCTGGCAGTAACTGCATATTGATAAAACCATGGGAGTAGAATGCAGTTGATGTTCTTTGTGTCAAGTGATTCAAACCAAGTGCTTGTCGTCACGCGTGCGTCCATGACAACACCCCACAGACAAGTAAATCCTTGTTCCCATACTCCACATCGGTGTGTGGGCTGCACGGCTCCTTATCAGTTGCTACGAGGTCAGTCTCAAGACAGGTACTTGCAGGCCACGCAGCAGCGGTCAGGTAATCAAGCTATTGATCACTCCCATCTTTATAAGTTCTTTGCTGAAAAGTTTTCTGAACAATTGATGTTCTTCTGAATTTATGTGTGCGTGATCTAAGGTAAAATATCCGTACTATTCCCGCAACTCAAAAGCGCACGTGTGACAACCTCAAAGCAGGTTTCACAGAATAAATCGTCTATGAATAGTTTTCTAAATCATAAAAGTCTTCAACACGTTGTCATTCAATTTTTGTGACAATTATCGTTATCATTACCTTGTAGCGGCAGCGTAGTTAAATTATATTCAAGTCTTAGATTGTCCTCATGAATATGGTGCCTCTTTTCGTTCAAACAGTACAGTTAATAATTTACGCGTTTTCTAATAATACGAAAAGATTTGAGCAGGAAAATAGTTTATGCTACCATTCCAGTCTACATGGAAGGAATTGGAAAGGTTAATTACGGTAATTCTGGTTTATGTCTCTTAGAACAGAACCGATATCTGTTATATCACGCTGGGCTTGCTGATACACATCGTGCGTCTCAGGAGTTGTTGGAGATTTCGTTCCGTGTGTGATGAATCGATGAAGTAAAATCAAGTTAGCAAAATAATAGCGTTGATTTTTAATGAATTGGAGCTGACCAGGCCATGAAAAATCTTAGGAGATACGGAGGGATACTTTTTATATCAAATGAGGTCATAAAGCAATTGAGTTTCCAATAATCATCTTTAGAACGAGAAAATATAGAAGCGTCGTCGAGCTTGTTTGGGGACGACGTTAGCCTGCGTCAATGGATAAGACATTTTAAAATAAAGAATTTCTAGTTCAGATATTTTCTTGCAATAACAGCAGGGTTGAGACCTTCATTTTGTCTTTAGAGCTTGAGAGTTAAATCAGTTGAGGCTACCTCACGTAATTTGTAATATCAAATTGATCCTATATAAGACACGAGATCTACAAAACTAGTCAAGTTTTTCCAGAAGTTGACATGTTATAAATAAACAAATGGAAAACCGTTCAAACTAGGCATCAGACATCATGACTTTGAAATCGGACTTTGCTGCAATTTTATTTTTTTTTAACGCACTAGCACTACCGCTCCCCATCGCGACTCCGATTTCCTCATTTATTCGTCAAACTCAGAAAAAAAATACCATACGCAAGCTTATAAAATATATGTCTGGTTGTACCAAAAGTCCTGCCTGTTTTCCTGTTGTAATAAGCTTGAACTCGTTTTACAGAGAAAGGTACAAACTTGTGATTTATTCCATGAGGCAATCAGTCCATTGTGGCTTTCCATACACTTTGCAGTGAAATACTTTAGGATATTTAGTAATTTTTATCTTCATCTTTTCAATTCATATGGAGCCATCAACCAAACACAAAAGACAGACACATAACGCTATTTAAGTTTTCGCAAATGATGTCGTCTCAAAATGGTGACTGCAGCCTCGAAGATAGCCTTCGAGAAATTCGGCCAGTTGAGTTTGAGGCTGTTTTTTTGGAGCTTAAACTTG
Organism: Morinoia aosen; assembly: GCA_030386875.1. Lineage (NCBI taxonomy): Eukaryota > Metazoa > Arthropoda > Malacostraca > Amphipoda > Talitridae > Morinoia > Morinoia aosen. Next base: position 60,407,294 of record CM059562.1, read on the forward strand.
TAGTTAATCCTACAATATTCAAAAGGCAATTCAGTTCTGAACTTAAATGCTAGTGCAATGACAATTCAACGCCGCTGAAAGGAGCTGAGAAGGAAGTCCAAACTTGAAAAGTGGGTTCCTTAATTAGGACCTCTCCGTTGCTAATCGTCAGCACAGCGTGAATGCCCATGCATCTTTGCATTCCTGTCAATTGCAAGCATATTTTTTGGATGGGGTTGTTACAGGAGATGAAAAGTGGACTATGTACAGAAATGTTAAACGTTAACATCAATGGCCAGGTCCATCTGCAAGACCACAATCTCATGTGAGCCGAAAAAGGTTTTGTTGTTTGTTTGGTGGAAACATGAGGAATCAAAACGAGTTTCTTCAAAACACCCAAACAACCACGGAAAAACTATATGGTCAGAAGCTGTAAAGACTAAATACTGCTTTAGAGAAGAAGCGCACAGCTTTGGTCAATGGAAAAGGCGTCATCCTTCAGAAAAACTATGCGTGGTCGCAAACGTCACGAATGAATTTGGACACACTTCAAACTGTGAAATAGGAAACATTACTGGATGCGACCAATTTATCATATATTGCTCCCTGAGACTTTCATTTCTTAAGGAGTCTAGACAATCAATTAAAAAAAAAACTATGAAAGACCGAAACGACGAAAATGAAAATGAACTTAAGTTTTTCTTTGGTTTAAATAAAAAAATGTCTACGAAGGAGGCATTAAAAACTGGTAAGCGAGAAGTGTTGTGAGGCAGATGTTACTTCATATGGTGGAAAATATATGATTGAACAAATAAACGTAGCTTGATATATTTTTACTTGCCTTATCACACTAGTAAAAAACGGACATGTCTTATGGCCCGACCTGATATCTGAATTTTAAATATCCCTGCATCTATGTGTGTAATTTTCGACCACTCGCAGTCCTAGAAAAGTTATGGAAATTAAACAGTGGCTAAATTAAGCGATGACGTCACACCTCATGGATTTTTGAATATCTCCTACAAGTCCATAAAGCCTCGAAAGCTCCATTCCGTGGAAATTCAACGATACAATGAAGCTTACTTATTTTCATTCCATTTATTTATCATAAAGGATACCGAATCTCTAACCACGCGAGTGACGTCATGATTTCTATGAGCAGACTTGATGTATGAAGCATTGGTTATATTCAAAGTAATTCATGTTGAGTGTGTGATAGGGTATATTGGGAATTGTCATTATAATTGCCAACCAATATCCAAAGTTCATTTCATCTCTAAAGCAATCACCTAAATTTCTGGTTTAAGCTCCATTCAATCTAAAAAGTGATTTTCTTCAGTCAATGTGAAGCGTGTCATCCACAAACCAAATGGTAGTTGACCACATAGACCTTGATTTATCGTAGATTTCTAAGAAATTAGGTTGTCAACGTAGCCACTCACACCTAAGTTTAACGATTTTTTCCTTTTAATTATCATTTGACACCAGAAATACTTGAATGCTATTGGCTGGTATCAAATGAGAGCACAAAAGGATTTTAATAACATGCCGGTCAAAGCCAGAAAAGTTTGGAAACATGGCAGTTTCATCTCAAAGTTTCCAGTTGCAACACTTTCAGAGAACATCAGAAAATTTATCAATTGTAGAATGTCATGTTTGAGAAACGTTTTCATTTTAATCAATCGAGACTATAAAATCTGACATTGTTTTCATTCCAACTTGATACACACTTTGTCCGTACTCCAGACTAAATAAAAAGTAACTAAAGGCGTAAACAAATGTGCATGTGCTTCGAATGTTTGTGCTCCTGCTACCAGAGTACATGAAGGGACTCGGGGTTGCATGATACTACTCAAGTGGTATAGAAACGAATTTTGCAAGAGAGCATAGTCAAACAGATTGAAAATAGAGACCATTCAGTGCAACAGATACTGAACATCATGTACACACTTTCATTACAAAAAGGGCGCAGGACAGCAACGCACAGGCAACAATGGGTTATCGAATGAGCAATGTAGAAGTTCTGTGACTTTGAACTAATTAAAAATGGTCTAGTATCTAGTATTAAGGTTGTGACCGAGAACAACAACGGCAAAATTAACGAGTAAAATCTAACTCTGAAGACATTCACCACGCAAAAGATTTTGATGAAGTGTAACAATTTTCCAGAGGAAGGCCAAGCAGGAAAGCTACGGAAAGTGTTGAAAAGGCAATAATAAATGGCACCTGATACAAAAGCCGAGTCGGTGGTAAGGGGCAGATCGTTTGGGGCCGCGGAGGAGGATTTCTCGAGGTGATTTTGTTGGATAGCAGACAAGTGGAGTTTGGGAAGTGGGGGAGCTGCAGGCCTAGCAAGCGAGTCACTCTTACCCATTCCGGACCAAATATCGGACATGTTCAGTAAGAGCGAGTTGTCGAAGTCTTGAATATCTTCCACGTTGTAAATAACATCCTCGATATATTTAGGGGGTTCTTCTGAGGCAACGCCGTAGTTTTCGTCTCTGCACAAATATAGAAACACGCCGATGTAGTACATGAAAACTCCATCAGGCAATGATAAAATACAAAGTTAGTTATACCATTCAGGCTCCAGAGTATATGAGGGTAATTCAAGATAAAAAATGAACCGTCGATCACACCCTAGGGGACGACAGAAAATCGAAATGAAAGTTCAAGAATGTCTCGAGAGAGAAATAATTTTTAATTAATGCACAAACTTCATCTTGAACACCGTGCCACCACACATCAATTATGAAGAAGTTTGAAGTCAGAAACTTCAGTTTTGAGGTCGGCTCAGTGAGTATGTCTATAAATTCGGAATGATGATTTTCGTAGGATAATATACAATAATAATTTATAATGTGTCATTTTTAAAATTTTGCAACTACTATTGAAAAATTCTAATGAGTCCCAAGAAAAAGTCCTGAAAAGAAATTAAAATTATCAGGTACAGATCAAAAGGCCCTCTATTACGCCATTATAAAGTAGTTAGGGAAATATACTCATTATTCAGTTAGGTACAAACATCCAGAAATGCATGCCCGTTACTTCTGCCGTGGGCAAGCTGAATTAGCCACTTCGTAAGGAAGGTTGTGTACTGTCAGGAGTACATGAAATGAATGCAGTGGGGATGCAATCTGAGCCAGATTAAATGACTATATTATTAGTTAGTATCATCCTCCTTATCCGCCCCAAAGGCGATCCAATGAAAGGAAGGAGGACGGCATCATTTAGTATGGAGTTAAGAGAATGCGGAATCTATGCAGAAAGGGCATAGAAACAGTAAGTTGAGAATGATGATTATGAAACAAGATCAAAGTCGAAGAAGAAAGTGGTAGGTGCTAAAAAACAGGACAGAAATGTACCGAAAAGAAGATGGTTCTTAACATGAGAAAAACATTTTATTTAAAAAAGAAGGCCTACCTAACTCTCGGCGCGGGCCTTCTCATTTCCCCCCTGGGAATGCTAATTTCCATCGATACAATAGTTGTATCCTCCTGAGGGGGACGAGATAAGGAAAGCAATCTATTGCTCAGACATCATGAAACAGGAAAGCGGTCAATTTCTATGAGATTAAGACGCATTTGATAAATTTTACGACGAAGAATTCAAGTTATGCGGGCGCCTTTCCTTGCATGTTTACTACAATAATAATATTATTCTTAGCGTTTCATGAGGACCCTTGTTCTTATGATCTTAATCGAACAGTTTATTGGAAAGTTACTTACCGTTTGTCACAGTTATAACGCAACGAAGCTCTGGGACAAAAGTTTCTCTTGAATTGTAAAAAAAACATCAAGTTACGGCCAGAGAAACAATGCCGCTAGTGGAACGTACGACAGCAAAGACAAGAGCAATGGTTGATTCAGCAATTCTTATTCTAAATTTAGAGTGAAAACTCTTAAGTGTGCAGACTGTGTTGTAAACTGGTAGGATACAAGAGTGGTGTACGTTTTAGTGAATAATTATACCTACGAGCAAAATTTTAATTAAACTTATTATAGTACACATATACAAAAAAAGACGAAAACTCCTCAGCGGACAAAGGCACATGTATCAAAATTTGATAAATAAATCAGTGATTTCGTTATTGACGTGCAGTTCCGAACGGGAAAAGGGCACATTACTAGGACGAACATGGAAAGGAATTTACAGTTCATAACAAATTCACCAATAGTTTAATTACCTATTGCGTGCACGGCAAAGCACCTCCGGAAGGCACAAATAGTAAGGAGCGCACTGGAAGAAGTCTACACTTCAAACCACACTTATTAATAACCTAATTACCCATCTGACGTTGCAAGAAGTACCAGAGGAAGGCACTATGAAAAGCACTGGCAGAAGCCTTCCCTCGTTAGGGACTCAACTATCCACACGGGGTGCAAGAGAATACCTTAGGAAGGCACAGCAGTGGTAGGCATAGGAGAGCACGAGGGTGTGGGCGACAGGGAAGCGTTCAGGCCCGGGGAAGACGCGCAAGTGGCGGTTGTGGTGCACCTTGAGCGTGACCACGTGCTCCAGGCCCTCCTCAGGGAACTCCCTCAGGTCGTTGTTGCCTAAATTACTGGAAAAAAGTTATGTTCGCTGTTGAACTCTTTTGATGAGCAATTAGCTGAAATTCGATGGACAGGATGCTTTTAGAAACACAATGCAAAGTATTTTTGAAGCCCCTCTGGAAAATTCTACGGGCTGCTAATCATGATGTACTTTGTAGCAGCTCTAGAATGCTTGTGTTTCTAGGTTTTCAAAAATTTTGAACTCCGTACTAATTCCGAGCACTTGAAACTATTTCCGAGCACTTGCAATAGATAGCCAAAGTTTAGGAAGATGAAATCATATCTTCCGCGGAATTAAGTAAAGTTAAATGAAATGCTATCTTCTGTAAGTTAACCATTGTACAGTTCTGTCAAATAATATAGAAATTCTAAAACGTTTACAAGAATTATTCGCTACAATCTCTCACAGAGACAAAGTGCATTATTTAGGGACCTTGCAGATACCCAAATTTCTAGCCTGTAGATACAGTATGTACAAAAATTTATTAAAGCGTTCTCGGTATGCATGTGTTAGGTGATAGATTATATGTTAGTTTAAGTCTCCCTAGCCGCTAAAAATAGAGCGTTTCGGAGAGAAGAGTGAGGAAGGCACCATTTAATATGGAGATAAGGGAATGTAGAATCTATGCAGAAGAAGCATAAAAACAGAAAGATGAGAAGGAAGTTCATGAAACAAGATAAAAGTTGAAGAAGTAGTAAGTGCTGAAACTAGGACAGTAGTTAACCGAAAAAAGGTGGTCCTTAACATAAAAAATTTATTTCAACAAAAAAAAAGGCCTACCTAACTCTCAGCTCGGGCCCTCACACATTTTCCCCTGATAGTGCTAGATATGCACGTGTCTTCCATGCTCTACACGCCTATATCCCCTGGGAGTGCTAGATATGCACGTGTCTTCCATGCTCTACACGCCTATATCCAGTCACACTCTGCGTAGATGAGTAATTTTTTGGTCACAGTTTATAGTTTAAACAATTTAAATAATTTATTTACCACAGGTGATACAGAGACAAAATGTTTCTTAAGTCTAGTACAATGGTCAAATTTGAGTATAGCTACCTGTGGGCCCGAATAAGTTCAGTGACTTCTAGGGCATCCTACCATCAAGGTTAGTCTAAGGAGTAATATAATGTTTAACCTAATTCACTTAACTAGAGACGCATTAGACTGTTCAATGAGATAATTAACTCGAAATTAGATACTTCATTTTACAATATAGTTCATATGAACTAGATTCAACAGTATATTCGACAAACGATTCAAGAACAGACTGAAGGTCGGCGAAATTAACCAAGGCAAATTACATTATTAGGACCAGTTATGTAGGGGACAAGGTTTGACTCTGTGATCTTACACGACTTGTAATCTGATAGGAAGTGAGACTCAATATTTTTTTTGAATACCTCATAAGAATTACTTTCACGGATCTCCGCAGGTATTGAGTTCCAAGTTTTAGTTCCAACGAAGAGGATACTGTGTTGTGACCGAACCTTTGAGTTATAAGGAAGCATGAATTTACTTCAATTGCGGGTTAAATGGTCGTGATGACCAGTTTGCGCAGTTAATAATTGTTTTAGGCCATTGTCGCCATCATTTGTTAATGTTTTGTAAATGAAATTGCAAATGGAGGTTTTGTAGAGACTTGAAAGCTCAAGTATTCGTAAATTTTTGAATGAGTCATTTGTGTGAGCATTATATTCTAGGTTCTTTACCGCTCTTACGGCTTTTTTTTGCAGGGTAAAAATTTTGTTGGTTTTTTTTTAACAGTTCCGTGCCATGCTTCTATTCCGTATTGCAAGTATGGTGAAATGAGCGTTCGGTAGAGCATTTGTAAGACTGTTTCAGGCAGGAAATTTTCAATTTTATTTAGGATTCCGATAGATTTTGATAATTTAGAACTAATATGAGCGATGTGCTCTTTAAAGGTTAGATGTTTGTCTATTATGATGCCCAGGAATTTACTTGAGTTGGTTTCTTCGATTTCACCTTCGCCAATTTGAATGCGTGGGAGAGATATATTTTTCTTGTATGAGAATGTAATACATTTTGTTTTATCGATATTAAGGCTTATTTTATTAGCTTTAAGCCACAATGAAACCTTATGAAGTTCATTATTTATACGCTCCGCCATCCTAGCATGATTTTGGTTTGGAAGGACCGCAGAAAGGGTACTGTCATCGGCAAAAAGTATGAATTTGAAGAATGATGTAGATTTAATATCATTGATAAAAATTAGAAATAAGAGAGGCCCAAGGACAGATCCTTGTGGAACTCCATGGCTAATTGTCTGTGGGTCTGATTTTGCGTCGTCAATGACAACGTATTGTTACCGATTTGCTAAGTATGATCTGAACCAATCATGGGCAGCCTCTCGAATGCCATAACAATGCAGTTTCGAGAGTAATACGTTATGGTCCACACAATCGAATGCTTTTCGAAAGTCAAGAAATACGGAGAAAACAATCTTTCCTTCATCTATATTAGAATAAAGGTATTGCAAATGATTTAATACAGCTTGTGTCGTAGATTTCTTAGAACGAAAACCGTATTGTTTGTCGTAGAGGAAAGATTTTTGTTCAAAATACGAATACACTTTTTTATACAAAATTTTCTCGAATATTTTGCTAATAATTGGTAGTACAGAGATAGGTCTATAATTGTTAATGCAGTTTTTGAGTTGAGAAACAGAATAAGAATATGACCAACGACACATTAATTTGAGGTATCAATCAGTCAATTTGAGGTATCAATGTGCTTCACGCAGACAATGCTAAAAAAATTTAATTTCATATAAAAACCAATCATGGGCAGCCCCTCGAATGCCATAACAATGTAGTTTCGAGAGTAATCCGTTATGGTCCACACAATCGAATGCTTTTCGAAAGTCAAGAAATACGGAGAAAACAAGCTTTCCTTCATCTATATTAGAATAAAGGTATTGCAAATGATTTAATACAGCTTGTGTCGTAGATTTCTTAGAACGAAAACCGTATTGTTTGTCGTAGAGGAAAGATTTTTGTTCAAAATACGAATACACTTTTTTATACACAATTTTCTCGAATATTTTGCTAATAATTGGTAGTACAGAGATAGGTCTATAATTGTTAATGCAGTTTTTGAGTTGAGAAACAGAATAAGAATATGACCAACGACACATTAATTTGAGGTATCAATCAGTCAATTTGAGGTATCAATGTGCTTCACGCAGACAATGCTAAAAAAATTAAATTTCATATAAAAATAACGCGCGAAAAGCAGAGGACGTTATTTGAATTGAGAATGTATTGTTCATTTACGTGAAAATAAGAAAAACGTACTTTCAAACATGAAACAAATTAACAAATTCATGATTTCATCATATCTCTATCGAAAAACAATCTATTAGAAAGATTATTTCGAGTGATGTTGAGGTCAGAATTCCAAATTAAATTTTCTTCCTGTCTTTTCTTTCACAAAATCTCACGCATTCAAATTTCATATCAGCTCACTTCCTGATGAGGGAAGTCATAGAGATGCAGTGATGGTAAAATGTAAGCCTCTCGTGTATCATCAGTTTTTTTTTTGACTCGGGACACGTTCCGATTGGACAATTTCATCACTATTGTGTTAGTAAGAACAACTGATTTGTTTGAAAGCATTTTTTTGTCCCCGAAAGGAAGAAATCACCTTTTAGTGAAATTGAACAAACACAAACCCCGAATCGCTGAGTCCAAAACTCTTAGGTCATTTACGACCGGAATGTTGTCCATTTCATAGTAGAGATCGCGAGCCTAAGGGAAACGAAGGGAGATGCCGAGATTGAATTAGATAAGATGGCTGACGTGATTTACTCGGCAGAATGTCTCTTTTCTGCGCCGCGAAGTGCAAGACGCAATGAAAGCGGCTGATGAGAAATGCAATCAGTCGCGTACCACACACCAGGACAACGCAGACGACACACTGGAGGAAATAACTTCAGCAGTTCTGCAGGCGATGAAAACAATTTTAAATTTTCACCGCAGAATAACGTTGACCTGGCAGAGAACATTTAAGGTCAGAAGCAATAATTTACCTTAAAATTGCGACAATTTCCGTGTGAGTATCTTGTTAATCTGTATAGAGTCACCGTCAGTAATCATGGTGAGAATGTTTCTCATTCGCCAGGCATTTATTAGTAACAGGATGAAACAACTGAAATAATTAAGATAAAGTTTAGAACTCAAATAACGAAAGAAAATCATCACGTCAGTTCATGACAGGAGATGAAAGCATGACCCTTCAAACCTTCACTTTGGGATCTTTCTTGTATCAGGTGCAGTTTCCTGAAATGCAGATCCATCTATCATAATTATCTCAGAGAAAATTTTAAAATCAATATCCGCTGCTAGGTTTATGGTTAACAATAAAAAACCTCAAGGGTTTCGAAGCATTTGCTACAACAAATTCTAAAATACTTATTATTTTAGATTAACACTCGTTTGTAGTTCAATGGCCGAGAGTAAGAACTTTTAACAGAGCTTAGCGGAGAAGATTTGTGTGAAACTCACTAAGATTATTTCAGAACGACGGAGTGCATAAAAACTTTGGACCTGACAGCGTCCAATGCCAGCAACATCCAATCGTAAAACTCTGTCACGTCCTCCTACGAGCCAGAGATGCGCGGCGGCATTTTATGGGGATGCTAGCAATGAGATACACTGCACACTTATAGCACTGCATTCGCACTCTCGCTATGACAGTGTGTGTGCAAATGAAAATCTGCAATAACCTCACGAAATTCAAATGAGAACAAGTCTGAGTAAATGAATGAGGAAATCAAGTCGAAACAAATTCCGAGTCTAAGTAAATTAAAAAAAACTTGTTGTATCAGGACAAAAGAACTGTCACCTGTACTACAAAATAAAATAACATATCAATGGCTAAATAATATCTAAGGACAACAAGGAACTAAGGAAATTTTTTTTTATTAGAGCTTAAAATCTTTAAAACTTGTTCATCATACATTAATGAAAAATGATGATACGCTTTTTGACCGTGCGGCAACGCAGCTCTGAAGATTTACAAATTTCATGCGTGAGATTGTGTCTGCAACCATCGATAGCCATTTGAGTACCATGCACATCATGCATATCTATCTGAAATAATAATATATAATATATCTAAGGCCCAAACAAGTCACCGTAAAATGATAAAAGTTCAAGGGAAAAAACTTTAGAGCTATTTGAAAATGAAACACCTGACTGGAAAAGCATATTTGATCTAAGTGCTATGTAAATGTTCTGGCTCTCGTTTAAACTAATGATATTCAGTGGATAACTTTCTTTGGTTATTGAAATTGTTTCTCGGAATGTTTGTTGCAAAATCAAACTACGCCATAGAGTGAGCACGTGAACACAAGACTATCAAATGTGGGGAATTTTTTCCGTTTTCTAATTTATACGTACGTAGGGATGGACTCATATTATTCCACGAAACTGCATTTAAGGAAGTGAATTATTTATCAAAATAATATTTGAAATTATTTACCAGTGTCTTCAAACATTTTATACGAACAACGAATAAAAGAACAAATAAAAGAACAAATAAAAGAACAAGCAAAAAAGTAAGTATACAGAAAACCGCCAATCGTTTAACCAAGAAAAATAAACTCCTAAAAAATGTATAAGCTCTAAAACTTTCGTTTGAGCTTCGGAAGAAGTTTTTTTTATATAAATGATCACTACTTGAAGTCTTTCGTTTCAGATTCTTGCACCAAATAGCTGCACTGCATTTTATTTAAAATTAACAATGTTTAAGCGCTAGATGTGGACTCGTTCAAAACAATGTATGATGTCTTGGGAGTTGAAGGATGAAATCTGAACATAACTGATGATATCGATTTACTTAGTGTATTCGAAGTGTCCTCTCTCAGCGCGAATGATGCGTCGAAGTCCAACAATAACCTAGGTGCATGTTACTCCTACAGTTTCAGGGCTTATTTCGTCCCAGTTTTTCTTCAACGAACGCTTCATAGCATCAATATTCCCTTGAGACGTCACACAGACTTAGCGCCTTAATGCGGACCACACTTCATGGGGCTCAAATCAGACGAGGAAGGAGGCTCAAGTACCTTTCAACAAAATCTTCAAATTTTCTAAAGCTCTGTTGAAGGTTGCTGTGTCACTTGAGCTCGCGGGAATGCCACATTACTATTTCTCATACCCACTAAACTATTTAATTTGTTTACATCACCAAATAAACACGCTGGGTAATTTTTACACCTTCTAAAATGGATACAAGGATATTTTATTAGTCTCAAGGCGTCACGTTAGCCCGCATTATCAAGGTTGAGGATTTAGGTGCATGAATGTTATTCGTTGGCCATCAGAAATCATTCAAAAATCAAAAATGAGCCTGAATATAGGAATCATCCAGTGAATTATGTACCACTCCAGTTTTAAACACAGAACAATAGCATGTCGGGCTGCGTAAAATCTTAAACTCTTTCGAGTTAGCTTCCGCGAAATTGATTTAGACAAATACTCGTACATGCTTCAGCTCCATTACCCAAATAAAAAGAGATTAAGCAACATAATAATTTATTCTAAATATATTATAAGAATTATAGCATTGGTGCACTGGTGTCCCAGCAGACATGTTAGTTTATGCGTACTGGGATGATTACTGTGTGTCCCAGTAGACAGTCACGAACAACAAAAGGGATCAGATAAAATTGAATGTATATTTCCATAATGGTATCAGAACAATAATTTTTCCTTATAAAATAAATCTGAAAAAACATGTAAAAGGATCTAGAAAAAATGACATCATCAGCAGTAGCCGGTCAACTGGGCGCTATTGCTCTCTGATATTGTGTAATAAATAGCAGGAAAGTGGCGCGAATAGTTTCTGAACTGCATGCCTGTTTTTATATAGCAGGACACGTTTATTGGACATATATAGCCCTCTGGACTATTCAAAAATCTGGTGGGACACCACAAAAATCATCCATGTCCCAGCAGACACGAAAATGTGAAGACACCAAGAAGTTTTCATCCCCTGCCAAACCTCTTCACTTTCGGGCATCTTAACGAGAGGTGCTTCACAAATTTGTAGGGATAAAACTTCTCATCATAGCCCACTCAAGAAAGCTGCTTTGCATGAATGACAATGGAGATCCCACTTCAACATAATCTGGATGATTATGTGGTTGACAATCACCACTTGCGCCAGATTAGATAATGTTAGATAATTATTTAGTTAAGCCTTCCTATCAGCCACAAAGGTGATCCAAAGAGAGAAAGGAGGAAGGCACCAATTAGTATGGAGTTAAGGGAACGCGAAATCTATGCAGAAAGGGCACAAAAACAAATAAGTTGAGAAAGAAGTTCATGAAGACAGATCAAAGTCGAAGAAAAAAGTAGTAGGTGATGAAAAACAGGACAGCAGTGAACCGGAAAAAAAGGATGGTCGTTTAACATAACAAAAACATTTTATTTCAACAGAAAGAAGGCCTACCTAACTCTCAGTTCGGGCCCTTACATTTTCCCCCTGGGAGCGCTAATTCCCATACATACAATAGTTGGATCCCCCTGAGGGGACCACTTGCGCAATTTTTCAGGAATTTCTTTGACATTTTCTTCTCTTTATTCATTTGGCATAAAGAAGCTTTGGGATTACGAGTTGAGGTGGCGTCCATCTCACGTTTAAAAGTTTGCAGTACCTCTGAAGCTTGTAACATTGTTACGGTTGCAGCTCCTGTCTTGCCTTTCTCATGGAAACTCGTAACACGCGAAAATTTACTTGGATTTGTAAGTTGGCTAAATAAGCTAAACACAATGTCATGTATAATGTTAATGCTTTGTACAGATCCCTTTTAGAACTTGAAAGGTGTTACAGGCGTTCGAGGACATTGGTGCAATGCGTCCTAGGCAACTTGGTCACTTGTCCAGGCGCTGATGTTCCGGAGCAAAATCATGTTGAAATATTGACCCTCATACCATTGTCAGGTTCCTTCTGAATTTATGAGATGATTGCTCAAAACTTTGCAGCCTTTCGAGACGTTCATCGGTCTTCCAAACCCGTGAAAGTGTACAAGGGAAAAAAATTATTTCATGTCCTATGTATGGCCACTGGTATTCGTTTTTAAAGCTACCAGAGGCGATAATCAATTTTCATCCAATTTTTTTTCGCAGCAGCAGATGTCATATTAAACAAATTTTTGCTTCACTTAGATATTATTTTTAAATAAAATTCTTAGTAGACTTTTGAAATTATGACTGCTTCGATTTAAAATATCTTTACAGTAATCTGTCTGAAAATTATTCTACTCGTCCTTAAGTGAGGAGCTATCCTTGCTCGGCATGTGAGCCTATCGCTCTGCAATGTATTGTAGTGTATCGTATAGTTCTCCTAGAAATTTTTTATCTGTCTTCTAGGCGACAAATCAAACAACTAACACTGCCGTCATTTTTCTTCAATTCTGGATTTCTCCATTCTCACAGGATCTTTTTATTTTAAATTCTTTAGTCCTGGTTTTTTCTATGATTCTTCTCAGTTGCAGCCAATTTGATGACTTACTTTATACTACACGTGAACATGTTTTTTATTTCTCCATCACATAGTGCAAAAAAACTGGAACTTCAAGCTACCGGAAAAGGGTCCTGATACCACCATGGTGTTAATTTACTGTTATCATGCTAACCAAGCAGCTGCTGCATAAATGCTCAATGATGTCTTGAGGCAGAACCTCTCTTGACTACAACGGCCGTATCTCGTACGCCATCACACCGGCGCAGATGAACTCAAGCACTTGAAAATGACCAGAAACGCGAGATTTTTGTTTCATAAATCATGTAGTCAAAATATGCAAAAATCATACGAATGCATATTTTAGAATTGGAAATTCATTTTCCAAACTAATGTTAGAACTGCCCTAAAATGATCACAATTTTCATCTTATATTCTCCAGATTTGCTTGTGAATTTACTGGAATTTCTAATTCAGTGTTAATTATGACAATAGTTCAATTTCTCTCTTTGAATGTTGTACACAATGGAATACTAACTCATGAAAAGAGCAAAAATTATTTCCGTACAACTATTTCAAAACAACATTAAACTGCGTCTTAAGTCTTAACCAATTGCTGTTTAAGTGTCAAAAGTTGTAAATATTGCGCAGAATAGCCAAGGATTCCTGGCTTCTAGTTACTTGAAGGTTTTTTAAACCTAAGAGTACTGTTCACTAGCGCTGAAAACGAATTGCTTTTGAAGAATATGTTCGTTTGCACTGAAAAAGAATTTAGTATGTTAGAATGAAGCAAGACTAATCGAAGCAGAGCGTGCAACATTCTGACAAGCAAGGTCTCAAAAAATTCAAAACAAAAAGCAGGATTAGATAGGATAAAAGTTCGAAAAAGAAGAATGAATTTTGACGACCACCAGTAATGTCACAGCAGGTCAGTAAATCGAATCCTCAGGATGCTTGAACGAAATCCCTTTAACTTTGATCTTCAGCATAAGCTGTTAAAGATTTTGAATGTAATGCTCGACATACGTTCATCAGCCTTAATTAAAAAAGCAGACGATTACCAAAGAGAAGCCGTTAGCTGTACGGTCCAATACTTTACGCTTGCATCAATAATTGCGATAGGACTCAGAGCTGTTCTTTTATTCTCTCGAAGATTAAATTATAATTTAGTATAAGCCTTCCTAACCGCAACAAAAGGTTTTCCAAACGAAGAAGAGATAGGGCACCATTTAGTACGGTTTTAATGCAGCGAAGTGTTAATGAACGATGCGTTTCCCCACATACTTCATATAAAAACAAAGTTAAAAGAAGTTAATGAAACGACACAAAAGTTGAAAGAGAAAGCGATAGGTCCTGAAAAACAGGACAGCAGGGAACCGAAAAAAATGGTTCTAAACAAAACAAAAAGAAATGTATTTCATTGGAACAAAGGGAAGGCCATACCTAACCTCCAGCTCGAGACCTCGCATCTTCCCCACAGGCGTGTTAATTACTGTAGATAAAATAGTTGTATACTCCTGAGAGAAGATGACAATACGAACGTGGAATCAAAGTATAAAAAATTAATTACTAGGTCTCAATTAGGATGGCGAAATATTAATTGGTATGATAGGCAAGAATATAAAAAAATACATTGAGCAATAAATGCAAATTTATCATTCATCTTTCGTTATCAACTCAAGAAGTCTCTAAGAGGCACATTCAAACAAGCTGCTGTCAAGAACGGATAACTTTATCACATAATAAAACGTTTTAACATTATTAATGGGTCAAAAAGCCATGACAAACATAATTTGTGAAAATTTCATTGCAGAAGTTCCTTTGAGTTGATGGTGCTACTCCTCTCAGGGGGATACAACTATTGTATCTATGGGAATTAGCGCTCCCAGGGGGACAATGTGAGGGCCCGAGCTAAAGGTTAGGTAGGCGTTCTTTTTGTTAAAATAACATAGGTTTTTGTATTGTTACGGACCATCTTTTTTCGGTTCACTGCTGTCCTGTTTTTCAGCACCTACTACTTTCCTCTTGAAATTTGATCTTGTTTCATGAACTTCTGTCTCACCTTACTGTTTCTATGCCCTTTCTGCATAGACTCCACGTTCCCTTAACTCCATACTAAATGGTGCCTTCTTCCTTACTCTCTTTGGAACTCATTTGTTGAGGATAGGGAGGCTTAAACTCACTAATAATCTAACTAATGATCTTGATGGTGCTACTATAGCGTGAGGTCTACCTCTATAAATCACCTGTCAAGGTGCAGTTTGATATGTACAAATTAATTATTAATAGCTAAATTAAATGTATGGAAACAAGAAATAATCATTCAACCTAACCTAACCTCACGTTGCAGAACTAGGTAGAGGCAGGTCTCAAGTTATAGTGTGGTAGACCTCACGCTATAGCAGCACCGAATTAATTTTCTTCATTATACTAAACAATCGATGTCAAATATTCGAAACGCCATTTGTTGCACGTCATACGTCTTCTGGCATCTCATATTTCTGATTTGACTCGGTAACAGTTTCTTTTTGACTTCACAGCTTTCAGATGAGAGATGGAAGAAAAAGGAAATTTCAAGAAGCTGAAATACCGCACGTGACATTACACCATGATCACTTATTTTGCGTTTCTGGTGCCATCATAACTTTTACAGTATCAGTCTAATTTTGGGTCCTACATTTTTGAATTAACTCTTCGTATTGATACAAAAAATGTCACTTCAATCAAGTTGAAAGATGTCGTGCTATACGTTGACTATTCAAATGCCTCACAATAACCACTAGTATATTCTCGGTTGAGCCAGTACCCAGTTCATCAGCCTGGACCGAATGCACAGTCACGGTTAGTTATTTCGTTCCAGAGAAGAAACAAAAACTACACACTGCAGGGTCTCAAACTCCGTGTCATTTCACATGACTACTATCCTAACTACCAGGTTACGTAAGTACTAAACCTCAAGGCGTCAAATTAAGGTAATAGCAAACTTGGCGGAAGGTATGGACGACATTGAACAGTTTGGTTTAGGATTATAAGTTACTGTCGAGCCGGTAATAAGAGTGCATCGAAACGAAAATTGCAGCTCATAACTATCATCTGCATTGTTGAAAACATTGATGCATCTTTCAGTACATTGTTTCTGATGCCAGCCCGATCAATAAAATCATCAACATGCACTGAAAACCAACGAAAGTGCAAATACTCTAATTAACAAATGAAAATATAAATAGGTCGCGTGATATCTCCATTGATTCTTCTTCAACTTAAGGGTATTAAAGAATTTATAACGGTTTCCAATTTCTGGTGGTAATAATTTAAGTTCATGGTAAAATTAGCCTTTGATTCGTTCAACAAATTAGCATAAAGATAGAGTACTATGGAGCCATGTAATTTAACATAAAAATATTAAATACACACAGCAGAAAGGTAAAATTATCAACACCAATACACCCGCCAGCATGAGTAATATCATTAAGTGAAAACAACTGCCTGAATAGGAATTACGGAGACTGAGTGTAACCGCAAGAAATCTGCTCGCATGAGCACTGGCGTGGAGCAAGCCATACTCGTAGCGCACCTCACGGCACAGCACGATCACTTTTGCTGCAATGGCTCGTTGTTTACAGAATCAATGAGTATGAGCAACAAAACCGTCCAAACTGTTGTGACGCAAGACATTGTATCGAGCTAAAATTATTGTGCCACATCATGAAACTTGGCTCGCAGTGTGCTATGGAAGATTCAACGGCAATTGAAGAATTCAGTAGTAATGGAATATCGTGTATAAAGGTCATCAGAAAAAGCCGGTACTAGCATCAGACGTTTATTCAAAGAACAATTACAGGCCCCGGATGTAATAAATTTAGCAGTAATTCCTGCTTAGCCTCTGTTCTCTCTTGCACACCAAAATTGTGGCGGGCAAATAGAAGTGTAATGCGAGCCTGCTCCTTGAAACAAAGTCATTGCGTGAAGTCTCAATTGCAAGGCAGCATCTCCGGCAGCCTTAAGTAGCAATACCATCTATTTGCGCACGCCCAGTCTAACGATCCACTTACCGAGGCGGGCGACCATTTCAACAAAGACTGGGTTAGTTTAAAGCCAATGCGATAGGTTAATGCCCTCCAAAGCTCCTCACAAATCCACTCATTTGCATCAGATACAGACTTTGGCACAAATTTGGTCGGAAAGTCCATGGCAGAGATTGATCGCTGCCTGTCTCAATTTTACGCACAGAAATAAGTTTCGTAGCCGACCGAGATTCCACTACGGACAGGCGTAGATATTACTCATTGCACCAAATGCGGGGAATAACATGCAGAAAATTTATTCAGGAAATACAGAAAGGTTTATGCATTAAATTTGGAGAGCAAGGAACTAGAAACATCAAACTGTTTCCTAAGTTTGATACATATTTCGGAATCCAGTTCACCAACAGTTTCTTCATACCTCACCGTGTTTACATAGAGATTTGGTGCGCAAAAAAGAAAGATCCCGAAAATCCGTCAGTTATTTTTGAGTACACACTAATTCGGTACACACTAATTCCGTACACACTAATTCCAGGCTGTCCATCAAGAATTAATTAAAGATTAAAATTCGAGGTGCCGACTCACATGTCTTTGAGCTGCAGCAGCGGCAGGAAGGCCTTGGGGCCGATGGTCGCGATCTGGTTGAACTCCAAGTTCCTGCAGAGGCCGTAAAGAACAAAATGAGCTCGGCAAAATGATGCACCCAAAAAGCGCCACATATCCCGTTTGGGCGACCCACGCCTCGTACGAGAAAATGTTTGAAGCTCGCCTCTTATTCTTTCTCTTTTACCATTGCTTCTGAAGGATTTGCCGATATTCTAAATTATTCGAGCGAGCTGGAAAATGCAAGGGCTAAGCCAGTGACGTAATAAAGCACGGAACATTGCTAGAGAACGTAGAATATCGGAAGGAATATTTTCCTGATGCATTCGGGACTCATTCTCTTTTAGCTCCAAACAAAATTATGAGGAAATAGCTCTAAATTTCTCTAAGTCAAACATACTTTTTAGGAGCATTGCATGTAGAAAAATTTAAAAAATGTCTTGTTAGTAAAATTTTCCAGAAATGTCTAAGAACATTTTCGACGCACGTCAGTCAGGATAACGAGAAAAAAGTTGCGCATGTGCCCCCCTTAGCTGCAGAAGCTGCATGCCGAACACGCTAGTGTACGGTAAAGTCACCCTGCGCACAATTCAACACTTATGGAGCACGTTTAGTGAACGTGACACACCGCACAACCCAGAAGTATTTGACGAGTCAAATATTTGAATAGTTCTTAATAATTATTACTTCCTAAGTAAAGCTTTAACGTATACTTTACAATGAAGTCCAACTTATCCCAGTCGAGATGAATGAATGCGTACAATACTTCTTGGATCTAAATTCTACAAGCAATTTTAGGCTCATACGAGGAGTATCTAATTCATCAAACTGAAAATTAGGCGAAACAATTGTTACGCCAAAATTTTCTTCCAAGCTGAAATGAATCTTAGCTGCTAATCAATCACCGCATTTTTTAAAAACCATAAATAACACTCGCCATTTCTTTTAATCAGCTATTTCTCTTAAAATATTAAAAACGATGATAAAATTAAAATATTTTCAAGTGATGCTCCAAGAGCGCCCATGGAACTCTTCAAATGAATATTTGGGTACCATTAATTTTGAAAATAAATGAATGTGGCCGGGGTCATGAAACCCATTACATGGCTGAAAAAGATATAAAACACAACTAAGAACGCTTAATGCAGAGGGAATGCAAGCAAAGTAGCTGAGTTTTTCACACTCGCCAAGGGAAGAGTGAGCCAGTATATGAAAAAGCTGTAGGGCGCATGGTGAATTTCGTGACTACTTAAAACCAACGTAATTTAAGTAAGCAAGATTAGTTCCATAAATGTTAGAGACAGGTCGTCCGAGTTAGCCAAACTAAAATTGTGTGGTTTGAAAGCAACACTGTTGTCCCAGTTCGGAGAGAAAAAAACTACGTTTACACCGATGAACATAACCTCCTATGACAAGTTTGTCAACAAGAATAGAATG
This sequence comes from Morinoia aosen, assembly GCA_030386875.1. Classification (NCBI taxonomy): domain Eukaryota; kingdom Metazoa; phylum Arthropoda; class Malacostraca; order Amphipoda; family Talitridae; genus Morinoia; species Morinoia aosen. The sequence continues at coordinate 60,426,379 of CM059562.1, forward strand.
GTTTGAGGATTTCTTCACCAAATCAAATGCTCAATATGATAACAATTATTGCGATTATAAATGTTCGTGAATAAAAAAAAATTGAAAAATATTTCAAGTTGTATCATCGACGACAGTACATTTTGGAATTTAACCAGATAGTGAAGCAAATCTTACTTTTATGAGCATTCAGTACAAATTATTTTTAAAAATATGTAGTGGTTTCATCAAAATGGGAGTAAGTAAAAAGTTGAAATTGCAAGGCAAAAAATGTGAAACCACACAATGAAGTCAAGATAAACTTGACCACAATGATCATTACGTTAGAGAGTCAATTAGCTACAAACCATCCGCCCAAAGTGAAAACTGCTTCTGAGAATGAAAGTAATCATCAAAATAGCTGTCAAGAACTACCCAGCTTACAGCGTTTGCAGGCGAGTTAGGCCACTGAAGACGCCATCTTCAAGTACGGTGATGCGGTTCTGCTGGAGCAGCAGGTCTTGCAAATTTCGCTGTCCCACGAACTGGTGACTGGACAGCGCAGTGATCAGGTTGTGGCTCAAGTCCCTAGCGAAGGTGGGAGAAATGCTTTTAAACTTACAGAAACGTTTGTCTCGTATTGTTTCTAACCGTATCATTTCTCTTCTTATTGAAGCTAGACAACACTAAGTCCTTTTTTGTAGCTTCGTCTTCGGAAATCATGTTTTTCGGAAAACACACTTATGTTTTTTTTCAAGTTTTCGATTTAGTTAAAATTAATCCACTCCACAGTTCAACAAGCCCAAAAATAGAGTATAGGTTTTTGAATTGGGAAATAAACGGACATAAACAGAATATAAATTCTTTCAAGACTGCAGTAGGCCGGGAGAAATTGTTCACTTTCTCCGCGAAGGCGCGAGTGAGTGATTCGGGTAGCACAAAACGAGAGAGGAGGGCTTGAGATCCTCCGCGCAGTGTCGCTTATCGTACAGAAGAATTGAATATCAATTACGTCATACTCATGTTTTTAGCATAGTAAATTGTGCAAATAAAATATATCAGAGGTACAGCTTTAGAAAAAATTATCAAATACTTAAAAAACTGGTGGGAGAAATAAAATCGAGACATCCGTATGGTGATGGTTATTGTTGAGCAAAGAATTCAAGCAAATACTAACATTGAAATAGTCAACAGCTTACTGGTCAATGAGCTGAGATAATAGCTAAAGAGATCTAACGCGGTGATAAATGGATCGGAACAAATTCTCAACCGCTAACAGATGCATTTCGCAATTCAAAAACTCTACGGTAATTACTACCAAGATTCAAGTATCTTGACGGAAATTTTGGATCTTCATTGCATTCGCTACAAACAAAGAAGGAATAATTTAAGACATTCGTTGCCCAGTAAACTTTTTTTTGGACTGTCGTTATTTTTCTTTCTATTCAGATCTGTACCAGTATATAACAAATTTGAAGCCATAACTCGTATAGACCTAAATATCATTCGAAAACCAGAAGCTCGGAAATGCTGACGACGGTTCACAAAAACCTGAACGTTTTTAGCGTCTTCTCAGGAGGTTAAAGGCTGGGTGCGATTGAGCGAGGCAAAATGCACGAGCTTTCAAAAAGAAAATCAGAGTTACTGCATAAATATTAATGAGCATCAGTCATTCCAAAGGACACAGCCAAACGTAAGGTAAAAAGTATACAAACTACGTCTGACTAAAGCAGTGACAGAACGACGAAAAATTACCCCTTTGGTTCACAAGTACGCCAAAAGTGAAGGTATAGAAACGAAGCATCTATGCCAAGCATACAGTATATGAAATATTGGCAATATTTCGGAAGTGAAAATTTAGACTTGCTTCTATTTCGTGGTGATAAGATCAGATAAAATATGTGAATAAATTCAATCATGGATAAGCACATTACAATAAAGTATTCAAATCATCAAATTTGAGTGGAAAAATTGAACAACGCTCGTTTATGAGTTAATAAAGCATTCGTTCGCTAGCATATTCCAGAATTTGAGTAAACAATAGCTTTTGTGATGTAAGGACACGAGCAGAGAAATGTTCACGTTAAAACTTTACACTCGATACAAAAAAGACATAACCACAAGTCGTCTCAACACTAAAGGATATTTTCCACGAAAAATATCGTACAGTATTTCAGAACTCAGGGGAAGGAATACAGTGAAGCCTTCATTTTTGAAACCAGTCAAGGAGTAAGGCAAAAAAATAAAATTCTCCTCTTGAACCTTATCGCAGAACAGATAAGGTAGACTATATGAAACAGAACGCGACGCAGCACTCACAGCAGCCGTAGCTCAAGACACAGCGCCAGCCGAGGCAGCGATTCCAGGGCATTGCGGTGCAGGTTCCTGTAAAGGGAAGCGTCTTGCTGAAATTCCCATACAATGGAATGGAAAAGTCTGCGCATGAAATAATCAGTCCATGGTGACGGTAGAAATGTTCTATTTTCTTTGAATTTTGTGACAGATTAGCATGATTTTTGCAAGGAATTTTGTTACCATTAAGCCATACCGTGATGTGTATCCCTTTAATTTTCATTATTATTATTAAAAACGTACGGGATTCAGAGCCAACACATCTGTGAAATTTATTCAGATCGTGGGAATGATGAACAAGCTTACGAAGTTGCTCAAGGGTTTTTCTCAGGTTTCCTCTTAAAGCGCTGAACTCAGTTCTGAAGATTAGCATACAGAAGCAGGCCAAGAATCTTAATTTTGAAAGATTCAACCTTTCAGTGCCCAATTCATTTTGAATTTATTTCAAATCAAAGTTATCTCTATGTGTCATGGTAGAAAAAATTACCATCTCAGGGTACTGAATTATTTATGATTTACAAAGCAGAGAAGGATCGAGCGGCTTTTACATAAAATTCCACCACTACTTAAATTCGGAAAGCAGTTAAACGTAATGCACACTACTTTCTCATATTAACAAAAAAATATCAGAAATATGTTAGAACTGGATTTGCATTTCAGATAAGAATGTGAATTCCCACTCTGTATGTCTCAGGAAATTTTCAACGGCGTCATGCTGGCAGTGAATACAAAATTTTTACATCTAGGCACTTCCGTTGGCGAGGTTTCTAGTTAAGAACAAAAAGCTGATGACCGACTATAACAATAAACGACGACGTTCGCTTTGAAGAATTTGCTCAGAAGCTTGAGAGAATTTGTCAAAACATGTTTTGAGTGGGCGAGGAAAATGTGAAAAACTGTTTCAACGCGAATTGTTGAACAATAATGACTCAATTACCGCTCATTACTAGTGAATATATCTCACAACATTTTAATGCCATTTTTTTCAAAAAGTAATCTTCTGTTGTAGAGAAAGACGGTCTTCAGACACCCGTAACGGAGGGCCTTGTGTCAGCCTGAGGTTCCTCGCTGTTTAGGATGAATTACGTGGGTTTAATTAAATTTTTATGCTCCGAAAAATATTTCCGAGATGATTTTTTTAAGAACAATCTTAAAAATGGAAGATTTAAAATATAATTTAGACACTGAAATGCTTCCATAAATTAGTTGGTAAGTGAATTCTCCATGAAAATGTTTCTCGTTTCACATATGGAAATAAGAAAAGTATAATCTGGCGTAACCTTGCTCCCATTCAAATTAAACCTTTCAAAATTTAGGTGATTTAGGAAATAAACAGAATGAAATAATGTAAAACATGGTAATAGCATCGAGACTAGTGCTCCACTCCCAGGCGGCCACCCAAGCAATATGCCGTCAGACGACAACCACGCACCCGCAACGAAGTGTCGAAGAGAACTAATAACAACTGATCACTTGACATGCTAAAGCTCCAGGATATTCGTTTCAACACAGTATCTCAATGAGCAGCAGCTTCACGGAGTAGTAGCTCTGGAGTTCTTTTGCATTAACAATTGTATAAGAGCCGTTTCAAAACCTGTGTTTTTACATCATGTTGACTCTACTATCGGATGCTAGATGAACATCGTAAATATATTGCATTAACAAACGCGGGGGTATTGTTTAGTATTTTCTCGTATTTTTAATTTTTCACCAAAATGGTATAATATTGAAACGTCCCTAGAAATAAACAGCAACCACTTTGGGCTACAAAACAAGTCAACTATTTTTTAATTCATTTTCTAGCCCTCCGGTAGTTTCCTTTAACACAAATAAAGATCTCAGTATTTGACGGTAATAATCGAACAGTTTTCAAGTTTAATGCAAGTAGAAGCAAGGAATAATCCTAAAAGCTCAGACAATTCCCGTTTGACGCACTTGCTTTCAAAGAAATGAGCCCCTTCATAACTACATGCACTGGCACATTTTTGAATTTATCATATTTTCGTACATTTTTACACGACGACTAAATTAAAAATGAGAGAAATGGATTATACCCGAAAGGCTAAATCAAGCAGCGTGCTATCGCGAATTCGACAGTCTTAAAATAAATTCGAACACGTCCCAGCCTAAATTTACTATGTGAAAGTCAGTTTCTCGGAAAACTACAACGCTGAATTAGAGCTCATCTTCGGAACCTTGTATTTCTATGTAGGAGCAGCAACACTTCACAGTTCGCTTAACAACGCTAGCAGATATGAGAAAAGTTTGGATTGTTTCACCCGGCTACTGGAGCGACCCGAGGTTATGGAAGACTGACCGTAGTCGACATCACGGAAGGCTTTTCTACAAAAGTTGGAGTATTTTTCATTGTTGGAGCTTCAAGATCTTTTATATATTGTATTAATATAACCAGGCCAACGTTTGGACAATAAGAAAATTGGTAGGAAGTTTTACTGCCTCATAATTCCAACACTATCTTGCAGTTTGTACCAAATAAAGTTTCAAGTTCTATGAAGTTGTTTTCGTAACACAGATTTAGCAAGATTGCTAAATGATACATGTACAGCGACTCGACCATAACTGCATTTACGCTTGACTTCAAGCTGGTTTCCGTGGTCACTATTCGCTGAGCAATGCTGCCTTAAGTTACAGAGATGAGTGCTAAACAAAAACAGTCTCGGAATTTGATCCCACTGAAATTAATTTCAACAAAAAACTAAAATACAAAAACTAGAAAAAATAACATTTTCGGCAAGAATCTCAACAATACATCACGTAAAAAGATGAAAATTAACTAGCAATTTCGAATTTCAAGTTGAGCTACTGTTTTGTCTCACACAAGCATTTATACATTTATTCAGGTGGCAGTAAATCAAAGTTGAAGAAAATATTTCAAATAAGAGCGCCGATTGGCGAAATTGCCATAGATTCGCGCCTAACTGAAGAACTCCATGGCGCTGTTCGAATGAAAGCGGTGCTACAACTCGTACCGGCAAGAGATTTAGATACGATGTCGCAGTATTCATCTTAACGTTTCCGTGTTGAAGTATTTTTGAATTGAGTATTGATGTATGCCGTTTATAGACAAAGCCATCTCTTTTAAATGTCATTAATGTGTTTCACCTGATGACGACATGAGGTAGCTAAGCTAATATAGTAACAGTAAATTTACCACAAGTGAATTCACTGATATTTTTACATCTTACACTGTAAGAACCATACCCCTCGAGAAAGTTTAATCGTTTAGGTAAAAGCCTAAGTTGAAACTCGGTGAGGAATCGTTAGCTCTTTCGTTTTAAAATACTTATCTAACATTTCCCTGATCACCAACCTGAAAAGTTACGTAACAAAATAAATTCCTGCAGTGAGTCTTAAAACGATTCACTGACGAAATCTCCAAAAGATTTAATCCTCTTCACGTAGAGTACGCATGAGCGTGAGGTTCAAGATTTGCCAACGCCATGCTGCTTGGAGTATTATTTTTAAATTCTTCATTTAAATACAGAGAAGTGTTTGTTTCGAAAATTCAGGGCCTCGCAGATTTGAAGTTTATTTAGAGGAAAGGGGTTGTTCCCAAGCAAGAAAACACGTAACTGAATTTCAGCAACTGTTTATATCTGTATCATAGTTATAGGTTAACCTTAAACCTTTTCAGTGACGATTTTTAAGCAAAATATTATAAAAAGTATTTTCTTTACAGAAACGATTAGTAAGGAGACTGTTTTCAAACGTATGGTTTATGATGGTACATATTTAGTACACCATACTTAAAGGATAAAATGTTTCATTGAAACGACGTGTTTAAGTAAGAAAATCACCGAAATACTTCTTACTTGAAGCCATTCATATAATTTCCTCTCCCATCTTGGAACTGCAATCAAACTTACGCAATGCACTCAATTCCACATTGTTCTCGCCCACAACATTGAAGCTTTTTTTTATCTAGCGTTTATATCTATATCGTACGATAAAAAGTAGCCGATTTAAAAATGCTGTAGTTTGCAAAAAGTGATTGATCATAAATTAGTTTTAGCCTGCCTTTAACACAACAAAGATGTTCAAAGAGAGAAAGGATGAAGGCACCATTTAGTATGGAGTTAAGAAAACGTGGAGTGGAATCTATACACAAAGTGTGTTTCTGCAAGGGATCCCGCGCGCATAAAAACAGTAAGATGAGAAGGAAGGGTACGAAACAGGAAAAAAGTTGAAGAGGAAAGTCAGAGGTGCTGAAAAACAAGACAGAAGTGAACCGAAAAAAGATGGTCCTTAACAAAACAAAAAACATTTAATTTCAAAATAAAGAAGACCTACCTAACCCTCCGCTCAGGGCCCTAAACTCACAAGCTCTTGAGGTTGGGCACCAGGGAACACAGGCTGTGGGGAACGTGCGTGAGCGCAGAGCGGTCGAAGCGCACCGTCTCCAGAGACGAGGTTCCCGTCAAGTCCGGGAAGACCTTCAGTTCCGACACCTCCTGCAGTATGCTGCACACGAGCAGAGCAGGAATTTAAATTCGAGGTCATCGTAAGTGACAAGTTTTTGAAATGAAGCAAAATCATTGCAATATATTTAATGGGGTTCTTGGTAAGGTGGCCAAGACACAAAGAGCTGGGAAGAAAGTTAGTCTTCATTATGTCCATGAATCAATGAGGCATCCAAATGAAATGTTTAGTGAGTTGTGTAAGTAAGTTTAGTAGTTTCATATCTTAGACATAAAAAAAACGGTGTCAAGATAGCGAGATAACGGGAATAAATTTAGTACGAGCTGTATAAAAACTGTAATTAAAAAGTAATTGGTGAATCTGTGGGTAAAAACTGCGTATATATATTAAGTGATTGCAATTGGTCAGTAACATAGGTTCTTGTTTCCATCCGTGAACATTTTTATAATTCAATTTTCAGAACTTTTATACACAGTTTATTGTGCCCATTGTTCGTTGGGTTAGGTTTTACAAAAAGTTTTCACTTACGCTGATTTTGGTAAGGAACTATGCATGTAAAAACATTAGAAGTTCAATTACAAAATAGTGGGGATGATAGTAAATTAGTATTCTAAATATTACTCAGTAAAAGTGAATACGAAACATGAGACGCAAATATAAAATTCCTCAGCGTGTATGTTCTAAATATAAATATACTAATCTGCACGAGTTTCCTGTACCGTAGGCGTCAAATAATATAACGTAAATACTGACAACGAACGATATTCGTTTGGGTTTTGGTTAAATTTTAAAATAAATCTCGATATGATGCCAGCAATAGCGTTGAACTAGAGCTTGTGGCACGCTGCAGGACAGGGTTACTAAGCTTGCAACTATCAGACAAAAGTTAACCCCTTTAACGCCCACATTTTTATACTCATATTACCGTTATCACAACCACTATCACTAAACCGACACTGGCATTAGGTAGTCACTGTTTTCAAGATGGGGAAGGAACTGCCACTCGGCAGTGAAGTTCAAAGGACACATTAGTGAACAAAGTGAATAAGAAATACAAGATATTATTGTTATTTTTGAAAGAGGACCGTTCAGTCCACTTGGGCGTTAAAGGGTTAATATTGTAATTCATTCCTGGACTAAAAATTAGACCAGTTGGTCCATTAGGCCATTTATCAAGTATCCTACAGTAATTAGGAATGGTACTTGGTATTTGTTTTTACTTTTCAATTATCCTTCGCACAGCTACAGTAATCAATCTGCATAAAAATAAACAAAAAATGTACCTAAAAGTCATCTAATCTTTTCTCAAATATATAATCATGAGGGAAATTACCTAACCAATATTCTTTCAATTCTCAGATTTTTTTGCTGACCTTTCAGCTGATGATGGATTGAGGCTAAAAAAATTCATTTTAGTATCGACTATAGACAATTAAAATATAGCGAGTGCGTTGTTCCTTGCCTTGAACTTCCTATTAATGACATTTTGATGCGCTGCCGGTGTACACGGCAGAAGCCTTGAACATTGAAGTAAATAAATATTTTTTTTTTAATGCTTCCACCCGACATAAGGTCACTAATCTCTTCAGGCAACAACAGATTTTGAATCTTACAATTTTTACCGAGAATAATGTACGATAGCTCTACAAGAAAACGGTATAAAATATCAAAGTGCACTTAAGAAAAATTGATCTAGTACGTAACGATCTTCGAACTTTGAAACGAGGACAGTAGTGACAAAAGTTAGCAAGGAACGGTAAATATGCTTCAGTATACTGGTGAATGGTTCGTGCGGACACTGGTGCGGTGAAAGCCGGGGAACCAATTATTGAATATTTCATGGTACTCAGATTTATTCATTAAAACAAAGCACAGACAAGCGCTCCATATAAATGAGACTAACAGCGGTACACAACAATCTCGATTGAAGTTATAGCTAAAAAATGAGATGTGTGCATTTCCAAAACTAGCTGTGGCCGCCGTGTTTATGAATGAAAAACACTGAGTATAACTGATTACCAACAAGACTAGAATACTAGCGAGGAGACGTGGCTTGAATCAGCCTAAACACAAGAAGAGATTTTCTTTATTTTTTGTGTATTTGCATCAAGATTAAATGAGTTCGCTCACTCATTTACGAGCAATCAGCAAGAAGAAAATAAAATAAAATATAAACAGTTTATTTCCAATAAAAGTCGCTGCAGTCACTCCACTTGAAAAAGTAAAGTTAATTTGAATGAGGAAGAAAATTTTAAATTTATTCTGTCAAGAGGGAAACTCAGACATCAAAGAAATATTGAAAATAAAGGCACTCTCAGACTAGAAAAAAAACGTCTCAGAGCAAATGTTCAGAAACTTTCCGGGTAGATAGAGAGGCTTTCTGGCGACACATAGTTTCTACCAAACCAACCGTGCTCACTCGAGCAAACTTCGCAGATAAAAGGCGCTGAAATGTTAAGAAAAAATGACAAGAAGGTTTCGCGCAAGATAAGAAAGGAATGAAATTTATAAACACATTGCATGTGTTTAGAAATAAGCCAGAACATATATTAGTTAAACATATGACTATATGATGAACAGATATTTTTCTAGAAGTATAAAAATTTTCAATTTGATCTTAAGAACAGTTACGATTTCTCAAACTAACGAACTTTTAAAAATTCCCTTGCAGCTTTCATACATAGGGTTACCGGCACTTTATCGGACAAAATTTAACTTAAGGCTGAGACTATTGCAATTAACACTTTTTACTCAATTTTTGGAAATGTATCATTAAAGAGTTCCGACGACTTGAAACTTTTATCCAGTCTTCTGAATGTTCCATTACATCAAAGACAAAAATTTGTTTGTTTACACTGTATTTCATCGGCTGCGAAGGAATTAACGACAATGAAGCAAGTATTCAATGCTGAATTAGTGAAAATGTAAATAGTACTTCACGCGTTCATTCAAGAATGTTTACTGTAAAAATTTACTTGAGAAGAAACATGGCATTCCGATGAAAGTCATTTTACATCCTGCTAATGATTTATCGTTAATATCAATGCCTATATGAGGCGAATCAGAGTTCGGTCGTACAAGTAAGTCATGCAGCTCTTACATTGAAATGTAACAAGCATTTCGGCAGTTAAAAACTTCCTTTAAAAGTAGCTTCTGAAAAAGTTGATAGGGGAAACCAACATAATAAGGAAAAACAAATATTGACTCACAACACAGACACCAAAAGTATAATATTTCTTTCAACAAAATTGAATTAACTATTCAAAATATATGTAGTGAAAAATAGGTTTGAATACTTTTTAAACAAAGTTTTACGCATGTGATTTTTACTCACAAGTTTCGACTGCAAAATGTGCAAGAAGCTTCCGAAAAACCTAAACTGTGCGTAACCTAACGATGTTAGGAGCTGCAACAGTTTTTTTAATATTATAAGTATGCTCAAAAAGAAACACTACAAGAGGTGCAGGTACAAGAAAAGCACGACTCGATAACAGCACAAGTGGTGAAACAATGTGAAAGAATACATTATTGCTGCACACGCATCAAGAAAGAGTTATTAGAATATTTCTAATAATTTATGAACTATGAAGCAGCGTATGGAAAAACAGACCACTGAAAATTTGTCAAGTTGAGTAAAAATATAAATAAAAAGTTCACGTTACATGTTACGTAAACTTAAACCAAACTCGTTTGCAACAAGAGATGAACTTCAAAAATATCTCAGTGCTCCTGTAACACATGTCCGAGAACGAAATGTAATGAACTTCTGCGGAAAGAATTCAAATCACGATCTCCTGCACAGACAATTTGGAGAGCGATGATGAGTTTCTTAGAGCAACATTGGCGGCTGATGAAAGGACGATAGAACTTCATGCCCACAATGTAGTCATTCATGCATGGAGAAAACAAGGAAAAGTTCACACCCGGAGAACAATATTTCAATTTTGAAACATGGTGGTGGGGGCTAATTGGAATGGGAGTGCTTTGTAGTTAATGGTACAGAAATACTTGAAATGATTGAAGGAACTATGGATAAAAGTAAATATCTAAGTTAGTCCTAGAATTTTGAAGATATGTGTGTACAAAAACTTGCTGAGAAACTGGATATTAGATCTGAATGAGTTTCGACAGGAAAATGATCTCAAACACGCAGCCTAAGCAGTCCATGATTGTTCATAATGCAACACTATCAAGGTTCAATCTTGGCCTTGTTAATCATCGGATTTACACCCGAGAGGAAATTTTTTGGGAAAAAGCCAAAGTCAGATTCACAAGACGATTGACTAATTTTCGTGAACTTAAGATTAAGAAGTATAGGTTAAAGATTTCACCCAAATCTCTTTATAACTTAGTAAAAACTTGGCGGGACAACCTGAGTGCTGTAGCTGAACATGGAGGAGCAATACCTAAATATTAAATTAATGTCTTTGAAATGTCGAAGTACTTTTTTTTCATCACGTATTTTGCTGAATTGGATTTAAATTTTACGTATACCATACGTATTTTGCTGATGTGTTTCCCTCATGCTTGTCGGTGTTAGTGGTACATTATGTCTTGGTTTCATAGTCATGTACCTACAACAAATGTTTCAAAATTTCCCATCCAAGAACTTGACTTTCTTCACTCTTTGTATTAATTAGGAAATCTTGAGATATAAAAAACAAGAAAAATTTTACAACAGCCTCTAACACTCTTCAGAAAAGTATCCTGAACTAGTGCGAGTGTTTCAGCTACGTCAGTAGCTTTTTTTTCCTTATTGTGTGAAACGCTCAACTTGTGAAGAAAAATCCCATAAAGAGATGAAATTTTCAACGAAAAACTTTTTTATAAGCTGAAGCATCAATTTCCTAGCCTAGATTCATTAGCTGACACCACACACTACTTCCTAAATCAGTAAATTTCTAGGCTTAAAATTGAGCGAAAAACGCCGAAATGAGGTGGTAGAAGAGCATGCACCACAATACAGGGCCTAACGAAGCTAGTCTTCTCTATGGAAGACTGATGGTTAGACTCCTCTGATGCAACTCGCACCCAACCCGGGCTTCATAAAATGCCTCGGGATGAACATGAATTTTCCGGCGACTGGTCATCGCTTCATCCATCTATCGAAGTTTTGGCGGTCCAAAAACTAATTCGACAAGACAACGGCAAATAAGCAACTCGTCTAAGCTCCAGGCTCTGCTAGCAAATAAAACTGGAGCAGCGAATCTTTATTTATTGGCCAGATCTGCCTTTTGCGACCCGATAAAAGTTTGGTCTTAAGATCGATGAGATTGTTTCAGATGAAAGAAATTTTCCAATCGCTATATTTACGGAAATTATTTTGTATTTCTTGATAGTCATAAAATTACGCTAATACAGACGATAAAATACGACGAAAGTTGTACTCCTTTCTTTTTAGGTCTAAACGATTATTTGATTGCTCTCTTATGGTTGCGCTTTTTATTTTGATCGTAAGCATGTGCTTCAAACGTAAAATTATTCACGGGTTACCTTGCAATGAACAAATACTTTCATTTTTTTTAAATTATAAATGACGAGCTTCTAAGTCAATAAAACTTACTTAAAGTCTCCCGAAATTGCAGTTCAACAGAAACTATTTGGCAGCAGTAATTGTTAGTCTATTTTTTAATTACTGATCAGATTTTCAATTACAGATCCAACATTAACTGAAAAAAATAAGTGTATTTTCACCATTATACAGCTTACTTTTTCATGCCGATGGACGTCAGCACAAAAGGAAGATATCAAACCATGGTCTCAGCATCCGTTTAACTTGGTAAACAAAAATTCATGAAGTTTTTGGGCTTCGTCCAATCACTCGCGTTTTTTCCGTGAGGATAAAGACTTTTTTGCAGCATTTTAACTTAGTTCGAGCTACGATCACCTCACTTCGCACAACGTCAGCTGCAAAGGAAATATTTCAACTAAAGCCGCGCCAGCGACTTTAAGCAAACTGATAACTAATGCATGGCCTCAGCATGCAAAACGCGTGGTAGCATTGCTGGATGTACATGGTAAGAGCTTTGCTGGAGAGGCTTGATTCATGCACATACATCTCTTACGCTTTCCTTCGCACACGAATGGCTGAAGGCTGGGCATAAGTATCTCCAAAACGGAAATAACTAAAAATGTCTTACAACAGCGATTCAGGCATGATCATTTATAGACAAATCAGTTCCGATACTAAACGTTTGATTTTAGATAGAGGGTATTCAAAATTTAATGAATACCCCGCTTTCTGTACCAACAGTCATCACGTAAAGGGCATTTGAAATGGATTGTTTTATATATATATATATATATATATATAATGAAGAACACTACTTTTAGGACGCTATCTAACTTTAATAACGCTTTTCAAGCTAAAACGTAACCAGGACTCACCATGTAAAGAGTGATTGCCAACACCAAGTCACCAACGCCTATTTCATCTAATCGAAATATTAGGCATTGGTGAGGGTCAGCAATAGCAGTTACGACGTCGTTTCATCAAAAAAATTACGAGCAACTTAAAATTATCACCCGCTAAAAATTTATAGCGTAAGTCATCTCACAGCTTTGTTTATTTTATGAACAAATGCTCAAAATCGTTCGATTTTATTGGTATTTTTGATTTAGCGTTTCAGCGTTTGCATGCTGCTCTACTAGAAAGGACACTAAACGTTCATTGAAATTGAAACCATACGTGAATGAAGTCTGGTTTATAAGAAACATGATTCTAAAAAAATCCCGGAATGAGGAAAAAAATTGTCAAAATAAATTTAGAACGGTAAACGAAGAAAATTTGTGCCAATTTTCCCATTTCATAGTTTTAATTCTTCGATTTTCAATCAAAGATATCTGGGAAAAGGATAGATAAGGCCCTCGTTTTAGAAAAACGATGTGTGCAGGTGAGGGAAGAAAAACAGTTGAGTCACACTAATTTGAGATGCCGAAAGGTAAATGCGCTTTACAGCGCCATATAGCACGGGTAAAAGTATATATCAGTCATAGAATAATTCAAATATCAGGCATACGGTAAATATCAATTGGAATCAGTCAAATAGCATCCATGCGCGTACCACGCAACATTAAAGAACAACTTTAAAAATATTTGTAAAACACTGTTCACCATTTGATGGCTAAATAAATACAAACATTAGCACATTCAATTTTCCTAGCGGCAGTTTTGATTTGTATTTAAGTATGCAGCCTACATTGCAAGATCACTCCGAGATACCAGATACCGCTTTGTCTTCCTGGAACCCCATAACCATAAATCTGAGAATATATTTCTGAATTCAATTTTTCATCAAAGTCTAACATAGCGGTAAAATATATTCAATCTACATAAAGTTGCTATACTTTAGATCCATCCTTACTTTAGCTTTGATTGACTACAAAATACATTTTTCTGCATGTATACATACACACATCTGGGATACAAAAGAAACTTTTCTGTTTTATAAGACGCACATATTATTTTATAGATGTAGGTATTTTAATATAAAAGAGTAAATAGATATAACATTATCCTAACTAAAATCTCTTAAATTCATTCGCACGTGCAAAGAGCAAAAGACTTACTCCTCCAATGAATTAGAACGACAGTCACATTGAAATGCCAGTTAGAAACAACTCATAAGCAAACAAATACGAGTTTCAATACGCCCTGCAAAAAACTTTCGCCAATTCCAGTGTTACAAGAAAAAACAGCTACAAAATGTAGAAATTAATCTAAAAACTTTTAGAGGTAGCATGAAAAAAAAAAATAATATACGGATACTGAAATAATAACTTTGTCAGAACAGTAATTATTACTCTGTACTCTCTTCTTTTCTTGAAAGTATAGAAGCAGAGATTATTACGGGAGAAGCGTGGGCCAAGTGAAGAAGCATGACAAAACAGATAAACAGGTGTGCTGTAGGGAGAAGACATGTTTCTAAGTTGCGTGAGAAAATTATATAGCTTGTTATCGTGTTCATAGGTTAGCAAATTTTCATATTATCATAGCTAACAAATACTTTGTTCAAGCAAATGATGGCAAATGATACGACTACACAAAAATTTACAAGATTATGATATATTTCACACACCAAGCGGTGTTTCACATTGATCAATCACTGTGTGTGATCGAATTTTCATTCGAAGATGTTTCAGAGAAAAAAAGAAAGATTTCACTCTTATACCATGACACCCAATACACACTCGTGAACTAGACATAGAACAACCCATCATACGGACTGGAACTTATAGATTAAGGGTATACCACCGGACAAGAGTTACAAGCATAGCACTGCCTCTTACTCCATAAGTAGCACCGGGATGTAAGCTTCATGAGTTTATTGCAGTAGCGTAATGAACATTTCAAAACACTTTACCGATTCCACCAAAAAGTATACTCCACGAAAAGATGCATTGATGCTTACTCTCAACCGAGGCATATTTACACCGATGGAAATGAAAGCCTCTACTGTATACTCCCATAGTTCCCATAGTTCCGAACTTTGGCGTTGATACTTACGAGTACTTTTCACATAGGTGAATACACAGTGAGGGAAATGAAAGCTTCTACACCCACACAGTGTTGAAAATATGAGTTGATATTTACTTTTACCGAGGAGAACGCGCGGTGAAGGAAATGGAAGTGTCCTCACTCACATGGAATTGAAAATATGCGTTGATACTTTTCACTGAGGCGAATTTGCAGAGAAGGAAATGGAAGTCGTCGCACTCACATGGCATTGAGGGCGGGCAGGGCGGAGAGCGCCTTGGGGTGCACCCTGTGGAGCGGGTTGCCGTGCAGCGAGACGGTTTGCAGGTTGCGCAGACCCCGGAAGGCGTCGTGGCGCAGGACTTCTATCTTGTTGTCCGTCAGCACGCTGGACACAAAATGATAATAAATGCTTACTTTATTGAAAAGAACTCATTAACCAAAATAAAAATATTCTACGTCATGAATCATGAAAAAGTTTTGAGACATTTAAATTCAAGTCTTAGGCAACTTTAGGCATAACAGAAAAGATACTAACACAAAATTCGATGTAACACATGTCAGGGGAAGGTTTAAAAAAAACATGAGCGTGAGCTTGTATTTGATCACCCAACTGATCAAATCAAGTATATAAATTGGTGAGTATCCTTTTGTCAGAACATTCAAAATAATTTAGGCTACAAGAGTTGAGAAATAATTTAGCTCTCAAAGTTTTCATAGACTGAGCGTGGTGCGATGTACAAGAGGGCGATCTTTCATGGCTAGCCCAGCCAGTTTCACAAAGCGTGCGTGGCAGAGAGAAGCAGCAAAGGAAATTTTACCACAGAATCAAAACAAATAACTTCACGTATTTTTCCGTTCCAAATGTTCGTGCCCAATAATTCAAACTAAATATTTTTTTAATTGGACGAACTTACATTAAAGATGTACCGAGTAAGTGTGAGACATAAAAGTACCGAACAAGATCAGGGACTGAGAATCATGCTGCATTACATCAATAAATAATTATGATGACGTCAACATCTTTGTAACATCTATTCTTTTAGCATTTTGGCTAAGAAACAGTGAATCTATTTAAAAAACTCGATTAGAAAAACAAAAATAAATTAAGACATCTCATAGGAATGGCGATCTGCACATATGTAATTTGATACTATAAAACGGCATAAACTAGTGTACAAGGCGCGTACATCGTACTCTACTGTTCAATATATTAGAACCATGCAAGATAATTTGCCGCAACATATCTCACTCACGTCAAAGGGCAAATAAAAGTAATAATTACATAACTTCATCATAAAAAGCTTGCTGATTCCTAAGTTCATTTAAATGATAAAAGATAAGTGCTGGAACAAAAGTATTATAATTTTTTACGATTGAAAAGTGAAAAATGACACTTGAAAGAATGCAGTATAAGCTGCATTTTCATCTTGAACTAATCATTGTATGGGTGTTATTTATCTCTTCCTAATTCCCATTTTTTGACTCATTTTTTTGTGTTTCGAGGGCGCTAGAGTTTTTCTTCACTTTGTGACGCATCAAACCGAACGCCAATTAAAGAATAAATTCCAAGGTGTAGTGAAGTGAAGTTACAGTCAACTCATCAGTCGAGGTACTGAAGTAAAGGAAGTATAGAAAAGCGAAACGCAAGTCACATCGAATCTTAAATAAATCATGATCTCTCGTTCCTTCTTGGCAACCTATCGGGACAAGTTAAGGCTATTTTATTTGCAGTACCATTCATGCAGATTTGCATAACCTTAAATGAACATACATATTTTTATAATTTATACGCTCAGGAATCACTACAAGTATATACTTTATGGGCAAAAACCTACGTGGTACAACGATCCTAATATTACACTAAAGCTTGTCCAATTTTTTGTAAGCTCTGCATCTAGCAAAACAAGAGCGTGTGTTGAAATTTTCTTCCAATTTTGAAATTTAAAAAAATTATTTTATAAGATCATTTTTTAGGGTATTTGAGAACTTTATTGAGCAAAGTGAACTGTGACGACTGTAAACGGACAAAAAATTTTACTGGTAAACTTCTGGAATCGCGACACGTCTGTCTGCTCTCATCGCTGGTGAACAAAGAACACCAAGTATCATCTTTCAGTCGCTGGCGGCAATGGGAACTCAACAACGCGCGCTGCTGTCTTTAGTTAGGTTAGATTGAAAGATTATTAAAGCCTCCTCAACCACAACAAAGGTGTTCTCAAGTGATAAATGAGGCAAGCACTATTTAGTATGGAATTAAAGGAAAGTGAAATCCTCACACCCTGCTCATTGAAACAGTTAGATTGAAAGATCTTAATGAGGCAAGATTAAAGGTGAAGAAGTAATTGGTACTGAAGAAAAGGACAGAAGTGAACAGAAAAAAGATGGTCCGTTACAAAACAGCTAAACCTTTTCCATTTTAACGTAAGATCTTCAGCTCAGGAACTCACATCTTCCCCAGAGAGCGCTATTTTCTACAGATACAACAGTCGTAACTCCCTGACGAGCCGTCATCATTGAGCTCATGAGCAGATTATAGCAAATATTTTAAAAACTGCTGCAGCTAATATTTCTCGTCATTGTTTTGTTCAGTCGATTCTTTGTTCACAAATATTAAGTGTTCCCATGCGTCGGAGAATTCAATAATTCTGAAAATAACAAAACTTTCTTCCACGAAAATATTCATAAATTGGTAAGTCCATGCGACCCATTCCCACAGTTTTCTCACTCTCTGACTGACGCTCCAGAAATAGCAATTCCCGAGCAAGAAATCAACATGTACCTCGAAAATCGAACTTGTTTTAGAACTTTGTTCAGTCTCCATTTAATTTGAGAGAATACTTTTATAAATGCCAGTGAACTACTCTAGGAGCATTTCCCTTGTTTTAAAAAACTCTTTGGTGAGGCAAGCGAGGTATAATTTTAAAAATATTACTTTTAGTGAAAGAATCGAAGAAAATCGAAGGCCATGCTTGTATTTTCCTTGGAATTTTATAGTTGTTTTTCCTTTAAAAAGTAAAAAATAAAGATAATGTATAACTTCAAACGATGTCAAATGAACTGAGTCATTAAAATATATTAATGATAACTGCCAGAAAAGAAATCCGGAGAACAAAAATTTCAGAAAATTCAATGTTTTATGGTCGGTACGTTGTCCCTTGGGTGAATATTTGTAGCAGATAACTTATTCTTTACGGCTTGAGTTCTTTAACTTGGACCATTTACGCTGTAAACTGCCCTTATGATGAACAATAAAATTATATGATCCACAAAATCGAGAACGTTTTGAAGTCAAAAATCAAGGAGGCCAAAAACTCCAGACCAAATGTCTACAATGAACGCTTGAGCGGAGATAATTTGATCTACAGAGGCATGAAAGCGATGTGTATGGCACCTTCAAATTGCTCCTAGTTACTATTTAAATTCGAGTCTATGTTTGCGCGCACTTAATCAAAGTATTTTTTTCCATATTTTACCCATTTTTTTTCCATATTTTTTTTCGAGTTTGCAAGAAAAGTAAATGAGTAAAAGTCTTTAGTAGTTTTACTAAGCAAGTAAGTGTTAGTACTAAAATTTAAACATTCTTTTACGCGAGACTTAAGCGTATAACTTTATGAAAGTACTTTGAATTTCATTAGGTATATTCTGAGAAAATATTCATCACCGCATTTATTGGACCCTCAAGTCTCAAGTTGAAATTCTACATCACATTTTTGAGTAATGCAATTAAAAATGCATTTCTTCTTTGACATTCCTTTCTATGTAATCAATTGCACGTGATGAACAACTAATTTACTATCATCAGAAAGCAGTCCTGCTACCGATTTATACGATATTTCCATAATATTAATCGACAGATTAGATTAGATTATAAGTTAGTTTAAGCCTCCCTAACCGCTACAAAAAAAAAAACGTATCGAAGAGAGGAAGGAGGAAGGCACCATTTGGTATGGAGATAAAGGAATGCAGAATCTATGCAGACGGGACATAGAAACAGTGAATTGGGAAAGAAGTTCATGAAACAAGATAAAAGTTGAAGAAGAAAGTAGTTGGTGGTGAAATCCAAGACAGCAGTGAACTGAAAAAGGTGCTCCTTAACATAGAAAAAACCTTTTATTTCAACAAAAAGAAGGCCTACCTAACTCTCAGTTCAGGCCATCACACATTTCCCCCTGGGAGTGCTAATTCCCATAGACAAAATAGCTGTATCCCCCTGAAGGGTATTAATCGACAGACTTCACGTTCCAACGTACACCCATAAATGAGTCAGCAGGTTTCCCACAAGAACACAGCACATGATATGAAAGATATGAAAGATGCAAAAAATAAGAAAATAAAGCAGGGACTGGACAACTGTAGGCGACACAGAAGAACTCACAGGTGGGAGAGGGAGGGGCAGAGCTGCACGGCCGTGGGCACGTCCGTGAGCAGGTTGTTTGCGAGGTCTCTGAAATGAAGGACGCAATTGAATTTCAGGTATAGTTCACATTGACGTTCTTCTAAAACGGTCAACTTGCTCTAGGGCATTTCTAAAATATCCAGAATATTAGCATTCTAACTCTATGCTCTGCAGAACGGCAAGATCCTACTTCATACGATTCACTGCTTACAAAAAGAGTCTTTGCTCGTTCTATCGCATAGGAATAACCACAAAATCGCTCACAGTTTGAAATTTTTACACCTAAACAAATTATTGTTATAGGTTCTTTGTCCTCAAAAATGTTGAATATAGTCAATACATAGTTTCCAAATTCTTTGTACAAACAAGTATGTCTTCTTGTGACTTTAGTGCAAAGAGTACACAAATTTAAAACATCTCACTAAGTTCAGAAGCGCAGAAGTAGTACATCCAAACATTTCACTGAAATTTTGACGGTACAATACAAAATTCCTTTCATGTATATACATTATTTCACAAAGAATCTCAAATTCTAAAGGAAGAGATCGATTTTCGGAGTGCAATGAACTATAATTTATACCAACGCCAAAAGGGAAGAAAACTTTCGATTCTGGAATATATCGCGCAAAAACCAAGCAATTTGAGTGACTGATGTTATGAATATGATGAGGACACGGAGGCTTTCCGCCTGTTTCTCACAGACGGAATCACCACGTCAGAAATGGCACACAACAGTCCCCAGCGCTGAAGAGCGAGCTCACTAGCGCGGCGTGCGGCGACACGGCCAGTATCCTAGATACAGCGCGACACAAGACCGCCTTACATCAGCCGTTCAAGAACATCCTCGTTAAAGTTTTTTGTCAATACTTTCACTGCGGGGCACACTCAGAAAACGAAAAGCGTCGCAGTTTGCCATTTTTTTCTTTATTTTGAGAATAAGACAAACAAGGAGAAGTACCTGCCAGCAATACACACGAACAGCACTCAATTGAATACAAGTAATTCGGGTTACACTTCAAAATTTTCATTCAAGTCTTTGGAGAGTTCGGTGACTATTTCGTGAGTAATAAATGACAGCAGGAAATAGAACTATTTCACCAAGAGTTCACGTTTCTCAAAGAGACGAGTAGAAACATATTTATGATATGGAGAAACCAAGCTTTGATACTCAGGACTCATGCATTATGCAAGTAGCACGGAGAGAAAGAGTTGTGACCTTCTTTCAAGACAAATATTCTCTTCTTGACACAAAGAGAAAAGCTATCGGGTGAAATGCCACTGTTGTAAGAACTTCAATCGCTTGAAAGAGCTAAATAACGTAGTTGTAAAAATTTATACTTTCGAAAGGTAATCTACACCAAATTTGCGGTCAACCTGAATTCAGAGGCAATTTTCGAAGAGCCTGGTAAGTTTAAATCGATTTTCAGCTCAAAAATATCCAACACACTTTTGCGAAAGTACTTTTCAATCACCATACGAATTTCATTTTCATTACTTGTCGCATCTTACAAGACGCGAATTTTGAAACATGTTTTGCGGCAACATTTTGCGGATCCGTACTGGTCCGCAAGACTGACGCAGCGTTCTATTTGACTTAAGTGCTCGTGGAAAAGAGTTTCTCCCTGGATAATCTTGAGTTTCTGTGTGATTATCATGTAATTATGTGCCAGAAAACTATTAATTCAATTCCTGTGTTCTCGAACTAGCTATACTTGTCGCTCCGCCACCATGTATTGTGTGTTTGATAGTGGTGAACAGCCGGTTCTAGAGCATTCAATGATGCTGCTGGAAACCGGCGAAAACACCTACATCGAGTTAGACTAGCCTTTCTTTAAATTCTGATGTTCTCCCCTACTAGGTACTGATGTTCTCCCCTACTTCTCCCCTACTGTGAACTAAGGTATTTAGCAGACCCAGTGGATGTGTGATTTTGCAAATTTGCTAAATAATTTTGACTCTGAATTTGAGCTGAATCTTGAACTTTAGTTTAACCCATCACAACTGACTTGCTTAAGTGTGAAAACATAGGATGTGAACTAGCAACTAGCAGATACTAGCAACTTCACAACTTAACCGTGCATCGCTCAAATTTTACTAAGAAACAAAAAATATTTTTTCTGTCACTATCTTGTTGGCTCCTCACCCATGAGCTGTGCTGGGCAAGTCGCGCCAGTCAGTGAGGTAGAAACCGAGAGTTAAAGTATTTTCAAAGGTAGACTGGGAATATGCCCAGAAATTTATGCGACCACTCGCCCATGTGATTTGTGTTTTCAGGGTGACGTTGGCCAAAGTGTACTTGTTGCCCTAGGGACAGTTACCATGTATTTAAATTAAGGAATTTAAATTGGCAACTTGATTCAAACCCTTTCAGTATTAGGCTGATCTATGAGATAGCCGTTTTTTGACAATAGCTAATTTTAGCTCATCTGCTGTATTCATGTACATTAACTTTAAGCTCTGATTATTCCGCGGCCGAATAGGCCGTAGTGCTAGTCTGCTGTTACCATTTTAGCTTGCCCCTGCACCAGAGACCTAACCTCAAATTTCTGCCCTCCAACAGGTATAGCAAAGAACACCAATAGTCCAGTTCATTTATGTAGACTGAAGTAGAAAGATTATATGCCGAATGAGGATACCGTCCCCCATTGTTTGTAAGTACACTGGGGTGTCGTCAGGTTGTCTCACCGAGGTTGTAAACCAGTACTACTGTAGCATTTAATTTGAGTAAAACCGTTGGAACTAATTTTAAAGCCGAATCCCGGTGACTAACCTTACAGTGTGTGTGCGAGTGTACTGTCCTTCTTTGACCACAGTGCACATATTTAGCGGTTTAAAAAATTATAATGTGAAGATAAAGGAAAAACTTCCACGTGTATGTTTATAAAATTGGATTTTGTATTAATGTGTGTTCAATACAAAGTATAAAAATGTATTTCCTACTTGGAAAGTCAAACATTCTTTAATATTCTGCCTCAGATATTACAATAGTTGTCTCATTTTGTTATGCCTTTGGCCTGACAATTATTGATCCCTTTCCATGTATTGGTATTCTCTTATTGCTATTCTCTTATTGCTATTCTCCTATTGCTATTCTCCTATTGCTATTCTCCTATTGCTATTCTCCTATTGCTATTCTCCTATTGCTATTCTCCTATTGCTATTCTCCTATTGCTATTCTCCTATTGCTATTCTCCTATTGCTATTCTCCTATTGCTATTCTCCTATTGCTATTCTCCTATTGCTATTCTCCTATTGCTATTCTCCTATTGCTATTCTCCTATTGCTATTCTCCTATTGCTATTCTCCTATTGCTATTCTCCTATTGCTATTCTCCTATTGCTATTCTCCTATTGCTATTCTCCTATTGCTATTCTCCTATTGCTATTCTCCTATTGCTATTCTCCTATTGCTATTCTCCTATTGCTATTCTCCTATTGCTATTCTCCTATTGCCATTTTCTTATTGCCATTTTCTTATTGCTATTCTCTTATTGCTATTCTCTTATTGCTATTCTCTTATTGCTATTCTCTTATTGCTATTCTCTTACTGCTATTCTCTGGAACTGGAATTCTTGCTAACATGAATCGACTCGTGAACTACCCAGACTCGCGAGACTGGCGAGATAGTTCTCTGTCATTAGGATATCATACTTAGTTCTGGCATTATTAAGTTGCTCTTCGTACCTTAGTCAGCTACTTCTCATCCATATTTGAGGTAGGAGTTTTCTTATTATGCGGTATTATATACCTTAATTAGTCAGTCGTTTATACCCTTGAACTAGGAGTTTTCTTATGTGGCTATTCCTCATTTTGCCACACAGTCTAAAAAATGTCCTTGTGCAGTTTTACGGCGCCACGGATACCTAAATAAAGAAAGAGTTCCACGCCCTTTTTTTTGTCCGTCCCCGCCCGTTACTCTGTCTCACAAGGAAAGACCATAAAGCCGCGGTTGAGACTCGACATTACTTTAAAAGTCACACAGAGAAAGAAAAATTTATATTGGGACCGTTGACATATATATGTCACCGTACTGCAGCTTTACCTGCACCGAATGCTTTGTGAAACACCTAAGTAAAAACGCCTAAATGAATTGGTGAACGAGGAAATTCTTCAGACCAAATACTTGAAGTAGGATTTGATTGAATTGTTCGCACGGCAGAGGAAAGGCGCTAGGACGCTCTCCACGTTATCTTTTTCTGCGCCGTCATTGTCCCACTAAAAGCAATTACATGCGGGCACTCGGAACCCATAACGGCGATCTCTCAACTGATGATCCAAAGTTCCCCTCATTACGCCAGGATGAGCTCGTTTTGGGGGGCCGCAAAAAATGATAGTAGACAGAAAAAGGAGCTACAGAAAGAAGAGATACAGAAAGAAGAGATACAGAAAGAAAAGTTACAGAAAGAAGAGATAATGCAACGCTGCACAAAACATGATCTGCTGCACGCTAAAATGACCTCATTTTTCTGCAAGTAAGTTATCTCGCACAGTTTAGCAAATACGGTAGTCCGAATCATCAATTCGGAGGTGAAAATGAATGAATTAGCGGAATGAACGGCATTTTCCAGGAATGAGAAAGTTGTGCTTACCATTAAGCTCATACATGAGATTGATATCAGTATCTAAACGAATGTGACCACTATCAGCCATTCATTTTGATGCAACGAATAAGAACTTCAGTACTTCGGTCTGAAGCAGTACAGTAACTCGAGCGTCCGATCACTACCGCTAATGAGACTTGCCCACCCGAAATCCCAAAGTTCGCTTCTCAAAATTCCACTCGATGTACTCACAAGTTCTCGAGGGATGGCAGGGCTGCGAAGGCTTGGGGATGAACTTCAGAGATGCGATTGCTACTCAATGACCTGAAAGAAACCACGGAATGCATTAACTGATCGGAAAAAATTACAGCACATATATTCGCAGGACAGTATTTACACACATTAATTTTAGGTTAATTACCGTTCCTGTTTTGGTATGACATAGGAAAACAGTAACTAACGTACAAAAAGTAAAAATGTTATATCTGTGGTAGCAAGGACTACAGGAATTGATTTCAAAGAGATATACTCAAATTATCGGTCTACTTTCACCATAACACCAATATACTATCACTTCAAAACCACTATATATCACTACTATCACTATAACACCGCTGTTTATCACTATAACATCAACTTTACACCGGCTTTACCTGTTAACAAGACATGAATAAAATCTTGAACGAGTCATCTCTGACTTGAAAAATTGTAAAATTTTTACAATTTTTTTTTCCAATTTTTTTTACAGCTTCGCTGTAAAATTCCCTGGCCTTGAATTTAATTCCGTCTGTATAAATTGTTTTATGTCAGTTCGGTTATGTCACAGTGATTTGGTAGCAAAGCAAGTGACGTTAGCAATCACAGTTTGCCGTAGTTTGATTGGCCATCTAAAAATTGTGTAGAACAAATTAGCCCGAACTCAGCGAGTCCGCTCTGAGCCGCGGCTAATTCATGGCAGAGACCAAGTTTAATTTTTCATCCCATAATTAGGTGGCTATAAAATAGCACTTTTAAACTGTCTGAAGAATAAAACGACAAAGAACGTAACTTCTGAGAGATTCATTATCAAATTTCTTGATATTTAAAGGAAAATGGCTTCATAATGATGAATAAAAGGAAGCGTTCCAACCTCAAGGATCATCTTCAGAATTTGAAACAACACGAAGTAACACACATTGATGAAATTCTGGACTAAAAAATGAAATTTATTATAACGCTAACTAAACAATTCTTAAACGGATGCAGGTTAGCGTCTTACGAACAAAACTCATTCTACTTCCCTTAATTTACTGTAAAACTTCGCAAATTGCTCAGTTTCAACATGTGGCCAAATGTACAAGCTGTAATAAACTCATATTTTTAACTTTTGTATTGATTCGACGGATAATAATTTTAAGAAGATGTGCAGTTGGCATCTTTGTGATAAAAAGGCATAGTGAGGTTAAACAATTATTCGGATAGTACCAAAAGATTCACTTAATAGTAGTTTCTAAAAAAAATTAAAACGTGAAACTTACGTAATCAGCAAAAAACAATGATATACATCACTCAGCATCAAAAATATAGTTCATTCAATAACGAAAATCCATGAATAATTTAAAAGATACACAAGGAAAAATGAATTGAACTCCTAGAATAAGTTTTAAGACTGGAATCCCAGCATATTTCGACCTTTATACTTGAAACTTCTGAAAAAACCTTTACGGAGTGTGATGCGATTGGATCAGGAATTTTTTAGGTTAATACTGTCGCACGTCAGAAGTCTGTCCGAAGGCGCCACAAGAAGCTGAATAAAAGGGCGTTACGTAAAGATACAAAAGATCGCATTACATCAGCAGATACTGCAGAAATGTGTAATCAGAATATAGAAGAATTTAAATATCCCTATTAACACTGTTGGTTGAACTGTGAGAAATTGAAGATGACTGAGCTCGGGAAAATCCCCTGATCTTTTAAATCCCAAAAATTTCCAACAATACGTTCATAAAATGTGCAATGTAAAGTTTAAACTAATTTGTTCAAGGCAAGAGATGATTTACACAAAGATTTTAGTGCTGCTGGAACACATGTCTGAAAGAGAACAATTACTAAAGAACTTTAGCATCACGCTCTCCACGAAATACACTATTTGAAAAGCAATTTAAATTCGAGATTAGAGTTGCAAGAGCAAATTTGAAGCGTGATGAGAATTTTTACTAGCATATTTTTTGGTTTGAAGTCAGCTAAATAGAGCTTACTGACCATAATGATGTCACTTATGCGTATAGATAAGACGGAACAGCCCACACGCAGAAGAGCACCATATGATGGCGAGGGGCACTATGAAATTGAGTTTTTTCGCATTTAGTGGCACGGGACAAATTATTGTTAGTAATTTGAGGTACTTCGGATGAAGTTGAAAGTCTTGAGTGACAAGGAGATAATTAAAAAACAAATACTGAGAAACTGGACCTTAGATGTGAATGTTTCTTTCAACAGGACAATAATCTTAACATACAGCCAAGACAATTCGAGAATAGTTACAATTATTATTATTATTATTATCATTATTATTATATAAAGTTTCAGCCTCCCTTTACCACGACAAATATATTCCAAGAGAGGAAGAATGAAAGCACCATTCAGTGTGTAGTTGGAGGAACGTGGAATCTATACGCTAGGTGCATAGAAACAGTAAGCCAAGGAAGAAGATCATGAAACCATAAAAATTAGAAGAAGAAAGTAGAAGGTGCTTAAAAACAGGACAGCAGTGATCCTAAAAAAGATGGTCCGTAATAAAACAAAAACCTATTCTATTTTAACAAAAAGAAAGCCTACCTAACCTTTGGCTCGGGCCCTCACATAGTCCCCCTGGGAGCGCTAATTCCCATAGACAGAATAGTAGTATCCCCCTGAGGGGAGAATAGTAACAATGCAATAATATCAAAGTATTGACGTGATCTAGAAAATCACCGGACTTAAATCAGAAAAATCAATCATAGAGTAAACTCGAAAAATTAAATCCACGTAGGTAAGACGACCGAATAATTTCAATGCGTTGCTGGTGTTTTCCAAAGAAAAATGGGCTAAGATTTTTCGCAAATCTGACAAGGATTTAGAAAAAACTTTGCGAACCGCCTAAAATCTGTAATTGTAAACGGAGGCGATGCGACTAAATATTAAACAGAATTCTTCAAGGTGCCTAACTACGTTTCCACTACATGTTTTGTAAAATTGCTTAGAAATATTGGGCAACCGATTAATAATTTTGAAATTCTATTATTGTTGCCCTGTTTTATATGTTACTGTTTGTCGCACTTTCTGTAAAATTCTAATGGCTTTGTGTCTTCAATGTCCATGGATGAAATGTAGTTTTTTCTTTCTAATTCCCCAATTCAAGTTCATTGAACACAGTGTCATTTTTGGCTAAGTAATTTCGCAAGAAAAAATTCACGTGTTTCTTGGAAGCACGAGTCCATTTCCTATTTATTTTCCCATGAATTTAACAGCAACTTGAGATGGAATTAGCAATATTTTGAAACTCATGGTCACTTCTCATGATCAAAGATTAAATAAGATTAGATAATAAGTCTGTTTATGCCTCCCTACCCCAGCAAAGGTGTTCCAAAACGAGGAAGGATGAGGCATCATTTAGTTTAGAGTTAAAGTCTATTTGTGTACAAGTTGCAATCCCACACAAGATCTCCTGCGCATAAAATCACAAAGTTCGGATAGAAGTTCGTGACGCAAGATAGAAGTAAAAGAAGAAAGTAAAAGGTATTGAAAAAAAGGACATAAGAGAAGCCGAAAAAAGATGGTCCGTAACAGAAGAAAAACTTACACGGTTCAATATAAAGGAAGGCTTCTAAAATTTTACCAGGGTACTCCACATTTCTACGTGGGAGCGCTTATTCCCATAGATACATAAGTTGCATCTCGCTAAGGGGCTTTGGGAGAATATGAAAAATCTTTTCCAAAGCAAGGTATGAAAAGTCTTTGCCAATGCGAGGGATTAAAAAGCAGTTGTTGGAAACAAATACGAATACAGTTTTTCATTGCAACTTCTCTGAAAACCGTGATAAAATTAGTGTATACATCGCTTTTAGTAGCACGAAATGTTATTCTAACTACCTACTTTGGTTCAGTCGACGGTATTCCTTGCGTCAACCTGAAGAAAAATATATTTTTGTGACGTTGCAGGCTACTGTTTTAGTGACTAGAAAGGAAATTAAATCCTCCTCATCATCATTATATAAATTAGTTCAAGACCCTCTTGAAAGCAAAATCGAGAATGAAAAGAGATGGGACCATAAACTGTAAGAAAATATTGTTCTATGCATGAGGTGTGTTTCAACATGAGATACGTTGCGCATAGAAACCGAAAGTTAGGAAGGTAGTGAAGACAAAAAAAAGGATAACAGAGAAGGCATGAATACTGAAAATAGCAAAGTGGGCACGAAAGAGCTTCATGCAGTGAGGTAAGCTAACAGTTTCTCCCCTGAGAGCGCCAGCTTTAGCATTTGATAGTCAAACCTAACTAATCTGAGCCTATTGCCTTTCTTACGCCTTCTGTGGTTGAACTAATCATGAAAAATTAAAATAAATTGTTCTATAACAACAAAAGCAGCGAAATATTTCAGTGTGTAGACACCACACCAAAGTTTTAGAAGGTGGGCAGAGAAGTCTGAACGCTGAGTACACCTTACAGCGACGGACGACGAGGTCGATAAGCTGGCAAGCAGACGAAGTTGTTCCTAAAAACATTGTCCCACCTTTTCAATGAAAAAGAGCGAGGGAAGAAATTTCCAGCTTCTATACCAACAAAGTTCAAACGATGCATCATAGGCACGCATTCCGCAAAAGGGAGCTCGTCAATATCAGGTGATGTAATTGGATTACTCACAGAGGAGCAACACGAAGAATACAACAGGCAGCGGTTTATTTTCACCTACAACTAAAATTCTATACCGCCGAGTTCATAAGCTTTCAATTCCGTCCCTGTTTTGAAATCTATTTTCGTATTAAACATTGTGCGCAAAAGCGTTCATCATGATATATGCACGCTAGCTGGGCACTCAGTACAGTGCAGTATAATTCTTTTCCCAGTGAAAGATTAAGCAGCTGGACGTTCAGAGACGTCCGTAGTAAAAGGGAACCTACCAAGATCACTATTCTCTCCATACACCACATCACGCATGTTGAAAAAATCTATAGCGACATGAACATGAAATCGGTTTCCAACTTTGGTGTACCTAAGCATCATCATTTGGTCCAGCAGCCGCGATGTAGTCTCTATGCCGTCACTTTAAGGAAGCAGAAATAAGTGTACTTTTAACATTTGAACATATGTTCAGCACTCTCTTGTTACTGTTGAGTCCTAATTTGAAACATTACCGCGAGTAACTGTCCATTACGAGTTCAATCTCGGGGTTAAATCACGACCAGCAGCGCGGTTGCGCCGCATCCATCTTTTGCCGACACTTAATTGCCGACGCTCAGTGGCGGCTGAAAAATTCCTGTCGACAATATTTCGATTGAAGAGCACGTGATATCGATTAGAATTCCTTTGACAAGCACAATTATAAACTTTCAGCTGAACAAGTTTCTAGTTTTGTCGTCTTATGATAGCAGGACTTCATCGAAATTTAATTGTTATGCACAAAAACACACGGGCACATAATATGAGCTATACAAAGAAACTCAATTCGAAGAAAAAGGAATGACAAAATAGTGGGACCTAAAAATGCTAATGGTGCATGAAAAAACGAAATGTAATCATTTTAAGTGATAGTGCATTTCATTCATTATTTCAGAAGTTGAAGAAAGCCTGCATTGAGCTTTCTAAACAGAACACTCGCGACTTACATCCAAGTATTGACTGCTCAAATCTTCTATGAGTGAATATATGTTGAATATAGAAAGTTAACGACAGAGATGACCGCACATTATTGAGTTACGTTGTATAACCTAACAAAGATTTAAGCAGAATCAGGTAGGTAAAATATGAGAAAGGCATCCTGTATCATGATAGAGGGAAAAAGCATGGCATAAGCAAGAAACGCAACAAACTCAATTCAAAAATCATCTATTTTGATTCATAAGGCGTTTCTAAAAGTTTGTGCTTGAGAGCAGCTCATGGCGTCGTGCAGCGAATGCGACAGGGCATCGTCCAGGCTGCCCATTGCTCCCAAGACACAAATGCCAGCCTCCGGACCATCACCATCGGAACTGCAATTTTAGCAATAATGTTCGATTGGTGCGGTTGCGAGACACCAAGAAGTCACGACACCGATAAAATCTGACCCACTGCAGACGGCATCGGTTGAACAGATAATGGAAAAAGTTTGCGCAAATTTCCATACTTATTGGCGGAAGCGGTTAACGTCGATTGGGGTCCCATTGACTAAACTCAACAGGATATTAACTCGCCCATGAAATGCACCGCAAAATGACCTGGCTGAACAAATTACGCAATTCTTATTTGTCCCATTATGTTTAAGAAAGGTTTACCAAATATGTTCTGTTATAGACATTAGACTCATGCAGCTTTATAAAAATTATTATCGTATTTTCATATCCATGATTATTATATCATTAAGGATTTATCGGCAACTTAACACTTACTTACTCATTCTCACACAGTAAAACAGTTTTTCCCATAATGTCTTACTAGTATTTGAGGTTTCTCATTAGTGACTCTACTAACTTATTAAGCTCTGACAATCTTGCCTGTATGCTAGCTTGTTCATCGTTCATGGTGTGCTTTCAATAATTGGGCTTAAATTCTGTACCATATTTCAATATTAAGATGCGGAAAACTTAAAGAACCTGATTCGTTCAGTAGATAGTTATGGTCTTTTAACATAACCTCAAGAGAAATTCACGTCTTCTCAGTTCAAAATAATCTCAGACGATGCACTGTGTCAATGGTCTGTTAGAAAAGTCCATCTTTATGAAAAATTCTAACACTGTTTCTTCAGCTAGATGTAGATAAACGATTTTCCTTGTTATTGGATTGCTACACCCTTGTAAAAATCATAGTTATATAACCAATTCTAGCTCAGAAATATAGTTGTACAAATAACCCGAACCAACGAGTCACAAGTGGTCTCGTTGATAACAAAGCACAACGTAGAAAATGGAACAGCGTAGAAAATAGAAGATGTACTCACAGCGTGGCCAGGTTAGGCAGGTGGGAGAGATCGTCGGCGCGCAGAGCAGGGAGAGTGTTCTCAGCCATGTTCCTGACGAGCAGAAAAGATATTTTACACGTGAGTATTTCGGTTTCAAATGATGGAGAAGATGGTTTTGCAGTACAAATATTAACGTAAAATTTGTGCGTGTGCAATGCTCAAATCACAATGTCACGAAGAAAATCAGTAGTAGAAAAACATCATAAATTAAGGAAAAATACTATGCATGGACTTGCACGATATATATCCAAAACAAAATGTACCCAAAAATATTTCAAGAGAAGTCACGATGAAAATAAGCATTCAGAAGCTTGAGGGGACTTTGGTAGTTCCGGTTTGCGGGTTCAACTAAATTTAAATAGAGCAATATTTTGTGGGACAAAAATCATACGATATTATGAACAACTTGAGCCACCCAGCGCTGATGTCGGAACTAACATGAGGCTATGCTCGTAGTTGAATGACTTTTCAATTAAATTATATAAATAAATAAAAAATTTCACACGTTTATAAATCGATTTTTTATCTACTCGAAGTAAGCTGCCCAAAACTTCGATAGCTACGCCTTGTGAGAGAATATACATTTGTTTTTGAAAAACTGCAAATATTGCATACATATTCTGGTATTTAACTAACTATTCTCCTCAAAAACGAAGCCCACAAGCTCATGGCAGTACTCGTCACTTCAGAAAGAGAATATGTCCTTTCAACCGTGAACATTCGTGTCGGCTCGAACAAGGAAACGTGTACCAGAGAAATTTGCACACTTTCAAATACATTTTTTTTACTCTCTGGAAATGAAATATGATCGGTTATACGAGCTCTCAACAACAGCATGAAAGTTTTGAGAAGCGAATGTTAAGACTTAGGTTTTTCTTCCAAACCCAGCAGCGTCCCCACTTCAACTCGAAACTTGAGGAAAACAAAAGATTTGAAGCACTGTGCGAATCTTATCAGAACACCTGAGGTAAGAATTAGTACACCGCCTTGACGAGAGAACATTTTTCGTTGCAGGTTCAGGCTCAAAAACAATGAGGTTATTTCAAGGCAGTTGTTTGTGAAAACAACAGCAGAGCGCTGTATGGGCGCCGAGAGCAGCTACTCATAGAACCGTCTTGCGCCGCAGCTCTCTTCTGAACAACATGATTCCGCACAGACGTTGTCGGGACCTTGAACGAAACAGTGGGTCATTGCCAAGGTCTTAGAATAATGTTTTGAGGTAATACAAAATCTGAGCAATCAGAGTATGTAGGCTTTTAATTTTACGGTAAGGCAATGTTAGTCAAACACAAAGTGATGTGAAATGAATACGAGTTAATTTTTTAATTTGAGATAGCGTTTTGTCATCTCAATCTGTCAGCAATCAAGTAAGCTTAGCAAATGGATTAGAATAGAAGAGCTAGTTTATGACTCCCTAAACACAATAAAGGTGCCTCAAAGTTATAAATGAGGAAACCAAAGTTAGGAAGGAGGAAGGCACCATTTAGTATAGAGTTTAGGTAACAGGGAATCTATGCATGAGGTGTGTTCCCTCACAATGCTCCGTGCAAGTAGAAACAGTGAGCGACAAAAGAAGTTTATGAAATAAAAGAAAAGCTGAGGAAGGGAGAGAGAGGTACTGGAAAACCGGACAACAGTGACTCGAAAAAATATGGTTGGGAACGAAGCGAAAAACGTATTCCATTGCAACGAAAGGAAGGCCTACCAAACTCTCAGCTCGGAACTTCATTTTTTTCAATAGGAGCGCTAATTTATACACATAAAATAGTAGCATCCCTTACAGAGGCTAACCAAATGAAAATTTATTACTCTTTCAATAATTTACTTGGTCTCTAAATGTACACCAATATTTACAGCAGATTACCTCCAACGGTAAATATTTTTGTTATAATACATATTATTGTTATATAAGAAAGTTTTAGCCTCCCTTAACCACGACAAAGATGTTCTAAGAGAGGAAGGCGGAAGGCACCATTTAGTATGGAGCTGAGGGAACGCGGAGTCTATGCAAAAGGTGCACAGAAATAGTAAGCTAAGAAAGAAGTTCGTGAAAAAAGAAAAAGTTGAAGAAGAAAATAGTAGGTGCTGAAAAACAGGACAGCAGTGAACCGAAAAAAGATGGTCCGTAACAAAACAAAACCTATTCTATCTGAACAAAAAGGAAGCCTACCTAACGTTTAGCTCGGGCACTCATATAGTCCTCCTGGGAGCGCTAATTCCCATAGATACAATAGTTGTATTCCCCTGAGGGGAAGTTATAATAACTTAATGATGTATTTTCAGTGACAAGTGTGATGTCTTTGCTTACACTAATGCCATGCAGCTAACGTTCAGTATTGATGGTTTAGGCATCTACATATGTTCCGCGCATCATGAAATCTTGCACTAGAGAATTGTTGCAAAAATAATAGAAATTGTCAGCTATTACTAAAATATTATTCACTAAGGGAATGTAAAAAAAAAAATTATCATGTAAAATTGCGCATTGCTACGATTAAGGCATGATTCGTCTAGCATCACTCGCGAAAAAGTGTGGCTTGCCAGCGTGTTTCATGATATCACAGAAAAGTTTATTTCTCATTTCTTCAGCAATCCTAGGAGCCGTTTTCCTCAGCAATCGAAAAAAATCATTTTGATGGTCACCGTTGTAAGCGTGTTCGAGATGCAAGTACCCTATTTTATGTACTGTTAGCTCTAGATACTCAAGTTTTCGGTTTTGATAAAATCACCTATTCTTTTTTCGAGCTATTGAAAACTGTTCATAACGTCGAATAGTTTGGTGAATAGTTATTGTTGATATAATTTGTTTAAACAATGTACATAATATCTGCAAAAGAGAAAGTTCTTGCTTTCCACTTTCAAGTAACGCTCGTAAATCGTAGAATAGTATAATACGAAACTATTCAGAAAATTACTAAGCAATCGAGTGTTCCGGGTTAACTTGTTTCCGTATAAGTAAAAGGCCATAAGCGAATTATAATGCATCTTGCTACACTCGTGTCCAACTTGCACAGGAGAAGTTATGTATTTAGAAACTGTAACAAATTCTCGATAACGTTCAAAAGAACACAGTTGCAGCAGAACATGAATTACGCAACATTATCTATTAGCTGGGCGTGGGTGCAGCTTTAGAAAGACTCGACGTTAATATTTTGTTTCTTCCTTACACGAGTTCATAAATTTAGTGGGATCATGGATTTGAACATCCATGAACGCCGGCGTGTGCACGACACATGAATATTTCCCAAGATATGCAACAAAATTCATTTTCTCAAGTTATAATTAATACAATACGGAAGTTTTCGAGCTTCTGATACAATGGATAACGTTATCGCAAAAATTACAAAAATTTCAATAATTACAAAAATATGTGTCAATATGTAATGCCATTTTTGATAATCTGTAAATAAACATTTAGGATTTGCTCAAATTGTGATACTGTAGTACATAATACGTAATATTTTTCTATATATGATGCACTCGAAAGAGTTACCCTTATTATCTATGAAAATTGATACGCTAGTAAATTGATTTTCAATAACTGCAAAACAAAAATGGGGGTCGTACAATCGGTTCCGATGATATCTTTTAGTTTGATCGACGTCGGCAGCGATTGACCGTTACCCTGCAAGTGATGTAAATAAAATCCGATTACAAACATAAAAAAATTCAGTTCATTCCTAATTTTTTCCAGGATGAAATAGTGAGAATAAATATTTTAATCTTACTAAAATGAAATATATAAAAATTATGGAGTATAGAAAATTTAATCCCAATAATTGCAGGGAAAACGTAAATTCTCATTAGGAAGGGACAATACTACTTTCTTTTACTTCTATATTGACCCAGGTAAAAAACTTTCTATTGTAAATATTGAATAGTTATACTCCGTAGATTTGAACTCTCATGGATTACGTACAAAAACAAATTTTGTATTCATGTCGACATTTACCTCTAATGTATTAGACTGTACAAACCAGTTGTGAAATAATTCAAAGTGAATTGAAATCGTTCAACACAATAGTGTTGAACAAAATAATTGATTTTACGTCTCACTCTTTCAGATATCTTAACGCCATCCCTTTCTCAAGGTATTTTTACAAACTACATTAAATTTTACCAAGAAATTACCATTTCAAAAAGCGGCATTAAAACATGCGTTAAAAATTCTGAACCAGTGAAAATTGTGCTGTTATGAAATAAAATATCCGGCAATATGTTCAATAAGACCATTCACCGTTTGAAAACATTTCTTCAGCAAGAAATTTAGCTCCTGCAGTAAAAAGCCGATTGCGTCTTTTCACCGTTTTAGACGTATTTCTACAAATTAGCCTAAGCCTCAGGCAATAATGATTCACCTAAAATGTTTCTGCAATTTTCCAAGTGAATTTTAGCCCTTGATAAACAAAAATCAAACTACCCCATGTTGTTTCAATTACGGCTAACCACACGCCATCATCAATGCCGTTCCCTTCTTCAAGTAATAATATCCAGAGACTTTGACCAAGATCAATCATAGCATTTTTCGAGGATAGCATTTTTGTTGTACGTCAAATGTTTTGTCATCGCTGAAGACGATGGTGAGAAGCGTGTGTTGGCGGATGCGAGACAGCAGAGCTTCAGCTCATGTTCAGCTTACGTCCCCTGTGCTCGAAGACAGATGTGGCTTTTGATGTTTAGATGGGGTGGTCTTCACGTCTCTGTGAAGTATTGTGAATAGGATTCATATAGACATATCACAGCCTTTTGCCATGTTTTGAAGGGACCTCTTTTCGTTCCTCAGATGCAGGTTATAATAAATTGTGAGCAAAGTTACAGCATAAATATTCACAGGCTTAATCGTCACTTCTCTGGTGTCTCTGCATTCTTCAGTGTTCTCCAAACAAGTATTGAGTATACTTTTTATACCTGAATTCCGATGGAAATTTTTCCGACTAGTGTAATTCCACTACAGAAATTCTGTTATTCAAATTTCTATCCATTATACAAAATGTCAATCCTGAGGAGCATTGCAACGCATTATAAAGCAAAATTATTCAATTATTGCTTAGTTACAATAAAATATTTCAATTCAATTCGTAATGATATATTAAATACCCTGCACGACTAATATAATACTAATTGAAATACTTGAATGACGTTTTTGGAAATAAATTGTCGAAGGTATGCATCAAAGATACAATAGCCTCTCTGCTGCCACCGGAGAGATACAGCATTCGACTCGAAAGTTAACCGAATTTTTGACCGGTACTCGCTTTATTGACAAATAGTACGGTTATACGAGAAGGCAACTCATTTAAAAATCTAAAGGAATTATGGAGATATTATTCAGAGGAATAAAACCATAAGGTGCCTGACTTTCATTGATATGATCGAACCTAGAATCTCTTCAAATTCTTATGTTTGGGGCAAAATATGATGTTCAAATTAACTCTTTTTAGCCTAGACGATGTTGCCAGGTGCTGATAAGTAGTTACGGTTAAATTTTAATTGAAGATAGTATATTTGAGAGCATTGATCGGAAAAAGGCAAATAAGGCAACAATGATTAGATTCCGGGCTCAGCTCCGTTAGGCCTTTAAATCAGAGACGCGTTCACCCGGCCACCGGTGACGAGGAAGTATATTTCCGCTCTGACGATCTGAACTCTAACTTCTTGGGCCGGAGTTAACAACTTGTCACAACAGTCAACTTAATTTACTCCGCCTTGGTGAGGTCACATTTTTCCGAGGATTTCTTGCAACGTCTCTCAAGTCTTCGGCCATTACGAACACGTGCGAAGTTTTTGGACGCGGCTGTAGAATGGCTTTGATTTGATACAATAAGAGTTACCTTCCGTGATTAACGCAGTTAGTTTATAGTACCGTTGGTAGAGAATTTATTTCTTTCAAATTGTCGTCAAGTGACCAAAGCCGTAACTTCATAAGTGTGAAGCCAGACACAATGCTCAAATCGACTTTTTTAGCCCTGGTGGTGTTTCCAAGTAATAAAAAGTCTGTATGGTCAAATACAGACTGCAACAAGTTCCAGAATTCACCCTCGCATTTACAAAGATATTCAGAGAAATCCAGTTTATTGGTAAAGTTTTCAATTTAAAAAAAACACTCACGAAAGATTTCACTACTAGATCAGTAATTCTTTAATTTGACGGTCGGGACAGTTCTTCAAAACTGCAAGATTCCTACTTCAGAACAAAAATTTCAATAACCCAGAGTAGCTTTAACGTCACCCTTAAAATTGCAGACGCATTCTTGAGTCTGGCCGAAGAGTGCGTGAGAAGGGGCCGTTAAGTGCATGTATCAAAAGTAGCTTGCTAAACTATTAAAAAATTGCCTCGCTGTGCTAAGACTATACATATTCGGAAAAAAGATAAAATATTATTCAATGCTTTTTAAAATTCTATACTTTTCGGTTTTGCTCAAAGCTCGAAATGCAGGGCTGCTTTTTGGGACCAATTTACGGAGCGCACCCGGCAGCCGTGACCTGCCAAAGCACAGTTCGGGAAGCGCTCGTCTGAGTTGAATTTCGAAGCGAGGCAGGGAGTTGGCAATTAAAGGCAGCTCTGCGCTCCTTCCCAGACTTGCAGACGTGACTACTTTCCTCAATAAAAGTATCTCAAGATTTGCAGACGAGCAAATAAAGAGAGGCGTTCGCAGCCGAGAGCCATCGACGCCTCCGCTATAAGCGACATAAAAAATCGTTCTCCGATGCATTAGGTCATTTTTTATAGATATACAGCAGCAGGAAAAGCCTCAGAGCTTTTCTCGAAATTTTAAACGGTATTTATGTTGATAGATGAAAAAACCACTCGAACCTTGCCGCGCTGTATTTAGAAGATATCTACTGAAGACACCATTTAGTTTAGAGTTTAAACAATCGTTTGTTGCTGCAAAAGAAGGTGCTGCAGAGGAGGAGGATTAACTAACGTGTATGATTGAAGCCCGGACGAGTTAGGATGCCGAAAAATTCGTTGATCCTAAGAAGTAAAACAAAACGTTTTTCCATTTTACATTGCCAGATAAGATCAGTGATATAGCAAATGAAGGCATGTACACACAACGTTTCATTTCACACGTTAACTGCTGGGGTTAAACTGCTGAAGTTCAATTGTAGACTAAAATTAGGTCGATCTTACTATCCAACACCGCAAATGACATGTATTAACTGGAATATGCCTTCATTCGGTTCTGATTGTGCACCCTCAAAATTCGTGTGGTCGAAAATATTTCGTTCAAGAGTTACAAGGACTTGAAATTTGAATAGTATTGGAGAAAAATACTCACTCTTAGAGTAGCAGGAAAATGAAGTGTAGAAAGCAGTTAGGAAAGCATTTTTATAATAAACACAAGAAACTGATCAACAGCCTTTCTCATAATGACTGCGACAAACAGATTTCCAAATTAGGATAGGAGACTGGCGTTCAAACGCCGATGCAATAATTGCTGGACGAGATCGAAGACATCAGGAGTTTCACGAATCTCTGTGGAGGCTTCAACAATTTTACCGATGAGGTCTTCTTCATAAGGAGTCAGCGTTTCGAACACCAAACACTTCGAATGTTCTCCGTAACGGAAATTCATTGGTGTATTAATTCTGTCGATCATACAAAAATAGCGCTAAGTTCATTTTATAAGATTTTCTGGTGAGTTTTTTAATAGAATTTTTTTATGGAGTTTTTAAAGGAGTTGAAGTTTATTTATTACGTGAATAGCGCCTCCTAGCATCACAACAGAACAGAAACTGCAAGTCTAGAGGGTGTTTTGCATCTAAGAGAGCCAAAATCTGTTGAAAAATAAAAATTTATAATTTCGAGAGTCGCCGCTTTTTTGACTGATTGACAGAATTATCAGGAGACATTGGTGACCACATCAAAGGCCGCTACGGCCTCTTTTAGGATATTTTTTAAAATTCCTTTCTTAATTTAGAAACGTTTTTGATGTCATAACAATTAATGCTTTGAGCACGACGTGAGCAGCCGGCGGTCGTTGAGGGAATTTCCATAATGCTGCGGACCGACCGGTAGTCACGGACTAAATTTTCATTAATACTTAAACAAAGCTAAATGAAGGCATGATCTAGTTATTGTATGCGAACTTCAAAATGGCTGTCTTCAATCGACATTAAACTTGAGAACAGTATACTGAACTTCGGTCTATCTCACTCCAGTCAAAGTGTTATATAAGGCTGTTATACTGATCCTCGCGTTCATAATAATAGCACTTAGCTAACTTCTACATTTTATTTCAATTCTACTTTCTAAGGACGAATTTTTCTCTAATACGTTTCAAATTCCAAGTCCTTGTAATCCATTAACGAAGCATTTCCTACCAAATAGTCACCGAGTAATAAGTATTTATTTCAGCGGGGAAAGTTTGTTCACCTGAGTGGCTGCCCCGCGGCATGTGAAATTGGGAACGTGACAACCGATGGGTCTCACACATTATGATATCCCCTTCAGTGACTGCCGCAGGGTCACGAAACAATCAAAGTATTAATCAGGAGGAATTGGTTGTGGAGGAAAATGTGTGCGAGTGTTCAAGTCAGTTTAGAATTTAAGTTAGCTTCAGCTCCTCAAATTACAACAAAGGTGTTCCAAAAAGACGATGGATGAAGGAACCATTTAGTATGGAGTAAAGAGACCGCAGTATATATGCATAAGGTGTGTTCCCATACAAAATCCCATACGCATAGAAACAGCACGTTAGAAAGGAAGTTTATGAAACAAGAAAAAAGTTGAAGGTGGACGTAGTAGGTATTGAAGAACAGGACATCAGTGAACTGAAAAAGATGGTCCTTAACAAACAAAAAACCGATTCTATTTCATCAAATAAAAATCTACTCAATTTATAGCTATCGAGCAAACATATTCCCCTTGGGAACGCTAATTACATTAAATACTAAAATTACATCTTTCATCAAGGATGATTATAATTCGGGCAATGTTTTTGCAATCGTTGAAAAAAATAGATTTGTAGAAAATATGTACTCCAGTGCTAGTTAGTTTTGAAAAAGGCAAATAATAAAGCAAAATGAAATGAAGTATAGCAAAACATCCAGTTAATTCAGACGGGAATCGATGAACAACACAACACAACTTTCTTGTGAAGCTGAAGTACTGCCCGACACGGTGCTTTTTAACGCAGACACCCGGTAGCCTTACAAAACATAAAATTGTCATTTGAAACTTCCCGGAGATTATCACGAAAACCCTATTCTATTGAATGAATCATACTTGGAACATGCATAGCCTAACTGTCGGTGAAACGAAACAGTTTATTCACCTTTAATTTTAACATTCCTCATGTGAAAGCGCGAGATACATTTAAAACATTGCGACTATCTACCCTGACCCCAACAAAACAGCTCTGAACTGCGCTAAGCAGGCTTTACTGCAATACAATTCGAAGACACTGGTATCAATTTTTGACCATGTAAGAGCTAAACCGGATACAACCTCGAAATTTAATTTCGGTAGGACAATCATCTATCTCCTCTATTCAAACCACAATTACTTAGGCGAGGTAGTTTTAAAGCAAACATTAAAAACTTCGAATGAAAAAAAAGGTGGCTACGTCACCCATCAGTTCTCCACGTAAGTTAGAAATTACAGCCACGTACCACGCGGCCGGAGCCGAAAGCAAGGCGTGTGGATTTATCGTTTATTCCAAAAAATGAAACGGCAGAAAATTTTAGTAGTGCATTAAGGGCAGCTTATAAAACTAAAAAGCTTTCCCTCATGCACGCTATTCTCGACGTGTTAAGACCCTACAAAAATTAGCCAGCGTTAGACTTTCAGTAGGAGGCGAGAGAAAAATGTCGAAACCGATATTGGCACGAAATTGGCTTAGGTGTAAAACCCGGGGCTGGTATCGATTAGACTTCTTGCTTCAGCAGCTCTTTCTTCGTTGTGAGTAACTTCTGATGCGGGGCGAAGAAGTTCGAGTCCGAGGGGCTTCCGTTGCATCGCTCTTATTTGTTCTGATAATTTCGTGAACATGGCGTAGAACAAAAATCTATTCCACCACCTCTGTTAAACATTCCTTTTTCCAAGCACAAATAATTTTTAAAACTGGGGGTGCATTGGCCGCATTGGAAGCAAACGCCTTCGGCTTCCTAAGAGGAAGTTTTATCTACACCTAAATAAACCTAGCAATCAAGGCGGGTGAGAAGCCGCGGTTAATCATTTAGAATTCTCAGGTCCAAAACACTCGACTTCATAGCCGAAATAGAAATGAAGCCTCTAGCTAAAAGAAACTACATTGGCGGCGCATTAATTTTGCCAAAAATGGATGCTCATTCATTCAAGCGTGGCCTTACATTAATCTTAGTCAGCTGCACTAGATTCAACTCTGTGTATCGGCTATAATTTCGAAAGGCTAACCTCCATAAACTATTACGGCTAATGCGAAAGGTAAGTGCGTAAGTTATGGAAAAAATGTTAACCGAGCACTTAAAGGTCATAACAAAGGTTTGGGTTGGAAAAACTCATTAACTGCAAAATGAGTGTAGCCATCGCGATCTTGATTATAAGGCCTACTATTTAACTAAAAATTTACTAAGCACGCGTATTATTGAAACATTGCGTGAGACAGAAATTTTCACAAAAAATATATTAAATTTGTAAAAGGCGATTGCTAGCATCGTTCGGGGCACCATTCTTAATAGCGTTGATGGAGGGTCATGTGAAGGCTAGAATATATACATAAGGCTTAATGATATTTGCAATTTCACGAACTTAGTGATTTTTTTTGAGAAGGGGTCTGAACCCACTCTAAAAAACTGAATAAATGCTTTTATACTGCACCAAATTTCTCCAGGGTTAAGATGCGTTGCTAACCATTTCGAAATGCTGCCTTTATCAAGCAAAAATATTATATTTCTGTACGGTATGAGGTTTTTTCATGTGAATAATTTTCATAAAAAATATTTCCAGAACAAAAAATCACAAACATGCAAGTCTGGAAAATGAGCTGGTCACAACAGGTCACAGTAAAGTGAAATTATTCGTAGAAAAATTCATCTTAGCATCACAAGTGTCTCTTTTGCTCTATGAAGTGTTGGCTGATATTTAAATATTTTAGGAGAATACTTGGCAGTGACGTTCGAGGTATTCCTAACTGAGTTCACTTGCACGTCGAAGGTGTAGGCTGGAGAAGCAACGCGCTTGTAAACACGCTGAATGGCGCCGTTATTGCGATCAGTTCGCGGCTTGCGAGAGCCGCGTTTGTCTCTTGTGGATCCAGATTCCATGAATTTAGACACCATAACTTCTATGTTGCGTTTATCAGGACTTCTTTGATGTCCAAAAATATTCCTGCAATTTCTTTGCGAGGTAATAATTGCTTCGTTACGCAGGAAGCAGCGCAGCACAAGTTTTGCTCGCGGCTCTTTAGGGTAGAGCACTATTTTGTGGGATAAAATTTGCGATTTATGAGAGTAGTACGTAACGATTGATGGTGTATTAGATACAATACATCGATAAATTCCAAATTTTCATTCATCATGTGAAATTATTCCGGACTCATCAGGCTTAATAATTTTCTGGGTACCGATCTTTGAAAAGGGTGTATTTAATTCAGATAAAAGAAAAAGTTATTTCCAGGATCTGGAAAAACTGTATCAACAATCGTGGTTCAAACAATTGTTGTTGTTCAAACTGTGTTGTGGTTCAACAATCGGGGTTCCAACCCAAACATATAGAAATATTTTTATATTTGTGAGCGAATGTTCGGTAAGAGCAATCTTTTACGCCATTAAGCGTCTGTTAGATGATCATTGTCATTACGATATGTATAATGAAATAATAAGTGTCGATCAACAGGGTACTTTTAGGTGACGAAATTCATTGTGACATTAGATGATAAATGAAGCTCAACTAGGAAGTTAATGTAAGAGTGGTGCATAATTTTATTTTCCCTCGTAAGAATCTCTTCCATGGCGAATTTTGTAAATTTCTCCGCGGTAGTTGTCGAAGAGAAGCATAGTTAAAAAATGCAATATTTTCCAAACTGCAGCATAATCATAATTTTAGCACACTGAAATCAAAATACATGAAAGTATTGGGAAAAAATCTTGGTATATTTATTCATTTGCCACAAAAATCCTGACTCGACGATACAACGGCGTAGGCCCAATGTGCAGTGTGTAAACGCAACGCGATTGAGTTCTATTCCATTTATTAATGTCTTCGCTGAAATTTGCTCATGAAATCGCGCTATTTAAACCGTCATAGAAGAGACCCTCGATGTTCTTAAAAAATGGACCTAATTCGTGGCTTTCAAGTTTACGACATTTAAGATACCATCTTAGTTCGCGTGCAGGCTTTGAATTTAGAGCCTCAGGTCTGGGGCTGGTCAAGGCTGGTTCAATTTAAGTTTTGCCGAGTGTAATATGAAGAATGTTCGACATCAGCACCTTATCTTCGCGCTGCAAGCATCAGATAAGGCGAGCTATGTAGACTGGAATTTTGTGCACCCACGTCAAATTGTACATCACCTCTAGAGGAAATACCAGAGAGAGATCGGGTCCTTATGAGCAAGGATTAGGATGAATAAGGCTTATGGTGTGTGTTTACGAACGATCCAGTGATTGTAAGGAGCATAGAGGATCTACATAGGTTCTCTACGTGGGTTGTGAATATATTCTCGGGCAGGATATATAATTAAATGGTAAATTTTTCAACACTGCATGAAAAATTGACTTAGCGAGAGAAAATGAGATTGGTTCTTTTGCAAATTTTCCCAGTTATTAGAAAAGAAAACTCTAATTTGTGAATGAAATTCTAACGATTTAAACGTAATAAAGGCAACGTAATGCAAAGAAAACTTCTGCAACTGCACAGTAGAATGTTAGAAATTTGATGTACGAATTACTATCCACGAGTGAAGGAGTTTTATACCGAAATAAAATAATCAAGCAAACCCTTTTCTACCTATTTTTTTTCTATCCGCTTAGATCATTAATTGCAAAAATACAAAAAGCGTAGCAGACAAAGAACGAGAGATAAAGGAACGGAAAATTTCTCAAAGCTTCGTTTAATCAGCGTTGTCGAAGGCAAAAAACAAGCCAAGAAACTAAGTGTGAATTTAAGACTTTTGGGAAAAAATACAGCGATGTTGAGCAGCAAGTCGTCAGTCGTTGCCGAAAACTAACCGTCCGAAAAATAGAAGAGGCTCAAATATTTTCGGATTTAGTCTCCGTTGGTCCGATGCAACTGAAAATATATTTCTTATGATAAGAAAAAGGAAAACTTTAAAAATTATAAATTAAAAACTATGCAAACATACCAACAGGTTAGATCGATATTTGTTTTCTTATTATGACTTTTCTCTTTCATTTCACTTTCATTGACAAGAAGCAACACACGGGTTAATAATCTTTGAATTAATTTCTTTGGTACCTCATGGAGGTTGCAGATTGTAAGAGTATCAAGTTAACTATAGCTTAGCTGGTTCTGTTATTTTAAAATGCCTTTACATCTTTGTTGTATAATGTTCTAGAGAAAGAT
This sequence comes from Morinoia aosen, assembly GCA_030386875.1. Taxonomy (NCBI): domain Eukaryota; kingdom Metazoa; phylum Arthropoda; class Malacostraca; order Amphipoda; family Talitridae; genus Morinoia; species Morinoia aosen. Next base: position 60,471,222 of record CM059562.1, read on the forward strand.
TTAAGCTCTTGAAAACGGTTCAAACTAAACTTAAAATATTCAACAAGCAAAATTTAAGATCACAGAACATATTGACAATATTTGATTACTTTTCCCGATTTTACACAACTTTAGTTAAAATAATTCAGAGATGTCGAGGCAGACGCTCATATTTCCTCGGTAAGACAGAAACAATTGCAATCAGAATCAATTTGTCCCTCGCGCGAACGAAGAACAAAAATTCTCTCTATTTTTTCGCAAAGTTTCAGCTACATCAACAATAAGATCATAAAAATAATTCAGCTGAAAATAATCCGGAGAAAATTCGGTATTAGCAAGACGAGTTCACAAAGCTCTGATATCGCCAGAGAAAGATTGTATCTCATGACAACATTTGCGCACAAAACATCACGAATGTTACTCCCTCGTGTAAATCGTCTGCCTGAGAGCAGAGAAGTGGACGACACAGTTTGAATGATTGCATCCTCTCCAGGCAGATTCTTGCACTTAGTAAAATTTTTATCAAAAATGAAAAGCCTAAGTGAGAAAGTTGCGGCCCAAATGAGGTTTTAAAGTTATTCATTAAAGCTGCCTGCTCTGTGTGATAATGTTCAGCCCGAGAGTTTACAAATTTTCGGCCTCAAAACTCAAAAGACAATTTTTTGAGCTTTGTTAATGAGACATTTTCTAAAACATACAAAGCAGGGTCTCTCATGATGCTAACTATTTTGCAGGAAATACAAAACATAAATCAAATCTGAAGTGAACGTAAGGTTTCGATTTTGAATAGTAGATTAAATTAAGAAAGTTATTTGAGCCTCCTTAGCCACAACCAGGTGTTCCATAGAGAAGAACGTTGAAGGCACCACTTTGTAAGAACTTAAGAGAACCGTGAAACTACACACTAGGCGAGTTCCCACAAAAACCCTTTCACATAAAAATACCACGCGATGAAGCAAGTTCAAGAAACAAGATAAAAGTTGAAGAAGGAAGTAGTAGGTGATTAAAAACAGGCCAGCTGTGAACCGAAAAAACGGTTCTTAAAAAACCTAGAGCTATTCTATTTCATCAAAGGGAAGGCCTACTTAACCTTCAGTTCGGCACCTCATGTCTTCGCCCTTGAAGTGCTAATTCTCTAATAATAAAAAAGCCCTTGAGAATATCCCAATAAAAAACAGGAGTGGAGGAATACATTTTTTTCTGTAATCGAATATAAAAAGAGGAACATTTAGTTAACTTCAAGATGAAGTAAAAGGCTTCAACTACGAATTTCGAGTATAAGATCAACTACTAAGCTAACGTTTAAGTATCCTTTCATTAATGAAATTCATAATTTCATTCTAATGGTGTTAAGCAGAAAAGAACAGTTCTCTAACTAGACCACCACTAGACCAACTAGACCATCACTAGACCAACTATAGACAACAGTTCACTAGACCACCCTAGTGACTAGATTAGCCCATTTCTGGCCGAAATGAAGACCACTCAGAACCTGACATGAAGACCACTCAGCACCTGACATGAAGACCACTCAGCACCTGACATGAAGACCACTCAGCACCTGACATGAAGACCACTCAGCACCTGACATGAAGACCCCTCAGCACATGCCTAAAATAGTGAACCTTAAAAGTTGGCCAAAAAAACGTACCTAACCTTCAGCTCGGGACCTAACATCTTCCTGGCAGCGCCTATTTCCATAATTACAATAGTTGCATCCCTATGAGGGGATGTTTTTCAGGTCATCTATAGCGTTTGAGAGTAAATATTGAAAACAACATGATCACTCAAGTGAAAAAGGTGACCTAGTAAAAAGACATTTTTAAGGATACCCACTGGAAATACAGTTTTGTTCCTCTGGTGACATCAAAAACTTTGGAAAAATTTTATTTAAGCAACTGTAAAGTGCATCATAAATATAACGCATTCCGGTCTAACTATTCGAAGTGCATACATTTTTGTAGCCTTTATGTACATTCGACATCTTTGCGATGTTACGCGCTTGTGATAAAAATTCATTTTTTAAAGTAGCGCAAGCGGCCAGTTCCATGCAGGATGCTGATGTTAACTCAAAGATTTGCTTACCATAAAGCCGATAAAAATGGGCTCGGAATGAAAATGTAATTAGTTAAGAGAACCAACTGCTGCAAAAAAAGTTCATTCGAAACCATTCGAATCAGTTATGAGATGATTTCCATATATCAGTGAATTTTACTTCCAAGTATACATCACCTTCCAATTGTATTGTAATATTCGACTGATTTTACCCCGTAAATAATTCGAGTAAAACTTAGTAATGGTCGGCTCGATTTCGTAACAAAAATGCGTACTTGACTGGCTTGCGCTCGATGGATTAGATTGTAATTTTACACAGAGTGAGGCAGGAAAGAAGCAGGTGCATCAAGGGTGGCTGGATCTCATAATATGGCAATAAATACAAATTATGAATATACTGTGTACAACGAACTGGTGAACTCGCTAACTCTAAGCTGAGTTTGAGGTGAAACGAGTATGGGATAGGGATGATACTAGTAAGAAAGAAGCTTACTTGGCAAATAATAAAGTTTCAAAATACTGTGGAGTTGTAAATATTGCATTAGATTACATATGAACTGTAAAACTAATTAACAATCAATTCAATAAGAAAAATTAACTATAACCAATGACCACACCTGATACTTCTATACATTAATTTCACCTACTTCGTTACGTGGTAGATACTGGTAGCATGAGTGTTTCCTTACTCATATTATTTAATTCAGGAATCCGACGGAACTATCCAATTATGAGGCATGCATGATTTTTTATTTTTGACGGATTTACCAAAGAAGAACTGGGTATTTGTGATTTCAACAATTTGGTTCAAGTTGGCGAGGCTATGAGATTTAGGTCCAGAAAACGTGATAATTTTCCGTAATCTCATTTGGTATTAGCACCTCAAGACGAGTATGAAAGTTTGCAGGCGTTTCCGACTTGCCAGAACGTGTTTCCCTGAAGTTAATTATTCAGTTAATATGGAGACACGAGACCTGCAATATCACCTGTATTTTTATTATCTTAATTTGATCACTCCTATTTTTTTCGTACCTATCCAAAAGAAGGTTCAGCTCCTAAATACTTCTTGGTGCTTTAACTGTCGAATGGCACGGTGAAGAGAATTCAATTTATAAAACCTGCTTTGGGCGTCTACATAGCTTGTATTTGTTATCTTATGGGACTCATTTTAAAACTATTTATAGCTTATTCCGAGCGCTCTCGAAAGGTTGAAACTCGTTCAATATCTAAAATGCCAATATTGTTTAGCAATCTAAGGCCAGTTCAACGGAGATCACATGAGCTGAATGAATAAAAAGATGCAGAAAGCTGGATTTCTAAAAATGAAATATAAATTTTGAAAAAAAATTAGGATCACTTCAAGTAATCTAAATGGAATATGAATGACTACCATTCACTTATTTAAATTGTTGACTGCCGGGTAAAACTTATAAAAGAAGGACTGAACATCATAGGATACATATTCTTGCAGACGATTTCCAACATGTAGATCGCTCTTCAAGTTTTAACCGTGAATATAGAATGATTTATATTTTCTTGGACGGTTATAGGTTTCAGAATATTTGACCTCCTTAGGAAAAGAAAAGCATGGCTGGATGTCATGGTAATTCTAAATTTCATGGTTACAATTCATAAATGCGATAACAATATCACCACGGCGTCCAGCTGATGAAGTTATTTCCCTCAATTTGCAAGCCGAGAACCCCACTCCCTGCAGGATATTTTTCCATGAAACTAAAACATCTGAAAAATAAGCTTGGTTCAATTAGATAATAACTTTTGCACCACGGATTGAATCTGCTTCAATAGCTTCGTTCTTTAATTTTTTAATTAAATGTTTAGATTGTATAAGAATAACCCTTCTTGTTTCCCCGAGATCCTTGCAGTGACATCGTTGAAAGGATCATACACATGTAACGTTATGAAAATCTTATACATCACAGTTGATGAAGTGGCTTCATGAAAAACTTTTCCGATTCATCAATTGAAAACTTTACCCAAAAATTCTTCCCCAGCTGCATCATTCAAGTTCATTTTATAACTTTAAATTATTCATAAAATGAGCGAAGACTTTGTTAGAAAATAAAGGCATTCAAATTGAATTTGTGCATAAGTCTTCTGTAAAATTATTTTCTACAAAAAAACGTTTTCAGACCGACGTGAGGGCTTTTCTGAAATCTTACATCGCTCATCCTCACCCACTGCATTTACAAGATCGGGTTAAAATCGCTTGAAAATTGACTTCCAGAAAAACGTAGCAATGCCTTTTCCAGCTTCGTCATTTCACCATTACGTGAACTGAGTAACAATCCTTATATAGAGAGAGTTCGTTCCTGAATCTCAGAAACAAGTCATTCAACTGCCAGGTTACCAAACGCGAGATGCCACGCCATCTTCCGCAGGTTCCTCGCTCGACCATATCCCGAGAAAGTTGGCTCTGCTAATTAATTTACATGGCAACAATGGGGCCAGGTTTTCCACGCACGGGAAGTTATGGGAGGTTCCGAAACTTGCAAGTTGAGCTATAGGACAAATCATTCAAAACACCACGTACTGACTCGAGACGAGTTCCATGAGCGAGACGCGGAATAGCAAACGAGGCCAAGCTTCTGGGAATTTTGTGAGCTTCTTGACGTTGAAGCATCGTACAATTATTATCATTCGACGCCAAATTCTCGTAAAAATAGGCTCATATATACAACATTATTACCTATCGAAATAATTTAGGGTAAAGTTATTCAGCATAAATTTGTTGGACATTATTAATTCCCGATCTCATGTTCATCAACTTTACAAATTAAACACTTGCGTACATCCCCAAGACGCTCCAAAACACTTTCAAAATTACGGGGCAGTATACTATAATTATGACCATAGGAGATATATACATTTTCACATAGATTAGACGCCCTGGGTTTAGCTACAGAAACCTAAAAATAAGACGGAAATTTGTGAACATCAGCTTTAAACTTCACTGTTCTTCCGCTGAGAATTCCTTTCGTCCTAAACATCACTCGCAACCATATCAGCAAAAGAGCGAGCCAGCCTTAAATTCAAGTCACCGTGCTTCTAGATCAGCAGAAATTAACTCGCGATCATTTCGATTGCATATTCAACGTCAAGTAGCTGCTCCTCCTCCGAGGGCAGGTTTAAGTTTTTGGCTGTCAATTTTGCAGCGCCAGAAACACAGTTCAACTTGAACAGAAATTTCAGTCGCTAAGAGGACGAAAAAACTGACAGTTAAATAGTTCTTTCTCATTTGAAAGCCGTACCAAGCGTTCAAAGTTATTTAATTACGGTGCAGCATCGTCATGAATTTGAGAACATGACTCTCAGCTCTGTATGCTTGCATGAAGTAGATTATAATGTGAGCTCAATAGAAAAAAAAGTTTTCCTATGTCGCAAGAACAGCATTAAGTATTCTGTATTAATAAGTAAAATAATAAATAAAATAAAAAATACCTCCAAAAAAATGTGCCGCTATTAATTAGTGTTCTCTTTTACTGCGCAAAGCCTTACATTCCATTGTTGAAATAGTTATAATTTTCTTCATGAATTATTAGAGGACTATCCTACGACTGATTCATTCATATTTGAGTTGAATCGAAGCGAAATATAGATCGAGACAAACCATGAGTCAGCACCGGGGCTTTTGCTGCTACGTTCGAAACATTTATGCTTTATTTGCATGCACTAAAATCTAGTTTTGCATTCATGTCGTCGAGCAACAATATTTAATAAATATAATGAAAACTAACACCGGTGTCAATCCCGCAGGGCCAAAACCAGAATTGATGATCTTGCAGTGACGCAGCGCTGGAAACAATTGCAGGTGGACAACGCTCAGGTTGTCGAGAGATTTTTCTTTATTCAGGAAGTTTACGCGGGCTGCTGGCTTGAGGGAAAAGTTCGCTTTGCTTTCAAGCAAAAGTTTAGCGTTCAGAGAAACAGAATCATTGCTTTGGAGCCCAGAACAGAATCAATAATCATAGTAATACTCACAAGTTTCGACTGAACCAGAGGATGCGGAGAGTTGGATTTCCTTGAGTAGAATAAAACTTAGGATGATTTCTATTTAGCAAATTAACATCTTAGCCAAACAATCTTGGTATAAGAAGATGTTAAACCGGTGGACATGACCTCACACAGACGCAAGATACTTGAATACAGCACAGCAGAACGAACGAAAATGATTTTGGAAAATCTGTCAGAATTATAAGTCATCCTCAAACATTTAAAATAAAACGGTTTGTATATAACGTGATAAAACGAACCCTATCACACTATGCGTAAGAGAAGAAGCTGTGGGGTCCCCAGCTGCTGCCCGAGATGAAGCTGATGATCGAAAACGCACGCTGACAAAAACCACATGGGTGAATTCTATGACTTGAATGCCTGGACAGGCTACCTGGAGCAGAAAAGACAGGCTATCAGAACGTTAAATAATTCAAGCTTTCATGTGGTGAAAGAAAATATATAAAACAATATTTGGCCTTTTTAATAGAATAAATTCCAAAGGACAAGATCAGAAGAATTTATCGCAGAGAAGGTAAAAGTGCACAGCTAACATCACAATAGCGAGAATCACTTCCACTCCTCGATAGTGGGGCGAGAAATGGAGTGGCTGAATCCGCGAGGGAGAATACTATTCAGCATTTTTAATAATTTTTAATTTCGTCGACATTATATTTGAATTTTTAACCAAATACTCAACTCAGCTGGCCAAGAGCGTAAAACAGTGAAATCTTTTGATACTGGTAAATAAAATTGGTTAGTGGTCTAACCACAAGGCAAAGCCATTGCCTTCTCCCTCGTAAATGTTTCTCAAGTGAATGAGGGTCAGCAAATAGAGGGCTAAAAATCACGTGTTTCACTAATTTTCGTTCATCAGCGACTACTTCATTCGCTACAACATTTTGAGAATTATTTTTTGGTATTATATTCATTGGGATGGGGACCGCACTCAGGCGCCAGATGTTTTGGCAGAACGGACCGAACCTAATTATCCGGTCAAAGGTCTACGACGCTCATATTTTGAGTGAACAACTTTCATCCTGGGCGCAGCAAAGCGGGGTGAAGGATTGATTCATCTTTTCGTCAACTCATCACGTGTGATGGGCAATGACAGCATCGACGCTCAGTACAACCTGCCAGCTGTAACAACCTGACACGTGTAATAAGGCAATGGCGGCGTAGGCACAGAGTACCACTCGCCAACGCAGTACACGTGATGAGGCAATGACGGCATTGACGCTGAGTTTAACTTGCCAACTCAGCATATAAAAAGGGCAATAACGGCACTGACTGCAGTGACAGTAATAATTTCCAGTTTGATATCATAATCGGTATCATTTCCACCGAAACATCCGCTCTGACAACAGCAGTCCACCCTTCAACGGTAAAGATGTGAAAACTACAATGATTCATAAGCATAATTATGAAATACTGATCGGAAATATGACTGGCCAAAAATTTAAACCTAAATTCCACACATTATCAGGTAGAAATGTGGCAAATATGAAAAATCAAATTTTCAATTCGAACGAAGCTCCAACTTTACGCTGTATTTAAAGTATTGCAAAATCGTTTTTACTTCTAGTAGCATCAATTTTAGCCACAAGTAAAGTAATTTATCCAGTTGTTTCACACAACCCCCTAAAATGCATTTGCGCACAATTGCAACGTGACGAGGGAGGATTGCGTTAGCCAACGACATTCCTGCATTGCCTCGTTAAGAACTAAAATCGTTATCTTATGAGAGATGTATTCGCCTCAAAACGCTTAAGCATCACTTCAACCTCCTACGATCCTCCAAAGATCGTCCGCACCGCAAATCCATAATACACAAAACGCCGTCCAGCTTTCGCTTATCCAAGTTACGTCGACATCAGTTGAAGGGCTATCCTCTACCCCACACCCTCGTCACCTCCACCCAAACACAACAAGAGAGTTCCACGTCCCCGAAAGTCCCTATTTCGCTTTGATGAATATATTTCTATGCCTTTGTAATTAAAACCATGTTGAATTTAGTTAATTTTACAGTTATAAGATGTAGGGTTTGGTTTCTCTTTAATTGATCAGAATAGTGGGATTTACGCCAACTAACTGTTAAAAAGTGTCGTAACCCGTTTATCCCAAAAATTATGGAGAGCTTAGCACGTTTCCTACGATGGGACCCGCCAGTGGTCACGGAGAGGATTTTCATATTGATAATGACCGACTAGCAGTCACTAACTCAATTTTTATGCATACCTAATGAAAGTTAAAGAAAGTCATGATCCACTGAATGTTTACTATTTTAAAACTAACGTACCACAATTGACTTTAAAATTGAATTGAATTTGGAACTTCAGCTAAACCCATCGCAAGAAACGTGTTAATTGACTGAAAAGGCTAGCGAGGGAGAAGCGTGGCATTACGGCTAAGGCTCTCTTGACGCTAGCATGTGGTGTTCATCCTTAGAATCATCGCCATAAGGCAATGAACCCGTAACATTTCTGAGTGGAATAATAACAGTGGTACTAAGCACATGTGACTCAGACGCTACTGTGTTGTGCGATTCTTCATAAAAATACCAAAGGATGAACAGAGCAATCTCACCTCGATTCTCTTGTTAAATTTCTGTAGGGTGTCTTCATTTTGTGCGCACAAATTTCAACCATAGGTGGGAAAACTCAAAATAAATTTATTTTAGCGAATAATAAAATGTCAAAAACTCGTTAGTTTTCGAGTTATAAGGACTTATAAAGTTGGATACTACGTGCGCGCCAATGTTAGCGCTAGTCTTGATAGTCCTGACCCCACTAATCGATCACGATAACCGAAATTAATCCTTCAATCATCTTATCTTTTAAGCGAATTATATAATTATATGAATATAATTAGTCTCGTTGGAGACTGGTGGCAGCGAATACCAAAATCTTATTCGGGTCTTGTAAAATATGAACTCGAACATCTGACGATGCAGCAGTTAGACTGAAAAATCAACCTAAATATAGGGAACTCTTACATATGATGCCCCAGCGGGGACATAAAATAATCTACACAAAAATAAACATTGCAGCACGTTCAAATTGTAAAATGATAAAAGAAGTGTTGATTTGACACGTACGATCTTCTCAAGTTTATCCTGCAAATTCACTACGGAGTTCAGATCCGAATATTGCGGTAGTCATAATTGACAGCTCAAATGAGCCCTCATGTCTCGAAAATCAATTCTAGGCAATTTAACAATGCAGAATCTAACCGTATATGACGAAAAATCTAGTTACCATCAAAGAAATAAAACGATTTTGATAGTAAATTTCGGTTCACAGAACTAGGAAGTAATTTAACGACTGCATTTGGTTACTGCAAGTATTCACAGATCTTAATTTTTTCCAACAAAAAAACACCCCATAGCACTGAATAGCCTCTAGATGTCTACACGGTGGGGTGGGAACAATATGGATGATGGATTCAAAGCTCCAAGAGATTCTCGCAAAACGTCATCGGCCTCTTTTTCTGTCTGGAAGAGTAAGCCTGGAATTCATAGTCTGACATGATATTTTTTTTAGGTCTCCACTGTTCGGTTTTGATATTTCCTGGTGAACACAAGGCGATTTTGATATATTTGACAGACACTGATGGTTTTCAGAAGCCTCTGCAATTGCGTCGCAGCATTTTCTTTAGCTCACTTAGCACGGTCCAAGGAGAGCATATTTTAGAACACTCAAGAAACTCACTGGCTATCTGATGTGGTAATGAGCGCCGATTTTTTTCCAATAACCTCTCCAAAGAATACCAGTTTCTCTAATCTAGATCGTTGTGCGTCCGTCTACACCTGCCGAGAGATCAACCAGTTTCGCCTCATTATTTCCAGCGTGTAATTTTCATCCACAGGGTTCTGAAGTCTTTATCAGTTGCTGCATGCATTTAATGCATAATTTATGATACGCCTTCTACATAATATGGGAATGATTATTTTACGGGTCTTGATTTTCATGGCCAGAAAAAAAATCGAACAGTTTGCATGCAATCGTACAAAAAAAAACGATAGTGCTCGGCAAAGATGGCGAAGAGTGTTGGCGAAAAAATTGATCATTAAAAAATGAATTCTGATGTAACAGTAAAATTGTTAAAAATATATGGGAAAAACAGCATCCGAATTTTTAAAACGGCCAGGTAATGTGTTCGGAGCTCCATAAAAATTTCCGGGGTTTAGCTGTTGGCTCGTTGGGCTCTGTTCAAATTGTGCCGGCTCAAGACAGATACAAGAATTTTCAGTTATCATGGTGTATAATTACATTAGCGGAAGCAATTCGTATTTCCATTTCAAAATTGGAAATAACGTGAAGATGAGACATATTCGTTGTTAGAAGCCTTGATTCGTAGGCTTTATTTAGGTTGTTAAAAGTAATTTTCAACTTCTGTATAGACAGACAGTACGTTGATTCACAAATAATATTTAATGTTTTAATACTGCACTTTATTTCTCAAATGACGTGTAAAATATTTATCTTTCTTGATATTCCTTTCATTCGACTCAATTTGTAATTTATTGATGAACAATCAAACTTCTCAAGGTGCTGAACAATACCGCACAGGCTGTGAGGTTTCAATTCCTCGCAGGCAGTAAGTTTCCAGTACTACAAAGGCTGTAAATCCAGAGGCTAATGCAGAAATTCCCGATATGTCTAGGAACACAATCGAAACAATTTTCTATCCAATTAGTTTATCAGTTTTTCTATTCGTTTTTCTATCCATTAGTATTAGTTACCATGATCATCATGCAAAGACTCAACCATCGAGTTGAGATCATAGAAATGTTGAATTAATGTTATTTGACTCACAGAGCTCTGAGAGAGAGCAGCCTCGCCACCGGCCGAGGGATGGACTCCAAGAAATTCTTCTGCAAGGAAAGTTCCTCGAGCGGCGGCAGGCGGAGGTCGTAGGGGAGCGACACCAGCGAGTTGTCGTCCAGCAGCCTGGTGGGGGAATGAAGCAGTCACTTAGTTGGCAACAGAAACTAGCGCAGTCATGGGAAAAAGTTCGTGTTGTAGAAGATAAGTAGGAGCTTCACGCAACTTTTAGTAATTCAAGAATGCGGATGAAATGAAAGTATTTGGTGTATTGCTGGACTGGATATCTTTTGGTGTTGAGTCAGTTGATTAGCTTCGGTTGTGTCAAACTTTCCAGTTAAGGGATGCCGGGGTATTGTGACTTTTTCATTTTATCATAACATTTCAACTCGGTAAAAAGAATAGAGAAACAAGAAATAAGTTTACAATACGTTTTAGCTGATAAGTTGACGATAAGGAACATGATAATCTACTGCAAGTCGTGAGTGTTTTATTCTCCACTTTAAGGATGAAAAACATGAAACTGAAGGATTAAATGTTAAACGGTGAACAAGCAAAGTTTGGTATATAATCTTGTTAAGGGTTATGAATTGATTACAGAAGACATGATAAAGGTTAACATCGGCATCTTAGGGATGCTTTATTTCCAATCAAGCCTGATACATATGATCTTGGCATTGGTTTTTCAAATGTCTTATAACTAACCCTATATATAGGACACCATGACGGTTCCCCCGTAAAGCCGGTACCCATTTCCGACGCCTGGGTCGAGTGGGGTATTGTGCTTGAGCTTTCCCTTATACCCAACGGGGAAAATCTCCGCGCCAGCGCTGGGAACGAACCCGCGACTTCCAGCATACAAGTCCGATCCCTTAACCGCTGTGCCACGGCGAGCACAGCGGAGATAAGCACCACACACACCGATTTCAAACTCTGGATGGAACGTGATATTGCGTCTAATGCAATAATGAAATGCAAATTAGTGAACAATAAAAATCCTTGGCGAGTAGACGTATTTTTTTCTAGTTCAGAGCTGTCTAACTTTGTGCTTTTGGGTACACAAGAAAATAAACACTTTCTAAATGATCAACACAAGATAAATTTGAATAAATAAAAGTGTTTCGTGGTAAATGACGCGATCAGGCATTAAGTGATGTCGACTCTGACACGCTGACATTTGCGTAAACTAAAAAAGTGGCCATCAAAAAAGTCGTGCACTGTATAAACAAAAGAAAAATGGCTTTCGAAGAAGAGAGGATAAGCTTAAAGTATGAAAGCAACGTAATCATACATAGTATGATAGAATGAGGTTCATTCATGTCGACATAAAATTTCAAAATTTTCCTATATTAATGTAAGAAGTCAATGATTAGAATATAGGAAGGCGTTTTAGTGAGACAAAGACGCTGGAAAGTTTCTTTTACTGCCTATCACAGAACAGCAGCGAACCCACCTAACGTAACTTGACTCTGCGCCGAAGGCCTGGAAGCACAAGTTGCGCATTTCATATCATGTTTTCAATTACGAGCAAAAGGACAGAGCGCATAATTTCAGTTACCAGACGAGCAACTTCGTAGTTAAGTTGACAAAAAGACATTTTGTTAGCCTGGTGCACGAATATTTTTCCATTTGATCACTCTTCAGCAGGCAGTGACCGATTGCAGGCCGGAAGGCACAAAAGAAGAAAGCATTTTCAATCATGTAAAATTGCAAGCATTATGTGATCTTGTTCCTTCACGAGCATGAGTGTGCGATGTATCGTTCGGGAACTACAAGATAATCATAGTGCTTCTGGCTGTTTTGGAACGCAAATTATGGACCAAATAAATATGTTTAAAAACTGTGAACTCAGTTTCACTTCTCCATCTGTATTTGAATATCCGGACGCGTAACCAGTAATATCTTTTTAAAATTGGAATTGTATGGAATAAATTTTGATTGCAGTAGATTGAGGTGAGAAAAAGTGGAATAGAGTAGTTGAAAGTCTATTTGATAAAGATGAGGGTTCAAAAAGTTGGCCATCGCGTTCAATGCTAAATCTCAATAATGGCTTGCATGAACCAAATATTCATGATCAATATAATGGTAAAACTCTTTACCTTTAACTCATAAATCGCCTTTTCATATATTTCAGAAGAAGAATGTCTGAAATCGCTTGCTTCTATTTACAGTATTTTTATAATTGCAATTCAAGTGTCACTTTTGTTAATCTTGCAATAAGACTAAAATACTTTCACTCTGTTTTTCCGTTAATAATTTTGCTTCATGAAATATCTGAAAAATAACAAAAACTGCATTTAAAAATAATTTCGATATCATACTGCCATAATCAATGTACAAAATAGTTTCCAATCAAACTGTAGCACGCACTTATAGGCAGAACAAAAAATGAATGAAAGAAGGAACAAAAGAACAAAAAAAATGAAAAGAACTTTACTCGAGCCGCACCCTGTATAAAACCGCCATATTTTTCTTTAGTCAGCAGTAGCAAGCATTTTGATTCGTCGAATCGCAACGATTCCTTTAATTGATTTTCACCCTGCTTCGTATGAAAACCGTAGGAGGATAAGTCAATGTCGGCTTTACTTTGTATCCAGCTGGGCTCATTTACTGAAGCTTCTTGATTTTTGAATTTCAAGTCTCTTTATGCCAAACCTTCTGAAGAAGGTTAAATGACTACACTTTTTAGCGTACAATAATCAGTTTTTAATTGTAGGTGCAATATTTCATATTTTGCAAAAAAAATTTAGAGTACTTTAGGAATTAGCTCTTTCAGGGTTATTCCAAAAAAATTCAAAATTACTGTGCATTATCAAGGCTCTTCGTACACATTCCTAGGAAATTCACATTTTTATATTTACGTAGAATGCACAGACAGCCTAAGTTAATTTTACGTAAATGCCCTCGCATGCTTGCAAGCATTTATGTCACCGTCCACTCTATACTTTCGTACTGAACACGGAACAAAATCCAACATATAATCTCAGTAATGAAATAAAATGAAGCTCACTTCTCTGGTGTTGGTCCTGATAAAGAACAAATTTTGACCATCTCGTAAGTTGTAATATGAGTATGATCTGTTACAAATGTTCATCTGAATACTTTACGACAAATAGTTAAACAAGATGCGGCAAACCGCAGCAAAATTGTTAGAGGTCAAAAAAGGGGAAACTAATGATGATACAAGAAAAACTTTAAAAACTTGCAAGGTATATTAAATGCAATATTCCAATTTCTTTTGAAAATATAGTCAAATTCATACATTTTTCGGAATTTCAATGAGCCCTTTTGAATCATGTCCTGTGTAGCCCTGATTTTGTGAGTTAGTATTGCCTTCAGCCGTTCAATACCTGACCTGGAGACTCGTCGACCTAAATCCCGAGTGAATATCGAAAAGTATTATGCGTGTTATACTATCATGTTGAAACCATAAATCGTCAGTATCATGATCGATGAGGAAATTGACAGCCCTTGAATAGAGAAAAATGACAAGCATGTAAAAATATATATCGAGATCAGTCACAGAAAATTTTCATTTCTCAAAAAAAAATCGGATTCCACACACCTCAAAAACTCCAATGCCTGACAAAACAGCAGTAACCTTAGCGGATTGCTTCGGTTGTTTTTGAAATTCACGAAGGCTACTACGAGACTGGTATCGGAAGTTTTATTTATTAAGTGAACATTCCCAAAGAATGGAATTGTTCTTCATCTCTGCCGATCAGAAGTATTAATCTGAAAATACTCCTCGAACAGAAAGATGTGAAGGTTTTAAAATCCCTCTCGCCCAATTCATGTTTATCAATAAAGTTTACAAAGATTTAAAATTATTGGTGTATGATTATCTTCACTAGACTGTAACGTCGCTGCGTCACCTTTGCTTGACTCTCCATAAGTTACACGATCAAAAATGTCTCAGGAGGTTTAGTTTACTATTTCAACACTTTGACTGCGACGGGCGCCACCGGTGGTACACGGAGGTTATTTTCATAATGCTGCTGACCGGTCAGTAGTCGCAAATTCAATTTTCAAACATACTTAATCAAAGCTAAATGATGGCACGATCCAGTTCATGATTGTTATTTTCAAAATAGTTTACTACAATTGACTTCAAATTGAGTTTGGTGTTGAACTTAATATTTAGTGGTCGCAGTCAAAGTGTTAAAAAATTAATCTTTTTTCAGAAGAGCTTCCCACTGCCGGTTAGCTCATCTAGGTATTGCGCTCCACGGGGACTAAATTTTGTCTTAAAACTACGAAACAGAAAACCTTTCGTACTACAAGAGAATTTTTTGGTTCCAGCCATTTTTTTAACTTCGATCAGATAATACGAAGTGGAAGTTAGTAAAAATTCAAACGATCTGTACAGCTATGTACTGAATCAAATTAATGTCTAACTGCAACTCAGTACCAGTTCCTGTTTTAATAAATACTATTTTTTCACAAGTTGACCTAGTTGCGAGTTGTATAACATAGGGATATCCGCCGTCGGGGTCAACGTAGTCAAAAGATTGGCTGCCGGTCAACTGACGTGCAAGTAGTCGCGGCCAGCGCAGAGTAGTTACGCAGGGCAGACTTATCGCACTTGTTTGGTGTATCGAGAAAGACTTGCGTAGCTGAAGCGCGTGGGTAATACGACAATTACCTTCCCGAACAATTACCCTCGCATGACAACTGCCAACGATATCCCAGTATAATTCAGGAAATATAATTTAATCGTGAACATTACAAATATTGTGTAGCAGTACACCAGTTGAATTAATTACAAAACGTATGTTTAAAGTCTTAGAGCTGCAGGATAAGCCCAAACATAGTCAATGCATGAAAATCGAATTGCAAATTTTTAACAAGAAACGTTGATTTAAAATTGATTTAATGAATTGCGTGATGGTGATTAATGATGACTTAATGATGAAAATGATTTAAGCCGTTAGGTTAAATTAAGTTATACTTAGGCTAGTCTGAGTCAGGGCGCGTTTGGTGATGCTTGTTGAAATTTGACTGAGTATGGAAAGCTTTGCAAAATTTGGATAACTTTGTTCAAGTTTGGTTGGTTTGGCTAGGTTCGGTTAGCTGTGGCTAAGTTCGGTTAGCTATGGCTAGGTTCGGTTAGCTATGGCTACGTTCGGTTAGCTATGGCTAGGTTCGGTTAGCTATGGCTAGGTTCGGTTAGCTGTGGCTAGGTTCGGTTAGCTGTGGCTAGGTTCGGTTAGCTGTGGCTAGGTTCGGTTAGCTGTGGCTAGGTTCGGTTAGCTGTGGCTAGGTTCGGTTAGCTGAGGCTAAGTTCGGTTAGCTGTGGCTAGGTTCGGTTAGCTATGGCTAGGTTCGGTTAGCTATGGCTAGGTTCGGTTAGCTATGGCTAGGTTCGGTTAGCTATGGCTAGGTTCGGTTAGCTATGGCTAGGTTCGGTTAGTTATGGCTAGGTTCGGTTAGCTATGGCTAGGTTCGGTTAGCTATTGCTAGGTTCGGTTAGCTATTGCTAGGTTCGGTTAGCTATGGCTAGGTTCGGTTAGCTATTGCTAGGTTCGATTAGCTATGGCTAGGTTCGGTTAGCTGTGGCTAGGTTCGGTTAGCTGTGGCTAGGTTCGGTTAGCTGTGGCTAGGTTCGGTTAGCTATGGCTAGGTTCGGTTAGCTATGGCTAGGTTCGGTTAGCTATGGCTAGGTTCGGTTAGCTATTGCTAGGTTCGATTAGCTATGGCTAGGTTCGGTTAGCTATTGCTAGGTTCGATTAGCTATGGCTAGGTTCGGTTAGCTATTGCTAGGTTCGGTTAGCTATTGCTAGGTTCGGTTAGCTATGGCTAGGTTCGGTTAGCTATTGCTAGGTTCGGTTAGCTATGGCTAGGTTCGGTTAGCTATTGCTAGGTTCGATTAGCTATGGCTAGGTTCGGTTAGCTGTGGCTAGGTTCGATTAGCTATGGCTAGGTTCGATTAGCTATGGCTAGGTTCGGTTAGCTATTGCTAGGTTCGATTAGCTATGGCTAGGTTCGATTAGCTGTGGCTAGGTTCGGCTAGCTATAGCTAGGTTGTGTTAGCTATGGCTAGGTTCGGTTAGCTGTGGCTAGGTTCGATTAGCTGTGGCTAGGTTCGATTAGCTATGGCTAGGTGCGGTTAGCTGTGGCTAGGTTCGATTAGCTATGGCTAGGTTCGGTTAGCTATGGCTAGGTTCGGTTAGCTATTGCTAGGTTCGATTAGCTATGGCTAGGTTCGGTTAGCTGTGGCTAGGTTCGGTTAGCTATTGCTAGGTTCGATTAGCTATGGCTAGGTTCGGTTAGCTGTGGCTAGGTTCGGTTAGCTATTGCTAGGTTCGGTTAGCTGTGGCTAGGTTCGGTTAGCTATGGCTAGGTTCGATTAGCTATGGCTAGGTTCGATTAGCTATGGCTAGGTTCGGTTAGCTGTGGCTAGGTTCGGTTAGCTGTGGCTAGGTTCGGTTAGCTGTGGCTAGGTTCGGTTAGCTGTGGCTAGGTTCGGTTAGCTGTGGCTAGGTTCGGTTAGCTATGGCTAGGTTCGGTTAGCTATTGCTAGGTTCGATTAGCTATGGCTAGGTTTGATTAGCTATGGCTAGGTTCGGTTAGCTGTGGCTAGGTTCGGTTAGCTATGGCTAGGTTCGGTTAGCTATGGCTAGGTTTGGTTAGCTATGGCTAGGTTCGGTTAGCTTTGCTAGGTTCGGTTAGGTATGGCTAGGTTTGGTTAGCTATGGCTAGGTTCGGTTAGCTATGGCTAGGTTCGGCCAAGTTTGGGAAGTTTAACAGAGTTTGGTAAGTAAGGCTAGCTGGGTCTGGCCAGATTTGGCAAAGTTTGCCTTGGTATTATTGCGTTTCACCGAGTTCGGTAAAGTTCGGCTTGGTTTTCTAAGGTTCGGTTGAATTGGGCTTGGTTACGCTGGGGGACGCTGAAATAGACAGGTTACTAGGTTGAGCTAGGCCAAATCAGGATAGGTTAGATCAGCCTAGGTTCGGAGAGGATATGGGCTTAGGTAAGATTGGGTTAGGCAAATTTAAGTTTGACCGGGTCAAGTTAGTCAAGTTCAACCGAGTTAGATTAAGTTGAGTTAGATTAAGTTGGGTTAATTAAGTTAGTTTAGGTTTGGTACGGTTGTCTAGGTAGGTTATGAACGCCTCGATTTTTCCCAAACTAATATTTTTGCATCGTATCAAGTTGAGACACACTGAATTAAATTTCGGTGGTTTACCATTAGAAAAAGAATTACGTTCATCATAACCAACATATAAATAGGTAAGTCAATTGCTCTTATCAAAACTAACGTATTATCCTCCCTCTCCCAATTCCATGACATATGCCTATATAGCTGTATATTATACGTAGTCTAATTAACATAAACATAAATTCTCGCACAAATTACAACTTAATGATCTTACACTTTAACCACAATTCGTTACACTGAAGTTCAATATTTAACTCAAATTTTAAGTTAATCGTGGAAAGTAATTTTCAAAATAGTATACATTAGTTGTTTCATGCCTTCATTTAGCTTAAATTGAATATTATTGAAAATTGATGAGTTTGTGAACATTGTCGGTCAGCAGCATTATGAAAATCCCGGTCGCGGCCACCGGTGGCGTTGCTGTCAAAACGTTAATTGCAAGAGTACACAGAGCTTGATCAGGTTCAGCGTAGCATCAGGATAATCCCTGAGTAGTAGCCGCTGTTATGTTACCTCAGCTTTAGACAGGCTTTCTGCATTTCTATTTTTGGCGCCCATTTTGCTTCTACGAGTTTTCATGCCTTCTTTACTATCTCTTCATCTATTCTTCCTTTTCCTTAACTTGCTATTTTTATGCGCATGGTATACTACGGGGAGAGACGCACCCTGTGCACGGATTTTTCGTTTTCTACAGTCAATAATCTATGATCATTTCTCTTTCCTCTGTGAAAACATCTTGGCAACGGACACCAAACCTAAGTTAACTACAATACCGCAATGCCACCTTGGTAATCTTTAGGAACATCCGTGGTATTGGAACACGGACAGCATTAGGAACATGGCAGCAAGAACACCAGGAACAAGCGTGCCTTGCTCAATGCTCGCATATTCCTGCATGGTGAACGCAAAACTCTCGGTCTTTTAAGTCTTGAATTCAGTATAACTTCGGGTAATTCAATTCAACTTCAACAGAGCCTAAATTGAATGACCGTTAAAGAACATGATCCGTCAGCAGGAGCGCTAATGAGCGTTCGTGTGATTATTTTACATCAAAACATTCGGAAATGAGACAAAAGAAGGGAGAAAATATTGAAGACAATTACAGGCGGATTTACAGATATCGTTAATCGAGTAATAATTTTATTTCGACTATTCAGAACATCTTAATCATTAATACAAATGATACGATAATTGAGCTAATTTTCTTTAGCGCTATAATCGTAAAAACAAACTGATTATATTAGTAGGAAAATTCCATTTGGCAAGCCAAACCCTTAGCTGTCAGAATTTTCATTTCATATCATTGTTAGTTATTACAACCGCCTTTATTAGACGCGCTGACATCAATTTGTCTCTGATCTGAAAAAAGGAACGCAACTGCCAACCACTCGGCAGTGGACTTCGAAAACCACATCATGGCACAAGTTCAACAAGAAATAAAATAAACGAGCATTTTACTGACTGTGCCATGTAGCGCACGTTGGGCAGTTGAAGGATAACTCATAAATGTACAAATTATAGAATGATAACTTCAGGAGTATTAAGTGGGATGTTTACCAACACAACTTACAAGTTATACAATTTAGACTTACACGCCAACTTCTAGGAACTCGAGCTGGCTCATCACTGTGTCACCAGAAAAGTTTGAGAGTAACCACACCTCGAGTAAACGACGATGTCAAATCACTGAGAGCATGGATCGTCCTCTGCGTAATTCCTTTCAAGTCATTAGGGAAAACATGTGCATGGAAATTAAGAGAAAGATCGGAAAAAAGCTCCACGCTTCTTATCAACAACAGCTTAGGCCTGTTCGTAAAACTAGCGTTCAACTCACAGCACTCGTAGAGGTGTCGAGACGAAAGCCTCGGGAGCAATTTTGTGCACGTTGTTCCGCGAGAGTCTCCTGGAAAATGAATCCATTTACATCAGTGCAATTAAGGGAAACGAGTGCAAAACCTATGAAGGATAGGCTAATTTGCTTCCAGAAAATAAAAGAGAGATGGCGATAAGATTAAACAAAAGACAGACTCGTGGCAATTAGATTAGATTAAGCAAAAGAGAGCTATAAGGTAATTAGATTGAATTAGATAAGTAAGGTGAAGTGTCTCGGTACCTATACCCATAAAACAGGAACGTGTGATATATTCTAAGCCCTCTCAAAGACAAAGTTTCAATTAATTCTGAGTTTTTTAAAGAGAGAAGTCTTTAATATGTAGATACGTGAGGTTCAATAGCTACAAGTTCAGTTTGAAAAATACAACACTTAGTACGATATCACTCTGTATTGATAAGGTGGCATGACACCAAAAATACTACCACGTTGAGTAAGCCGTAGAAAAATATCAAAATAAATTTTCTTAGGTTTCTGCGTACTATGATCATATAAATAATATTACCAGGAGCTTGATGACAGTTGTGATAGCTCATAAAAACATTAAATAACTAAACTATTTTTGCGCAGTATCGAGTGGTGATGAAGGTGCACGAGGGGAAATTCATTCTACGCATTTTTGTCTCGAGCTTGAACGCGGTCCAAAATCTTTACCATGACTGATATTAATGGTGCAAAGTTAAACCACCGACGTTTGCTTAACGGAAGCCGTAAAAATAAAACAAAGCGGTTAAATTATTCTGAGCGTCAAAACGTAGAGGACGAAATGAACTTATAAATTGCTGTAACACCACAATGAGGTCCTTCCCTACAAGAAATTAATACTATATAATAAACAACTAGAAGCTAAGTTGCTCACCTAGCTACCATAGTGTACTCAAAGTGACTTTCGAAACATATTGGGCTCCACGTATCTAAAATAACTTTGGGACTTTATTTCATGAACGTAACCTAACATCTAACTGAGGAGAAGTTAGCAATCCGTTAGCAACTTCATCCCTAAACTAAAACTTAAAAAAAAAATTATGCGGAATACACGAAAAGGAATTATCGACGTTAAAATTTTTTCAACCAAGCTCTTTCAACAAATATAAAACTAGCAACGAAAGGTTAGCACTTTTTGAAAGTTCAACTTTCAATATATTTAGGATTATAACGCCGGAACGTGTATGTGTGATATATTTATTTTAGTCCCACGAAAGACCTGCATTCCTTTAGCACAGAGTACGGAGGGACTGAGGAACTGATCCGATTGCCGTAGTGGGGGGCCGGAATGTGTCAGATGCATTTCGTCAGCCAGCTCTTTTTGGAAAAATCAAAAACGGCTCTTCGGGGAATGTACTGGGGAATATTGTTGACTCGCAGAGTTGTGAGGGAGACGAAATTTTGTCCGCTAAATTTTTGTATCTTTTTGTATCAGGTTGGTGCAAAAGCAATGTCAGTTAAAACTATTTTCGGTAAAAATAAATAAGCTAAGTCACTAAGGACCTCATTCTGCCTGTCAACAAGCCTATAAATGAAATGACCCGCTCGTAATATTTCGTAGAATTAGAATCAAAATAGAAGTTCAACTCTTTTTCAATTTTGTCTCTTGTTGTTAATTACCAAAGTCCACTAAAATGGTTCTGTCGTCCTCTGAACAGAATGAAACCAGAAGCAGGTTGTACGGGCCACGTCTAACTGTCTTGCAAATTCCCAAGTGGTAACAGTAGTTCCGAGGCACAAGAACATTCAACTGATCGGAATGAGGTGTTCTTGGACGACTTTTCTTTGGCTCAGCTTTTAAAGTAAAATAACCACTACGAAAACGAGAAAACCACCTCGTCCAACTTCTTTCATTCACTATATCATTCCACAGGTGTTCGTAACAGATTTTCCTTCCGAACTTGCATTACAACCTTCATGAAATCGTCCAGTAGTACACTTCTTATATTATCATCAGATGGGACTAACATGGATGCCAATATGGAATTTTCCATATGACGCTATGGAAAATTTGAACGTAACAGAGATAATCTGAAAGAAAATTGTATAGTTTAGTCAGAAATCTATGACGCTTATAATAGAATGTACATGACTGATGAATCTAATTCAAAACATCCGTTCTAAAAATCGAACGTTACTTTTGCACCAACCTGAAAAATGAAAACTGCACTCATTGGAGTTTACAGCGATTTAATGCATTTATTTTTTCTCATTATTAGTTTCTTTTGAATTCACGTTCAAAATTACAGCTTTCTTTTTGTCGTGATGCAATATTAACCAGACCCAACGAGGAACAAAAGAATTCTATAGTCGCACTAAATACCGAAAATAATTGTTCCCAAAAATGATACCGCACATGACACCGAACGTCCACGTGCGGCCACCGGACCATCACCTTGCCAAATTTTCAGCTCATGAACCCCCTTCTTGTAGGTCGCATCTAGCGCCATTCGACTGTCATCTTGCAGGAACGCGCGGATTGTATTGTCACCGCTTCCCTTAGACTGAGGAACATCTGAAGCTTCGCACGGTTAACCAAAGAAATACACAAGCTTGAGGCCGATGAAATGCATCAAGACAGAGAGTACACTAGAAATTTGATGCAAAATGATGTAAAACTAACACCAATGAAATTAGTAAGTCAGTTTCAGCCTCCCTTACTACAACAAAGATGTTAAAAAAAAGTGAGGATGAAGGCACCGCTTAGTATGGAGTTAAAGGGAACGCATAATTTATGCACAAGTTATGTTCCCACACAAGATCTCCTGCGCATAGCAATAGTGGACTGAGAAGGAAGGTTATGAAACAAGGTGAAAGTAGCAAGGGAGTCAGAGGTGCTGAAAATCAGGATAGCAATGAACCGAAATAAATGGTCAGTAATGAAACAAAACACCTATTCCATTTCCCCTAAAAGAAGCCCTACCTAACCTTAAGCTCAAGAGATACGATCGAGGTAATACAAATCAATGAAATTAATGAGAATGAATATAATGAGAATAAGTAAATGAGAAATTTTGTTTTTGCTGGCCTGCAGCCTGTCACTGTATCAAGAATGTCAAGTAACAATATCAGAAAATTTTACTCAAAATCAGGATACTTAGGTTACGATGTGGCAGTGCGAGTCTAAAGGGCCGTTTACACTAGGGGACATATCGGCTGTGAGGCGCGACACGAGTATACGAGGCTCACCGCTGAGTTTCATATTTGTGTGTGTTTATACGAAGTTCCCTATTCTCCACGGTAGTTATAAGGCGCTTGAGTGTCGCGAATTACGAATTCGATCAGAGCGAATAGGGAACTTCGTATAAACACACACAAATATGAGCCTGAGTGGTGAGCCTCGTATACACGTGTCGCGTCTCACGGCCGAAATGTCCCCTAGTGTAAACGGCCCTTAAGTGTGGCAGTGACTCGCTCAACAGGCGTCACTCTAGCCGGGTTACGCGGAAGAGGCAGCTATTCATCCAAGAGACCCTATAACACGCTTCGTTTTGCTGTAGATAATAAGCAGCGCAACATAAGTGACTTTCGGACGCTTCAGGTTCATCGAAGTTTATCATCCGAGAACAAGATATAAGTTATCGATGATGGGTGTAATTACGTCAAGGCTGCATCAGCGGGGCGCACGGAAGAGAGCTGATGCGATTTTCATGAGTACTACGCCGCAAGAGAACGCGGGGCCCATGCTGCTCGCACTCGTGGGTCTGCACTGAGAGCGAGGGAGCAGCACCGCACCGCGCTCACACCACCGGCATTGCCAACGTGCTCATTAGGGTATGTGTATACCAGTGATTACCATCGGAATTATTACCGCAAGAAAAGCCGTAATCAATAACTGGTCGTTATGAACATAATATGTTGCAAATACTAATCACCCCTTTCATACTGTTAGCGTCAAGATCCCCTGGGTTCCAACATTTGAATGCATTCGATGCTCTGCATTTCTCAGCGAGCGCGCTTATTAGTACGTCGAATAAGGCTCAGTGAACAGCATCGATATGTTACGCAGAGATAATTAAATTAAATTAATATTGTTTGAAATGCGCAGCTCAACACACAGAGTGGTTCCACTAGTGTCATTTAAGGGCGACGTTCTCTCCGATTTCGCTGGAGTACATTCCCTCTTTTTCACTAGATGAAAGTGCATATAGCTTCAGAATTAGCACCATGACTTTTGCGCACTTATCTCATGAAGGTTAACAATACCGCATTTTTTTTAATTTTTACCCCCATGCCAATTTTTTTGGGTTGCAATATATTTCGCAGTTTTGAGATATTGCTTGGAGAAGTTTTTTCCTAATTCTAATTTTATAAGTAGATGTTATTCATCCACATCGGTTACACCTGTCACTGGGTATATAAGCCTTTCCTCTCCCACGTTCTCATATCTTTCCTGGGTGGGTTTCAATCACTCCTGCGTGACTCATCTCTCTTATTCTTTCAAAGGAGACCCTAAGTTCCGTGGCAGATAATTGAATTCTTAAAATATTGACCATCTCATTTATTGGATTTACCCCAAATATCGATCCGGAAATTCAAGCCGGAAAAATCCACAAGGATTAACAGTTTTTAGAGCCGGCTGAGAGATTGCAAAAAAAGTCGATAGGACCAGATTTTTTTTTTAAATTCCCTACTCAGCGTTAGGTGAGAGGAAAACCAACGATTTCATATCATAATAATGGTCCTTTATGCCACAGCATGGAAGTGATGTTACGTCACAGCATTTCGTTTTGAAGGCCAAAAAGCAGAATTTAGACATGCATTAATTAATATGAGCAAGATCTGGAGCCCCAGGAGCGAGTCGCTGCTCAGGAGGCGTACTCGTGTCACAGCAAGACCAGATCCTGCCTCAACTGTCGGCACACGCAAGTATAGTAGTCCAAGAACTTCGTTGCCCACGCTGCCTGACGCTCGGTCTCTTAGATCGTCTCAATCAATAACTTTGCGTGGAGTGCACTTGAACTGGGAATCCACCGATTCAGGTTCAAGAGGCAGGACGAGCTCAGAGCCAAGGTCATCAGGGACTTCACAGGATCAAGTTTGGATTCATTGGCCAAAGCGTGAGGCCGGGTCTCGGGCCGCCGTCGAGGCTAAGAAGCGAGAGGTGGATCTCCAAATGAAATCTGCCAAACGGCATAGAATGACATACTCAGCCAGATTTGTCTAATAAAAAATGTTCCCAACAGCAGTATTTATCTCCTCGTATACTACTTGTAATTTCATAGCTGTACACGTACTGCCTCGCGGTGTGTTAGGTCTTTCAATCAAGGAATGTGAGAGTCGCATTGAGTATTCCGTCAATAGCGTTCTATTTTTTTCTCAATTCTGTACCTCATACCATTACTATACAGCATTGACTAAATTATTTTCAAACGGCTGACAGCAATATTTTGTCGAAAGTATTATCTGTTTACAGATTTCAGATTTTCACGTTCACGGCTAAACTTTAGAAATATTTTTAGATTCAGAGGCTGCTATACCTTAGTGGGAGGCTCGGTGAGATAAGGTTATCATGTAAAAAATGACGAAGGATTTCACGATTTTTTTGCGATCCTTTGTGGCAAAACAGAAGCGATGCAACGATTTGAGTTGGTTCCAATATTTTATCAATAAAATCTGTAGAAAATGGGCACAAGATAGAAATACTTTTATTATAAAATGAAAATTTTTCTATTAAAAGTTATCTCCAGCATTTTCTTCAAGAAAGTTTCCTCAACTGGGGAATTTATACATTTATTTGAACTAAATAAAATATTCCGTACGAGTATACAAATTTAATTCGCAAACAACAAACTTGGGAAATCCCCTGTTGGCCGAAAAATGCGAAGAGAATTGAAAAGTTTCATTATATTGTTATAACCTAAACATCTAACGGAAAAATTAAGTGTCCAATCGCACTTCACGTCTGCAACAGAAAAAATCCAGCAAAAATGAGGTGATCGTGTGATTCGTGTCTAAAGGCTGGATTCACTCTAGGTCACGCAAACTTAACAGAATTACTGTACTTTCAATAGCTGATGTACGAGTTAGCATGTCGTTAATGCCTGCAGTCCATTAAAATGGGACTATTCCATAAGCGGGCCTCAGCACGGCAACGGGAATAAAAAGAACAAAAAGGAAAAGATAATTCGAATATTTTAGTGTGTTGCAATCAGCAATGCAGTCAGTAGCTAGCTTCTTCGCAAAGAAAAAAATGTGCTCCCAAGTAACCATAGAGTTGTTCATCTAAACTGAGCAAGTGCAAATAAACCATGAACATCCATGTGCAAATCTATCCAAATATCACCAGCATAAAATAACAAAAAGGGCGAATTTTCATTAGCAAAAAGTTCAACTCTCCCATCTGTAGGTATCAACAACAAGACTATGCTCCCCTCATCGTCTGGAGGTGAGCTGCGACGAGATACGTACGCAAAACAAAGACCTGAGAACGCCGGACGCCATTTCTTATCTTTATACCAGAGGACTTTCAAAGCAAAAATAAACTAGTCGTCTTGATTCCGACAAATCATGATGATACCATGATGACAAAGTTTCATTGAGATACATTACTGACTTAAAGGCACTGGTTCAAGAAATCTTCAGAAAAAGGGACTAAAAATATAATATGGACCACCAACATTACGTAACTAATAACCTTCCGCTCGTCGAGGCCGTCTAAAAAATTAAAGGAACGAGAGTATTCTGAAAACCGAAAACGTACTCGATCTTGTCATCTCGAGAGAACTATTTAATAAAAACAATACAATTGTTTGAAAGCTTGAGAAATATTTTCTCCTACACTTACAAGACTCTGATATCATGATGGCAAACAGACTCGGAGAGAAAATTCGGCTTATAGCACGGATAAATGTAACACTGCTTCTAAGTTGAGATCCTTGGGACAGGAGCATAAGTCATGACTGAGTGAAAAAACAGACTTTTATTTGAACGAGCACCTCAAACTTTCAAAAGCCAGCCTTACGTTCGTTTTCAGAAATACGAAGTAAGCTTTGGTGGAGACAGAGAAATTGTGCCCCGAGAAGATTGGACGTATTCGAAATATCGATGGCATCGTTAACGTTTCCACTCCATGACTCCCAGACCAGACTCTGCCAAAAACAAGGTCCCGTACAATTAACCTTCCTACGGAATTTGATACGAGCCCCTGAAATAAGTAAACAAAACATTCACACAGTAAACAACATATAACAGATTGTTCCTATCAGGGGAAAATAGAGCGTTGCGACGGTCTACATTTTGTATTACTCTTTTTGTATTCTTTATCATCAAATGAGCTAAGTCCTATATTCACATTTTTCTGATGTACCTTATAGCGTAAAATTATGAAAACTGTGTTTGAAAGTAACTGTTCTCATTTCTCACCTGAGATTCAAGTTTAGCTGACAAAATTAGTTTGCATTTCTCTGATCCAACGTTAATTTTCAAATGTATTATTCAGTTATATTGAGTTACAGTATCTACGAACGTTTACTAATTTTTACCGTTTTTGTTCAGTTCAGTTCAATGACATGCTGAAACAAGGCATACGCTGATATCTACTTAGAGCAGCAACTTTAATTCCTTATTTTCTTGTATAAATAAATGTAGAAACAGTGAATAGGTCTTTGTTACTAATTTTACTGAAATTAAAACGACAAACAGCAATGATTTTCCTTAATAGTTTTGGAAAGGCTGCTCACTTCATTTAAAAATGGATGAAATCATTCTGTAAATTTCTGAATTCTTTCGTAAGTTTCAAGTCATGGGCCTTACTGGAGACTTTAATAATAAAATGATCTACAAATCGCAATAAAAAAATTGAAGTAGTGAAAACGTATCAACATTTATGTCTTAACATATAAACCTTAGATTCTATTGCAAATGCTACTGCATATTGTAACACTGTTCATGTACCGGTATCTATAAAAAACAGGAAACGTATTATTACAGAAATTGTTCGTAAATTTCGAAAATTCTGGCTACAACGCAGCTTTTTAAAATTTCATAACGTTGTAAGTATCATCATTCACTACGTTCCTATGAGGGAATAAATAAGCTTTGATTTTAACTAAGGTAACTTAAAAAATGCAACCTACAACCAAAAAAGTAATTTAGCCAACTGCTTGTGATCTAAATCCATGCTTCTTCAAGTCACAAAATTTACATACGTCTCGACAGAAGCAAAAATAAGAGGCTACTAGACAATGCAAATGTTATAAAATAGTAAAATGATGCAATTTCGTAATTTTTTAACACCCTGACACTGTAATTGATAATGGATATATTCCAGGAAGAACCTGAATTTCTCACCTCAACGTCATTATTCAGTTGATCAGATACGTTAGTTCAAGCCTTCCTAACCGCTACAAAATTGTTCCAAAGAGAGAAAGGAGGAAGCCACCATTTTGTATGAAGTTAATGGAACGGAATATCAAAGCACAAGAGAAGACCTGTTCCCACACCAACTCTCCAGCGTATTGGAACAGCAAGCTAGGAAACAAGTGTATGGCAGAAGGTGATAGTTGAAGAAGAAAGTAATGGGTGTTAGAGAACAGGGCAACATTGTACCGGAAAGAAAATTGTAAAAAGACTTATTTTATTTTCACAATAGCCAAGCATACAGGAACCTCAGGTCATAATCGACCTAGAGGAAAGACTTTACATCTTTCCTCTGGGAGCTCTAGTTACTGTAAATACATCGATCAAAACGTTCGTATTGATTACACAACAGAAATGGGCATCAGAGTTATGCGGAGTACAAAGCTCCTCCAAACGATCGACCAAATACCAGATAATATTTGAACTTTCTCCTTTCCATCAATTTCCTTGTAAAATTTCTTACACAAGCCTATAACTAATAGAGGCAATTAATACATTAATAAGAATGTGGCCAAACAAGCTATTACTATCAACCAAACATTTAAAGTACTCGTAAATTCAGATGGTTTAGATTATTCAAAAACCAGATCTAAGTTTACTTTTCACATTACTGAATTTGACGCTGAAAACTCGATTACAATGAAACTATGTGAATAAAATATAAATCTAGCATTTAAATATCTAGAATTTAATTTGTTGACTAGAGTTCGATACAGCTGAAGTTTGGAGCTAGTGGTTTCTCAAGTCTATTCAGGAGCGAGTTGTCTCTGCTCAGTTCATTAACATAAAATTACAAAGTTCCTCTGCATTTTCGAATCTCTCGTGGAAATCCATTACTTGATAGTATAGCATGTAAATACAACGAAGGCTTAGATTAAATAAATTTGCATAGCTTTGTATAAGGTTTCCGCGAGAGGCATAAAGTGCTAAACTTATCGGGTCCATAGGTGGCTGTATTTGAGGTGTCCCAATTTATGTTCATTACAACAGTCTCAAGTAAGTACAATAATCTTTTCATTACAACAGTCGCCCAAGCCATTACTAATGCAATAAGTGAGGAGAATTTCTACTTAAAGTTATTTGAAATATTCCACTGCTTATCTAATTCGAAAATGGAATTATGGACTCACGGTCAAAATTACAATTTATTCAAGTATTTCCCGGCCCTGCCCTCGTCAATTGCATTTGTTACGTGCTCCGATGACGAAACAAACTTCGAATGTCTACAACAAAGGAGCCACTATTACGTGGTATCATTTTTGCCGGAAAGAAAATCATTAAGATATTTGCCCGTTTAAATTATAGAATTCTGTTTGCATTATTAATATGCGAGTGCGTACTAAACTGTATGCTTGTAATGCTCAGTGTACTTGTGCAATGCTGAAAGTAAATTTTACCAGTCAATACGATTCATATATGAATTGACTAAAGTTTTCAAAAATTTTCCAATCAGCACAAATTTAGAGCACGAATACAAATAAACAAAGTTAGATTCAAAATTTAACATGAATAAATTGCGAACGTAAATATAACGAGGCATATATGTATCTGTATTTTTAAAATGTTCAGGGCTGAAGTTCGACATATGAACGTATTGAACAACTAATAATCAAGTTCAATAATTATGCGAAATAGGTTCAGTAAATAACATAAGTTGACCTACATCATAATTGATTTGTGAACGATGATAGAAGTAGAGATGAAAAACTATGTTTCAAATAAAAAATTATGCCAAGTAACAACGCACGAGAGGTATAAATCAAAGTTCATTAATCATAATAATGTTAAAGAAAACTTCATTTTAAAAGTTCATTTCTAGAGCAATTTAACTACAGGGAAACAAGAGTTTAGTCGTTAATAAATACACCCCAACTCCGAATGAAGTATTTATTCGACCGCTACAGCTTTCAATACTAGGCTCACTCCCGCTGCAGAAATCGATGTAATATATCGCGGGTCTAATTTACACCGCAACAAATAAAGCACGTGCATTGGGAGAACGACGTCTCCACGTAGTTGGACTGGGGAATTTGCAACAAATGATCGAACATGACGTATTAGAAACGTAACACAACGCCGATTTCCAAAGAAATCAAATAAAAAATATGCATCACAAGCACAAAAATTTTCACATGAAAGTAGTCTCATACGCAAATAAT
Source organism: Morinoia aosen (assembly GCA_030386875.1). NCBI lineage: Eukaryota > Metazoa > Arthropoda > Malacostraca > Amphipoda > Talitridae > Morinoia > Morinoia aosen. The sequence goes on from CM059562.1 coordinate 60,501,655, forward strand.
ATTTGAGAAAGATTTTCAACCTTCCCACATTCATCAAAGATAAAAAATATGCGACTCAAAAAATAAGAATCGCTTAGAAGCACATCGCAAGGAGACTCTTGGGTCGCGTCAGGAGTGTGTTTTGAATATTGGGACCAAAATATGACGTTGAGCTCAAAGTAACCCTAGCCGGAAATTGAGCATTAAAGAATATTGCATCATAATTTGAACTAACATTTCACATATCAAATTGAAGGAACTAAAACAAGTACGGATTCTATTAGTGATGGAGTTTGAAGAAATTCTACCGAAGAAGCAACAAAGTTCACACCGGTAATTAATGGGCAAGGTATTGCTGAAGATAAGCAAAGTAGTGCAATGAGACGAAATTTGTTTTTCAAAGATTCGCTTTACGGATAAATCATCGACAGATAATGCAAATCCCGGCAAAGGAGGCTACCAGATTTCGATATAGATTTTCTAGAAGAGATGGTGGAATGCAACGCCCGCTAACGCCCTCGAGGTTTAGCCCTTGACCTCAATATCCGTAATCACAAATGGGGGAAAAATTGAGCAAGTTATGTTATGGGGTTTTTACGCACTTAATTATTTGAAGAATGAATAAGATTATTTTTTATGTAAAATATTTAGTGTTGGTTAGTCAAAATAGGAAATTGTTCAAAAATTTCTAGCAGTCGAAGAATAGGTCAGCAACAATGGGTTCCTAATTCTCAGTGAGGGAGTAGAAATTCTGAACAAGATGGGAATAGTCGAAGTCATTTGAAGCACAAACTGGAAAAGTATTACGAAAAGGTTACAAATATAAGATCATGAATCGAAACCTCTTCGAATCTGATAATCATTCAGATGATGAAGAGCTGATGGGAGACCTTTTTTGAAGAGTATACAAATTGTGTTCTTGAATTCAACTTGAAAGCCAACCAATCTATGAAGTTGGTCTTCATCAATTGGCGAGGTGCAAAGCCTGGTGAAAAAACTGTGCCCATCTCGATCCCAGTTCGCAATGTCTGGATGCGCCCCCCAATTGTGACCAATGAACATCAGCCTAAAAATCGCTCGGGTGTGCCGACTCACAGGCGCATTAAAATTGACATCCACAAAATAGTACTTTGTTTAGAAAATTAGCTAAACAGAAAAATTTAAGTTATTAAATGATTTTTTTGCATGGATCTTAGATTAGATTAGATTATAAGTTAGTTTAAGCCTCCCTAACCGCTGCAAAAAAAAAGAGCGTATCGAAGAGAGGAAGGAGGAAGGCACCATTTAGTATGGAGATAAGGAAATGGGGAATCTATGCAGAACTGGCATAGAAACAGTAAGATGGGAAAGAAGTTCATGAAATAAGATAAAAGTTGAAGAAGAAAGTCAGAGGTGCTGAAAAACAGGACAGTAGTGAACCGAAAAAAGGTGGTCCTTAACATAACAAAAAACATTTTATTTCAACAAAAAGAAGGCCTACCTAACTCAGCTCGGGCCCTCACATTTTTCCCCTGGGAGCGCTAATTCCCATAGATACAATAGTTGTATCCCCCTGAGGGGTGCATGGATCTTAATTCTTTAAAATATTTAGACAGCTTTCATTGAACGAGGAAGATGAATTTTTGGGAGGGTTTAGGTACCTGTAATTTTCCTTGCAATTTTCTATTCTAGACTGTTATTTTTTTATACATAAAACAACAGTATCCACATATTTGTTTCGCGCACTTTCACATTTTTCGTTGATAAATTATAGTGGTGATTGGGCATGAAAATTTTAGCAGATTCATTAAATGTTCCAGGTGTCTGGACCATTTAAAGGCTGGGACATCATTTTACAAATGTCCCATGTTAAAATGAGGACGGAAATTCCTTTTGACGAAACACAACCCATTTTCATAACAAAGGGAACATTTTGCTGCCACTTTTGAGAACGACGAAACAAATTACTGTTGATCCTCAAACGTTTAGCCTGCAAATTAGATCACATTAAAGCTCAGCCTTCAAACGCGTCCAGGTAATCTATATGAGAATGAACTGCGAGATCAAACATTGAATAGGGTTTTTGATCTTCTGCAGAATTAATTCTGAGGGGAAATAACCGAGTGCCATTTCTTCGATAAAATGAATGAGCAAAAGCCTGGAAGAAGTGACACGATTAGATCTTGTGAGTTGTAATAGATAAAGGAATATTAGAAAATACTTACATGATAACAGGAAAATTCTACGCTGTATTTCAAGTAAAATAAAACCCAGTTCAGCGTCTGCGTACAGTGTGAAACAGACAAACATGACAGAGCACGGTACTATGAGTCTTTATAAAACCGAAAACCTACTTACCATGGAAACTGAAAAGGTTGCAAAAGTTATCTCACCTGAGAATGAATTCAAATTTATCATACACATAAAACCTATCAAATGTTACTATGAACTAAAGAATTAACTCGAAGACTCACAGTTGCCGGAGATTGGGGTAAGAAAGGAGAGCGGTGGCGGGCAGCTCTGAGAGCGCGTTGTCGCTGAGGTCCCTGGAAGAAGAGGGGACGGTGAAAATATATAAAATGCTTCAACGAGTTAATCAATGAAATACTTGAAGCCTACAACCCATGAATATAGAGAACCTGTCGATGATGCGATAACAATGGTGATGACCTTGCTCCGATAACGGAAATCTTTATATAAGTTCCCTACAGCAGCTTTCATAATCTACCACAAGAAGAGCAAATTCCAACGGAAATAGCCGAGTTAATAGAAATATGAAAAATTAAAGCAATTTAAAAAACCAAGGTTGATGACTTAATTGATAAAAAACAAGGTTGATGATGAGTTCCCTAAAGCAGCTTTCATAATCTACCGCAATAGGGGCCTGAAGGAAAGTCAACTCCACCGGAAATAGCCGAGTTAAGAGAAATATGAGAAATTAAAGCAATTCAAAAAACCAAGCTTGATGTTAATTTGCTGCCTCTTTTTCCAGTAATTTTTCTGTTTTCGGCAAACTGAGATAAAGCAAAGGAACGATCTTTGAATTTACACGTTAAGATTAGATTGGAATTGATTATAGATGTTGGTTTAACCTCTCTTACAGCAACACAGGCGTTCCAAAGAGGAGAAGAAGGATGAAAGCATTATTTTTTAGCATGGACTTGAGGACGCACGGAATCTATGCACATGGTGCATAGAAACGGTAAGTTGAAAAAGAAATTCATGAAACAAGATAAAAGTTGAAGAAGGAAGTGGTAGGTGCTGAAAAACATGATAGCAGTGAATCGAAAAAAGAAGGTCAGTAACAAAACAGAAAACCTATTTCATTTCAATAACCTTTAGGTAGAGATTACACATATTTCTCCTGAGAGTGCTAATTTCCAAGGATACAATAATTGTATCCCCCAGAGGAAAATTTGTAAGTTATGAAAAAAACACATGCTCCCGAAACTAAATCAAATTTACATATGAAAATTTATATGAGCTGAAATAAGACCGGTTTAATTTTAGAAAATAAAAATGATCCGTACATAAATTATTCTACTGTACTCGCATATTAAATTCATGACAACAATTTAAATGTTTAAAGGAATAAATTAGCCTGGGAACTAATGATGAGCGTAAAATTTGATGTGTATAAAACAAAATGCGTCCAGAATGTTTCTATTACAAATTATTTACAGGTTATGGCTAAGTCAATATAATGAAAGTTAATTTCTGTACAGAGCTGATTTGTCCAATTAGGGACCTCATTCGTACAATTAGGGACTAAATCTATCAGTAATCAATCGTACTGATAAACAGTACTATAAGTGTACAAGATTAATATTGTGAAAATATTCTTGAAACACATCATGCAGCACTTCGGTACTGGAAGGATTACATTATTCAGTATTTCTATTTATAGAAAGGTAAATTATAAAAAGTTTACTTGTTTCAGTTACGGTATTTTTAGACTTCACGTTAGATCTATGAAGAGGTATCTGTTTGTCATCTGCAAGGTACTTGCGATCTTCTTCCCAAAGTTTGTATCCATAGTTTATTGTTCAAATTAACGTTAACTTGAGTCATTTGCATAACCTGACGAGTTATAAAACAATTAACTATATATACCAGCTGAATAAATTGAATTACAAAGCGCTGCTAAATAAAAAAATAAGTACCACTGTAATTCCTGAATAAAGCTAGTGACTGGAGGTTCACTCGCCCTGTTCAAAAATATTTAAAATCTTTGAATGCAAAATACAGACGACTTATGATTCAGGATATATGAATATTCCAGTTCGGTAGTTTGAATGGCTCGTGGATGAGTAAAAATGTAAAATAATACAACAAAATAGGCTATAACAGACACATAAAATAACCAAAACGTGACACGTAATGAGAATTAGGATAGGAAAACCCCCCTGCGACTAACGTAAAGTTCACGCGACTTGCGCGTAAAATCGAGTGTGAGTGTAATAAATTTTTCCACTAAAAACCAGTTTGAAAGCTTACTTCTTTCTCCGACGTTCGGTTTTCACATGCGAATGAACTTGTGATCATGAGTTCCCAAGAGCAGCACCGAGATCGACAACCTGTGCTCACAACGTAGCCTACTTGCAAACTTGAGCCTCGTAAAGTTGCGCAGATATTTCTTCCCATTTTTGCTCTGCAATTGACAACTTGAGTATCATGAGCTCACTCCACGATTGCATGAGAGTTTCAAGCTAGTGTTTTCTATCCAGCTAATAAAAAACTTAACAAAGCTACTGTGTGAGCACTACGAAGCATGTTTCACTTTTTAGCCTATCTTAAATCACCCTAACTCATCTAAGTTAAAATGGACATCCCAACGTTCGTGCCTTTATGTATATGGACCGTATCTTAAGTACGATGACTATTCAATAAAGATAGTTATTTCTCATATCTTTGAAAGTTCAAAAATTGACTAAAATGGAATGCTTAATTCAAAATTCAAAATATAAATTTTTCGCCTTTTCCGCCGAATTGACGCATGTATTTTACCTTCAATTGATTTACCGAGTGCCTAGATCGGTATCAGTTTTAATTTAGGCTACAACTTAACTATTATTTCTCTCGTAAAAACTTTTTAAGTCGCAGGAAGTGGCGATAAGGGGCGCAAGTTCCTCTCAAGCGCATCTCGCTAATGCTCAATAGAGTTCAGATGTGGAGGTTGTGCTGCACTCTTCATGAGCTGAATTGTAGCCTCATGTCCCCAAAACTTATCTTTTAGTTTAGAACTGTAGCATTGAGAAAACAACTATTGTTATCCTGAAACATGAAACCGTTTAATTCCACTGAAGAGAAAATTTGGTCATCAAGATCTTCTAAATAGCCTTGTTACCTCGTTTCATCACTGTATAGAATAGCGGGTGTTAGTCCAGCTCAGTACAAATAGTTCTAAAGTATTCTATACTTTCCAGTGTCTGCACAATAGGGATTGTGCAAGATGGATCTTATCGCACGAGCTGCCCGTTATACTTTATTTCTCTCATTTTTTTACGAAGGTGAGTCATTCAATTCTGAAGACAGTGTCCCAATAGAGTCGTAGGAAAACATAACTTTTCTAGTTCTTGACATTCTAATCTCGGCGCTCTCAAGGAAGCAGACTTTTTTTGTAATTTCATGCGGACACATAAGGTTTTTTGGCAGATCTGAAATGGCTATCTTTACCGCACGACTTACTCTTCTCGTAGAAATAGAAAACACTCCAAGCTAGTTAGATTAGAATGTAAGTTAGTTTGAGCCTGCCGAATAAAACAAAGGTGTTTTTAAACGAGGGAGTAAGATGGTATCAAACAGGAGAGAGTTAAGGAAACTGGCAATCTATGCAAAAGGTGTGTTCCCACACAAGATTACGTTAGAAGGATGTTTATGAAAAAAATCGAAGAGGAAATAAGTACTGAAAAACGACTGCAGTAAACCGAAAAAGATGGTCTGTAACAAAACAAAAATTATTCTATTTTAACAAAAGCAAGGCGTACCTAACCATCATCTCGGAATTGCACAACTTTTCTGTGGAAGTAATAGTTTCCATAGATACAAGAGGTGTATCCCCCTTAAGAGAAATTGTTCTTGAAAACACTATGTTATTGACTAAAAACATTGCACAGTGCATCTATAGAAAATTATACTGACTTAAATAAACTGCAAACTAATGCAACAAATAATTTATGAAAACGCATTACGCGACCATTTTTTAGCCCAAAAAAGTATTTTACATCAAAACATGTAATACTTATTTCTACATTGGTATTTCATGCTTGAATTAAGGCACCGTTACGAACACTTTATAACTCTGTAATTAGTCGACTGCCATTACTGGTAAATGTTCATTTGTAAATCAATATACGATCCTTTCTGTATTAGTTTTCTTCGTGCTACATGTCTAAACCACAGGCATGAATATATCTCAACGACTGTTCAACTTCACTAAGACCACTTTTCAAAGAGAAAGCTAAGTTCCCCTCAGTATACGTTTATGAAAAACCGATACGTAAATTAACGTTACGAGCATCGTATATAAACTCGTTATCTGTTTTGGAGTTTGATCAAATTATTTCCGACCATGATTACGAAGCGTGTAATTAAGAGCGAACTACATTCGCTGTCAGTTCGTAGCCGCTAGGAAAATCAAGTCGTGCTAGCTTAAATCGCGTTTGCCACATTAGCGAAGTAACTCCCATTATAGAAAAAATGGTCGTTAAATCATAGGTGGTCATGCGTAAAATTTCTCCGTAAACTTTCTTCGCGAACCTGTCATCCATCCTACTGGCATAGGCGTGGCAAATAGTGGTCGGCCAACGTCGACCGACGGTAGCTAGGAAACTCGAGGAACCGGGAAACAGACTTGAAGGAACGCGGAACCTATCAAAAATCTGCAAAACAGTAAGTTGAGTTAGTGAATCGAATGAACAGTTAAGTTGAGAAAGAAATTTAATTAAAGCAAGATAAAAGGTGAAGAGGAGCGTAGCAGGCTTCAAAAACAGGACAGCAGTGAACCGATTAAATATGGTCCGAAACAAAACAAAACACCTTTTCAACTTTAACGAAAGGAAGGCATACCTAGCCTTTACTTAAGGACCTCGCATATTCCTTCTAGGAGTGCTAATTCCCATAGATACAATAGTACACTCCTGAGGGACTTTGAATAGATAACGTCGGAGTCATATCGGGACAACTTGAAAATTGTTACAAATGGAGTTTGAAAAATTAAAAGCAACAATTCATTCTACGACAGCCATCAAGTAGCTTTAACAATTCTATAACATGCAATGAGTTTTACTTCTTCATTATATAACATATTGGCGTAAAGGATGCAATTTCGTACTCGCTGCGCTGTCACCTTAGCACTTCAAAACACGTAATAATTAAGTCTGTGTTATAATATAACTTTCTTCTATTTTTCTCATCAAGTAACACAAAAAAATGAAGAGATGCTTTGCCTAAACAATTGATCGAGTATCAAAACAACCTAAAAAAACGGCACGAGTGAAAAAATGATACAAACAACTCGTGTGTGTGGTCTTACAAAATTTCAACGGGACTGACCTCGAAAACATTCCCTTAACCATTCATCTATCTTTAATAGCCAGCGGCTTAAAGGCTTATAATTCGTAGAGGGCAATTTAGAAGCGAGGATTTGAAATTCCCATTCGATGTTGCAGCCTAGAATGAGCTTTGGCAGCGTCTGTAATGCACTGCGACTCACGTCCGGGCGGCCAATGTCGGGTGTGATGTGAGAGTTGAGCCTCACACAGCACGAGTGACGGATGAAGACAGCAGAGCCAGTAACAGTATAGTGTCCTAGTTAGTTTAAGGCTCCGGTCTCATAGAAAAGATGTTTCCACAGAGGACAGAGTGACGGCTATTTAGCGTGGACTAAGGAATCTATGTGCAAGGTGTGCTCCCACACTTGATACTCTGTGCGTAATAACGGTTAGTTGGGGAGGAAGAGAAAGAAACGACGAAGAAGAGGGGGAAAGGAATGAAAACTGAGCGAAGCTAAGTGGGCACGAATGATACGGATCTCAAAGGTTATCTACAGATCGAGGTAACCTATAACAGTGGCCCTCCTGGGGGCGCCAGTTCCCATAACATAAAATAAACAAACGTAACTTGAACCTATTGTTTACCCTACTTTCCCAAGGGTTCGGAAGTGTCAGTCCTTTCTCAATTCAATAGCAAATGTTTTCACTTCAATTTATAGAGGAATATTCGGCTCAGGATTGTGGTCTCTAAATTGTGGCTTTCAATGGTAAAACCTCGTCAGACATGAAAAGTTCACTAAAGAAGCATCGTTCCAACGGAGGCAACTGTGCGAAGAGTTACTCTTTCAGAAATTGAAAACGATCTGAACCAGGTATACAATTATTACAAGTTAACTCAAGAGAAGCATGAAGAAAGAAAAAAAAACGTCGGTATGCTGTACAAAGACACCAGCATTTTTTCAAGAAAACCTCACATACCAAGAAAGGTGATCTTTGTGCGTTTACACACTACCAGTAACTCTGGTTTCTTTCAATGTTATCTAGGCTTACTGTCGCCTTATTTTGCAGCTCATCTTCCCTTTTGTTCTGCTAGAAATTTCCTCAATTTCTCTGTTCTCTGATAAAATCTGCGCGCAATTCCTGGATAATTGATCAATTATCCATGATAGAGGGTGAATTGACTTTCCATTTATATAGGGCGTGAGAACCTGCGACGTCATTGTTCAAAGTATATTTGGTTAAAATTTAAAAGAATATTTTTCGATAGTGGAAAAAGAAGCAGCGAATTAGCCTGCTAAACGGTATCGTTGTTGGCTTTTGTCAAATAACGTTACCGGCAAAAAAGGTCAAACCAATTTCTCCCCGAACAAAATAGATCAATACTTTTCTCAAAAGCGATGCCTTTTTGAAAATGCCGTCATAATGAAAGAGCTTTATTTACCAATCCTACCTGAAATACAGTGTGTGAGAGGCTGCATCCCTGTGGTACAATTGAGCCGTCGTGACATCCACATCTAATGCAATAGTTCAGGAATTCAAACTTCTATACTCGTACTGCCTGCACGCTCAGATCGCAACAGTTTCAAAGCATTAAAGCCACAGCGGCTTAATAATATTGGTGGAATAAATAAACCTGGAGGTAACGAACCCGCACGACTCCCAATTCGAAGAGCAAATTAATTTTGTTTTGTTCATGAGCAACATATTTCAATATAATTTCTTAACTTAGCTATAGTTTAATTGCACACGTATTTCTCAAACTGTCCAAAGGTTGAATTAGATTAAATAAGTTAATTTCAGTTTCTTTAAGCACAACAAAGGTATGAAGGCAGCATGTATTGTATGGAGTGAAGGTAATTCGCATAATCTATGCAAATGTGCGTTCTCCCCACAAAATTGAAGATTGATAAAAACAGCAATTGTACAAAGGTTATTAACACGTTCTCCGTATTTGGGCCACATGTGTACCAATAGGTAAATTACCCATTTACGTACCGGTGTAAATGAATAATAATTTCATTCTATTTCGCGACATTTTTAAAAATAACTGATCCTACGAGGTTCATTGTACAATTGTATTTTTCAAATTGTTTAGGAAATATAAAAATGTATTCGAGCAGGGAAGTCGATGTTCCTATTCTGCTATTACTTATAACTTAACCAAACCATCCTTTAACGACGGCAGAAACGCGGTGAACGTGTTACCACGTTGATTTGGTTAGGTTGTAAAAACAGAAAAAACAAAAACATTTTATTTCAACAAAAAGAAGGCCTACCTAACTCTCAGCTGAGGACCCAATATTTTCCCCTTGGGGGCGCTAATCCTTGTAATTTCACAACACAACTTGCTTATCGAATGCTCTTGTTAGCTTTGAGTATGTTTTTTCGCATCAGTTTTTTAAAAGCCGAGTGTGCAATGCTGTGCTGCAAATCATATTTGGAAGAACGTTCTGCAAAAGCTGCAACAGCGGGGCTGCCGCGACTTGTCAGAATTCACAGTGACATCGAAGAGGAAATGTGTATTTCAACAGCATGATAAAGAGTTAAGCCAAAATAACAGGAACTGTTAGGCTTGTGATGTACGTTCACACCATCTATTTAAGGCGTTAGTGGTTAAGGACGCTGGAACACTCAGTAAAAACACAAATATTTCACGTTAGAGAAAGGCGCTTGTCATAAAACCTTCAATTTCCGTGCCAATATTGAAGCTCACAACGTGTCGGAGTTAGCAGCTCCTCTTATTACCATCACGAGACAGGGCCGTATAAAAGGAACGAAGAGCGTTGCAACGCAGCTCTTGGATGCTGTCGGTACCTGCGCTATGTGCGGGGCTTAAGTAAGAACGGTGGTGAAAGATCCCGTCTTGCAAAACGTTTATAATCCATTCCCTCATATCGTAATTCTTTTGCCCTTGAGAAGCCGTTTGCGTCAAGTAACTTGTTTCCAATATCCGGTGAGCCTCACAGTGCAGGCGGAATGCAAGAGCTAACAAAGTAAAAAAAATATAAAAAATATGAATAAGAAAAGGAATAACATCCAGGACGACGATACATGAGGGAGTTTTTCTGACGAGAGGACAGCTGATGTCTCTGTGCATGCAGTTTCTTAAGGTAATACGAAACTTTTTTATTATCCATTCTCCGATCTAACTTTTTTTCGTCAATAGGATGCAAGGCATTACACAAATGAACAAAACTTACAATTTTTGAATCGCTTTATTTACGTAAGAACACACCTAATCTTAATGATATGCAGAGTGCACATCCCTTGCTTTAGGTTGGGCAGCTGTAGCTTCAGGAAACGTGATTTACTTTTAAATTACGTCCTATTATGCATAGATTTTCTCCGTTGTCTGTGCTCAGTTTACAGGGTAGGGCAATTTATTCGCAATTACCGGAGTTGAAACATCTGTAATTATACAGGGTGTTTCAAAAATACACGGCATAATTTCAGGTATGTATTTCCCACATGTAGACAATCAAAATAGTTCATTACAACATATGTCCGGAAATGCTTCATTTCCGAGTTATGGCCTTCACAACACTGAAATTCACCGGAACGTTTTTCTTTCCGCAGGTCGTTGCCGTCAAAGGACACATTAAGAGGGCACTCTGACAGATCATTCCTAGGCGAAGGTTAAATTCAGTGTTGTGTTTGGCGTTCGACTGTGTGTCATGTACACAAATCAGGAGCTGGCAGAGATGCACTTGATCTACGGTAAGGCAGACGGCAATGCTGCGCTGGCTCGTCGTTTGTACCAGGAGAGGTACCCACAGCGACAATGTCCAGATCGGAAGACATTTGTAAGTCTCCATCAGCGTCTGTGCGAGTATGGAAAATTTGACTCTCCTGGATTGGGAAGGGGACGACCAAGATCTACAACTCCAGAAGAACAGGAGGAGATTCTGGAGATTGTGAACAGAACTCCTTCTATCAGCACACGAAGGTTAGCGTTGCAAGTGAATGTTCCCCATACGACTGTCTGGAGACTGCTGAAAGAGTATCAATTGTATCCTTACCATTTGCAACGTGTACAGGCGCTGTCACCAGCAGATTACCCTGCACGAGTTAGGTACTGTCAGTGGTTCTTGCAGCAATGTGCTGCAAATCCGAACTTTCCTGCCTTAGTATTATTTACAGATGAAGCACAGTTCACACGAGATGGCATAACAAATCTCCACAATCAGCATGTATGGGCGTATGAAAACCCAAATGCAACTGTTGTATCTCATCACCAGGTGCGGTTCTCCCTCAACATGTGGGCCGGTATCATTGGTGATCGGTTAGTTGGACCCCATGTACTTGTAAACAGACTTACGGGGCAGGCGTACACAAACTTCCTGGAAAACATCATACCTGATGTTTATGACGACACTCCACTGATCGATCGTCAGCACGCTCACTTCTTGCATGACGGCGCTCCTGCACACTTCAGTCGTACGGCTCGCCGGTACTTGGATCGAAGATTTCCTGATCGATGGATAGGTAGAGGTGGCCCAATTGCTTGGCCTCCACGCTCACCTGATCTGAACCCTCTCGATTTCTACTTGTGGGGCCATTTAAAATCATTGGTTTATTCGTCTCCGGTGCCTGATTTGGAATCCCTTCGGAATCGAATTGTGGCACGCTCTGAGGACATACGCAACATTCCTGGAGTGTGGGATCGTGTTCGCAGGTCAATGAGACATCGATGTGAGGTCTGTATTCAAGCAGGAGGTGGTCATTTTGAACATTTTCTGTAATGGCAACGACCTGCGGAAAGAAAAACGTTCCGGTGAATTTCAATGTTGTGAAGGCCATAACTCGGAAATGAAGCATTTCCGGACATATGTTGTAATGAACTATTTTGATTGTCTACATGTGGGAAATACATACCTGAAATTATGCCGTGTATTTTTGAAACACCCTGTATATATGTGCGATTACCTTGTCAAAATATTAAATTCTCTGTTTATTTTTGCAGATTTACAGCAGAGGATGGGTGAAGGCTCCAAATCGTTCGTTTTAGTATAGACCTCATACAATTTTAACAATGTGGACTTCTTTAGTGTTTGCCCTTAACTTCAGAATTGACCATAAACTTGAGTTTAATAATTAATTTCAGTTTAACCAATTACGATCAAAATATTAAACTTATAAATTATATCGTAACCGAATTTATTTCATTCATTCATTCATTCTATCTACTCAATCTATCCCACCTAACTTATTTTGACTTGACCAATTCTATCAAAACTTAACCTGTCTAACGCTATACCTATCCCAGCATAACTGAACCCATCTTAACCTAGCCAGATCCCATGTAACCTTGCCTGTTCTATCATATCTCAAGCTATCCTAAGCTAACAAAACTTACGTACACCAACCTAAACCGCGGCGTAGACTCGTGAATAAATTCAAAATTAATCTTTTAACTTGAAGACTTTTACCGACCATATCTCAAATGATCTTAACCTAACCTATCTTGACTCACTCTAACCTCTACTAACCTTCCTTATCCTAACCCATCTAAGCTTCTTTTTCTAACCCTAAGCTAACCTAACCATAAATTTCCTCTTCACCTAGCAACAGTCGACCCGGTAACAGGAGGCAATATAAAAGAACGAAGACTGATAGCTGTGAGGCCATAACTACCATAAATTTAAAAATGACATAACATTGTGAATAAAAAGTTGTACTCTTTATAACTTGGAGATTTGTGAAAACCACGATGACAAATGCTAGGCAGAATGCTTCATGTCTATAATTCTCGCATGCTTGGCGCGAATTTTTTTCAGCATTGTGAATAAAATTACTGGATGTGAGGTTTTCGCCTAAATACTTATTGACGGAGGGACACAAAGGTTCGTAGGTGAAAATTAATACACAAATTGTAGAAAAGAGCAATTTAGGACAGTTGAGCAATTCATTACCGCAAAGACACTAACGCATGAAACCAAAGCAAAAGTAGGCATCGTTCATCAGTAAAACTGTAGAAACAATCTAGAATACTTGAATGACCGCACTCTATTAGGGAGGTAGGTAGCCCGAGTAGAATAATGTTTTCGGCAGCGGACACAATGCCGGAAGCGGATGTGAGCGTGAATGTCGTCCACCATCACCAACTCCTCATCCAAGAAGCGTTTTAAACAGTTATAATTATATGCGAGAATTTTCTGTTCACATTAGCAGAGTAGCCATTCATTGGCAATACTGGATTACTACCAAAAAGAAGCGTTCGTGTTTTTGCTTCCATAGCTTTGTTGTCATGAGATGTAAGAATGCCCGCTTCTATTTACTGTCAGGGTCACACAAGAATGAGACATTAAGACAACTGGAAAGAATTGCACTTAAAAGGTTGATTGTGTAGTCGGTATAATATCTTAATTTTGCTCGGTTACTTGAAAAGAAGCAAATGCAGTTACCCAAATCGTATACGAAGGGTAAACTGTACGTTGAAATGAGGGTGAACGAAATTATTCTTCACATTTTTAATAATTTATTGTTAATAATGAAGCATGATACAGCATTATTGCTAATAATGCAGTAAGTTCAATTATCTCTCGCATTTCATCATTTAGGCAGCGTCGTGTCGAAATCTGAGCTTAAACCGAAATCATTCAACGTAGTTGAGTAGTTCTCCTTAGTAGTAGGTGTAAACCTCACACAACTGGCAGCTATCAAGAGACAATAATCATTCCCTAAAAATTTTCTATTTTATACCGAACAATAAATGTTTCTTGCAATATATATTGGAAAATGAGCAGACGAGCAAATTTTTGAGCGAATATATACAAAATAATTATTGATCATACATTCTAGCCAGATGTAGAACAACGATAAAATTCGACCCCTAGAAAATCACCCCGCAGGAGTGCCGATCTAAAAATCTTTCAAGTAATCACGAACAAGTAACACATATACGGAAAATCACTGGCTGGGTTATCAGTCATGCGCCTATCGTTACAAGTCTAAAAGCAGACGAAGATTGGAATCACAACATATTTTGTTGAGGTTTTGCCCGAGACTTTCTTCGCACGGCTCCCTATCGACGAGCAGCGGAACATCAAAGCTGGATCGAGACTTTCCAGAGGAATCTCGGACTCCGCTGGGACGCGTCAATAAAAACAACTCAAAAGAACCTCTTCTCGCCGTAAAAGGATGGAGATGAATTAAGAAACAGGAGTCCACAAAATAGAGCTGGCAACACAGCATTAAAATTTGGGAGAAGTTTGAGGATTTTGCAATAAATCGTGTACGAGCTTCAAGATCGACAGCAATCTGTCTGATTCATGTTCTATTTTTGCCTTTACTTATGACGTAAAAAAAAGAAGGAATAAATTTCTTACTGGTTTCATGGGGCTACCTCTAAGCAATTGCAACGTAACATTTTTGTTGTGCAGAATTTCACTAAACTTAAAATCTTTATTAAAAGATAAATGCAATGGGCACCAAGAAAGGAAAGAAAAAGAATAAAGTATTCTGGCAGTTGAGAAATGGAGACAAGAAATACGCTTCAATGATTGCTGACCGAAAAATTAGTGATTGATTATAAAAAAGTTTTGGCCTCCCTTACCACAAAAAAGATGTCCAAAAAGGGGAAGGATGAAGGCCCCATTTGGTATGGAGTTAAGGGAACGTGGAATCTATGCACAAAGGATATTCCTGCAAAGGATCCCGTTCGCATAGAAACGGTAAGATAATAAGGAAGGTTTTGAAACGAGATAAAATTTGAAGAAAGTCAGAGGTGCTGAAAAACAGGACAGCAGTGAACCGAAAAAATGGTCCTTAACAAAATGAAAAACATTTTATTTCAACAAAAAGAAGGCCTACCTAACTCTCAGCTCCGTTTAAAAAATAGTTCTTAATTTTCTTTGCAGATATCAGCAACGATTATGAAGTAGGGTCTTTTCCTGGGTAAGAGTTGATCTCAACATTTAACATCGGGGAAACCGCTCACATGCAACATTGTTTGCAGGATGAGCTCAGTTTTCCAGGACTGCAGCCTACAGCGCTCGCCACTGCAGCTTACACCGTTAAAGTTTGAAGTGTTGGCAGACTGACACGTGTCCTAATGGAACCAGGCTAGTTACGCTACTAGCCTGAGCCTGTCACGCATCTTTCCTAAAAGTGAATGAAAAGCAAATGCTGCCAACAGGGCGAAAAGTTCACTTCAGTTTTCTATGCGACCACCGAGGCAAAAATGTATAGAAAATAGGATTTAAAACGGGTAATGTTTTACGTAGCTCTTCTTCACCTGAGGCTTGCCATGGAAAACCCCGCACTGCTTGTGGTTGTAATTTCATGAGAAGTAATCAAGAGCCGGAGGTACTGACTTGTCGACTCAGAAATCACGTACGTGTACGACTACTCTCTACAGAGCCTGTTTATGCAACTTTCTACAAAAAAAATTGCCTAAGAATTACAAAAAAGTGCAATTGGATTTCTGAAAATATGCTAGGCGCTTCCATAAATTAAAGTATGCGAAAAAAAAAACAATTCAAATTTATCATTAAAAAAATACGTATAAGGCGTGTGGCAAACCGAACTGCCAACTAATTTAATCTTTCAAATTTTATCAACAAAATGCTGCTGAAAATAAGGCTAAATTAAACTTGAGGATAAAATCGAAACTCTTATTAATAAACTGCAGTTCCACTCTTATGTGAGGATGCACGATATAACGCATCGGCTCAAAAACGAACAGGCAGGCGAATAACATCTCGACAGGATTAAATATTTGAGGCTAGTTCAGCTAAAAAAAATGTTAAGCGCTAAAAATTATAAAATTCTCCTGATTGTAGTAGCATGGTTTGTAGTACTTGTGAAATTAGAAAAAATGTTGATTAGAATGACTAAACTCGTTAGAACGAAGAAATGAAGTTCCAGAAACATTTGTACAAGGAGACGATTGTACGGGTCGCCGCCCGCCGGTCGTCCCCTCAATTACAGGAGGTAGATAAAACGGGAAGGCAAGGGTCCCCTGATGCATTACAGCTGTAACTGGTGTTGTGGATAGGTTGATTTGTGATTGTCTATTTGTTTGCTCCAGCAGGGTCAGTTCCCTTTACCACGGACCAGGACAAAGCTCTCACTCCAAACTTGTCTTTTCATCGCTTCTCTTCCCAGCATGAGGCGACAATGTAACACTATTCTGAAATTAGTAAAACTCAAACGTGAGCTGAAGGATAAATTTTTCAGGAGTCGTTCATTGCGAAACAAAATGCGACCGACCATGAAAGTTGTGGCTGAACAACATATAGGTGTACAGCATTTTCCTGGGTCTGAATAACGATATTAAAATAAAAATGGATGCATAAAAATAACAAATCTACATTTTTGAAGTTACCGTAAAATATTATAGCAGGCAGTAAAAATTTTATGCAATTGGATTCGCTTAAGCGACAACCATTTGACAGAAGAACAGCTGCGTGAAATAAAATCTAAATTTTGTGCTATATTCATGCTATGACTGACCTGTACTTTACATTGTCAAACACATTCTCTGTTTGAATATTTTTTCATTTTTGAGCTATTTCACTTTAGTTCAATTGTTATCTCTTCACCTGGCCATCAGGATGTAAATTTCGTTAGTGCACGAATAAATATTGTTAGACAGCGACGCACGCCATCAGAGCGCAACAGTACGATGGATGACTAAACTTTGACAGCTTCATTAATGGAAACACACAGGAAATGCAGTTCATTTCATAAAAATAGAGCACATAATGGAACCATGTCGTTCGGTTACCGAAACCAGTTGCATTTCACTGGTCTAAAATTATGTCTCGAAAAAAATATAATGAAGACACCTAATATCAGTTGCATATGCACCGAATAAGGTATGTGCACACTCGAGAAGCTCAAGGAGTCGTTAAATAACGACAAATTTGTTACAAGGTCGTGAGCATTTTCAAATGTACAATCATTCTACCGGCATGATTGGCAATCATGTATAATTTGCTATTCGTTTGACCATGAAGTTTGATGAGTATAAACCGTAGATTGAATAGGTGTCACACATTCGGAATGTCTTCAATTTTGGGCGTGATTTGATTATGTTCAACTTGAAATTTCGCTCTTGATTCATGTATACATGTCGCTGAGATGTTACATTCATGAGGTAAAAATACGAGTACCAGGATTGTCAGACTAAGCTGACGGTTTATTCATGATATCAATAACAATCGAATCTTTTAAATAAGAGGTACTAGTAGTTTTCTAAATATGGATCGATATTTTCTAGGCAAACGTACGCAATTAGAGGCATTTCTGCATCAAAATGTAGCATTTGAATACACTTCCTTGAAATTTAAATAGCGCTGCCGTTGCCAAACGTTTTAGTTATTATTGTTGTGTAGTGAAAAAGTTTGCATTGCAATGGCTCATCTTTAATTACCTTTGTTTGTACAACATCAATCAAGTTAGAGAGTAGAGTTGAAAATAATCTCTCCAAAACATAAAACATATAAATACTTTGGTATCTCATAATTTTTTGGTATCTGAGATTCACAAAAATCTGGAAAAAAAACGTTGGTATAGTCAAGTCTTCCCCCTTTCATAATTAAACCTAGATAAGTTGCTATCAGACTTTCAATCATAGCTATGGTATTGGAAAATGACCAGGTCGCCACTTTCCATCAAACATTACATTTATAATTCAAGTCCGAGGAATAAAAACTGAACTAACAAATTTAAATAAAATGACAACATTCTTATTCCATGCAGTGCATCAAAATGAGTTCTTAGACAAAATTACTTCCTCAGGCATATTTGGTAGTTTCCTTGCACTGCGCTATAAAAACAGTTTCTAAATATATACTCCTGATCCTACAATCGGGTTACTTTAAAAACGAAAGAAAAACATTTTTCACCGATAGACTTTGAAAGTTTCCTGACTAAATGACAAAGTTGAAGATAAAGGACAGAAAAGATTAACAATTTCTGTCCAATCAGTTTAATAAGAAAACACTGTAAGTAACCGAGCTGCTGGGTAGCCGAGCTGGAAATTTTAGACCAGGCCGCACCAAAGACTAAACATAGGAAATTTCATGGATTTCACTTAGGTCAGAGGTTGTCACCCACAGTATTAAGTTTTCAGTTTCACCAGAGCTACCAAACTATATTCCTTTGAACATGGCCCAATCGTTGAGATTCGTAGGCAAAATTTTTCACAGCATGCAATCGCAGGTGCGATTAAACGAAGTAAAACAGTGGTTTGCAACTTCCTGAAAGATCTTTATAGTTTTGAAACAGCGAAATCAAAACGAAATCTTGGCCAAAAAAAATTCCACCAGCCTTAGTGGAAGAATCTGCATGTAGCTTTATCCGTAAAAATAGGGGTCTATCTTCTAGACTAGACAGCTGAAGACACACACTGATGCAGACCTTAGGCGACACCTGAGGCAAAAGGGGTTAAAAAATAAAAAGCTTCTAGAACGGTTTTATCTGTTTCCACGTTACTACTATGTAATCAGTTTTGAGTATACCAGTGACCTCCAAACATGGATCGTTTAAAAGTGGAAAAAGGTTTGTTCTCTGATGAACAAAAATTAATCTAGAGTATCCTGGTGACTTTCAAAATAACAAGCACGGCTAACAGCTGCCTCCCGAAAAACTCTCCTAGCAGGACGGTAACGGAGGTTCCGTGATGGTGTGTCTTTTCCGTCACAGGTGCAATTGAACTTCTGCAGAGCCGAGACGTCAAACAGCGGTTGATTATGTTGACATGTATCAGATCGACCACGACGAGAGGCGCTCGTTTATGTCATGACGGATAATTCTTCCAACAGGGTAATAGAGCAATCCGGAATCCATGTATGACCAAGAGTTTCTTCATTGTAAGTTAGTAAGAGACTGGTGTCCCCCTTTCCTGGCACACGGCCTGCTCTTCAGATTTTAATGTGACAAGAACGCTTGAGGATGAATGGTAACGAATGTTTACAGAAATTGAGTACAATTTGAGACAGTAAATGATTTACGTGATGTTATTTTCACCGTTAGGAGTAATTTTATATTCAGCCCTGTTGACGACTTTTATTTCTAAAATGCCAGGAAGAACTTTTGATTCTAAAAACAAGAATGGTAGCGTGACCATTGCTAAGTTCTTTTCATACCTTGAAATTTGTTTTATAACGTTTTTCAACTTTTTGATTAACTTGTCTTGAATTTTAGAGCAGTTGACAATCAGCTCACCTATTCAAAATTTGATTTTCTAATCAAATTTATTAGATTCTATTTGTTTCAATTCATCTTGCATCTGTATCAATGAGCGAATTATAGTTGGAAAACTTTCAGAGCCTTTCCGTGGAAAATAGTATCTCAGTTTTTCAACTGGTGCTAAACTTATGCTTAATAGTATACATGAAGCTTTCATTTCATTTGTCAAGAGCATATTTGTAGCTGTCAGAATGATTGGAAAATATTATTCTGAAACGGAAAGGTCAGTTGAAATGGCTGGCAATTTTTTTTTATTATATCAAAGAGCGTTCGAAGCTTACGAAAACGTTATGAGACACAGCAATCCCACACATTGTTTGAGATTTCTTTCTGCCAAATAAAACGGTATCATTTCTTCAGCAATTGAAATCTTGTCAATTTTCTTTTCATTTCACCGAAAACACTCGAATGACTCGCATTAAGTTTCCTGCTCAGGTTCTTGGCGGAAATGGTGGGATTTCCAGAAGCGACGGCATGCTACTCTTCTGAAACAAGGCATTTCGAGCGTCTTTCGTTTATTCTTCAAATTGAAGTTATATTTTTTGAAACGAGAAAGCCATTTCCTGTGCGTGGTTTCGCTGACCTCATTTTTATGGTTTTTGAGTGACCTTGCTACTGACCTTCCTGTATTTTCTTTGTCAAATTCACAGTGTGATACATATGCTGTCTGCTCTTTGGTTGGATTTTGCATTTTAGGTCAGAAAGATAAAATTTTTAACTATTAGTTCTAGCATGTGAAAAAATAAAGATATTTCACAACAACAACTGAAAAAACATATTGGAAGCTAAATTTGTCGAATCACTTACAAATCGACCATTCCAACAACACTCAAAACTTTATAATAACCCGTTACTTATTTTACCAATTGTATGATTGCACGCAAGATTCACGCAAACATTACTGCCATGAGAATTCACCCGTAATATCCGGCATTTCTCTATCGCAACAACGGAACACAACATGAGTAAACGAAAAATGGATTTGTACTAAACTGGATTAGGTTGTTGGCCCGTAAAATCTTAAAGGCGAAATGAGATGATTGTAGTTCGCATGAGTTGTGTCAGCTGCGTGACACGCAACAAGTGTTGAAGCTTGCTGAAGGCCTTCAGCAGTCAGACAAACACGAGGGCATGGGTTTCATTGGGCTCACATGGTCATAACAAGTGCATTAAGAAATTCATTTGCTATCAATAATCAGATAGACCTGTCACTGGGCAATAATATAAACTTCAGAGCATTCTACAGTAGTCTAACGATGTATATGTGAGGTAGTCTGTCTTCGGGATTTTTTTTCAACCGTTTGGCTTAAAATCCAAGCTGTCACTACATTAAAAAATATATTATGATCCTTACTTTGAATGTTTGGTTTTCCTTTATCATTGAGGGAATTGATCAGAACAGCACCACAAGATACAATACCTGAAAAAATGATTGAACGAACAAGAATCCTAGGATTCAATTACTACTCATTCACTAATATTCCCTTCTAACTCGTGAACGTTTTCATTTTTTCTTTTTATCCTACCAATGTTACAACTCCCGTTTCAGGAAAGCTATTCGCATAAAGTTGTCACCGAAATCGAAGTAAAGAAAGAACAGCCACTCGGAAATAGATATATTTCTCGGAGTACAATCTCAACATGAAATAAAATACATAAAAGCTATGCACGGGAGTGGATTCTGAAATTTGTTGTGCTAAAAAAGGAACACACACAATACGGATATTTAAGAAAACTGCGTAGTATATGATGCGAATACTTCAGAAGTGCGGAACGAAAGACTCAAAATGAAAATTTTCACGTTACTCACAAGTCAACAATGACGTGGGGATCCGGAAGATCGTTGTGTACTGTGAGATATGGAACGGACTGCAGGGCGTGTCCGGCGCAGGAGACGGCGACAGCCACGCTGCGCGGGGAGGGTGTGGTGTGGGGCCTGGGAGGCACGTCCCAGAGACCCGGCAGGATAGGAGGAGGCAGGCTGGGGGAGCAGGAGCAAGGCTTCGGGCACATGGGGAAGAAAGAACCGCTTTCGCTACTCCTCACAGAAGACTTAACGCTGTGGGGGGGCTCGGAATCTCTGCGCCAGGCACCATTAGACACTTTCGAAAAAGTTGGGTGAAGCGTGGCCGAAAGAAGCCCGAAGTAAGTTGCAGAGTTTGGGAAAAAAGAAAATGCTGGTACAGAATGAACAGAAAAAATGATAAGCATGGATATGTGGAAGAAAATCATTTTCTTAGGTAGGTAGAACGTGGTAGAGGAGGATGTGAGGGCAGAGCTGCCCCGTGGAGAGCCAGGATATCAGAGGCATGGAGGAGGCGAGGACGGGCTCCACACACCACAGGGGGGCGACCGCCGGGCAGCCATCGGCGGCGTGCATCGAACTCAGCGCCCCGCTCCGATGAGGCACACTACCGCTCCTGTGCACGACAAAAAAAAAACATTTGTAAAATATGTTCTACTGCGCATATTGAATAAACTTCTATAGTCCAGTCGTACATGTGTTACCATTCAAGCACCACAGGACTATACTGTCGATACTCTAGTATTACAATATCACACGTTCCCGCTTAAATGGACAAAAATTGGTTCCAGCTATTCATAACTTAAATCCAACACCGTATAAGATGAATAACTGGGACTAGTTTCTATTGGTATGATTTAACTTTCATATGAGATATTGCATCACTCGAGGATCCACTGGCCGTTCATGTACTTAAAATAAGACCGATTTACAAAGTTTGCACGTTAAAGCTGAACACAGATATGAGAAATGTCAGATTTTGGTTTATTTACATCGAAATAAAAGTGATACTTTTCGTGTTCAAACCAAGTTATACATTAATTTGTAGCATTCATATAGTGGTGTCATTATTCAATTAAAATAACAACGTATTGAAATTTTATCACTGTTCCTGTTTGTAAAATCGTTTTGAAGTGGAACATCTTGACAAAAATGAAACGCAGACGAAAAAGTACCCTAATATTAGATTCTAAAAAAAATGGATTTGATCAAGACACTCTACCCTAAAGTTAGTAGCCCCTAAACATCTAACTTTTCTTTAAAACGAGGAAAAACTAAACAGATTATATTATAAGTTAGTTTAAGCCTACCTAACCGCTGCAAAAATAAAGCGTATCGAAGAGAGGAAGGAGGAAGGCGCCATTTAGCATGGAGATAAGAAAATGAGGAATCTGTGCAGAAAGGGCATATAAACAGTAAGATGGGAAAGAAGTTCATGAAATAAGATAAAAGTTGAAGAAGAAAGTCAGAGGTGCTGAAAAACAGGACAGTAGTGAACCGAAAAAAGTTGGTCCCTTACATAACAAAAAACATTTTATTTCAACAAAAAGAAGGCATACCTAACTCTCAGCTCGGGCCCTCACATTTTTCCCTGGGACCGCTAATTTCCATAGATACAATAGTTGTATCCTCCTGAGGGGGGAAAAACTAAACAATGAAAGATAAGAATCAAACGGTGAAATTTTCTTGCTCAGAAAACTGAGTCAATTATTTATGGAGCCAAATAGCACTTCTGGTGACGAGCACCTGTTCCTTATTTCCATGGGATGCACAAACAAGAATAGTCTCTACATCCCTAGTATAGCACCAAGCTATGAATGAAATCGGCTTCGGATCCTAAATGTGTCAAGCCTAAGTCAAGGTTCAGAGCTGCGTGGTATTCATGAGTTTAGTAATTAACAAGTGTACAGTCGCAAAAAACAGATTTGCCCTTTACATATTGCTTCAAATCCAGTTCTGGAAGATAGTACCTTGAATATGAAATGAGTGGCATTGCAAAGAATATTTGGTTAGATATTAGTTAAAGCCTTCCTAACCGGAACGAAGGTGTCCCAAAGAGAGGAAAGAAGAAGGCACCATTTAGTATGGTGCCTTTTAAAGTTTATGAAGCATGAAATAAGTTGAAGAAAAAAGTTGTAGGTACTGAAAATCAGGACAGCAGTGAACCGAAAAAATGGTTATAATCAAAATAAAAGGTAAATTTAATTTCAACACAATGAAGGCTATGTAATTCCAACTCGGGACCCTACATTTTCCCCCTGGGAGTGCATATTCTCATAGACTCAATACATAGTTATACCCATCCCTCAGGAGAGCACGTTAAGGCACGTTAATTTTAAGGGCACCTTAATCAACATTTCACATGTATCTATTGAAACAATAAATTGTTAAACAAATAGAGACTCAACTTTCTTATTTGATAAAAACTGTCAGCGTGTCAGCCTGTTCAATTTGAGACGGTGTTTGGGGACGTCACTGAAACTTATTTATTTTAAAATATTTTAAAAAAAAATAATTTTTAGAATTTAAAAAGTATTAAATTTTAACAGCAAAATCAGCAGTAAAAAATGGGGTTTCACATCAGTGAAAACCTTCATTAGAGCAGAAAAAAACACACACATACGAAATTTAAGCACTTAGGTTTGGAAGCGTCTAGAAACCAGCTTCATGGTAAAATCTTTAAGAATCGTTTGAGAGAAATATGAAATAGAAAAGAAGACCATATTCAAACGTGCAAAAGTTGAAATTACAGATGCGTGCACTGATGCAATAGATCGAAACGGAATAAAGACGTCTGCTACGAATCACGCGACTCATATCATTTCACACGAACCTTTCTATTCTGACGCCGCAAGAATTAGCGCAGTTAAAAAATTCTCATTTCTAGAAGCGAGGGCATGCAATTCTCGAATACGATGCGAACTGCTGGATTCCATCGTAAACATACTCGTATTTTCGTCACTGCTATATAGCAGAAATTGCCGCACAAAAACATTCAAAAATTTACAAGCCTTGAATAAAGAATGCTACAGGTGCTGGGCACAAATGATGAGATTTTTTCGGGAGCGAAGTACTCAAGATTGGTATGACGTGGGCATCAAGCATGAAATCAAAAAATGAGATCCAACTTCAGTTGCTATTTTGTCAAATATAAGAAATGTGACCCTTTTACGAAGTTTGGTTGAAAATGCAAATTGTCAAAATTGAAAGCAAGCACGATATTGAAATCAACGTTCATGACACACCGTATGATCACGATACCGTTCCTTCGACTATCCAGCTATTTTAAAGGATATTTTTGATCAGACATGAGAACCAATTAATTGCGGCACGCATCCATTTACCATGGCGGCTCGAAACTACATATGAAATATCACAGCGTTTGCATCAAAAGAGCGTGGAATAATAAAGGTCTTCTAGCCTAGACCTTCCAGTCCTGCGTTTGATGAATCAATTGACTGATTGTTCAGGCAATGTCTTTGTAACTTTCGCGGGCATTGCTACCGACAGAAATATGGTGCGTTGAGAATTCTCGATCGAACAAAGTGTTTCACAGAAGCATTTGCAATAGTAGTTTCAAATTTTTCATGAAATTATGTTAACGCGGCGTTCAAACAACGTCTTTCGTCGTGAATTTGACAGTCTGAATGAAAAATTTTGTACGAATGTCAGCAGTTAATAATCACTATAAAGTAGATTGTGTTATTTGTAAATGAGATTTTCAGTTAACCAAAATGCCCGCGCTCACTTCACTGTATTAACCTGCAAACTCATTAAACGTACAGTACTTGAAATTATTATTATTTGATGCGTTCAATGAAAATTAGAGAAATAAAGATGGACGACTTTCAAAGGCAAAATCTCGGCCATGCATCGTTTACTAGCAGATTTGAGTTATTTTAACTCACAAATATTTAATTTCTGAATTATTTTCCTTGTTACTTACCCATAAACAAATGAAAATAACTGATAAGTCCCTCAATTATACTCAGGAACGTGCAAAGCACATGTATGATATTGTTATTATCATATAAGAAAGTTTTAGCCTCCCTTAACCACGACAAAGATGTTCTAAGAGAGGAAAGAGGAAGGCACCATTTAGTATGGAGTTGAGGGAACGTGGAATCTATGCACAAGGTGCACAGAAACAGTAAGCTAGGAAAGAAGTTCATGAAACAAGAAAAAAGTTGAAGAAGAAAGTAGTAGGTGCTGAAAAACAGGACAACAGTAAACCGAAAAAAGATGATCCGTAACAAAACAAAAACCCATTTTATTACAACAAAAAGGAAGCCTACCTAACCTTAAGCTCGGGCCCTCACATGGTTCCCCTGGGAGCGCTAATTCCCATAGTTGTATCCCCCTGAGGGGCACATTTATGATAACTAAATTTTACTGTGGGCATAATTTTACTGTAGATAGGTAAACACGCGAAGCTAAATTTTACTACAGGTAAACTATATAGTTTTAGGCTAAATTTTACTACACGTAAACACGTTAGGCATATGAATGCAGAAACAAAATATCATACATACGTCATACTACCGTACACTAAAAAGCATCTCATGTACTCGTCAGAATGAGATGATTTTTCTAAACTCAGTCGAAAAGACAATCGTGAAAAGACACAATTAAGCGTGAGCGTGGTCAAACAAGTAGAACTGAATGAAGATTGTAAGAAACTCTTTCTAAAACTGGCAATACGGGTAGAACAAACCATTTTGAAACAATACTAACATAAATGAGGAATTTACGCCGTTTTGTGTACATTGGACCTTTAAAAATTAAATGCCAGTCAGGCTCCTTCCATATGTAAATTACCGTAATACTAGTATTGCGCTGCTCTATTTATTTAGCAGGTTTATCTAAAGCGCACAAAGTTAAAGCAATCGTTCTCTGATCTACAAATTATTCATGACTCTAAAACATACAATGCCATGAAAGAAGGAAATCATTCGATAGCTTGTTTCTCTAATAACTGGACCTCGCTGAAATGCGTTTTAGATTATTAGCAAAACCCACATTGAATGACATTTGACGTTACTTATTAAAAAAAAAAGTATCAATTAAATCGAATTAATCAGACTAATTTTTTACAATACATTTGCACATTTCCGTAACGAGAATGCACTAGGGAATGATATTTCAACTGACAATACAAAAATACACATTCAGAAAATTTTTGCCAGAGAAAGACTGTCGATGTTCAACAGAAAATGTCATAAAAATATTACCGTACTGTAAAACTGAGCGATAGTAGGACGATAAAGTAAATAAAATCAGCCCAAAAACCACACACACAACACAAAAAATTCGAATTATCTGGTAGCGGGGAATGGCTCACTCAAACGGCACAATTTCGCAGATGCCATGAAGCGGGCCAGCCATATCATGTGACGCTCTGACGCGAGCAATGTTGCAGCATTAATGAGAATTTGCGTCTTTCATTATGGAACATTCCATTGCGCGTTTTAAGTGTAGCTTTTCACGGAATGCAATCTATTTTCAAGGAAAAAGTAAACACTAATAAAGACGAAGTTATGCGAACAAAGAATATCACAAGCATAGTTGAACTGGCTATCTCAATTTTGTACTTACCGGTTGTTCGGGACACTACATGAGGGATAGACCCGTTTTTTCAACGTTCATCAACTTTGATCTAGAGCGCACTAAAATTAAGTCAAAACTTGTCGGAGGTGTTCCCTGTACAACCGTTTCATCGCATATTCATGCGCAAACTTGACAGCAGGCTGCCCTCATAAGGTCCAAATACGTACAAAAACTACCTCATCCAAACTCCTCGCACCATTCTTGTAGATGGACTATCTCTCTGTATTAAAAACACACTCTGTAAAACGGCAGTTTACGGCTTTTTATAGGGTATAAAATGCTAACTCTTTGCTGTGATGCACCCAACTTTCACTGGGACGGGAACTAAAACACGGTTGAGCATAAGCGCCTCATCTGGCAGTAAGATGAGAGAGGGTGACATGGCCACGCTCCCTGCCGCGCCAGACACCTGCGCTGCCTGAGCCCGCGAGACATCAAAACGCTCTTGACGAGCCTGAGACGCGGCTGCGGGACCACCCGCACACGCCGACCTGTAAATCTGTGGTCTCCTCGCAGACTGGCCAACTCATCGTTCAGATTAACAGCGCTCATGGCCTGCTTTGGCACACTTTAATGTAGGCACCAATCGATTGTCTGAAAAGAGTTACCAAAGTAATATTTTTGGGTATAATAAACAGTTCAGTCTGTCAGCTGTTTGAATTACGCATCAGACACAGTTCCAATCGTAATATTGGGACACAGTTCCATTCTGCAGATTTGAAGGGAGACTCTCAAGGAATTTAATCGATGTGACAAATTTTTGTCAGTAATAAACAAACTTTTAAATTCACTTGATATATAACCACATGATATAACAACGAAACTACTAAAAATAATTTTCAGATCAGTTATTTTCACTTTTTCTCAATAGCTCTATGAGCTTACTTTCAAAAAACGAAGTAGAACGTTGAATCATACTTAGCGAATAATAATCGATGCGCTAATAACAGAGGCAGCAAAACAGCGCTAATAACAAAGACGCTTAATAATGACATTAGGCGCTTGCTTCAAAAATGACACGCAGAGTTATGTACACGGAATTACTCAAAATAAACACACAGGGCAGAATGTGATGAGAGGCACACGCAAAGTGGCCCAGAGTTCTGTCGCTGCCCAAGTTCCATGTCAACATATACCAATCACGCACAGGCACCAGAGTAGCAGAAGAGTGGAAAAGTCGAGTTTAAGAGCAGTTAGAGATTCAAAGATTGCGAGTGCACACTAAAATACCCTGGCAGCCCCCGTTACTACTGCTACAACTCCCTCGCTGAAAGGCGGTGGGCGAGATTAGGTGTAAGAAAAGAGAACAGCAAACACATTCACACTTATCAAACGTCACGCACAAGCACCGTAAAAACGAGACGTGACAACGTGACAAGCACCGTGCGTTCGTCGTAAAAGAAGAACGGCTGTTTCATATGTATATGAGGCCGAAGATGAAAGTGTCTTTCTCATCAGTGGAAGAATTCAAAGCAATCGATTTTTTCATTCCGTGCTACATTCACATTCTCAGATGATGCATTAAGGGTAGAGTGAACAGGTGAACAAAGGGTTTATAATTTAGTTTAGTAGATTATAGATTATAAGTTAGTTTAAGCCTCCCTAACCGCTGCAAAAATAGAGCGTATCGAAGAGAGGAAGGAGGAAGGCACCATTTAGTATGGAGATAAGAAAATGAGGAATCTATGCAGAAAGGGCATAGAAACAGTAAGATGGGAAAGAAGTTCATGAAATAAGATAAAAGTTGAAGAAGAAAGTCAGAGGTGCTGAAAAACAGGACAGTAGTGAACCGAAAAAGGTGGTCCTTAACATGACAAAAACATTTTATTTCAACAAAAAGAAGGCCTACCTAACTCTCAGCTCGGGCCCTCACATTTTTCCCCTGGGAGCGCTAATTCCCATAGATACAATAGTTGTATCCCCCTGAGGGGATTTAGTTTAGTAAGGTCACGAACAAATTAACATTTTGCTTCGCATTCATCTCTTTAATTGAGGTAAATTCATGATTCAGAAGCTTTGGATGTGGGATTTCCCACCAGTGACTGTTAAAACAAAATAATGTAGGAAGTCTACACTCGCCAATAGAGAAAATATTTTCAGGTAACTGGTTCACAACTCTAATGGTTCTACAAGAAACGAAATTTAGAGTTTGGGACGTCCTGAATTATTTCTCATTAATTTTCGACAATTATTTCCCACATGGACTCCAAATCCAAAGTTGAAAAGGCGCTTCGGACCAACATCGTTAAAGCCCTCGAGGTATTTTGAAGGGATCGATTAGTTAACCTTAGTTTCATTTTTTTTTTTGTTAGGAAGAAAAGTTTAAACTGTTGGCAACGCCATTCGTAGCTGTGGCTTCTAACCTGAAGCCATCAAGCGTAGTGAATCAGCTCTTATAAATATTGTCTAGAGGCTATGTTCTACGGAAGATAAATTCTGTTATAAGAATGACATATCAGAAACTAAGCAATACGACACAGTCTAAGCCGCACGAGTCGGGACACAGCCATAAATTTTCAAAACGCTTCTAATATTGCTCATCAGATTCAAGAACTAAGCACAATTATTTCTTGAATCATCGTTTGAATTGGAACATGTTTCTTCAGGATCCCGATCTACCGTTTCCTATTACCGAACTACACCGCAAACGAGATGAGAAAAACATGTGATAGAAACGTCACAAAAACAACAAAGCTGGGTCACTTAGACGTGTTTAGTCGAGTTTGCAGAGCGGCTCACCACGGCACCTTTACGAGCTGAGATCATCGTCACGCCCTCTCTCCTTTGGATGCATTCGCCTCTAAAACTGCGCCCCTCACTTTGCTCACCAGAAATACGACCTAATTAGAAGCGAAGCACAGCTCACGCGTGAAGGAGCACCTCGTATCAAGGCTTCACAGAAACGCACTAACGGCGCTAAGTAAAGGACTAGAGTGAGATGCTCTTGCCTACAGCCGATAGTTTCGTACAGTAAAAGTTAGGGGCCTTTCGTGAGGATCTCATTTGATCTAGGCGCGTTAATTAACGTTGCCTCGTCGCTCAACGAGGACGCGTTTAAAAGTTGTACTAGTTCGTTGACGAAGTTTCGATGTCCTACTGAAACACGTTAAAATCGAATCCCTCAATAGAAGTGATTACGTTAATCAATGGAAAAAATTTATTGAACGCAACTGCAGTTTGATCGTGCCAAACAAAGTAATCCAATTCTGCATTAAAATGATGATAAATGCAAAAGTTCATAAACGTGAGCGCGCCATTTTATATGAATTAATTTGTAAGCACCAATAAATTATATAACGTAAATTACGTGTTGAAAGGTCGTAGCTAAATCCGGCGAACAAAGCGAAAAGTGGATGTCGTTTTTGATTTGATTAAGTTTTGATTCGAAACATTCTAAAGTAAGCTCTACTGAACATATCTTTTCAAGGCAAAACCATCGCACTGGACAGCGTGATCAAGCAAACGTCTAACGGTGGGTATTATCTTAAAATTTCATTGCTGTTCCCGTCAAACACAAATAATAACTGAGCGTCGATTGACTGCTCGCATCACGCAATAAGAAACAATAAGGATTTCTTTCGGCATTTGACGGTCTTAACAGATGCATGCGACCGCGGTGGCGGAAAGTGAAATCACTAAAACTTCAAGAAGAAATGAAGAAAATTTGAAGCAACAACTGCGTACAAACTGCGGTTACGAGCTTTACTTCGGTGCAACGTAGGCAGAACGCTTTTATAAGTCATCGTGTGGAGCAGACAACATTCAGGAATGAAATGTACCACATCCCAACAGATAAGACATGCAGAATCGATCATTTGAGCTTCCATGCAGCTAAATAGGGTCCTCATTTGTGCTCGGGAGGGAGTATATAAGAAGAAAAATTTTAGCCGGCCTTGAGACAGAAACAAGGGCTTCAAATAATTCATTGTAAGTAAAACCTGCACGATGATTGGTTACATATTAGCTTCACCCTCTCTTATCACAACAAAGATGTTCAAAGAGGGGAAGGATGGAGGCACCATTTAGTATGGAGTTAAAGGGAACGCGGAATCTATGCACAAGGTGTATTCCCGCACAGGATCCCATGCGCTATAGAAAAAGCAAGTTGAGAAGGTAGGTTGTAGAATAAGTTAAAAGTTGAAGAAGAAAGTTAAAGGTGTTAAAAAACAGGACAGCATTGAATAAAAAAATAGTCCTTAATTAAAACATGAACTTTTTATTTCAACAAAAAGAAGGTCTACCTAACTTTGAGCTCCGAACCTCACATTTTCCTCGTGGGAGTGCAAAATCTCAACCGCACAATGAACAAAATACAATCTGACACACGTGCTTAGCGTAGTAAAAAGAAGTATTGTTTTGACGTCACCGAAATGTACGAATAGATTGAGAAGTAACAGTGTTTGAGCTGCTCGTTCGGAGAAAAGAGCCGCAGTGACAATAAAATATACATGATGAATGCAGCTCAAACTATCCGTCTTTAAGAGGAGTATTTAATTTGAGTAAAAACAGTGAAATACCAGTCAACACCACAACACCGAGAATGATCGAAATTGCGAGCAAAGATTGTTCCAACACTGAGTGTTGATGCTAGATAAGAACAACTGAAAAGCCTTTAATTTAGGTTTACGTATGGAAATGATGCAAAAAGCTACAACAGTGAACAGGCCTCAACCTTATAAATAAATCTGCATGGCGCGATGCAAAGCGATGAATTCAACTGCATGGAACTAGAACAGGAAGGCAAAAAAATGCAACTCAGAAGGTCGGTAAGAAAGTCGGTTGTTCAAGGGCAAGATCGTCATTGTCGTTTTATTAGATCATAATGAGGCTCATAACAGGAACCTAACGACATTCTAAAGCTCCCAATGGTACGACTATAGCAGCGTTATTGGTTTCGCGTAGCCAGAAGCAAGGCTGCTGCGGTCCCCATGCCATACGTTTAACGAATACTTTAGGCGGTGAGCAACGCATTTACAGAACACAAGAGCTGGCATGCCAGAACACCTAAATGCGGGTGTTCTGAGCTGCGAAAAAAATAACCTCGCACGTTGTCAATAAAGTTAACCTAACATCGACACCATGCAATTTAGCACCAAGATTATGGACACTCAACTTCTCGGCGGAGCCAAAATCCCGAGAAGAGTTTCGCAACCCGCCAACATAGTAGCTAAGCTAAATTTGAAGAAAGTATATAGTGATCATCATCTATTAATATGTTTCCTTTGTCAAAAGAATTATTTGGTAATAGCTCCACAATGTGAAAGTGTAGAAGATTGGTAGCCAAAAGATGTTATTTGATGCAATAAAGTCGGACATCGGAATTTAGACAAGCATCCGGATGGCTTGGGCATCATTACCTTTATTAATTAGAGACAAAATTAGCCTCAAGTTTGCACAAAATACTAATTCCAAGAAACTTAGGGCTAATGTTGAGAAAATTTATGAACCATAATAAGCACTGTACTTAAGCTTCTGTTTCAAGTCCTATAAATCTTATTCATACCTCATAACTTCAAGTAATTGGAGAGTTTCATAGCGGAGAACTGTATTTTTCTAGAACCTGATATTACTTTTGATGAGACGCCTAGCAATAAGTTTCCTCGTTCTGCTCAGGCGTATTGTCCTTAGACGAGTTAATTCGTCCAGTGAGTTAGCTTTTCGAGCTCGTTAAAACAAAAACTGCATGTCCAAGGTCTTAAATATAGCAAAACTTGACAGATGATGGCCGGAGTATATTCTCGCACCAAAATACAAGCGTAGTTCAATAAACTACATAAATTATGGTAGCAATGAAGCAAAAAGGCAAAAAAGATAACAAGAGCTAAATTAGTAAATTCATGCATTGTTACAACCGCGTATTCAATTCAAAATTAGTGATAACAATATGAGAAAAATATGAGCTAAATGTAAGAAGGAATAACTTCACTACGTAATCAAAAGTACAGGTTTCATTCGTGCTTTTAACAATTTTACATAACAGAAGGGTCCACCTGTGTTACCCAACTGTATAGGTGTTTCGAGCAGTATAGAAGAGAGCACTGACAGGCACTTAAGAGTTTGGTACATCGGTTTTGCGAGAGAAAAGAGGACTCTGTGTCCGCGCACACAACCAGTAGATGGTGCGTTTTATGTGCATATGTGGTAAGCAAACGTCAAGCAAACGACAGCAGGGTCTTCATAGGTTTTTAGCCTCTTTACCCAATCGGGTAAAAAGGCATTTGTGGTATAATTTCATATTATGCACGTATTGCTCGACACCCACAGGTTCCTTCGTTCTCAGTGAAACGTTCGTAGTATGTTACGAGCAGTATGGGAAAGTGAATCGTTTAACACCGTTGAAATTATATGCAATTGCTCAAAAGTAATAATGCGTTTCGTAGATGTACCATAATCCCCGCGATAAAACAAGCCACGCATGATTTAAAAAATTCCGTGTTTGAATAAATTTGTAGGAAATCGATTTCAGCAAGGTATGACGATGACGTGATAAATTTTTGCCAGTTTCAAGGAATAATTAAGGAGATTGCATCAAATATTCATTGGTTTCAAAAATTTCTTTATTGTTATTCTGTAACTCCATTAGCAGAAGTTATGTTCTAAAACTATCTTCCTTACCACGAAAAAGTTCAGCCAGATATGAACAATAAATGATTTTCTTATCTCTCTGCAATAAGTTTCGTCGAGAGTCAGAAAGGTTTTTTTTTGCGAAAGGTCAGACTTTTTCTGAACTTACACCGAAACTGAAAAGATAAAACTTTCACAGGACGGTCAAGTCAGACAGAACAATATTTCTGAAAGTTTTTTGTAAAACATTCTTAAAAACTCATAAACGCTGGCATACCGAGACAAAATCAAATGGTAGTTCGATCTGATGATCTATTAACTTAGCGGCCAAGAATGGAGATCATAGACAGCTCTGCAGCGTTTCAGATCAGCTCAGGTATTTCGATTCAGATTCCCATTTCTGCAGCTTCAATATCTTATCCTCGCAATATCACTCTCTACTTGACATGAATTCCAATTCTCCTTCGAAGATAAAATCAGCGGAGTGTCATGTCGGTGAGTATTTCAAAATACATCTCGCGTTAGTTCTCAATAAAAAGATCATTAATACAGTTCAGCTTGAAATCGCCAGTAATATTGTAGCGAAAGAAAAGCGTGAGTCAAAAACAGCTCGAGCAGCTGTGCAGCCAACAGTTGCACTCGTGAGCCGTGCGAGAACTTCTCAGTTTGAGGAACTCCTGGCGGCAGCGCACCCGTTCCGAGACTTGGCAGGCGAATGTCTGTCAGTGGCTCGAAATCAATTTTTGGAATTCAATGATGCCGGCCAGCCTCTTCCATTGAATAAGCAATGAGCGATGATCACAAAAACCCTGAGACTGCAAACCGAAGAAAACTTTGGAGCATCTTATGGTTCTATCGTCGCGCATGGTTGCATTTCTAGACTCATGGAGAAAAAAATCTGCTTTGTCGAAGATGCATCGAACAAGTTACGGTGATTGATGACCAACGCCGTCGAAAGAATGCCCCACAACAAGTGTTGGGACAAACCTTTATAATTCAAGAAATAAAAAAGCACGAAGCTTTTAAGAAATGAATGATTCAGCAAAAAATCAATGATATACTTTTGATTCAGTATAATAAATTTATTTAGTGGTTGATAGCGCATGAACTAAATTTCGAAGAAAAGAAATTGATGTGAATGTATTTTGGCACAAGGGCGTATATTATACTGACTGCCTATGTCATAGAAGTCCAAGCTATCTAGAAGCTTTTCGTTCAGATTTAGGAATTAATACCGCCACTTCTCTGGTATACCAGGTAAAAACTACTAAAAGTGAAGAAATACGGAAAAATGAAAGTCATTCTTTATGAATCATTCATTTTATACTTGCTTTTGCTAAAATTTACAAAAGCAGGACAGTCTATCAGCCATCATTGCAAATGTGGAACAATAATAATGAACGCTAAATAGAAGCACGTAATTAAAATATCTCAATTTAGCTAAAAATGTTTGGATTAGGTGAGTTTGTTCAAGCCTTCCTAACCACAATGAAGGTGTTACAAAAAGAGGAAGGAGGACGGCACAATTTAGTAACGATTACAGCAAATAGGGAATCTATGTTCAAGGCGTGTTCCTACATAAGATCCCTTGCGTATAGAAAACAGCACGTTAATAAGTTTTTGAAAGAAGATAAAAATTGATGAATAAAGCAATAGGTGCTGAAAAGCAGATGAGCAGTGAACCGAAAACATACGGTTCTTAAGACAATACAAACCTATACTATTTCAATAATGGGTAGGCAAATCTAAATTTCAGCCCAGGGCCGCACATTCTCCCCCTGGGAGAGCTAATTCACTTAGTTGCAATAGTTGTATTCCACTGAAGGGTTAGCTATAAATTTTCGTCAGGAAGTATCGTCAACTCTCAAACTCATAGAACAGAACAGACATAAATGAAACTGACTCGTACGAAGTACAGATGGACATAAATTTTTACTAGTAACGAAATAAATTAGCTAGGATCCATCAACTCGATCAGAGCAGCAGCCAAAACAGCTCAATAATGAATTATCTTCACTGCAATAAACACAAAACAACAAAACCTGGACTAGATGCGACAAGCAGTGGTGACGTACATACACTGCACGAGTGTCTTATATTTACGGCCACTGGATTTCTAGTGTTTGATATTACTCGAACTTCATTCTTTTTACATTGAAGACATATAATTTGAAACTTTTTGATGAACTCGGCAGTTTGGGGTTCAAATGTTTAAAATCATAATTCAGATGATGGTCATTGATCAAAATATTACCAAGTTATACATAAAATCCGAATGTAATGAATCAATCACAAAAGTCTAAACTGTTTTAATTTCCATCGCTTAAAAACCAAGGGATAGGACAATTGGTAAGCCGTTTAAGGAACTATAGATGCAACGGCACACAATATAGGACAAGACAGAAAAGGAAATTTAAATGTTAACTTATAAAAAGGCACAAGAGCACGTCGTAACCTACTTTAGTCACGCAGCAAACTTACTGCAGCAGCTGACCTTAGAGTTTCTAAGCATCGAGTTTTACAGTTTTAAAACAGGATCCGGAAGAAACTTCACAAAATGGTCCATCGAAAAGAGCATATTGAATATCATTTGAACTGCAGGGCTCAACGAGGTGTTCTTATCTTCACTGGTACCTCATAATTAGACTTTTGCCAACTATGTGTTCACACATGAGAAATTTGATATCAAT
Organism: Morinoia aosen; assembly: GCA_030386875.1. NCBI lineage: Eukaryota > Metazoa > Arthropoda > Malacostraca > Amphipoda > Talitridae > Morinoia > Morinoia aosen. The sequence goes on from CM059562.1 coordinate 60,537,969, forward strand.
AACGTCGATCGGAGCTCCGAGCGTATGTTCCGTATGCCTCCTTTGACGAAGGATTGGAACTCGTCGTCAAGATGTACAATCTGTTAAAGTTTAAACAGCTGTGGCGGCGGTCCGAATATTCGTGCTGATTTTACTTCCCTGAGGAGAACGAACTCAACTTACAAGAGCACATTTCAAATGTTTTAGAAGCCAGCATGCTATCCATAAGCTAAATAGATCACTTTTACGGTTCAGCAATGAGCTTCGAACTGGACACTCTCATCCAAATGGCTCAAATTTAAGCCAAACCTGGATTCGGAGAAAAAATTCATCCATAAGTAAGCGAGAATGCGCCGCTATGAGCCCTGACCTTTAATACTTAGGATTTTTCTAGCTAGTACAATTTAGAGACAATGATGGTCTCAAATTCAACTCGCACGTGTCTTTTCTTATTACTGAAAAATTCTAGAAGGAATGGAATTCATTCGAACTCAGATTTAAGCCAGTAATTAGTAAAAATAGTACCAAGAATAGATGAAATAAATGGGATGAAACCTTCTTTCTTGCGTTACTTCCCTCGATAATTCTTAGATTGTGAATAAATAGTTCCATAAAGATAACGAAACGTCGGTTGCCCTAATAATGAGACACTTTGTAGACAGCAACTTAGAGAATTCAAAGACTCGGGCGGCAGAACTAGAACTTGGCCAACTTCTTGTTGAATATTTTTATGCCCCGTTGAAATGTTCTTATTTGATTACTTAATTGTCTAGGACTGAGCGAAAAGAGTGTGGAATGGAAATTTTATTGAGATATCATTTACTTTCGCATCCAAGTTCATAGTAAAAAATTTAGGCTTCATAAATGCAAAACAAATCGCTCACAACTGTGCGATCTTTATTGGATGCTAGAAACTAACTTCCAATTAAGAGCAACCAAGGACCCGTTACCATACCTAATGATTAGAATTAAAGCTGCGACACTCATAAATTATAAAAGTCGAACATAATTTCAATGCGAAAATGTATTCCATTCTGAGGGACGAAACAGTGTTTCGTGTAGTTTTACTCAGAGCATAGATGTTAGTTTAAGCCTCCCGAACCCCAACGAAGGCGTTAAAAACGAGGAAGGAGGAAAGCACCTTTTAGTATGGAGTTAAAGGGAATCCTGAATCTATGCGCAAGGTGCATAGAAACAGTAAGTAGATAAAGAAATTTATGGAACATAATAAAGCTTAAAGAAGACAGTAGTAGGTGCTGAAAAATAGAGCAGCAGTGAACCGAAAAAAGATGATCGGAAACTGAACGAGAAACCTATATTTTAATAAAAGGAAGGCCTATCTAACCTTTAGCTCAGGACCTCACATATTCCCCCTGGGAACCCTAATTCTCATAGTTACAATAGATGTATCCCCTGAGAAATGTTTCCTCAAAATGACAGACAATCTTAAATGTGAACAGTTTATGACATTAGATCGGCGACTTCAACGACGAGTGCTTTGTATGCTGAACGCGCTACCGCGTCCTTAGGGTCTCTCGGTTCCTGTTCCGGCCGTTTTCCATTAGCGTCAAGTGGAGAAACAGCGTCATGAAATTTTATGAAACTGCATCCATTTTCCTGAATGACATATTATGTTCTGAAATATGAAAAAATTAAGGATTCTCGTTCATTCATCCACCTGCTGTTGAACTGAAGAAAATTCCGAAGTACTCATTAATATTTCAAGACTCATTAATAATTCACTGAATCTTACCAAGATTCATTTGATTTCTATACGTTATTGGATCAAGTTTCAACTTCTTTTTCTTAACCATATAGTACAGAAGGATGCTTTAGAGCAGCTGGTTGGGCAGTTTAATTTTTACAGACTATTCCAGTAACGTCGTTGATACATAACTTTGAGGAAATTTTTCTAACTGGAAAGTGGTCGGTGATTGGAAATCAATAGCTCAGTTAATATTTGTGTACAAATTTGAAGCCTAACAAGAGTTAGAAAGAGCATCTGTTGCGATCAGTATGCACGAAATAGAGCTTGCGCTAATGAACGGCTCTTGCTTTGAGAGTGTGACATTATAGCTTTGAGGAAAGAATGATCTAACCAAAGAAGCGGAAAAAATGGCGTTAATGTCGTTTATACGCGCGATAGGATTGCGTGTCACCGCCATTACCTAAGCGCAGAATTCGCATCGCTTATTCAAAAGATTTGATATTTTGTCGTCTCATGCAACTTAATTTGCTTTGGACCAATAGGGGTAACTAAAAGGATCAAAATATATACATCCCACTTTACGTTTTCACTTCAACTAATCAAGTCTTCATTAAAGCGAGGGAATTATTTTTTCATGAAACAACTGAAATTCGAATCAGCTACTTCAATGACACGGCAATAAACACCAATTGTTTTGTTCGAAATCTAAAGTTCACGCATTGATGCTCTGCTTAATTGAGTCTAGTGCTTTATTTTATAGCATTTGCCGAGATTTACGCGCTGCAGTTGCCATCACCATACGTTACCTTCAACGCATCATGCGGCGCGAGACAGAAATATTGATGCCATAAAATTTCAGCGGTATGGCTCCTGCCACGCGCCTCGGAAATTCAACTCAAATTTTAAAACTCCTTTGAATAAGGTTATTAGAATACCAATTGAAAAAGTGCATAAGCCTGTACAATTCACGAGCAAAATAACATGTTAATGATACATTGATTTCAAAATTTTACCTGCATAACATTTTTCCTTGAGAAGAACAGCAACTGTCGATGACACTTCTGAACTCAAGCAAAGTCTGAACAACACGGGGGCAAGACTAACTTATTTTCTGGCAAAAAATGCACAAATTGTTTTTTAAAATTTTACTCAAAAATTTCAATTTTACGTTTTACCTTCTTTCAAGTGAAATTCAACAGTAAAAATTACTCTGCATGAACCAGCTCCGAAGGGTTGCGAGAATCTGAGCATTTCAGTGAAACCATCGAAAATGTATTCTTAGATTTTAAAATAAGGTTGCATTTATGTTACTTATGTTCTGTGTGTTTCTAACTACGGAAACCCTGAATTTCTATTTTTCCACAGGGATATTATGTATATGTTTCTGATCTAAAAACTGTTGCGGCATTATTATCATTGAAATGGTCATGATTTTATTGTAATTGACGAAGAATCATTGCAACATCTTATTTATCTAAAAATTGGTGTGATTATTACAGATCTACTACTACAGATCTGGTGATGTTGTTACAAATTTTTGGATTGTTGCGATGTTATTATTTACCTAAACATAAAGTGATGGTTAGATGAGTTAAATTTTTTTGTTAATATGAATTACTAGTACACAGAAATCCTTACAAGTTCTGCGGATAAATTTAGCTAAGAGATTCGACCATTTCAGAACTGAAGATGAGTATCGTCCAAGATTTTACAATTATTGATGACTGGCTATTTTATGAAAACAAAAATTTAAGCGAATCACGTGAAACATTACCAAACAATTTTCATTACATAATACGTTGTAGTGAGCACTGATAAAATAAAACCCGAAGTATAAAATTACATTGAGCTTTATGCTTTGTACAAACTAATGTCAAAAATATATATAACATCGATAGTTGAACCAATTTACAGGCAATCTACAGTTAAGGTCCAGCTACTCTGTACACTGCAGCATTACAGGCCGCGGTTAGGTTTTCAGAACCTGTGAATTCGAGTGCCTCATCTTCTGTTACTGATATTGCACAAAAAAGCAGTCATTTGATTTGCTGTCATTTTTAGTATGTTCTTCTTAATAAAAATTCCAATCTTCCTCACAAATTTCAGAAAAACAATGAGACGGAAAAATTATGTCAAAATGAAGAAAAAAAACGCATACAAAATATTCCAGGAAGACACCGGTGTTCTTTTATTGGCAAATTTAATGATAAAAAATTTTTCATCGGACAATTTAGGTTAGATTTTGCATGGGTTGATTAGGATAGGTAAAGTCAAGTGAGGTCAGGACAGATTAGCACACAAATTTTTTAACTAAATTCAATAAAAGCCATAAGTGCTAAAGCAGGCCCTTCTTGCAAAAAGGCCCTCAATAATTAGTGTTGGAAACATCAAAAAGATTTACAGTACATACATGCTTATCAGTAGTCAAGTTATGAGGAAATATTACTTCAGACGTCAGATCTGTAAGATCCGCCTTCCTCCCAAAGTGGCAGCCGGCAGAGATACATTCGCATTTCTGATGGAAAACGAGCAGAAAGAGCTGACGCAGCAGCTTAGGTTTTTTGGTGAGCGGTTCAAACGGTCTGCCAACATTTTCTTACACTGCCAGATATTTCATGACACCTAATATTTCAAAGACACTAGACCGAATGGATATCTTCGGAAGGGTTGAACGCGAATTGTATAAAGCATATGCAATTTACTCTACGACATAGGAATTAAAGACTAAAAGAGTTTAGGGCGTGAACACATTGGTTTGAAGTTATTCAGTGCAAACAGAAGTGCTTTTTCATAGTAGCAATACATGAACATTCAAATTTGTTTGGCACGAATTATAAGCGTTGGATGCATTACAACCGAAAAGTATTTGATGTACGCTTACAATTTGCCTGTCGCAGTAAACCAAATCTGTTTGGATTCAAGAAAAGAACTTATTAAGTCCCTGAGAAATGAAGACATACTCTAAAAAACTTATAATCTCAAAAGCTTCCCCTTTTATATTGTTGCATAGAATCAATAAAGGTAAAAGTATTATTTTCATTAGTGTTTGGTTTGATCAAACTATTGGCAACAGACAATAACGATAACGACAATAGAACGATTTGTAGCACTTACTTCCCGGAGACCCTAAAAGAATTTCGTTGGACAAGAGGTCATGTCATCGATTTTACGAAGTGCACAAAGTCAGAGCCTGAAAGCTTGGAACGTCACTTCTCCCTAGAGGGAAGTAACATTTTCGTGGATCCAGGGTCTCTTCGACACGCAGATACAAGGTTTTATGCATGTATTTATCTAGCGAGTAGCAAAATATGGTTACTTAGCTTCCTTGTTCGTCACATAAACTCTATAGGAATCGTCACCGTAGTTCCCGATAGAGCGATGAATGTCAGTGCTAAAATGTATCAGAATGGTTTATAGAAACGCAGACGTCTTTACTGCCTGGACGCTTTTAGGAAATTGAAGGCATTAGGGAACGAGGCAGAATAGAAGCAATAAATGTCAAAGGTATTCGAGAAAGTATGCTAAATCAGTGGTATCCGCCCAGCGCCATTCACCGCAGGTGATTTGTGCGCTCAGTCTGACCAATTCCAAGTAAACCGAGGCTGGCTGGAGCCCTGGTCACCACCGCAGCAGTGGCATTGGGTTCGAGGATTACGGGCGTACACGGTCTCTGTTCCTTACAGAGAGCCATCAACATCGCTGAACACAGGTGGGGAATATTTGCAGACACTACACGACTTTGCGATACGTAATGATCGCACGACGCTGCATTCTGAAGTTATTTGAGAGGTTTTCTCTTTGATAAGTTAAATTATAGAACTACCATAGAATTATAAAACACCATGAAACGAGACATCTTTGAACGAACGAGGCATGAAATTCAAAACAATGAGCTCATGCGTCGAATATACAATGAAGGTCTTACCACCATGAAAACACGGAAAACTATCCCCTACTATCGTCGGTAACTCAAATCGACGCTGATGTCCACAAATGAAATAATAATGAACATACATCAACAACGAAAGCCTAACATACTCGTACATCGACGATGTTTAAACATTCATAAAAACTGGTTCTGGGTGGACGAATTCTATAAGATATCCGGGACATGTATCACAGCCATAACTGCCGCTCTCTCCTTTAGATCAGGCGCAGGTCGGAACAGCGGCCTTTTAGTGCCACACCGCACGGCGCGTGTGCTCTCGTGTGACGCTGGACTGATGCAGTCGTGCGCTGGGAGCGGTTTCTGATACCTGCACTGCCTATAGAGAAGTACAAAAAGCCACTCAAAACTAATCTATGCAAGAGTAATGTCGGTGTCATCTGAAAGATTTAAGAAGCAATTACACGAAATCATTTGAGAAAATTTCTATTATGATGTGAAATAGGAAATATATAACTTTTTTTTTAAATTGCGATTCAGGAGAGAAACATAAGTTAATACTATGTTATTATTTGTTATATATTAAGCAAAATTACGTATTTTCATACCATATTATAAATAATGCAATATGATAATTAATGTTACGACGTAACAAGGTAAATTAATGTTATACTTGTATATGTGAAAGTAATTAACCAGTGTTTCAAAGCCACTCTAACGAAATTATTTTTCATGTCAAAGTGCAATTTCAAGCTGAATTGATTTGGGCATCAGGACGCAAGGCTCCTCACTGAAGATAATTACTGAAACAGGGAAAAATAAAATTAAAGAAAATGAACATCTCAGAACCTGCAGGAAAGTGAAAAATTAAAGTTGCGCTAACGTTCAGTGACTAATGAGAATGTTTCAGCATTCGCCAGCAGACGTTTGACCCAGACACGCCATCATTAGACATAGCATCGCTTGTGCATTATGTAGACACGCCTCGCCTTGACGCAGGACAGCTTCTCTACGCTCGGCCTACTAAAGCTGCAGGCGCCCTGATGCTTCAGTTATGTGACGCTGTTGTAGTATTGAGCTAGTTTAAAAATTTTTCGTCGCTGTGACAATCGTAGTAAAAAATATTAGTGAAGTAGTAGTGATAGGTTTCCTTAAAATATCTATTTAAACACGAAAATGAATTAACCTCGCGTTTTCATCTTGAATACAAGGTATACTTGAAAATGGAAAAAATGTTATTAACGAAAGAAATTTAAATAATTATTAGTCGCAGAGTAGCTACATCACAAATAAAACGCAATTACGTTGATGATTATTTTGACCAAGATTATGTTGATCGAACCGATCAAGATTATGTTCTTGTCATTAGTTCAAAATGCCCTAAAAATGGGGCCGATATTCTACTTTTAGGTCTTTGTAAAGCCTCGAAAAATGCATTCACCCGTACACAAAGCCTCAATTAATGAGATGTATACCGCTTTAGTCAGGCCCATAAATAATTAGCATGAAATCAAAGATAAAAATTCATAGCCTTCCTAATTGACAATATCTTCCCCGTTCACAACAAAAACATGTTAAACTTCAATGCATTTGTACGATCGCAAGCGCGGAGTGAATGTACGCAGTCCGAGGTCTCCCTTGCCAGGATGCAATCAAATTCGAGGGCTGGAATGGGTGCTTCTTTCACTGATAAGACGAAAAGTTTTCTCGGAAGAAACCTGTCAGATTTCTTTAGGAGAAACACATTTTTATCAAACTGATGAGATAAATCTCTATATTTTTGTTGGCTTCTAAAAACCGAAACTTTTACTGGTTCAAATTTAATTGAGCCAGAGTTTACGCAACTGTAATACGTTGAGAAATGCAATCACACAGAGCTCTGAGTTGGCATACCGGAGGCGGCTTGAAGTTATCATTTTGAAATAAAAGTTTCAGGGGAAGAATTTGATTATCATTTCGTAACTGGTTTTTGAAACTACAGCAATTCTAAAACAAATGGAAAGCTTGAGTACGAGGGAGTGTACATGAAATCAGAGAACGCATATTAAATTTTGTCTGATTTCAAGCGTTACTGATCTATAAAACTACAGCAATTCTGATGCTTGATTGCATGGGAAAGTACAGGAAATCAGAGAACATACATTTGTCGAATGCCAACATGGTGCCTCGAAAATATTTCCTACAATTCTTTTACATATAAAATATGTTTCGAAGAGCAGCTTACATATACTCTGACAACAGAACTACTTGGAAAGAAGATAATTCTCGTGCACACACAACTATTGAGCCTTTCCTTTCAAGCTTGCGCTACTTCATCACGGTCTTTTTGAAATTTCTTAGCATATAGTTAAATTTTATGAATTCGTGAGGGGTAAATTTGGAGATAGATTACAATGAAACGAACGCTGAACGCTACTCGAGACCGTGGTTTCAAGACTTTTTGGCCCTTATTTGTATCGATGTTTACTGTAGACAATATGAAATATGTTCTAAATAAGGAATCGCTTACTTCTGAAGATTAGATTAGTCGTTAGTTTTAGCCCCTTTACCCCCAGCAACATATGCGATCCAAAGAGAGGAAGGAAGAAGGCACCATTTAGTATGGAGTAAAGGGAACGCGGAATCTATGCAGAAAGGGCATAGAAACAGTAAGATGGAAAGAAGTTCATGAAACAAGAAAAAGTTGAAGAAGTAGTAGGTGCTGAAAAAACAGGACAGCAGTGAACCGAAAAAGATGGTCCATAACAAAAAAAACTGTTCTATTTCAACAAAAAGAAAGCCTACCTAACCTTTAGCTCGGGCTCTCACATAGTCGCTTACTTCTGAAAGTTTCCATTTTCCGTTTTAGGTGATTTGCATGTATAAAAATATTTGTTTCGATTTGATTATAAGTGAAACCATAGACTTTCACATAGTGGTTTTTGCGCTGCTGGCTCCCTTCTCCAAGCGAATTAACTTTGCTTATTGCGGTTTAAGCGATCAGTATCAAAAGAAACTGAATATCAAACTAAAATAACAAAATTCTTATTACTTATAACTTTTTAAATTAGTTCTGTGACCACATTTCAGCATAGGCTCACTGTCAGCTACTATGTTTCAACGAACCTAGCGCTTCACATCTTCAGTACCACCATAATTGGTCAATTGACAATTTTCCAAGAGGCAAATATTTCACTTAATCTTTAGCTATATTCGCATTTTAGTATGAACACCACATTCCGTACGGTTAACTCCACTGATTTCGTGAAGTTGTCGGTGTGAAAATACTAAAAAATTCATTCAGTGTTTGATATAGATTTAGGAAATGACAAAATTCCAGACAGAGGCTCTCTTGTCTTTGAAAAGGTTATTTCAGTGTGAAAGATGAGTTAAAGAAGTTGACAGCAAACATATTTTTTGAAAGTTACAAGTTATCGCTTCAATAAATATCACCAGTATTCCTGCCGAGCTTCGACAACATCTTAACGCATCCTTGATGGCTATCCAACGCACAGCAGAAATCCCCATCACGAGCATTCCCGTAGGTAGAAGAACAACAGAATAAGCCCTATTCGCAGTTCACAATATTTATTAACATCCAATAACCTGCACATTCATCTTAATATCCAAAACCCATCGTTACTTGTATGAGTGGCCCTAAACGCATTATTGAAATTTCACGGTCTTTTCAATCGCGGTACGCAGACGCTGTTTTCGAATAACATATTACCAAATGTACCGAAAATAAGTTTTGAGAGACATGTTGAAAGGTGTGGCGCTCGAAAAAAGGCTCTGTCCACGCAATTTTGATACAAGTTTGATAAGGAGAAGTTAAGAACTTCACATAAGTTTGGAAAGTATATTGTGGAAATAGACGGTTTGACCATGTCATTGACTTTAATACCGATCCATTACACGAACCATTGAATGCGTTACGAGCTAGGGGCGTGAGAAGAACTGTAAAAGTAGAACATAGCATGTGAATGAGATATGACGTGGTGCGACTGAGAGCAGTGAGTGAGCTACGGGATGACAAGCACTGGTAAAACTGAATGTAGCGCAGCTGTGCTGTGTGAAGCGGTGCAGTTTTGCGCAGCGCGACTTGGTCCACCATCTACGATGCTGCGCCAGCCTGTCCTCACGCGAACGTTACACAGCTGAACTGAGCCCTGTGGGCCTCACAATGCTGATCTGCGCAGATGACTACCTCAATTTTTACCTGGGTTGAAAGCTAAAGGAGCTGAGTACCAAGTACGCGAAGAATGGATAATTAAGCAGTTAAATGAAATCATCAGCTAATATAAGCCTCCTTAACCACAACAAAAGTGTTCCAAATAGAGGAATGATGAAAGTCTCATTTGCCATGGTGCTAAAGGAACGGGGAATCTATGCAAAAGGTATGTTCCCACACGAGACCCCCAACGTATTTAAACAGCGAGTAAAGATAAAAGGAAATTTACAATGAAACAAGAGAAAAGTTAAAGAAGAAAGTAATGGGCGTTGATAAACAGGACACCAATGAACCGGAAAAAAATCGTTTGTGACAAAAAAATTCTGCTTCGAATAAAAAGAAGGCCTATCTAATCCTCAGCCTGGGACCTCACATTTTCCACCATGGGAGCGTTACTTCCCGTAGTTTCAAAAGTTGCATCCCCCTGGAGGCCAAGGAAAATGAGCGGGATGTGAACTGAAATCCGAGGAAATAAAGAGCGAGAGAAGCTCTGGGTAACTCAAATCTGGATCACAGATCACAGATCGGAACGTAAGATAGAATAAGAGATGATTGGGGCATGCGTTTCGCAAAAATATTTTGGAACATTTTCGTCGTGCCTCGTCTTGAGCCCTGCCTGTGATCTGAAGCTATATAGAAATGCCACGTACTATACTCAGTTAAAAATCGGGTAAAATCTCTAATGATTATCTGCAATGCGGCGAGGTAAGGATTAATGTAGTATTTATTGATTTTTAACAGTACATAATCCTACTTGCAGTAAAGGTCGATTGCAGCTGCTAGATATTCAGTGTCGTGAAAATTATATGCGCGCTACAACAGTACACATATCAAAAGATTGAAGTATTTTTTAAGTACCTTTCGTATAAGTAATGATGGGCGCTGCAGAAGAGATGCGCACTGTGGTCCGCTTTCGATCATTGTTCGCGCAGCCATGGTGCAAAAAAACTGTAGTAAACGCGAATAAAATGTCTTTGTAGCACTATTATCATTACTGCGCTGTATCGCTATAGCACAGTGCCGGTTTATAGTAGGCCTGAATATAACGTAGCCTGAATAGAAATTGCACAAAAATCCGCCCTCAGATTGGGAAATAACGTAGACTTGTTCACGGATGAATAATATCAGGCAACATTCCAGGGAAAACTACGGACAACAATGCAGTACATGAACAAAAATCCTCTGGTAATGATACATTCAAGATCCTAAAAATTCATCTACCCAATTTATTTAGGCTGCGGTTTTCGAATACTTATTCATGAACGTAGCCGTACATCAGCACTTCAATTATAATTTTAATACGTCGCCAATGTGAGCTGCCGGTGTACAGGGAGCGAATTTTCATTATGCTGCTGAAAATTCAATTTTCATAAATACTGAATCAAAGCTAAATGAAGGCACGATCCAGTTAATGTTTGCTTTTTTCAAAATTACTCTCTACAATTTACTCTAAATTTGAATTGAATATTGAACTTCAATTTAACCCATCGCGGTCAGCGTGTTAAATGCCCTCGCTTCGGTGGAGTGAGCAATTGATGCTAGCATTCAACCCTGCGTGAGCTCAGCTACATCTCAACACGGCAACTGCAGGCGGACTATTTTCCTGAGCAGTGAGGCGTGCGCATCTCGTGAAACGATCCCTGAAGAAGATTCCTGAGCTTCATTTCAAGACAACATTTCGAATTTTTATTACGTGTGAGAGCTGAAAATCGGTCGTGGTCTTTTGCAACTGCGAAATTTCATGGCAGGGGCAACGAGCGCATTTCTGGTGACAAAATTTTCAGAGCTTGACAAAGTTTCGCCCTCCCTATCTTCATTGAATTAAATATACATTTCCCTGTTTATTAACGAGAATGTTAGAGTTGAAATAAAATTTCGTACATGTTTCTACGCATCAGAAATTATGATAAAACAAAGTGAAAACAGTGTGGTGAGTTCATTTGATTATGTAACTTTTCATCTTGGGATTTAGAATAGTTTCTCTCAAAACGGGAAATTAAACATTTTCAAAGCCGATGACAATTTCGAAGAATTTTGCCTCTCAGAAGAATCGCAAAAATATGGATGCTAAACAGTGGAAAATTGTACTGTTAAAACCGTCGAAAGTGCTTACACCAATTGGAATTTAACTCATTTAAAAAATGAAGCAGGTTCCACATTAAGCTACGCGTGTTGCTGTTTAAGGACAGACTTCGAGAAGTCGTGTGAACAATCGCTGGTGCTGAGGTAGTCAGTGACCACGCACAGCAAATCTATGATTTCATGAAAATTTTATCATTAGTAATGAATCAGCCAGTTCATGACTCCCTGCTCACCACAAAGGCGATCTTAAAAGAACGAAGTGAAGGGTCCAGTTAATATGGACTGTAGAAAACGGGGAATCCATGTATGAGGTGTGTTCCAACACAAGATACCCTGTGCTTAGAAATAGGCTTTCTAGAAAGCAGAGGTACACTAGATAAAGATGAGACAGAAAAAAAAGACATAGAAATTGAAAGCAGCAAAGTGAGTACGAAAGACAAAAGTTCTTGACAGCCTATCTATAGCTGAGGTAAACCTATCAGTATCTCCCTGGAGGGCGTTAGTCCCTACAGCGCAGGATACACGAACACAACTAACCCAAGCCTGTTGCCTATCTTATGGTTCCTGAGGAGAAAATTCCATTATAATTTACAAGTTGCTCCTTTCCATGGACTCCAATATTCATACCCGGTCTACTGGAATCCCATATACTCGGTAATCCACAGCTAATTTAGTGTAAAAATAGTTCGGTGCACGTTGAGGATGACATTCTCATGTCGAATGATTACTACAGTTTTGAAGGTGACTTGAATAAACGAGAGGTCCAAAACAATTTCAATCTCAAATGGAAGGCTTTGACAAGCCTTTGCAAAAATTGTCGGCAAAAATTCGATGCTTGAAAAATGAAAAAGACTTAAAATGTTTTTGAAATTTATGTGACCTGGTTACGAGATGTAGTGAAAGCTAGACTAATCCAATGAATATTCAAAGGAACTAAGTACAGCCTAATATAAAACGAATAAATTTTGGACTGAGTAATGTGTGTCGCCATCACTAGGATCAAAACTCAAACATGAAAAGCAGCAATAAAAGATGTATCCAAATTTTTATTTTGCTTCAAGAAACGTTTCAGTGATGCGCTGTCGTTTAGCTGCAGTGCAATTTCTTTTTTGGTATACATCTGCAATACTATGCCAGAGTAGAAAGATCAGAGATGTATAAAATCTTTGCATAGTTTAGTGTGAGTCATTAAGATAAGATAGCAGAGCTTAATCCTGAATGATAAAAGATTGAATGCTAACTTCAAAATCGGGATTAATTATAACAACCAAAATATGGCGCTAATAGAAAACCGTATTTCACTGACACACATGACGGTATTACCTCAAGCAAGTTATGGCGCAGACAATGTGACATTAAGAGATACACTAGCTCGGAAGCAAGAAAATGCGTCTCTTTAGAAAAGTTTGACACGTTTCAACTCAGCAAAGGGCGACGGTCTGGAGACCCGCAGCAACACTGTGAGGAAGTGGCCGCGCTGCAGGCACACACCGCACCACCTTTAACAAGGTCATCGTACGTCATCCTGAGCACCCGGACAGCAAGCAGAGGGACGCGGGTCGGGAAGGAAGGGTCAAGCGAAGGAAGGTCACGCGAGAAGAGTCGGTCGAAGAAAGGAGGGAAACGAGGGTATGGTAAAGGAAGGAGGAAACGAGGGAAAAGCGATAGAAGGAAGGAAAGAAGGGTCAGGCAAAGAAGATTAAATTAAATGTTAGTTTAGACCTCCCTAACCGCAACAACGGCGTTCGAAAGGGAGTAAGGAGGAAGGCATCTTTTAGAATGGACTTTATGAACGCTGAATCTATGCACAAAGTGCATAGAAACATGAAGGTGAGAAAGAAGTATATGAAACAAGACAAAGGTTGAAAAAGAAAGTAGTAGGCGCTGAAAAACAGAACAGCACTAAACCGAAAAAAGATGTTTCGAAACAAAACAAAAAAAACTGTCCTATTTCAACAAAAGGAAAACCTACCTAACCTTTAGCTTTAGCTCACATATTCCCCTTTAAGAGGAAAGCGCTAATTCCTACAGATACAATAGCTGTATCCCTGAGGGGTTCAGGGAAAGAAGGGTAGAAAAGAAGAGTTAGGTGAGGGGCAAAATAAAAAGAGGGTCAGGCGAGGAACGCGACAAAAGGGATACGCGAGGGAAGAAGGGAAGGGAGAATAATGTGTGGGAAAGAGGGAAAGAAAAGTCAGGTGAGAAAGAGACAAAAAAGGGTTATACGATAGAGGGAAAGAAAGAAGGGCCAGACGAAGGAAGGAAAGAAAGAAGGGCCAGACGAAGGAAGGAAAGTAAGATCAGGCAGGAAAAGGAGGGAAATGAGAGTAATTCGAGGGAAGGAGAGACATGAGGATGATGCGAGGGTAGTAGTGAGGGCGAGGCGGGGGAAGTGAGGGTGAGGCGAGGGAAGTGTGGGTGAGGCGAGGGAAGTGAGGGTGAGGCGAGGGAAGTGAGGGTGAGGCGAGGGAAATGAAGGTGAGACGAGGGAAGTGAGGGTGAGGCGAGAGAAGTGAGGGTGAGGCGAGGGAAGTGAGGGTGAGGCGAGAGAAGTGAGAGTGAGGTGGGGGAAGTGAATGTGAGGCGAGGGAAGTGAGAGTGAGGCAAGGGAAGTGAGAGTGAGGCGAGGGAAGTGAGGGTGAGGCGAGGGAAGTGAGGGTGAGGCGAGGGAAGTGAGGGTGAGGCAAGGGAAGTGAGGGTGAGGCGAGGGAAGTGAGGGTGAGGCGAGGGAAGTGAGGGTGAGGCGAGGGAAGTGAGGGTGAGGCGAGGGAAGTGAGGGTGAGGCGAGGGAAGTGACGGTGAGGCGAGGGAAGTGAGGGTGAGGCGAGGGAAGTGAGGGTGAGGCGAGGGAAGTGAGGGTGAGGCGAGGGAAGTGAGGGTGAGGCGAAAGAAGTGAGGGTGAGGCGAGGGAAGTGAGGGTGAGGCGAGGGAAGTGAGGGTGAGGCGAGGGAAGTGAGGGTGAGGCGAGGGAAGTGAGGGTGAGGCGAGGGAAGTGAGGGTGAGGCGAGGGAAGTGAGGGTGAGGCAAGGGAAGTGAGGGTGAGGCAAGGGAAGTGAGGGTGAGGCAAGGGAAGTGAGGGTGAGGCGAGGGAAGTGAGGGTGAGGCGAGGGAAGCGAGGGTGAGGCGAGGGAAGTGAGGGTGAGGCGAGGGAAGGAGATTGAGGAGACGGGGCCACGGCGCAAGTGAGACGAAGAGCAGCTTTATGAGGCTGCTGGCCTGTCTCTCAAAATGAAAAAAAATACTCCGCCAAAAACGGTATGGAACAACCTTGTTAAAATGTTGGAAGGTAGAAGGAACTTGAAAGTTGCAAAAATTGAGAACAAGTCGACGAATGATTATTTTAGAATTTTATGTTGTTCAACGGTATGAAACAACTAAAAAATTTTATTCTCTGCGAATTCGAAACGTTTCTCTTGCGTTTAAAACAAATGCTGTTGGGTAGAAACAAACACAGACGATCCTGGTAGTTTCAATAATATTATATTAGGGGTTTTAGCACGGTTTATGCTAACTTGGTGCAAGATTCGTAAGAATTTAAAACTCCCTAGAACTTAGTAAAAACTTCAGTGAAGAAGTGCAAAAAAGGGTTTAACAATTTGACAAACGACTGACAAACGTAAAATTATACGTTAAAAAGAAAAATATTTTGGGATTCACACTCGACCACGGCTTTTTTTTAAATGGCTTATCAGAAAAAACTAAAACACTTCAAAGAAATATCTGGTCCTGCACCCTCGATGTTTCTTTCCCCTACGCCCACGTCACGACACAAGTTTCGATATGTAGACGGAAGCTTAAAGGCTTTCGACGCCATACTTTTCATTGCGTTATTCTCAGACATTGAACCATACTGAGGTTTCATTTTCCAGAAAATGCTATGACAGGTTACTTAAACACATCCGAGATGATTTCTGAGAAATAAAAAATAATAATTTCTTCTCTTCGCTTGAACACAAATTAAGTAATGAAGTTCGTGGCATTAGTTGGGTGCGACACAAAGTGCGTTTCGCTACACGTGTGGCGGTATTGAGCACGTCGATCTTCAGACCCTGACTACGACGACGAGCTGAAGCTGAATCTGCATCGTGTCGTGTATGAGGAAGGTGGGCGACGAACATTCAATGAATATCTTGTAAACGAAGCACGCGATGGGACATCAAAAGTAATAATTTCTGGTTTGGGACTTGAGAACAGTTAATACTGATGAACGTCATGAAGGTATGCGCGGTTCAGTCCTGCTAAAGAAACTTTTCGTCAGAACCCACACGGAAGATAGATGAGCATAAGTATAAGTCTTACTTAGTGTCATAATCTCGAGCCTCGCAATTAGTCTTCAATACCCAGTTAAGTCTTGGCATTGTTTGCGTCCGCTATATTTGCCTGTCCTTGTTGCTTTGAAGAGCTGGGACATTTGTCGAAAATTTTTCGAAGTAAAAATACAGTGAATCGTTCCCCCAAATCTTGATGATTATAAATTTAAATAATAAAGCAGAATGTAGAATTGTTCAAGAGGAAGGTATCGATGCCTAATTAACATGACATCTCACTCTGATCATCTATTAGAGTTAACAAATTAAACCAATATTGATGAAGAAAAACGCTTCACGAAAATGACTGAGCAGCAGGTCTTTTATCCCAGACTACTAGAACAAGAGAACATTACTAATTCAAAAAGTTTCTGTTCATTTCTTCGCACTGTTCTTATTCAGAATGAAGGGCTGAACGAAGTGTGGTGCAATATTTGACAACTCGGGGCTAATATGAGGTTAAATCAGACCAATATTTCATTTCTTCAACAGAAAAGCCAATACGAAAGAATGATGACATTTTGGTGAGACAGAGAGTGAATTGAAGCTTCGATCTACTGCTGTACCAAAAAGAAGAAAATCCACAACTCCAGTATCTCGGTATCAGCACACTTCTTAGTCTACAGCCCAAAAAATTCAAAAGTTTAATAATAAACGATTACAGTTGCATAATTGCCGCAACCAGTAAATTAAAAGCTCACAGGCACTTCTTCCAAGGGCAATTGAGATTAAAATGAACTAGAATAACAAGACGTGACTTCCTTGCAGAACAATTGACGCTGGCTTAGCTGTGGGTCTTCCTTCACAAGCCACGTCTCTTCATTGCAAGCTAAAATTTGGAACATTAAATGGTGTGAAGTTGAGAGCGGTTCGTCAGTGAGTGAAACATTGACGGATCAAAAGGTAGTGTGGCCTTCATTCCCCTAAGGGCCATTTAGGTTCGGTATAATTTTCTACTCATTTTTTTGTTTGATGCTAAATTTTACTTTAGCTTTGTGTTAACAGTGTTTTAATACGGCTGTTCGACACTTGCAGACCATTGTTCATACTTATTTTTTCTGACCATCGACAATCGCGAAATTTACAACTCGGTCTTCAGCCTGTAGGAAAGAAAATTCACCTGGTATAACTATTCACTTACCTATCTGTATTCTTGAGCTTATGATCACTGATTATTACCGGCGGTCACCCTGAAGCTAGAACGTGATACTAGCCATACACAAATTTAACATTAGGTAGTAGAATAACCCAGTCCTAAAAAGAATAAATTATAATAAATTTGTGCGGTCCGTAAAATTCATTGTTGGCTACTACTAAACATCCTGTAATGAATGAAAACAGTTTCTTGGAGCTTAGCTTAATTAGTTTTTTTATAAAAAGAAATAGATTAATTAAGCGGAGAGCAAAAAGCGAGCACTCCATAGAATGCAACGGTGACTGTAATGGTCATAGACAATCACTGAAATATATGACCATAATTTACTCGATTTCTTGAGCTAAAAGAAAAATTAATTCATTATAGCCTTCACAGAATGAAGGAAATCGTTTACTAATTAGCTCAAATGAAACTAACTTTACGACATAACACAATTACGGAATCAGATTTTTTTAGCTTTTTTTTAGCTATCACCATCAGGAGACGGGAGACAAGACCCTAGATTTAGGTCTGGATGACCTACGGCTGGTCGATTCCTGCTTGGACTTATTTCTATGATTTCTCGAGCAGCACAGCTTTGGCGTCTACAATAAATCGCCGGCATGGCTGCGTACTGGACGCACTCCGCAAGGTCACTCAAACTTACTGATCGAAATTTTCGAGCAAATCGAGTGTACACTGCCTATATACATGGCGCGACTCTTTAAAAATGTGACCCCTACTGCGCTTGTAAGTGCCAACGGATCACCTGTGAGCCATCACATTTTTTAATTCCCTGCTAATGAAGATGGTGATAACAGAGTCTCGTGGGAACTATACATAGCGATCCCGATTCCCTATAAGAGCCCGAAGTGGACTCTTGGCAAGTAGTCGAATAATGTATAAGTATCAAAAATTGCTGACTTATTGCTATTGATATTATTGCTATTGATTGCGGAGTTTGGTGTTGAGGAAGCCATGATAGGCAGAAGAAAATTCAATGTTAAGAGCAGCGTTTCCTAGTATCGACTGCAACCCCGATATTAGTAATATATTCTTGAGCGTACAGAAGGTTGGAGATTTATTTTTTTGGGCAAAATTCTATAAATTGCTTGCAACTCTGATTTCAGAAGCTATGCCAAGGCTTATCAGGGAAACTGTATAAAATTGATACATGGATATCTCTATTTGAAATAGAGACCATAACTGTTGACACATTTTTTTAAGGAAATTTCAAAATGTTTGAACAATACAGTGGTAATTTTCAGCTTAGTGAGTTAGGGAAAAGAGATGAGCAATATCAAACGTTAAATTTGATAATATGATGTAACCCAGATTCATTTCTCGAACATAGGCAAAAGTTTCAGATCTCTTTCGATATTGTCTGATTTTGCATAAATTTCGACCTTGTACACCGAAGAATAGATTAGTTATTTTTTTTAGCCTCCCTAACCACAGCAAAGACGTCCCAAGGAGAAGAAGTAGAAGGCACCATTTAGTGCGGACTGTAGGGAACTTGAAATGGATGGGCAAAGTGTGTTCCCACACAAGATCCTCTGAGCATAGATACAGTAAGATGAGAATGAAGTTCGTACAACAAGATAAAAGTTGAGGAAGAGAGTACGCAGGAGTTGCAACAAAGTAGAAACCTATTCGATTTACTCGGAAGGAAGACCCAACTAGCCCTCAGCTCGTGACCTCACACTTCCCCTCGGAGAGCTTGTATTCCGTAAACAAGCAAGCTCTTACAACCAATTAAAAACATTTTCAGAAATTATTCTGCTCTGATAGCTGACTGTGAGACGACTGGTTCTCATATTCAGAGTCTACATAAAGTCAATTTTCGAAGTATTTCGTGCTCAGAAAAAATTTAAATGAAATAGCTTATTTGGCTGATGCATCACAATTGATTGGCGACCCAACACCTAGGGCTTAGATTCGCGTCCGCTATAGGAAGAACTTTCAGAGAAACATGGGTTATCTCAGATTAGATTATATAGGAGTGCGTTTAAACCTTCTTAACCACAACAATAATGTTCACAAGAGAGGAACTAAGAAGGCACCATTTAGTGTGGAATTAAGATCTATGCGTGAGGTGTGTCCCTGCACGATGTGCATAGAAAGAACACAGTTAAAAAAAGTTCATGAAACAAGATGCAAGTTGAAGGAGAAAGTAATGAAATGATGAAAAAATAGGACAGGATCCCTCCGAAAAAAGTCCGTAATAAAACAGAACAGAAACTTATTCTATTTTAATAAGAGACGAAAACCTACTTAACCTTTAGCGCGGGAACCCAAATCCTCTTCCTAGGAGCGATGATTCTCATAGATATAATATAGCATGCCCTAGAGGAGAGAGGTTTTCTCGAAGAACGCTTATTTTTGTATAGGGAGACAATAAAGTCGTCCATGTACCTGCCTTCAGCCTAAATCCCAGACGTGGACAGTTCAAAAGCCCTCGCCAAATCTTAGATGTCTCTTTCCTCGCTAACATTAAACTTCTCTCTTCAGTATTCATTTTTTTAGCATCACGATATATTTCTGTGAGCGAACGACAGGTCGAACAGAAAATTGCGTGCATCCATTACTTGACTGAGTTGGCATTCAGTGAGCGGCACCGCCTGTGTTTCATTCCGAATGGCCTTGGTGGCTACAAAAAAAAAAAATTCTAGCCGAGTTAGTGAAAACAAACAATTTTTGTGTCATGGCACAGTAATCGGAATAGAAAACACATCCGCCAGTAAACTTTTGAACGTAAATTCCCTCTTATACTCAGCTCAAAGAAATTGTAATTAAGAAGTTGGGCGATGCTTTGTATGTAATACGAAAGTGAAGTAATTATTCTAGGAAGGTATTTCAATGTAAGTTTAGCTCACATGCCTTCCCTAACCTGGCTCAGATATGACTTTTACAAATCAAAAGTCAGAGATAAGATAGATTGGATAAGTTAGTTTAAGCCTCCCTAACCGCAATTAAGGTGTACTAATGATAGAAGGGAGGAAAGCACCGTATAGTATGGAGTTGAGGGAATTGGAGAATCTATGAACCAGGTGTGTTTCTACTCAAGATCCCCTACGCAGAAAAACAGTGAAATTATATTATACTACTAGTTAGTTTAAGCCTCCCTATCCACCACAAAGGCGATCCAAAGAGAGGAAGGAGGAAGGCCCAAGTTAGTATGAAGTTAAGGGAACGCGGAACCTATGCAAAAAGGGCATAGAAACAGTAAGTTAAGAAAGAAGATTATGAAACAAGATCAAAGTTGAAGAAGATGGTAGTAGGTGCTGAAAAATAGGACAGCAATGAACAAAAAAAAAATGGCTCTTAACATAACAAAAACATTTTATTTCAACAAAAAGAAGGCCTACCTAACTCTCAGCTCGGGCCCTCACATAGACAGTGATAGGAAAAAAGATAATAAAACGAGATAGAAGTTAAAAATGAAAGTTTTAGGTGCTGGGTACGGGACAATAGTGAAGCCAAAAAAAAAGAAAAAATAGACCTGAACAAAACAAAGTTAGGTATGTCTATTTCAACAAAAATAAGGCCTACCTAACTTTCAGCTCGGGCCCTCACCCATCCTCCTCTGGGAGCACTGATTCCTATATAAATATTAGTTTGTATCCTTCCAAGAAAAAGGTTTCGACGCCAGAAAACTCTAGATTAGCGAGGTGGAAGTCAGTTGTATTTTTAAGAAAAGAATAACAGCTTTCGAAGGTAAGTGATTTAATCGTTTAACTGCAATAAAAAATATTCAAATTTATGCTTCACATAAAAGAATCGGGAGAATAGTGTTCATTGAAATGTCAGCGAAATCTTGATTATTTGTTGTTCATCCACAAACGTATGTGAAGGTAAAGATCATTGCCTCATGTTAAAACCGACGCGCTGCATCTTCTTCGTCTTGAGATTACCCGTTATATCTCCTCTGTGGTATTCCTACGCTTCCAATAGTTGGTGATTGGTGTGTGGGTCTCAATCCGATTGATATCAAGTTGAGTGTCAACCCGATTGATATGTTGAGTGTCAACCCGATTGATATGTTGAGTGTCAACCCGATTGATATGTTGAGTGTCAACCCAATTAATATCAAGTTGAGTGTCAATCCGATTGATATCAAGTTGAGTGTCAACCCGATTGATATCAAATTAAGTATCAACCCGATTGGTATCAACTTAGGTATCAACCCGATTGGTATCAGCTTGGTTATCAACCTAATTGATATCAACTTGGGAAACATCTCGAGAACTTAACTCGTTTCTTTCTTAAATAACCAATAATCATGACAATGAAATACCTACGACAGAAGCTCTTCATTTGCTACAAACAGTGTCCTTAGAACTTTCATACTGTTTAACTATTTACTTATGAAGAACATTGTAACATGCGAGCTAAAACTGCACGAACAACAAATGATGCTAGTTCAACAGCAACAGTTGCAAATGATGCTAGTTCAACAGCAACAGTTGCCAATGATGCTAGTTCAACAGCAACAGTTGCAAATGATGCTAGTTCAACAGCAACAGTTGCAAATGATGCTAGTTCAACAGCAACAGTTGCAAATGATGCTAGTTCAACAGTAACAGTTGCAAATGATGCTAGTTCAACAGCAAGAGTTTCAAATGATGCTAGTTCAACAGGAACAGTTGCAAATGATGCTAGTTCAACAGTAACAGTTGCAAATGATGCTAGTTCAACAGTAACAGTTGCAAATGATGCTAGTTCAACAGCAACAGTTGCAAATGATGCTAGTTCAACATCAAGAGTTATAAATGATGCTAGTTCAACAGCAACAGTTGCAAATGATGCTAGTTCAACAGTAACAGTTGCAAATGATGCTAGTTCAACAGCAACAGTTGCAAATGATGCTAGTTCAACAGTAACAGTTGCAAATGATGCTAGTTCAACAGCAACAGTTGCAAATGATGCTAGTTCAACAGTAACAGTTGCAAATGATGCTAGTTCAACAGTAACAGTTGCAAATGATGCTAGTTCAACAGTAACAGTTGCAAATGATGCTAGTTCAACCGCAACAGTTGCAAATGATGCTAGTTCAACAGCAACAGTTGCAAGTGATGCTAGTTCAACAGTAACAGTTGCAAATGATGCTAGTTCAACAGCAACAGTTGCAAATGATGCTAGTTCAGCAGCAACAGTTGCAAATGATGCTAGTTCAACAGCAACAGTTGCAAATGATGCTAGTTCAACAGCAACAGTTGCAAATGATGCTAGTTCAACAGCAACAGTTGCAAATGATGCTAGTTCAACAGCAACAGTTGCAAATGATGCTAGTTCAACAGTAACAGTTGCAAATGATGCTAGTTCAACAGCAACAGTTGCAAATGATGCTAGTTCAACAACAACAGTTGCAAATGATGCTAGTTCAACAGCAACAGTTGCAAATGATGCTAGTTCAACAGCAACAGTTGCAAATGATGCTAGTTCAACAGCAACAGTTGCAAATGATGCTAGTTCAACAGCAACAGTTGCAAATGATGCTAGTTCAACAGCAACAGTTGCAAATGATGCTAGTTCAACAGCAACAGTTGCAAATGATGCGAGTTAAACATCAAGAGTTATAAATGATGCTAGTTCAACAGCAACAGTTGAAAATGATGCTAGTTCAACAGCAACAGTTGCAAATGATGCTAGTTCAACAGCAACAGTTGCAAATGATGCTAGTTCAACAGTAACAGTTGCAAATGATGCTAGTTCAACAGTAACAGTTGCAAATGATGCTAGTTCAACAGCAACAGTTGCAAATGATGCTAGTTCAACAGTAACAGTTGCAAATGATGCTAGTTCAACAGCAACAGTTGCAAATGATGCTAGTTCAACAGCAACAGTTGCAAATGATGCTAGTTCAACAGCAACAGTTGCAAATGATGCTAGTTCAACAGTAACAGTTGCAAATGATGCTAGTTCAACAGCAACAGTTGCAAATGATGCTAGTTCAACAGCAACAGTTGCAAATGATGCTAGTTCAACAGCAACAGTTGCAAATGATGCGAGTTCAACATCAAGAGTTATAAATGATGCTAGTTCAACAGCAACAGTTGCAAATGATGCTAGTTCAACATCAAGAGTTGCAAATGATGCTAGTTCAACATCAAGAGTTGCAAATGATGCTAGTTCAACAGCAACAGTTGCAAATGGTGCGAGTTCAACACCAATAGTTGCAAATGATGCTAGTTCTACATCAAGAGTTGCAAATGATGCTAGTTCAACATCAAGAGTTGCAAATGATGCTAGTTCAACATCAAGAGTTGCAAATGATGCTAGTTCAACATCAAGAGTTGCAAATGATGCTAATTCAACATCAGGAGTTGCAAATGATGCTAATTCAACAGCAACAGTTGCAAATGATGCTAGTTCAACAGCAACAGTTGCAAATGATGCTAGTTCAACAGCAACAGTTGCAAATGATGCTAGTTCAACAGTAACAGTTGCAAATGATGCTAGTTCAACAGCAACAGTTGCAAATGATGCTAGTTCAACAGCAACAGTTGCAAATGATGCTAGTTCAACAGCAACAGTTGCAAATGATGCTAGTTCAACAGCAACAGTTGCAAATGATGCTAGTTCAACAGTAACAGTTGCAAATGATGCTAGTTCAACAGCAACAGTTGCAAATGATGCTAGTTCAACAGCAACAGTTGCAAATGATGCTAGTTCAACAGTAACAGTTGCAAATGATGCTAGTTCAACAGTAACAGTTGCAAATGATGCTAGTTCAACAGCAACAGTTGCAAATGATGCTAGTTCAACAGTAACAGTTGCAAATGATGCTAGTTCAACAGCAACAGTTGCAAATGATGCTAGTTCAACAGCAACAGTTGCAAATGATGCTAGTTCAACAGCAACAGTTGCAAATGATGCTAGTTCAACAGTAACAGTTGCAAATGATGCTAGTTCAACAGCAACAGTTGCAAATGATGCTAGTTCAACAGCAACAGTTGCAAATGATGCTAGTTCAACAGCAACAGTTGCAAATGATGCGAGTTCAACATCAAGAGTTATAAATGATGCTAGTTCAACAGCAACAGTTGCAAATGATGCTAGTTCAACATCAAGAGTTGCAAATGATGCTAGTTCAACATCAAGAGTTGCAAATGATGCTAGTTCAACAGCAACAGTTGCAAATGGTGCGAGTTCAACACCAATAGTTGCAAATGATGCTAGTTCTACATCAAGAGTTGCAAATGATGCTAGTTCAACATCAAGAGTTGCAAATGATGCTAGTTCAACATCAAGAGTTGCAAATGATGCTAGTTCAACATCAAGAGTTGCAAATGATGCTAATTCAACATCAGGAGTTGCAAATGATGCTAATTCAACAGCAAGAGTTGCAAATGATGCTAGTTCAACATCAAGAGTTGCAAATGATGCTAGTTCGATAGCAAGAGTTGCAAATGATGCTAGTTCAACTGCAAGAGTTGCAAATGATGCTAGTTCAACTGCAAGAGTTGCAAATGATGCTAGTTCAACAGCAAGAGTTGCAAATGATGCTAGTTCAACATCAAGAGTTGCAAATGATGCTAGTTCAACTGCATGAGTTGCAAATGATGCTAGTTCAACTGCAAGAGTTGCAAATGATGCTAGTTCAACAGCAAGAGTTGCAAATAAAGCCAAAGGAAACCGATAGACACAATGCAGAATCCTGAGCTGTGTTAGCGGTCTGCAGAGGAGTGTAATAAAAGATTAGAACTCGTTGGTATCGCAAAAAATTTATATTTTTATTCATAGCGATAATTCATGTCTGATTTTGGTGCTTCATACTCGTTGCGAATACACTAATATCTTCTGTGACTAATGGCACAAGTGCATCTCCGAGGCCAGAAGTGGTTTTTTGTCAGCTTTACGTGGCACGTGCATTTCATAGGAAGCTTTAACGCTTTCTATCACTAAAAAGTACATGCACAACGATTAGCCTACTTATTTCGAGCAACATTGTGCATTACGCTCACATTAAAAAAACTTTACTGGAATTTTCACATTAATTATGGTGTTTAATATCATCAGTACATTTCATGACAAACTCCAGAATACTGAACACCTCAGCATATCTACGCCTACAGTTGAAAGAAACATGCCGTCACTCCTCGAATCCCAAATGCCCCGCACTAAAATTGCAGCTCGCAGCAGTGCGGTTCTTGCGAAATGCAACGCGTCAGTTCCTCCAGGCCCTTCTGGAGGCAGAATATTTTTGAGAGCTGAAGTTATAAATCCCAGCATGCGAGGGAGAATATATTTTAGCAAAACACATGCGTAAAAAGGGGATTATTTGGGAAAATCGTTCACATTCAATAAACAAAGGTGAATTAATTGCCAATATGCTCGACGTTCAACTTTATAAGCTACATTGAAACAGCTTCAAACGAAGTTATTCAGCCAGAAGAAAGCGCAAACGATGCATATTAAAACATCTATAATGGAATTTGTCATGGACGACTGACATTAAAAGGTACGAAGGTAAAATTAAATACTCGTCAGCTTCTGCATGGAACTAATTATAAAGCCTTTTACTTGATCTTGAAGTGATTTTCAGAAGCCTCCTCAGATTCCGGAGATGCCAGACTTAGATCAGGAGAGAAGGGAGTCCAACTGAAAACTTTGCAGGCTCGGAAAAATATCTAGGTAAGGAGTTCAACATTCATGGTCAGAGGGTCATGTGGACAACACCAAGTTTTCAGAACTAGAATACCATTCTACTACGTAATTATCGTTGCTATTGTTATTGGGACTGCATTGTTGCTATTGTTATTGGGACTGCATTGTTGCTATTGTTATTGGGACTGCATTGTTGCTATTGTTATTGGGACTGCATTGCTGCTATTGTTATTAGGACTGCATTGTTGCTATTGTTGTTAGGACTGCATTGTTACTATTGTCATTAGGATTGTAATTTTAGTTCAACCGAAGCAGTTAAAAAATATTTCCATTTCATTGCCTGAAAAACAAGTGCTTTCATCAGAGATTGTAGCTATGAGCAGAGAAGTCATTTTCTTCTGATTAAACACAACAAGAAATGCATATTTGTTGAAATATACCATCAATTTATTATTTTTTTTTCATTTTTAGCTGGCATTAGTTCCCTATTATACAAAAATAATTATTAGTTTCGTCCACAAAACCATTTCTTCATGAAAAGTTATACTTGAATAAAATCAAAGAAAGTAACAAAGTAGATTAGATTATAAGTTTGTTTAAGCCTCTCTAAATATAACAGAGGTGTCCTTTAGGGAGGACAGAGGAAGGCACTATCGAGCATGTAACTAACGGAATGGGAAATCTAAGCACAAGGAGTTTCCTTACACCCTGCGCATAGCAGCAGCAAAATTGAAAGGTCAATGCAACAGGATAAAAGTTGAAGAAGAAAGGAATGTTTGCAATAATAGGGGAGCATAGAACAGAGAAAAGTCCGTTACAAACAAAAGACCCAATCTATTTCAACAAAATAAAGGCTTACCTAACCTTCAGAACATAACCACACATCTTCCTCCTGGGGAATAGTTCACTCCAGCATTCCTGACGATAACGCATCGCTGAATTCCTTTTAATTATACCGGGTGTTGTGTATGTAATTCGATGAACATATTTTAACCATATACAGAAAAACTCAGAATAAAACGATTTTCATGAGTGACAAAACCCTCAAAACTACGTTTCCAAAAAATGATGACCTGAAATAATTTTAGATTCCCATAGGAATAGGCTTACCATGCAGCCAACAAGTAAAATCTAACTTCTTGGGCGCGCTCTAAAGGCTATTCCTACGGGAATCCAAAATTTTTTCAGATCATTTCTCGAAAACGGAGTTCTGAGGTTTTTGTCAGCCCTGAAAATTGTTTTATTTTGCATTTTTCTGTATATTAGTAAAATATACACATCAAATTATGCAACACTTTGCATATACGGATATTAAGCAATAACTAACATGTAGTTATTTTACGCTGCATTCGAATAACCCTCACTCTCGTGAGTGTAACCGATCCGTAAAATTCTTCCACCACCTTCGGTTCCACTTTATAGTCTGAGAACATAAGGAGGACTGCCAGTACTGAATTAAAATTAGAAAAAATGATGTTACAAATGCACGAATTTAAGCGACATCTCTCATGCATCTACAGCACGGGGGCAGGTGCAGCAAGCAGACTGCACCTCGACGTCTTTGAAAGTTAGTCAAATTTTGTTTCGCAAACACCAACTTTTGACGAATAATAGTCTTCTTCACGACGGGCATGAGATATTGACTGAACTTGAAATAATTTTTCGCAAGTGTGATGCGCCGAGCACCGAAGTTACCTTTCTGTTTGTCTTCTGAGGTGTGGAAGACAGCGACAAACAGGCAAACTGTGCAATGCGGGCACGACTGAGCGAAACACAAGTTTGCATGGAGCAAATATTGAGACGAGACTCTCTCGTAAGACGCGCTATGAGCTGAATGGATCACACTGCGATCGCGGCATCAAAGAGAATATTTCGGGAGGGATTGCATTGTAAACTCGCTGAGAATTCTGGCTTCGTAAATCTAAGATTAGGGTAATTACATGGAGTGATTTCAGCAAGGAAAATCAGCGTTCGAAGACTGAAACATTAGTCCATTTAATGAACAAGTATGTAATTAACAAAACGAGCCGTTATGCGTTCGGCGGAATGGGAAGTAAAGCTGCAACTAACATCGCAAGAGCAATAAAGTTTGATTTAGCCCAAAAAAGCTAATGCGAGGGCTGCTTTTTATATGTTTAAGATATACTCTATTTGTGCCCCTATTTGTGCCCCTTCCAATCCACCAACCAACCCTCCTCACCTGCTTACCACCGCAACCGACGCTCGCACCAGACTTCACACACGACCACTTATGCCCCACCCCTTAGCCCGTCCCACCACTGAATCACACAAGTAAAGAAAAATAACATGGCACTAGATAAAAATGCTAATAAATGACGAATACGAGAATCAATTAAAGATGAGAAGGGAGAAGCGAGGAATATGTGTCAACTCGTACACCGTTATTTTAAAAATATTTAGCACACGTTTTTCTTTGTACCAAGAAGTTTACCAACGTAAAAATATTTATAACGTTGATTAACTCTCCGGCATTAATTTTGCCCTTGTCTGATACCACTTGAGTTCAAGAGGGATGTTTACGAAATATATATCCTAGTGCAAACTCTGCTACATTTGTGCGTGCGAGGCTGACAGTGCAGTACTGCTGTCCAGATTTAGCAGCTTTCAATTTGCAGTTACTGTTGCCTTGTCCTTCGTTAAAATTTCTTCATAGCCACATATTTTTTTTAAATCTTTCGTTCATTTGATACTCAGAAATATTGACAAAGAGAAAATACAGATGCAAGATAATTCGATGAAAGCGTTTGAAAGTTCATGGCTTCAACGTGCACTCTCCTACATTGAAGCGCAGCTTTCAAAAGTACTGGGACATTCAGACGATTCTCCTACACACAAGTGCGACAGTTCTAACAGAAAAGATCATCACTTCAGATCATACCTTGCCAGAAGCTTTCATGAGAATATCGGTGGGAATAATAGGTTCTAGCTCTCAACTCTGTTGCCGCAACACGGGTAGCTAGCCTACCTATAGATTCAAGCTTCACAAGTATCTTTTTAAACGTGTGCAACGTGTAATGTTCGTTGAAACAAAATTGAGTAGAGCGACGTGCTTTCTGAGAACTTCTGAGTCAACACTTCTGCTCTAAAGCATCAAAATGCGCTATATGGTACACAGCGAGATATGAGAAGTAGCACTATTGTTTGAAATTAACGACACAAGCGAGACTTCCTCAATTATTATCTCATTCATTCATGTCAATTTCGGTCACCCTCTAACATATATTTTTTCTCTAACTTTAAATTATTCATTTACCGTCTTAGGTCATCCTCATTCGTATTCGTACTATATTTAAATTTCGACAACTTTCTCTTTCCAGATCAACTGTTTCGCCACATCATCGATTATCATGTATCCGTTTCGCCGCCTAGCATGCATATTTATGCAAGCCTATTGACGCCGTGGCGACGGTGTATGGACGCCTTAGCGTCGCCATAGACACTTCTTTTGGTGGCAGACGGAAGATAAAATTATCGCTGCCTTAAAGAGATAACTAAGCATGATTATGCATCGCGCGCGGCTATAAAAGAGTAAAATTATAGTTGAAAAATTAACGTAAACTTCTACATTTTTGTCGCTCAGTTCACTCTCATGAATATACACACACACATACATATATATTTATGACGATGTGAACAAAACATGGTGTATATTTTCAACCATAATTTAGCTTTTTTATTGCCGCCCGTCATGCATAATCATGTTTGTTATCTCTTTAGGGCAGCGATAATTTCATCCACCGTCGGCGCCGTGAAGAGTGACTTTGGCAAAGGTTAGTTAGGCGTCTATACATCGTCGTGACGGTGACGATAAGCAAACATATATGTGCACGCGAGGCGGCGAAACGGATGTGCGATAACAGATGATGCAGCGCAAGAGCTTAACTATGTAGTACCTGCTCTTCGCACTTCATTCACTCTAACCTTTGAGAACTGTTAAGTGCCACCATAATTCAAATATCGCAGATTTCCAACGCATTATTTCTTTTCACTTCGAAGATTTCACTGTCTTGCAGCATAAATAAGAACTCTATTTTAGTACTCGTAAGGCCTCTATGTTAGCCTTGGGTGTCTAGCCTACAATGTGTAATTTATATGCATACAGTTCATTCCATGAATTATTGTATTTGTTTATTACTTTTATATTCACTCACAAAACAATTCACCACTGTACTTTCAGTCTGATTTGTTTCGCGTATACCCCAATTAGTCTCGCTCTGTTCAGTCAGCCACAAGTCGATGTATTTTTTCTGAACAATAAGTGCGGTGCCATGAGGGAAAATAACAAATTAGTTCTTCTTTCCCTGTCATTTCCTCTAAAGAGTTGAAAACTTTCTAAAATATTCCATCCTTTACCTGCCTTATGCTACGATCCATGTACACATGACAGATCCAAGACAAGCACCTACAACCGAGTCTCTTAACTCCACTTGCAGTGAAACAAAAATATTTGTCTAGTTACCCATTCTCAGTCGCGAAATGCTATTCCCGTCCTGACTGATTCTACACGCGCTGAGACGTCTTTCCGTGCACTATAACGCGGGAAAAATATATTTCAAATTATCAGTAAACGATCACGAATTGAGAATAATTCCGACTAAATTTATATAAGATACCTTACCAAATATATTTTAGCATGGCCCAAAAAACGTAAAGTATTGGAAAAACAGTCGAAAAATTTTTTTTTTGCATCCGCGTTTGAAAAGCCATACATGTCTTGTTTATCGAAACTTGTGTTCCTGCTCAGGATCCATAGCAACAAACACCAACAGGAAGACAATATCACTGTAAACAACACAGAGCTACGTAACTCACAGCAAAACTCCGTGCTGGCAGACGCTGCGGTGTCCGCAGAACTGCAGAGCTCAGCACACCGGGCGATGCATGTAGGTTACAGTCCCAGGAGCTGGCAGAGGTGCTGCCTGTGGGCAAATATACTCGCATATTAGCTCTATTGAGACCAGATAAAAACATAAATGCTGTGTAATCGTACAGAGTTGGTTGCCATCTAGCTTGAATGCTTCCTTGGTCTGATCGTCTATGCTTCCACCCTCTCAACTCGACATGTGAATTAAGACTGCATCATGACTGTAAATTTCTATTTTTATACCGTAAGTTATTCTTACCCATATAAACACTTCAAAAAATGACCCTAACAATAAATGGAGGAATCGAATCATTATTATTATTATTATTATATAAGAAAGTTTTAGCCTCCCTTAACCACGACAAAGATGTTCCAAGAGAGGAAAAAGGAAGGCACCATTTAGTATGGAGTTGAGGGAACGAGGAATCTATGCACAAGGTGCACAGAAACAGTAAGCTAGGAAAGAAATCATGAAACAAGAAAAAGTTGAAGAAGAAAGTAGTAGGTGCTGAAAAACAGGACAGCAGTGAACCGAAAGAAGATGGTCCGTAACAAAACAAAAACCTATTTAATTACAACAAACAGGAAGCCTACCTAACCTTTAGCTCGGGCCCTCACGTAGTCCCCCCTGGGAGCGCTAATTCCCATAGATACAATAGTTGTATCCCCCTGAGGGGATGGAGGAATCGAAAGAAAAAAAGATGAGCACGTAAAAGTTTTACGTTAAAACTGTTAGAGGTGAATAACAGCTTTATCATGAAAATAACGCCGTTATTTTTGACGGAATAGGTACACCAGTAATAAATATTGAAATATGTTGTTCAGTAACTTCACACATGTCAGTAGACACTCCTTTGCAGTTTGCTTTGGGGATATTATGATGCAGAATAATACGATGAAAATGATCAAATTTTTTAACAATTTGTAGATAAGTGCAATGCATGAAACGAGGTTCATTTCCTTCTGCCCAGATATGGATCTCAGAAAGTTTTGACAAGGCCTAATGAAACAACATCGATTCTTCACTTCGTAAGATTTAAAATATGACTAAATACTGCACGAAAAATAACAAAAAATCACAACCGCTATATATTAAACCGTTTGTAACCTTTAAATATCATATCAATTTTGTTAACTTGCTTGAGACGTTTCAGAATTGATAACCTTAAAAAAACTGAAAAGACCAAAGCGTTGCACACACGTCGCCGAACAGAAATAAGCAGCAGAGAGCTCAGTCATAGCCTCATGGACGCAAGTTCTGGCTAGAAACTCGGGTGAAATAACGCGGTTCAACACTATCTCCCCTATTATATGGGGCTCTAACACAGCGCTACAGCAAAAAAGCCAACGTCACATATGAGAAATGACTTCATAATTGAGCTGAGTGACTTGATAAATGATATTCTAATTTTAGACGCACTATATAGCGGTGCAGTGTTGGGCTTGAGCGCACGTATAAGGGGAGGTGTTTTTTTCACATCATGAGCAAATACTATGAAAACAAATTCTATCATTTCAAGCCTGATTTCAAAAAGGTTGAGAGAGCCACAATCGGCGACTCAGAGCTAAAAACATTCGCCAGTAATCATAATAGAATAGATCAAAATTGGAATAGATCAATAGAATGGAATAGATCAAAATTGGAATAGATCAATAGAATGGAATAGATCAAAATTGGAATAGATCAATAGAATGGAATAGATCAAAATTGTTTAGTTATAGTTTTTTGCAGGATAGATTAGACTGTGAGTTAGTTCGAGCTTCATTAACCACGACGAAGGTGTTCCAAAGTGGGTGAAACGAATGTACTACAAAAGAACATGGCACTAGATAACTGTGCAAATTAACTGCGAATGTACAAACTGCGCAAATTTCACCGATGTAAGCACCATTTAGTATGAAGTTAAGAGATTGGTTTAGTCGTTAGTTTTAGCCTCCCTACCCAGCAACAATTGCGATCCAAAGACAGGAAGGAGGAAGGCACCATTTAGTATCGAGTTAAGGAAACGCGGAATCTACGCAGAAAGGCATAGAAACAGTTAGCTGTGAAAGAAGATTATGAAACAAGACCAAAGTTGAAGAAGACAGTAGTAGGTGCTGAAAAACAGGACAGCAGTGAACCGAAAAAAGGTGGTCCTTAACATAACAAAAACATTTTATTTCAACAAAAAGAAGGCCTACCTAACTCTCAGCTCAGGCCCTCACATTATCCCCCTGGGAGCGCTAGTTCCCATAGATATGAAGTTAAGAGAATAGGAAATCTATGCGCAAGGTGCATTTATACACAAAGCCCCCATGTGTATGGAAACGTAGTTAATAAAGTAGTTTATGAAACAAGGTGAAACTTGAAAGAGAAAGTCCGAGGCGATGAAAAAAGGACAGTAGTGAGCTGAAATAACATGTCCAAAACAAAACGAAAACCAATTCTATTTCACGAAAATGAAGGCGTACCTAACCTCTACGTCGGGACATCACATCTTCCATTTGAGAGGGCTAATTCCCATAGAGATAATAGTTGTCTCCAGTTGAGGGGAGATCTGAAGCAAGACATGATTTATTAGGGAGTTAGATACGGCAAAGTTGAGCTTACATTTTTTACATATCTACCTATAGTTTGCAGTAAACATTGTCAGATAAACTATTAAATTTCGCATGAAAAACTGAGTGAAAATTCTCATCAAAACAAATTTACTTAACAAAAATTAGTCAATAAAAATTTCAGGGGCACAGTTTTATATTGAGCGATCATCATATTCGGTTATGAACTTGAATGAGCAAATGCACAATTTCCTCAATACAAAAGCAAAAATGTTTTTGACTGAAGAAATAAGAAAAAATAAATTTGATGAAAAATAAATCTCTTGTGTTTATTTCAACATGATTGGAAAAACGATTTTAAAATATATACACCATTTTAGTCTTTCACACTGAAATCGAACGCTTCCGTTTGGTTCCATATATTTTTATCCATAATATCATAGTTCTTGACCTTTGACAGCAGACTTCACAGGCTTAACTTTTTTTGACAGCAGACTTCACATAAATATGTTCACGTACATTATCTGGAGAAAACTCACCAATGGATTATAGTAGTATTCGACTGTAAGCGATCTTTGAATGCATATTCACCAGCAAGTCTGAATTTCTAGCGGGATCAAATATTCAAACAACCCTAGCTACTCCAGCCAACACAAAGAGCTCGCTCTTCTCCGTAAAATATAAACTTCGAAGGCTTGACGACACAGTTAAATATTTGTCGGGTGAAAGAAAACATCAAGAAAAACTAAAACTACGAAATAAATATTTAGGGAAAACAGCCGTTCGCACAACTCACGCACGACTAATTGAACTTTGGGCTGTGACAAGAACAGTGAAGACCAGACGAGATGTACACGAAGATTTCCCTTTATCTGTAGTTTTTGCAGATAAAAGTCTCACGGCTGACTTTCAATGCCCGTAAATGCTGCGTAGAACACGTGTTCTTCTGAGCACGAGAAAGTTATATTAATTAAAATTATTCGTGAGTCGAAGCATCTTTTAATGAGCGCAGGTGGTAAGTTACGAGCCAATAACTGCAGAAATAAAATCAAGCACAAGCAAGCCGACACGGTCGCAAATATTCTCACACTTGAAGCTTCGATTGCAGTGCAACTCAAAGCAAAGTAACACTTTGATCAACAACCACGTATATCTTGACTCTAAAATAAGACTGGCTAAATGTCTACGGTAACATATATTAAACTTGTGTTTCCGCTATAAATTTAGCGGGAAGAAGTGAAGCAAGTTCAGGTTGTCTGAAAGCAGAGATAAAGTTGGAAGAAACGGCCAAGACGGCAGGGTGTTTACCCTACGCCGGCGCAAATCTGGCGGTGTGGCAAGGCACGGGTGATTTATGAGGCGCTCATAGGAACCCATCATTAAGTATGGTAATGCTTCCTCGGTGACATCAATTTGCGCTCATGATGAACCTCAAATGAAATATGACGTGGGCACAGTGATGGAGCAGCCCATTTAAGGGAGACTTTAGCGTATATTTCAAGGACTTTATTAGGAATAAACGGTAGTCATCTCGAGATGAAAGTATCTGCATTGCTTACGAGTCTTTTTTTGAACTACTTTGATTTTATCTGCAGCAGCGCACACCGTCGGGCAAGGGAGAAAATGATTTAGACAAGGCTCTAAATAATCAGCTGACTCTCAAGAGCTCAGAAGTATCGCTGGTAATAAATAAACAGGTAAAAGAGAGTCAAGAAAGCACAGTGGTTGCTGGCCAGGACCGAACAATTCAAAAGTGGAGATCTCGGAGGGCATGAATGGTGGCAATCAGCGAAGATGAAGCTCATAGATAAGCGTCTCGGAGATCCTCTCACGATCGCTGGACGCGCGTCGATGCTTCGTGTTTTCCAAGAGATGCTTGATTTCCGCCATCAACTATGCGGGCAACTCCGAGACAACCTCAGTAGTGTTCAAACCAAATGCATCAAGCCAGTCTACACCATAATAGATCAATTTGACAAAGAACTACGTCTCATCATTTTCTCAATTGTAGCACTAAGTTTGAATCCATGAAACAGCTACCTAATCTACGAGTACTATCGTGTTCATCGAATTACAGTCGTGCAAATCATGGCTGGTCACTCCACGTGTATAAAGTTGGATGACCTGAAGCGAAGTCGTAGAGAAAGGCCAGACAAAAACTCTGATTACGTAATGACAAACATTTGCAGGTTTGTAGCTCTGTGTACAGCGCTGTACAGTACAACTGCAGCTTGGTCACATAATAGACAGTAGTCACCATAAAGAATTACGCCCGTTTCTGCAGGGTTCAAAACCGAGAAACAATGAAGTGCAGTTTTAAAAATGAGAAAAGTATACTTATATAAAAGTTTTTATTCTTCTCTTCTAATGAAAACATGCTAGCCAATGTTGCAGTTAGTGGAAAAAGTTATCGAAAATTGAATGGAGTATAAAATCCTGAATCAACACGCGTTGTACTTCACGATTCCTCTAGGATATAAATTTCGCCGGCGCTATTTACGACGAAAGTTCATAATGCGATGGAATTCAAGAGACCTCGTTAGGCAAGATACAGGATCGTGAAAGCTTTTCTATCATATTACTCGGCAGAAAATTATGCAAATATCAGCCATAACCATTCATTTTGAGCTCAGGGAATGTTCTTTGAGCCAAAGACGAAGCCTGGACTTTACCTCTCTCATTCTTTCAATGCAAGGTAACTTTAACCCTTTAACGTCCGAATTTTTGTACTCATATTACCGTTAACACAACCACCGTCACTAAACTGGCGCTGGCATCTGGCAGTCACCGATATCAGGATGGGATAAGAACTGCCACTCGGCAGAGAACTTCAAAGAACACATTAGGGAACTAATTGAATAAGAAATAAAATATATTGAAGGGGAATTTTGAAAGAGGACACTGGTGTCCTCTGGGGCGTTAAAGGGTTAATGCAGCGTTGGATCGACTGTTTCTTCAGTTTCGTATTTAATCCAAGTCATTCAAATCGTCGACCAAAGCGTCGTGTCACAACCTATGACTTAGATCCTTCTGAAGTAACTCCAATCAGTTAATTTAGTAGAAAAATCTTCAAACGAACAATCATAACAAAGTTTTCCTTGGATAACAGTGGCAATCTTTAAAAGAGAACTGTGCATTTAAGTCTGCTAAGAGTTCAATGAGGAGCATCATGATTGTATTATCAAAATAGGAAATATTAATCATACCACCATTTACCTCTCTGAATGTAGGATTAGAACTGAGTGAGCAGCAAAAAAAGCATGGAAAGTGTACCGAAAAAATTTATCGTAAGCTACAGTAATGAGAATTATACGGCTTCAGAAAATAGGTTTTTAGATATCACAGTGTATTACCATTTTATCCAGATAATTAATATACATATATAACACATTTTTATTGCACATAAATGCCTTTGCCCCTAGCGTAGAATTCCACATCAAGCGTGACAATCAGGGTGGGAGGGTTTTCTACAACTTGACGGTTCCATAACTTATTTATGAATCATAAATAAGATCTGCTGAACTGCTGAAAAATGATTAAACTAGGTGGCTCCTAATGGGCATTAAAACCACAGCAACTCATAAAATAACTAATAACTATACAATTGGCAGAACAATTTATCAAGAAAATAATTGTACGCAACTAACTCCGTACTGTCGCTCATGCGTTCTCTAAAATTTTCCCTAAAATCTCAGCTATAGTGTCAGTAAAATATTTGGGAAGCAAAGTACCCGAAACAAGGAAAATACGGAAGTGAAGAGAAAAAAATCATCCTCCAAACAACAGAACTTGTAGATTACCATGAAGATTATCTGAACAATTACTGCAAGAAAAATTAATTAACTACATGATGGCACACAGCGACACACTTAGCTAACGCGTGTTCAGCGTTTGTTCACCTCGGTAACGGACGGATGTGGGAAGAAATGAACATAAATTATGATCGAGATTTCATAAGGTCATAGTCTCAAGTCTGAAAGACGTACACGTGTGTTGTTAAAGTATTTAGATGAAAGATTTGATTCGATTTAAGTTTGAGTCTTCCTAACTGCAAAAAAAAGGCGTTCTATAAAGAGAGCAAAGAGGAAGACACCATGTAGTATGGAGTTCAAGGGAACATAGAATTTCTACTCAAGGTCCATAGAAACAGTGAGTTGTGAAAAAAGTCTATGAAACAAGATAAAGGTTGATAAAGAAAGTAGTAGGTGCTGAAAGCAGGACAGCAGTGAACCAAAAACAAAGATGGTCCGTAAAAAATCCAAAAATCTATTCAATTTCAATAAAAGGAAGCCCTGCGTAACCTCAACTCGGAAACTCACATGTTCCCCTTGGGAGCGATAATTCTCATAGAGACTGTACAATAGTTGTATCCCCATTAAAGGGGTATTCAGATGAAAGTGTTCACCTACATATTTATATTATACTTTGAGTAAGAAGCGTCGAAAATTTTCGCATTGTTTTTATTTCGCATTTTAATCGCACTAACTTTCTATATATGATGTGAGAATACCCGCTGAATAATGTATTCTCGTTTTTAGGATATAATGTTGGTCACCTAATAATTACATGAAATTGTAGCAACATAAGTTCCCTTCTATGACGATGCTGGAATAGAGGTCGAATAATCTCGCTTGCCTAAAGTTCTGGTGTTCGACGAGACTCCACTGACGAATTTGCGAAGTCTTTCGTTCACTTCAGGCATATCAGCAGCCGTTACGGCTGACGTGTCTTGCCTATCGTCTTCGCATCTGCAGTGCTCTGCTGAACCTCTAGCACGAGTCTCACTTCTGTGTCGCTTTTACCCACACACAAGAAAAAATGAACACTCTTCCCCATAGCGCACACACACGCCGTTTGCAAGCCTACTCCGCCAGTCATCCTGTGTTGTCTACAGCACATCCAACGCATACAGTGGTCGATCGTAGCGATTCCGTTTTTTTCTAGAATTTAACTCCGTGCATTATTAGATCAATGAGCATGAGATAAATAATGCTTCTGGGTTCGCCACCTAACGTAGGGTTAAATTTAGAGCTATGGTTAAAATGTTACGGAGTATAATTTCCTGATAAAATGTGGGTCATTATTTTTTGCCCATTTGCTGTATTCAGAATACTCCCCGGTTACCACAAACGGAAGCAGTTTTCATGACAGCTAGTTCGAATGTTGCTAATAATAAACAGAAATCTCGTTTCCTGAAGCATTACCAGGTGATGAGACTAATTTTAAAAGCAGAAATAATTATTCAAAACGTTTGCCTGTGAGCGAGTGAGCATAAGAGGCGAATTAGAGTTCAGGTGACTTTCCTGACCTCATTGATGCAGTATCCTGAATAGGCGCATAATTGGGTCAACATATAGAAAGACGTTCTAAACTAAATCTTTCGAAGCTCTTCTCGAGTAAAGAATGAAATTCTGAAACTATTCATCAAAGAAGTATCAATATAGAATGTAAACATTCTGGCCAAAATGAAATGGTCATAGATACCGTTCTCCCCAGATTTTCGGACGCGTTTGCATAAAAGATTATGTTCAGGGGTGATTTGTGCGTGTGGGAAACAACGCGCCATGTCTACGCGTCATGGACGGCTTGAGAGAGTTCTATTAAAACTACGCTGGTGGGTTTCCAGGAAAACAAAACTTGGACTATACTATACACTTTGGCTATGTTGCACAAGACGACTGTTCATAACGCAATTGGAAATGAACACAATGAAAACATGTCTCTCACACTGATCGCTCCTGAGCTCGATCGGCTTAGCTTCCAACTCCACTCACAACACATCATGGTTGTGAATCCTGCATATCTTGAATGTTTCATAATAAGAAATTTACAAGCACAGCAAATTGTTTGTTGTTCTCTTGTTAAGTTTCTGTGTGAACTCCTAAGCCGTATTTTCAGTGTTAGTTGCTAGTAGCGTAAAAATGTGAAGAACTTTTTTAATATTAGCCTTTCATCACGAAGTCGGTACTCTTGCTACGAAGCTGAAAAAATAGAAAATACAATTTAATAAACATTCAGAGAATGAAATACAAAAAGGATTTAGTCCGAAGATATTGAGAATTTCGTTTTCAGGTGCAAATTTATGGTGGGAAACAAGTTGAACATGACGTTGTTCATTTACGAGTATTTCATTTCTCCAAAATTAGAGAGATGTTACATAGAAAATCAAAAGTTTCGCATCAGAAACACAGGAAAGAAAATTTTTCGAGTAGTTGTTAGAGATCTAATTCAGCAGTATTGAGCAAACATCAGTGTCACTCGGTGTGAGGTGGTTTTGAGAATTCGAAAACACGCTCCACAAAACAGAACAATTATTACTAAATCATTCAATTTAAGAATCCCTTGTCTCAAGCAGGCGATTTCAAAAAGTAAAAAGGAGAGACCATTTGTATTATAGACCATTTTATGGAAAACAGGGTAAGCTAGGTAACAAGGTGCGTTCCCGACTAGGACACCCTGCCTATAGGGACAGCAAGTTCAGATAGAAGCTGATGACAAGACAAAGAAGGGATAGCGATAATGGTATGGAGACTGAAAATAACCAAGTGGGCATGATAGAAGTCCCAAAGACCTATCTAAAGCTGACATAATCTAACAGTATCCCACATGGGTGCAAAACAGAACAACTCAGGAATAAATTGTGCATTGGTTGAGGTTGTAACACACAGCGTGAAATTATGCACATTTAACTCAACGATCAAACGAACTCCACAACAGACCGAATTTGCAGCAACGCCGACGTTCATAAGCAGCAACAATATTAGGCTAGCCATTTTATGTTCATGTAAGATTAAACACGTAATACAATTTGTAATATCTATAGTACACAATATATTTTATGACTTGAATCTACGGTTTAATATGCAAAAATATGGAAAAGGTATTAAAAGCAGAAAAAATGCTCATGTTTAGCGATGAGCTTCAATTTATATTACGGTGACTAGAAAACAATGAGGACAACTAAGTTCAACAGACAAGAGGAAGAAGACATTGCTTGCTCTATTCTCCAAGACCGCGGCTGAGACGCTGAGTTCCTCATCTCTGTTGTGTCTCGTGTCGAAACTTTGGTAACTCAAACCGCATAATGAAGATATGTCTTCAAAGTAACTTTGTGAGGTACCGACCGCCGCGCGCTGAGTTAAACTCATCCTCAATAGCATAAGCAACTAGAAACGAGAAGCTTTTGGAACGCTTTCAAAGCCGGAAAAAAAGTCTAACACTGTCGGGTGACAACTCGTCTGTCAGCAGGTATTAATGTATCATTGGCAGCTTCTTATGCGGCCATGAAAGCACCGAGATCCAGCTGCAACAGGGCTGATGCCTGGACAGCAGGTTCGGGACAACATGGCCACAGCTGCAATTTTCGGTCTCAGCTGATGGTCAATTTATTAGGTTGAAGCTCGAAAGCTTAGATAGTCTGTTACTAAACAAGCCGGCGAATGGCGAGGGAAGCCTGCCTATTATACTACGGGCTGTCATTCACAATACTGTTC
The DNA here is from genome assembly GCA_030386875.1 of Morinoia aosen. Lineage (NCBI taxonomy): Eukaryota > Metazoa > Arthropoda > Malacostraca > Amphipoda > Talitridae > Morinoia > Morinoia aosen. The sequence goes on from CM059562.1 coordinate 60,578,802, forward strand.
TAATTTACCTTACCCATTAAGGGTACGAACAGCCTCTAGGTAAAAGAGCAAATATACCATTTCAAGACGAACAATAGCTATAACATTCGATCTTCACTTTTATCTACCTTACGATCACTTATTTCTACATATACTTTGTGCAACCTAAATTACAATATTACGTTAGTCTCAAAAATTCTGCCACATTACGTAGAACGTCTTGAACAACTTTTCTCTTCCGAGCGATCGTTTCTGAGGTGTAAAAGTTGTGTGGGAAGTAAAATAGACCAAAAAATAAACAAAACTGAGAAACGCTATAATTATTATATATGATGAATATGTTCGTATTTCCATACTTCAAAACCTTAGAAAATGATCCTAAGACACCTGTAGCGTCATGTTCGACGTGGGAGAGGGTGTTCTGAGCTATTGGCGGTCTTCAGGCAACTCGTGCTTTTCAAGTTTGGTGGAGAAACTTTTAACAAGCGACCTGAATTCAAAAGAGATCTGCTCAAGTAAAATTCTGAAAAATTCAACAATACAAAGCTAAGTATTTCTATGAGGTTATCTCAGAAGCAAAATGGAATCGAAATCATTTGTATCATTTGCTCTCACAAAATATGGTTACATACGTTAATTGCAAAAAAAATATTTTCCTGTTTTACATACGTTGACATTTCCTGTTTCCTAAAGTAAAGTAATTCCTGATAAAAATATTAGTGTGCTCGTAAACGATTATCAATAGTTAAATTAAGAGTAAAAACATTAACTCTTCAACAAAAAATTATCACAAAAAATGAGAAAACAAGCAAATTAGTTCTATCAGGGGATAGGAGAAAAACTTCTTATGTCTTATGTGTGGACTGAAATATAAGCCTAACACTGAGCGTAAAATTCTCGTGACAGAGCGTAAAATTCTCAAATATACACCACTAAAACGACGCTTGATGCCTTCTCTGATGATCACGGCTCCTGGTATAACCAACAGCCCGTGCAGGTATGAAGTGATGAATTTCGGCACTAACGAATTGATGGACGTTCAATTAGAAAACAAGAGGCAAATCTGTTGTAGCGCGCGAACGTTCTACGGGCATTTGCCTGGTCTCGAGTATAGGAATAATTCGAGACCATCAGGATCGACCGAGGCGAGAATTCGATGACAATTTGTTTGCTGCAGAAAATTACTGTTGCTAATTGAACGCTTGTGGCCTGACTTGCCGGAAAGAGAGCTGCAATGCCCAGGTATTTTCTTACAGCGTAACTTGATTGCAATTGCCCAACTCGAGCTCCAGCTGTGCGCTCGAAATGGCCAACCTCAATCACTTCAATTCAACACCCGCTAGGTATTAGAAATTAGCACTCTGTGCTGGCCGCTCTGAAATAAATTTCGCTAATTTAGAATGTTTAATTTTGACTCTCAGGACGCAGGATGGTCGGCATGCAGATCCCTAACTCATCATGATTTCTCTCCACCCGAAGCCCTGCGAGTGAGAAATTATTATGAACGACACACAAAGCCCGCAAGCGACTGAGAGACCGTAGAGCGCCGTTCATCTCCGCCTAATGACACGCAAGTGGCGCGCTGGCTGTAATTTTGAGGTGCTTCATCTCACGTTCGGTTCATCGATAACGCAACTGCACTCGATTCTTGGGTAACACAAAACGGCCCTAAAATTACATGTAAAATGAAATTCACATTGCGAGAATGAGTCTATAAACCTACGGCATCCGTGGTTACTCTGTGGTTAAATATATTATGTATTAGGTTGATCCATAATTTCTGATTTATGATCTTTAATTCAACGTATAATATCAATCAAATTAACAAGTTTTAATAAATTGCACGTTGACAGTTATTTTCAATGACCGTATACCATTTGCTGATTAGCTTTTTGAAGCCATTATAATAAAATGAAGACTGTTTTGATCCAAAAATATTTGGATGTACTCTTCCGCTTGATGGTCTTCAGTAAAATTTCCGCTCTGAAGAGCATTCTGTAAAGATCTAAAGAGATGAAAATAAGTCGTGGCGAGGTCAAGGGAATACAGTGGACCAGCCGAGTTGTAAATTTTTTTCTTGCGCCCCTTCGGCAGCATGTGGTCTTGCGTTGTTATGAAGGAGGATGACAGTTTTTCTGTTGTTGACAAGTGCTGGACGTTTATTTCTTCGATTTTCATCCGCACGCTGCAGTTGTCATTGAGTTTTTTCTCTAATTCACGAGTACTTAGACGAGGGTCATTCGCCACTAGCGTTCTTAAAGCATCTTTCATCGATGCCCGATGAGCGCACCAGGACTAGGCTTATCTTCCGAGCTCCAGAACGAGATTTCGTAAGCCAATTTCTTACTTGTCGATCCGTTCGGTCATCCTGGTCATAAATGCTGCATATTTTCCTCGCTGTCTCTGCTGCACCATTTTCTTGTTTAAACTCACACAAAATCAAACGTCGAATTTGTAATTTTATGTCTTTTATATCAAATTATTTTCTATAATTTACTGCAATGCAAGTGATGAAATGGCTCTGAAAAAATGGAAAGAAAATTTTTCTTAAATTTAGAAAAGTAAACCAAAATATGAGCGTGTTAAAATGGATAAAAACATTTCTAATTTACATCAAATAAATCGGAATTTATTCATGAATCGACCTGACAAACGATACGCAGAGCCAAGTGATTATAATTGCTCTAACTCCATTTATTGTTCTTGCGATTCAGTGCCGGGAAGTTGGGAAAATATGCACCTAGCTTGCCTAGGCTTCTGAAATGTCTGTAGAGTCAGCGTATTTAACATCGGCAACACAGTTTGATCCATCCCTTGATGTATCTTAGAATTTCAATTCCATTTAACTTAGGCTTTCCTAACGGTTGTAAATTAGTAAATGATATCCACATTGTAACGGTAAAAGTTCTAGTTCATCATAAGTACCCCCATACTCGTCGGTACACTACCTGGAGCAATTTAAACAAGTTACTGGACTAACCTTCATTATCTTCAGCGCTGACAGCACGAAAGTATCATCCATAAAACCTTACGGGACTCAGAAGTATAAAGTTTGAAAGATTCTGAGCAACTTTGGCTAGCTCCTCCAAAAAAATTATATTAGACAACGTTGCAAAAAATAAAACGAACAAGCTATATGTAAGTCTTTGAAGATTACGTGGATGAAAGGTAAAGACGTATATATGTAGATATAATGAAGATTTAGTATACGAATTTATATATACTGTGCATACGAAGCATTTATTTATAATTTAGTGTATGGAAATCTATTTCAGGTATGAAAGAGACAGTGAAAACTTTACTGAAACAGCATATCCCTCTCTGAAAACACTTTTCACCCACTCGGCAAGCACAGCAATTCAACCTTTTTTAATTATTTACCCACAGCTGAATGTCTCCAACCTTAAAGCGAGAGAAAAAAACGTAGGTGCTTCATGACCTAAATATTCAGATGCCACCTTAAAAATAATTCGAAATCTTTGTACATGTATATTTATAAATGTTGCTCAGCTCCTTCGTCCATATTGCTTGGGTCTTTTGGGAAGTGGATTTTATACTGTTACGAAGGATGTGGCGAATTTGGTTATATAATATTATTAAACAAAGAAATCAGTTCTCCAAAATGTTGCAACAGTTTCAGAATTGGTGTTCATAAGAAAATTAGGGCAAGTGTAAAACATCCACTAAAGTCACAAGACGCGGTACAGGATACGGAGAGCTTTGTTATCGTTAGGTCGAGGTGGAAGGTCTTCTTGTGTGGTGGGGACCGAGTGAGTGTTGTTCTCACGGCCCGTCACCGAGGGCTGAAATAACGTTTGTGTTACTAACCCGAGCTATTCGCCAGGGCCGTTAACACGTCTCATTAATTAAGGAAGAAAAATAGAGTGGAAATTAAGTCGCTGTGACAATGTATGTTGGGGCAGGTAGAAAATTTTAGCCAAAAAACGGGAGCTAGGGACCTTAAAAAAACTTTTATTTTGGCTGCTCTAGGGCAGAATAGAAGTAAAAAAAGAATCATCTTTAGCTAAAATGAGGGTAGGGATCCTTAGATAGGAGGAGCGAAGATGAGCGCGACAATCAAAAAGGCGAGCGGGCAAATTACTTTAGGTGCACGTATAAGAACTTTCTGCTCGATCTTAACAAACAGTGAAATGTTCGCTTCGTAGAGTTCATTTGAAACTAATTTGACTTTATGGAGAAAATTGAAACCAATGATATAAAATAACCGACAGCGATGCGTCGAAAATAGAAGCATCATTCATTATTTAGTAATTGATGTAGTAATTTTTTTGGGAAAATAGATTTAAAAAAATCTAAGGTATGAAAGATGTGTCGCATAAGTGAAGGTGAATGAGCTTAAAAATGCGTCAAATAACTCAATACATATAGATCATAAATTAACGGAAATGATAAAATGCTTGTTAAAATTAATTGGCTTCAGCTATTGTTCCATAGAAGCGTTAATTAATCGAGATGATAATTCCAAAAAAACTAATTTGAACAGAGAAAGTCAACGCTGGGAATGGGTGTTGGTAAATTCAGAAAAAAAACGTTTGAATAAATATTTCGATTATCCTAATCACTCGACAGTTTCTGTGCAATGAAGATATATATCAATATATTAAGAGCAAACTATGGAAAAAGAAGGATGAAAAATATGTGTTGATCTGCACGCCAAAGAGATACGGGAATAATGAATAGAATGTAAATAACTTGCAGTAAGGGTGCATCGTTCATATAACGAAGAGTAAACCTTATCTGTACCGTAATGGGAGGCACGCAGGCGGTCATGAAAAAGAGCGTTCGATCGCAAATGTTTCCATCCTTGAAATTTTCAACGATTCTGTACATCGCATCCAGTGTTCAAATCTACAACTGATGGCGGAATAAGCAGTAAAGAATTTAAATTTAGAAAAAAGGCATTTAGAGTTTGAAAATTTTGGGGTATAGAAGGCAATCACTGTGTCTGGTGTGGTATCCTGCATGAAACATGTTTTACTTTTCCTAACGTATTTTTGTGCAGGAAATTGTTGAGAGGTCTACGGGCGTTTAATTTAATTGTGAAAGATGGAAAATTGGAGACCAATAATAGGATTTCATCAGTGTTATGCATTGGTTAACTTATTCAAATTGTACTTGCAAGTTCTTTGCATAGCGACTGCGTATTAAGTTATATTCCGTGTGTGTGAGTTTTCGGACTCACTTAAAGCGTTTTATGCTTCAAATATGAGATTTAGTGAGACCTGCCTTCTAGAACACAAAACCATCTCAAAAATACGGTTTTGAAATTGTAGGTCAACTTCGAACGAAACCTGCAATTATTTTTAGTTTCGAACTTTGTGTTAGTTGATGTTAATACTGTACCTTACATTACACTCGTTCAGCTTGTGATAACTTTTACACTTTTGCGTGGAGTTGCACTTCGCTCCTTAACCGAGATTCTCAAGCTGTTGTTAGGCAAGGGGCGAGGACACCTCTCGGGACATGAAGATATTCCAGTTTTGGTTAAAGGTTTAAGTTCCCATACAAACTCCATTTGAGAAATGCAACTTTCCCAAGCTTGTGACGAGAAATTGTTAATGGATGAATATTCATACGATTTATTTTTCAATAGGAAGACACTCTTCTGCAGACAAGAGGCACGTACGAGAGCTTAGGAGTATGATTACAGTAAATATAGATCTTAACCCTTTAACGCCCCAGAGGACACCAGTGTCCTCTTTCAAAACTACCCTCAATATATTGTATTTCTTGTTCAATTAGTTCCCTAATGTGTTCTTTGAAGTTCTCTGCCGGGTGGCAGTTCCTATCCCATCCTGATATTGGTGACTGCCTGATGCCAGCGCCAGTTTAGTGACGGTGGTTGTGTTAACGGTAATATGAGTACAAAAATTCGGACGTTAAAGGGTTAACACGATTTTTGTAATCAGAGAACAATTAAATAGCTGTCTGGTTTTCACTCCATATCATTCGCAAATGCAGTAGCGATGAATCAATCAAAATAAGGGATCTAGTTACAAGTTAGACAAAAGACATAGTGAAAGACAGTCTCTCTTTTGAATTCGAAGTAAAATGGTATACCATTAATAATTGTTGTCACTAATTCAGGATATAACGAAGAGTTGTCATGAATTCAGGATTTAATGAAAATAAATATGTGCTCTTTACAGTGACTGAACAAAACATGTTCATGCAGTCTGTAATTTCATACTATCACGAAGATAACGAGCCCTGTGTTGAAGTGAACTGGTATCTACCTTGTAATTATCATTCCACTAGGCTGGAAAACTTTAAAAACACCCATGCAACTCAGAGAAGTTTATCCATTAGTTAAACAAATATTTCATACATTATTTAAGGTCACGTTGCATCATTTTACTTTTTTCATTCCCCAACTTTTACCGAAAAATATTATTCCGAGGTATGTTTACCCTAAAGATTCCTTCCCTTGCATGCAATGTTCGGACGTTCGAACAGCAGCAGCTCAATTTTACCGTGACAGCTTCGTTAGCAAACAATAGTATATTCATTACGCAGGAGTGAAATGTTAAGATTTTAGTAGTATTATGCGCTGATGCAACCGTCCCTGAACAATCATGCACCAGGTCTCCCTAACGCCATTGGTCACCTTCTTATTTACAATTTTTCCAGCTTTAAACAAAGCTCCAAATTTCAGGTTAGATTATCAATTAGTATTAGCCTCTATAACCACACCAAAGGTTTTCTCAAGAAAGAAAGGGGGAAGGCCCCTCTTGCTACGGAATTAAGGGTACGTGAGATTAATGCGCCAGGATGTACTCACATCTTGCGCACAGAAACAGAAAGATAAAGAGAAGTTTATAACACAAGACAAAAGTTCAAAAAGAAAGTTCGCAAGAGGAAAAAAGGCAGTAGAGAACCTAAAAAAATATGGTTAGAAAATCATAAACTTATTCTATTTCAACGAAACACTTGCCCATTCAATCTTCAGATCACATCTTCTCGCTAAGAGCATTCATTTGCATAGATACAGTAATTGTGTCCCCCTGAGGGGGCGCAAAACTCTGAGGTGCAGCACTAATCACTGTATGAATAACTCCTGAAGAAAAGCTCACCTGAAGGTTACCACATGACTGGAAGGGGGCATGAATGATACAGTCCTTTGATTCTCGGCTAATTTCCGAGGAATGAAATGCAGGAGCAATTCACCAAAGCAAGCCTAGTCAATAAATTATCTCTGATCAGCACACTACCGGCAATGCATCCATCAACTGTGCTCCCTTACACACCACGAATCATGCTGACACAGCGTATTTCACAGGAGAGTTATGCGTTCATCAAACATCAAAGAAATTCATCACACGCCTAACTAGAAAATAAGCATAAAGGCATGAAACCTAAGTACAGACAAGCAAGACATCCATCAGCCTAGAACAAACGAAGCCACCTATCAAAGCAAGTATTAATTGAGATGCAAGATTCCAGACTCTGCATGCATAGATCTAAATTGAGCCGAAAGGGTTGTTAGTCGAAGTTTTTCCATTCTTGGGCACTCAGAGTTCAAGCCCTTAGGCCACACCTCGCATCTCGTTGCTGGTTACGCGATAATTTCAGCCTCATGTGCACGAGACTTGCTGCAACATCGTTCTGAGCTCAGACAACGTAATAAGGCATGTCCGCTTTTCCAGCATCACGCCCTCCCTTTTTTGCAAAGATAGTGGGAAAGAAAGGTAAGCAAGCAGATACAAAGAAATGATAACGCAGCTTGAAGTACACCAAAAGTGAAAAACACGTAATGTAGAACATTTAATTTAATGAGTAGGCGCAATATTTATCCAAAATGAAAATTAGCGAGAACTGCATTGACTGAATTCCTTAACTCAACGCTTGAGAGTATAACTGTACTTTATAAAGGTTTTAAAAGAGTTTGTAACGTGGTGATACAATGCGACCACGAACGCGAAGGAAGCGCAAGAGGGTTAAGAAACGAGTGCCCAGTGCTCGAGATGTTGAGAAGGGAGAACCGACCAACAATTACCTTGATTGCAGGACCATGTAGCAAGACGCTGGGAAGAGAACAACTTCCTGCCAGCGCTGCAGGATGCAAAAGCCTGTTGTACGCTCGGTTCAGGGCAGGTCAGCAATTCTATCAAGGGTTCCTGAGCCCACCCTGGGTTGCGTCTCGAGTGCATCTTCATGGGCAAAAAGGAAGTCAGAATTTCAGTTCAGGTATTTTCTACACTAACGAGTGTTTGTAACTTCAAAGAATTGAATCATTTCGAAATAACAACACCAAGTATCAACACAGTCGCGCGTCCGACAGAATGGAGTTGGGCGGGCGTGAAAGTCAGGAGACGCTCGCAGGGACGCTCCCTTACACGTCTGGAGTTTAAAAAGTTTTTTGGGAATATTCAGTTGAACATAGCAAAAATATTCGACCACAGGGGAGGAAGAATCAGTGGATTTAATGGAAACGAGGTTCTTCAATATTCGTTTTTTTTACGTATTTATCTCGAAGGGGACATACTGGGTTCGATACCGAGCGATCGATGTGACTAACTCCACAATATTTTACCAGTTATCTAACCAGGAGCTAGTTACAATAATGTCAAAACAGGAGGTGTTCTACATTATGTAATAGTCCCAGCGCAATACGATACGCAAATCAAAATTTGCAACTCATTTTCGACTCTCTCGTTATATATCTCCAATATTTGTAGTTCCGGATAAAACTTTGTGATAAAATCAGACGCATAGCGCCAAAAAATAAGCTTCACGTTTGTTTCCATTGAGGAAATATCATGATATTGATACCATTAGAATTCTCGATTTTTTGAGTCATGAAGGTAAGGGTTAATAAATTGGTACAACTGCAGCTTCCAATTAGACGTTTATAAGAATATTCACGAACAAAAAATAACTATTGCCTGGTATTTTCTCACCAAAAATTGCCTAATTTCTAATTTAGCCCATTGATAACTGCAAAAAATGTGATAACTTAGTGCCAAAGATTTGCTCAAGAAAACTTTATAAAACAGCATAAGGCAAGTTTTTTGTCGCTGCCAGCAGATCGTTCAGTTATTATTATTATTATATGAGAAAGTTTTAGCCTCCCTTAATTGCACAACAAAGATGTTCTAAGAGAGGAAGGAAGAAGGCACCATTTAGTATGGAGTTGAGGGAACGCGGAATCTATGCACAAGGTGCACAGAAACAGGAAGCTAAGAAAGAAGTTCATGAAACAAGAAAAAGTCGAAGAAGAAAGTAGTAGGTGCTGAAAAACAGGACAGCAGTGAACCGAAAAAAGATGGTCCGTAACAAAACAAAACCTATTATATTTCAACAAAAGGAAGCCTACCTAACCTATAGCTCGGGCCCTCACATAGTCCCCCTGGGAGCGCTAATTCCCATAGATACCAATACCTGTATCCCCCTGAGGGGCTGATCGTTCAGTAATAAACAGAAAATCCTTAGGTTAAACAGAAGGAAAGGCAATAAAACGATAAAGCATTAAAACGGAGAATACATAAAAATTCGACGTTTGAAAAAGGATATGGACTCTACTCATGGAGTAAGAGAACTGCAGTTCACAAATAAATTCTGCTATAAGCAATCGAAGCTATACGTCAAAAACATTGATATCTACACAAGAATTGGACATCACACCAGACAGCTATTCATCTTGTCGCAACGAAGTCTTACTTGTTAAGATCAGTAGCACACGTTCAGCGCATGAGAAAGGAAGAGAATAGCAGGTAATAAGTGAAATCTCAATTTGAAGAATAATGTTCAGCACAAAAATTTTAATGAGGTCAAATATTGTCTTATTTACTGGCCACGGTGTCACGTGACCGACAGAAGCTTCGGAAACTGAATTAAGTTTTATACAAAAGTTCAAATTCAATTCATTCAATACATTACAAACAGAAAGCGAACTTTGATTTCGGAACTCTTAAAGCGTGATGGATGAGTAGTACAAAAAACAATGGGCGCAATTAATTCAACATGAAACTGATGAGCGAATTTTTTCGCGAATACGAATACTTAAGTATGACGTTTTCTCAACTCGCCATATGTCATTTTGGACACTGCGATGTCTGAGGCTGTCCGACGGTGTCGGCGATGCCTTCGTAAGAAATCTTCCTCCACTCATTAAGGCTGCTGCCAGAAATGCTCTCGCCTCAATCGTGTTTCAGAAGCCGACGAGTTAAACCACAGCAATTTTTCAATTTCGTTGGTTGTAAATCAACACGCATTGAAATGGCAAAAGCTGGTGTATCACAATAACAACGTAAATTATTCGTAAAGCGTCACGCTAAATTTACACATCGACACAATTGCTTGTGTAATGCTACAACTCTTGCATTAATGCCTCCAATTTTCAACAGACACCTCATAAAGAAGTCTATACGTAGACTTAAAAAGAAAATCCCACGAAACAGATCACTCGGACAAAACATTCGAAAACGCTCACAAGAGCGCCGTCGTCGTTCAGGAGAAAATAAGAGCGCGCGCTTGCCGAGACGCGGCATCCGACCTCGCGCACGTCTTCCCTTAGCATTAACTCCGCCCCGACGCGGTGCTAGTATTTATGTAAGCGCAGCCAGATGTCACCAGGACGATCGCGTGGCACGGAGGGCAAAAAACACAGCACGGCAGCGCTATCATGTCCGGCTCGAGCGCAGCTACGCAGGTCTACCTCTGAGTGAGGGACCCCGCTCAGTTTTGGCCTCGATAAAACACACCGCAAGACTTAATGTGGACATAAAGCGCTGCAAAAGCACTGAGGAACAAACACGGACCCCTAAAGAAATCTCTGACTATCTGCGTTCATAGAACACACTGTGAAGCGTTGTACACAATGCAGGCTTTGTTCGATCTTCACAGAGCTAAAGGTGAGGAATGAAATCTAATCTTGACTCCATAGATTATGAGATGAGCAATTTACTCGGACCTACACCAATCTTCTTCCTGCGAAACTATTACCGTCGACTCACCTCATTTTATGCCACATAAACAGCACGTCAGCTCACAATCAATGCGTGGATTATATTATTAGGTTATCAGTTAGTTTAAGCCTCCCTATCCGCCACAAAGGCGATCCAAAGAGAGGAAGGAGGAAGGCACCACCATTTAGTATGGAGTTGAAGGAACGCGGAATCTACGCAGAAAGGGCATAGAAACAGTGAGTTAAGAAAGAAAATTATGAATGAAAAAAGATCAATGTCGAAGAAGAAAGTAGTCTGTGCTGAATAACAGGACAGCAGTGAACCGAAAAAAGATGGTCCTTAACATATCAAAACAAATTTATTGTAACCAAAAGAAGGCCTCTCCCTGCATAGCTCTCAGCTCGAGCCCTCACATTTTCCCCCCGGGAGCGCTAATTCCCATAGATACAATAATCCTATCCCCCTCAGGAGGTTAATGCGTTCATGGGCAGAATTTACACAGAATGCAAAACAGCTTTGCTCTTACCTATCGTCCATTCTCGTTTGAATGCCATACTCCATGCCGAAACAAACCCCATTTTAACACGCTTGCAAACATTTTTGTGAAGTTATAGCTACTACTAATAGTTTTTATTTCTTTTTTCTGCAGCTCAAATAGTTTCAAACGTTAAGCATGCAATGAATACTGCTAAGGCAACTTGTTAGCTACTGGTGTTAGGAAAACAGTTCCTAAGATATAAATTCTTTCCAACTTCACGAAGTATTTTGACTGTTTCTGTCGTCACGCAAGCGTTGACGATGACCCACGCAGATAGTTTCATTTAGTCACCATTTCTCTCGGCTTAACATTCTCCTACCCAATAAGTCCAGACGTACTATCAAAAATGTAATTTCCATAATCCCAGAATGCAGAAAACTGACGTGCTTTATAGAGTTATGAACGACATCCTCTCAGCAATTCAAAAATTTCCCACTTAAGGATCGTATTCAACTCCGATGCATTTAGTTTTTTTGTGACTCAATATACAGCAAAATTAAAATAAATTGACTTATATCTCCATGGATGAGCGCATTTTCATCATTCACTTCGTAAATAGCACACAACGTAGCTCTTCACAACGCACAAGAACAAAATTGCAAGCTACCGTTGTAAGTGGGTCCGATACAAATCCTCGAATCTTCCGCTGCTGGTTTATCGGAGTTAATATCTACCCAATAAATTTAAAAAGTTTCAAGAAATCGTATCAGGAAGACTAAGATCAGACTTATGAACGGACGAGCCATAAACTGAAGCAATGACTTCTGAGCTCAACATTAGCGTCATAAACTTCAACAATATCTCTCTCGTACATCCAAGACGACGCCCATGCAAAAACTGACTCCGTAAAATTCCCCCGCATGACTTGTACGAATACTTTGTATCATTAAACTGTACTTTCACATGCCTTCGCAATTATCGACAGTTAACTGATCTTCGCCAATTACTTGCGACTCAAAAGGTCTCCATCAGCCGACGGAACAGACGAAAAACCTAAATGAGGCCGGGCGGAGCAAATTTTCCGAGCATCACGGAGACAGGTATTGGAGGAATTCATGAGCGTTCTGTAATTTCTAATTTGAGTAGTCGTCCCTGCATATACAGCAGGTCTACTGCCCAGTTATATCATTGATGCCTTGTTAGCGAGCAATGATAGCTTTTTGCTTAGCGATAAATCCAACAGATGGAGTGACAGAGTAATGAAGAAAATTATCAAGCGACAGCACGGTGTGACAGTCAAGTTATGAACTGAAACATTATAATTGATAATAACATAGATGTTAAAAACTGTTAAAAATTCAAGAATGGAATATATAAAGTTTGAAGCAAATAGAACATTATGTACTTGCTTTGTAGAAGTCTTATTAACTATACATATGTGAAGAAAAAAGCGTGATCACGCTAACCTTGAAAAGACCACATGCATGGCTGCAGCAATAATAGCTCTTTATCTGTTCAGAAACAATACTGAAGACAATGGAAGTCAAATACCAAGAGAGAAATTAATGCTCCTGTTACGATGGCAAATATTGCTTTGATGTACAGCAATCAATATTTTGTTATTCCAATGCACATAATAATTTGTATTCTTATTCATCAAGGTTTTATCAACGAGAATTCAATAAAAATGTCACTAAAATTTTTCATTGCACAGCAATCACTATTATGCTATTGTCCTACCCATGGTAATTTGTCTTTTCATTTTTTCTCCGTTTATGTATTAGAAATTACAATACATTCTACTTCTGATATGAATTATTCCAAGAGGCTAACACGTGCTCAGTCAAAAGCATATCTTAGGGCATTAAAAACCTGCCCGCACCGAGAAATAGTGAGGAAAATAATAACATAATCAACTGCGCTGAAGCCTGGAACTGATCGGTGAGGAAAATTGGCAAGCGTTAAAAAAGGAAACCAGGCGAAAAGCAAGACCAAGATTCTCTCAGCTCAGAAATCTCACAATGGTGTTCACAAACAGTGCAGCTGAATTGACTGCAACCTCACTTGGGGCATCAAAGAGCCGAGCAATGCCGAGCAAGTCCCCGAGAACCCTTACTAATCTAGGACTGAAAGACGACATATTTATAGTATGCTCGCATTTTTTCGAAATAATTTTAAGCTCGGTGCTTCTAATTATCCCTCGATGGAATAATATATGAAGTTGCACAGAAAGTAACATAAGATTTATAAAATACTCGTGAGGCATAACGTCACTAAAACAAGAAATTACATCCGGGGAAAATGACAGGCTTGTGAGAAATCATTGAATGCTTCACAAGAATACCAAATCCCTGTATAAGGGTTGCATGAGAGCAGACGTAAAATGAGGGCAGTAGGTACACCAACTTCAGTTCGAGCCAATAAGAGAAGCAACAAGTTTGTGCGTCCCAAAGCATGCTGTGCAGAGATAAGGCTGAACTGCTCGCACGGTTTGGTCATTAAGCTGGCAGAGGATCAATAATTCAGTAAACATTCTCTGAAATTTGCGTCGAGGCAGAACTTCGTGTTACAAAAAAGAACTAGGAGCTACAATAGAGTTATACATTTGTACCCAATAATTAGATTTGCTAGACTGAATTAGAATATTTGTTAGAATTAGAGTAGACGGGGCCATACCTGTGGTCTGGTAAACTTGGTATTGGAAGTGTGCTAACATGTATAATGGTGTGCAATTAAGAGCTCAAAATCTCTTGACCATCATGCTAATGTCACACTGATTTTTTGAAACGTGCCGACGCTAAAAATAAAAACCAATGCCTTCAATTCATGCAAAATGCAGAACTTTAAACTTACTGTGCTAAGTTAATAAGATTTACTTAAGATTACCGTAGAATGATCGAAAAAAGATTAGAAGAATTTACCGTAGCATTCATTGAAGCGCAATGTGTTAACGACTGACTTCTTAAGGCATTAGAAAAACCCAAAAGAATCTCGTCTCAAACTCTGAAAATAACTTCTCCCACATTCGTAAACAAAATAAATTTATGAAAAAATAAACGCTCTGGGATCGGTTTTAAATAAATCCAATCGGTTCATTGATTTCATTTTTGGTCTCGCCTTGAACATGAAATAAAAATTCAATAGCGAAGCGTGAGACAAGAACCTACACACTTTCCAATACCTCGAGCGTGGGAGTAAAAGAAAGACGCAATGACCTCTGCAAAACTTCTCAGAGAACACTTTGCGACCCCAGGGTTCAATAAACTGGATAAATGATTCATGCGCCGCCAGAAATAGCTTTTCTGCCGGCAAAGTTTCTCTATGCAGGAAACTTCGGTGAAGTGGGGAGGTTCAACTCCTCAATTAAAACTCTTATAACCTTTCCCAGACAAAATCTCATTATAGCGAATGCTCCTAAAATATAAAAGCGGGGTAAAATACAGCATAATTAAGCGGTCGTTACACCAGCTCTGCGTGGCGCGCTGCGTCTGTAACATGACAACTTCCAGACCGACGACGCTCCAATTGAGGACATCATTCATCATGTTGCCTCAATGAGGCGGACTAGGCATGTAATACGCCTGAACAATCGCAGCTTCTGTAATTACTCGCCTTGCAAACTTGGTCGCCCGCTGGCACATTGATGTGATAATCTAGTGCGCAAGAGCAACGTATCAGTACCGTACTTGCTCCGAAAGACGAAAAAATAAGTTACAAGTGATTTGTGGTGCATTGCGAGTTATGTACCTAACATATTGACGAAAGAAACAGTCCTGATGATTCCGAAACAATGCTGTACTGAACTTTAAACATTAGAGAAGGAAGCTCGCAATGATTGCAGCATCTCCAAGCAATTTATCAGGGTTAATAGAGCAATAAAATTTTTTGTATTATTATCGGACACATAAATTCTTCAAAGTTTACCCCATTATAGGATCAGCTTAAATTTTGTTTGTATTTCACGGTTATCGCTCTAAAAATGTTCCAGTTGTCCAATAACGCATTTCAGGGAACTAAAAACTGCGGAATTGAGACGAAGTGTGTAGATAATATGACGAGATCTACGTCTTTAGCATGATGTATGCGAACTGGGTCAAGAAACAAGATATGCCTTGAATTCTAACAAGGAACGTAAAAGTTGAAAATTAGCGATGCATGGTTCACGTTAATGTAGGGTGACACTAAGCACACACATTCATTGAAAAGGCGATATGGACTTCTGTGTTGTTGAAAAGATCGAGCTGTCTCTGAAGAGCACAGATAGAGTGTACAGAGATCGGTAGCGTCGAGTCGAGATACGTGGCTCGTTTCAACCCGTCCCGCAGCGCAGAACATCACATATAAGGCACCGTTCGCTTGTTTAGCAACATGACTCCAATATAATATTGAGTAGTTTGGAAGACCACTAACTTCCTTGATTAAAATTGCCTTGGGAGGTGATGGTGACAAAGGGTTTTTATGAAATCACTAAATGGAAAAGTGACGACGATAAAAGAGAGATAGGAACAATTCTGCTTTCAACAGGGTTCGACTAGTAATGAACATCACCTGCTCAAAGGATTAGAGCACTTTAGAAATTGAGATTTCTGTGCCAAGACTACTGAAGTAACACTGAAAAGTTGAAATAGAGACCAAGTTGTTATTTCTTATACATATATATATATATATATATATATATATATATATATATATATATATATATATGTTTATTTATCTTTTTCGTGCTTCCTTAAAATGACATTTTTGAACATCTTCCGAAACAAACAGTTCTAATACTATTTCCTGGCGTCAAGAATTGCTAAGTTTCAAATCATGAATACGTAAATTGTCAAAGGTGTTCTCAACCCACAATGAAAATGCACCGTCCATGAAATTGTGTTGTGTCTTATAATTATCATTATGTGCATCGTAAAATGTAGGTTAAACAAGATTAGCAGTACATAGCCCTCAATCAATTCTTTTCGACTAGTGACATGAGTATTGCAATACTCATGTGTGTGTATCACCTAAGTGTATTAACTTTAAGATATTTTAAAAACCAATGCTGGTGCTTTTGTACCATCTCAATTGGAAATAAAATGTTCTTCTTTTTTTCTTTTTCTTTCTTTATTAGTTCTAGACTCTCAAGCCACAACGAAGACGACCGCAAGAGAACATTTAGTATTGCGTGTAGAAAAGGGCAACTCTTTGCACATGGCGTGTCACCACACAGGATACCCAGCATATAGAAATAGAAAGTTAGGACGGAAAAAGAAAAAAAAGATGAAGAAAAAATAGCGGAGAGCTATGAAAACGGAAAGAAGCAAAGTGGGCGCGAAAGATAAAATTCCCGAAGGCTTTTCTATTGCTGAGGTGACGTTACAGTGTCCCTCAGGGGGCACGAGCCCCAGTAACGTGGGAGAGGCAAACCAAACTGACCTAAACGTATTGCTTACCCTATCGCTTCTGAGTGGTGAAACGAATACAAATGACACAAATGTGAATCACGAGTTCAAATAACTCGAAAAATTCAGTAAATTCCGGTAGTAGGACGCCGAACATAAATAAAGGATGAAAAATGAATTTTTCCGTTGATTTTTGCGCACCGTAAATGGGTCAGGTCATCCTTCCATCTGACAAAATGAAATGAAAATAGCGAAAAATCAAATTGCACACTGTAAGCCTTGAATAAAAGTGCCTTAAAAAACTATTCATGATTTTGAGCCAGCATTTATCTTGGATGTTTAGTGACGTGTTTTTGCGCAATTTTACACAATCGTATAATTTTTTACTCTTTCAAAAAATGCACTCATAATATTCAAACAACTGCAACTGATCAAATCAAACCAACATAGTTTCTTAGTACCCTTTATTTTCAAAGCATTTTACTCAAAATATCTTTTTCAAAGCATTAGGCAATGCTTACTAATATAGTGACAAAATCTTGTAATCCATCAGGCTTCAGTACAGTCAAAATGAATGTAACGGTGCTTTTTATAGAAAGGAAATTTTTTCAAAATGATAAATAACTGACTATGAAATACCATTAAGCAGAGTGGGAACAGATAAAATATTTAAATCGAGATATCATAGGGAAAGAGCTAGAAATAAAAATTACTAGATGTCAGGTGCGTTGGAACATGATGTCTGCGTTCAGACGGAGATAGACGTCCTCATCAGACCTGACGCACTGAGGGCCGTGCGATATTACGGTCCATTACTGCCAGATGTAACGTCGTGACACAAGTGTGCCTTGAATCAGCCTTCATTAACATGCCTCTTGTTTACCGTGCGTCTATAAATAGACACAATTGCCTCTTCATGATGCCTCTTCGAATGGCTCTGTTTTGACGACATTATACTGGCAAACAAGAGTCAGACACAGGCTTATGAGGCAGCGTGAGAAGACGGTGGGTGCTCAAGTCAATATACATGCCATTAAATAATAGTGACGAACTCAGGACATCAATGGTGGTGAGGTTAATACTCAAAATTTGAAACCACGATTAAAATATGATTTTAATTTTGAAATTTCGGGAGAAATAATAAAATCAATTAAGAAAAAACGATGAAATGTAGTTGGTGAAGCATGGCAGAGTGGAAATGAGCAACAGGTAACAGCGATTTCGCGGCATCTCAGCCATGATCACAGCACACTTACAGAGAGGCTCCCGTAAGTAACGGTATGTCAGGCGATTGAGCGTACATCTGAACAACCTCTGTAAGATTTCCCCGCTATTAGGAGCTATAAAAGCCAGTCTTACTAGCGCTAAAGCTGACTCAAATCTGTGACAAGCAGGTGTTAAGAGCAGAGCGCATCTGAACTTGGCTCCGATGGCCGGAACAAGCAAAAATGAGTCCGAAATCACATCCAATATGATTTTTCCCTCATTTATCTCGAACTTCGAAAGCGTGAGTTCTAATTTCTACGTGCGCTAAAAACGTTTGTTCTTATTGAAAGATACTCAATTTTAAAGAAATAATGCCTCAGGGGGATAAAGGTATTGTATCAATGGGAATCTGAGCACTCAGGGGAATGACGTGAGGTCTCGAGCTGAGAGTTAAGTAGACGTTCTCTTTTGCTGAAATAGAATAAGTTTTTGCTTTCTTGAGAACCATGTTTTGAGTCCACCACTGTCTGTTTTTTAAGTACCTCTGACTCTCTTTTTCAACTATAATCTCCTTTTACGAACTTCCTAACTTACTGTTTCTATGCGCAGGGATCTTGAGGGGTAACACATTTTGCATGGATTCCGTGTTTGCTTAACTCTATACTCAATGTTAGCTTCATTCTTACTCTCTCAGAATGCTTTTGTTTTCTAACTAAACTAAATTATTATCTAATGCAATTGTGAAGAAATATTCAGCATGGAAGAATATTTCTACCTTATGAGTTTCAATGAAAATTCTCCCGATCACACTTGATGTTAAAACCAATTCTTACAATCACTAACTCACACTTTGCGACAGGCAAGAATTGTTTCCCCTATTGTATACAACTTCAGTTACAAGGGCTAAAAAACTCGTGCGAAGAAATTTAAAACAAAGTAGGAAGATGTTCAATAATGCCACTAACAACCTTAATTGAAGCTGAAGAAACACGCTGAGATGTTAACAAGAACCAATGTCGCTCTGCATCCGCTTCTTCAATGACAACAGTAACAAGTAAACTATTCAGTTCAAGACTGGGACATCGGTTCAGCATCGAGATCACCATGATATTAACGTAGGTATTGAGTCAGTTGAAGGTAATACACAGATTAATTCAGAATTATTAGATCAACATCCACTTTATAGCTTCGGTGTCCGCCCATTCCCATAAAAATGATTTTCAGTGCCGGTCATCAACAAGGAGGAGTCGAATGAACTAGTAAACCTCACAACTTATATAAAATTTCAAGCTAAAAATGTTAGCTTGCTCTACATAGATGGCTGGAGGGTGCTTTGTAAGCAGAAACAACCGTAACAACGAACGCACTTAATCTTTTGAACATTCGAGCTGATAGCCTAAGTTGGGCCGTAAAGTAAATCATGGGTCGAAGATTTTATGCTCACTCTCAGAAAAAACAAAACTGGAGACTTAAGACGTAATCAGATATTGCATTACCGTAAATTTATATCCCTAGACAATCCAAACGATTGCTTTCCTGAAGTCTAGAAATTTACTCGCTAACAAATTTCAAGAAGCCCATTTCCGTTCAAAATTTTATGGTAAAAACACAACCTTACTGATTAACTTAGAAAATATAAGGGAGCGGTTAGGCTATCGCTACAGAACTATTTTTTTTATTTATCGACTGTTCAAGAATCGGTCCAACATATCATTCGTGGCTGTAAGAATACTCAGCATCACTAGTGTTATTATATATTCCGTAGTGAAAAAATTGACAATTACCCAACTTGGCTCGATAAACCCTGAATGTATCGTCATATTTTTCAGTGGAGCTGAGCAATAAGAAGTTCATTGCACCTTCTGATGCAACCGGTATGTTATCCAGAGGATTTACAGTGTTCTTTAAGACTAATGAAAACCATCAAGCTGATAAGCCACTAAAGAGGTGTGATTTTCAGCGCTTGGACCAACAGTATAGCTCTCAAGTGCAGCGTCTCTCAATGCCGAATGCAACCTCCCGAGAATCCAATTTGATTAGATAAGTTAGTTTGAGCCTCCCTGACAGCATCGAAGGCGTTCCAAAGAGAGAGAATGAAGGTGCCATTTAGTATAGAGTAAAGGGAAAGCGGAATCTATTCACAAGGTGTGCTCCCACACAAGGCCCCTAGCGCATAAAAACTGTAAGTTGAGAAGAAACGTAAACAAGATAAAAGTTGAAGAAGAAAGTTAGAGGCGCTGAAAAAACGGAGAACAGTGAATAAAAAAATGAGATCCTTGACTAAACAAAAAACATATTCTTTTTAAAAGAAAAATCCCTACCTTACTCTAAGATCATGACTCCCAGGGAGCCCTAATGCTCACAGAAACAGGGCGGCGCTCCAGTCACTGCACCATTTTGAACATTTAACACACGACAAATAATACAACTATAAAAAATGGTTACATTAGAAATGAAAGAAAAAAATCTTCGAATTTTATTATTTAAATATGATATTCTTTAAATGATCTCCATTATTATTTAAACACAAACGGATTCTACGTAAAGTACTTTCCCTGACTTTTAAAAATTATCAGAAGTTATTCTGCTGATCCATTCGATGATGTTTTCTAACTCACGCAAGGCATTAAGCATGTTGATATGCTGCAACACTCAATGAAAGACGTTGAATTAAACATGCTTCCATGTTGAATTACACGTGCTCGAATCTGTTGCAACACTCGATGAAACACATTGAATTCCTCATGCATTTCGTACCAATCTCGGTCTGCCGCTCTAGAGCGTTCTTTGTCTGCTGTTGAGCCGAAATCTCTGAATCTTGGATTCATTGCAATAATACAATGTTGGGGAGGCCTTTGTTGATTAAATCTTCTAAAAAGTCCCTCTGTACTGCAACTAACCATCCATTGTTCGAAAAAAGACTTTCCACTATTTTTGCTCATTGGTCCTCGGTGTATTTCATTATTTTAAAGAGATGATAATTGTGTAAATTTATATTATCAAATATCCTTCAAATCCGTATCATCGATACAGAATGAAACTTGAAGATTTTCTCCTACATTCCGAATGTTACGCATTTTCATTGCTGTATGAGTTGTAGTGTACCAAATGTTCAAAACGGTGAAGTGTCTTTTACGCCACCATGTACAATAGTTGTGTACCCATAAGATACTAAGACACCAATTTTTTTATTAAATTATCGTGTAAAAATAAACTGGTAACCTATACAGTGTCTCACCACAAAATTGGAACACAAATGAAAAAAAAATATAACCCAAAAACTATTTGCTGCACTTTAATTTTATTTCGACAATAGTCATCGCTGAAAACTTCTCAGCAAATGCAATACGTTTTGCTAAAATATTAAAAAAAATATTCATCTGTAATTTTTCCACTGTGCGCTATAAGAAATGTTTGCGCAGGAAATTCAAACAATAACATGTACACGCCCTGATTTAACTTTTGCTCAAGTTTCAGAAAAATTTACTATATTATCTGTTCACTACACCGTAGCATGCATCTGTGATGCCAATAGATGACAAAGAACGTGCTAATTATGTAAACATGTCATAATTATCTCATGAAACTCTTTTAACCTCCCTATTATAAACAATGCAATTAAGAATGGAACTAGAAATCATGGCCACGAGGTACATTAATAATTATGGAAGTATTAAAGAAATGAAAGATTCGTTTCAAATACGTTTTACAGGGTGACATTCGTCTGGTAAGAGAAAGAGCATATAGAATTTGTTGGAAAGCGTTTAACGAAGATATAGTAGAAACAGAATAAAAACACAGTAAATAGTTTTGAATTTGCATTATTTTAATTTTAGGTTCCATTTTTCGTAGGACAACCTGTTTATCATAACGAAAGCCAGCTCTTGATTTTTCCCTTAACTCAATAGCGATTTTCAACTTATTATCAACAAAGCTAACACAGATATTTGGTTTGATGATGTGTTTCTGCGATACTTCGCATCTTCGGGATCATCTTACTGCCTCTTTTGCGTGAATGTTCATAAATGAAAAAATCGGATTGATCATGATTTATTAAAGTAATTACCAGACTACTAGGAAATAAGACACAACTCTCTCAGAGTATACCCAGTGAAAGATCTCTCCACGGGGCGCCTCCATATAAAAAGAGGACCCCGAGATGCTAACGAGAATTTCACCATCAAAGTTCAAAGGAAAAGGGCCACAAGAGGCGGCGACTTGACCCTAACTCCGAGGAATACTATTGGCAAACCTGCTCTTGCACGCCCACGTTCCTGGCATTGTTGCAGGCCGCCCGACCGCCGATCGAAACAAGTGCAGGTCTTCGTTCCAGTTTAATGGGCGCATGGGGAAAAGATGGAGTACTCCACTCGGTTCCTTGCGAGAGAAACTGAAGGCAAAAACCGTGGACCTTCAAAATGTCGTCTTCAGCGAGCTATGAAAACTTACTAGACCTCTTTGCTGTTCTGATGAATGCATGATCCTTCACGGGCCTAGCACGACCCAAAGAGTATCGGTATATTACTGAACGCCTTTAGTTGAGCGTCGAATATCACATCCATTTTATAACATGATAGCTGGTACTGGTCCCAAGCAACTGTAATTGTCCCCTTTAAATTTTCAACTTCATAATTTTATTTTGGTTAGTACTTTCATCAAATGCAGTGAAAAGTAAAGAAAGGTTTCAGTAACAATGCTAACAACATCGAAGTAGATTTGACAGTCAGTAGAATACTTTAAATTTAATCTTATTGATCGCGAAGTGTGCATTAATGACACATCAAACTATTTTGCAGAAAAATCAGCCTAACTTTAAAATCGTATGAGATACCGTATGGATATCAAAAGTAGAAAGGGGATATTTGAAGCATTTAGAACAACACCAGATAGCAATAGGTGTTTCGAGCGGAAACTCATGTATGAGAAGACGCTACCGCATCAACTCTCCGAATAAAAATTTCATGGGATATCGGTTTCCAAGGAATCATTAACAATAACTCAGAGCGGGCAATGTAGAGTTGAGGTGCTGTGAGCAAACAACGCACGCAGGCTCACGCTCGACAGCAGCGGTCACGCGCCCGCGCGCATGTCGAACCCTAGCTGTGAGTGGGGCGGCACCTGTCGAGCGGTGCTGCTTTGAGCTGACACCGCAGGTATTTTTTCCTCCGTAGCGAGAGGGAGCACTTCTATAATCATGATAACTTTTTGGAGACAATGAATAAAGTCACAAGCAGTAGGGAGAGGACTCTAGGAGAGAAAATATTGAAGGCTATTATTGGGAGACTTGTTCGATGCAAAGCCATTGAATGAGTTATGCTTCCACTTGACAGCGAATTGCATTCACTTTCATTTAATAATAGGATACATCTAAATTACTGTACCTGAAGTACGTGCACACTAGGAAAACCGATAATACGGCGACAAGTGCACGAACACATTGGCTCATGATCATCACTTCACGAAACCTCGGCGCTGTTAGCAGAAACTACAGTGAATATTGCAAGACCAATCACGCGAACGCGTTCGTATAGATCGAGGAATACTTTTGTGCCACTGATCTGCGCGCACGCGCGAAGGAATGAGTCACACTAAATTGAGTATATGCACGATCGGATAAGTGATGTACACCAATTGATTGTTCTTACCCACAACACGATATGCACAGGGGTTAAAACTGACAGACCTCCTGTATTTAGTCGAAGTGTATTAAATGATTGACTCGGGTTGCGTTAAAATAAGTACTGTTTTTGGACGATTGCAGGTCTCTTAGCCCACTGTTATGAACACATCTTCCACCAAAGAGTTCTTTAAAATTTCCGTACTGAAACAAGCTGATTAGTATTTTTTTGGACTGACGTATTGAGTTTAATATTATTTTGATATCTGTCCACATGTTTTCTTCTTGATTTTTGATTGAATTACGTTTACCTCTTCAAGGCATCCACGTCGACCTTGCAGCCTTGTTTTGCTGCTTACTAAATTGTTTTTCAATTCCTTTCTTTCTCCTTTTTATCGAATGCTCATACCGAACTTGCTGCTTAGACTTAACTCGTGTATATGTTTCTAAATCTGGAAACAATTTAGATAGTCAAGATTTTTAAATTCCATTAATAACTTCACTGTCACTTCGTTTTTAAATCCATTTCGTCCTTGCTACATCTTATAAGTGTTATATGCGGAAACCACTGGTACGACAGCCTTGTAACTACATTATTTGCCATTTATGATCCCTAATGTTCCTGCTCATGGACTGAATTTGCGCTCTCCTTATGAAATCATACTAGGTTTTAGACAATTTAGACTAATAATCTCTGTGTTTTTAGTTTCTCTTTTTTAATTTAATTATAAGTAGGAATGTCCTTATTTTTACCTTTATCCTGTAGTTTTTATCATTTTTATTTTTACGTTACATTTTACTTACTGTCTCTTAATTCTAATGACTGACCATGTTGACATATTCGACAATATTGATCCGGATCTCAATCATTTGAATAGACTGCAACCAAACCTAAATGAAACTGTAAATACCTAAATATTAAAAAATTAAATGAATCGATGAGGAAGACCTGTAACGATTTTTCTCTATTATGTTGGAACTGTAGATCCATTTATCCGAAAATAGATGAAATATCTTGCACTATCACCAATTGATTGTTCTTACCCACAACACGATATGCACAGGGGTTAAAACTGACAGACCTCCTGTATTTAGTCGAAGTGTATTAAATGATTGACTCGGGTTGCGTTAAAATAAGTACTGTTTTTGGACGATTGCAGGTCTCTTAGCCCACTGTTATGAACACATCTTCCACCAAAGAGTTCTTTAAAATTTCCGTACTGAAACAAGCTGATTAGTATTTTTTTGGACTGACGTATTGAGTTTAATATTATTTTGATATCTGTCCACATGTTTTCTTCTTGATTTTTGATTGAATTACGTTTACCTCTTCAAGGCATCCACGTCGACCTTGCAGCCTTGTTTTGCTGCTTACTAAATTGTTTTTCAATTCCTTTCTTTCTCCTTTTTATCGAATGCTCATACCGAACTTGCTGCTTAGACTTAACTCGTGTATATGTTTCTAAATCTGGAAACAATTTAGATAGTCAAGATTTTTAAATTCCATTAATAACTTCACTGTCACTTCGTTTTTAAATCCATTTCGTCCTTGCTACATCTTATAAGTGTTATATGCGGAAACCACTGGTACGACAGCCTTGTAACTACATTATTTGCCATTTATGATCCCTAATGTTCCTGCTCATGGACTGAATTTGCGCTCTCCTTATGAAATCATACTAGGTTTTAGACAATTTAGACTAATAATCTCTGTGTTTTTAGTTTCTCTTTTTTAATTTAATTATAAGTAGGAATGTCCTTATTTTTACCTTTATCCTGTAGTTTTTATCATTTTTATTTTTACGTTACATTTTACTTACTGTCTCTTAATTCTAATGACTGACCATGTTGACATATTCGACAATATTGATCCGGATCTCAATCATTTGAATAGACTGCAACCAAACCTAAATGAAACTGGAAACTGTAAATACCTAAATATTAAAAAATTAAATGAATCGATGAGGAAGACCTGTAACGATTTTTCTCTATTATGTTGGAACTGTAGATCCATTTATCCGAAAATAGATGAAATATCTTGCACTATCACTGAGCTGAACAGCAATTTTGATGTTCTCAGTTTCACCGAAAGTTGGCTAGACGACTCATCTAAAGACCTGATTCAAATTCAAAACTATTATAGCCCTCATTCACTCCGTAGTAACAAACGTGGTGGTGGCATCAGTACGTACATATCTAAACATATATCTTCGAAAGTCATTTTAAGTGCAACTATGAATCGTGAACATATTGAGACTTTATTTATAGAACTAACGAAAAATGATAAACGGATTGTGCTTGGGACAGTATATAGGCCCCCAACAGCTTGTAACGTCTCTTTCCTGAACGAGCTTCAAAGCATAATATCTCAGTTCAACAGGTCTCTATATAATGACATAATAATCTGCGGGGATTTCAACTAAGATCTTCTACAATATGATAGCTGTGAGCAAATCTCAAACTTCATAAATGTTTTTCAGTCTAGCTCCTTCCTTCCAATCATCACGAAACCTACACATGTTGCTTCTGAATCGGCTACGTTACTCGATAATATTTTTATGTTAGATCCGACTGATTTTCTTACCGGAATAATAATTTCTGACTTATCTGACCATTTCCCGGTGTTTCTCATCAAGAAAAATGTATATAACCCTTGTATACCAGCCCACAGGCTGATACTTATTCATTTCGTTGTGTAAACGAATACAACTTGGGAACAATGCGAACTGTTCTAGAAGAATTAATGCCATCATTAGACATCTATGAACGGGACAATAATGCGATTAACATTGATGAAGCAATACTAAATTTAACTGAAATTATAACGACCGCATATCACCAGTGTTGTCCAATAATCACCCGCACAATTACGCCGAAAAATAGACAAAAACCTTGGATTACTGAAGATATCGTGATCAAAATAAAGAAACGTCAAGCGTACCTAGCCTTACTATACGAAGGGCGAATATCTAAAGTAACGTATAACAGATTCAGGAATCATGTGACAAATCAAATACGAACCTCAAAACGAGACTACTTCACGCGCAAATTTAATGAATACAAAACTGATATTAAAAAAACTTGGCGCCTGCTTAATTCATGCTATAAACCGAATAATAATACTACGAAAACAATTGAGTCCGTCTTTCACGAAAATGTAAAATACCACGAGAAAAAAGATATTGCAACTGTGTTTAACAACTTTTTTGTAAACATAGGAAAAAATATAGCCGATAGTGTCTTCAGTGAACCCAGAGACCACTTGCAATACATGGACCATGTCCGTGAACCTAACTCTTTCTTTTTCACGCCAACTAATCCCTCCGATGTAATTACGTGCATAAACAACTTGAAAAATAAATCAAGTGGATTGAAAAATTTTTCGGCTAAAGTTCTTAAGGCTATAGCTGATATAATAGCACCGTGCATATCTTATATCAACCAATCCCTTTCTCAAGGTACCTTCCTCAACTCTTTCAAAATTGCGAGAGTCACCCCTATTTTTAAAAATGGTGATAAAAACTGCATTAACAATTATAGACCTATCTCTGTACTACCAATTATTAGCAAAATATTAGAGAAAATTGTGTATAAAAAAGTGTATTCGTATTTTGAACAAAAATCTTTCCTCTACGACAAACAATACGGTTTTCGTTCTAAGAAATCTACGACACAAGCTGTATTAAATCATTTACAATACCTTTATTCCAATACAGATGAAGGAAAGCTTGTTTACTCCGTATTTCTTGACTTTCGAAAAGCATTCGATTGTGTGGACCATAACGTATTACTCTCGAAACTACATTGTTATGGCATTCGAGGGGCTGCCCATGATTGGTTCAGATCATACTTAGCAAATCGAAAACAATACGTTGTCATTGACGACGCAAAATCAGACCCACAGACAATTAGCCATGGAGTTCCACAAGGATCTGTCCTTGGGCCTCTCCTATTTCTAATTTTTATTAATGATATCATTAAATCTACATCAATCTTTGAGTTCAAAGGCCCGCTCGCAACATAGTATACTATTCGTTGGAACTAAAACCTGGAACTCAATACCTGCGGAGATCCGTGAAAGTAATTCTTACAAGGTATTTAAAAGAAATCTTGAGTCTCACTTCTTATCAGAATACTAGTCGTGTAAGATCACCAAGTCAAATCCTGCCTCCTACATGTCTGGTCCTAATAATGCAATTTGCCATGAGTAATATCGCCGATTTTCAGTCTGCTCCCAAATCGTTATCGAATATACTGTTAAATATTGTCCATATGACCTATATTGTAAAATTAAACATCAATATCGAGTTCATTATCCTGTTGATCAGTCTAATGCGAAACTAGGCTAAGTGAATTAGGTTAAACATTATTGTACGCCCTAGAATAATGTAATGGTAGGATGCCCTAGAAGTCGCTGAACTTATTCGGGCCCACAGGTAGCTATACTCAACTCTGACCATTGTATTAGACTTAAGAAACATTCTACTTCTGTATCTCCTGTGGTAAATAAATTGTTTAAATCTTCAAATTCATCCTTTTTGCCGATGACAGTACCCTTTCTGCGGTCCTTCCAGACCAAAATCCCGCTAGGATGGCGGAGCGTATAAATAATGAACTTCATAAGGTTTCATTGTGGCTTAAAGCTAATAAAATAAGCCTTAATATCGATAAAACAAAATATATTACATTCTCATACAAGAAAAATATATCTCTTCCACACTTTCAAATTGGCGAAGGTGAAATCGAAGAAACCAACTCAAGTAAATTCCTGGGCATCATAATAGACAAACATCTAACCTTTAAAGAGCACATCGCTCATATTAGTTCTAAATTATCAAAATCTATCGGAATCCTAAATAAAGTTAAAAATTTCCTGCCTGAAACAGCCTTACAAATGCTCTACCGAACGCTCATTTCACCATACTTGCAATACGGAATAGAAGCATGGCACGGAACTGATAAAAATAAAACCAACAAAATTTTTACCCTGCAAAAAAGAGCCATAAGAGCGGTAAAGAATCTAGAATATAATGCTCACACAAATGACTCATTCAAAAATTTACGAATACTTAAGCTCTCGGATCTCTACAAAATCTCCATTTGAAATTTCATTTACAAAACATCAACAAATGATGGCGACAATAGCCTAAAACAACTATTAACTGCGCAAACTGGTCATCACGACCATTTAACCCGAAATAGAAGTAAATTCATGCTTCCTTATTACTCAAAGGCTCGGTCACAACACAGTATCCCCTTCGTTGGAACCAAAACTTGGAACTCAATACCTGCGGAGATCCGTGAAAGTAATTCTTATAAGGTATTCAAAAAAAATCTTGAGTCTCACTTCCTATCAGATTACTAGTCGTGTAAGATCACAGGGTCAAACCTTGTCCCCTACATAACTGGTCCTAATAATGTAATTTGCCTTGGTTAATTTCGCCGATCTTCAGTCTGTTCTTGAATCGTTTGTCGAATATACTGTTAAATCTAGTCCATATGAACTATATTGTGAAATGAAGTATCTAATTTCGAGTTAATTATCTCATTGATCAGTCTAATGCGTCTCTAGTTTAAGTGAATTAGGTTAAACATTATTGTACTCCTAAGACTAACCTTGATGGTAGGATGCCCTAGAAGTCACTGAACTTATTCGGGCCCACAGGTAGCTATACTCAAATTTGACCATTGTACTAGACTTAAGAAACATTTTATCTCTGTATCACCTGTGGTAAATAAATTGTTTAAATTGTTTAAATTTTACAGCACGAAATTTACAGCTCATGGCACTGAGCTTGTTCCCAGACAAGTCACAGCAATGCGTCAAGTTTATGCAGGGAAAATCAAAGTTAGCGTAGCATCAGTAGCAGACAAGTGAGCGACTACACGAATTGGCAGGAGTACAAACATGCCAAACTCGAATCTTGCAAGAAAATGCACGTCCGAGCTAGGGTTAAATGCTTGGCTATCGATCGCCTGATAAAAGAGTGGGTGCTTTGGCATGAAGGTTTAAAATCCTTGATCTAACGCCACACATACCGCGCTCGTCCATCGGGCACACACTTGTAACACGCGACGCTGCACCGTGCACTTATCTACGCACGTCATGAGAGGGGGTGGCCATGTGGCTGCATGTGCCACTCCTGAGGTAGATATTAATAGAAGAGAGATTAGGCAAGTTATGCTGAGCATTGTCGCTTTAAGGAGCGACATAATCAATTAGCCGTATATGTGTTGAAACACATGAACATAATAACTCACTTTTCAATATAATCGATGAATTATTTTTTCGCTGTGAATAATAACTAACTTCACGAAACAGCGTGTGTTTCACCAGAGTAAAGAGACGCTGGAAATGTGATGCGTTATCACAAACACAAGCTCTAAGATTTAGTTTTATGCCTTCATAACTGTTTAGTAGAGATAAAACAGAAGATTTCAATTAATCGAGCACAGAAATGTTGCGTGAAGTTCTACTTTTATATTTCCACCACAGTTTTCTTTCTTACAAGCTCTGCAGAGCGTGGGTTAAGCGGATTGAGATTAAATTATAAGCATCATTACCCACATAATAACAACAGCGGTGTTCTCAGAAGAGGAAGGAAGAAGGCACCATTAAGTATGGAGTTGAGGAAACAAGGAATCTAGGCGTAAGATGTATCTCACACCCAGCTCACTGACACAGCAAGATTGAAAGAAGTATATGTGAAGGGAGGTAAGATGGACAAGGAAATAATAGTTCTTGAAATAAAGACTATGAACCGAAAAATGGTCCATAACAAAAAATTAACACATTCTACTTCAACAAAAGTGATAGCCTACCTACTTTTCAGCCTGGAACCTAACATCTTCCCCTCAAATGCATCAGTTTGCACGGACTCAAAATTTGAGGGCGTGCTGAGATAGCAAAAAGATTAAGGAAAAAAATTTAAAACTTTCATCTTGTTTTTCAGTATGTATAATTTAACTAAAACGTGAAACCGCTGTTTCATTTTCACGAATATTCAAGGCCCGTATCGATCCAAGGACTAATAGGTACCAATATTTTTTTAGTCATATTCTATATTTATCATTCAATATAATTCGAGTACAGAAAAATCATGGATATGTTGTCATTTGAACAATACCCAGAAATTTGTTCAGGGTACACATATTGAGGGAACAGAAATTCAGGGAGGTGCGATCTGAAGAGACTTTTTCCTACGATACCAATACAATTTATTCTAAGTATTTATGCACGACCAACTATAAGAAGTTAGACTTTTTTATTCCCAGCAGTTTATGTTATTCTATTATTTTTATATCACATGAACGAAATAACACTCAATATGAATAAAATTTGTACTTCTTCCCTCTCTCCGTTACGCTGCAGCCATTCAGACGTACCGAGTACATATTTCAATTTCATATGTTTGGATAAGCGCACTGATGTCTTTAGAGCCCATCGTATAAACAGCCATTACTTCTCATCAAGAAATAAAGAAAATTTTTCGTGCGAGTAATATTTCCGGATTTTTTTTTGACATCCGCTATTCTCGACCAGACAGCCACAAGGAGTGACGTTATTTGTCTCTGGGCTTATATGAATAATAATCTGGAGTTAAGTTAATAATCTTAACTTAGATTCATTAACTATGAACAATATCCGTAAAGCCGATCGATTGTTCTAGAATGTTACACGGTTTATTTTCAGGGCTTCAATCATTTCACGAATGAAATTCTGAATTTCTGTCTGAAGTTAAAAATTCACGTCATTTGAAAGTTAATAGGAGTGGAACATGGTTTGAAGCTTATGCATAATTATCAAAATTTCATTATTAAGATTTGTTCTTAGTAGATTTTCAGTTACCCAAGTACAATCAGCAACTCAGTATGACTCATTATTTCAAGTATCCGAGCACAAAGGAAAAGAAGTTGAAGATAATTTTGACACTGCTTTGTAAAGCATAAAAAATTTACCACAACTCTCGTTATTGAGGTGGGAAAAGGTTCACAATAATTGCAGCGGTTGACACAAGTCAGGCGCAGGAAGGCCCAAGTAAAGAAGCACCTCCGGTGGCGCGATCAGGTGTCCTGGCAGGCGTGGCGTGTCGTGAGGGGGCCGACGCAAACAAGAGATGTTGTCTCCTCCCTGTCTTGCTGGTCTGGCGGACGTTTGGCGCGTAAGTTGATGTGAAAATTTTTCAACCTTAAAATAGATAGAATCCTTATAGCACCTTGAGTTTGAATGCGGAAATTAACAATCAAACCCTGCTCGGCTGCTTTTCGCACAGTGGTGGTTTGCTCTGAAATTTGGAAAAAGATTCACTGAAACGAGGACAATAAGAAGATTAAGATTATAAGATTATAAGTTAGTTTAAGCCTCCCTAACCGCTGGAAAAATAGAGCGTATCGAAGAGAGGAAGGAGGAAGGCACCATTCAGTATGGAGATAAGAAAATGAAGAATCTATGCAGAAAGGGCATAGAAGCAGTAAGATGGGAAAGAAGTTCATGAAATAAGATAAAAGTTGAAGAAGAAAGTCAGAGGGGCTGAAAAACAGGACAGTAGTGAACCGAAAAAAGGTGGTCCTTAACATAACAAAAAACATTTTATTTCAACAAAAAGAAGGCCTACCTAACTCTCAGCTCGGGCCCTCACATTTTTCCCCTGGGAGCGCTAATTCCCATAGATACAATAGTTGTATCCCCCTGAGGGGAGGACAATAAGAAAGGATTGGAGAATAAATATAGAAATTTTTCATCAAATTAGTAAAAAATAATTGAAAAAACTGTAAAAAAACACACGTTCAGAAAACTGAAATCACGAGCAGAGTACTCAAGTACAAAAAAAAGAAGTCTCCAATCACTTGAAGTTCCCTGATTCAAAATCAACGGCAACTGAAGTGAATGTAAAAAAAAATTAGGGGACTAAATTTTTCGATTGTTCATTAGTTAAAGCCTCCCTAACCACAGCAAGGAGAGGAAAGAAGAAGGCATCATTTAAAATAAAATTAAGGGAACAAGGATTCTATGCAAGACGCGTGTTTGAACACCCTGTACATAAAAAAGCACAACTGAAAAAATTTAAGACGCAAGCTAAAAATTTAAAAAGAAAATAGCAAGTGCTGAAAAACTAATTGCAACGAGTCGCAAAAGATAGTTCGTAACAAAATGAAAAACTGGTCTACTTCAAATTTAGAACAGCGTATCTAGCCTTCAGCTCAGGATCTCGCATCTTCCCCTCGGAGCGTTAACACATTCATTGCGGTGTGACCCACCGGTGGGTCGTAGTTAGGTTTTTCCTGCTGCGAAACGACCCATCGATGGCGCGTTTTGAAAAGTTCTTACAACCTTTCTAAATCAATGGTATTTAACAGGCCCAGTGAATGTTTGATATTTACAAATTTGCTTATCACTTTTGACTTTAAATTTAAGTTGAATATTGAATTTCATTTTAACCCATCGCAACTAACGTGTTAACCCTCAAAAGCCCCAGAGGACTGACTACATGTTCCTTTTCCGAAAATATCTCCATTAGATTATATTTACTGTTGAATTTGTTCCCGGATGAGTTCTTTGAAACTCACTGCCGAGAGGAAGTTCTCGTTTTTCATCAAACTGCCGGTGCCAGTTTAATCATAATATGCTTGTAATAACGGTAATTTGAGTGCAGAAATGCTGACGTTAAAGGGTTAACTCACGTGCATGCAATAGTCGTATTCCTCTGAGGGGATTGACTGACATGACGAAATTGCACTTTAACATTGCTAATTAATTAGTTTACACTTAGCAGCACTCATTTCCAGAGCGAATTCAATGTAGATTTGAATAAGCTAGAATGATCGTAGTCAACATATGAGGAAAGACGAAACTAACGTGGTTATAAACAACTCTTTACAGTTTGATCCGATACATGTAATGTGTATTTGAAAATGTGTATTTAAAACGATAAGCAGAGTTTAACTCGTGAAGAAATTGGATCATCATTCTTATAAGTGAAATGTTAATTAGTACCATGAATTACCAGTAACATTGACAGCAATGCTGCAATTTGAGCATCATTCCTATGAATGTTTCATTAGCACCATCAATCACTAGTAATATCGGCGACAACGCAGGAACTTGAGCGTCTAGTACTGTGGTTGATCAACAGTTGCATCCTTACGTCGGCGCTATAGTCCCGGGACGGATTTTAAATCCATAGTTTTCGTCGTTGGAACAGTACAGCTCGAAGCGTTAAGTTCTCCTAAATCGTCTTAGCTTCGCTAGAAATTCCTGTTCCTCACCAAACAGAACACAACTTAGCATGAAGCGTAGAGTAGGCCACCCTACAGGGCTGCTAGATGCGTGCTGCTCATATTATTTTAAAAAAAGCTCAAACTTGAATTTCTTCGCCAGAAACATCAGCACGTATCGAACTGATGCGACTTGGAAGAATTCACGTTGTAAGTTTTTACGATGACGTGAATTGGTTGAAAATCTGTCTCCGAATTGTCATTCTACAGTAATTCCACCCTAGCGTTGCACAGTGCTGACGACATTTGCTGCATTGATGTAAATCTCATCGGCCATGAAATTACGAATTGCACTGGCTTCAAATTCCAAGGAACATTACCGAAGAATTGCAATAGTTGATAAGGGTCTCATCACTGCAAATGGGATTGACGCGGGAGACGAGATTTGGCACACATTGCTATCTGCAGGCTGGTATTGCTTATCGCTACGCTTTCAAACAAGGTCGTGTGCTTGAATATACGAGTATATAGGTCCAGCTGCGTGTGTGCGAGGAAGTTGATTGGAGATTCGCTGGTAGCCATTCTCTGCGGTGGACACATTCGAAATATATGTATACATAAGGCATTCGAACGTTTATTCAACCCCCACCTCGTTATTGTCCTCCGAGGAATTATATAATTTTCAGAATATTTTGCACTACTTTTCATTGTGCTTGGAATCCAAAATGTACAGACAGTTCAATCAAGTTCCAAACTGGCGCATCAACCTGTCTGTGGATATTTTTGAACGTAGTATGCTGTCGTGCTGTCGACGGGTTTACTCGTTCCGTTCTGAAAATGACACATTAGGTGAAGGCGAATTTGTCTTTGCCGAGCAAAGGTTTAAAACCCTGAAGTAACATCTCGTAATGAAGTGCCAGTGCTGGCCCAGTAAAGCAAATCATGTGTTTCAGGAGTTCTAAGAAAAAAATTATCATAGTAACTTTTCACATTAAATCAAGATTTGAAGTGTCCAAACATTCATTGAATAGATTATAGCACAATACAGTATAATACTGCCACATATGTACCAAATCAAAGCATGATACTGTCCCACACGCACCAAATAGAGCATAATGCTGTCCAACACGCATTAGAAAATTGACCACAGACAAGGAACACGCAGGAATTGCACGGCTGCTTTAAAGGAAGATAATTTCAGTTAATTTCCGAACGATCGAAGATTCAAGAGTCCAATCACATTCACAATCCAAACATCAGGTGATAGTGATGCTTGTGGAATACGTAATTGGTAAAACATTTTGCCGCTGAAACTCTGCTATGAACAACAAACATCGAATTAAATCGTTAACGACATGGGCCGATTTTATGCTCTCAGCGGCGATGAACGACGGGATCTATGAGTATTCTAGTGCGTATAATTTTTTACAAAAATTAGTCTTCAGTAGCTGCATCCATGGTGATTAGATTTGGAGATAGTTCAAGCCTCCCCAACTATAACAGAGGTGTTCTAAGGAGAGAATGGATTAAGGCTACATCAAGTTTAGAATTCAATAAAGGGGAATCTATGCACAAGGTATATTCGCACTCAAGGTTTTCTGTGCATAGGAACAGCAAGTGAGGAAAGAAGTTCATGCAGCAATATAGAAGTTGAAGAAAAAAGCAATACCTAACTCGTAGCTTGGGACTTCACATTCCTCTTGGGAGTGCTAATTCCCATAGGTACAAAAGTCGTTTCTCCGTGACGACCAACGGAGACATAATCCTTATCGATCCTAATAGGGGAATTGGATCTACAGTTTTCACCTATGATACTTTTTGACGTTGACCAGAAAGTTGCTTAGGGGTTACAGCTTAAACAATTTAAACAATTTATTTACCACAGGCAATTTTTAAATCCATGAGAGAAAATACTTTGCGCAACGCATCATTTTTATTTCGTGCGCTGGCCTCGTTAAGAATGAGAACGCATTTTTAAGCGGAAGCAAAAATTAATTCGTGAAACTATTACTAAACGAACTGTTTGAACGCGTTAATTTTTCATATCTTCAAAATTTTTGTTTTAGGAATGAATGTTAAAAGAATTCCAGCGAAAAAATTAATTGCAATTCAGAAACATACTCACTAATCAACCAGCAAACTGCGCGTAATTAAACCTATGAAATGTCGTATGTGGGCTTCGGATATTTTCAAAGTTATACGAAAATTTTCACACAACGTCATTGGAAGCATGATTTCTGGCTGCCTGCGGAGTAACTAAAAGCATGGCAGGCAAGGCGCAAAGGCAGGCACAAATAGCTGGGTAGGTAAGTTTGCAGCAGCGAAGCAATACACAGATAAGGTGTGCAGCTTAAAACAAATTCGTAAATTTGAAGACCAAGTAAACTTCATGGAAAAAGTTTTTTCCACACTTTCATAAAAAAAAGGCTTATGCGATGTACAGTGCAGCAACGATATCTCATACACACAGATCTACTGTTTGCATAACAGCCAGACGAAAATGGTAAGAAAGCGACTAGTAAGTAAACCAGAGAAACATTGAACAAAATATTCTATGATATTAGCGAACACAAAACAATGTTAGTATTGAACATACATTCCGTCAGGAATCAAATTAAATGCAGATTTTTATGTATTGCAATGTGCTTCGTTGATGCACAACAAAAGAGAAGCCTAAATGTCCTATCAAACCCGATTCATTTTACTTTGGCCCAGTCTCCTCGTGCACGTAATAACACCGTTTGTGTGTAAATATTCTAGAGTGAGCTGAAAAATGAATTCATATAAAAACAGCGATGCACATAAGTGATTTATAACTTCGGAAAATGGAAGTCCTCATATAACATTCAAATCTGGCAGCACGTAAAGCTTTGAATTTGTCACCGCAGTATCTACACGCATTAAGTCAGCATGTCTAATATTCCCACACTAACGTCACATAACTCGTGCAAAGCTAACTTTGGAATAGTGATCTCCTAATGCGAAAGTGGCAATTGCAAGACATGCATTTGACAAACAGATATCCCATTTAGTTACGGCTACAACACAGCGTGGTAAAACGCGTTTAAAGAGCAGCACGCACTCGCAGAGCGCAGGGGCAGCCATGGCGGACACGGGGAGCGGAGCTGAAGGCTCTCATAAATTCATTAACGCACTTCTCAACAAATCATCGGAGAGCAGCGAGAGTGCGGCGTGAAAGCCAGGACCTTGCGTAGCAGTAACTCCTCAAAAAGCGCTACCGAGGGATACAAAAATAAGGCAAAAGGGCCTGATGTATGCTGGTCCGCGAATTTCTCTTGAAACTGAAGTCGAAATGAGCAATTTCGTACACGCAGTGTTCTCGAGTGAGCCTTACGTTTATTGAGGTGGTCTTAAAATTAAATAGCAGAGAAAGTTGGATAAGTGTCCCGGCCGTTCTGTGTACATTACTTGCATAAATCACAAAAAACTCGCAGGGTAAAATTTTACAAATGGTAAGTTCAGAGTAGTTAAAACGCTTTTATAAGTTATAATGACATCCATTCACAAAAATACCATGCAAATATCAAATCTCCCTCGGATAAAACAAATTATTTTCATTTAAAAACTAGCCCTGAATGAAGACCACGTTCAAGCCTAAAATAGTGGACACGTGCATTCCTAAAATACTCCTGCAGTCTGAGAGGATAGATGATGCTCAAATTAGTGTGCCACGTACGGATGACAGTTCTAAAATCAACTCTCTTTATCAAGCGACAAATGTCGCTAAAACTGAAACGCTTTTTAAATTTTTTTCGATGAGGAATAAACTTTTCAGCGCACCGGATTCCCAATAGACGAAGGGACCCACCAACGGTTACGAATTTATTTTTATATATACAAATGAAGGCAGGTTTTAATTGATATTTGATCCCTTTCAGTGCTAAACACGAAAATTCAATTTTGTTTAATAAATAAAAGAGCAAAGGATCACGCATTTTAAGAAATCGTTCTTTTATTAAAGAAAGTCAAAGAGTAAAAGTATATTTTTTACTTTTCGAACTCCTGGGTCATTCTCAACTCTGAAATAATGATAAAGTAATAAAATGAAATAATGATAAAGTAATAAAAAAGGGGCAAAGAATTTACCCAGAAAAACCCAAATATTTGCGTGCTTTCATGAATAACGGTGGTTAGCTTCTTGTCCTGCATATTTCAAACCTGAGTTTTTCAAACGTTATATTGATGGTGCTTTTTCGTTGCTTAGAATTAGCTCCCATTGCAATTTATTTCCAGATTATTTGAATTCACGACACCCCAATATCAAATAATTATCTCCCCTTTTCCGCAAACATCACACTGTTTCAAATGTCTGTTTTCCGTTGGCAAACATTTACCGGTTTAAGATTAGTTTTTTCGGTTAACGTACATATATAGTTTCAAATTAAACAAGGTTGAAACAATGATGTAAAGTGCTTATTGTGTATGCGCAACATTTCAAGCAATCCAGAAGGAATTTAAATTTGAAAAGTTTTTGTAGCAGTAATGGCTTTCCAGAAAATTTACGAACAAAAAGTTTTATCCCGATAAACTTTTCACTGCCGCTCGTAAAAATAGTTATTTTTCTTGTTTTTGTTCTTTGGCCAACAATTAGAGAAACTTAAAAAGGAACTTGTCTTTCTTCTATCGAGAAATTTTCCGCAAATTGATTTCAAAATGATGCTTGTTAATTTGTATAGAATTGGATCCTATTTCAATTATGAAGATATGCTCTCATCTGTCATTTGTAAATATAGCTGCTCCCAGTGTGCGTCTGAGCACGGGGGCTCGACTACTCGAGCCATCGATGTTCGTGTTTGCTGAGCATGCACATGCTGGCGAGAGTTTCAGGACCAACCAGTTTCTTTCTGCACCTTCACATTACTAAGTTCGCTTTTATGCAAAGAAGTGCCGCTCTAGTTCGGTGAGATGATTTTACAGTAATTTTCCCTGCCTTTAGTCAAATAAACCTCCATATTTTAGTGTCGTTGTACATTTTGAAAGACAAACCTGTTTTAGACGACATGTAATCAGCATTTCCTTTGCAACGATAATCTATATACTTAATAGCAAAACTCAAAATTTGTGCGAGTCCGTTTGGAAAATTGGCTGAGTCTACATGGTCGAGTGAGGTATTAAATTGAAGCCACTGGTGTCTATATTTGCAGAAAACTATTTATTTAAATTTTTTTTAATTTTTTTTTTATTTTGATTTTTTTTCTTCTTTATTTCTTTATTTTTTGATTATTTACTTTTTTTTTTAATTTTCATTTATTTTTTATTTATTTATTTTTTTCCATTTTATTTTTATATTTTTTTTATTTTTTTATTTTTTTTTATTTTTTATTTTTTTTATTTTTCTTATTTTTTATTTTTATTTTTATTTTTTTATTTTTAGGCAAGTCGGACAACCCGATACTCGGGTTGAACCGGCTTAAGCTAAGCCGGTTACCGGAGGTAACCGGCTAGTGTATATCTAAATAACTTTTAACATTTTTTTTATTCTTCTGCTTTTCTCTCCACATGTTTGATATATTTTGATTCAGATCGTACACCAAACTAGGGCTTTCTCTTTGTTTCAGAATTGATAATGATCCAAGAGGTCGAAAAGTTCAAAAATAGATACTCGTTGACTTTCTTCAATAAGATAATGGTTACTAAATACGTGTTTCTATGCACTTTTGTTTACTATTCGGATCTGCAAACTGCAAAACATTTGTATCTATTCAATTCAATTTGAGTTGGATAGTGGAGGTTAGTTCGACCCATCGTATTAATGTCCTATGGACAAACAGTCCTAGAGATTTTAACGTTTTTCTTTAGGGACAAAAGTCATCTCGTCTAACTCAAATCAAACTTCAGCACAAAAGTGGTAGTTTTTCTGAGGATCCGGAGGGCAACATTAGATCGGACTTGAGCGTTCAGGTCGGGATCAGCAACATGGGCACGTCTGCCTGATATTGAGGACTTGAAGCTTCGTGTCGGAGGAGCTGGACAAGCTGCAATTCCTGAGGGGCAGTTCGCCGGCCTCTTGATGCGCCTCCCAGCCCCAGCAAGCGTTCAAATTTCGCCGCTTTTTGTTTAAAGTACTTGTGCGTCTACATCCTCTGGCTTTCAAGAAACACGGCAAAAAATTTAAATAGTGATCCCAAAAAGTGATTGGGAAGGGATGAGAAATCAGTGCTGTATAGGTTTCGCAATCTTCGAAAAAATTTAGGAGGTAGAGAATTGCCCTTGTTGATGAGAACCGCTCTATAGATGCCCCTGGCAGGAAATAAATTATTATTAGATTAATCAATGTCAATACTTTTACCCACATTTCTTAATTTAATGTCCGTAAAATTCTTAACTTTTTGTGAGCTATTAAGTATATGGAAATAAGAATATGAAACTAATTTTCGAAACTACAGATTTAATTTTAAGAATTGAACAAGATCATTCACCAAAATGAAATCATGGCAGTATTCGAACAGTTAGAACAAA
Source organism: Morinoia aosen (assembly GCA_030386875.1). NCBI lineage: Eukaryota > Metazoa > Arthropoda > Malacostraca > Amphipoda > Talitridae > Morinoia > Morinoia aosen. The sequence goes on from CM059562.1 coordinate 60,619,089, forward strand.
GGAGCAAAATAATATTCAGTGATTGACATAACCTTCCATCTTGATAACTTCAATCGAACTGTTTTTATAATTTTGGATTAAATTAGAACATGTTTGTTCTGAAATGTCATTTCAACCTACAGTGACACCTTCCAAATGCAAAAAGTTTCTCAGGAGTACGATGATCGATTCGAACTTTCTTTCGATACTTGCAAAAACTTTTGACATCGCTTCGGAACTTCGGACTCTCAGAAAACACTGGCAAAAGTGTAATTTTATTTTCTCAGAGCTATGCAGACACACATATGGGATCATGCAGTGCTAGAAATGAAACGTAAGCCCTGGACCTACGATTTTGCACTGAAAACTCGAAATTTACACACAGTATTCTGATGTAAGACCTCATTCCACTCTCGATAAGACTTGAATTACAAAACTTACTTAAGCTGAAATACTTTCAAACACCAAGAAGCAATCCCCATTTACATAAGTTGGCGCATGTTTTAGGTTAGAAAATCATTACTTTTCTGACGACAAATATTTTTCCAGCAATTTTTTTACGCTTCTCTGAAATTGTTACATCACTCTACACATGACACTGGTTTCAACAAATGTGATTTTTTCCTCAGAAATGGTTACATTCGATAAGTTAGTTTAAGTTTCCCTAAACACAACAAAAGTGTCTTAAAGAGAAAAAGCAGGGAGGCACCATTCAACATTCAGTATGAAGCAAAGAAAACGGGGAATTCAAGCACAAGGTGTGTCCCCACATAAGCTTACCATCCATTTAGAACCAGCAACTTAGGAAGTAAACTTCTGAAACAAGATAAAAAAGGAGTAGGTGATGAAAAATAGAACAGCGGTGAACATAAAAAAGATCATCTGTAACAAAATAGAAACCTATTCTCTTTCAACAAAAGACCAGCTTAATCTTCAGCTTATGACCTCTTATCTTTCTATTTGGAGCGCTAATTCTTATAGATGCAATAGTTGTGTCCCCCTGAGGGAACCTACGTAAATTCTATAATATTGTGCACATGTGTAAGCCCATACATGAGTAAACGCTACAATTTAGGTGTATGTGTAGCAAAACGCTTTGAAGTTATAATATCAAAAAATATCATAAAACGCAAAAATGTAAGATACTCGAAATAATGAAGGCAAATGAATTAATGTACGGTTCCATTCATGGTAAATGAAAACACGAAGAAACGAGAAAAATGGAAAAGAGTGTACAGTTTTCGTTCGCTTTTAAATATAAGTTATAAAATATAACAAAAATAGGAAGACGAAATCTCTCATTTTTTGCATGAAATAATGGTGTATTCAAAACAATATTTCAAATTAATATTATTATTATATAAGAAAGTTTTAGCCTCCCTAAACTGCACGACAAAGATGTTCTAAGAGAGGGAGGAGGAAGGCACCATTAAGTATGGAGTTGAGGGAACGCGGAATCTATGCACAAGGTGCACAGAAACAGGAAGCTTAGAAAGAAGTTTATGAAACAAGAAAAAGTTGAAGAAGAAAGTAGTAGGTGCTGAAAAACAGGACAGCAGTGAACTGAAAAAAGATGGTCCGTAACAAAACAAAAACCTATTCTATTTCAACAAAAGGACGCCCACCTAAACTTTAGCTCAGGCCCTCACATAGTCCCCCTGGGAGCGCTAATTCCCGTAGATACAATACTTGTATCCCCCTGAGGGGATTTCGAATTAATATGTGAGAATGAAAGAATACAAGTAATTTTTATGCTCAGTAATAACATACGCAAGAAAAATTAAAAAACACGTCTGAAACTCTTAGTTAATGTCAACGTAATGTAAATTAATGCCAAAGTAAATCATTTATCTATCCTTACATGTCCACATACATGGAAGATCAACGATACAAAGATGTTTAAGAAGTTTTTAATTAGAAGGCGTCGAACGATAACAAACAAGTATGCCACTTTATATCAATTACATCGTTAAGCTCTCACAAACCAAAATCATAAACTGATTTCGATAGCTTCTAACAATATATGTTGCTTTAAATATATGTTTCAATATATGTTTCGAGCGTATAAATTCTGTAAATTATAGTGATTCATTCCTTTCCGATGCATTACGCCTCTGAAGAGCTTTCATTTGTTACTCCTGTTTTTCCAACTCGATTCTAAAACTTCAAAATCTATAATATGGGGCGGTACACGACATTAATATGGGGTTCCCTCCCGCATTACAGACTTATGTTATCGAGTATAATTCATGACAATTTTCACCCCAATTAATGCATCTTTGCCATAAGCATCGGAACTACAGTACCGTTGGCAAACTAAAACATCGTTCTATTTCGAAGGATCTGTTTGATGTAGCTTTGACGATAATTCAACCTGTCTGAAGAACCTCATGTTCAATATAGTTCACCCAGATATATGTTAAACTCTACAAGGCGGAGTGTGATCGTGGATTAGTCTGCATTTCAGGCGTATTAAGCAGACGAAGAAAGGATGAGCCCGAGTACTAACCATTACTTAAACATTTAGCTATACTTTAATCCTTCAGAATACATTCTAGGTGAATGACCTTTCTCAAAAACACTATTGTACGAAGCCGTCAACCTAAATTAAAAATAAAATAGTTTTTGGCCAAAAGATCATTAATGTATGAATGAATGTTTATTTCGTAAAAAAAGACGACACGGTCGAAAAATTCTTCCGAATTTCTAAAAAGCCGGTTACCATTCAAATTAAAATTATAAACGTAATATTAGATTAGATTATAAGTTAGTTTAAGCCTCCCTAACCGCTGCAAAAATAGAGCGTATCGAAGAGAGGAAGGAGGAAGGCACCATTTAGTATGGAGATAATAAAATGAGGAATCTATGCAGAAAGGGCATAAAAACAGTAAGATGGGAAAGAAGTTCATGAAATCAGATAAAAGTTGAAGAAGAAAGTCAGAGGTGCTGAAAAACAGGACAGAAGTGAACCGAAAAAAGGTGGTCCTTAACATAACCAAAAACACTTTATCTCAACAAAAAGAAGGCCTACCTAACTCTCAGCTCGGGCCCTCACATTTTTCCCCTGGGAGCGCTAATTCCCATAGATACAATAGTTGTATCCCCCTGAGGGGACGTAATATTCAACTTCAACCTTGGAAGTAAGGTAGTTTTACGATTACAGAGACTACCGTAAAAATGCATTGAAATAATTATGAATTCTTCACAATATTCAGTTACATGTATGACGGCTGCAAGACTGACGAATGATTTTGCGTTTCACGAGGGATTGCTGAAATTTTAAGCTGCCACTTAATAATTAAAAAAAAATTTCATGGTGTTTTACTGATTGCTATAGATTATTCACTAGTTTATCGCATTGCAAAAATAACTCGTCACACGCGTTTAAACGCTAAAAAGTCAGCTAGTGGCTACATTTAATGCTCATTTGCCTTAACAGAGCCATACACTATAACATAGCCAAACGTGTAGCATTACTTGCTCAGTGAACATCGTGAGGGGATTCAGAAGCACATTCATCAATAGCTGTAGAGCAGCACAGAGGGGCAGATCAGTGCCGATTAAGAAAGGCTGATGAATCGCTCGCGCCCACATCCCCAGGCAGCTGTTGGCAGGCGAGCTGCTTTATGATGAGCTCCAGATGCCGCTCACGGGAAGCGACTCCCGAACAAATACACTCATTGATGTGTGCTCTGATGTCAACAGGTGTCATAACAGATGACAGCAGGGGAGCCGACTGACAGATTTACACGCCCATCTCCACACTATGGCGGCCACTTGTGTATGCGTGACATCGTGAGCACAGATGTACTGTGTGAGGTATCGCATGGCTCTTTTCATTTATCTTTCATCAAACCAAAGGAAATTGAAACGTGTGCATAGAGTAATAGCACTCATCGATCAATGGAGGTATTCATGTGCATTTTCATACTCAATCTTCAAAGTTGACAAATACGTTTTCGAATTCAGTAGCATAGAACAATCTATAAGCCTAAATACCCTACGTGGTGTAAATTACCAACGATGAAAGAAAAAAATGAACACAAATTTTCGACTGAGGAGGAACTGAAAGACTACACTTTTAGTGATTACTTCCAGTGGGGAATAGCTGTTTCAAGTTCGACTACGCCGATAAGATGAAACCATATTTGAAGACGAAAATGTTGAATAAGTAACTCAAATTTAATTGATTGCTAAAACCTACATCTATATTAATGCCTTAGTTGAACAATTCTCTTAATTTTGAGTCAGCACAATAATCCTATTAGTCCTACCTTTTTGTGTACGTCAACCCATGACCACACAAATGGATCTGTAGTCTGTTAATACTTAGACAGCGACGTGAGCCGCCGGTGGTCACGGAGGGCATTGTCATTATGCTGTCGACCGACCAGCAGTCAGATTGGATTAAATGTGAGGTTAAGCCTTCCTAACAGCAACAACGGCGTTCCAAAGAGAGGTACGAGAAAGGCACCATTTAGTATTGAGTTAGGGAACGCGGCATCTATGAAGAAAGAGCATAGAAACAGCAAATTGAGGAAGTAGTTTATGAAACAAAATAAAAGTTGAAGAGAAAGTAATAGGTTCTCTAGAACAGGACAGGAGTGAATCGAAAAATGATCTGTAAAAAATAAAAAATCTATTCCACTTCAACAAAAGGGGCCTACGTAACCTTTGGCTCGGGACTCCACATATTCCCCTTGGGAGTGCTAATTCCCAAAGCTACAATAGTTGGATCTCCATTAGGGGCAACCATCAGTCACAAAGTTAAAATTCATAAATACTTAATAAAAAATATTTAAAGGCCCGATCCAGTTAATGGTCGATATGATCAAAATTGCTTACTACAATTTACTTAAAATTGGGGTTGAATATTGAACTTTAGTTTAACCCACCGCGGTCAGCGTGTCAAGTTGATATACAGAGGAGCAAGGCTGTAAGGATTAACAAGATGAATACTTCTTAGCATAGGACTTATTGCAGATCTATAACTAACTAAGCCGTACGCAAACGAGCAGTACTGCAATGGATTAAGTAAATAAAACGAGTATAATTCGCATCCATGCAGCTTTCAAATGGCAAATCTGACAGTAGTAAATACCATGGAATGAACGTTTGATAATTGTTAAGTTGACAGACTGCAGTTTATGCTAACCCCTTCTTCGAAATAAACCATCTAATAATCAACTTGATCTTCAGTGAGGTCCTTCATTCGGTTGTTGATCAGGCTTACTTCCTAAACTGATTCGAAAAACTATGAACCGGCACCTCAAGAGTCATCACCAATCTTAGCACTCTCAACCTATTGGGCGAAACCCAACTCTGAGCTATAGATAATTCAACCGTGTTAAGTCAAGTTTTATCAAGCAATGATTGAAGAAATGTTAATTTTTCATCATTCAACAGATAAACCGGTACGCAACAGGCCGGAATTATCTCTTTTAATAAATCCTACACAATTATTTTGATATCGAAAGAAGGTGTTATAGGAAAAGAGCGATCACACGATATAGTGGGATGTACAGTGGGAGATATATCGAGCCTCAACAAAAAACAGAAAGTAAAAGAAAGGCAAAGCTTACCGAAATCAAAAACTCGTCAACGATTGGGTTCGCGCTACCAAATTTGCTTCATGTAACCACGAGCTATCTGAGGGACGTTCGAGCAGACGATAAGACCAATAAATTTACGAGACTTTCCTTCTATCGAGAGAAGCTCTCAAATAGTAACCACTCCTGAAAAGCGCGGCGGTGAGGGTTACGCTGAACATATAAATTAAATTTAATGAATCCCACTTAAAGGCCATAATGTACACAGTTGGTAGAACATATGATTGCTGTACTAAAAATTACGGGTATTTTCACTGAAATTGTGAAGCTAAAATAACATACCTACAGAATTCCATGACATAAATTGCTTCAATGAGACAATAAAATAGTGAACTAAGGGACTAATAGCCGTATTGGTCGGTGAATAATAAATTTCTTAATGTCAGAAATGTAGAGGGGGGTTATTTTTTACCATAGTATAACGTGCAAGGTAAATTCAACCTTTAGTGGAGCATTCCGATCAGCAACCATTTGAATATCATGGTACGAATTTGTTTTTAATGCAGCGTATTACAATTTCAAATCCGCAGCCATGCAGGACTCATGTCTGTTATCAGGTCGTGTAACAAAAATGAAGAGGATCATCAACTATCTCACTTCATGAACAGAGCTCGGGAGAAGAAAGATCTGTCTATTTATAAATCATGCTAAAAAATCGGTAATTAGTTTAATTCTAGAAGAAACATTTCAAGCTCTACTTCCCGGGACGAAATGAGAGAAATTGGGCAAGATGCCTACAAGAACGAAATTCAGATAATGTACGCCTAAGTTTGAAAATAGATTAAGACGACTTTTGTTGATATCACATAATTCATTAATAATCATATAGAAATACGAGGCGTACGCAAGTCACAGTTCTAATTTAAAATTGTCCCTCTCTAAGTCTAAGAAGTACCTGCTGACGCGTCGTATATAATAATATTTAAAGATAAATGATGATGAAAGTATTCGTTTTTCTTTCATGAAGTTCGCAAGTAAATTGAAAGCTACTGACACAGACGTCATCTGCGCCATTTTTTACACGAAAAGTTTAACTTTCTGAAAAACTGGTAGAAGGAAAATGGAAACTAAGTCCCCACAAAAACTGAAGTAGCGAGAAAAATCGGCTGGGAATAACTCAGTGGGCAAAACAATGTGAAACTGAAAGACCTGTGAACATTTGCACGGAAATAGTAAGCTCATACGAAGTGCTGAAGTAAGAATCTCGTCTCAGTGAATCATTTCTTCACATGAGCAACAAAATAACGAAGATTAACCCGTCGCCACGTCCTGGACTCTTAGAAGGTCGGCAAAGCTAGCACATGTTTCACATCAGCAAACCTAGGGTTGCTATATATGGTCTTAAGCGTCTCGTTGAGCGCTATTCATTGGTGTACGGTAAAATTAGGTGGGAGGAACAGGGAAGGAGAGGTATCAAGCTCAAATCTGTATGAATTCTTCTGCTCAGTCTGGAGTGTAGCTACCGGCGCTGCACAACCTCTTAGAAGGCCAGCAGTGTAGCTGAGACATACCAGCCCACACTTTGCCTCTAAGAAGGTCGCCATCAATTTTATTTTCTTATGTTTTTTGTTCCAAAAATCGATGTCCAAATCCACAGATTTACTCCTACGCAAAAAATAATACCACCATTGTATTCGGGAGGAAAAGCTCTATGCATATCAAACTCTTTACAAACAATGAAACTGCTTGATAACAGCCTATACACAAAATGAACTAAAAAATGAAAACTGTGTTTTACATATAGTGCACATAACTCCGGAACTATTGGACCTGAAAAAAAAATTCACATACCACAAGATTCAGCAACTCAGAATCTATGAAAATGCATCATAAAAAAACATAAAAGTGCAATAAATAAAAAATGGCCAGCGATTTTCTGATTTCTGTTTTTTGTATTTTACCGAAATAAAAACTCGAATTTCGTAGATTTTCATTGGGGTAGCAGTATTTTTTTCCCCACTGACAGAAAGAGCAACTCTCTCTCTTTACAATGAACCCCCAACGGAACTTCTAACATGATTAATGAATGTACAGTAAGTTGCACAGTTGACCCATTTTCTTCAAACCTCTTGGTAGGTCGACCATGTGGAGACGGGTTAACTGACGAGGTAGAAGCGATAGAAAATAAAGAGGACGTCACTCTACTACTTTAACACGCTGTAGTCAGTAGTGCAATAACATACGTATAAAATGTTACGAGGAGTGTATCTACTTTATAATAACCGTTCTTTAAACTTCAATATTTCTTTGATAAAGAAACTTTCATAGCCTAACAAATTTCTAACTTGATACTTTTACTTACTACTAAGTATAAAACATTTCGTAATTACCAGTATTTTTTTTTATTCCTGTCAGAAGCTCTACTAAGCTCAGGTCTTGCGCAAAATGTTGTATGGAAAAAACCTACGGTTCCTCTTTGTCCAATAAAATTTTGCGAAGTAATTAAACAATGAAGGCTCTTTATAGATCCAAGCACTAGAATTAGCAGCGAATAATGTCAGGCTTCTCTAGTTCAAAGAAATTGATCTCAACATAATCGGTTGCGGCGGAGCGCAATACTACTGATTCTCTGAACTCGCGTTGTGGCGGGCTGTGCCAGTGGCCCTACGAGTTCTTAACTGAGCTTCCGTACATCTCATGAATATTTTACAATCATGGTTACGAACGTGCTTTGATCTACTGAGGAAAGTTCAAATTATATGGAAAGATGAATTCAAGTGGACGAAGAGCTCTCGAAGAAGTACCCAAAATTTGAAAAAAATTCTCATTTTTATAAACCTTCACGGCGAATTAAACCAAAGCAACTCCAGAAATTAGCATAACTACTTTGCGCGATCAAGTTGGTTGCAACATCTCATGCAGTAAAAATTAAGCAATATTCTCTTAAGAGCACTTCATGCTCTAGAGTGGCACATAAAACCCAGCCGTCACAGCGAGGCAAGCGTAACAAGCGCACGTGAGCACTGACTGAGACATGCATCAAAAAAGGGAAGAAAATGTTAACATAATGGGATAATCATAATGGGATAAATACATACATACATAATGGGATAAATGGGATAATAATCATTTAAATAGGAGGAATAAAAAGAGATAATCACGCTGTAATATATGAAGATAATCATGCATGAACTTTGGGAGTCTTCCATCATGCCGCAGTCGGACTTGAAGGATTTTCTTGAGAAAAAGAAAGACTTGCAGTTACGAAATTCTATTTCGAAAAGAACTCAGCGAACACTGATGGTTGCAAGCTGTGTATTGCGCTATCAGAGCGTAGCTGTATCACACACATGCACTCAAGTTAATTCATTACATTCTCCAGAGACGAAAGTTCTTTGTCATGTAAGGTAACACTACAGAAGAAAATACTAAACAATTCTTCGCAAAAATCTTTATTTTTGTTGATCGAGTAAGTTCAAAAATTATCTGTTAACTATAATTCTTCGCCCAAAAATATTTGTACACCATTTTCAAGTTTTTATCTTTCTACTATTACTATTCACGGTCATTTTATATTTAATAGGGTTTTATCTACATCATAACACATGACTGAAAAGTAAATAGTAAAAACTCTGTATAACGACGACAGTACGTATAATTCTTAAACACAGAACAGTGAGCACCAAAAACGTACAAAGTTCAGCGTTTGAATTATCTTTGGATTGAGTAGAACCGTAATATTGCATGTATACGGAGTGGTTCACATGGATTCTTGAGCCCACAGCGCAATAAACCTAAGGGAGAACTCGAAGTGTTCGATCAGCCGAAGGCAGCAACTTACGCCGTCGCCGCAGCCGACAGCTGCAGTCAGTGCCCAGATCGAGCGACGCCTCTTCAAAGCGAAGCGGCGCTACGCTCGGCGAAACACAACGCAGAATAAACTGGCGGATTTGTTCGCATGTTGCGGAACATGACGAGACAACCCTAAAATGAGAAACGTGCCGACGAGCGACTCCATCAACGTCCAGCATCTTTATGTTCTCGTAACCTCAGAAAGGTCGATAGACTACCCGAGAAAATGTAATTATACATGCCAATAACTCGGCGTAAGCGTGAAAATAGACTTATAAATAAGTTGCTACTCAGCAAGCTAGAACATTAATTTCACCTACTGAAGGATTCTACTTTGAATCTTAACAACGTATTAGTATAAACCACATATATATTATATATTTTTTCCGAAACGCCCCACAGTAAAGGAACTTCGTTTGAACTTCCCTTTCATTGGAAATGTCCTCATTTGAAGCAAATCTATTTTAGGAGACGGAGAGAGGCATTCGATTTTTAAAACCATTGTACAGAAGTATTATATTAATGAATCACTTTGTCACTTTGGAGAGTGTTTTCAGTTAAAACCAAGAACTATTGGATTCAAAAAATGGATAAAAACACGAGTGCCTTTTTATGAATTTCAGGAGTATAAAATAAAAGCAACGAGCAAGCCGAGCGCGAGTGCACAGCGCGTCTCGCAATGCCTCGACGACAATAGTCATTGAAACGCTCCGCTCGTTCGGCCGATAAAACGCGCTTTTACGCCCCAACAATTGAGACAGCCTACAACGCGATAATGGTTACAGTCTTTTAGTCGCGATGCCAGGGAATTCACTCTCGATTCTTCGTAACAGACTGAAAATTTGGAATAAAATGCCAAGGAAAGTTATAATAGTGAATCTCTGAATCATGATCCTCGAAACTGAATGTTAAATAAAGCGGAAAAATGTAGAGTTTGCAAGGATATTATTCGTTTACCCACTCATGTTCAATAATTTTGGTTCTTGGTCACCAAGAACTAAGCTCAATCTATGCTGCCTGGTTAAAATGACGTCAAGAGTTGTGTTTTAGAGCACAGCCAAAGACTCGGATGGGCCAAGTATCTGCGAAGGTACTTGTATACTTTAAATCAATGGGGAGTCCTACTTAGACACAGGCACGGGCTCTGACCAAGATGCAGTCGTACACTCTTCACAAGCCACGTCATCTTTCCACGCTCTAAAATTTTGTCGAAACTTTCTAGGACAAGAAATTGCTTGCAGGAACAAGCACCACAGAGAGATGAAAGAAAACTTGCGTTGTTAAAGAAAAGTAGGGCTTTCTCCTGTAGAACACAGTGCCAACAGTTAAACACGTAAATGCTTGCTTGATGTTCACAGATATTTCTGCTCAAATAATACAGGTGATTTGAGTGTTATAAAACGAGCTATGAAATCTGATAATTAAATCAAGATACTGAACGAAAACCGCAGGCTATCTGGTAAAATTTTGAGACCGACTAGCGGTTTCTATTCCAGCACGAAAATGACCCCAATCGTAGGTCGAAAGTAATGCCTGCACGGCTGGGGGTAAATAAAAATGTTTTTCTCATAGCTTTTAGTGAGTTTCGTTCCGAATCCACTTGAAAACTTACAGCGAGAACGGAAAGTTCGAGCACGTCGTCGAACTCCAATATGTTCAGAAATTGAAAGACGTGGACTTTGAAGAATGGAATAATGTACCGACACAAACATATTAAAATTTGATTGAAAAGTTTGAGAACTGTTTGGAGAAAGTTCTCACGATGAAAGATCTGATATTAAAATTAAAATTTACCGGTACTTTAACTAATTTACCGACCTTCTAACTATGCGAATACTCCAGTAAATTAATATTTAATTATGTCCTCGTGAAATTGGTCAACATTGAAGCCTCATCTCCGAGTTAAAGCCCTATGCTGAGCCTGCATCTAATGTTGACACGTGCTGATAGGTTGATTTCTGCTCTCTGGGTGCGTGGAAGTACTGGTATCTTGTGCGATGTTAATGTATTGCACATGCACAACAATAACGTAACAGTATTCAAAATTCTCAACAATGTAAAAAGATCTTAACACATTCACCGCCTATCCGAGGCTGTTAACGATTGGTATATGCTTAGTTTTTAAGTATCAGAACAGGGAAATCGACTTTACTCCTCGAATACATTTTTGTCCTTCCCCAAAAATATGAAAATACAATTGCACGATTACATTTCACCCCGTATGAAAACAGTCATTCATTAAAAAGTTCACGAAACAGATGAAATGACATGCATTTGTATCAGAACTTGAATTAGAAATTTACCGATTGGGACACACATGGCCCAGTACACGACGAACGTATCAAAGGGCAGAAAATATTTGCATTGAGCAATGGAGGTGCGCGGTTACGAGGACGGGAAGCCGTGTGCCGTGCGTTGCGCGTGGTGGCGGTAACGTTTAAAGTTAAATTTATCGATATGAAGACTGAGGTCTAGATTTTCTACGCATCTTATAACACATGATGCATTTAGAATCGAACGAGGATTAAATTTCAAGAAATCACTAGAAGTCTCTAACATTGGTGGTTATACGAATAATTTCGACAATTTTTGAGAAATAGCAAGAAGTCTTCAACATTCTCGAAGAATAATTTCATCGCTATGAGATGAATGAATAGAAGGAGGAAAATTCTATCTCGGTGATTACTTTCGACCATGGTTATGCAAATTGAGTGATGAAAACACGGTGTTTTTTGATCAGAAGATAATGAAATCCTGTCAGCTGATAATCTCCAAGCCTGGTTTGAAAAGTGAGTCGAGTCGCGGGCTTCAATGGGACGCCATCTCTAATGAGAGACCAATGAACCCTGTTCGACAGGCGAGTCGCAGACGAAGACCAATAAAATAGCGAAAGAAGACTTGCAATTACAGGTTTTCGTCCGGGAAGTTAATCCTGCGAACAATGTTGACGCAGACAATTTTCAACCAGCTGCGTGTTCGTAAAATGAAACATGAGAATAAAATAAGATACACGGGGCTTCTTCATAGCGACTGTCTTCATAAAAAAGTCGCGCGGCTTCATCAATGGCTGAGGCATAGCTCGATTGCAAAAATCGCTCATTAGCTGCAGCATTGGAATTTTTTCTAACAAAGACTTCAAAGAAACAGCGTTCCCTCCAATGATGTACTTTGGGCTCTTTCTCATGCCCACGAATGGTTTTTATGGGAGGTAATTTTAGTTAAGCTTGTGAAAGCTGTCCATTAGTTACATCCGGCAACATGAAAGTGGTCCAATGCAGCTGCACATAATTCAATAGAGCAGACTTTCATCTATCGAGAAATTAGAACTCCTGCATAGGTCGAGTACATAAGATTTTCGTGCAGCAATTACTTGAGTTTTAATAAACGACTCAAGTTTTAATAAACGATGCATCCAACGACTGCAAAAATTAGCTGGAAATTACAGTATCATGCATAAATAGCAAAAAAATGCTGGTACGGCGCCCAGCATTGCTTATCCTGACGTGCTTCAAACCTTACTCCTCCAATTGTTGGCATTCAAATACTTTCTGAAATAAAATGTTTTCTCATAGGAACATGAATATTGTCTTGAGAAAACTACTCCTTTTCTGACGTAACGCCTGGTGACGTTCTTAAACGCATTAAAAGATCAAGAAACGTGCAGTTCCTCCGACCCCTGAACATTCGCGTATTGCAACGAACAACGAGCCATCCATCTTACCCGACCTCCAAAGTTGCATTTACAAATTACAAAACGTCTGCTTTACAAGACACTTAATCTGTTGTCTCAACTGAACACCAGACTTACATTATATCTTCCTAAACGCCTCGGATTAGTCCTCTGATCCGATAATTTATGGCTTGAAATAGAAATAACTTCGAGGCGTAAGGTAGAACGGAAATCAGCTGAACATTCGGGTAAGAGCAAGCGCGATGTTACGAGTCACACAGTGAGGCAACTGTGCGCCTGATGCTCAGGGGCATCGCTCAAGATAAGACATCGGGCGCTAATGAGCTGCAAGATTTGCTTGACAGCTACAAAAGAAAGCTAGGGTCGCCATCTTATAAGCTTGAAGGTGCAGCAATACCAAGTGATACAGCTGTCACAGACGAAGATGCGCGCGTGGTGGAGATTCTCGCACATGAGAGGAAAAGAAAATAATCATCAAGGACTAAAAGCAAATGCTTTAAGGCTAGAAATTTAGAAGAATGAGTTCATGGGGGCGATTTACGAAATAAGTGAAGGGCTATTTTATGTTTAATGCTTTGAATCATTCAATCTTTTATGAAATGTTTCTGAAAATTCATCAAACCACTAATAGGAATTAACCATAATAATGCATAAGCAATTTAGACTTCTCATAAGTCAAACTGCAGGAAATTCTTATTTTATTCCGAAATTTTGTTTCGCTTGATTACATTAAATGCCCATAATATAATCACCGTAAGTGGACTGCGACATTTGAATGAAGGAAGTAGGCAAGCAAGGAAGAACATGAAAAATTGTTAAATTGAAATTTTTTTTACAAAATTCACACTAACACCTCAGTTAAGCGATGTTCATAATGGGATGTTCATACTATAGAGCTTGCCTACGAGCAAGAAGATAGAGAAATCACTCTCCAATAACGAACATTTGAATAATGATCAAATAGATCAGAGAAAAGTAACGTTTCATTCGCAGATATCTGTAGTGAGACTATACGGCTGATTAGTTTTAATGAGCAGCTACTCGATAAAAAGGCTACTCAAGGATCATTTTGCATTGTATTCCAGAGGACTTCAATACTTTGACCGCGATGTTAGCCGCCGGAGATCACGAAGGGGATTTTCATAATGCTACTGGCCGGCCAGTAGTCACCAACTTAATTTTCATAAATACCCAATCAAAACTAAATGAGGGCACAATCCACTTAATATTTGCTTTTATCAAAATTCCTTACGGCAATTGACTTTAAATTTGAGTTGAATAATAAACTCCAGTTTAACTCATCGCAGTTAACGTGTTAAACTTCTAAATAAAATACATACTTAGTATAGTGTAGTAAAAATTCTTCCAAACCTCTTTCAACATATCTTGCGCAAGATTCAGCTCCCCAGCCGTCTTGATAACACTGCTCTTTCAACTCACGAAGTCGAAACTCCTCTCGTATGTCAATCGTCTTATTGATTGAAATGGATCTCTTTTGATTGACCTATTCAGTTTCACATTGAAACAATTATTTTTCCTGCGGCTATGTTTCCTTAATCTAATTTTCCTCTCCGCTGTCCCACGTGAAACTCTCGCCGCGGTCTTGATGGTGATTGAGTCGACTTTGAAAATAGATTATTATTATTATTATTATATAAGAAAGTTTTAGCCTCCCTTAACCACGACAAAGATGTTCCAAGAGAGGAAAAAGGAAGGCACCATTTAGTATGGAGTTGAGGGAACGTGGAATCTATGCACAAGGTGCACAGAAACAGTAAGCTAGGAAAGAAGTTCATGAAACAAGAAAAAAGTTGAAGAAGAAAGTAGTAGGTGCTGAAAAACAGGACAGCAGTGAACCGAAAAAAGATGGTCCGTAACAAAACAAAAACCTATTTTATTACAACAAAAAGGAAGCCTACCTAACCTTTAGCTCGGGCCCTCACATGGTTCCCCTGGGAGCGCTAATTCCCATAGATACAATAGTTGTATCCCCCTGAGGGGGCTTTGAAAATAGAATGAAGGGAGGTACCAACAGTGATAAATCGAGCTTTCCCCAACATCTAGCCAATGATCGAGACGACATTAGGACTGACGCAAAGCTACTGCAACTTGGCTACTTACCAGCTAAACAAAAGGAATTTCAGCGACTCCAACAACAGACGTTATTAGTTAGTTTAAAATTTCCTAGCCGCAGCAAAGGTGTCTCAAACAGGCGAAAGATGAAGGCGACATTTGGCATGGAGATAAAAGGAACGCAAAATCTACTCACCAGGTGTATTCCTGCTGAAGATCTCCTGCGCAAAAAAAAAACACGTTAAGAAATAAGTTTAGGAAAATAGAACAGCGGTTGACTGAAAAAAGTCCTCAAAAAAATAAAAACCTATACTATTTAAATAAGAATGACGGCCTACCCAACTCTCAGCTAGGGCCTAGGATGCAATAATTGTGCCCCCTTCTGATGAGTTTGTTTTGAGATATTATTCTCTGATCCTTGCGAAATAGACAAGTTTGCAGCTGTAATCCATTTTTCAATTAAACAAAGTAGATAGTTGTAGCGCCACTCCTTAGCGCGTTTGTTAGAGAAGGAAAGGTGAGAATATCTGAGGTAGAATTATATGTAGAACAATTGATAGAATAACCTGATGTCTTCAGCATCAGTACAAAGTCAAACCTCTATCAATCAAGACTTCATTTCGTACGATCTTGTACTGAATTTTGATACAAATTAAATCAATACCTACCAATTCACTGACCAGTACGCATAAAATGTGAGGTTTAAAAGCTTTTCCTTCATCTCCGGGTAGTCAAGCATAGACATGTGTTAAGCTTAAAAGTAGTATATTAGTATATTAGTTAGTTTAAGCCTCCCTATCCTCAACAATGAGATGTAAAGAGAGGAAGGAAGAAGGCACCATTTAGTATGGAGTTAAGGGAACGTGGAATCTATGCAGAAAGGGCACAGAAATAGAAAGCTAAGAAAGAAGTTAATGAAACAAGAAAAAGTTGAAGAAGAAAGTAGTAGGCGGTGAAAAACAGGACAGCAGTGAACCGAAAAAAAGATGGTCCGTAACACAACAAAACCTATTCTATTTTAACAAAAGAAAGCCTACCTAACCTTTAGCTCGGGCCCTCTGTTAAGCTTAAAAATCCAAGTAAAACACTCAGTAACCAACTCCAGAGAACCGGTCACAACGTAAACATAACCAGTTGAAAAAGTCGCCATATTTATGAGCGAATTTTAAATGAATAGAGATAAGAAAAATCCCAATAATAAGCTGGTTGGGCAGTAATTTATATGCACGTCGAATCTATACCAAATACTATCATCAATCCGAATAAATTGAGCACAGGTGTACTTCATCTCAGCAAATGGAATTGCATTTACACGATACTCAAATAGTGAAGGATCCAATATTGATGAAAATATTTCTCCGAGAAATAAAAAAACACGAGACGTGCGCCGACACGCCGGCAACGCCAACTGTGGAAACAGCTCCTCGATTGACTGGCTCATCCTACCAACGGATGAGCCAAAGACATGAATGCCTTAGTAGGGCATTACTTCAAGTGTCATGCAATTTCAATTTTAGAAAAAGCGCCCGAAAAACTCAGCGTACTGTAGGTAGCAGATAATTTTTTCTCAAGCTCTTTCGATGGGGTAATGCATGAAGCACTACATGAAAGAGAGCTGCGTTAGCTTTCAAGGCAAGTTATGCATGCAGCACATACAGAACCACAGATAAATTGGTCATCCGATCAGAAGCGCGCATGACGCTGGCAAAGAATAGAAGGAAGCGAGTCGAGCGCTCTCATGCAGCATTTAGCACGAGTTGCAATTAAAACCTACATTGAGGACCACGAAGGAAGAAGTTGCCATGTACGGGCAGGGCAGACGCCGCCTCTGACAGAAACACCCGCAGCCATCGTTGTGTGTCGGTTGAGTGAACTCCGGCAACGATAAAAGATCCACGAGTTTAGGGACTATTGAGGTGACGTGAATTTGATGCCATTATCTCAACGAGTACTGATAAAAACTGTTCTAAGCATCAGTGATGCTTATTTAAATTATTTATAACGCTTCATTCAAGAGATCAAATTAAAGAGTCTTGAAAAACAAGTTGCTGAAATTTCCGGGTGATCTTGTGTTGTTTTTATGAACTCCGTAAAGTTTTAGTTGTATAAGCACGGCACAAAAAATTTCATTGACGCCTTGCATTAAAGAGTGTCGCCTCAAGATGCAAACATCTCGTTTTCTGGATACAATTTTGTTACGCCAATGAACCACACGTTAATGAAATCAAGTAAGACGCTGGTCGAGAGCGACCTACAAATTTCCACCCTCAGTGACCGATGATCATACGAGTCCAGATCGTCTCAACCGTATCCGAAGTTGACCAGCGTGACCACCACGAGGAACCGACACGAACGTCTACAGAGGGTGGCTTTCATACTGCAGAGAGCGACAGGCCCCCTTGCCTTGTTGCTGCGTCGGTGTGCGTGCGGCAGCCCCGTCCGAGGCTGCACTGAAGACGAGGCGAGACTGTGCAGATGTGGTCCCCACCCTCTGCGTTGTGATGAGCGCTCATATCAATTGAGTGGCGCTCAAGCCTTCTTTCATTGAGAACAGGATCCTGTTCATTAAACCTAATAGATGACCTTAATGTTACGATCGAAGGCCTCCATTGCACATAATGAAACATTTCCTATTATGTTATTTAATATTCAGTGTTGTTGAATGCCGGTATGCTAGATTGTTTTCATGTAAACAAGAGAGCAGCGCATGTATATTATTTTTTGAATGAAACTCTAGGTTTCCTTCGATATTTCTCCGCATTTGTTTCAGACGTGTGTGAGAAACGCTGTCCACACATCATGTATTCGAGTAGTTCACTTTCTGTGGTTCAATAAAAACAGGAAGGTAATACAATTGAAAAAATTATTCATACTGTAATTGCATTTGTTTATGTAAGCTTACAGTGAAGTGAGCGAATATTTGAAAGCGACTGTTTCTTGAAAGGCCCTTGGAGCGCTGCTCGTTGCCTAACGAAGAGAGCACTGCGGACAGCATACGAAATGACTAAATACAAAGCCGGGAACAAAGAACCATGGATGGCTCGAGAAATAGGGAATCAAAGATGGTGACATTAAAAAACACGGTTAGGAAATTTCGAAGTACGTTGGTAGACTTCGCCCAAAATTCATTACAGTCCTAAAATCTAACGTAAATTTATATATAAAGTTACTCATGTATTAGAATTACCGTTGTATACATCTATAGGCCTTCTACAAAACTGAAGTTTCTTAACGTTATACTTCAAATTTTAATTGTTCGATATAATTATTCCTAAAAAATTTAAAACGATTATATATTTCACCAAGATTACTTCTGAAAACAAATAATTTCGAAGCACCATTCGTGCCTTCGGACCTCCTAAAGCTTTCTGAGTCCCTAAGCCGGTCAGCGATGGAAATAGCACCGGAACCAGCGAGGGGACGCACGTTAATGAACTCTCCCAGTATAATCAGAATTTTGTATTTTCAAAAAGAGTTCAAGTGATTCTATGTTAATTTGCAGTCTCTTATTATTTAAATTGAGCCGCAAAATCTTGATTCGGCGGAAGCAAAAACTTGTCAAACTGAGGATTTCCTCTTTAGATTATTTCACAAAATACACCTGCCCGTAGAAACGCTGCAAGCCTACACACAAGTCGTAATTCTACAAGCAGAAATTTTAGGAACCACAAATTAATAAACTGCTTAACAACCTGTGGTATATGGAGCTCAAAATTCATCAATAGTTCATACGTATAACATTTCGCGAAATAGTTTGAGCTTGCGCTATGGAAAAACCAAGTCCTTACGCATGCGATTTATTTCAAGATGACTTCAAAAATGAAAGAAAATACAGTGTGATATTCTACCTAAAGTCAAGCGAGTCGTCGGCACACAATTTCAGCCATCTCGCTCTAGTGTTCTGAACCTCAAGCAGGTTAACGCGTTAGTCGCCATGTAAGCCACCGGTTGTAGGAATTTTCATAATGCTGCTAACCGCCCAGTAGTCACAAACTGAATTTTCATTGGTACTTAAACAAACTTAAGTGAAAGTAATTTCTGCTTTTCAAAATTACCCACTACAATTCAATTTAAATTCGAGTTGAATAATGAAATTCAGTTTAACCCATGGCGGTTACCGTGTTGAGTACCTACAACAGCGTCTCGACCAACTTTCAGCCACGGTTAGCAGCATTTTTTGAAGGCTCGCACGATACACACTGCGAATACTCGTAACTACTTGGCCACTACGAGGGTATGCGCCAGAAATATTGATTTTCAGCTCAACGGTAACACTACTAGAGCGGTTCAAACAATTTCAAAGGTTTATTCACAGAAAGTGACGCATCAAGGAAGCTGTTTCATGGGGCTTTTATTATGGACACTTCTGAGCATAGCTACTCGTGGGCCCAATATTAAGTAAGTTCAGCGACTTCTAGGTCCTCTTTTCTACGCTTTCATAAGGTGTACAATTATGTTTAACCAAATACACTTAAGCTAGGCGCAAACTTAACAAGGTTTTGCTCACAAGTAGAAATCCCACGATGTGCAACTTCTATAACGTGATTGTTTGGAAAATTTTCCCAACGAATCAATAAAAGTTTTCAAATAAATATACAAAACAGAATTGTCCACGAATGCTGTTGAGCAAAATACATTCGAAGCAATATCAGGGCGTGTAAATACTTACCTCTTCTCGTGCTAAGCGACAGTGTTATAAAGTGGTTAGAATATTGGATTGATTGATTATACGTTAGTTTTATCCTCCTTTTTCAAAACGAAGATGCTCAAAGAGAGGAAGAATAAAGGCACAATTTACTATGGAGTTAAGGGAAAGTGAAATTCATGTAAAAGGTGTGTTCCCGTACAGGATCCTTTGCGCTTCGAAACAGTAATTAAGAAGAAAGCTTAGGAAAGAAGATCGAAGTTGACGAAAAAAGTCAGTGCTGAAAAACAGGACAGCAGTGAACATAAAAAAGATGGTCCTTAACAAAAACAAAACATTTTATTTCAACAAAAAGAACGCCTACCTAACTCTCAACTCGGGACCTCACATTTTTCCCCTAGGAGCGTTAATTCTAATACATATCCTCCTGAGGGGTTGGAATATCAGAGTGCTAAGCATTAACAGTGTCTAATTGAAAACCTAATTGGATGCTCATCAGAAATCAGAAAAAAACCAGCACTTGTTACTATACATGTTGCTGTACAAGCAGCCGGTCCTAAGTCTTGATACAGGAGATTTGAACGTAAGTCGCGAGTGTTGGCCGATGACTGAACAAGACCGTCAGCGTCCGGAAAGTTTTACAGACCGGCAGATGAGTGTCAAAAAATTTTGAGAGCGGTATACGCTCCAAAACGAGCAGCGATGCCTCACGTCATGTTTTAGGGATGACGCAGGTTATTAAAACTGTCGCCATACGCACGAACATAAAAGTGCGGGTTTGACAATAGACGAGGACCCACAGATTGAAAAACGCAGGTGGTTGGTTCTCAGTCCGCGCTTAAAATACACAGACGGATTCAGTAGGAACGATGTCTCTGAGCCAGCAGTATAGATTTGTAATATTAGTGAATTCCTCAGGGTGAAACATGCAGGACATCTGCAAGGAAAAAATAGTTAGAGCCGAAACAGACACTGAAAGTGATAAAAATAACTAAAACAACCTAACATTCCTTCGATATTGTGTAAGTAGGTTCATCATGCGTCTTATCACCAGGCAGACAGACAAAGATGCTCTTATATCGCATAAACTTGTTTCATGAGCAAGCCATATCTTCGCCTAAAGATATGCAGAGAACTAACCCCGTAGCGCATGTTGCATCCGCAAGAAGAGCAAAGGTATGGAATATCATGAAAGGAGTCGATAAAACCAAAGAAATGCACTACCAAATTTGCGTCAGAGAGTAGGACTCAAAATGACCTTGCTTCCATCTGTACGTATTCAGAATATCCCTCTGAATCCTGTGCTAAAAACTTAAAGCTAACCAATGACTGATACAATTCTTGACCAACATAATAAAACTGATGCCAATGCTGAACGAGTAGTATCGGAGGAAACAACAATTTTCTAAAGCGAAATTTCAGAAAAGAAAATAAGCGAAACAAAACGAAAGAAACGAACGAAAACGAATGAAATTTTTTCCTTTTTTTCAGGGATGAGTAAAATTTTCTTCGGCTAGCCAATGATTTATTGCTACTACTTTCTTGATGCCGCTCCAAGATCATTTCAAGAGAAAATCACAAACAGGGCGTTATTGTCTTTTTAGTCTTCATGTCCATTAACATTGTTCATAACTTCAGAATTTACGCTTTCACAAATTTTTGGTTCTATTTGAATTTTCTGAGCACTGTTTTGTAAGATCATTCAATTACTAAAGTGTCTAATTATAAATACAGATTAGATTAAATCATATTATAAGTTAGATGCCGTGACCGAAAAAGGTGGTTCGTAACAGATCAAAATAATTATTCTACTTCAATAGAAGAACGGCCATAGTTGCAATAGTTATATTCTTTTAAAGGTACAGTTTGGTCCTTATATACCTCGTAGAAGTAAAATGGAAATTCATAATGCCCTCAAATCTCGAACATTATTTTGCTGTTCTAATTTTCTGTGGTAAAAATTTTGCTGATGTTTGGAGAAAGACTTTCAAAAAGGTTATTCTCTCTGAAATGATAGAAGCGTCATTAATATAATAATAAAAACGTCATTAAGCTATTAGTACATTGAATACTTTATTTTTCGTTTCCAGTACGTCGCACTTGATCTATTAGAATCTATTCTGAACGACAACGTGAATCAATATCTTTTTCTTTCAAAATCTAAATTAACTAGCGTAGCCATCTGCAAAACAGGTATTCGTGTCTAAATAAATCAGTCGAGAAATGCTAATTAAACTTCATTTCCTTCACTTGTTTTTAATGCGCAACTCGAATAGTTGATCAAAATAATTTTTAAGATGTACAGATTTACCTAAACACAGAAACATAACATACTAAAAATGCAGCCAGAAGTCTGCCAAACCCTCGGAATTATATGCTTCACTGCTGCCGCAACTCAACCATCGCCTGCGTTGTCTTCTGAGCAGCACCGTGTCGCGACACACCAATCCACACAATCATAACACCCATATTTTCGGGTTGTAAAGAACAAAAGTATTACTGCAAGTTTGAATCAAGTATCATTGCGCTTTCACAGCAACCGTCACGACCGTCAATCATTTTGCTTCGTTATTGCGCACAAATATATTTTCATAGGCCCTTAAAAACTCCTCACCCAGAGCCCACTAAATAAGAGGTTTTAAGCAACTCTTGGTCATGCTTGCATTCAGCCCCGGTCACGACCGCTTGCATCACCTGCTGGGGTGCCGGAGCTCTGCCAGAAATTCTACCAAGTCAGGCAAATCCGTACGAGGCAAGGCTTTCTCTCACATCAAATGAGAAGTACCTATGTATTTTGAAGTAACCATACCGAGTTTTACAATATTTAGGAATAAATGATTCAAAAGTATCAATATGCACATGTAATAACGACATCAAAACTATTCGATCAAGATCGTTGATAAAAATATCAATGGTATAAAAAAGAAGCAAATTTATCGTATAGGTATGCTAAACAGTTCGCAAATTAGCGATTAAAATCAAAACAATGGGGAGTTACTGAAAATCAATCAAACTTCGCACTCTGTCCGTCGGCTTACCCCCGTAGTAACCTCAACACCACGGAACTTAAAATTTATTTTGTTACTGTAATATTTAACTACGACTGAAAATTCTAGCATAAAAATAGAATAGAAATTCTAGAAAAAAGAATACGTATTAATACTGTTCATATTAAAGTAATGGGTTTTAACTAGAAAAAAAAAACAGTCAGTCCTGATGGCAGGGCCGGATACACGAGTATAAAAATACACACCTACAGCTTGTAGCTAGGTCACTGTATTCGTAAGTATACTCACACTGTAAATTTAATTGGAAAAAATTCCAGTAACAACAAATTTCTGCTTCTGAGTAGCTACTTATTTACGATGACAGACAATCATTGGAAAGCTATTTCAACTTCATAATGAAAACCCAAAACAATAAAACACTCAATTTAACAGTTAACTGAAATGAAATTTTTGTTGTAGTCCACTTACTTGAAAATAGCTGCGTATTTTTTTAACGCCTGGAGTACACAACTAACCGTATTTTTTCTTTCCAGATCACTTGAATACCTGAAGTGAGTGCGGTTCTAATTTCAAGTTTTACTCTTAAAAAATTCTGACGATTCATCGACAGCAATAATGCTTATTATTAACAGGAAATTTACAGATCCTTTTTCCATGTGTAATAACAGTTCTAACGTTCAAGACAACTTTATCATACCAATTCCAATACTTCAGTCACCACAAAACATGAAGCTCACAGCGACATAATTTAGCGTTGTTACACGAACAAATTTCCGAGAAGTACTACTCACTCAACGAGTGCGTCGCAGATGTAATCTCGCGTTCACCGTTAACTTCGTTCTTGTGAAAACCTCCTCGCGCGCAGCTCCACGGCGGGGCGGGCTCGGGGGCAGCACCGCATGTTCCCTTGCAGGCTAATGATGATAGCATTGAAATTACTGGGCTCTGGCAGCGGTCTTTCATGGCAGCAGTTCTCTCATGCTGTAAAATCCGGCTGCGATTTTTTATGGAAAATTTAAAAATTTCAGCAATAAAATGAGGTAAACATTCGCATGAATTTACTTTTACGAAGTTTATTGTGTTCATTCAGCAGCTGCCTGCACTGCAAATAAACCGTCAGACAAACTCTGTCAAAGACCGAAGTTGCGGGTCTCGAACAGCGCCCACGGCAAGTATGGTAAGTCTTCTGTTACACTTGCAGGTCTAGGCTCACTTCGGATGTATTGTACCTAGCTACATGGCAATCCGATTAAATTTATTTGAAATACTTGCGTATTCATCCCATTGAGCATTGTTCTAAATTTGAAACAGATTATGTTGCTTAATATTACTCATAAAAATGAAATTTAAAGTCAAGTGATTGTTTAGAGCGATTTATAGGACTGTCAAGCAGGACGTTCGTATTTTAAGCATGTAGTAGTTACTGAAGGTCTGAGGACTGTTCTTGGAATACCGAAATGAGACACCTAAGTTTTCATCCTCCAACCGTGTACGCAGGTGAGAGGACATGACTTTCGAAATGGGAGCACCAATTTAAATTAAAATCGTTGTCTAACTGAACGACGTGCTTACGATATCAAAAACGAAAGACAATTAAGAAAAATCTTGCTATTCACTAAACTGCAATGAATGTTTTCTGATTACCATAGAGCGTGTCAATAGATTCGACTCCCAAAAATTATTATCTCCAAGCACAATTAAATTAGCAAAAACGACATAAGTCTCCCTCTCAATAAGACTGACCATCTGCTTCATTTAATTATGAATGAATTACGCAACCAAAAAGCCAATTCGATCATGTAAGCCAGGTGAGTTTCCTACCCTACCACGGTAAATGATTCAGTTTTTGGTAATTAATCTTTCTAGCATGGTGGGAGGCTGTTTGTTGCCTAGCGTTTCTATGGAGTTCTTTAGCAAACTCATGACAAGAATAGAGCCTATGTTCAATATTCGCACATTTAAAATAATACTTTGCAACAAAAATGAACAGGAGCCATCATTCATTCAACAGAATTTAGATTAGATACATAGATTAGAATAGAACTGCTATCGAAGCACCGGATAAGATAATCAAAGAGATCTTCTTTATAAATTATTTATTGCCTCACACACACACACACACACACACACTAAGGCAACTAAGCTAATTACTAAGCTAATAAGAGCCTCTCTATACAGTTCGGTTCTATAGCTTGGGTTGCTACATTGTTTACTCAATTGAAACTCTATCATAAATATTCTTTCTCTCAAGGTTTCAGTGAAGTACGTATTAAAATAAAAATTTGTTCTACCCACATTTTAACAAACATACGAGTAAACAGTCAGAAGAATGAAAGTGGCCTAGCTATGATAACATAAAAACGTTCATAAATTCACAACGTCCTCATGCGACCGCTGTCAAAAATCCTCTGAGGCCGCGTAGATTGTCCAGTATCGCGCATCTGATGCGGTTACTGACCACAAATTCGGCTTCGATAATAACAAGCCAGGGCCAATTTTGGCTCGGTACTATAGAGTCAGGAGGCACAGCTGCAGCAGGTGAATGCAAGGCACCGGACGGCAGGCTGCAGCAATGCACCCAACACAAAGGGGTCCTAGCGGTGGAATTTGAGCAAAAATTTGGATGAATGTCGCACAGCGAAAGTCGCACAGCGAAAGCGAACTGCTTAGCCAACCTTGCATCACGTGAACTATCTGTGCGTCAAGTCTAGTCATCACATATTTGGAGAATAGCGGATATATTCCAGAGATTTTATGAACGCTTAAAAAGAACATTATCCACTTGCCACTAACCTGATCAAAAACCTGAGCACCATGTACGTCGAGTGTGGCGTCATCATTAAGAATCGTCAGGAATACTCGCGTGGCTAAAATTCACCATTACAACATAAAATATTCAAACACTCACTAGGCGCGACTAAATCCATCATTCAATCTCTTACCCGGTGAAGATTTTTTATGAGCAATTCCTACGACTTTGATTACGGAAAAATAGCCAAGGATTTTCAAAATGAACATCAATTAATTTTTTTGTTTATCATCTTAGTGTCGAAACGATACATTATTGAAGCTGCTTTCTATACTATATTCCCTTATAAGCCTTTTGATTTCGATGAATTTATTTTGTTTCATCCCAATGAAATGAGCTAATTTTTCACTACTTCCTCCGACAAGATAGCTAAATAACTCACGAGTCACTAATTGGATGCCGTATTAATGTCATCAGTTAACGCAACAGTTTAATTATGGAGCGTTCTTACAGGTCGGGGAACTTATTGGCTGCTTTGAATGTATTATCAATGGAATTGTATGGTGCTATTAAGGGAAACTGTCTTCGTTACATTAAAGGCAAATACAATCATGTCCGACTGTCTTCGCGTTTTATAGCATAGGGAAAATTTTTAGCATCTCTTGATACTTTAATGGAAGTGCTTTTCATTTGAGACTGACACCTGTAAAGGAAGTAATGCACAGGTTTTCATTTGAAAGTTAACTTGGTGTGTTTTAAATACTTTATCGAAGACTTTCGCAGTTATTATTAAAGGTAAATGTGGAAATTTAATAGCTGTTACCGAGCGGTTTCCAAAATTGAGACTGCAGTCTGAATTTCTGCAGTGCGTATACCTCACTAATTTGTATATAATTATTTCCTCCGTTCTGGATTGCACTTTTAGCTTCAATGATTTTTTGTATAATGTATTTATGCTTTGAACTAATTTACCGAATCTAATCAATTCACACGTTATGTATACGTTTCGCACAATTATATTTGATATATTTTGGTCTTAACCTCATGCAAGTAAGTTTGCTTTCTTCTGCTCAGTTCTTCAATTTCTCCTACTCGAAAACAACGAATATTGTTTTTTCAATATAGGGTGCACACTCATTTAGATTAGATTGAATGAGTTAGTTTCAGCCTTCTTAATAGCATTAAAGGGGTTCCCAAAAGAGGAAAGAAGAAGGCAGTATTTAGTATGGAATCAAGTAAACAGAGAATCTATGCACGACAGATATCTCCACATCTTACACACAATACACAATAACATAGAAAGCAGTACATGGAATAAGAAAAAAATTGAAAAGGAGAGGAACAAGTGCTCGAGCTGAAAAAAGTCCGTGAAGATCAAAACTCCCATAATAAATCAATAAAATAAAGGCCTACCTAGCCTTCAGCTCGGGACCTCGCATCTTTCTATGAAAGCGGCAATCCCCATTGATTCAATAGTTGTACTCTCCAGAGGGGACACATGCATCTTAGATGGAAGTAAAATTATCTAGGAGCATTGAAACGTATGTTTCAACCTCATCGGATTTCGTTATGCTTCGCAATTTGGAGGACAATTGTATTTCTTGAAATAGTTCGGGTGAGTGGTAACTCTTCAGAGGATAGGCTACATAACTATAAATCCGCGTTTCTTTCGCAATATTACTTTGCCATTCCATTGAGTAGTACTCAGAAAAAGAGGGTGATTCATCAGGCCTGCGTTATGCTTTAGGGTTTTTCGCGTCAGCCAGATCGAGTGGCGTTTCAGAAACTTTAGTAACCTAAGTTGTTTTTTAGGCCATTTGGGATTTAAGTTTTTGCTATACCTAGTATGTCATTTTTTACTCGTTACACCTGCGTTAGAATCTCCAGAATCAAAGAAGGACCTCTTGGTTGCTGTTATATCCTAGTTAGTCACGTGAGTTGATTCTTGGACCATTTTGAATAAGATAAGTTTGGACAATACCTCGCATGACTGGTGTTCAGTTCATTAAGTCTTCGTTAAAGTCTCCAAACGCGGAGAAATAATTATTTGAAGTTGTACCCAATCCACTATTTAAAAATATACAGTTGTTGCTTGCTTGGTTGATCCGTCTCTCTGTCCCGCCTTTAAGGATTTCCGTCGGGGCAATATTGCTTTCAGGAGGGATGTGCTTAATGACCGTATCTGTGATACGACCTGATAACATAATTCATGTGCTTTATCAAACATTATTGAATCCCGTCATTTTTGACATGCCATGAAAGTAGTGAAGGCGTCGATGGGTGCCTTTTAAGGCTGCCAATGATGATGGATTTAAGTTCATTCTTTTAGAATTTGAGCTAAACTATTTTTCCGCATTCACAAAATTTATTCGCAAGAAAGTGGGAAGCTCAATATACGTCAATCATGAAAATACATGATCCACTACCTCTGATACTTAAAACGGTACAACACGTTACTTGGAATATTGAGTTCGTGAATGGAACTATAACGTGGATAAGTACATTATAAGACGTCAATTCCTACAGTAACCAACATTGCTCTCATTTGATTTCATTTTTCTAAGAGGCTACGTGTTTTACTTTGATATGACCTAGCTAAAGTTACGAATTTACAAGAGAAACCGAAATTGTTCAGTGGTGAGGAGGATTTTGTGTTTTCATCTATCGTGTTGCATTGGTGTTGGTACTGTCACGATTGAAAGTTTTTAGCTTGGTAACATTATTTAGTCATTGAGTTGACTCGAGTACAATAGAATTGGTGCTTTGTTTACAGACGAGGCGCTGCAGGTCATACATTCAATGGACCCCCGTTGGAGGAATATTAGTCAACAAATTTGAAAGCGAGAGGTCAACTGTCTACCAAATTCCTAAATTGTATTAATCGAAAACGTGCATTGGTTTACAGGTAGCGTTTGAAATGATTCGTAGCAAAATGGAAATATTAGTTTTCGATGTATATTGTTCATCGTCACGAGAGGTCGTCCTTCGGTCTATAAATTTAGAGCACAGGTTTTTGTTCGCTAAGCTTTGTTCTGAGCTGAACTTAACGTTGAACTGATCTCTACTTCTGTATCTCCTGTGGTAAATAAATTGTTTAAATTGTTTAAATTGTTTAAATCTCAAATCCGCTTATGTAAATATATGATTAGGGTAAGAAATTTGCACTTAGGGCGAGTTAAACGGTGAAAAATACACGGATATAGGTGAAGTAACTTCAAAAATAATGAGGCGAAGATATGAAAAAAGAAAAATCATAGGACCTCACCGAGCCAAAGTCGATCAGTTTCAGGATAGAGAGATAACTGCACCGTAATGAATTATTTCAATAACTCTTGGTCGAATGAAAAGCACACTCGAACAGTAACTTTCTCAGCAAAGAACAAATCAAAACAGAAGACAAAAAATAAACCTAAAACCAATTTGAGCCAGAAGACGGGTTACCTTCGGTGCAATGCGTCTCAGCCCATATCCCGCGGGGCGAATTCCCGATCGAACACAGGTACTAAAATCAATGAGACTTATCTATAAAAAAGTTGACACCTAAATCATGGGCTGCTACAGCGCTGCAGTAGAACGCTGCATTGAAGGGAGTTTGCAATAAAAGAACAACGACCCCACTTAACGGCTGCAGGTAAACGCAGGTACTAGTTCTTCGAGACAAAAGCCTCCTGTACGCCATGACAGCTACTACGCCAGCATGAAAAATAGTAAACAAAGAATGCGTCAAAGATATTCAATGAAGGCAAGGAAAAAGTTTACAAAATGTAGTTCAGTAGAAAGAAACATAACCGGAAAAATTCAATACACTCCAAACTATACCGCGCGATTAGCAAAAATACACGCATTCAAAAGAAAAATTAGATGAATGACATTGCAAGGAGCGGTAAAATAAAATGATAAAAATAAGAACCATCAAAAGTAAAACCTTATCGGAACATAAGCCCACACTCTGCGAAGAAGTGACTTGCTGAGCGGATGAAGATGCTTTGAAAACTTTGGCAAATAAAATTATGAAATAAATTCCCAGATGCTGGAAAGCAGTCGAGTCTACCAAAATAAATTTATTCTTTGATTGTATCGATATTAATATTCACGACAATATAATCAAACCACACTCACGAATTACAAAAGGAGAACAGTTTCAATGGGAAAGCGAGGGAAGTTAGTAACCTGTTAGCAACTTCCGATAAAAACGAAAAGTCAAGCACAGCAAGCGCACATGACAAAATTTTTTGATTCGTACGCTACACAATTTGACAAAACGTAGTGAAGACACTGCAAACGAAACGAAAAGCAATGCAATCATCCGAAAGCTTGGCTTCCTGGGGGCGCCATCGGCTCTTGTTGGGTCTGTCGCACGCCTCTTGACTTCCGGTGAACATGTTCTCTGCTGTCGCTGGTTATTTTTTTTTTTAAACCTGAGTTCCTGACAATATGCCACCCCCTACCGAAGCAATGCTAAATGACCAAGCAGAATATGCTAAGATAAATTTATTCCTTAAATTTCAGATTCAGACCGCACTTGAAGTCAGTAGCATTTGGATATTTAGTAAAATTATTTCCATACATACATTATACTTCTCATGGAATTCCTTTCCTCATTTTATGCCATGGTTACTTGAACAGCTTAGAAGCAGTAGGAGTAAGGAAAATGCTATTACGTAATTTCTAATTCACCGTAAATATTTGTGACCGATCTCAATTTTGCTAAATAAAAGACCTAAATGCATCTGCGCTGAGTATTTTAAGCCAAATTTACATATTGGAGATGATTACATAGGAATTTGATAAATCGATCTTGAATACCGCTGTACATACCAGTTCAAAGAAGAGGCAAAGAATATGCTAAGAAATAGCAGCATTGGTGTAAAATATCTCCTTCACACGTAAAAAAACATGCACAGGTTTTCAGGTGAATCCGTACACATTTAAAACTCCTCGTATGGAACATTTGTTTTAGGATGTCCTATATTAAGAAACTTTTAAAAGCCAATATGTTGGCATGTATCTCATGTGACAACTTGGAAATACACATTTTTTCTTTTCTTTCTTTTAAAAAACGTTTGTTATTCTGATCCTTCGGAAAGTTGGCAAAACTTAAGGGTATCAGTTATGCTTAGTTATCTATGAACACGGTAATTAACATTTCGAGTTCGTTGGCACAGCATTACACAATGGAGCAGTTGAAGGGTTCAGCTGTGAACTTCGTCACGCGGGTAAAAGCTCAGCCATTATTGCAAAATCCCTACGGCATCCTGGACAGTTTACGGTGCCCTAAGCGTTTTGACAAATTTAACTAAGATTGCAGAGCCACCCACATGCCAAGGAACAAATACAATTCGCGAACCACGCTTTCTAGCCGGCTCAGAAAAAACTAGTCTAGGCCAATCCAACCGTATTATTATCGATAATGGCCAAAAAAAGGCTCGTCAGCATCACGACAATTCATAAAGCAGTCTAAGACCTTGGTTTAACCTTTCATGAACAAGGTAGGAGGCATCTCTTAACCAATACGATGAGAGAAGTACGTTTGGAAAGGTGCAAGAAAGCTTTGAACTATTTTAAAATTAACGGATTTGACTTACAAGTTCTTTACTCATGATAGCATTGCTAAAATTGATAGAGCTTGTAATAGACATGACGATTCCTGGGTCGGCTCTTCGAGCGCTGACTTTCAACTCACGATAGGTGCAAAGAAACTAGCTAGCGTCGTGGCCCTCAGCGTGGTTCCGAGTGAGGGTGACGTCTTTACTCACCTCTTCGCCAGCAACGAAAAAGTGATTTCCGAATTCTACTGCAACGTCTTACGAGCATACATCATTCTCTGGATGCAAGCCAAGGCTTCAAATACGAAATTCATACTCCAAAATGATTCGGCTCCTGCTCACATGGGGAGTAATACTGCTATTCTGGGAGTAAGACGTTTCTCCAACCAACTCGCCTGACCTAAACCCAACAAATAATTATTTTTGGCCGAACATTGAGACCACAGCTTGCATAAAGTTCCATAACGCCGTCACTGATTTTAATAAAGCCAACATTAAGGCCGTAGAGTCGTTGGAATAGGCAGAAGTATTTTGCGCAGCCAAGGCGGTAATATCAAATAAGAGTTTTGTTCCTCGTGTCTGCTCAATAAACTGCCTTAATTTCAAAATCATAGTTTCATTTTCTATCGAGTTATCAGGATTTAAGTGAAGAAAGAGAAAATGGCCAAATTTGTCTGAAAGACCCTGTACTAATAACTGCTACGTAGGACTTGCATTCCTACTTTGCTCAGAGTAATATATCAAAGCATAATTACACAACAAGATGGAAGCACGGACACTAAAGCTGCATTTAGAGGCCCAAAGATTTATGTCACTGAAACCTGAACGCGGAAAAAAGTCCTAAAAATTATGGTATTGGAGGAAAAAGCTGAAATGTTCCGCTCGTGTTCTTTGCAGCGGATAAAAGGGGGTTAAAATTAAAAAGACTAAAAAAGAAAAAGAATTAAAAAAGACTTGACCTCCAAAATAAGTTTTCAGCAGTAAAACGGGACAAAATTTTGAAGTAGTGCAAGGAAGAAAATCGAACGACTTAAAAACTCTGTTCTTCATGGACCTTGAATTCAAGGCATAAGATAAAGTATATAAAATTTTCGTTCCACAAGATCCTGATCTTTCTCGAGACGAGTATTTTTTTCTCTATTCAGGATTGGTAAAAATTTGGAATTTTCAAAAAAAGCTCAACCCAGCCACGAATTATTAGATATTATTGGGTTTGTATTTTTTGCTCAGAACTGTTTCAATTTCTTGATCCCATGACTGACCCTTGTTACCAAAGTATGTAAGAAGATGAAACAAAGTATGATAGCAGGAGGGATGAAGGCACATTATTTGAGCATAACTTCCGACCATCAAATATGCGAGCAAATACCAGGGGCCTGTTAAGCATATCTTATAAAAATTTCAGAGGAAGCTCACCAGAAACCTTTATCAGGGTATTTCGATTTTAGAGTGAACAAATATTTCATTCAGATTATGAAAACACAACTAAAGATCGGCATACCTGATTAATCTCAAGTCTAAATACACTTTATCCACAGAGATCCATTGTTTTCTTCCTCACACCTCAAGTGACTGAATTCAATTTCCGAAATTCACAGAAACTCACTATGCGCGGAAAACAGCTGAAAATACTGATGCTTCCGATGTTGAAGTTTAACCCTTAAACGTCCCAAGAACCGCATTGCCTCTCCCGAAAATGGCCTTGATATGTATAGAAATTTTTGTAAAACTTATTCCCTAACGTCTTCC
Source organism: Morinoia aosen (assembly GCA_030386875.1). Lineage (NCBI taxonomy): Eukaryota > Metazoa > Arthropoda > Malacostraca > Amphipoda > Talitridae > Morinoia > Morinoia aosen. The sequence continues at coordinate 60,651,930 of CM059562.1, forward strand.
TTGAAGTTCATTGCCGTGTGACAGTTCCTTCCTCTCATTGATGTCGGTGACGACATGAAGCCAGAGCCAGTCGAATGCCGGCGGTTGTGATGACGATAATGTGAGTAAAAAAGGCAGACATTACAGGGTTAAGTTGCTCGCACTTAATTTACTACACCAGCAGACACAGCCCATCCAAATCGATGGCATTCGATTATGTCCGAAACGCATTTGTGTCAACAAATTAGGTTGTTAATAAGCGGGTGCTAGTGTACAACAATATTCGGTAATGTTCCATAGAGGACGTTAATTATTTATCTTAATTGATAGATTAAACAAAATTAGAATAAGAATACTCCCCAGTCAATTTAACACCCGGAAGCGTCCGATGAACAAATTTGGAGACACACACTTCATAGTCTCTTTGATTTGCCTACATAACCCTTATGATATTGACACTTGAGATATATTGTAAATTTGTTCAAACAAGATTAGATTAGATTATTAGTTAGTTTAAGCCTCGCTATCCGCAACAAAGGCGATTTAAAGAGAGGAAGGAAGAAGGCACCATTTAGTATGGAGTAAAGGGAACGTGGAATCTATGCAGAAAGGGCACAGAAACAGTAAGATGAGAAAGAAGTTCATGAAACAAGAAAAAAGTTGAAGAAGAAAGTAGTAGGTGCTGAAAAACAAGACAGCAGTGAACCGAAAAAAGATGGTCCGTAACAAAATAAAAACCTATTCTATTTCAACAAAAATAAAGCCTACCTAACCTTTAGCTCAGGCCCTTACCTAGTACCCCTGGGAGCGCTAATTCCCATAGATACAATAGTTGTATCCCCCTGAGGGGATTTGTTCAAACAATTCTCAGGATTCAAATATGTCAGCGAGGTAGAGAAACCATCGCATAGTTCTTATAGTAATTTGGTATACTCTGTAACATATGAGAATAAAACCTGAATGAATGTTGTAGAGCTAACGTAGGTATGAAAAATAGTTTGGCGTTCCTCAATTAGCTGATGGATATAGTTTAGAAAATCAAAACACAACTCTATGATTGAAAAACACTCATATTTTATTTCTATTAAGTAATTTTTTCTATCGTTTAAGTTGAGTTATATTGAGTGGATTTTTCAAAATCAACGTATCTAATTTTTTTGTAATTCTGTGCGCGGCAAGATTACCTGATCGGGATTTTTTGCAATAAAATTTCCAGTCTTGGGTTTTGTGATTCAACTTCATAAGAAAACCGCCAAAGCTTGAGAATTTTGGTCAGAAAAAAGCCAATCCAGCACCCGCGTTCATACTTTAATTAGTTCTCATTAAACGTGGCGGCAAACCAGATAATCGTCCTCCAGCAAACGAGATTTCGCGGCGCTACACGCAGGACCGATCGCGCAGGGTAATCAATTATTAATTCATCAGTCTATTACGTCATGAGTTGAGGACCAGAGAGATTTTTCCCAACAAAGTTTCATCTACACGCATCGATAAAGCAACATACAATCGACCTGACTAACATGATTGCAGCTAATGGGGCCAGCAGTAATATTGAATAGCGGTACAATAGAAAATCAATTAGCAAAAACGCTTCCAATTGTTCAAATTTGCTCGTTAAAATTAGAAGATCTGTCTTTGCGTAAATCCTCACTGACAATCCATTAACCGAAAGTATCGTTGAATAAAATATCAGCTCCATGTGGGCTTGTTAACAACTTGTCGGCAGAGAATCAGAGTCAGTCGAGTTCGTTCAGCTCAACTACATGTGATCAGACTTGATTGGGTTCTAATGTATTACGTTGCTATCTAAATCTGTAACAAATTTGGCTACGACTCTATGCGTTACACAGGAAAGATGAACAAAAGGCACTAATAAACTTTTAATTTACTTCGTACACGAGGCCTACGCTCGCAGATAAGAACTAATGAAGCAACAGGGCATGAGCCTGCCAGCAAAGCAGCGGCCGACTGGCAACATGAAGTATGTGCCCCAAGTTTCACTCCTTATGAGCGCCTTATCGGTTCATCTACGGCGCCTCGTATAAGGAGAGGCGCGTGCGTGTGAAGCTAAGAGCGATCATTTGCGGGCATGTCGGACTACACGCACTTGTGTGTGAGTCCTGGGCCTCCTACACGCTCTCTGCGTAACGTAACGTCCAGGGGCTCCGACACGCGCGTCTGCACCGTGGGGGAGCTCATAAATATTGCACGTCCGCTCACTGGTGAGCAGTTCCGACTGCTGCGCAAAATAAACACGTGTGTCCACTCAAATGTGGCTTGAAATCGTACGACAGAGATCACAAGATATTTCTCAAACAATTCTCTGTAAGTTGTGGAGAAAGATTAGACTAGATGTTAGTTTAACATATTGACTGCGATGGATTAAGTTAAAGTTCAGTTTTTAACTCAAATTTAAATTCACAAGTTTTTAGAAATTTTATAAATACCGAACATTAACTGGATCTATTAAATACCGTAAATTTTAACAGATTCTAAAAACTTTTTCAAACGACCCATCAGTGGGTCATTTCGCAGCAGGAAAGACTTGAGCACGACTCACCGGTGAGTGTATCGCAGTCAATGTGTTATGGCTCTCTAACCACTAAAGAAAACGTTCCGAAGAGAGGAAGGAGAAAGGCACCATTTAATATGAAGATGAGGGAACGCAGAATCTATGCAGATGGGGCAAAGGAAGAGTAAGTTGAGAAAGAAGTTTTTAAAAAAAAGATAAATGTTGAAGAAGAAAGTAGTTAGAAATGAGAAACAGGACAGCAGTGAACCGAAAAAGGTGGTCCTTAACTTAAAAAAAAAACATTTTATTTCGACAAAATAAAGGCCTACCTAAATCTCAGCTCGGGGCCTTACACATTTTCCCATACGTATTGTTTTATCATCCTGAGGGGAGTTGTAGCGAAACTGGTGGGACAAATGTAACAGACTGAAATCCCATTTTTACGTCGTCCACAATGACGTATTCCGGTGTTCGCTACCAAAGTCACACAGACTCGTCAAAAAAACATCGTTTGTACCAGAATCATTGTGTAGCGTATTGTACAGTGAATGAAAACTCATAGATTAGCTTAGATTATTAGTGAGTTTAAGCCTCCCTATCCTCAACAAATGAGATCCAAAGAGAGGAAGAAGGCACCGTATAGTATGGAGTTAAGGGAACGCGGAATCTATGCAGAAAGGGCATAGAAACAGTAAGATGAGAAAGAATTTCATGAAACAAGATCAAAGTTGAAGAAGAAAGTAGTAGGTGCTGAAAAACAGGACAGGAGTGAACCGAAAAAAGATGGTCCGTAACAAAACAAAAACCTATTCTATTTTAACAAAAATAAAGCCTACCTAACCTTTAGCTCGGGCCCACACATATAGTACTAGTCCCCCTGGTAGCGTTGATTTCCATAGATACAATAGTTGTATCCCCCAGAGGGACTGAACACTCATAGAACACTTTAATCTAAAGTAGTGCTTGAAGACTTGGAAATCGCTGCTGTAGGGAATAGTAATACCTTCAGGATCCTAATCCTAATAAAGAACACTTTCCAAAAGTACAAAATTTGCAGTTGAAAAAACACGCGCGCGTATAAATTTGAATTAACTCACAGCTTCCGAGTTAACTTTTCTGAGCTAATTTTTCTGGTAGAATTAAGCTCATTAACTGTTTAAGCTCAGCTATGAGTTATACAATATATTTATCGACACAATTTGCCGCTAGTAAGTGACCATATATATGAGTATATAACAGTAGTCTTGAACAAATAAGGTTCGAACCAGTCGCTCAAATACGAATACGCTTGAGCGTTCAGGAAGGAAAATAAACAGCAAAATATGAAATAGCAAAGGTGGCTTTTCAATTAACATGCTTTGCGTATCATTATAGAATTGATCTTCAATAACTCTAGTATGCTATAAAATGGAGTCATTAAAACAATATTTTTGTTTGCATCACAGGGAACGATTTAGGTTTCACTCACAGCTGGGCAAAACCAAGACTAAACTTGTAAACTGAGTTCACGTAAAATTTCTTCCATGAACTCACATTTAAAGCAAACCTGGAGAGCCATACACTACGATAACGAATAACAATTATGCATAACTCGCATAATTCACATGAGGGCAAGAGCTGCGAATCTGCTGGAGCAAGATTACAAGATTGTTTTCCTTACAAAATTCTGGTATTCATTCTTCAGTAATATTCGCCCTGGTGAAAATTTAGCCTATCGGCTGCTAGACGCTGAATAGTCTGTCTGTACAGCTCTGCTGTTTATTATAAAAAAATTTTACATGATCAGAAAAACACACTAGCAACTCTGAACTGCATCCTCCATACAACCCTGAAACACTCTCTTACCAAAACACAAGTGTAACCTCAAAACGCAACTGCAGATAAATATAAGCACGAAAGTTCTGACCGTCGATTGTTTTTACTGATACCGATAGTGAGACTCGGGTCACTAGCGCGTTTTGATAAATTGAGCACAACAGTGGTAGCTTTCTGGCATAAATTCACTCTGGTAATAGATTCAAGACCAAATTGTGAAAGACTCAGCATAAGCAGTATAAAGATATTTCGATTGAAGAGGGATAATACTGGTAAAACTTTCAAGGATATTAATCCCACACGAGTAAAACTATGAAATATACAACATGAAGCATCGGAAAATGAGGATGATTTTCTCCTAAATTTCCATTAGGACATGCTTTTTAACAATGCTGAAGATCTTCGCCACAAAACAATCTTAGCCTGGCCGGCTACAAAAGGAAAGTCTATTACCTTGCAATGCAGCTGAAAGCGAGTAGTATTTGTTTAACCAGGTGCATCTGATGCACGTAGAGGCCTGCTCCAAATAAACAGTTCACAAGAAACAACTTCAGCAAGAACACTGCCCTCAAAACGCACCACATTTTTATTAAAGCATGTCGAACCGATATCGGGGCGTAGCTGCGCACCCATCACATGCATGGAAGATGACTACGCTGATCTACTGTGTGGGTCAGCGAGCGGTCCATTGTATCAGTGCCAGTTGTAGAGCCGTGCAATTTTATGGAAACTCAAATTATATTGATTGCACAAGGCTTTTCTATGCTCAGTAACAACCGAAACAATTTTGCGAAACATTTTCTACGTTCAATACTAAAATTGAAAGTTCAATCTTGAAAGGGATGAAAAAAGAGCCATACATATTCAGAAGATGGGATTATATGAACACGATGAAATATTGCAATGGTACGGAAAAGGGTTGGGTTTGACCTACGGTCATTGACCATTGACCTCACGACAAAAGTAATTGAAACGTTTGAAGTTTCTTCGTTGAATCAAAAAACGCTAAAAATACTTGACAAAAAAACAAAAACTTGAGAGATTCTGTGCTCCAACAACATGGATTCCACTGCAATAACACACGTAATAAAAAATGCAGGTTTCTAATATTTTGACACACGAAATTAAACCGATGTTCCACATTTCAGAGTGAATGACAACATTACCTGAAGTGAACTAAAAAATGTATGCAATTAGAATTGAACCGATAAACACATAAATAATTTATTTTTCCTTCACGCTAAAGAAGTGATGTATATGTTTCACCTTAAATGCTTATATTTCACACACGATTATCATTTCCATAATATACTTATAAATATTTGACTAGGAATCTGATGTTTAGGAAATAGTGTAAAATATGAACTGTGCCTTTTCCCACAACAACTTACCTAGGGTAATAACAATGAAACTTCTCGAGAACAAAATTAGATTAGATAAATTTGTTTTAGCCTTCCTAACGAAAAAAGGCGCCTCAAACAAAGGGAGGAGGAAGGCACTATTTTGAGTGGAATTTAGGGAACAGGAATCAATACACAAAGAGCTTGGGTTGAGTTGAGGAAGAAGTGAGCGAAACGAGATAAAAGTTGAAAAGGAAAGTAGTAAGAACTGAAAAACAAGACAGCAGTGAGCCAAAAAAGATGGTCCGTTAAAACAAAATTCTATTCAATTTTTACAAAAGAAGGGCTTATGTAACTTTCAATTCGGGACCTCTCATTTTGCTCCTGAGAGTACCAATTCCCTCAGATACAACAGTTATAAATATAAATATAACGAGTAGGAAGAAAATAATATCCGAGGGAAGAAGGCTAGCTTGGACAATGTTCGTTTTGCATCATAAAAAAGTGAAACACAGATGAAGCACCAGCGACACTCCACATAGCCACATTAAAGCATGTCATGTCCACACTAGAGGAAAAAACAGCAGGAATGGGACATGTCTAGCATGGTTATAATCAGAGCATAATAGTCTCCTACCACACGCTTTTGTGATACGAGCATTTGGACAAAATGCAAAGGAGCGCAGATAACCGCAGATAACCAAGACACAGAGACGAGACACACACACAGACAGTATAGCTTTCAGTTCCCCTGACGTTCAGGACTTCTACATATTTCCAACATACGAGTCGCCACGGAATGCTGAGTGAAAGTTATTTTCAGCGTGTCTTGCATCCGGTAGACGGAGACAGACGAAGTCCGCACCAGTTATCCAGGCGAATAAAAGCCAAGCTTCAACATTGATTCTGACGCTGATGTTATGAATAGTAAGCTGTATTATTTTATGATAAACTTTTAGCGCTTTCGAACCTGCTCGTGGTAGGCTTTCAGGCCACATTTTGGAGCACACGTAAAGACGATTGATAGAGTGATACGATATGTTGCGCACACGGGAAGTTAAAAGAGCAAGAATTTGTTTCGCACACAACGGTATCATTGCCATCAAATTTGCCGTAATAATTTCAACAGCTTGAACCTTGTTCTTCTCGACTCTATGTATTGACATCGCGCAGACAAAATACAAAGATAAATTATGATCAGAATGAAACCACGAGATTCTCCTGTAATTGGGGTTGCTGAATGAGCGATAGATGCAGCTACAGTGCTGGCATACTTCTGAGGAGAGCCAAGTCTACAAACTACGCGGTGTGCTTACGAGGATGCTTTCATTCAACATATTCTCCGTGAGATCAAAACTCGTCAGCGCTTGTCAAATCCCCTTTAGCACTCATTAAGCTCTTTACGTGATCCATCATAGAATCATCCTCGTCTGTTCAAGGGTTGCCAGATCTGTCACTTTCGAGCCATGGTTATCAAATTTTGCATATTTCTTAATAAAACTTCACGATAAAAATAACTCAGTCCCTGGAGACTCTCCAGGTTTTCATATTTTGTTCGAAGACAGTCAGGCTTGAAAACTTGGTCTCAAAAGTCAAACTTTCCACAGCGCTGAGCGCCAAAACACACTGTGACTCTAAAATAGCAGGTCTTGCGTAGACACGCTGACACAAGCCGCCGCACAATGCATGACCGCTTTGTGATTATGCCATTCGGAACACATGCATTACAACAACTCACTGGGAACCGGCACTTTGCAGGTGGTAAACTTTAATTCGAATCATACGATTAGCTCCTCATCAACACGCACACTAAACTTAACACAATAGCATATTTACCACAATATCACCACCACACCTGCTCACAACACTCGTCAGTGATGAGATCCCCATCCAAATAATGCATCAGGGTTCACCATGTACAAACACTTGGGCAAAGCCATAACCTACAATTGAGCTGGATGCAGTCCACACGAACCAGAAGTATGCGGTGTGAACGCCAAACGCAATGGAAACACAGTCACTCCCACGGTCAGGAAACCATTAGATGTTTCCGAAAATGAACTGGAAAATAGGCGACGATATAATTAGCTCGGCATTTTAGAAATTCGCGATTTAGTCGATACTTGAGCTAAAGAAAATGTGCAAAAGAGTTTTGGAACAATAATCATATAATTATTGCACGGAAATAATATTCAGTATTTGAAAAACATTTCGATACGCGAACACTACTTAAATATTTTTCATGAGACCCATAACTTCATAAGGGGAAGTATAAATTGTGTACTGCAGTTGGCCGATATAAAATGAGCTGATCGCGTGCTAGAAAAGTTTAGGGCTGAACGCAATCAAAAACCCCCTCATAAAAATCTATCGTCCAATGGAGTACAAACTCAAAGCCAGGCTTCGTGGCTGCCACGGTGCACGCTGGGTGGGCCAAGCAGGTAGTGAGTGAAGGCATCCAACCGGGAATAATTCAACGACTTGGCGTCATTTGAGCTTATTCAAACAGAACCAGTTTACAGCGTTTTATAACATTAAATACATAAAAAGCCATCATTTGTTGTGAAATTTTTAGCGCCATTATTTCCTTAATGTTAATTTTCGAAAAAGCATAAACAAACTGCAAAAACAACCTGATCATCACGAAGAAAAAAGAAAAGAAGGCAAATGAGTAATAAAACACTCAAAGTTTTATCCTGATTTGTACACACGTTTCTCAAAAAATGGTGAATGAGACTATGAACGGTAAATGATGTCATACAGATGAAAAATCGAACTATATGAGTTCATTTCTTACAATCGGTCTTTCAAACAAATAATCACGCACAAGCGCTCTGTAATATGGGATAGTTTTAGGAATCTTTTACTTCACTCTCGACGTTTTATGAGCGTCGAGAGTGGTGATACTAGAATAAAAGCGTTATACTAACTTGTTTAGCTGTAGTTCCGCATTAATTACTTCATTTAAACTGCAAAATTTAAATTTGTGGTTGTTTCATGTTGGCCATATTCTCGCCAGCAGAACACTCTAATTCTGTGAGTGATTATTGCACTAAATACCGAAAGCAATAGTCATACTTTCGTTGCTCTTTTGATACAAATTACACCGTTTGATGTTCGCTGAACAGATGTTAAAAACACGAGCTTAAAATGCAGAGAGCGTTTACAGCAGTTCGCTGTTTTCAACTCACTAGTGTTCACTGAGTTTATGATTGATGACGACCGACCTACAACGCTGATACGCTGTTCTAAATCACCAGTCCAACGTTGGGAACCTGAACAATTTTGGATTCAGCTGTTGTCGACCCACCAACATCATACGCATGTGTAGATTTTAGGTCACAATGAACAATCGAAAGTAACTCGGTGATCAAACGAAAAAACTATGAAACTGTACCTCTACGGTTTAAATTATTCATTAAAATTCAAGGGAGATGTTTCACATCGAAAGCTATAAAAATGAAGTTTGACATAGGATACCAAACAAGAAACAAAAACAGCCTAAAAAAAAACGCTCGTGAAATCAAAGTATGAAATCTCTGAGTGCAAGTCAACAGTTTAGCGGCTGTAAAAACAAAAGGCAGCCACATGTTGAGCTATACAAAAGAACACCGTATGAGTTACGAGTTCCCACGTCACACAAATCCATAAAACTCTGTCAGTGAATGCCATCGTGACACCGCATTCCGTAAGCATTGTTCACACATTTCTGTTGTCGCGCACCTTTTTATCCAATGCAAACGAAACGAATATTTACGGCTCCAGTGCGAAGGTTCAACGCATAAGCGCCGAGTGTTGCGCTTGTTTTATTTCGCCGTAACCTCGTTTGGCCGAGTTGGTGGTACACCTGTATCAGGCTAGTCGCTTTCATTCAGGAAGTTCTTGCTCGTGCTAATGAAAATGATAACCTTGAATAGATCTATGGTAATTTGTGTCATGAATGGTTCTATGAAACTTAAGTTGAACTTCAATCCATAATAGCTTCAAAAATGATACATTAACGACGCAATTTAATATCGAGTACAGAAAAAAGGTAATTGAAGTTAATTACAAAGGCTAATTTGAGCCTTCTTAAACACAACAAAAGAGTTCCCATGTGAGGAAATTCCATACCAACTGGTGCCTCTACGGAAGGACGAAGGCATCATTTACCATGGAAAGAAGAAAACGGAAAATTTACGCTCTAATTGCATCCCTGCACTCGGCTCAAAGAATTATGAAGATTGAAAGAAGTTGATTATTATTATTGTATAAGAAAGTTTTAGCCTCCCTTAACCACGACAAAGATGTTCCAAGAGAGGAAAGAAGAAGGCACCATTTAGTATGGAGTTGAGGGAACGCGGAATCTATGCACAAAGTGCACAGAAACAGTAAGCTAGGAAAGAAGTTCATGAAACAAGGGAAAAAGTTGAAGAAGAAAGTAGTAGGTGCTGAAAAACAGGACAGCAGTGAACCGAAAAAAGATGGTCCGTAACAAAACAAAAACCTACAAAAACCTATTTTATTACAACAAAAAGGAAGCCTACCTAACCTTTAGCTCAGGCCCTCACATGGTTTGAAAGAAGTTTATAAAATATTGTTGAAAAAGAAGAAGAAAGTAATAAGTGCTTGAAGAAGGACAGTAGTGAACCGAAAAAATGTCCTCAACCAAATAAAATTTAATTAGATTACATAAGTTTGTTCAAGCCTCCCTAACCACAATGAGGGTGTTTCAAAGAGAGGATGGAGGAAGGCTCCATTAAGTGCGGAGTTTAGGCAACGGGGAATTTATACACGAGGGGAATCCATCCATATCTATAGAACTGATTAATTATAAGTTAGTTTTACTCAACCTTTACCATAAAAAAGATGTTTAAAAAGAGGAAGGATGAAGGCCCCATTTAGTACGGAGTTAAGGGACGTGGAGTATCTGCACAAAGGGTGTTCCCTCAAAAGATCCCGTGCGCATGGAAACAGTAAGATACGAAGGAAGGTTGTGAAACAAGATAAAAATTGAAGAATAAATTCAGAGGTGCTGAAAAACAGGACTGCAGCGAACCGAAAAAAGACGGTATTCAGCAAAACAAAAAACAAATTTATTATATCAACAAAAAGAAGGCCTACTTAACTCTTAACTCATGACCTCTTGCCCCCCATGTTATTATTATTATATAAGAAAGTTTTAGCCTCCCTTAACCACGACAAAGATGTTCCAAGAGAGGAAAGAGGACGGCACCATTTAGTATGGAGTTGAGGGAACGCGGAATCTATGCACAAAGTGCACAGAAACAGTAAGCTAGGAAAGAAGTTCATGAAACAAGAAAAAAGTTGAAGAAGAAAGTCGTAGGTGCTGAAAAACAGGACAGCAGTGAACCGAAAAAAGATGGTCCGTAACAAAACAAAAACCTATTTTATTACAACAAAAAGGAAGCCTACCTAACCTTTAGCTCGGGCCCTCACATAGTTCCCCTGGGAGCGCTAATTCCCATAGATACAATAGTTGTATCCCCCTGAGGGATATTTCTGTAGAAACAGAGGGTTAGGAATTAAATTCATGAAGCCAGATAAAAGTTGAAGAAGAAGATAATAGGTGCCGACAAATAGAACAGTGAACAGGAAAAAGATGGTATACAACGAAACAAAAAAGGCTTTATTTCAAGAAAACAAGACTACCTAATCATCAGTTCTGAATCTGACATTATCTTCCTGATAGCGCTATTACAAATAGGTACAAAATTGTCTCCTCCGGACAAAATTTAACGAAAAATAATTTTATTTGAACAAATGAAAAGCCTAACTAACCTTCAATTCTGAACATCACATCTTCTCCTACGCGTGACAATTTTGTTTAAAAACAAAGATCTTATCCTCTAAAACAAGGTTTTCAACTAAGAACCGGTCGAAATTAAAATATATGGTCTAATACAAAACATCCACGGGTTTCTTCATTGAAACCACGAATTTACTAACGAGGTCCTCAAGTGCTTCTAGAAGATAGCGTAAGCTAAGGCAAATGGCGACGTTTCTAACTGAATGCGCCACACCAACACAACAGTTCCAGGGTTTTGATTTTTAATTTAGTTAGATAGCATCATTTGCTATTTTGTCAACAGATACACATATTAACATAAAAAACAAGAAAACTTAGGAAGCCAAGATGAACTGAAATTTCAATGTTTCAAATTACCTAAGCATGCAGAATTCTCAAGAATTTTTTATCACGAGATCAAAATTTGTTACTATATGACGATATTGAATTAATTTTTCACATTGCACAAAAATTTCTGTTCTCTTAGTAGAAATCAAAGTGCAGCGGTGGTGTCAGCAAATATGTTTACTTGAAAATGGGTACCGTTTGTTTCTATCAGGCAAGAGAAGCGCCGGACCAGACTAAAGTATTTGCCTTCCAAGCCGTAAAATTTAGGAATACTTCGATTCCGACAAGAAATTTTTGCACCTTGAGTGACTGAATTACGCTCCCTTCTGTGTCGCCGCTTCGACAATCGTAGCTTCACAACCGACAGGTATTTATTTCTTTTCAAATATCCTTCAGTCGAGACATCGCTCCTATTGAAAAAAATTTGGTTATTTCTCATAGCATTGTGCCCCAGGTACTTTTTAATAAGAGATCGAGTCTATCACGTAATGAAATTTTTACTTTAATTTAATTTCCAGGGAGCCGTGATGTTCATAAGGGCGCAATAAACACTCTTTACTTATGATAGCTGGTGGGCAAACTATCCACAGGTCTGGCGACACGAAAGCAGCATGAGCAATTTTTTAAGCAGGGAAAAACTATCGTTTGGTGCACGAGTTACTTGCTGATCAGCTTCTGCTTGAAACAGATTCACAGGGACCGCAATTTGAAATATCTATTCACATGCTGACTATGCCATGTCCATGCATATAGAAGCGTGAAGCATGCGTTTTTCAGTAAGCAGCTGTGAACAGATACACTAAGTTCAGAGACAAGCAAGCAAAAGTGTCGATAATATCAAAACTTCCTTTTGACGTAAAATGAAAAAAATGAGTCCAGTCTTGCAGATGGAAACTCGTCGCAATTACAAACAGAAGAGGTGGGTGCACTGCCCTGGGTGCAACTAAATAGTTACGCGCATAAGTTGTCGTACTCATAAAAATTAGGAGCAATCTGTGCTTATTAAAAATCACTTTTACACTCAATTATCGCTTCACAAAGCAACAACAGCGCAATATCACTGAAAACATAGTCAGTAACTGTTTCAGTTCTTATTTTCTAGCATTACATGGAGTGTGCACCATAATCTCATATCTAGAATGTTGTGTCACTCATCAAAAGTTAGCCAGAACAAACATACGTCACGTTAGTGTATACTGAAGAAGGAAAGCACAAAAAATACTATTTTAGAACAGTAGGGAGAGATAATGAAAATTGTGTTTAAAATTGAAAACACATTTATTGAGATGAAAACATACCAAGGAAGAACTCACCATTGCCAAGCTGTAGTCATCATCAAACGGAGAATGTCATTCATTATTAATATTCTTCTATCAAACGAGACTTAATGACAAAAAAAATTAATGTGAAAGTTAGAAGATAATAGAGATGTCAGAGAAATAAATTACAGTATCACATTTCACGAATTTCGAAATGCGTTCACGTTCACCCAGAACGTTCCCAGAACGTCTTACGTTCACCGCATCAAGTTCTGGGAAAAAGAAGCAAAAAAAAACCTATTCCCATCTAAATAGACAGATGAGAAGTCAAGACTTCTGAAGGAGCTCTAGTTGTATTGCAGCTCTTACGTTCGCACCACTCGATCATCTGCAAGGGATATCGCCAGGTGTAGGTGCTTGTCTGGCACATGCCAGCATGCAATCGTGGCCCGTGACACGTGGTAGCCTAGTTACCACTATTATCCTCAATGATGACCAGAGTTTCGAAAGCATTAATTTTATTAAATTGTGCAAAAAAATTAAGATCTAATGCTCATAGATAAAATTAAGCCTCCCTGAGAAAAATGAATAGTCATAACTATGATAAGGAAGTGATAATTTTTCTACGTAATTCTCTGGAATAATACTGGGAAAGGATTAAGGAGGTTAGAAAATTACGCGTCCAAATTTGGAATTCTGTTGCTTAATTGAGTTTGAAATTCATACATGCAGTATAGAACTTAGACTTCCGTTATTCGTTGTAGTAAGAAGAATTAAACATGAGGAATACTGAATTGTTTTGGTTTACGCGTTTTTTAAGACAAAACGTTTGCAAACCTTCCACCATCTTTGAACCGAATTTCGTTAAGCATCTTCCAAATACCACGACGGTAACACCGATATCATACTACAGTACTGTGAATAGAACACACTGCAGGTGTTCAATTATGTTAGCTACGTTGATAAAGGAAGTTCGAGCAAGTGTTCTAAGCCATTCTTATGTTCATCACGCTAATTTTGAATCGCACGAACTTGTTATCTGCGTAGTCTCATCTTATGAAAGATACGAGCTCTTGAGAAATTACATTTATATCCGAAACTCGAGATAGACTTCTTCTTCGCTAGTCCAGATATAATCTTTAAAATTAATGCACCGATGCATGATTAAGATTCGACGATGAAGGTTCAACGACATGTGCGCTTATGGTAGTAATGAAACGTGCATTTCGGTATACCTGTATACGTGAACGATATAGAGAGGAAACTGGACGCTCCTTATTTCTACTCGCAGATACTAATTTTCCCAGTAATGGGGAGAAATGAAAAAGTTGATCAAACCGTGAGTGGACATAAATCTTTTCGATGAACCATCCACCAACTCCTATCGGTTGCGCGACAGACGAAGCTTCGAAGGAAAATTGTTGACGAAAGAAGTACGTATAGCTGCTCACCCAGACTATTGAACGCTACGCAGCGTGTATCCAGATGTTTTATCCTACCCTTACATCTGGGCATAGTCGCGAACCTGGCAATCTGAGTGACTTAAAGCTCTCGGTATTTGTTTTGGGTGAGCTCAGCTCTGCGAAAAAAATCAAGTCAGAGATATCAAGTCTGCAATTCGATTTTGCGACACAATTATAATCTCAATTTAACCTACAAAGTTAATGTGCAATATTACATTACACAGCAGAATTAAATCTTTCGAACTTGATTTACAGTAATTTGACAGTACGTACATCAGCTTATAATTTGAAAGTCATCCTAAATGAAGCTGTGACCGCACTTACGAATAACCTGATGCGATGAACGGTAGCGAACGAACAGAAATTCTCAATAATTCAAACTAGTTTTAACGTCTCCCATTAGAATTCAAAGCCGAGAGACTCCTCTTAGTTAATTTCCAAAGCGTCAACCCAGGTAGCATTTTTCTGTGACTGCTTTCAGTATTTTATGAAACTACTTTCAACATTTCTACGCAATAAAATGTCACGAGGAGTAGCAATAACTCATACAAATGAGCTTTTAAAAACTCAGAAACCTGTACTTGGGGTAAAGTTTTGAATTTTCATCGATTTTCAGTTCAGTATAACCAGATTATATTCCCAATAAATTCTTTGATTTAAGAAAAATTTATTGTAAAGAAGATAAGATTTGATCATTTTTGGTAAAAAGACAGGCCAACTTTACATTTCTGATTTAGTCTTGTGCAGCCGAAAAACTCTCAGATTCTTGCGATCACGTAATGTATGAGGAACTCGCAACGAGATTTCAGCAGTTTCTTTTATCCGTAGCTGGGCTATCTGAAAATCAAAAGTGTTTAAATTTAGTAAGTTATAAATTTTGCGAAAAGTCCCTAGAAAGTGTTTCTGAAAATACGGTGGAGCCTGTCATGGTGAATGAAGTTATTGCGATAGAGAAGGTGTTGAAGTTGAAGTTGGATTTGCAGCAGTTGAAGTTGAAGTTGGATTGTTGAAGTTGGATTTGCATTCTCTCACCTGGGTGAAATGCAGAAATTTTAACAAGAAGTCTGAAATAACCTGAGAAGGTTAGGTGCACTACTGCACGGGAGGCAATATGCAACTGTTGTTTTCTCGTCACAACAAACTTCTGACAAACTTCTGGATGTTTGCAATTTCCGCCGGCACAGTATTTTTAAAATATTTACCGTACTTCGGGATAATCAAATGCAAATTAACTACTTATGATATTTTTTAACGTACACGACGTTAGCCAGTTTTCCCTGGAATATTCAACTTCGGACAGTTACATTGAAACATCCATATTCCGACTGATTTCTGTTCCTTTCATGAAAAAAGCTGTAAGTGTGTTATCAATCAAGGTATGTGCGTATGAATAAATTATATTCTACCAAGATTTATACTGTGTAAAACCTGCACTCAATAGAGGTGAACTCAAGAAGTGTTCCAATGGACGAATAATTTTTCCAAACCATTGGTGCTCTAAAAAGTAGGAAAATTAATCCCTACCTTCTCCTCTTTTCTGCTAAGAAATACGGCAATAATTCTACAGCTCGTTTATCACAGCCAGGACAAAGCGTTCTTCGCTCCACTTTAATGCTGCTTGGTGCAGTTTATTGGAACGCTCAGAAGTATTGGAGTGCATTTTTCATCACTGAAATATTTAAACTCGAGCTGTGCACCATCAGATACGCTGCGAGGCGCATGGTTATCGTTTGTTGAGAAGGCAAAAAGATATGCATTACCATATAACAAAAGTATCTATTATTTCGGAAGAAATAATCCGAAATTTAGGTATCTCTAGTTTATAGATTTATCATGATAGGTTATCGCTGCTAGTATATTTTACTATAACTACAGTTTTATTCCATAAAAATTCTTAGATTGAAATATTTTCAAATCATGGTAAATAGCAAGCTTGAAAATTCAGTTCTGAGCAATTATCTAATACCACTATTAGTGTTATTTCAGAGGAATGACACCGTCGTTTTTTCTGTTAATGACAAAGAATAATGTTCTGATTTTTTCACTAGCTATTTTCATTTTAATCAGCACAAGCGGATGACCTTGATTTTGGTTTTGTCGGACTCTCACGGGCGTATCGTTCATCTGACACGAGGAATCGAACCCTGCAATCGAGTTCGACCCACGCTACGGAACCACACTGCGACACTGCACAGTCACTCAGTAGAAGCCCCTCATACGTAAGTGAAGAGCAAATAATGTTTTTATGTTGGCCGCAATGACTAACAAAATCAACAAGGAATTTGTTGTTCCAACAATATTGAAAAAGCCGTATGTTTTCACTCAATTTTATTTCGGGAATAAAAGGTATTTCACCTAACTATACCTAGAAAAAAGTATATTTCGCCTAATTTTACCGAAAATAAAGGTTATTAATTTCGCTCAATTAGATATGGAGCAAAAGGTACTTCGCTCAAACATCCCGAGTATAAGCGCAGGAACGACGCGTTATATGACAAGCATGTTTTTAACAAAGTGAATCTCGAGCAATTAAGTACATTTATTGAAAGCACTGGATCCCGCTCAATGAACCACTATCAACATTGGGGAATTACATACGAAAGGATAAAAAATTACAGCTGAGGAATGAAATGTGACGCCATGGAAATATATCGACGTGTGATGCCTTCTCGAAATGAGAGACAAGCACTTCTGCATCAAGACTCGGTCTATTTTTCTGCATTAAAACTATAGATTTCTGTATCAAAACTATAGATTTCTGCTTCAAAAATATAGATTTCTGCATCAAAACTATAGATTTCTGTATCAATAATGTATAATTTCTGCACCAAGGAAGTTAAAGACATGCATTTCCGCATCAAGACTTTCATAGAAGAAATCGCCACCAGGTATGCGGCTACAGTATGGGAGAGACCAGGTGAGCAAATAGATTAGAAAAGATGAGTTAGTTTAGGCCTTCCAAACCAAAAGAAAGGTTTTCAAAAGATAGGAACGAGGAAGGCACTGTTTAGTTTGAAGCTAAGAGAACAGGGAATCTATACACATAAGTTCAAGAAAAGAGTAAAAGGAGTTGAAAAAGACAGTAGCAAAGCGAACAATTTCGTTCGTGTTAAAATAGAAAACTTTTTAAATAACAGTAGAAGGATGGCCAACCAAACATTTTGCTCGGTTTTACACAATTTCTCTGTGAAAGCACTAATTCTCATAGGTACAATAGTTGTCTCCCGAGAGGGGATCACCGTTCAGGATTCATGTACGTAGTTAGAGGTAGTTTGATCACGAAAATTCATTTCCTGCTAGTGAGAAAATGCTGTCCGAGTTGTTTCGCAAAATAGAATAAACTGCACTGCTCTGAGAATCAGTTTCAGGAGTACCAAAAACTCCATTTATGGGATCACTGAGGATAGTTGACCCTCAAATTAATCTAAAAAGGTAGTGCGTGCCTACGACATAACATATTTTAAGATCGGAAAATGGTAATTACCGCGGTTGCAGTAAATGAAGGTTTTATAAATCGTGTTTTACCGTCATGAACTTTTTTAAGATAGTAAACATCCTATTTCTTCGGTTAACCTTTTTAAGCCAAACATCAGAGCTCTACGCTCAAAGTAATTTCGCTCTCAAATTATTGAAGAAATCTAAATAACTTTGTCTCGTTTGTAAAAAAAAATGTCGCATAACAAAATCCATCCAAAAAACGAAGAAAAAAAGCGGTCATTGTGTTAGACGAGCGCACGGTTCGTTTTTCTTTTTAGTTATTGTCAGGCTAGGCGCCAACATCAAACTACAAATTGCCTGTCAAAGCCTCGTGTCAATTACGGCAGCTTCATGCCGTCGAGAACCGACGCTATTTTTCGACAAAATTGAGAAACAAGCAAACTGCAATCTAATCATTAGAGATGGTAAAATTCCGGTACTCAATGTGCGTCCTCACAAAGTCCACTCAAGCGTTACAAATCTAAATAGCGTGATTAAATTTTGCTGAATTTTCTCTTTTTCTTAAGAATTCTTTAACTAAATGTTATTCAATTTTTTTTATTTTGAGCTTTTCATGAATAATAGTTTTCGTTCAAGTAGTCAAAGAATTCTAGCATTTCAATAGGTTTCATTCCTTACAGAAGAACTGAATAACTTATTATTATTATTATTATTATTATTATTATTATTATTATTATTATTATTATTATTATTATTATTATTATTATTATTATATAAGAAAGTTTTAGCCTCCCTTAACCACGACAAAGATGTTCCAAGAGAGGAAAAAGGAAGGCACCATTTAGTATGGAGTTGAGGGAACGTGGAATCTATGCACAAGGTGCACAGAAACAGTAAGCTAGGAAAGAAGTTCATGAAACAAGAAAAAAGTTGAAGAAGAAAGTAGTAGGTGCTGAAAAACAGGACAGCAGTGAACCGAAAAAAGATGGTCCGTAACAAAACAAAAACCTATTTTATTACAACAAAAAGGAAGCCTACCTAACCTTTAGCTCGGGCCCACACATGGTTCCCCTGGGAGCGCTAATTCCCATAGATACAATAGTTGTATCCCCCTGAGGGGATAACTTATGGTTAGGGTTGTTGAAATTCAACAAGTATTATTTTCTTTCATCAGATTAAAATTAAATTCATTCTAACACAATTCATTTTGATGTATGAAATGAGTAAAGCTAATAAAATCATTGATTGCTCCTACTCAATTAGTGTGATCACATTTTGACACATGACTGCGTAACTAATACATTAGCGTCACAGGATAACTCCAGCATCACATGCATTTTACCACGTAAGAAGAAAGTATTCGATGTTCGAACTCGTCAGAAAAGGTGAAAAGGTGAAATACGAAATATTTGCGTGCGATCAACGGAGGTTACAACAGCCGAATATCACGCTCTAATCGTCTTGCATCACTAACATAACATTACCGTAATAAACGTCTTGATGATGCTGCAACATTTTGACAGGGACAGCTTAATTCTGTGGAGTGAAAAAGGCTTTTAGCGTCCAGCGTTGACAAGCAATACAAGCAAACTCTGCCAACATGATGTCAAGCAATTTGTCGATAACGATATAACAGTATGTCATCATAAATTCTGTGAAATTAAACTGTAATTTTATATTTCTAACAAAGAAACATTCGGAAGTGCATGGCATCATGATATGGTAAACACATATTCGCTTCACACAGCAGCATCTCGATACACGCGTCACGAGCTCAACAGCCGCACCAAATCCCTATAATCGAGCCCCAACAATGATAGTTGATGCTGATATTTTCCGCGAAGGGATCTCGATAAAATACAATGGAGCTGAGAGACAAATGAGACAATGCAAAATTATGCAGAAACAACATTCAAATGATTTGTGTTTACGATAGATGAGAATCAATTATGTCATACGGACACAAGATTCCGCCCAATTCTGGTATAGAGTACAATCTGTATGGGCAATAAACGGGCTTAGTAAGACAGCTTTATTGGATCATTATTATTAAAACTGTACTTGCCGTCTATATCTGTACCAGATTTAGTGTGTCAAGTGGTTAGCAGTAACAAAAAAGGTGGATTTATATCTTATTATTCCTTTTAAGAAGGACCATATGGTAGGGAGGGTGAGTGTAGCCCAACCCAGTGAAATTAGAGCTGTAAAAAAGTTGTCGCTATTACCCGTCTTAAAATTCTTCCAAAAAAAACAGGTAAGTAACCAAGTCTCGTCAGTTTAATTTTTTCGGTTGAATGAAGCCCGATCAAATTGTAAAAAGAATGTTCATTCTGAGGGCAATTTATGCAATGCGAACACGGACCTCTCATTGTGTGGCCACGCTATAACAGCTTTGGACGACATCCAGCAAATTGAAGTTTGTATCTCTTTTGTCTTTACTTCTGAAAATTACAGCTGAATAGTTAATCGATGAGTTTATTTTCAAACTTCCCTAATTTGGCGGATTTTAATTTAGTTTTCTCATTTTCCTAGAGCGTTCTTTTTGCATAGAAGAATCGGCACGATGAAGAGCATTTTTATAGCTTGGTAAGGGCTCACATTTGAAAAATTCCAAAGTTTCATCAAGACTCAAACATCCTTTATCGTCATTCAAGTATCAATATCAAATGATTGCCTTTTCCATGTTCCGAAAATCACGTATCCTTGAAACATTGAATAATTTATTATAGGTTAGTTTAAGACTCCCTAGCCACAAGAAAGGTGCTGCTCATCGGGGAACGCACCAATTGAGATAGAATAAGGGGAATGGAGAGTCCACATAAAAAATGTGTCCCCACACACTGCACATAAGAATAAAATGACTGCTATATATATTGAAACTAAATAAAAGTTTAAGAAGAAATTAGAATGCGCTGAAAAAACGATAGTGGTAAACCGAAGAAGATGGTCCGTGGCAAATAAATGATATTCAAACAAAAGAAAGGCACGCATAACTTTAAGCTCCGGATCTCACCACTGGTACTTGAAACTATTTATAACATTTTTATAAATTGGTCACTTGGAATTCTTCAAAAATAGTTCAACGATCTGCTTCTGTGCAGAAAAAAAGCGAGCAAACGAGTCGAAGTTGATTTCCTTGAGCATCTACATATCTTAGAGTATCATGTATGAAGCGTCACCAGATCAGAGTAATTATTTTCAGAGGTAGCACTTACACTCACAGTAGTGTCATGTAAAATGTTTATAAATAATATTCAAAATGAAGCAGATGCAAGCACACTTCATTACAGGAAGACATTTTCAAAAATTATAATCAATGCTTGGGGATAAAACTTGTTCGCTGATGTTAGTTCATTGGTAAAATTTTAAACACGGACTTTCATTTGAGACGCTATTCGCGCTTTTGATTCAATCTGGGTTCAACTGCACATTCGATGCATGCAATATGCACACAAATGCGCTTCATGTACTGCAGGCGTAAGGCTTAGCACAAGCCAGTTTAGTTGTGCACTTACGCGAGAGGTTGATTCGTTATGTACACTTTTGTACTAGAGAAAAAACCGTGATCCTACTTCTGTTGATGACTCATACACCTCGTCCTGCCACTTTTACTACAGGCAAGCTCATAGTTACAGAAAAGTCTGCGAACGAAATAATCCAGACAAGACGGATCACATTTGAAAGTACTTAGAGCCACGACCCAAACATCATAGATGCTCCGAAGCACGCGACGCAGCACTTCGTTCCCAAACATTCAATCTTATTCAACAAATACTCTCTAGGATACAATTAAGAGTTGAGCAAATTAACATTTCTGAATGAACCATGATAAAAATATGTATGCAAATAAGGAAACACGCCGAATGTAGAAGTCAGCCCAAAAAGAAAAGATGAATGAAAATACGCGAACAATACCAGAATGTTGGCTAGTAAACTCAGGGATTTCTTGCAGTCTAGCATGATCAGTTTTTGCCAGACTTTTCGGCAGAGCTACGTGCACAACCAACAGAGTAACCATATGGTACACGATGATGAGATGAAAGTTATAGTATAACCCTGGGGGTCCATTTGTGCCCCATAATTTGTAACATCCCACAATTTCTGCTTCAGTTTTTGACAGCACGAAGGTGCTACGATTGGAATTTCAAAACATGATTCGGGAGGGTTGCCTGATTCAAATGGATGTGTGATCAAACGCAGACAATAACAAAAAAGAACTTTCAGTCTGTCCACGACGGTTGTTTACTTCATTTGCCCGGCTACATCGTTGTGTGAACGCGTCAGAAAGTTATCCTGAGACCATTTTGTGTGTGATGTATCACAGAAACTGAGTGTAAATCTTTTAACTTCTCAATGAGTGAAGTGAAGTGAAGTGAAGAGTGCTTTAGCGTTGGCATTAGGGGTTTTAGATGCCCGGATACTGTGACCGAATAAACATTGATTAGTTTTCATTACTTCTAGAGCTTAATACATATATTCAGATACCGTAAAAAGACCGAAAAGATAAAGGAAAGGATGAAAGGCTCAAAGCCTCTATTCATATGCTCAAAAAAGAATTTATCCTGAGTGAATGTTTTCTTATAAACTGTGACACACTCTGCGTTATCCAGTAAAGATCTAAAACCCAATGAAGTACGCCGCCCCCCTTTATTTTTTTATCTTGTACGATTTCTGAAGATCACTGATTTAAAAACCGCAGATGTTTGTGAGAATTCTACCATGGCGGGACGGGTAAATTTTCAATAGTGAATACTTTATATTCCTCATGCCCTACAGTTTGATCTTCTCAATCTGGAAGAGAGTGGCCGCCAAGTGCTCATGTTTTTACAAGTTTCATTGGTTTTTCCTTGCTTACTTTTTGCGTTTCAGACCCACGTCATTTTTTTGTCGCCGTTAGCGGAATGTGCCGCTCGAGACGCAATATGACGGGATCGGCAGAGTTCGCTGGAAGACAAAATTAGACAAAAAAATTATTTTATGAATTTAACACATCACGTATTCGAATGTTAGCTTATTCATAAGTAGGCATTAGAATTATATTGCGCATCAAAAAGAATTCAATGCACTTAACTGCGCACTACGTAATTTTATTAGCGGCATAGCAGAAACATCCAAATGAAGGAAATGCCGTAACCGTAAGTTTTTGTGCCGTGTTCTCAGGTTGTACGAACATTATCACCTTAAATACTAGGAACAACCTTCCGACTGTAAGTAATTGCAGGGCAGTATGCTGTTTTCCCTGCGATCTCTCATGCTCGGACACGGCATATAGAGGGCTTCAGAGCGAATGAATAGTGGCAGATTACATAGCTTAGCGACAGGAGGCCACAATTACTGGAAAACAGCTGGAGATAAAAACAATGACTCCATTTAATCTCAAACGCATCGTAAAATTCGCAGCAATTGTTAGGTTCACTATGCACGCCTTCTCTAAGTTGTCTCGAACTAATACCAAGATTAATAAAAGGCGAGAACGGAACACGGAGATTTCAACAGCAATCGTACGTCAGCACTTCAGTGCGCAAAAAATCCTTGAACTGCGACGCCTTCGAATTCTGGCCACGAGGACTTAATCCAGCGTTAGTCATCTTGGAGGCTCTGTTGCGCAGCGGGCGTCACGGAGATACAGCCGTGGCCGAGTTTACGATCAGTTACAGGGGAATTTAACTGCTTCTGCAACAGCGACTCTGCAATGTGCGCCAGCAAAACTTCACGTCGTAACACCTTAAGTTCGTTCATGAAGCACGAGGAGAAGCAACAATTTTCTAAATGCATCATTAATAACAAAAAGACAGCGCTGTTCTGTTGCGTGGTCGCTGAAATATGATGCAGTATATTTATACAAAGCGCTATATATATCTTCTAAATTTGTAGAAATTTTATGTTTTAAAATACAAAATTGAAGAGTAGCAGGAAGTGTGCCACGTGATGAACAGGAAGACATGTACGCGCATGAAATAAATGATTTGAGATTAAATTTTCTTAAACTCCGTAGACTAGCCTGTAACAGGCGTCTTCCCAACAAGTTTTGCTGCAAAGCATGAAAAAGAATTCTCTATTTCTCAAGAATTCAACGTTCAAAAAAATAAAGCTCCGGGCTTACTGATGGTTACCTTACAACATAATGTGGGTGAATAACTTATGCGAAGGTTTTGCAAAAAGACCACACAAAACTGATATACTATATTGAAATAAACTGAAATGAAACGAATGATAATTCTATTCAGAGCGCTGACATTCTGTGACCACATATTGAAGAATCAGTACAACGCTGAGTCCCCGAATGACTCGGGTAACAGTTGGATTTTCAAAGAAAAAACAAACCTGTCCCTTCTTATGATGCACTCATTTCAAGCATCATGGGAATTTCTTACTAAAAATTATGGAGTTGTTCACGAAACTTGAGCGTGTCGTACGTTTTTAGGACGAAGAACAACTCGTGCGGCCGCGTTACAAAACGCCCGACTCTCCTAAGAAACGAGCCACGCTGCGCTTATTGCTTGTTAACTCTAACGCCAATTTTGACTGGAAGGCCTCGTGGGTGTGTGTCTCTAAAGATTCATCATTTTTTCATTATATTGATTGGTTTAAGACTCCCTTGCCCATAACATAGGCGACCTCTAGCGAACGAAGAGAAGAGGTCATTTAGTGTGGGCTTCAGGAAATGAATTTAAACTTACGGGACGATTTAACACAGGATACGCAGCGTATAGAAAAAGAAAGCAAGGAAAGAATCAATGAAAAGATTAAATTAGATTAGTTAGTTTGATCCTCCCTTACGCAAACAAAATTGTTCCAAAGAGAGAAATGCGGAAGGCACCATTTAGTGTGAAGTTAAGGGAAACAAGATACAAGTTGAAAAAAGTTATTGGAGCTGAAAAAGATGACAGCAGTGAACTTAAAAACAAGATGTCATTAATTAAGCCAGCGAAAAAAAATGTATATCAACGAAAAAACTACCGACGTAACTCTCAGCCCAGGACTAAGAAGAAAAGATAAAAAGTGAAAGCGGAGAAGGCATCAAAACTGTTAGAGCAAAGTGGGCACGGAAGAAAAAGGTTTTGAAGGCCTATTTATAGATGATTTGACCTAACAGCATTCCACAGAGAGCGAAAGTCAATGGCATAGGAAAAACAAACTTATCTAATTGAACACGTTAACTGCGATAGGTTAATCTGAAGTGAGATGGTGAGAGTTTAAAGATGGGTTTGAAGATGAAGATGGGTTTAAATAACTGCGATAGGTTAAACTGAAGTTCAATATTCAATTCAAATATGAAGTCAATTGCAGTAATCGACTTTAATAGCAAACATGAACTGGATCGGGCGTATATTTGGCTTTCATTAAGTTTAATAAAAAATGAGTTAGTGACTGCGGGTGGCTCAGCAGAACTCTGAAAATCACCCTAGTGACCACCGGTGGGTCACTTGGCAGGAAATTTGTTAAGCCTATTGCTCATCCTATGTTCTATCAGGGGAAAGAGTCAACAATTTGAGGAATAAAACATGCGAATAAAAGTAATTCAGCGTTAGCTAGACCAGGCATTGCAATTCATACCCTATAGTTTTGAGCCAGGTTGAATATGGTGCAGAGTGGTGTATCATATAAAAATTCGTTCTAAATCATTAAGGACCACTCTCTTTACCTATTTGGGACGTCTTCTGGGAATACTTGGGACTACTCTAGGATTAATAACATCTAACAAAGGATTTGTTTTCGAGTGTCGACGCGTAGATAATTAAACTCTAAATGAAAAACTATCAAAGGACGTTTCATGAAGCTCTGATAAGTACTTATCAAAACACTACTTTAAAGTAAGTAGGTTACTTCAGCATGCCTAGTTAATAAACAAAAAGGAACCGAGTCGCAATTTAATCCTTTAACGCCCACATTCTTATACTCATATTACCGTTATCACAACCACTATCATTAAACCGACACTGGCATTAGGTAGTCACTGTTATCAAAATGTGGAAAGAACTGCCACTCGGCAGTGAAGTTCAAAGGACACATTAGTGAACAAATTGAATAATAAATACAATATATTATTGTTATTTTTGATAGAGGACCGCACAGTCCAATTGGGCGTTAAAGGGTTAAGAAAGTGGGTAACATCATTCATAGTCGTTGAACACGTACAGACCTGAAGGTTACAACATTTGTGCAACCCTTCTACTTTATTGCCTTCGTTAATAATTTGCATCGCAATAAAAAATTTACTTCCCTATTAACGTCCCAGGTAAAGTCCAAAATCTTAAATAAAAAACCCTAAAATATTTCATTTCCTATCAAATTTGAACTCTGATGTGTTCTTTGAAGCTAGTGCCATGAATGGCAGCTTTTGCTTCTTCCTGACGTTGGTCCCCTCCTGAGGCAAGTACTAGTCAAATGACCAAAAAAAAATATTAACACAGTACAGGATCAAATCGCACGAAGAAAACGAAAAAAAAGTATTCTGAACACATTTCGCTAGGGATTTTCCGGTCATAGGTAATTTTCAAAATATTCCAACCTGTTAGGACCCAACAGCAGCCGAATTAACTAAATTCGAAAGATAGAGAATGAAGGTCTATATACGAGACAAAAATATACCTAACATGACAAAGAGATTAGCTGTCCTAAGAAACTAAGTGTTCACTGTTTTCTTGAAGCCGAATCCCCATTTACGAATGCCATGGACTACAGAACCACACATTCAAATGTAATGGGACACGAGTCTCGATTAATTAATTTTTTTTTATCTCAGAGTGCGCTGCGTTCGTGACAGCCGACACAATGTTATCTGACGCTCAAATGCAGGGGAGATCAAGAAAAAGCTGCTCGATGACTGCAACCAGCTGCGTACAGCTGCAATTGCTGATGAGGGAAGATCAGCCCGCGCACAGCTGCAGTTGTTGATGAGGGAAAATCAGCCCGAGTACAGCTGCAATTGCTGATGAGGGGAGATCAGCCCGCGCACAGCTGCAGTTGATGAGGGAAAATCAGCCCGCGTACAGCTGCAGTTGATGATGAGGGAAGATCAGCCCGCGTACAGCTGCAGTTGTTGATGAGGGAAGACCAGCCCGCGTACAGCTGCAGTTGATGATGAGGGAAGACCAGCCCGCGTACAGCTGCAGTTGTTGATGAGGGAAGACCAGCCCGCGTACAGCTGCAGTTGTTGATGAGGGAAGACCAGCCCGCGTACAGCTGCAGTTGTTGATGAGGGAAGACCAGCCCGCGTACAGCTGCAGTTGTTGATGAGGGAAGACCAGCCCGCGTACAGCTGCAGTTGATGATGAGGGAAGACCAGCCCGCGTACAGCTGCAGTTGTTGATGAGGGAAGACCAGCCCGCGTACAGCTGCAGTTGTTGATGAGGGAAGACCAGCCCGCGTACAGCTGCAGTTGATGATGAGGGAAGATCAGCCCGCGCACAGCTGCAGTTGCTGATGAGGGAAGATCAGCCCGCGTACAGCTGCAGTTTGATGATGAGGGAAGATCAGCCCGCGCACAGCTGCCATTGCTGATGAGGGAAGATCAGCCCGCGTACAGCTGCAGTTGCTGATGAGGGAAGATCAGCCCGCGCACAGCTGCAGTTGCTGATGAGGGAAGATCAGCCCGCGCACAGCTGCAGTTGCTGATGAGGGAAGATCAGCCCGCGTACAGCTGCAGTTGTTGATGAGGGAAGGTCAGCCCGCGTACAGCTGCAGTTGATGATGAGGGAAGATCAGCCCGCGTACAGCTGCAGTTTGATGATGAGGGAAGATCAGCCCGCGCACAGCTGCAGTTGCTGATGAGGGAAGACCAGCCCGCGCACAGCTGCAGTTGCAGATGAGGGGAGATTGCTGGACTCATATTCCACAGCGCATGTGGCGTGCTGAGGTTTCCGGAAATAGTAACATTCTCTCGCCATATAAGCTGGGAATAATTCTGGTTCTAATAATCAGTTTGAATTACGAAGCTGAGCGCTAAAATGACCGCTTTACAACAATAGCGGCATTTCAGTGGCACAGCGGTTAAGGGATCGGACTTGTATGCTGGAAGTCGCGGGTTCGTTCCCAGCGCTGGCGCGGAGATTTTCCCCGTTGGGTATAAGGGAAAGCTCAAGCACAATACCCCACTCGACCCAGGTGTCGGAAATGGGTACCGGCTTTACGGGGAACCGTCATGGTGTCCTATATATAGGGTTAGTTATAAGACATTTGAAAAACCAATGCTAAGATCATATGTATCAGGCTTGATTGGAAATAAAGCATCCCAAAGATGCCGATGTTAACCTAACCTAACCTAACCTTTTTCATTCTACTTTACCTGACCCTGCACAGTTGGAGCGCTCCATGTTGAGGATTCAGATTTAATATTGGCAGACATCATGTTCCTCGAAATTTTTTGCGGCAAAACAAACCTTATAATGAACACTAATTGCTGGTTTTCGTTTAAATATCATCCCTTCTAAAATATACGTGATCAGAAAAAAATATGTTTCAGGAGAAATATGTGCTCTGTAAGACCATATATTTCCATTCAAAGATATTCACAAAAAAATAATTATAAACAAATACCTACTTGATGTTTTTTACTTGAATTTTTGTAAAATCATAGTTGAATTGAAGGCGCAGACTAGCTTTGTGTCTCGCGCGTACGAGTTCAAACATGAGAGTCGTACGAAGAAAAAAATGCATCACCTTTTTTTCGCTTTTCGATCCAAATGGTGGAAACAACTTGTTAAGCTTTTCGATGGAATGTTATAATTAATGTTATAATTAATTCATTTTCCGTCGTGAGTCTCACATAGAGTATTTTAATTATAATTAATCTTTTAATTAATCTTATAATTAATTTATTTACCGTCATGAGTCTCACATAGAGTATTTTAAAGAATTACAATTTTTGAGCGGTGACTCGAGTAAACTTGTTACCTCTAATGAATTTTTTCTCTGTCATTACTGATTTGTACATTTTACATGGTCTTGTTCAACTACAAAACCCTTGTAGATTGCTTGTATGTAGAGAGAGTTAGTGAAAAAAAGAACAGCATCCGAAAAATTCGATTACAAAACGTCTTTCAAAAGAAAGTAATATTTCAGTTTTTATTCTTCCTCGTTCTAATTACACTGTGCACAAATTTGTTGAGAGTCAATCTCCATCGAAACGAATCTCCACTAGGAATAGAAAATTTCAAACTAAGGCGAATTATACTCACCCAAGTCGGACCATCACCTCGCGCACTCTTGATTGCACACCCTCCCTGCCCGGTTGAACTTTTTTACAGCCTGCATGCCTGTTTTTCGCCGCCTAAGCGATTTAAGCGATTAAATCGCTTAGGCGGCGAAAAACATGCAAGTAGGCGGCGAAAAAGTTGGACTGGGTGGCGAGGCCAACCCTACGCGCATTTATTACTGCAAGCTGATAATTTGTTCAACAAGTTCTGCGAACACTTTCGAGACTCTTAAAACATTAATTTATTCTGAGCTTCGAAAAAAGTAACATCCCAGGTTTAATTAAAGAGAAGTCTGCCCCCTTGTCTACAAGTTTAGCCGAGTTCGAAGTAAATAGTCGAACAGAAATTTACGCCGAACATGCACGTAACTTCTAAAGAATATTATTCATCCCACTAGCAAATACTATGTTTAGTTTTTTTGACGCATTATTGAAACTCTGAATCTAAAAAGTTTGGAAAAACTCCAACCCATGCCAACGAAGCTCTTGTACACATGAAAGCGCATGCAAAATTTGCCAAAAATCTTCTCGGTTGTATCTCAGACATCTCTGTGATTTCCGGCAATTCAAGTCCTGTAGAACTCAGACCGCATGCATGACCCGCACCATTAAACCCAAACGTCTTTTCTCCGCTCCATTTAATGCCTCACGCAGGAGTTATAGTATCTGCCGTGGTTCTTGGGCCATGAAATTGTCTAGGCGACAATGATGTGGCGATACCGACCATATTTGCGCGAATTGCTCATCACGGTTTCGCAAGGATAGAATTCAGGAGCGGTGATGCGGTCATCCCCC
Organism: Morinoia aosen; assembly: GCA_030386875.1. Taxonomy (NCBI): domain Eukaryota; kingdom Metazoa; phylum Arthropoda; class Malacostraca; order Amphipoda; family Talitridae; genus Morinoia; species Morinoia aosen. The sequence goes on from CM059562.1 coordinate 60,681,864, forward strand.
TCCAGGCTTTGCTTCCCATGCCCTGCATTTGTCTCTGCCACCTCCGGACTTGAGGGCCGCGCGTCCGCACAATGGACTAAGAGCCGGATTTTCAAACAATTTGAGTCGTTGCAGCGGCAAATCCCGCTGCGTGAGATATTCTGTCCAGTTTGCCCTGCTACGTGCATGCTGGTGCAACCACTCAGCATCCGGCAACCCGAGAACGCCCAAATTTATCTGAGAAATGCTCAAACTTAGGAATTTGAGCCCAGGAGAATCGCACGATGAGTAACTAAGTTAACTGACGAACTTACGCTTCTGGCTCAAATGTTACAACAGAGCGAATAGTTGGAAAATCTGGCACTTAATAGGTTGCTTTCGCGACAGCGCGCTACCGGTGCTGCTCGGATCATTTCAAGTACTGCACTTACGGGCTTCCGAAGACCCCAGAGGTTTGCAGCAGCGCGATATAAAATACAGACGGCAACGAATACCTCCAACGATGTACCACACAATAGTTGGGTGAGGCAGAGATCCACTGAGAAATTCTTGAACTGTGCAACAAAACCGAATGATGATACATCACGTAAAACCTGTTAAAATGTGAAAAAGGAACTAAAATTTTTATCCAGCAAAATTAAATTTGTTCTATTCATACTGCAGTAAAATTAGCTTAGATTATTATATAGTTTGAGCCTCCCTTATCGTACTGAACGTGTTCTCCAAAAAGAGAAAGGAACAAGACACTATTTACATAGTATGAAGTTAAGGGAATAGCAAACCAATCTACTTTACTGCTACACAAGATATACTGTAGAAACAGCAAGTTAAAAAATTTACAAAGCAAGATCAAAAATTGAAAGAAATGTTGTAAGTGCTGAAAAACGGAAAAGTAGTGAATCGGGAAAAATGGTGCTGTAAACCGAAACAAAACAAAAAGCCTATTCTATTTCAACCAAAGTAGCCCAATCTAATCTTCAGCTCGGAACCTCAAATCTTTACCTTAGAAGCGCTGATTTATATCAATACGATAGCTGTACCGCCTATGGAACGCTGCTGTCAATCGAGGTTTGACAAGACGACATTTAGGCAGTGTTAAATAATACAGCAGTGTTCAAAAATATTACGCGCGCTTCGACACCAATATTTTGTGGGCCAAAGTGATTTTGTGGGCTGAAATCCGATTTATTTCATTCTAAAATAATTAGTTTTAATAGAATAAATATTTAATTTTTACGGATAGAAGCACAACTAGTGAAAGTAGTTGTGATTTGTGAGCACTACTGCAATACAGTAGAAATAGTAAACGTGTTGAGTACACATACAATTTAGTACAGAGGAAAAAGTTTATGTCACGAAAATAAACGCATTTTTCATCTTATTCCCGTGAGTTTCTACGGTGAAAAAAAATCACATGTATGTGCACATACTGGTGTTGGTCTATACACACAAATAAAGGCAATACCTGGCGCAGACATTAATTTCATCCTCATCAGCACACCATCATGTGCTGGACATTAATATTACCGCCATAAATAAAGGCAATACCGGGCGTAGATATTAATTTCATCCTCTTCAACACACCATCATGTGCTGGACATTAATATAACCACCATAAATAAAGGCAATACCGGGCGTAGATATTAATTTCATCCTCATCAACACACCATCATGTGCTGGACATTGATATAACCGCAGCGTCAAAAGCTGTTATCTGTTACGCACATTACGCATATCGGTATCGATCATGAATCACGCAAGGTCTCGAAATCTATGTTTATTTTAAATGGAGAATCAGTATGAAAAGACTGCGAAAATACGGAAACTGAAGTATTTCAGAGATAGAATTTCCTCTATAAAAGTTTCACGAAATTTCCTGTGTCCCAACCCCGCTCACTGGTCAAGTTCAATGAATTGAAGAAGAAAAAATTCTTCTACGAAAATCACGCGAAGATTTGAGCAATAGCTCGTTAATGTATGAGATGCTGCCTACGACGAAGGATGGTAGGTTACGTCCCTTTCCAAGCAAAGTAAATGAAAATTAAGATAATTTATTACGATAAACGTAGTTATCGATTTTCAGTATCGCAAGAAAAAATGAAATAAAAAATGTGAGCTATCCTTATAACTTTAAGGTTGTGATTCACTCTCCAACTATGCAAGAGTACTAATTTTTTGTGAATAAAATGGTAGTCCGTATTTTTCCCCCGGCTTTTCAAATTATGTCGTCCGTCTAATGTCTGATTGACAGCACAGATCTTGATGAAGACTAAAAGCTGGACTCACACCAATGCAAGAGGCAGCCACCTTTTTCCGCCTAATATTTTACTGCGCACACAATGAGCAAATAACAAAATAAAAAGCTGGAGCCACAACTTTCTTTTTTGGAATTGCGCCTGAGAAGTTATAGGCGAAAATCTGAGCCGCCGATAGCTGGGCCAGCATCAATGCCGACGCAAGGACTAAGGAAGGAAGTAGCCTTCAAACGATTGAATTTTAATGCTATCACGCTTTGGCTTTCACAGTTTCTTGTCAGGAGCGGCTTCTTTATTTTGATCGTCAGGTAAAAAAACTAATATTTTCTAAAATAATACTGCCACTCAACACGCAATAGAATTACTTTTATATACTGTTTTAGGTAGCACAAGCTGTTGGAAACAATTAATTATGCCTTTATTTGACAACGAATTTATACACTGCCAAGATAAACGGTGCATTCTCACCGTCAATTTCGGGCGGAACGAGCACACGGAGGAAAGATTCCGGCGACCCACTGCCGTAAACTAGCCATGAAAAGATTACAAATACGAGCGGATACGCTGAAAATTCCGCGAGCTAGATTTATAAATTGAGTTATCGCGTAATTCGTCACCGTCATCGCCAGTGTTCTTTAGGAAGAAGAAACAACTGAAAATAGCAGCCCAAAATAATAATGCATTTATTACAGGGTGAAAACCAGATCAAAAATAGTGCACACAACCGCTTTGTTTTAATGAATCAGTCAAGTTTGGTTAAGCACAGAAATAGGGTGTTTAGAAAATGTAAACGAAGAAGTAAAAATGACTAAAATTATCATCATTATAATTTTAGTTGGTTTAAGACTTCCTTAGGCAAAACAAAGGCTATCTCAGGAGGGCAAAAAGCAGGGACTCTTCATGGACTGGAGAAAAGCAGGAATCTAAGCATAAGATGTGCCCTTCTCAAGATACCCTGCGCATGAAAATATAAACCTAGGAATGAAAAGGAAGAAAACAAAAAAAACGATAGAGGAATACACGCACACTGAAAGAAGCGCTTGGGCTCGAAGGATGAAAGACCCGAAGGCCTGTTCATAGTTAAGGTTATCGCAGATCACACCCCTCGCGGAGGAAAAACAAACTTAACTATCCTAAGCTTATCATCTATCCTATACCACGGAGAGAAAAGATTAATTATGGCGTGCGCAATAATCTTGCATAATTAATCAGTCTTTTCCGCTGCAGTTATTAAGATTAGGCATCCATTTCAATAATAAGAAAATTTAATGAAATTTTCCTGAAAAATAGGGCAAATGGAATGTTGCAACTGTGAGAGCGGAGTTTTATCTCGTATCAGCAGAGTTGCATTGCTGTGTAGCAAACCTAATAATAACTGCAGCGCACCTGCCCGCTCGCACGGTGCGACGAGCGTCTAAAGGGGCCCATACACGTTCAAAAAAAAGCGTAAAAATTTGGCATCAAAATATTGATATCAAAATTTTGATGCAAAATTTGACTGTGTATGGGACGTTTTGATGTCAAAAAAAAAAGATTTGAATCAAAATTTTGATGGATCAAATCCGTTTGATATTTTTTGACAAGTCGTCAAATTTTTGATGCGTGTGTGGGCTTTTGTCAAAATTTTGATCAAAATTGTTAGTCCGCAGGTGACTGCTGAGGAGACAGAATCGCCATGTCTGGGAAGAAGGAGACCGAAAAGAAATTTTTGATTGAAGTTTTAGACGCGTATCAAACCTTGTCAGCCTTGTGGAGAATTAAGTCGGAGGATTATAGCAATTGTGCCAAGAAAGCCGAGGCCTATGAAATTTTACTGCGGAAATATCGAGAGCATTTTACTTCCGCCACATTAGAAAATCTGAAGAAAAAATAAACAATCTACGAACAAATTTTCCCAATGAACTTCGAAAAATGGACAAAAGTGGCAAATCAGGTGCCGGCACTGAAGACTTGTAGGAGTCTCAGGCGTGGTTCATGGAGGCTATGATGTTTTTTAGAGACCAGGAGACTCCTGCCCAGTCAAGTAGCACCTTGTCCAATAGCAATGATGACACAAGCGATAAACAAGGAACAATAATTCAGGTTAGTTCATGATGTATAATTTTTATTGTTATTTTTTTTCAATTTGTTACAGTTATACGTATCGCCATTTATTATCCGTACCTTCTGTACAAACAGGTTTTATGACAGTTGGGACTAACTTTCCAATCGCTTGCGGAGATCTTGCTGTCAGAAATTTCAAGTCTTCATAAGAATTTCCAGACGCCAGGTACCTGAGTGTGATGGACAAGCGTTCACTTGGTGGTATGGACGGACGCATGGCAGTGTCTTCTTTCCTCATCAATGGCTGGACAAGGCCGAGTAACTCATCGAACGATAGCGCATCCATTCGAAGGAAGTTACGGAAGTCCTCTGATTCGTTAAAACGTAATTCTTGGAGGAGGTTGACGTGACCGTAGGTTTCGCGTTTTAAATACCAGTCTTTTGACCATTTCCGACGTTTAGCAGGAGGTTAATCAGAATCCAATGCGAACATTTATAGTGCTATGGCCACTGATGCATCCATGTCGAAGATTTTGACGATACTGAATTTTAACGGAAAAAACGCCTAAACGTGTGTGGGCAATTAAGCATCAAAATTTTGTATCAAAATTACGCGTCAAAATTTTGTTGCAAAATTTTGACGCTTTTTTTGAACGTGTATGGGCCCTTAGTCACACGTGAAAGCTAATTTCACGGAATGCAGCCACTATGGGAAAAATGAATTTTAATGAAATGATTGCAGTCGTATACAGTTCGTCATTACACGTAAGTTACGATGCATGTTAGTTTTCGATTGACTACATGCACAATCATTTAGAGGTACGAGACCTGAATAGTGTCAAGGTGTCAACCCTACAAAAAAGACGATCGCCAACACCAAACGTGTACGAAACTAAATGTCACTAAGAGAGATTTACGTTCACAAGCAATGATTTTTTACAAAACAAGTTAACTGACATCAACGTTGTAGATACACTTTACATCTTTATTGACATAATGAGTTTGACAGCACGTAGACGAGCTTCCTTTTCGCTGTTTTATGAATCATAACAGGGCAACTGAGGATAGCATTGTGAACGATTAACAGACAAACTAATTTAAATGTCACGCCTAAAGAATGTCCAGTTTGAGCACCCAGAATTAGCATCAATCACCAATTTTTCACGCTGAACAACCGCGCTCCCAGAATGAAGCCACCAAGGTGCAGGAACTCCACGAAAATTTATTTACAATCTCACTTATATTCAAGAAGTGAAGGATTTAGGTTACTGTGAGGGTCACCTACAGCCAGGGAATGCACCTCGAACGAACAATAAGCAAAAGAAAAAAGAAAGAGAAACTAACCCGAACAAGTCATTCAGTAGTATGCATATTTTCTTCGCAGGAAAATTTTTTAAAAGTATATAACAGACAAACGTTTAACCTCTGAACCTTAAGAAGTTCGTACGATAAGCATCATGAATTCTGTGAATAATTTTTAGCAGATGTCTATCGGAGGGCTGCTCAACTCGGGTACATCCACACACCTTCCTCAGATGCGAATTGGCGGAACCTAAATGTTGCAGAGTATTCGCTCACTAAACTAGGAAGCCTTTAGATGAGCTAAACTTATACACACAGAAAACTTCTTAAGATTGTGCTCGAAATTAGATTCAACGTACGTCTCACAAGAGACTTCCAGCAGATCAACTCATACATTTCTATCGTGCAGCACCTGCATGCCTCAGTTAGGATTAAAATGAGGCCCTATACAAACGATTAAGCTTTTCAGTCATTTCGAATTCACAGTGTCGAGCCAAAGAAATGCTCAACTTACTTCCACAACTCAGTTGCATCCGCGGCTTTATAAATCCTAGCTCTTCCAGCACTTTGGCTGAAGGAAATCTTTGTTCAACTGAAGAAAATTTTGGATCCAGAACACCACATATATCACGAACACTGTTTGTTCACAATCTATACATGAAAGTTACAATTCTCATAAATATCGGTTATCAAGATCGAAATCGATACAACAACCGCAATCTATAATTTATTGAATCTTAAGTTCGCTTTATGCAAAGGGAAAACTCAAAGAAGAAATAAGGTTTCTTACCTTTTTTTTCTTTTACATAATACCTTTTACTTCTGACGAGCTATTCTTGAGAATTGTGGGCATCATTGTTACAATAGCCAATTTAATCTTAACACTTTCAAAGTTCCTGGTTCCTATACGGTCTTCTTTCGAAAATAGCCTTGATACTTTGTGTTTCTTGTTAAATTTGTTCCCTAATGTGTTTTCTATGGTATTCATTAATGAGGGGTACTCACTCCTCATTCTGATATCGGTAGTACCTGATGACAGTGCTAATTTAATCATTAAAATTGAAAGAACTGTCATAATCGTACAAGAAGCCAACGCGAGAGGGTTAATATGCCAATTTCAGTCGATACAGCAGTAAGTTCGGGAAACGCTAAATCACTTTGGGGTTTTGGTATGCACTCACCAATTCTCTGATGTTGTCAACACAGACATTGGATTCACGGGATTGAAAAATGAAGTCAAGATGAAATACCAGAAATGAAGGAACGTTCGCACACCCACACAAACGGTGCAAGCAAAACACGGAGCAAATATATGCATGGGAGAAATTAAATACTATGACATGCGGATTAGAATAGACAACGAGTTCTTTTGAGCCTTCCAAACCACAATAAATGTGCGCAAGAAAGGATATGGGAGAAGCACCATTTAGTACAGAATTAGGGGTTAGATTAGATTATAAATTAGTTTAAGCCTCCCTAACCGCTACAAAAATAGAGCGTGTTCCGACCCTTTTTAGTAATCCTGGTCGAAACTAACGCGAATGAGGTTCGGGAGTGAATACACAATGGAGTGACGTGGTGCTCCTTTTATTTGTACTTCGTAATTTACAAGGGCTTCAGAGTTGACAGTAGATCGCTACTATGGTGCTGCCTTGATCGACACGCTCTCTCTACTGACAGCGACGACTCTTGTTTAGAATGTGACCTCTACGGCAACCCGCCACAAATGAACGTCGATGTCTCTCGCCGATCCTATTTATATGCCTGGCGGGCGCACATCTAGGACCCCCCACGCACAAAAATTTTTTATTACAATAAAAATATTTTTAAAACGTCAATCAATCACATTGATTATCCTTGACGATCAATAATTCTGATGACAAAATTGCTTCCGAATTATGAACGGAGGTAGACAGGTATGGCCTTTGCTGTCATCATAAACAAATTTCAACGGTAATCCTACATCTTGTTAAACATCATTTTTAGTGTCAATATTATATTTTAGTGTCAATTCAATACTAGGTTTATTACCCAAAATCAACCAAATAATCACTCTACGCACTTAGCTCAAACAATTTGTTCATTTATTATCAAGTTAATTATCAATTGAGTCTTAGAATTCTTGGATACTCCAGATATTTCGGATACAATGGATACACCACACAATTTTATTAACATATCAAAATATCAAAATCAAACATCAAAACGCGTACTTAATAAATCCCTTCCATAAGGTACACTTTCTTGACAAACTGGACACCTACCGTAAAATCGAGAACAAAATTTTTATTTTGGATTAACATATTAACATATTTCGAGAACAGAATTTTCAATGCAATTGGAAATAAAGAAGGAAAAATCCATCATAAGACTACGTTACATAAAAATATAGAAAAAAGGTTAAAAGCGCAAAACAGTACATTACATTACCGCAATTGGCAAGGTAAAAGTAGAATAGGACTCAAATCGTCCTACGATTTAAATTAACATATTCCAATTCAACTAAACTACAAGCGTGCAATTTGGTTTTTTTTTTGTTATTCGCAATATAATACTTTGTCTCAATATTTCACGTGAATACATGAACAAAATAATCTATAAAATAGAATACATAATCCGTATATAATAGAGATTTTTTCCGTATAAAATAGAATTAATCTAAGACAATGGAAGACGCTTCATCTAAGACGCTTCATTCTCATTAAGACACATTCTCATTAAGACACTTTCATTCCAAGACACTGCCTAGCATTGTTGCCAAACAATTTGCGGCCGAATCGAGGCAGTTCTCGCGGTTGCACACTCGCACTCTCGTGTCGACATCTCCACGATTACAGCTCAGTTTGTCAACTATAGCTGACGGCTTGATGAGCACATTTGTTGTCGCAATAACAGTATGACAACATCCTAAGCTCAACCTCTCGGCACAAGGTGTTTGCGCAAAACAATATTTCCCAACGCAAGACATACATAAAGTCTTAAGAAAGAAACTCATAGAACGCACTTTTGTGTTAAACAGTTGAAATGATAACGCAGTAAAAATGAAAGAAAATCGCATCGTTGAAACAACAACTAAAAAGTTTTTAATCAAACACAAATAAGAAATAGGGCACGCAGATACCTCGACAAATGAAAATCATTCTCGCCATAAAATGTAAATAATTCAATACATTCGTTAAGGATAATAATGACACGCATGAAATTAAATACACAATACCTTTAAAATTTTAAATGAACAAGTATTCGCATAAATTGAGTTATCGATAAACCAAAATGAAACAAATCATAATTATATACCGGAGCACTGCATCGATTCGAGCATTTTCGCAAACATGGTTTAAATGAAATACGTAAAACACAAGGGTGAAAATACCAACTTAATATTAATTCATTAAGATGTGCGCCCGCCAGGCATATAAATAGGATCGGCGAGAGACATCGACGTTCATTTGTGGCGGGTTGCCGTAGAGGTCACATTCTAAACAAGAGTCGTCGCTGTCAGTAGAGAGAGCGTGTCGATCAAGGCAGCACCATAGTAGCGATCTACTGTCAACTCTGAAGCCCTTGTAAATTACGAAGTACAAATAAAAGGAGCACCACGTCACTCCATTGTGTATTCACTCCCGAACCTCATTCGCGTTAGTTTCGACCAGGATTACTAAAAAGGGTCGGAACATATCTGGTGGCCCATATGGGGAGCCACATTCAAGATATCCACATTGCCACATTGCCCCATTAAAGAAGAAAGATATCAAGAATTGATCTTCAGTTCTGCTGATCCGTGATCTTAAGTGTGAGGAGTGTCACCCTGTTGGAGTAACGTCGCATAGTTATCACATTACTTCAGAGCATCGAGAAAGGGAAGAAAGACGTCAGCGCAGAAAATCAAAGTGCTTTCCAAGAAACTCTTCGAGAAAGAAACTCGTAGAACACTCTTACAAGCTAGAAACTCATTGAACGAACTTACAAACTGAATACCATTGAAATACATATATGGAATGGCATGTTCAGAATAATAGGAATGAACAGTTCCAACTAGGTTGACAATTTCACTTTTTTAACTTATCTAGGGGCAACACATGATTCAGGTTCGATCGGATAATCTTGTTACCGATCTTAATATCTGCATAATTTTTACCTAGACTTTCAATGATACCCGGCCCGAGGAAATTCAGCTGTAATTTATGTTTTTTGGCATGATTTTTTACTAGTACACGGTCCGTCACTTTTAAATTTTTATCGCGACGTTTCATATTTCTATAGGCAGTTCTTTCTATTGTGGCGTTAATGATCGCATTTCTAATATTGTTCACTACAATAGATGACTCGGTAAATTTTTGTTTGTGAACATCTTCATATGTAGTCGCAACATTGAAGTCTTCTAATTTAGTAGAACTAATATATACACACGTATCTCTACCGAAAACTGTGTATGCTGGGGTATCTCCTAAAGTTTCGTTATAGCTATTATTAATCGAATTCTCTACAATATCCAGCAATCTATCCCACTCATTATGAGTAAGAAAATTTAGATATAACTTGAGCAGGTGTCGAATTTTACCATTAGATCGCTCAACAATGCCGTTTGAAAAAGGGGAATAAGCTAGAACTTCCTTTTTTAAGATAGAAAGTCCTTTAGTGAAATTTTTTACATTAGAGGATTTAAATTCCAGAGCATTGTCGGACAGTAGCACGTCCGGGGTACCAAACATACAGCAAAAATTCCATAGACAATCTGTAACAGTTTCTATACACCGATCATAAGCCGCTCGTCCCATTATTTTCAAAGAAATTACCTGAAGACAGCACGCTCGCGAGATGGAGCATATATGTCCAAGCCTTTGATGCCAAATTAAAGTATTTTTCTGGAAAAGCGAATAGTTCGTTGTCTTCGTTGTCATTAAGATAGATTGTCGCGCACATTAATTGTTGGAGTAACGACAGCGACGACTCTTGTTTAGAATGTGACCTCTACGGCAACCCGCCACAAATGAACGTCGATGTCTCTCGCCGATCCTATTTATATGCCTGGCGGGCGCACAAGCGTATCGAATAGAGGAAGGAGGAAGGCACCATTTAGTATGGAGATAAGAAAATGAGGAATCTACGCAGAATGGGCATAGAAACGGTAAGATGAGAAAGAAGTTCATGAAATAAGATAAAAGTTGAAGAAGAAAGTAGTAGGTGCTGAAAAACAGGACAGCAGTGAACCGAAAAAAGGTGGTCCTTAACATAAAAAAAAACATTTTATTTCAACAAAAGAAGGCCTACCTAACTCTCAGCTCGGGCCCTCACATAGAATTAAGGGAAAAGGCAATTCATACTCAATGTATGTCTCCCCCATATACTGACAGTAGAAACAAGACCTAAAAACAGGACAGCCGTGAACTGAAAAAAGATAGTCTGTTACCAAACAAAGACCAGTTTTATTGCAACAAACTGAAGGGCTACCTAACCTTTAGTTCGGGACCTCACATTTTCTCCTGGGAGCGCTAATTTCCATTCATATAACAGTTGTCTCCTTTTGATGGGACTATGGTACATAATATTAGAACTATTACCAGTTAGCAACTGTCAGTTTGCCGTCGGAACTATTTGAATAATCGTGTCAATGCGTTGATACTCGTACATGTTAATAAGTAAATTCTAATTAAGAAACACATCTAAAGTAAATTAAACCAAGAAAGAAATGAAAAACTACGTGCATGGTCAATTTCAGATTACGTTAAAAAATTTATGTGGTCGTTGTTTCTGTTCAATAATTGTTCAATTTTGGAATGAAGTTACTTTCGTTAGGTGAACGCAGCGTAAAAAAGTGCCGGTCAAAATGGGAAAATGTTTTCACTCAGTAGAGGTCAACTTGACAAAATACGAGTCACGTAAAATAGATTGTCGATTATATCTTAGTTTAAGCCTGCCAAACCGCTAAAAATACGAGCTCGCTTCGAAGAAACGCTCTTAAGAGGAAGGAGGAAGGCACCATTCAGTATGGAGATGAGAAAACGCCAAATCTATGCAGAATTGGCATAGAAACAGTAAGGTGAGTGAAAAGTTCATGAAACAAAATAAAAGTTGAAGAAGAAAGTAGGAGGTGCTGAAAAACAGGACAGCAGTGAACCGAAAAGGTGGCCCTTAATATAACAAATAACGTTTTTATTCCAACAAAAAGAAGGTTTACCTAACTCTCAGCTCGGGCCCTCACACATTTTCCCCCTGGAAACGCTAGTTCCCATAGAAACAATAGTTGTATCCCCTTGAGGGGAACGACACGTGAAAATTTCATGAAAAGTTTATCTGCAATGGAAAAATTAATGACAATAAAGAATGTCTGGAAAACATTTCCACTCCAGTGTACACTTCAGAAACCCATTGTACTCCCGGAGATGCTGTAGACCGAGCCTGATAGGATTGAAGTTTGCCGAGTGCACGCCTCTCATTGAAGGATTCTCCCGGTGTATTCCCAATATTCCTGCTTCATTTATGAGGAAAGTTTTTCTTAGTTTTTCTAAATGGTCGGTTCAGTTCCATCCTAGACTTTTCTGATGGCGGTTTTGAAAACAGCTCAACCGTTCAGAGGAGAGCACCACACTGGACAATCATGGAGATGTATCTCATACCCCGGGGGAACCGGTGTTCAAAAGTGACATACTTCAATGAAAAAGTTCAAATAACCTGAGAAGTACTTATAAAAAGTAAAAGCAAGATTTATACGGGAGAGCAAAAATAAACAACACACAAAGTAATAAAATCGTCTCTCTCGGAGATAGTCTACCTGTTCATTAGCATGTTATTCGTAAACAGCAATTTCAAATATGCATTTCCCGATGACATAACGTTTTGACTGGAGAACCGTCACAACCTCGGCACTCAAACTCTAATTAAGACAAATTGATGAGCTAAATTCTAAGCATTCGAATGAAACATCTGTTCTGATCTTCCTCATGCATAGTCAATGCCGGACGTGTGCCTCTGCACACCTTCAGTTGCGGAGGAAGCAACACGTTTCAGCGTTGAACACCTCATGAGCAAATGTTTACGTCTCATATTTGTCTCCCATTAGCATAATGTAACACAAGCAGACACGAGACACAGACAAACTAATGACTTTCAAATAGACGCAAAATAAGCTGAAGTATCTTGAGACAAGTCACTTCAAGGAGCCGTGCACGTCCAGCTTCGCGATTGGCATAATGTTATCATAATGGTGTTTAACCGATAGTTCAATCCTAACTATCGATATCGCAAACGTTAATCCAATGCAAATTTTAGAACTTGCTTAACTTCACAGTAGTTTGAAAATAATGGAACCGAACAAAATTCGTTTATTTGAAGTCGCGAGCTCGATTTTTGCAAGACCTCGAAACATTGAAATCTGTCACAGAGCTTTTCGAAGGCGGGTGTTCAATATTACCTCAAATTATTTTGCTACTTCTACCCTGGAGGCACGGTGACCCCTCACAGTACCGCCCACTGAGCAAAAGGCGCACCTGCTTGTGGGAAGACTTGGTCTCCATAATAAGCTACATGATTTTGCCCCTGAGAGATAAGAGACAGAAGCAGATACCCCGCAGAACCTCAGGAGTGATAGAATCAAGAAGCATCTTCATCAAGTGCTATAGTTCTCTCGAAAACGGCTAGCCATTAATTTACCAACAAACTCATTTTCGCAATCAGTTGCGATCAGAGGCCATACGAACTCGAGAACCATTCCAAAATTCATGCGGATTAACTTTAAAGAGGAATAATGAGGGAAAAATTACACAAAAATTTCGTTAACACACGTGCGATTGACATGTTGACGTGATGAGATTGACACACATGCGATTTCCGGGCAGCAACCCGATGAGGTGACACCACACATAGCAGGAAAGGCCTTGGCAATTCTAGCAGCAGTTCACCTTTGGTCAACTACAATAATTTCACGTTATGGTGACATTTTTCGAACGCCCCAATTGCCTAACTGCAAGCAATCAGAAATTTTACTTGCGCAAAAAATGTTAAAGAACGATTTTGCACCAATGAACGAAACCAACCACATAGTCAGTGGATTAAATAAACTAAATTATAGTTTATTTCGAGCCTCTCTAACGACAACAAATGTATTCTCATTGGAGGAATGAGGAAGGTACTATTAAGAATGGAATTAAGGTAACGGGAAATCTATGCACAGTGTGTGTCCCCCACCCTGTGGATGGAAACCGCGTAATTGAAGGAAGCCCATGTATGTGATAAAAGTTTGAGAGATTTAATCGATGCGGAAAAAAGTACAGCAGTGAACAGGAAAAAAGATCATCCGAAATAGAGTGCATAATAAATTAATTTCATAAACTCTTCAATATTACTTGTAGTTAATTTAAGATTTTAAATATATTTTGCATTCTACGCATCACTGAACCTAGAAGTTAACAAGATTATTTATAGCTCTAGTTTTGGTCACAAGATAAAATTTGTTTGGAAATGATCGATGAGTTTTATACAATGACCGTCGATAATAATATACGTGAATAAATTTCTTTTAGGGAAAGTGTCATAGGCACCTCAGAAGCGGCCGACACTGTCGTGCCGAGACACAAGCGGTGGGCAGAGCAGTGCAGGCCCAGCAATTCAATAAGCCCAGCACGCGGTATTTGCGTTGGGAGAATTCAATAAGCTCAGTTCGAGTCGCCGCGTCGCCCTCCTGATGGACGACTGAAGGAGGAGATGTAAGCAAACAACACCTTATTTCGTGCACCGAAGAACAAAACAATGACACACGGCGCGTCTCAACAGAAAGGCCCTCCAAGTATAATAGCTACGCAAAGGCCCCAGCGCCGCCAATTTGCATACGCACTCCAGGAGAGCAGGGCTGTGCGCATGCCACTCACGCCCAGCTCCGTCTCCGCTGCTTCCTGGCTGCTCCAGCGCCTCACGCACCATAAAATGCAGGAGAACTCCATCAGCAGGAACAAAACGAAAGCTTACCGTTAGTTTTCAATGACTTTCCATACAACTAGAAACGCAATGATCAAAATGCTTTAATATTATAGCGCCAGCTTACACTTTGTTGGATGTCAGCAGCGCTTGACTTTTGCACATATAATGTGATATAATAACTATTATTTTCACCACATACTTCCTAGTATAAACATCGCATTATGGGAAAATAAGACAATACTTCTACGCAGCAGAAAAGGATTTTTTCAACGCCATTCCATCACTTTCCATAGTCGATTTTAGAATGATAACTTGAAGATCGTGCTATCAACACAGAATGTTGAACAGACCAAGTCTGTACCGTATCTGATATGATGACAACATGTATTAAGAAGGAGATGAGATTAGATTAGATGTTAGTTTAGCTGCCTTAACCGCAACAAAGATGTTCCAAGAGAGGAAGGAAAATGACACGGTTAAGGATGGAGTTAAAGGGAACGCGGAATCTATACACAAGGAGCATAGATGCAGTAGGTTGAGAAAGAAGTTCAGGAAACAAGACAAAAGTTGAAAAAGAAGAAAGTAGGAGTTAAAAACAAGAGAGCAGCGGACCGAAAAAAAAGGTCGATGTATTACGTAACCAAAAACTTTCATTTCAACAAAAAGAAAGCCTACCTTTCTCTCACCCCGGAACCTCACATGTACTCCCTGGGGGCGCTAATTTAAATAGATACAAAGGTTGTATCCCCCTGAGGGGTTGAAAAGGGGAGTTCAAACACTAGGTTACCAAACGGACTAGCACATCAAGCCAAGAAATCCACACAATATACAATATATCGTTGCGCACACGGCCGATTAAAAGTAATTTGAAAATCAGTTACCACCATTTGCACCGCTTTTGAAAGTTAATGAGGAAATTGAACAGCTTGGAAAACGATTTGGTTTGATGAATTAGGCTCTCGAGTTGAGGCAGCCCAGGAAGTCATCGAGAGCGGCACGTGTGCTGCAGGCGAGGTGCTGCTGCAGTGCGTGGAGGGGACAGTGAAGTAGCGTTCTCTTGCACCCTCATCGCTACTCGTGCGTCATATCAGGGCTTACTGACCAACACGTGCAGGTGGCCAGAGAACGGCTGTACTCGGTTTTTCTCAATAGAATGCGATGAATAAAATTGATAGGGAATTTTTACAAGGTAATTTCACAATTGGGAAGTTCACCATAAAAAAGAGTTCGGAAAAAATGACGTACGTTGTCAACGAATTAAATGCTCATTATCGCACGTACACTTGTGCATTAATCATAGCGGAAATCGGAAAATATATCTCACTTACGGTATTGAAGGAGGATTTGAGGTGGCGCACATCCTTAAAAAAATGCGAGTTTTTAAAGATTTTTCAAGAATTAAACAAATTTTATTCTTGAGTGTGGTATGCGTGGATGGCCGGGGATGTGAGAGAATGGCTTTTGAAGGTGCACAAGGTGCATAGAAAAAGAAAGCTAAGAAAGAAGATCATGAAACATGAAAAAAGTTGAAGAAGAAAGTCAGAGGTGCAGAAAAATAGCACAGCAGTGAACCGAAAAAACATGTTCTGTAACAAAAAAAAATATTCTAATTCAACAAAAACAAGGCCTACCTACATTAACTTTAGCTTAGGACCTTACATAATCCCCCTGGGAGAACACAAAACCTTTCAAAACAAAAGGCTAACCTTACCTTTAGCTCGGGACCTTGCATGTTTCCCTTGGGAGCGCAAGAGAAATGCGCTTTACCCTCAAATTGTTACTAGCTTTTGGTTTGAGTACTGCAGGCTAATGTATAGCGTTAAAAACATAGCATATTTTCTGTACTCGTGTTTGTCTTCACTCTCTTATTTTCAAACCGACAATATACTCGGCATATTCGATCAACAACTCGGCGACTAGATGAAGAACACCAACTAGTAAAATCATTCCAGTGACTTGTTTTTTTTCCTCAAAATAGTAGTTTGTCAGGCTAAGAACGTAGTGTATTTTTTACCGTGAACCTATAGGGCAAGTAATGTGCTGTTCAATAGAATCATAAGAAAATCTAGTGTTTGACATGTTTTCATCCGTAAAATAGTCTCCTAAGGGTAGTAATTTACAAGCTGTTCACACGTTATGGAGAAAATTACTATAATAATATGCACAAATCAACACACAGTAAGCGTCAAACATAAAGAAGTTATAGTAGAAGCATAAAACCTGTATTATGGTATTATGAACATGTTGGGATTGGATTGATTAAATTATAAGGTAGCTTAAACTTTTCTTACCTCAACAAAGATGTTCTCAAGACAGGAAGGAGGAATGTACCATTTAGTATGGAAATAATGGATCACTTAAGGAATTGTATTCGCACAAAGCGTCTTCCATACCTTACGCAGAGAAGCAGACAGATTGAACGAAGTTTATGGAACAAGTTATGAGTGGAAGAAAATGTAGAAGGGGCTGAAGAAATCTACAAAAATGAACCGATAAAAAGTGGTCGACAGTAAAAGAAAAAATCCATTTTGTTTCGACAAATGAAATGCAAACCATTATTACAGGGCCTGACATATTGGCCTCACAGAGCCCAATATCATTACAGAGCCATATCATCACAGGGCCATATCATCACAGGGTCATATCATCACAGGGTCATATCATTACAGAGCCATATCATCACAGAGCCATATCATCACAGGGCCATATCATCACATGGCCAT
This sequence comes from Morinoia aosen, assembly GCA_030386875.1. Taxonomy (NCBI): domain Eukaryota; kingdom Metazoa; phylum Arthropoda; class Malacostraca; order Amphipoda; family Talitridae; genus Morinoia; species Morinoia aosen. The sequence continues at coordinate 60,699,079 of CM059562.1, forward strand.
ATCATCACAGGGCCATATCATCACAGGGCCAATATCACAGGGCCAATATCACCGGGCCATACCATCACAGGGCCATACCATCACAGGGCCATATCATCACAGGGCCAATATCACAGGGCCAATATCACAGGGCCATACCATCACAGGGCCAATATCACAGGGCCAATATCACAGGGCCATATCATCACAGGGCCATATCATCACAGGGCCATATCATCACTGGGCCAATATCACAGGGCCAATATCACAGAGCCATATCATCACAGGGCCAACATCACAGAACCATATCATCACAGGGCAACATCACAGGGCCATATCATCACAGGGCAACATCACAGGGCCATACCACCACAGGGAATCACATATGGAAGGCAAACCATCATTTCGGGGCCCCACATCTGCTCCCTTGAAGCGCTAACTCCACTGCTGCAATATTTGAGTCCTCCAGAGAGGACCCCTAACCTTGTAGTGCAGCAATGAACACTTACTACAGAGAATATAAATCAAAACTTCTACGAAATAATTATGAAACTTGGAAAACAAGCAGTAAGCGCTGAAGCCAATATCGATTACTCTACCACACCAGTTTGGACGCTTGTTTATGTTATCCATTACCTGAAAACTTAGCGTGATGAAAGTGACAGACAGCGAACGCCAAAAAAACGTGTTTCATGTGGCTGCGAAAGTTCCACCGATTGGGTGTCTGCAATTCTGCAACTGATGAGCACATTCGCCTTGGGTCAATCTTATCGCTTTAAAACATATACTAATAACACTAGCTTCATACCCTAATTATCACAAACAATAATTCGTTATGTAACTGTTCTCATCTTTCCTAAGACAGTCGTTACTAGAGAACTAAAACTTTAATTAGCGGTATTCTCTGTTGGTAAATGATTCTTCTGGTCATCTGTTATTATTTCAGGTTAATTGACCGACGCTACCAGAACATAAAATAACTAACAGCCGTGAGAGTACCACGGCACTCACGTCTATAATTTGATATTTCTGTACCGTACTACATTGGTGAACTGGGAATCTAATATTATACGGAATGATGACGCCCTACTATCAAGAAACGCACAAATTACATTAGTGTACAATTTTCGCACAAGTAATGGAATACCCAGATGTTCTGTGAATCGCATTTACACAAGCGACTAAGGAGCACTCTGCACTAATCAAGGACGTTGATTCCATCGTTAACACGCACTCTGTTCCTTACTTAGTGTTTACTCTCAAAAATATTTAGTATGCTCATATAAAATAATTTCTCTTAATGTGGTTACTTGATGTTGTATACAAGTCTTTCATTCAGATGTTGAAATTCATATATGATTTGTAAAGCATACGCTAGATGGTAAAAAAATTTCCCTGTACATGGAATTCGAAAGAAAGCCCCTCGATGTGTTCTCATTTTTACATTTTGAAATAAGCCCATAGCTGGGACAAATAACTTCAGGAATTTTCACACGTTGTAATTAAACGGTGATAAAAATATTAAATTGCATATGCGTTCAATAATCAAGCTTATACTTCCCATTGTTATTTCAGTTACATTATATTATAAGAAAGTTTTAGCATCCCTTAACCACGACAAAGATGTTCCAAGAGATGAAGAATGAAGGTACTATTTAGTATGGAGTTGAGGGAATGCGGAATCTATGCACCAGGTGCACAGAAACAGTAAGCTAAGAAAGAAGTTCATGAAACAAGAAAAAGGTGAAGAAGAAAGTCGTAGCTGTTGAAAAACAGGACAGCAGTGAACCGAAAAAAGATGGTCCGTAACAGAACAAAAACCTATTCTATTTCAACAAAAAGGAAACCTACCTAAACTTTAGCTCGGGCCCTCACATAGTCCCCCTGGGAGCGCTAATTCCCATAGATACAATAGTTGTATCCCACTGAGGGGTATTTCAGCTACATTAAAACTGCACAACATTAGAGAAAAACATCCAGTATTAGCTGCATTATGACATACAATACCACAAACAAACCAGAAGCAATGCACGATCAAACTTGACATTGGTCATAGGAAAACCATAACTGCATCCCTAAGTCTGATGCTATGCATACTTTAAAAAAGACCCAAGAATAGACAAAATTATTTGCAGACGAACTTCATGGTTGCACAGAATGTCGCGAGCAGCCAAAATATTCCATGACGCATGCTTTGACCAGAATTACAAATTAAACACAAAGGTGGTCACACATGAATTCTGTTTACTTGAAATTTTGTGCGATTAGTATCTCTGAATTTTTTATGAAAACTAGATTGGGTAAAAACACTAATAAATCGTAAATTCTAATCTATAATGAACGGTAAAATTTTAGAATGGTGCAAGATGTACCGAACATTTTTCACAATCAAGTTACTGCCAATACATTACTTTGAACATCACAGAGTATAACAATGTGAATGGATTAATTTTTTAACAGAAAAAACATCATTGTGAAGAGTTGAAAGCCTTTTAGAATAGTCGTGCGCTGCCAGAGATGCGTCAAATTCCCTGATGCGACGCAGAGGCGGACCGTAGACTTCACAGCGCGCCAGCACAACCAGACTCGGGACGACCCGCCCGAGGATTCAGGCGCTAGCTGTCCACGCGGCCCACATCGGCACGCCGTAAAGTGATTATTTAGGGCAGGCGAGTTCCTGCCACCGTCGGAGAAAGAAAGAGTTTGCGTGCCAGGTGTAGATATTATGAAGTATGGTAAAAGTAAATATTATAGAGAAATATTACGGAAGTAAAATGGATATTATGAAGTGAAATACCTATTTTAGGGTGAGACGTAGTAAATTTGTTGTGGATAAAGACAATAAATATTTTTAGTTTGAGTGCAAAATGTTTTGCTTTATCAGAGAAAACGATACGTGCTGAGAAGAAATTCGTGATAACAATTTTGTGTCAGGATGCAATTTTTGCTTAGTAAAGACTTGCTTATATCTTTGACTTTTTCCTACTGTGTTCTGTTTCTAAAATTTAGTTCAACTCGGCTAAGACTTCAATGATCATATCGAAAACGATACAACAAATAAAGAATGCACGTTCCAAGTCGCGCTCTAAGTCTAGCTATTTTTGCCTTCATGAAAAGGATTTTTCTCACTATGAGCGTAAACGCAAAATAAAAAATGGAGCCTAGAATATTTATGAAAATTACTAGATTAGATTAGATTATTAGTTAGTTTAAGCCTCCCTATCCTCAACAAATGAGATCCAAAGAGAGGAAGGAAGAAGGCACCATTTAGTATGGAGTTAAGGGAACGTGGAATCTATGCAGAAAAGGCATAGAAACAGTAAGATGAGAAAGAAGTTCATGAAACAAGGTCAAAGTTGAAGAAGAAAGTAGTAGGTGCTGAAAAAAACAGGACAGCAGTGAACCGAAAAAAGATGGTCCGTAACAAAACAAAAACCTATGCTATTTTAACAAAAAGAAAGCCTACCTAACCTTTAGCTCGGGCCCACACATTATCCCCCTGGGAGCGCCAATTCCCATAGATACATTAATTGTATCCCCCTGAGGGGTATGAAAATTACTAATAAGCGCACAGTCTAATAGCTGAGCCAAAAAAATTCTGGATGAAAGTCAGCAGAATGCAACCTATTTCTGTTAAAAGGGAGATGGCGAAGTGCACAACTTCATTCAATATTTTCTAGAACTAGTTCAGATCTATTGAAAAAGGCGTACTCAAATGCGAATCAAGACACATTTCGTAAAAGCACGTAAAAAATAAGACCAAGTCCAAGAGACCAGCAAAACTCTGAGCACGCCACAAGAGAATAATTTTAGGAAATTCGTCCTAAGCATGCCTGCGACTGATTCGCTCCACATAAAATAACAAAGTTCTAGCAAACCAATTGCAGTTTCGAAAGCTTGCGAGCAAAAGGTCAGAACGGCAAGCCATCACCATCAATGGCGGCCAGCGTCCTCGGAATCTCATCAAAACAGAACTGGCAGCGTGCGGCGCCGCAGAAAAAGAAGTCGAACTGCAGGCATGAAGTTTATACCACCCCCAACGCAACAAAAAAAGTTACAGGCTAATAGGCAGAGCTTCTTGTTGCGCAAAGGCCTAAAGCTATTGAACGACTGTTACGGCTAACACAACCGCGCGAAGTATAAAGTAGACATTGAAGGCTCCTTATAACACCCAGGTAGCAGGGTACAGTTAACCTTACAGCTTGCCCTGGCAGCCTTCTTTTGGCTGCTCTCCACAATATTTCTAACCTCCTACGGCAATCTAGAATGGGAACAAGTCATAGTAATAGAATTCTAATAGGTTACGCCGTTAAAAGCTGAGCATGAGCTATGCGAATAAATTAGAGCACCGAGAAAATTGCAGGGTGCTCATCTCGCACTCGGATCTGCAGATCTCAACCTTTGTTGCTTTCTCGTTCCAGAAAGCCACACCCAACTCAGTACGTAGAAATTCAGGTTGTGCCTGACCAAACATACTAAGAAAACGGAAATGGAATTCGAGATTTTCCTGAGTTTCAGCACTGAAAACCCGCTCTCGCACTATCAGGCTTTTGTCAATGCAAAAGAGGCAAATTAGTATTGGGATGGTTGATTGAACCGATCTGCTCTGAAGAACTAGCTGAGAGATTCTTACCAACAGTACAAATGCTATTAGCCATTTTGCTGAAAATGGAGATAAAAAGCGTAAAGTTTTGTGAACGAATGCAAATGTAAGTTTTTAGCGCTGAAGCTCATTTAGTCATGGAAATATTGATGATTACTTGAAGCACTTTTTTTGCAACTGAGCCGGATATGAAAAATTTAACAGGGATATTTCGCTTCCTGCGGATGAAACTTGGAGAACCCTACGATGAATCAATAAAGTTACACAAACACTCGACAGACAAACCTTAGTTGAGAAGAACCTTGCTCATTCAGCCAGACAACTCTCAACAGAGCGCGGCTCTCAGGGGCGGTCTGTGCGAGATCTCTAATGAGGCGCTCACGGAAACGAAGATTTTCTTCGAAGAATAATTATGTAGGAATAGAGAACAAAGGAACACACCCATAATGTGAAGGCTCCATAAATTACAATATTTATTAGAGAAGTTCCAAAGTCGACGTAGGTTATGAGTACCGAAGAAGTGGCTCTGAAACTGGATTGCAGCGGGTGAACGAGTCCTGGTGCAAATTCATTCACCAGTAGACACGCGAAAAAAAAATTTTAGTATCGTTTTGGCCCGAATATTTTACGAAAACGGTCATCTTCTTGACTAACAAGAACAAAGAATTTAAGTGAGGAAATACTCCGTCGTCAGACTCAATATTAACTGTACTAATGGCCATTCTCATTCCCTTCTACGCGTGATCGTAAAAACAAAATAGCTTAAATGCAAAATTCAATTTGGAGTGTACATGTGTATTATCGTTGCAACGTATACTGCAAATCCCGTGAACGCGTGTTTTGAACCCCCCTTCACCCTATGTGCCGCCCCCTATGTGCATAAAAGCACCGGTCACTCAGACCGAGGAGATCGGTGCGCGTCGTCCAAACCACTACCACCTGTCTGCCTCCGCTTGTACCAGCAAACGTCTAACGAGAAGAAGCGTTTTCCCATTCCTCCAAGCAGACTACCCCGTGACCCCACGTTTGGGAGCGATATAATGCTTCCATATGAAAACCAAATGCTCAAGAAAATCTCAGATATCGCATGAGACCTGAGATCTAAGGTCTCACAGGTCTCAATATTAAGTTCCTCATGAATGAAGAAATGCTCAATGTCGCTGACTTCGAACAATGTATTCACTGCTAGATATTTTCATTGAAAATGGCAACTAAACAACACTAACATAGTCAGTATGGTAAAAAATTAACTTTAGACAGAGTTGTTTGTAATTGAGGTATGCTCAAGAAACATTACCACTTGAGTGATTTAAAATTTGATCAAAATTTGGGCTATTATATATGCACTTGGGCTTCGATCACGAGTAAAAATTAAACCAAATCAGTATAAATCCTAGCGCTTTCCTGCACCGTTTTCACCGATCTGCGCTAGTTTACGATCGAAGTCAACAGAAAAGCGTTAGTCAGACCAGTGGGTTCTCTTAAAGTATGACCAATTTTGATTCGTAAAGCCAGGATGATAACTGGAAACTTTATCTCCTTAAACCACCGAGTGCATCAGACTTTGTTAAACACATTTTATCAGCTAATATCATGGCCTAATAAAGCATTAAACCTCAAAATGCTACTCGAGCGTATGCAACTCTGATGATCAGTAGGCAAACTCGATAAAAAATTAAACACACGCAAATGGCAGAAATCACGACAGATTTAGATAGTTGTGCTTAACCAAAGTCAGATCCATGCACTGAATTCATAGATGATCTAAAATTATTTTTTTAATCATCTCATTTGCTGCCAATGTACAATTCATTGTTGTTTTACATTGCTTTCAAATATATTTTTAACCTTTAGAGCAAATTTGTTAATGATTATCTGGACGAAAATACGATGCATGCTATTTAAGCTCCTAAATATTTTTAGCAAAATATTAACACTAGGCTTTTATCGCTCTCTACCATTGAAAAAATCTCTTACATAATACATCACTTTGTGTGCACCGAGTCCAAAATATAAACAAATGAATCACTTACTAGAAAGAAAATGAGGCAGCAAGTGTATAGCCATTGAAAAATTATAGTTCAGATTGAAAACTATTTTATTATAGGAGTATCACGACCTTCCAAGTGTAGCATGAGGGCAACAAGTGGGATAAATCATAAACTAATTAACTTTCCGCTATCGGCACCTCACAAATAATAATTTTTATACACTGAAGTTTACTTTTTTCATCTAAAAATCGGCTTTTGAATTGATATTTTTATTTTGTCCTACTATTTGTTATGTGCAATATTTATTTAGCGACTTAGTCAAGTTCAGAGAAAGACATGAAAGGAGCCCAATTAGAAGAGATCAATCAAGATTGCTATCTGATTTGCACGATGATTTCACTGCAAAGCCGATCTTGCATCGTCTGTGAGCAGCATTCCGACAAAAAATACTCGTGAATAAAAGAATCACAAAAACTGGGTGGAGTTAGATTTCCTCGCAAAGTGTAAAAAAAGTCAATGAATGCGAGACCTAAAATTGAAATTGACATGAAAGGAGAAAAGGGACGCAAAGAATAATTTACCTGAATTTATTTTATCACATTTTATCGAACGCCAACCGCTTTTTCAGCCTCTCATTTGACATTCCTATAGTTAAGATAGTGAGCAAAATATAATAACAGCCCAATGAATTTGAAATAAACTCAGAGCATGTTCAATAATCAATTCAAAATTTCTGAGACTTGTTTCATAATTTGTGAGAAAATACCTTCGGGTTTAAAACAAAAATTCAACACTGAACTAATATTTTATCCGTTGGACGACGATAGTTGAGCGCTTGAATAACTATTGAGGATGTCAAGTTCTTAGGAAGGTTTAATTTCTTAAAATTTTGCCAAAGTGTCAGAAATGCAAGGAACATTTTACCTTTATTTATTTTAGAAGATTATATTAGATTAGATTATATGTTAGTTTAAGCCTCCTTAACCGCTAAAAAAAAAACGTCACGAAGAGAGGAAGGAGGAAAGCACTATTTAGTATGGAGATAAGGGAACTCGGAATCTATGCAGAAGAGGCATAGAAACAGAAGGTTGAGCAAGAAATTTATGAAACAAGATAAAAGTTGAAGAAGAAAGAAGTAGGTGCTGAAAAACAGGACAGCAGTGAATCGAAAAAAGATGGTCCTTAACGTAACGAAAAACATTTTATTTCAACAGAAGTAAGGCCTACCTAACTCTCAGCTCAGGCTCCCACACATTTTCCCCCTGGGAGCGCCAATTCCCATAGATAGAATAGTTGTTTCCCCCTCAGGGGGACGGTCATTTACAACAGAATTAAAATCAAACCCTAGTAATTTTTAGTGAAAGGGACAGAAGAAATGTTGGACACCTCTTAATTGGAAGCAGATATGAAAAAATAAAAAAACCAACTCACAGCTCTTAAAGAGGACTGAAGCCAGATTACAACGCGGGAAAAAGCTGTACTTGCGCGGCCCTGCACGCTCATAAAGCGACTTATCGCAGCGCCTTCCAGACGTGTAATTGAGGAGAGAATCGTCAACGCAGAAGCGAGTTTTCTCGGCTGGGGAATTCTACATGACGGTAAAGGAACTACGATTTCTGCTCTGCTTGCTGAATAGGAATGACTAAATTTTGGAAAGACTGCAAAAAGTCAGTCAATTCATTACGTGATCATTCGGAGCTGTTTAGAATAGTACAAGTTTTTTCTTAAGGCACTAAATATACATGAATTGGGAGGTGGAATATTCATTGATGAATTTTCAACCAGTCATATTCGAAACGGTCTTTATATGAGAGCTGCAGTGCACCAGCGACTTGAGCATGCACGCTTGAATATTCACACAGCCTTGCATTGGGAGTGAGAACGACTGGTTAACTTTCTCCAATAGTCATTAGCCTCAGCTGGGCATGGGTGAGCACTATGCAAGGGCTACTAAAGGAGTCAGTGATACTGTGTTTAGTAGCCCTTTAGTGCTCATGGTCACTATGTTAAGTAACCAACAAATTATAAGTACTGTTTAAACTCTTCAAGGCTCTGTATCCACTTCAAGTTGATGGCACAAGAGTAATGGAGTATAATAAAATAACAATACAGCCGGTAATTTTTCATTTATCGAATTTTGCTGCCACGCTAGAAAAAATAAAACACTTCGTCATCCACATAGTGGAATCGAGCTTGCACACATGATACTAACAGAGCGCAATTTAGGTAGGGAGGTGCAGAACCGAAAATTCATCAGGACTTCTTCCCTACGCATGAAAAGTCCGCCGACTGGCCACTGCTCCACAGCAGAGGAAGAGGCCAGGGAGTCGCAGAAGGAAGCGAGTCTTTGATCAGTTCGTGCACCTTGCTCGTAGAGGATAGATGTCAAGTAGATTTTGTTTACGTCAACCTTGCAGACATAATCTCTTATAGGTTAATTTCTAGCAAATGAACAATGCAGGATTCGAAGAATTCTGTACATCAAAATGTGCACAGTGTTGTCGACGGTGTGACCGACGTAGTGCTCGATAAGCGAACAACTACAGAGACATATTGTATTAGAAAGAACCACACCGCTAAAGGAGCCTTTTTGAGCTTTCTTAGCCGGTTTGGCAGCAGATTTTTTTCGAGCGCCAATAAATTGCGGGATCGCTTATGTTTCGAAATACGAAAGGGATATTGTGCGGGAATACAGCCACGGAAAGAGAGGGCTGCGCAAATCCGTCGGTAATGTGTGACGATTTTTCCCAAACTTCGTTCAAACTGGTGTGTTCTCTTTACCCCAGCGTTCGCGAAGTTGATTGAGAGATTCAAACTTTTCTCGCTCTGATTGCACTTTACTTCGCTCGCTCTTGACGAGACAGAAAGTGAAGCGGATGTTTTACGTTATTTACATTGGGGGACAAGGACTTTACTACGTAGTTAAATTTACAATTAGTTTGGCTTCCGCACAGCTTAACTCAGAGTATACTTATTGCATGATTTAATAAGAAAAAAAAAAGATAAATCAACCCTTTTATCGACAGGTTCTTTAAGTGTAATACTACCAAACGTATGCTTTATCCATGTCACCTACTACTACTATGCTTTATCGACACCACTTGTTGTGAGTAACTTACCAACGTATGCTATTTGAGAGTTCATGTTTAGTACCACCATGCATGGAGAAGTTAATGAAATTATAATAATTTGAATCCACAGCAGGGTTAAATTCATGGTTAATAGCAAAGTAGCTCTACTGACTGATATTTTGCTAATTTTCTCCAAGTACTAACGTTTGTACGTCTTAAACGAACCTCATGCTTCAATGGTCAGAGCGATATATGCTTGATACAAATAGAACGTATTGGATTATTAATGAGGAGCACACAATACTAATCCATTCATGGAGTCGGCCATGCACATAATAGTCAATGCGTTTATAATTCTTCAGACAATTTATAGATACAGATCCAGATCACCGCTATTGCGAGTACAACTGATACTGGACAACAAAATGCACCACAAGTGTGCTGCTGTTCTACTGAAGAAAGGCTTGCACAGTTACAATAACGCCAAATTACCTCCGATACTCTGAAATTGGCCCACATCTGTGGACAAATTCATATAGCTGAATTTGAGCATGGTATCAAACGATGATTTTGGTCCGCACACTTCAGGATACTCAGGTTTCTTCATCTCTAGATCCACGTTTCACTTCCTATAACTGATTACAAAATGAGGACAAATGTTGTCCTAAGTCGCTGTTGCTTGCTCAAAATTTCTGATAAAGACCAGCCCACGAAACAAATTACTACTCAAAATTGACGTATTGGAGCAAAATAGCATTAGATTTTTGCAGTGGAACACATTAAGTGCGCACCAAAAGCACTGAGCTTCTAAATGTCCTTTAATTCTGATAATTGCCTCACAGACAAAGCAGAGACATAGCTGTCTAAAATGAACCAGATTCTGAAGTTTCTCGCATTGATATACAGGCTTCAAAAAACTCCAGAAATGCCAGAACATTACCTCTACAAACTCTCCCCATAATAATGGAAGAAACACCTGGCATGCACTGCGAAGTTTGGAAATTTTGGCTACTGTACATGAAATATCAAAGAGTTCACATTAAATATTAGAGCGCTCTTATAAGGGCGCGCCACTCTTATCTACCACTACATAGTGTATACGGTCCGTCAGAAATGACGGGATTCGAAGTTTCTCTTCTATAAATCCTCCAGATGTGGATGCCAAACAATTATCCTAATATGTAGTACGCGCGATTAAAATATTCTTTTACTGGTGCACAGGTGAAACTTGTATCACAGAGACCGTCATTTAGCGTCCTTTAAATGAAATAAACTATTTCTTAAGAAGTGGAAACCAATCAAATATGTAGATAAACAAGCACATAAAAGGAACCTTAGGGCAAGGTGTCACTGTGGTTAAGGTGAACATCGATTACCTGACATTCTTCTCTACAAATTCCAAGGGAATTTTATGGCGGTTCCGCTAAATGATCTTGATCAAATTTACAAGCTATATTTGAAAATTATTTTATTTTTATCCCTGAACAGTGAATGTATAATACACAATTAAAAGTTTTAATTAAGGTAGACATATTCACACACCTTCAAGTAGACTATTAACGAAAAACACCGATTGGACTACAGATGTGTGTCCTATCATCTCAGAAGAAGCCGTCTACGAAACTTTGCCCGCATTTTCTAAATTTTCAGGACGGAAATACTTGCTGCACAGAAATAACACTTCAGATACTTTCACCTCATCACTAATACTTTCATTTCACTCGATTATTATAAGTACCAACTCAACCCTTTAGCAAAAATTTCCGGAACAGATGACGTGCGCAATGGTAACTAACATAGCTAGAGATGGCACGAGTCGGAGGAGCTAATAGCTGGCCTTTTTCAGCCTAATAGATCAGAAAAAGGCGGAAAGATAAACTTGCAGTTTACCTCAATGAGCTCAGATAACTGCGCAGAAGAGAAAAACTTTGCGTTGGATACAATATTGATTGCGCGCAAAGAAATAGAGAACGTTCCTAGGGAGAAAGCAGAGCAGAGGTGTGTGTACTAAGTGGAACACACGCTAATGGTCGGTGATAGATCACAGCCATGACTGGAGGGCTGAATGGCAAACGATGAAATATTCACACCTATCACTTATTCGAAGAAATTTCGCTGCCATGGAAGGTATAAGATCAGATTATAAAGAAGTATAAACTTTGCGCACTAAAATAAATTTGTTCTCAAGAGGAAAAAAACCTTAAATAGTAGGAAATTGACGGAACGGAGAACCCCACCATGCACAAACTTCTATACAGTAAGATTGAAACAGTTAATGAAACAAGATGAAAGTTGAAGAAAAATGGTATAGCCGCTGAAAAAAATACAACAGCAAATCGAAAGATTAGACTAGTCGACATTAGTCAACAAATGCGATCCAAGGAGAGGAAGGAAGAAGGCACCATTTAGTATGGAGTAAAGGGAACGCGGAATCTATGCAGAAAGGGCATAGAAACAGTAAGATGAGAAAGAAGTTCATGAAACAAGATCAAAGTTGAAGAAGAAAGTAGTAGGTGCTGAAAAAACAGGACAACAGTGAACCGAAAAAGATGATCCGAAACCGATAAACAAATATTCTGTTTCAACAAAATTGGCTTACCTAACCTCTAGCTCGAGACATCACAGTTTGCTCTTCGTATCCCCCTCAGCCGTGTGGAGCTTTGAAGAAATTAATTTTTCAGAATATTCTAGTGCCCCAAAAAATCTGAGATCTTTGAAAGAGCAAAATCGTCCAGCTTTATTTTACTCGTGGATTTCACTTGCTTTCTCGGTCAGATATAAATTAAGATAGGTTTTTTTTGTGAAGTACTGCAGTAGAGTCATGGTCATCTACCATGAGTCGTCTCCCGTCTCAGTCCGCCGTTCCGAGCACACCGTACTTGAGTAAGCTGCCCGAGTTCTGTGAGGAGAGATTTCTTATACGCTGCTCCGCTGTGATTCACTCGTTCTCATCAATTTAGAAGCCTTATAACTTGCTTTCTAGTGATCAAATGGGGTCGCACCAAACTTTCGTGCAAGAAACGACTCTGCCCTCATCCTGTTACAGCAGGGAATATCGGTGATATGTGTGGCCGCAGACCTAGAGATAACAAGATGACCACTTATCACCTAAATGGCGCAGCCACACTGCCACACGTGCAACAAAACAGTCTTCTACCCAAAAAATTTTTCCGGGTATGAATACTAAAATGAATTTAAACAAAAATGTGTTTCTTTGGAAAATCTTTGCAAACAAAATAAAAAGTGTGTAGGGTTGAACACGGAGGTTCTTGTAAAATGTATTAGGGTTATTTCCTGTACTGTACGACAGGTTATTTAAATGCAATCGCACAAGCAATTAAATCTGACGACTTCTGAAAGATACGGAATGAAAACTCTTAAGTAATCGATGCAAAATTTTAGCTCTGACAGCGGTTTCAATTCCAACGCGACAATGACACCGGCCATTCAAGTCTAACCCTGTATATCTATAAGAAAGTAAAATACCAGAACACCAGTTTTTTCCGACCTTCTATGGGTTCTAACTTCAATCCACTTGGAAATCTTTAGTGAGAAAAGTATGTTCGAATACTAGTAGATTTTGGCGCTCAAACCCTCGAACTTTTGGAACATGTACCTATTGACAAATACGATATACGAGCACGAACATGTCAAAACAACGTAAAACAAAAGTATAAGAACTGTTTGATTGGAGTCATCACTATAAAATGTCATGCTATCGACTAATAAAAAGCAAAATGTTTTCCTACTAAAATGTTGACATTTTTGGAACAAATTCTTCAAATTTTTTAAAAAATTCGTCGCTACAAAAACTACATTTTCAATTCAATGTACACAATCATTTTAGTTTGGACGCATAGGGGGGATAAATTCTGTATAAAAAGACGAAAATAATTTAGTATTGCAAAGCAGGTAGAAAATTTCGTTGCTTTTTGTATGCGGAAGCATTTGGCGACAAGATAAACCAAAATAAAGATAGATTCGCACCTTATTCGTCTAATTTGATTGCTCATCAAGCATCTCACGATTTCTCTGTTGAACAAAACCAAAATATGACACAAGACCTAGCAGGCGGCCCACTCCCTATAGCAGTTCATGCATAGCGCGGACTATAGCTGGTTCGCGCGGCTTGGTCACCGAAAAAGACTGCACCAGAGGGAGAGTCCAGAAGTAACTCTACAGAATCCTACCATCAATGCACTGCTGACAAAGGATCACCGAGGTAGAGGAATTTGACACGATTACGTAAACCAACATTCATATGAGAATGCTTTTCGCCACAGACATCGAGTCCCATTGGTGAAAAAAAAAGAACTATACTTGAAGAAGAAATTGATGGAGCAAGAACTTGTTATGAAGAAAGAGGCTTCATCATCGGCTTAAAAATAATGTCCTATTCGACCCTCGTTAATTATTTTACCATGCATTCATAGGTAAGGAAATTCATCTACAGAAAGGAAAGTATCGAGCCTGACGATTCCTGTTAAGCCCACTTTTACTATGAACGAAAAAGCAAGATTACTTCATGATTACTTCTAACTTTGCTGTTAAATTTAAATTTAAATGGGGTCATTTTTAATACTTCACTTGAAATATTTTTGGAAGAAAAATTTGTAGATGCTTGGACATAAGACAGCTAAGTCACAAATAAATCACATATCAGTGTAGATTTTATTAACTTGCACCATGAAACCTGAAAGTATATTCGTTCAGGCTTTAACCAAAGTACAGTTAAATCAACGCTCTGGCTGTGAATTGAATCCCAGAGAAATAAAACTTCCTGCCAATTTGGATCCTGCAGGAATACGGCAAACTTCAACCATTCTGTCTAATGATATGCAAATTTCTCTTCTTCAATTCAGATCCTGATGAAGTGCAGAACGCTGCTTAATTTCCGATCCGCTGATGCAGAACACCTTGGGAATAATTATAGTTCAGCTCACGGGAGTCATGACCTCGCAAGACCATTGTTCGAAACTAAAAGATTACTCAGGCGCGAGCCGAGCCGCTTCCAAGAGGTGGCAAATTAATTACGTGAAAAGCACGTCTCAAAAATACTCGGAAAATCGAAGCTTCAGTAGAATAATTAGTGAGTCGGGCGCTTGAACCGCAGGCGCAATTACGGTTTCCCATGCCATGAGGTTGAATGTCCAGGACGGTGTTTAGTTTTGGCTTCTGGAACCGAGGCTTGGACGTACTTGAGTCTAACTCCACGGCAACAGGAGGTGCTTCGCTGCAGGCTTGCGGTGCGCTAACACGGCGCTTGTACGCCAATCAGCTTTCCAAGTTGAATCAGGTTCAGATTAGTAAAATTTTACTCAACGTCAGACCAGAACACTTCATAACACCGGTAAACTATCTGCATTAGTTCCTTGATATTGCTGAAAATGGTACCAAGCAGGAGCTATCAACATAAGCGTAATGGCTGAACAATATACAACACAAAGTGCAATTTGAAATCGAACGGAATCAATCGCGGAAGAATTTCTCCGGCGTTGACCCACAATCATCTAAATCTCTTGATAATACACAATGGCTTCAGGCAACAAGCATCCTTCCAGTTGAGCGGCCTAGTTTTTGCTCTCACCTCATCATATCCAGTTATATAATCTAACTTAGTAAGAATGTGAGTAACAAGTACGGCTCAGACAACGCCAAGTCGTTCGCTATGAAAGAATATTCAAGCTTATGAGGAAGAACCTGTCCATTACACAAGAGCTATTTTGAAAAACCTAAATTGCAAATTTCAGTTATAAAGACTTGTGTGTTTACGTACATAATGAAAATCAAACTGACATTGGATAATCTTTTTGTCACTAGCTGCACGAGCTTCCGGAAATCGCTCACCAAAATTGCTTTTATGTGAAAATCAGAGCTTGTTGTTTAATTAATTTTAGGTACCCACCCTGGAATTATTCTCTCTGCACAATCCTCGTCTCATAAGATTGCAGGCCCAAGCTTCGTCATGAAGGAGCCGCCATGATATCGATTAAATTAATGCACAAATAGCTCGCCAATTTAACGCTGTTCAGAAGTGCATTACCGACAAATGATCGCCAATAGCCGTCGCATTATCACAGTCACAACGCACAAATAACCCTAGTAAGGTTAGCAACATCAGCAAGCGATTTGGCAGACATCCTTTGGACAATGCAGTGCAGCGGCGCAGTTATGTTTCCATCCTACCAAGTGTGTTCAGTAGATAACTGCGGACAGGCTATTCAACAAGTACTGCATGCTCTACGCATAGTTTGCATACTTCATCCTTATTCTGTTTATAAATTGCTAGCGCTGCCCACGATAACACTTGCTCAGTGTGCACTGCACGCCGTTTTGTCCCTCCTTGGCTAGCAAGGAATCTGTTTTGGAAGGAAGTTCTAAATTTGAGGAAGTGTCACAGTTTTTCGCAACGTTCGAAGCTTCTCTGTCGAACTCATCCGATACAAAATTAACTCAGACAGCAGAAAGTCACGGGTTCGTAGATGAATAATTATTTCACATGGCTATCCTTAGAAAATTAACGTGCTCACGTCAGTCAACTCTTGAAATTTGCGCGCTGACATCCCTCAATGCTATTATTTTCAAGCAAAAATGCGTTCAAATACTTGGATAAGATGAGGCTTTCGCTTCCTCATATCACACAACGCTCGATTCACTGGGCTTGATGTCTTCTGTTGAACCTTCTTCGCAAATTTAATCAGATGTGGATCGATCAGGTTCAAACCTTCATATTTTTCGATTTCCAACTACAAAAATTTTCAAGTTACCACCAGGGCATGGAGAGTCGAAGTCGAGGAGTCGGAGCTTTTTTGGAGCTTGAGGAGTCCGTAAAAAATGAGACTCCTACTCCTTTGTTAAATATAGAAAAAAATGGGAAAACTGTAAAGACGTTTTTATATAAGATCAACTGTTGTAATATAATATTTCAATGCATATTTTTGGATTCATTCTTTTGAAAGTCTTATAGTAGAAACTTTGTATATACCAATGTTTGAAGCCACTTCTGTGGTGAATCAGCGATCAATCTACCTCGATATGTTAGGTTATATATCCGAATCCCAGGGTCGAGCAATTTTGTATAAATATTTCTCCCGAGGAGTCTAAATTAATTTTAAAAATAGCTACTCAGTGAAAATTGTTTACCTAATTTCTCGACCGGGGGAAACCTGGGATATATTCCGATGTGTTTTCGTGAACAAACTGTTCAAGATGCATGATAAACATATTTAAAATCATAAAACAGGCTTAAAACCACCCCAAGCAGATGTGAAGTGAAAAACATATTGAAACAATCGATTTTTCGTTCTAGAATCGAAAGAAATGATCTTCAATTGTTAGAAATTACGTATTTCTTAAATGTGACCGTAAAGAAAAAGATTATGTAGCTTAGGGAATTTACGTGTATGTGGTACGGAGCAGTAACAGTAGTGCTTCTGGGCAGACCATTTACTCATCATAGCCGATTCTTCGTAATTCCTTTTTTATTTGAGTGATCACTCTTTTGATTTTCCTCGAGTTTAATTTACGTTCTCGTTGCATGTTTGAGCTCCTTAAGAACTTACCGAGAGGCTTAGTACGCTTTAAGCCCTACTTTGGGAATATACTTACTCTCCTATTTAGGAGTCCTTAAAACTTTAACTTTAAACCTTAAAATGGGCCTATAGCGCCTAACTTATTATTTCTATTTACCTCTTAATGAGAAGTTATCTTCTTATTACCTTAATATTACCTTAACCTCAAAACGAGACTAAATCACGCGCAAATTTACTGAATACAAAACTGATATTAAAAAAACTTGGCGCCTGCTTAATTCATGCTATAAACCGAATAATAATACTACGAAAACAATCGAGTCCTTCGTTCACGAAAATGTAAAATACCACGAGAAAAAAGATATTGCAACTGTGTTTAACAACTTTTTTGTAAACATAGGAAAAAATATAGCCGATAGTGTCTTCAGTGAACCCAGAGACCACTTGCAATACATGGACCATGTCCGTGAACCTAACTCTTTCTTTTTCACGCCAACTAATCCCTCCGATGTAATTACGTGCATAAACAACTTGAAAAATAAATCAAGTGGATTGAAAAATTTTTCGGCTAAAGTTCTGAAGGCAATAGCTGATATAATAGCACCGTGCATATCTTATATTATCAACCAATCCCTTTCTCAAGGTATCTTCCCCAACTCTTTCAAAATTGCGAGAGTCACCCCTATTTTTAAAAATGGTGATAAAAACTGCATCAACAATTATAGACCTATCTCTGTACTACCAATTATTAGCAAAATATTCGAGAAAATTGTGTATAAAAAAGTGTATTCCTATTTTGAACAAAAATCTTTCCTCTACGACAAACAATACGGTTTTCGTTCTAAGAAATCTACGACGCAAGCTGTATTAAATCATTTGCAATACCTTTATACTAATATAGATGAAGGAATGCTTGTTTTCTCCGAAATTCTTGACTTTCGAAAAGCATTCGATTGTGTGGACCATAACGTATTACTCTCGAAACTACATTGTTATGGCATTCGAGGGGCTGCCCATGATTGGTTCAGATCATACTTAGCAAATCGGAAACAGTACATTGTCATTGACGACGCAAAATCAGACCCACAGACAATTAGCCATGGAGTTCCACAAGGATATGTCCTTGGGCCTCTCCTATTTCTAATTTTTATCAATGATATCATTAAATCTACATCATTCTTCAAATTCATACTTTTTGCCGATGACAGTACCCTTTCTGCGGTCCTTCCAGACCAAAATCCCGCTAGGATGGCGGAGCGTATAAATAATGAACTTCATGAGGTTTCATTGTGGCTTAAAGCTAATAAAATAAGCCTTAATATTGATAAAACAAAATATACTACATTCTCATACAAGAAAAATATATCTCTCCCACGCATTCAAATTGGCGAAGGTGAAATCGAAGAAACCAACTCGAGTAAATTCCTGGGCATCATAATAGACAAACATCTAACCTTTAAAGAGCACATCGATCGCTCATATTAGTCCTAAATTATCAAAATCTATCGGAATCCTAAATAAAGTTAAATATTTCCTGCCTGAAACAGCCTTACAAATGCTCTGCCGAACGCTCATTTCACCATATTTGCAATACGGAATAGAAGCATGACACGGAACTGATAAAAATAAAACCAACAAAATTTTTACCCTGCAAAAAAGAACCATAAGAGCGGTAAAGAATCTAGAATATAATGCTCACACAAATGACTCATTAAAAAATTTACGAATACTTAAGCTCTCGGATCTCTACATAATCTCCATTTGCAATTTCATTTACAAAACATTAACAAATGATGGCGACAATAACCTAAAACAACTATTAACTGCGCAAACTGGTCATCACGACCATTTAAACCGAAATAGAAGTAAATTCATGCTTCCTTATTACTCAAAGGCTCGGTCACAACACAGTATCCTCTTCGTTGGAACTAAAACTTGGAACTCAATACCTGCGGAGATCCGTGAAAGTAATTCTTATAAGGTATTCAAAAAAATCTTGAGTCTCGCTTCCTATCAGATTACTAGTCGTGTAAGATCACAGAGTCAAACCTTGTCCCCTACATGACTGGTCCTAATAACGTAATTTGCCTTGGTTAATTTCGCCGATCTTCAGTCTGTTCTTGAATCGTTTGTCCAATATACTGTTAAATCTAGTCCATATGAACTATATTGTGAAATGAAGTATCTAATTTCGAGTTAATTATCTCATTGATCAGTCTAATGCGTCTCTAGTTTAAGTGAATTAGGTTTAACATTATTATACTCGTAAGACTAACCTTGATGGTAGGATGCCCTAGAAGTCACTGAACTTATTCGGGCCCACAGGTAGCTATACTCAAATTTGACCATTGTACTAGACTTAAACATTTTATCTCTGTATCACCTGGGGTAAATAAATTGTTTAAAAAAAATGTTTAAAATTGTTTAAACCTTAAAAGTACTAGGTCTTCCCTTACTTAACCTGTCTATTTTTCCTCTTATGGCCGTTTATATATGTGCCTCTTGAAATGTGCTCATTGAAGTTTCAAGGTTGGTACAGCTGAGTAGCTCTTCATTGAGCAATTGAGATACTTCGAACGATATGAAATAAATGTCTATAAAAAGGTAGCTAGGGCTAAATTCAGTAAACTAAAATAGTTCCTTCTTCTTCTAGAATAACTTGAAGTCGTCTGCCTGAGACTGCGTGCTTTTAACCCCGCCCTATTGTCTCCGCCTTCGTTTCTCCGCCGCACCTGTACGATTAGCTTGTCGTCCCCAGAGCTGAGCTGTTTAGTACCTCTCCGTTGTTGTGGTTAGAGGTCAAGCCAGCCGCTTCGTAGGTGTGTAGCGTGTAGAGATGTGAAATGTTATTGAAAATATCAAATATTTGAATTAATTCTCGTATAACCATATAAAACCACTTAATAATGATACGCTTTAACATCGGTATATTCCGTTTCAGTTGTGTTGGGCTCCCAATTGCGGGTCCCGCGGATGTTGGTGGGATTTTAACCTTATACCGGCACATCAGGAGGTGGCCGAAGTTCAATAAAAAATCGGTTCCTCGCTGTAAAAGCTTTCTTTTCCATTAGAAGTCTAACAGAATAACGTTTTTTAATTTTTATAAACAATAAAATCCGGATTTTTCAAAACAGCCTTACCTATTTCCATAACACATTAGGGCACAAAATTTTTTGAAGGATCGGTATTTGCCTGGCGAAGCAGATTTTGACCTTATTCAAAAAAGTCCCGTTTTTCCTGCAAACCCACTTTCAAGTAAATTACAAATCCCGCATGATTAACCCAGAACTCTTATTGATGGTAGGGACACTTACAAACAAGCTCCGAAAGGACCAACAAAATAAACAGGATCTACTCGTCACCATGAGCCCTGGGTGGAAGATGAGCGCAGCTACGATTCGAAACTCAGAGGATTTTGGGAATTCCATAGGAATGTTCCTCTCCCAAAAATGTCGGAGAATTATATCGTGTTACTCCAAATTCCTGAACTGAAATTAGAACCAGAAACTTTCCAACAGGAAAAATTTCTATCGCATATATTCATAAAAAGCTGAAGAGTAGTCTGAGTCGGAGCAAAATTGACCGACTCCCTAGCCCTGCTTACTACAATAATTGAAGGAATTGGCGTCTCTGCTTCACAGCTTCACTTGCTCAATCACTCTGACCAGGATTACCAAATGTAAGAGAGTATATCGCTCACTAAATTCATTTAGCCATAAGCCGAGAGTCAAATGGGATCCTTGCTAACGAAATCAATTAATCAGATTACTTATGACGGGGCGCGGATGACATACTCCAGTCTTAACCTCATTTGATCAGGGCATCCGACGGCCTGCGCGTTGACCTATCACATCATGCTGAATATCTCTGCACCATTTATGCACGAAATCAATACATTGAATTTTACAATCCGGATTAGAACAATTTTCTAGCCAAATTAAACATTTCAGAGACATAACTGTCCGTGTTTACTAGATCAACAAAAAAAAATATGTAATTATTCCAAACAACATAATACGAGTCAGAGTTAACACTTGCATATCTCCCTCTAAAATTTTACCCTCAGTTTCTGTTTGTGTCTCTTCATGCGGAATTGTACTTTGATTACCAACAAAATCTTGGCCACAGCACAAATTTCTTCACGGCTTCCGTAAACTAATTCGTGCCGTACATCAAAACGTCTACGGGAAATTAATTCTCGACATTTACAAGTCAAAAGTAACACGAAGCGCGTTCCTGATAAACACAATCATCACGCCCCGGTTGTCTTTGAAAGTTCCGGTTGCTCATAGGCTGAGAGAGCTTCTTGCACTTCGAGAGTACTTTGCCATTTAGAGCTCAGCTTTGCATATTTTAACATCTGTATAAAAAATCTACAATTGAATGCAAACCATCACCGTACACGTACAACCAACGACTCCCCTACGCTACAGCGCTGTTCGTAGAAAGGATGTTTTATTCCAGTTAAGCATGATACATATCAATCATCTTGTACATTGTTTTTTCCAATGCCTTATAACTAACAACACGACGCAATGCCGGTTACCCCCGGACAAGCCGGTACCCATTTCCGACTCCCGGGTAGAGTGGAAATTGTGACCGAGTTCTTCCTTTTCACAACGGGGAGAAACACAGGGTGGCACTAGAAAGCCTGATTTTCAAACCAATCTGCGACGTTTGCGCGCACTACTGCTTAATAAGTTATTCTTCCTGGATTTGAGTATCCTAGCTCAATTCTTAGCCAGGTCGACTTGAAGAACTTGTGATGCCAGCTGCAAGCTACGGAACTGTAAAAAGTTAAAAGAATTCAACCACCAAGGCGTATTTATACCCATAACTTGGATGGCTTCTGTAACTCTCTGCTTACGCGCGCGGTGGTGGGGGTCCCACATACCTACGCGCGCGGTGGTGGGGGTCCCACACACCTACGCGCGCGGTGGTGGGGGTCCCACACACCTACGCGCGCGGTGGTGGGGGTCCCACACACCTACGCGCGCGGTGGTGGGGGTCCCACACACCTACGCGCGCGGTGGTGGGGGTCCCACACACCTACGCGCGCGGTGGTGGGGGTCCCACACACCTACGCGCGCGGTGGTGGGGGTCCCACACACCTACGCGCGCGGTGGTGGGGGGTCCCACACACCTACGCGCGCGGTGGTGGGGGGTCCCACACACCTACGCGCGCGGTGGTGGGGGTCCCACACACCTACGCGCGCGGTGGTGGGGGTCCCACATACCTACGCGCGCGGTGGTGGGGGGTCCCACATACCTACGCGCGCGGTGGTGGGGGGTCCCACATACCTACGCGCGCGGTGGTGGGGGGTCCCACATACCTACGCGCGCGGTGGTGGGGGGTCCCACATACCTACGCGCGCGGTGGTGGGGGTCCCACACACCTACGCGCGCGGTGGTGGGGGTCCCACACACCTACGCGCGCGGTGGTGGGGGTCCCACACACCTACGCGCGCGGTGGTGGGGGTCCCACACACCTACGCGCGCGGTGGTGGGGGTCCCACACACCTACGCGCGCGGTGGTGGGGGTCCCACACACCTACGCGCGCGGTGGTGGGGGTCCCACACACCTACGCGCGCGGTGGTGGGGGTCCCACATACCTACGCGCGCGGTGGTGGGGGTCCCACACACCTACGCGCGCGGTGGTGGGGGTCCCACATACCTACGCGCGCGGTGGTGGGGGTCCCACACACCTACGCGCGCGGTGGTGGGGGTCCCACACACCTACGCGCGCGGTGGTGGGGGTCCCACAGACCTACGCGCGCGGTGGTGGGGGTCCCACACACCTACGCGCGCGGTGGTGGGGGTCCCACAGACCTACGCGCGCGGTGGTGGGGGGTCCCACAGACCTACGCGCGCGGTGGTGGGGGGGTCCCACATACCTACGCGCGCGGTGGTGGGGGTCCCACACACCTACGCGCGCGGTGGTGGGGGTCCCACATACCTACGCGCGCGGTGGTGGGGGTTCCACATACCTACGCGCGCGGTGGTGGGGGTCCCACATACCTACGCGCGCGGTGGTGGGGGTCCCACATACCTACGCGCGCGGTGGTGGGGGTCCCACACACCTACGCGCGCGGTGGTGGGGGTCCCACATACCTACGCGCGCGGTGGTGGGGGTCCCACATACCTACGCGCGCGGTGGTGGGGGTCCCACACACCTACGCGCGCGGTGGTGGGGGTCCCACATACCTACGCGCGCGGTGGTGGGGGTCCCACATACCTACGCGCGCGGTGGTGGGGGGTCCCACATACCTACGCGCGCGGTGGTGGGGGTCCCACACACCTACGCGCGCGGTGGTGGGGGTCCCACACACCTACGCGCGCGGTGGTGGGGGTCCCACATACCTACGCGCGCGGTGGTGGGGGTCCCACAGACCTACGCGCGCGGTGGTGGGGGTCCCACAGACCTACGCGCGCGGTGGTGGGGGTCCCACACACCTACGCGCGCGGTGGTGGGGGTCCCACATACCTACGCGCGCGGTGGTGGGGGTCCCACATACCTACGCGCGCGGTGGTGGGGGGTCCCACACACCTACACGCGCGGTGGTGGGGGTCCCACACACCTACGCGCGCGGTGGTGGGGGTCCCACATACCTACGCGCGCGGTGGTGGGGGTCCCACACACCTACGCGCGCGGTGCTGGGGGTCCCACATACCTACGCGCGCGGTGGTGGGGGTCCCACACACCTACGCGCGCGGTGGTGGGGGTCCCACACACCTACGCGCGCGGTGGTGGGGGTCCCACACACCTACGCGCGCGGTGGTGGGGGGTCCCACACACCTACGCGCACGGTGGTGGGGGGTCCCACACACCTACGCGCGCGGTGGTGGGGGGTCCCACACACCTACGCGCGCGGTGGTGGGGGGTCCCACACACCTACGCGCGCGGTGGTGGGGGTCCCACACACCTACGCGCGCGGTGGTGGGGGTCCCACACACCTACGCGCGCGGTGGTGGGGGTCCCACACACCTACGCGCGCGGTGGTGGGGGTCCCACACACCTACGCGCGCGGTGGTGGGGGTCCCACACACCTACGCGCGCGGTGGTGGGGGTCCAACACACCTACGCGCGCGGTGGTGGGGGTCCAACACACCTACGCGCGCGGTGGTGGGGGTCCCACACACCTACGCGCGCGGTGGTGGGGGTCCCACACACCTACGCGCGCGGTGGTGGGGGTCCCACATACCTACGCGCGCGGTGGTGGGGGTCCCACACACCTACGCGCGCGGTGGTGGGGGTCCCACACACCTACGCGCGCGGTGGTGGGGGTCCCACACACCTACGCGCGCGGTGGTGGGGGTCCCACACACCTACGCGCGCGGTGGTGGGGGTCCCACACACCTACGCGCGCGGTGGTGGGGGGTCCCACACACCTACGCGCGCGGTGGTGGGGGGTCCCACACACCTACGCGCGCGGTGGTGGGGGTCCCACACACCTACGCGCGCGGTGGTGGGGGTCCCACATACCTACGCGCGCGGTGGTGGGGGTCCCACACACCTACGCGCGCGGTGGTGGGGGTCCCACACACCTACGCGCGCGGTGGTGGGGGGTCCCACACACCTACGCGCGCGGTGGTGGGGGTCCCACACACCTACGCGCGCGGTGGTGGGGGGTCCCACACACCTACGCGCGCGGTGGTGGGGGTCCCACACACCTACGCGCGCGGTGGTGGGGGGTCCCACACACCTACGCGCGCGGTGGTGGGGGTCCCACACACCTACGCGCGCGGTGGTGGGGGGTCCCACACACCTACGCGCGCGGTGGTGGGGGGTCCCACACACCTACGCGCGCGGTGGTGGGGGTCCCACACACCTACGCGCGCGGTGGTGGGGATCCCACACACCTACGCGCGCGGTGGTGGGGGTCCCACACACCTACGCGCGCGGTGGTGGGGGGTCCCACACACCTACGCGCGCGGTGGTGGGGGGTCCCACATACCTACGCGTGCGGTGGTGGGGGTCCCACACACCTACGCGCGCGGTGGTGGGGGTCCCACACACCTACGCGCGCGGTGGTGGGGGTCCCACATACCTACGCGCGCGGTGGTGGGGGTCCCACATACCTACGCGCGCGGTGGTGGGGGTCCCACATCATACCTACGCGCGCGGTGGTGGGGGGTCCCACATACCTACGCGCGCGGTGGTGGGGGTCCCACACACCTACGCGCGCGGTGGTGGGGGGGGGGTCCCACACACCTACGCGCGCGGTGGTGGGGGGGGGGTCCCACACACCTACGCGCGCGGTGGTGGGGGGTCCCACATACCTACGCGCGCGGTGGTGGGGGTCCCACACACCTACGCGCGCGGTGGTGGGGGTCCCACACACCTACGCGCGCGGTGGTGGGGGGTCCCACATACCTACGCGCGCGGTGGTGGGGGGTCCCACATACCTACGCACGCGGTGGTGGGGGTCCCACACACCTACGCGCGCGGTGGTGGGGGGTCCCACATACCTACGCGCGCGGTGGTGGGGGTCCCACATACCTACGCGCGCGGTGGTGGGGGTCCCACATACCTACGCGCGCGGTGGTGGGGGTCCCACATACCTACGCGCGCGGTGGTGGGGGTCCCACATACCTACGCGCGCGGTGGTGGGGGTCCCACATACCTACGCGCGCGGTGGTGGGGTCGGTTCGAGGATTGATATCGATTTTAATGTGCTCACGGAAATTAAAACTTTGCTTCCCACGAATCGCTAAAGGAGCATATTTAAACACGTTTGACATGAATGCCATTTTGGGCGCTGATGCGTAATTTTCGTGTTATTTACTTTGAAGTTAGAGGGACGTCGTATATAAAAGTACAGGAACAGACACGTTTATATGCCGTAATACGGTATTGACGTAAAGATCGGTGATGTTAGGTTAGGTAACGTTAGTTTAGTTAAATATACTAACCTAAATATGTCTAAAGTAGCTTACCTTATCTTACCCAAACCGATTCTTTTCCGCCAAAAAAAGGGAGCGTGTTCCGACAATGCGGCGACTACGCAACCGACTGTATAATGTTATTCCTACCTGAACGTAATTATTGTTCTATCTCGAAAACTACTCATTAGCGAGCAAAATGTCATTTATGTGTAACGTTTTAAATCTGTTTTTCTACCGATTCTTGGAACCCAAATTTTCAATTTCCGTGAGAGCATTAAAATCAATATCGACCTGCTCGAGCTCCAGCAACAGTTTCGTAGCCAATTCTAGCTCTGGAAACACTCATGAACGCCATTCACCTCTCCACCTTCTTGAAGGATGATTGCAAGAACAATTTAAAAAATTGCACATTTCATCGCAGTTAGAGATCAGTGTAGAAGTAATGCTCGCTCGAGTAACACAGGCAACAAATACCGAAAATGACTGCAGGAAATACACCTCATCTAACTGGAGCCACGTGGTTTTTTAGTCACGAACAAGCTCAGAAAAAAAGACTTGTTTTTGCCAGGATCATTTAGTTTCTTTTGAAATTTATTTATCGGAACACTTGTAACAAATTAGAGGCAACAACGAGATTACTTGGGTACATTCTTCGAAATGTGAGAAACGCGCTGCATTATAATTATGACCTAACTACCTGCTTGGATACGAACACCTGCTGCTTTACAGAAGCAGACGTAATCAGGCCAAACCACACGCTAGTCATGTCGACTAGACGTCAAGCACGTGAGAGAATGTTTGGGAGGAGGACTGATAAACAATAAAGTAATATAAAGCCCAAAATTAGTGGTTTTCGTACTCATTCAACATCAACCATGGATATTCGCATATCGTTCGCAATCTTTTTACCCGTAGTGTAGCGGAAAATACAGCCGCAATTTTGGTAAATCAGTAGGATATGTCCGTTTTTGATTTCGTAAATTTCAATGCCTAAACATAGTTGATTTAATCGAAATAAACAAGTTTTTTTTCTATGCACTTTCCGTCTCAAATGAGTATTTTATTAGTTATAGCGGTAAATGACTTACCGTAACTCCAGTGTTTGAAGCGGCAAGTCATTCAAGGAGCACTTCGGACAGCAACACTGCAATGCGCACTCGCTTCCAGCGCGATCGTCATCAAAGACGAAACCAAACCTACCGCTATACCTCGTTAAATACTCATTTGACGAAAAAAGTGTATAGAAGACAAGTAGTTTATTTCGATTTTAGGTAAATGTGTTGCGTTGGGTCAGTAATCGATTTTCCACTTTTCGGTGTCTAATCGTAGTTAATTAGATCGAAATAAACAAGTTTTCTTCTATGCACTTTCCGTCTCAAATGAATATTTTACAAGTTATAGCGGTAAATTACTGACCGCAACTCCAGTGTTTGAAGCGGGAACTAATTCAAACAGCACGTCGGACGGCAACACTGCAATGCCGTCTCGCTTCTAGTTCGATCGTCATCAAAGACGAAACCAAACCTACTGCTATACCTCGTTAAATACTCATTTGACGAAAAAAGTGTATGGAAGAAAAGTTGTTTATTTCGATGTTATTACCATGATTCAAGCAACAAAAATTTGAAAATCGATGAGTAGCTGTTTATTCGAGCGCATTCGTCATCAAAGACGAAACTAAACTTACCGCCATAACTCGTTAAATACTCATTTACGACGGAAAGTGCATATAAGAAAACTTGTTTATTTCGATCTAATTAACTACGTTTAGGCACTGAAAACTCAAAAATCGATTACTGACCAACGCTACACATTTACCCGATTTTATTACCATGATTCAAGCAACAAAAATTCGAAAATCAATGAGTAGCTGTTTATTTGAGCGCATTCGTCATCAAAGACGAAACTAAACCTATCGCTATAATTCGTAAAATAATCATTAACGACGGAAAGTGCATAGAAGAAAACTTGTTTATTTCGATCTTATTTACTGTTTAGGTTTCGAAAAGTGGATAATCGATTCCCGAACAATCCTCAACATTTACCCATTTTTTTACCTGGGCGTACAAAATATATTCCATGGAGTGCCGCCAAAAAACGTTCAGCATGCAGCTACGGTAAATTTGGTGCCGCTGTGCAACGCATAGCAAAACTACGATAAGATTCATGCAGCTGTAATGTTTCAATAACATGCGACTAGGACACCTTAATTAATGGCTTGCATTGAATAGAAGTGCAGGCACCTCACCTGATCAGCTGACGGAAGGCACTCCTGGCAGAGCAGGTCTGCCACAGCGACAAGTTTTGTTGGCCTCAGCTTTGGAGCCGACACTTCAGAACTGATCCTCCTGCACTTAAGCTCTAAAATCCTCCCTCTGCAGGCACTTAATTATTTTCCGGTGCATTTACATGTCTGATGAATTTGGAAAAATTTTGTGATACACCTGGCTTACAGTATGGCACTCGATGGTGCCTGCACAGACTCGCCTCGCGTGTGTCTTAAAAAAATAACTGAAAATGTTATTTTTCATTAGTTTTTGCTTCTGTAAAATTTCTTAAAATAAGTCATGTATCGGTTCGTACGTAAATTTCCTATATCAGCACTTCAAAACACGGATTAGTTGTAGCACTATATTTATTCTTCGAGGATGAGCAGAAATGAACGAAAGCAGTGCTTTCGCAATGCAGGCCCGCTCTCGGGCACTCAGCGATGAGACGAGGGGAGAGTGTCGCACACCCTAACCCAGCCACAGACAAGTGCACACTGCAGCTCTGATACAACCGCCCGCGGCCCCAGGGTTTCCACGCAAGGCGACTCCAATTACCCTAGCTGAAGGTGTTGATTACCCCAGATTACCCTAAAACATCTAATCCTTACCAATGATCTATTAATTAACTGAAAGGTAAATGGACTGGTTTCCAGAGCTCTGTCAGTATAAATAAGTCCTGTGTTACATACTACATGAGCGTCAGGAGGGAAATCCAGTTTTTTGACGTTAGAATGCTGGTTTGATATCCAGACGATATCACGTACAAGATGTTTGCCAAAAACCTGTCGAATTAATTTTGATGCCCGCTGTTTTCCAAGGCGCACTTTTTTCTGCGACTCCTGATCTGGGAACATTGTTTTCATCAAACTAAAAGAGGCTCACACAATGAGATAGGTGGTGCTTAGCTAAAAATGCACAAACTTGCAGTTCCACTTTACGAACACGATTTTCTAGAGGATCATTGGATAGCACATATCTGGCAATTGATGGTTTTTTTTGCCACCGTGGATCGTTGTTTGTGTCGCTGAGAGCATGTGACGCCTGATCTTCGATTTCCCACAAGTAATATAGATTCGACAAACCTTGCAATATTCCACAACCTTTTGCTCTGTTGATTTTGAGAACTTGGCTAGCCATCCCTCAAACCCAGGTTCCGACGTCAACGAATCTTTAAATTTCTGCTGGTTGTTTCTAGCTTTCAAGTGGAGCTTTCCTTTTTTCGAGGTGGTGTCGTTGGCTCTTCCTCACTCGGTGCGCAAGCATCTGCTATGCTGCAAGAAATGCAATAATATGCGTACTTATCCCTACTACAATTATTTATTTTTTATTTAATTTTCCATCCATTCACGCACTTCAGTTATTCTTTCCACATACTCAATCTAACCTAACACGATCCACTCTCTGCGATGACTTTCTGGCTTCCCTCACACATGACCTTCGTCACATCTTTTCATTACGGATTTCATCCAACCTTGTTACACCACATATGCTTCTCAGAGACTTCGTTGCAATCACATTCACTTACCAACTCATAAAAGTTGATCGTAAAGTTATCAAATTTCTTCATTTCCTGAAGAGCGGGTGAGGAAATTCAGAGGTTTTTGGAAAAAACTACCTTGCCTTTATTAATATGCATAAACTTTCCTCAACACTCAGTTGTAGAACCCCAAGTGCTTCAATTTTGGTTGACGGAATTTTAGGCATGATCGCAGTTATATCAAATTCTACGTCCGTGCTACTGCGCCTAAGAAGGACAGTGAGAATACAAACATATATTGCAAGTTTTGAGTCGATAACTGTTCTCTTTTGTTTATATGAATTTTTGTAACTAATTTTATAGCTTCTTCCTTTCGCTTTTAGCACCTTTTGGAACTCGAAGTGTCAAAGAACCCTGTCTAAATTTTTTGTTTGCATCGCTACAATAACATGCTTCTTTGGCGTGCAACATGACTAAGAAATAAGACGCCTTCCATCTAATTAGCTTGCAAAATACCGGCGCTGTGAGGTAACACAGGTGTTAATTCAATGATCATCACAAGCATGAACCTATTAATTATTTCTACGATGAAATATATTAGCTGTGGAATTTAACAATACAACAAACATACCTGTCAATATTCTGTTGAAGCTTAAAACCACTAGCGCAATCAGAACAGGACAGTGACTTTCGTCAACTGGCTGTTGCTGACACCGATCAAGTTTTTATTCGCAAAATGCAACTCAGAATCATTTGTCGAAACGAAGTGGATATGAGATATTATGGCTTCGTATCTTGACGCCGTCTTTCAAGAGCGATATCTGATGACATTCAAATATGAGACACTATTCACAGCAGCAGTGCAGTTTTGTGAACACTAAATTCTGACCCGTTTCATTACATTTCGTTCAAGTGATAACCAGTAGGGTGCTTGCATATTGGCGTTTAATTTTCTATTTTTCGTAGATTAGACGGTCACTTCCTTCACGGAGCTCTGATTACCCTAGATTTGCCCATATTTTGCATTACCCTAAACATTACCCTAGGGTACCCCTGATTACCCTAAACTGGGGTAATTACCCTGCTCGTGGAAACACTGCGCGGCCCAGAAGATAGTGCAGTTCCGAGTCCTTTGACCTGAAGAACCGCGGACCACTTCAATCCAACCGAAATGACGTCCGCGGAGAAAGAAGATCTTTATGAAAGATCCGAGCAATATAGTGACGCAGTCATTTAAGTGCACGTGTAATATTGTAGAAGAGTTCAACGTTACTACGATCATCGGATCACCGGTGGGTTGAATGTATTAATGCTTGTTGATAATATAGCGCAAATTTGGTGCAGTAGTTCAATATTTAAGTGAAACATTCTGTACTCTATTTGTACGTCAGCTGAGGTAGGGTTCCGAGTGGAATTAATCAGTGATGACAAAATTCAAGATTTGTGGATAATATCTATTGCCGTTATGGCTATGTACAAATTTTAACTATCCTTGAATCGTGAACGTTGTCTTCCCCCAGTATTGAATAGGGAAATCCAATTTTATTCACAAAATTTTCACAAATCCCTGTTCAGATCAACATAGAAAGCGCCAGCCTACCGATGGTCATCTGTTCAATGCTGGAGTAGGAGCCTGAGCAGTAGGAGCTTGAGATATTGCATTGCATCCAACAGTTGATGTTCAGTGCGACCTTCCGAAGGCAGATCAGCAAAATCAAAATTAGCGATATATCAAGATGAACACAACTCATCAGTGACTCGTCGATTTTGACCCTTGAGATGTAATCACGGTAGAGGAAACAAGGTAGAGTCATTTCACTGCGGGAAAATACACCTCCTCTTGTACGGATAGCCAATAAAACGACTTCATTTCAAACAAACCTTACGACGTCACCATTGCAACATGTAAGGTCAATAGCGGTGCCAGATTTGGAGCTAGCAGTGTTGTCAGATACAAAATGAGCGCTGCTACTCGTTCGTTGGCATGACTTAAGCATTGCCACACGGTCGACGAAAAAAGACTGGTGTGGCCCTACCTCGTTTCTTTTACCGTGGATTTAGTGCTTGGCTTCGCTTTACGGGTTTGTAAAAAGAGTTAGCTTTTAAACGCTAGATGGGCCACGGGTCTCCACCAGATCTCCCCTTTCAAACGAATCTCCCGAGCCATACTGTATAGTGTCGACCGGGGGGAAAAATGATTTTTTTTAATGATCTCGGTTTTTTTCTTTTTTTTTCTATTGAAATTTACCCTTAAAGACCACTCATCATCGAAAACCGCTGCAAAGTTGTCCACTCGATAAATGGACCAATGAACAACAACAACAACAATTCGAACAACAATTCTAATTATACAAGTCATTCGACTCGGAATATCTATCACTGGTTGTTACCTGTTGCATCACTTAGAACTTGCTGTACGACTGTAATTAATTTCACGTACATGAGCTCTGTTTTTTTAATTACAATATTTCGTGTGAGTCAAATAATTCTTCTCTCCTTCAAACACCCTGCTTCACAACGGGCAGTGTAACAATTATTCACTTCTGCCAAATAGGTAGCCGTCTTAAAATGAACAAACCACCAAGTTACTTGTATTCCAAAGATTAACAGTCAACCTAATGGCTTAATTATTGACAGCCAACATTGCGCAAACGAAAGATGGTCTTATGAAGTCCACGGTGCTCATTCCCAAGTTCGGTGCAGGGGAGCAGGCAGGTATTTTACCAAGGTGAGATATCATTCAAGCGAAGATTTGCACAGTGCCTCTACAGGGTCCAAATCTTCGGTGAGCCCTGTGGTGAGAAACAGCGTTCTGAAATAGAGTGTTAGTTCCTGTCTCTTCAAGGTTTCTTTCTTTCCTAGCAAAGACTTTTTTAATACATCATAATAGCTTTAATTGTTCTTCTTTGGCCTAGATGAGTAAGAAACTAATTTTTTAATGCCCTCAAATATTTACTCACCTGTTATCACGCTCCGTTGACATACTACTCATATGGATGTTTAGTGAGATTATAGATTATATAACACAATACAGCATGAATAATATTACTACTAATATAATAAGTAGTAAATAAGTGGCAGTGAATGAAACTCTTATTTCTCTGCTACTTTTATACCTGGGGGTGACTGGTGTCTTTTGCATGAATTTTGTTAGAAATCTTAGAATGTCCATATGCACTCTGCTTGTTAAATGCAGCCATATTTTATTATATCAAAGGTTAATAAACCCTATCACCTCAAGTTGTCGTATGATCAAAACTGATCAATATTATTGCCAGAATGTCGAAGAGAACAGATTTATTATCGGGCATTGACTTGCTCCCTGATTAATATTCTCATGTTTGTTAGTGCACACTCTACAATATCTGCATTCACATTTCTTATATTTAAATATTGTATAATAGTCTCCATCAGTATAGGCCCGGCATTAAAATTGTACAAGATTTAATCTAAGCCCACCGTTACTTAAGTATATATAGTACCATTCCCAACCGGGATGTGACAGCAAGTCTGAAATGACCCTTACCCACTGACTAAGGTCACATTGTAGGGTCATATCCTCATTAGGTCATGTTCAGGTCACATTTAATTTGCGCATCGTCATGCATTCTCCAATAAAGATAAGAGGTAGTAGATGTGATACCATACGTCTTGACTATAGCCTCTCAAACTGTTCAAACTAAGCGTAAACGTATTCCAGATGTGAAACGTCGCCCCCATGAGTTGCAGCGCAGGCGTCGTGGAGCACTGAGTGCCCTGCAGAAGGTCAGTTTACTCCTGGAAATGTCCTCGTTACATTTCAAATGGATCTAGGGTGCATGTGAGGGAAACGTGAGTCACGGGACAATTCGTGCAAGTTATTGCTATTGTTAGGAACGTACGGCACAGGTGTAGAGTTACGTGATGACAGATAAATGTGAAGGGGGGTGAAAATGTACGACGGAAACAACTTTTTATTCAAATATCTACAACTAAGAATGACCGTCGTGTATTTATACACTATGATTCACAAAAACTCGAACCGTGTATTTATTTTTCCGTAACAGTAATACCATCATAATCACTAATACCTTTTCTATGGATTAATTTTGAAGAATAATTTTGCTACAAATTAAATGCCTATGGTATTCTAATGATAGTATTACTGATACAGGAAAATAAATACTCGGTTCGGGTTTTTATGGGACATACTGTGCACTCGAGTCCGTATCGTGGATACAGAGTTCGGTGGGGTATTGCATATTACAATATGCAGTATACTGTATTACAATCTAATACTGACTGTCATGTGTTTATTTGTTTGGTGTCTGCTTCTCCATCTCTCTGTGACGCTCATGAGGATGCTTAATGATCGTATCTGTGATACGAGTTTCATCTGTGCACAAGTACAAAAATATTTTTATTGTGGGCACTATTTGGATGTATATCTTTGTTTGTCATTCACATTTGGAAGGAAATTGTAAGGAAAATATAGAATCCCGCCATTTTAAACTGGCGTGTACACTGCATAGTATGGTTAGAAGTGTCACATGAGAAGTGAGAGTCATCTGAATTTCTATTATTTTGATCAAGACAACATTTTGTCTTTGTGGTCAGAATATAATAGTAAAGCTGCAAGGCTGAAAAATATTCTTGGACGCCCGTTCCTCAGTGATTCTAAAACGTCATAAAACTCTTGAACGGTGCTTCATAATATTTATAGAACATAGCACTAGAGATATTTGAAGTAACTATTTAGCGAATGCCAGCTCTTTTCGTTTGCACATCCCTCAGTGCACACTGAATTAGTGCTGTGCAAGTATTGGTTTGATAACAAGTCAGTGAACTGCACCTGCGGGAGTGTTTGTTGATAGGTTCAAGGATGTAGAAGTTTACGCTCAAAATACAGCGAGGGTTTCCCCTCAGCAGCTTTATTTCCAACGTATGCCAAGGAGTTCGTTTGGAGAGTATCGGCTCGTACGGGCAGAGACTTCGTCCGCAGATGAGTTAGACTTAGATGAGGAGTCATTTCAGACACAATACCTGCATCCGGTTTTACTCGAGAACTTAGATGTTTGCTCGTAACTCACAGAAATGTTTAGTCAGTCATTGACAATGTTCGTCGCTTTATGTATTGGAGAAAAATAGCTTAATAATTAGAAACCTTTAATTTGTGATTTTAAAAAATAGGTTAGAATGAACTGAGGAAACATTTGTAGGACGAAGAATGGCATTTATTGGGCATCGTGAGCCAAATGTCGCCTTCTAAATAGTGCCGGTCAGAACCACCGAATAGTTAGAATGGAATTGAATTAATTGCACGTATTTAAAGCATTAACTGATATCTTAGTAAGGCGATACTTTAAGGCTTGTGAAAGGAATCGTTAAGAACAACCAGAAATTTATAATCTCACAGTTTGTAAGCAGCCATTCCTGTTATTGTTATTAAATGTCTTTTTTTTTTGAGGGAATATATGCTCTCAAAATAGAAATATTTATAGCCTGCTATAACATAGGATGACCGAACAATTCATAATTGGGGAGTGTAATGAGAATTGTAATCTGTTTATGGTCTTCTATGTAAGAAAAAGTGATGAAAAATCTACAATGCTAGCTCCTGATAGCAGTCCGGACGATTGGGTCCTGCAATACGCTCGACGCAACGCTGACGTATGCATTGTGGTTGCTCTGCGATTGTGGCGCGAGGTGCAAGGAAAACGGCAACTTGCAGTCCTTTCCAACATGAACGAACAGTCCGATAATTGGCTATCTTTGCAATTTAGGACATAATGTTTCAGAAATATGTGAAAATTTGTCATGGAAAATTAGCCTTTCCCTCAAATAAAAATTTTGGAAATTTAAACATTCTAAAATAGAATGTTTGTACATAAACTGCAAATTACTTGCATTCATACAACAATGACTTACGTAGGAAAAGGACAAAGCTACGCGTACAATAAAAGACTAAATATTCTTTATTTTTGAACATTGCTAGAGATCGAACCTTTCATTATGCCTCAGAGATGAGCAGAGCGCTAGCCTCGCACCTTCGCTACCTGCGGTGGGTGCGTGGCACAGCCGCGTTTGCAGGCGCCGGAATTGCCCTGTCTAGAACCTGACACTGGTACCATTATGTTACACTAGTGCCGTTATGTTACACTGGTGCCGTTACGTTACACTGGTGCCATTATGTTACAATGGTGCCATTATGATACAGTGGTGCCGTTATGTTACACTGGTGCCGTTATGTTACACTGGTGCCATTATGTTACAATGGTGCCATTATGCTACAGTGGTGCCGTTATGTTACACTGGTGCCGTTATGTTACACTAGTGCCATTATGTTACACTGATGCCATTATGTTACAGTGGTGCCGTTATGTTACACTGATGCCATTATGTTACACTGGTGCCGTTATGTTACACTGGTGCCGTTATGTTACACTGGTGCCATTATGTTACACTGATGCCATTATGTTACACTGGTGCCGTTATGTTGCACTGGTGCCATTATGTTACACTGATGCCATTATGTTACACTGGTGCCGTTATGTTACACTGGGGCCGTTATGTTACACTGGTGCCGTTATTTTACACTGGTGCCGTTATGTTACAGTGGTGCCATTATGTTACACTGACACTATTATATCCTTCTGGTACCATTGTATTACACTGGTACCATTAAATATGTAATGACACCAAAGTAAAATAATAGTACCCGAATCATATCATAGTATCAGTGTAATGTAATGTTGCCAGAGTATGTAGTGTAATGGTGCCTGGTTAATATTACCCTGGCATCACTGCACTACATACACTGGCACCATTACATTACACTGGAACCGTTTCATTACACTGGCACCATTATATTCTACACCGAACTGCGCAGTCCAACATCCTACAGCGCGTTTCCTGGGACAACTAGCGCCGAATGGTTGATTGGACAACTAGCGTGAGCTGTCGTGCGGGCAACCAATTAAGTTTCCTGGCTCTCCATCAACTCCAAAACACGCTGGCAGGTGTAGGGACCCCCAATGTCGGGTAGAGATTCCAAATGTTAGAATTTTTATAACACCAGGGTGATTAAAAAACCTGGATTCTGATATTTGTCAAACACAGTTAAATAATTGGCTGAATTATTCACTCTTGCTCATAAGAGTCGCGTGACTTATAATTGGCTTTCTACGGGGTTCGTGTCGATAACACCGATTCTTCATATTTCGTTGAAATAACTTCCCTAGTTAGTCACTGACGTAATTACTGACCGGCAACAGGTTACTCGATACTCTCACTTCTTTTGATAGATAATACGGATATAACTAGAAATGATAAGTTGAGAAATATGAGGAATACATTTTTCCGCAATATTTTTAAAAACTTTGGAATGAACTCAACCCCCACCTTCTGCCCAAACCCTTCCCCCGTAAGGAGCTCCCTTCCTCAGCTCGAACTTCAAGTCATGCTCCTTCGCCTCGGTTGTCAAATCAAAACACGTTGCGCCGACGCACTGAACAGCTGGAGAAGAATTTCTCCTACTCTACGCCTCACAGTCCAATCGATCCGTTTTGTCGAAAGCGAATTTTTTCAATTGATGAGCACAAGCTGGTCTTCACTCAGTTGTTATGCTACCAAAAATGATAGAGTTTGCATAGGAGAAATGATTCATTTGAGTAGGGCTGCAGTGGACTCACACTTATTGCTGGATATTGAAAAAATTGTTCAGACCTACGAAAGTAATCGTTGATTGTTCTTGTTGAACTCGTGATGTGCTCAATTGGTGTAGGAAAAAGACCATGTATGTCAAATTAAGATACTCAAGAAGTTGTTTTATTTCACTGTTACGAACTAAAGAAAATTTGACTATATTTTTTGGCTCATATGAATATTTTATTTGATAAAAATATTCTGAAATTGTGAATAGTGATAGTCAACGCATACATGCACATGACTCAATTTATTTTTGATTATGTAGTGAATATCTTCTACTTGGTTTGGCTATGTTCAAAACATACGCACATACGTTTATATATATATATATGTATTTATTTTTATTACATGTATGTGTGCGTGTTCTTCTTTGCCGCTAGCATTTTATTCGCTACCAATGTGCACGGGAGCAGACAGCACATCAGCACATAAGAACATGTATGAATTTCAATTCATTAACTGAGGTGAGATACACGGGGGCAAAATACTCAACTCAAATTTCATTCAATTTCAACCTGAAACGTTAAAATTAAAAAAAGATTAATTGGCAGACACCTTCATCAAGTACACGTAAAGATTCAGGCTGTGATAACTGGTGAGCTTTCCGCGTTACGGAAATCCCTTCAGTGACCACTGATGGATTATGAAGCAGTCAAAGTGAGAACCTTTGTTTGCCCTGGAAACCCTGTACACGTGTCACTGTGTCCTGCCAGTTCTCACGCTTGTTTCAAAAATTTTCCACAATGATCGAGCAATGGCCAGAACAAATATTGTACTCTATATATGTTTGTTCCAATCAAAATTAGAATCACTGCCCTAGTCTTTAACCATCTTTAGAACAGTGTTCTGTTTAGGTGTTCTGTTTAGTTGCCCAACTTTGCGTTTTTTATAAGTTATTCAACAATAGAAGACACTGGTTGTTCCATATGCTTCCCCCACGGGCCGAGCGGATTCGGGCTACCCGTGCTGCTGCTGCTCATAGTTTTGAGCTGAAGGAAGTTAGATGTAGGACTTCGCAGTATAGGCGTTGCTTTGTCCCTTGTTCCGTTGCCCGCTGGAACTCCCTTCCCTCTGCCGTGTTTGATTCGGGTTCGTTGGGTGGTTTCAAGGGTGCTGTTAACTCCTGGTTGTTGCGTGGTTGATTTCTCCTTCTCCTTCTCCTGCTTTCTTCCTTTAGTTTTTTTCTTTGTTTTTGTTTCACTGTTCGTGGAGTTGATGCTGGCGGGGTTTCCTATGTGGAATCTATGGATCCACGATCCGTCCCGTTGGGGTTGCTTGCTTTGCTTGATTTAATAATAATAATAATAATAATAATAATAATAATAGGTATGGGTACTTTCATAGCCATACAGTCATAAAATTATGCTTCTAGGCTTTATTCTGGTGATTTCAAGAATTGTGATCTGCCAAGAATTTTAACTTCTGCCCCCAACTCCGCAACTAACTACATACTTCGTCACAGTGAATTCACTACGACGCCCCTTCAGAGGTTCCAATCCTTTCTAAAACGAGTCTGCACTGTACGGCGCTGATTGAAATATCACACACAAGAGTTGAAGCTTCACGTCAGTATTTATTATTGAGTAGGAAACTGGAAAAATGAGAAGGTAAGTCCTTTCAGTCATCAACTTTTCAGCTCAGAAGAAAGGACTAAGGTTCAACCTAGTCACGCGTGCGCCGAAGCTCATTTTGTCAAATGATCTCAGTGTAATGCCAATATCACGGTGATACCAATATCTGCAATTGGTTCTTTTCCATAACTTTTCTTTTTAGAATAGTTCATTTTAAGTATGACAATTATTTCTATCCCATTGGTGCAAAAGTAATGTCCGAT
The DNA here is from genome assembly GCA_030386875.1 of Morinoia aosen. Lineage (NCBI taxonomy): Eukaryota > Metazoa > Arthropoda > Malacostraca > Amphipoda > Talitridae > Morinoia > Morinoia aosen. The sequence continues at coordinate 60,738,409 of CM059562.1, forward strand.
TCAAAGGTCTTGGGCAAAAATGAATAAGCCAATGATTATGGAAGTATTTATTCATTAACATACTCTCCATTGCTTTCAATTACCTCATTCCACATTTCAAGAAGCATATAAATGCCCCGCTTGCGAAATTTTGTAAGCTTAAAATAAAAATATAAATACATTTTTTCAGTCTCTTCTCTTGTTGTTAACTAAAATGGTTCTGTCGTCCTCGGAACAAATGGAAATCAGAACCAGGTTGTATGGGCCAAGTGCAACCGTCCTGCAATTTCCGAAGTGGTAACAGGAGGATTCTCGGACACAAGAACATTCAACTGATGAGACTGAAGTGTTCTTGGAGGACCTTTCTTTGGCTTAGTTTTTAAAGCGAAATCACCATTTCGAAAACGAGAAAACAATCTCTTGCAACTTTTCCAATCATTGCATCATCCCATAAGAGTTCTGACTTGATTTTGCTGCAACACATGCATTTATCACTTTATGAAACTTATATAATAGAATATTTCTCATGTGATATTTAAATGGGACAAGTTTGGATTCCAATACTTATAAAAAATAGGACCATAACAGTGAAAATCAGGAAGAAAATCGTTTAGTTTAGCCAGAGAAAAATTACACTTATACGGAATATAAATATTTGACATTCATTTTTTAATCTCCGTTCGGAAATCTGACATTTCTTTTATAACCAAACGAATACAATAACGTTGCAGTCAGTTTCGTTCAGACTTTTTATTGCAAGATATTTTAGGATTGAGAAAATAATTTCACAAAACTGGAGGCAGCGAATCAACTGATGAGAAGGCATAATTGCGCTGACCTGAGGATAATTGGTAGCGTGAGGCCGGTTTATCCCGTGATTGTGGCGAGTCTTCAGCTTAACTCACTTCTTTCTCGGCTTTTTTCATCCTCAAAAAGCCAGGAGTGCACAAGGAGTTCTTATTTATCTTATTTTTGTTCGAGGATCAAAGGGAAACATTGAGTAGACGCGCCTTGGGGTTGTTGGGTACACGCATAAAGATTTTTTAAAGAACTAGGCTTTTCATTGGGCTGTAATTTACCTAAATGGAAAATTAGCCGCCTCAACTGAGAGTTTCTGTAATATTAGTAGGAGTACGGAGATATTAGGAGCCCAATTCGCGTCAGACGGGAACATGACAGCGAAGGACACATTCAAACGTAGAGTAAAACTTATTCAATAGAACATCGCAGGTAATTAGGACATTCATTTAGTTGCATTAAAAATATCGCAATCACTTTATTCTTCTCCTCGACGCGACTTATCAAAGAGTACCAGTAATGACGCATTATTTAACTTAATGAAATTATTTAATTTTGTTGCATCTTTAACGGCTAATATGATTAAACAAAATACTGGCATAATTTTAAAATTACCATCTTTTGCTCTTGTTTAGAATGGAGTAGAGTTCTGCTGTCCATTATAATAGCTTGATGTGAGCGAGCTAAAGAACTGCGATTACACTGACGTATGTCAGGGTTAAAGACCATAAGGCTGTACGAAAGCTGCTCCATAAGAAAACGTTACGGAAATCTAAAACGTCTTCACATTTTCCACAACATTATGAACATGAGCAGAACTTTAGGAGCGAAACCACTTACAAGAGTTTCACGCTCTCAGTACCGTATGTTATGCTCGTATCATAGTCACTACTCTTCTTATGTATAAGGAAACTATGACAGCATGTTCATACTTTGAACTCTTAATTAATGTCGTGATGAACATTATTTCTGTTCACCTGGGCATTTGCTTCACCCACTACACGTGCAGAATGAGCAGAAGTAAAAACCTAGAAATGGTGTGAGAAACGATAGCTTGGTTGAAATCGTTGTGATCGTCTTGCGTTTGCCGCCTACACAATCTCACAGACAAATTGCTGATGTGTTGCGGCATGGTATACTGGCTACCGGTAGTATAGAAAAGGCCACGCACTGCTTCCCTTCAGATTATTTTACTATTATCTGAAACGTTTGAGGAGAGACTGCGAGACTGCTCCTCATGTAATACGAACTACATGTAGTTGCTTCACCTATGTTCGAGATCGTGGTTTTTCTGGCTTAATCAACATACAAAGCTTTTCCTCACAAATTCTATGTTAAGCTAATCTTTCCTAACTTATTATTTCCTAGCCTAACCTATCCAAACGTAACCTAAATTAACCGTCAACTTTTTGCTCATCGAACACGAAGTGACAAGGCTGTTAAATTATGGTGGAACAATTCTATTGCCTGGTGATTTTCAAATTAACTAGGAAAAATACTCGGTGCAACGCATTATATCTAACTGATAAACGAGAAGTTTGAAAAATATTCGGTAATGCAGGTTAATCATATGATCAGATCGGTGATAATATAAAACAACATCATTCTTGGATTCCAGAGAGTAAGATAAGTGCAATCATGTCACAATTATTTTCTCAGTAAATCTGTTATGCACACCAAACAAATATATCTTATGTAATAATAGCCTGGCTTTAAATAGAACCTCATGCTTGTGACCACGTGAAACTCGTATCACAGATACACTCATTTACAGCTTTTTCACTTTAATTTAAAAAGCTCAAGTTCAATTTAAAAGAGCTCAAATTTAATTTAAAAAAAGGTCAAGTTCGATTTAAAAAGTCTCAAGTAGGCTATATTTTGAAAAAGATCAAGTTAAAAGATGCGCTTCCTTGAAGAAGTAATAGATGAATCCAGTAACGCCATAACACTCAGGCTATGTCTACGCTCCTATAATCATATACAGAAACATTTTGCTGGAATACTTGCGTTAGAAGATTTAAAGATGGGAGATAACGTATAAATGCACTTAGCTACGGTATAAATGTGTACAAATGGGATTATTAGTTAAGAGATTGGCCTCTAATTTGGTATTACATTTTGTGGATAATATTACATGTATTATATAACATGATCTAATAAGCCTATATTGTAGCAACCTTGTTGTTTAAATATAATTTTGAAGCTATGTTATGTTTAACTTTTCTTTCAGTGCAGTTTGCTAATTGTCACACAGTTACTTATCACATAAAGTTTTTTGGATCATTTTTGTCGATCGATACAAGTACCGATGATCTGTTTAGCAAATGATTCATAGGTAAAACTTGAAGAATGTCAAATTAAGTATAAAATCATAGCAGCTTCGTTTGTCTGGTATTCGATTTACTCTATTTTCAATTCCAGTACTTTTGCATAAATCCCCCTCAGGGGGATACAACTATTGTATCTATGGGAATTAGCGCTCCCAGGGGAAAAATATTAGGGCCCGAGCTGATAGTTAGGTAGGCCTTCTTTTTGTTGAAATAAAATGTTTTTTGTTATGTTAAGGACCACCTTTTTTCGGTTCACTACTGTCCTGTTTTTCAGCACCTCTGACTTTCTTCTTCAACTTTTATCTGATTTCATGAACTTCTTTCCCATCTTACTGTTTCTATGCCCTTTCTGCATAGATTCCTCATTTTCTTATCTCCATACTAAATGGTGCCTTCCTCCTTCCTCTCTTCGATACGCTCTATTTTTGCAGCGGTTAGGGAGGCTTAAACTAACTTATAATCTAATCTAATATAATCTTTGCATAAATATGCATTCTCACAAACAAACTTTAATTATATTATTATTACATAAGTATGCAATTTTAGAAGAATGAGCTTTTCAAAATATAACTTGACTTTTTTAAAAGTATACATGATATTTTTTCAAATTAAACTTGCCCTTTTTTAAATTTACCTTGAGCTATTTGAAATTGAATTTGAGCTTATTTAAATTAAAGTTAAAAAGCTGTAGTACTTCGTTCTTTGCCGGTTACAAAGTTACCTGGCTCCTGAGAAAAAAAAAATCATTTATAAATGGAAAGCATGGCGTTTACGTTTTGTGTACCTAGTCGTCAAAAATTTATTTATGAATTATTGAAACAAATTTTCATTCAGAAAAACTATTTCAATCAACAGTTCAAATGTGTATCCAATTTTTGTAAAATCCCCTTTTCGTCTCTTGATAACATGGGAATGAATTTCGAACAACCTCAATTATTGCAATTCAGATACAAATTTACGGTCGCTGTGCGGTAGCGTTCAGGTATCCAGTCCTCAGGCTGGGGAGTAGAGACAGGCAGACCAACCGAGCCAGCGACAAGCCGTGTAATATTTTGCAGGTGTTGAAGGAACGAATTGGATATAATGGTTATGTTATTACGCAAGTGTGGAGAGAATGAATTGGAATGAAATAATTGGATTTTTCTCAGCATCATGCATAAATTTTCAAATCTAACACTATTGATAAGCGTGACCCACAGAGGAAAGACTGGTGGTGATACCACACTTTTTAGTTAACAAGCCATGTAATTTTTTCGCTCTCGTTGAGTGTTCAATGTATATTCAGCACACATTAGCTCACATCTACGTCACAGTGTCTCTCTATTCCTTCCTTCCCTTGAATTTTTTTATCCAATTCGTACGGGGTAAATATAAAGTTTTTAAAAGCCCTTGTTTGATAATTAGAAGTAGATGCAGATACATGATATAGCCAAACATTGGATATGCAGAAATGAATTTATTTTTTTATTATGTACGCAGCAATTTATCTCCCATCGAATTATTGATAAGCTTTGATTTGTGGATGACGGTGATTTATGTTGAAACCAGTATCCGAGCTGTGAACGCTACGTGATTATTTTATCCCAGCTTAATTACTGAAGAGGAAGCGCCACGGTCGTTGACACTAACTAAAGAAGCGACAAGCAGAAACAGAAGTTAGATATATCTACGTACGCTTTCTTGTTTCAAATTAAACATGGAAAAATGACCTCTAAGGATTCTTCATTTGGACTTATTAATACCTGGAAGGCTACCATCATCATTGTATTTTCGGGATGTATCGAAGGTACTTTTCATTCTTCGGTTCAATCCATCTGTCACTGTTTATTCACTATATAATAATACACAGTTGCTTGCTTGTTTGGCTGGTAGGTCGCCTCTTTGTCACTCTCTTTAGAATTTACATAGGGGGAACATTGAAAGAAATATGATAGGAAGAGGTTGTTAACGTGTCACACATTGGAATCAAGCTGGATGCGCTTAATGACCGTATCTGTGATCCGATTTTCACGGGTGAACAAGCACAAGAATATTTGAATCTCAATTACTTACCGATATGTTTATTGCTCACTGTTAGTTTTTCAAGAAATCAAAGTGGCTTGATGTTTTACCAAACTGATTTCATGATTTTTGTGCTTTATCGAACATTATCGAATCCCGTCATTTTTGATGGGCCATGTGCAACAGTAAAATTCATAAACGTCACCGTTACACCTCGCACGAGCAACGTCTGCGTTAGACGAAGACGTCATCACTGGCAATTGCAAAGAATTAACTATAAGCCTGTGCCGGTGAGGTATCGGCAGCTCGCACTCTACCACGATAATGTGGTTATTGTTTATTTAAATTGACGAGAAATGAATATGTTTACTTTCACTATATGAGTTTGCAATGCGGAAAATTTTTGATGCAAACCGTGATGGTAACAATTGCTTTTCACAGCTTATGAAAGCAGTAAAATAAAGTATTCCGGATGAAAAGCAATGAAATACACATCTTTTCACAGTGTTTCTATTTCACAGTACTTCCCAATGTTTGCAAGAAAATAATTTAAAAGTTACATTACACTGCGTATTGTTATCACAGAATCAATGGAATTATGTTTTCTAAACTTGATCATGTTTCCTAAACTTAATCATGTTTCTTAAACTTGATCATGTTTCTTAAATTTAATTATGTTTTGTACACTTGATTTATTCTCTTCTTCAAAAGAAGCTCATGTTTATGCAAGGCAATGTTCCATCGGATTCAGCGCGGCAGCGATTCACTCGATCATAAAGTCTTCTTTCAATTGTCTTCAAACGCAACCAATTTTGATTGCTACGCCTCCCTCTTCGCCAGCTTTAAATCAAACTGTTTATCTGCGGGCATCATTTAGGAGGAAAATTTGTTCTCAAGAAAGGTTATGCTAATTTATTTCAACCAATGATAACGAGCGTGCGACTCACTTTGAAGCGGATATTTAGGTTAAGGGTTTCAATTTAGAAACATTATGGACGTCGTGCTCTTTCCAAAATGTTTCATTTCAATACAGTATCAGAAATGATATGCAATGATTGTGGATTGTATTAGAATTGTCTAGAAACTCAGAAATGTGAGGTATTAGATTTTTAATGGGTTGAAGTGGTGCTGCGTCATCGAATAAGTACGAATAATTATTTTTTATAGGCTCCAGAGCATAATAGTTGTATTATTTCTTTTCTGCCTGACAATATTATTTTTAAGCTTAACTGACCCCGTAAAAGTAATCGAAATTATTCATCGCGTTCGCCCAAGTTTCATTTTTTTAGTCTGCCTTACCAATACTTTTTTTAATTAAGAACAAAGTCGAATGGTTAAATAGCATACACCAGAATATTCCTTCATCTATCACACGTGATTGTTTTTTCTCGGTTATTGATGAAGTTCAAAAAAGAAATAAGTGGTTTGCTGTTCTGGTCGCCTTGACACCAGTAATCTTTCCCTAAACTTTTTCCATGATTCATGGCATTGAAAGCTGAAATGTTTCCAATCCGTACTGCAACTCTAACTTATTAATGTGATGAACTCATTGAGGACACGTTCATGTTATCAATAGTTGTATGTCGCTACTGTCGTAGGCATTAAATTAAATAAAATATAATAGTGAAAAGTGGCTTTATCAGTGTTTTTCAAAAATTACCTGTTAAGTAACGGTCATAATGATATTATTGATTATAATAATAATGAAGGCATCTACGGATGCTTTATTTCCAATCAAGCCTGATACATATCACCTTGTACATTGGATTTTCAAATGCCTTATAACTAACGCCAGGACGCCATGACGCTTTCCCCCGGTCAAGACCGGTACCCATTTCAGACACCTGGGTAGAGTGGGGTATTGTGCTTGGAATTTTTCTCCTATACCCAACAGAGAAAATCGCCACTGCCAGCGCCGAGTTTCGAACCCGGGCCCCGGCCGCACGGCGGCGGAACCTATAGCACACGGCTATCGCGAGCTCTAGTCTTCTCTGAGAGCTGACTTAAACTGTGTACTTGTCTATACAGGGTGTCCGCTAAAAAAAGCAGCTGATTTTAAAACACTGTAGTTTGTAAAATATTATTGCTAGAAGGCTGAAATAAATTTCAATGAAAAGAAAAGGATTTATAGTTCTATTTATTTTGATAATTTTATCTATTCGGCGTACCAAAAGGAGAGAAACAAGAATTAACGTTATAAGGATTTTAATCAGCCAAGATAAAACGAAAGTAGTGAGAAAATGGTCTGCTGAGACACAGGTAAAAGAAACTACGGTTCATTTTATTCTAAAAGAGGAACTTTATTTAAAACCGTATAAAATGTAATTTCATCAAGAAATTTCACCGTATGATAAAGATTGGAGGTTATTATTTCACCGCAGGATTAAAAAACAGGGGCAGTTGTGATCAAACTTTGTCAGAAAACATTATTTTCAGCAATGAATCTCACATTTAATTGAAAAGTTTGTCACATATTCAAAATTATCAAAACAAAATAGGGCTTTATGTCTCGCTCTCTTCAATGAAGCCTATTTTAGCCTTCTATCAAAAATATTTTATAAACTAGAGTATTTTTAAATCTGCCACTCTTTTAGCGGACACCCTGTAGTAGACCAAAGACACCATATTTCAAAGAACTTTCTTTCTTTCTTAGAGTTTCTTTCAAACTCAAATAGAGAACGCCGACGAAGTTTGCTCGACTTCCCAAAACTTGTAGGTTGAACTTTTCTTATTGAGTTTCTGCATGGAAAATTATTTCGAGACATACATCCATGGACTTTCAAAATAATTCGATCATAAGCGACCAAGAGTTTGATAAGGCTTCCACTGTATATACATCGTCATTTTAGACGCGATACCACCGAAATAGCACCGTTGATTTTTAAACATTTGAAACAATGAGTCATCGACTTTTGACAATTTAATTTGGGGTTCCAATTTAATTTGAGGTTTGAGGTTCAAATTTAATTTAATTTGAGGTTCCACTAGCAAACAACTGGGAGTTGCTCTTTCGATTTGGTGTTGTGTCAAACTCAGAATGCTCTACAGAACGTCGTGTGCACCACACATATCATGAAGCGCTAGTGTGTTGCTGCGAAGTTTTCCTGCCTGAAAATCATACTTGAATGGACTCTTCGATGAATGTAATCCAATCGATTTTTGCTTCTCACACAATTCTTTTTCAGCCATTTTCACTAAAAGAGAAAAAGAGATATTTTGAAATTGTTCAATGATTGGAAAATTTTCCCATCATTTATATTGCTAAGGAAATGCAAACGTTAATACAGGAAAGCTCATGTGCTTTTTGATGTTAGAGTCAATAGACGAATTTAACGTATTTTACTTTCATATTTATATTTTTTTCTCTGTTTTCAAACAATGCGTCATATTATATACCTCAAAGAAGGAGAAGATTATGAATGTTTTTAGAACAGCATTCGTTTCGCTCCCAATCGCATAGTAATCAGATGGCATGACCAATTCCGCCATGAACTAAACGAGCTAGCAAACAACGCGCTAGTTAAACGTCATCATTAGCTTTTATTGTCTTTAACGCTCAGATATGTAACTTTATTGCGCAGAATTGGCACCATGTTTAAGTTATGAGTTAAACTTCGAAATTAAAAGATATTTAGTTGATGAAATCGAGTGTATACAAACAATCTTGGTTCCAAACTATAGTTATGAAAAATACTCTTATCTTTAGTAAATTTCTAGGAGAGCGACCTCAAAACATCGCTGTAATGAAGCGAGGTTTAGGTCATCTCGCTCCAAAAGTTCACTACTTATTTCATAGTGTATTTAACTCATGTCAAATATTGTACCCGTGATATCACGTCCCCTGTCATAAAGTGTGCCGCACAGCTGGCTCTAAATACTTTCCGGCACAAGTGATGTCGACTGAGTGTCGCGCTTACCTCTCATTTTCCTTGGCTCCAACAATTCTCTGCAGCAGCAGTCACTTACCTCGTCCACATTTTTTGCCTCCGGTGGCAGCGTGACAAATATAAATAGCTTCAATATTTATTGTTCGTAGCTGAATCGCCATGCATCAGTTTGGTCATTCATCCGTCCTTTAGTCTGCGCATCGATTTAGAAGAGAGTTCTTTGCTCCAAGATTTATTTATAAGATTTTGTGCTAACGGGTGACTCGAGTTCTTATATCAGCTTCGTCCTCATTTTCCGAGCTAATTGCCGCAATGGAACAAAATGAAAGGAAAAGAAAATGTTTAGTGAACATTTCACTTCAATCAAAACAGGTGATGAGTATGTGTTGTTATAAGAGTACATAAGTCATGGACTGAATATGAATTAACAAACTATGTGAGCCGTATTTAAGACGAACTTAATATTTAAGGAATATAATGACCCTTCAATAAATGTGAAATTGACAGCGCAGAACATTTAAGTTTGTGGGATATGTATATGCTTAGTAAAATATTTACAGGAAGGAAAGACGATGCATTAAAAAGATGTTTTACTTCAACACAATTTTTTGATGAAAAAATAATTTCGGCTATCCTCGTTGTTTGTACTCTATCGTGAGAAGCTTGAAGAATATATGAAGAATAAATCATTCTAAATTGTTCAAAATCCTCAGTCGAGTATATTTTTATAATTCTAATAGTTGGTTTTGTATTTGCTGCTGAATGATCACTTGATATGAGATGCATTTGCCAGAATTTCAGCACCAGTGTTAAAATTTTCAAAAATTTCAGCTCCACTTCAACTCCTCTCTGCTATTTGAGAGAAGCCACTTATTTTTGCGCATGCGTACGTGGAGCATTTGCGCATGCGTACGTATTGGACTACTTCGTATTTAAAACTTTGAACGTACTGCTTCAACACATTTCGTTTTTTTTAAATCGTTATTCAATTTTTTTCTATATATGATCACCAAAGTCGCATTACTTATTAAAGTCATTTAATAAATGTGATTTGCAAGTATTCTTGAAATTTTTTTTCTACTAATGTTCAATGGTCGAAAACTCTCTTCATTTGTTTCTTTTAAAAACCTATCTTCAACCCCAGTTTGAATATATATGATGGACGATGCTAAGAACGAATTAGCGTACCTGCATGAGCATCAATGAAGTAGGAGGATATGAGTACAAAGATAGTACGAGAGATGCTACAACGATGTTCAGGCCTCTCTTGCTGTGCGTCTCTAGAGGCAAAATAGCTACCAGCGCTGAGCGCACCACGGCCTAGTGTAAATATTTGCCAGCCTAAGTTGCGTATCGTTAAGATAGCTTTGGAATAAATGATAGAGAGGGCTAATTTTTTGAGCGACTGTAATAAATAAATCATTGAGAAAAGCAATACAAGAGATAAAATATCGATATTTTATACTGCTTTTTCATGAAAATATGTTAATTTTAATAATCAGGATTTTCTGTGCAAAATAAATTGATGCCTAAAATGTTCGCGAGCCAAACTACAATACTGAATTAATGTTGTGCTCCAGAGGAAAAAACTTGCGTTCCCTGACGATTCAAGTCGAATCCTTTACGCTTAAAACGCTGTATTAAAAGCTTCACAAAGTTCGCATAATCATCGCAATAGTTTTCGTCCTACAGCAAGTACACATATTTTTCCATTTTGTAGCCAGAACACCCGGAAAATTAAGGCTTCCGATATTTATTGATAAATTCTAAATAAAACACGAAATTGTTTTATTTCGTATTAACTAACAATGACTAAGGAAAGTAAATGACTTACATTTTAAACTAATGACTGAGTAAAGTTAAATATAGTTTATTGAAAATTAAAGTCGATTACTAACATTGGATTAGCAAGTTCAAATTTCAGTTGGCAGAAGTATAAATATTCATTAAATTTTACAGACAAATGGAGTAAAAAAGCTGCTGAAATTTATTGAATGAGAACGAAGGACAATGGTTTTCACGCGATAAATTAGCAGAAGATGCCAAGTATTATGCATTATTATGGTCAGGCAAGCATTCTGTATAATGCAAATGAACAAACACTGCACTTCTGTGGGTTCGAAATTTTTCTGAAACTTGACATACTTTCAAAAGTTCTACAAAGGATAACGGTGCTTGATTCTTCTTATAATCTCGTATAAAGATGGTATAGCCAGTGTCAATCAAACCTACTTACATGGCACCATTTGAAGATTCGAATGCCTCTCTTTCAATTTGTAGGAACCAAGCGAACAAAACGACCCAGCTTGACTGCAGGCAATTTGCACGTGAACTGCACATGATAGCGTAACGAGGCTGCTGCAACTGACTGCATCAAGCCATGATGTGCGGTACATGAGCTTATGCTAAAATTACTCCAATTTACGGGCCTCGTGTCCGTTGTACGACACAGAAACCCTCACCATCAACTCCGTCATAAGGCTTGCTCAAATGTTGTAGTCCCATTTGGCCGTCTGTCGTGCGAAGTAGCAGCAGCCTGGCTCTGTGTTCAGGCCCGCATTAGACACAAGCCTGGCGCGGCCGCGTAGCATACGCCGAGCTTGAAGCCTGTGGAGAAAATAGAAGAAGAGAATCGAAAACGTGAAGAATTTTTTAGTTGCAGCGTATCACTGTGTAGTGGCAGCTCACGTACAGCAAATGCCAGCATAGAAATGCACGAGAGCTCTGAAATGAACGCATTATTGAAAATACTGGAAACAAGTTCGTCGTTAAGTTCAGAAAGACTTTACAAATATTTCATAAAATAGCCATCTAAAAATAAGTTCTTTGCTTAAATTCAAGAAGGCTTTGCTAATAACAAAAAAATTGGCACTCGGATAGCAATTGGAAGAATCACTAATGGAAATTACGGCTTCTTTTATCGTGATTACATTCTTTGTTGATGATTTATTTTGAGGTGTTGCCAGTTATTATTTTATTTGAATAGTCGAAAAGTGATTCATATGAATTAAAACTTGAGGTAGTGATAATTAAATAATCAGTCGCAAACCTGTTAAAATTCATTGCTTTTGCATTACAATCATTTGTGACATTAATTTAGGGCTGAAATTGGGATTTATATATACCCATTCATCATTTATTTTTGTAAGCGTAATTGAAACTGTAAGGTGACACCTGTAACAAATATTGTCCAAGATAAATATAGATGTTCAAAAATTTGATTGCCATTTCTTCAAAAAGTCATTTTCTCAAGCGCGAATTGTGCCTCAAATTCTCTCAAGTTGCAATTCAAGGGTCACTCACGTGCTGTGCAACATTAAGTTATCATTCCTGATCTTCTCTTCCGCTTATCTTATCTTATGATCTTCCTGTCATTCAGTGTGTAAGTCTATTTTAGGATTTAAAATTCAGTTAGTCTACTTGGAGATCTGTTTCGACACACTTCCCCGCGTAATCTGTCACCTCTTTCAGTGAAAAATATTTTAGTGAAAAAACACATAATTTTGTGCGTCTTAACTTTTCATGAAAATTATTTTTCACGCAGCAGCTGTGCTGCGCTTATCGAACTTTGAGTCGCAGGCCTCCGCGATGGAAACAATGCACCAGCATTTAAACAATGGAATATGGAATTCCTAATTTAATTAAAAATTCACCCTGTACCGAATTATACTGAGAAGCGATTTAGAGTTTAATATTCTCCACACCATGAGGTTCGTTAGGTGAAATGACTAGGCCTGATGTTCCGTATTCCTCGTCAAGTCTGGGTTGGGAGAACGCAAGGTAAGGGATCTAATAGGGTAGGACTATTGAAAAGATGCTGGATGTTTTGCCTCACATTTGAAAGGCAATCAGAATGTTTCATATTCAAATTTATGTAAAGTATGTACCTTTCAAGACTTCTTTTTCAACATATCAGTCGTTGTTCTTCCTTTATAGAAAATAATTGTTATTTGCCTAGGATTGTCGACCGTTTCTCCAGAAACAAGGACGTCATCGCTGTAAAACTCTGAAATATTCAGTTTACCGGATGCTGTGAAGACAAAAATACTACTTACTTGAAAATAGCAGTGAAAACTACGTAAAGCTGTTGGAAGAAGAGGAAAAGCAGGCACGTAGATCAGCAGCACCGTTTACTCTCACCGTCACGCAAGAACGAGGGAAGTTTGGGAAAAAAAGATAGAAGGCCTAGTGAGTAAACCCACATCAGACTCCTCCAGCGAGCGTAACTCATTCTGATCGTTGATGTGCGGATACGAGTGACGAGTTCTGGTTTCTTAAAATATTTCGACGAGGTCAGACACTGTCAGCATGTCTCAGAGTGTAACGCGTACGAATCTATGACATCCCTCCATTGAAGAGCACGAAAAATTCATTCTGCATAAGTCTATTCATTACAAGCCCACTAAGCTCAATAGATTTACAAACAATGGCCTAGATACCCTCGATGCAAAGAAGTTTCATTAAAATCCGCTGAAGAAATATAACGGGGGCTCTAACCTGCTTTGAAGCTTCTGTGCTGACAAGAATATAAGGGTAAAAACGCACGTTTCACTGAAAAAAGAGCCACCAGGTACTATCTCTTCTAATCTTGCTCAACGATGCAACGCAATCAATACGAGCAGGCAAGACAACTTATCGCAGTAAAATAAGTCAACTGCCCTGCAAAGACCACTAAAAATAGAGCTTCATACAGAAAAACATTTCAGCGGATTTTAGACTACGGTTGTTATTTCCGTTTTGACTGATATTTGTTGCATACCTGAAAGAATACACTTCTTTAGCATGAACTAAAATAGCACAAATAAACAGCATTGCACAGCACAGAGCTTGTAATCCTCAATCAAATTAACTCGGATATATTCGACTATCTTAGCATTGGTATATAAATCATACTTAAAGCATCGTTGGAAGTGCAATTATTCTGATCCACGATAAAAAACAAGTCGATTAAATCGACCTTAAAAGGGCAGACGGAGTCCACTTTCTCTCATCTGAGTAAATCGTAAAGACCTGCTCGAGTAAATGCATCAGAGGCGAACCTGTAAACAACGAGAAACATTACATAAAAAACATTGGGCTATACGGATCAATTTACGAAGAGTTATAAAGGTTGCGCTGACTGAAAGTTACTAAATTGCAAACATAAATATTGGCTGAGAATCTGTGAACGAGTAAATACGATGGATCGCACCTAGATCAAACGCTGCTTCTGATAGCAAGCATAGTACTGCACCAGACGTAGCACACATTGAGTAAACAATACATGTTTGGACAGTAATTAAATTCGGAAGAGGGACCGACCCAAAAGAATTTATTTTATCTGACACAAAATAGATTGATGTATATAGCAACACTGAAACTTCGTGCACATCTTTAGAACGGACGTACTCCCATGCAGGGAAGAATGATTGTTCCAGAGTTATAGTAAAGTAATAAAACTATCATAATTTTGCTTGTGCTTCGTCCGCCCTTCCGTTCGTGCGTGTATTGTACCCGTCAGTCCGTACTTTACGCTACAAACTTCAAACGGTATTTGAAGATAGGATATGTAACCTTAAAATATCTTGCTATGTTGGGCTAAGTCATTCATATTAGAAAAATTTGGGCAAATTATTTCATGGGTCCACAGGCATAGACTCAGATCCGTTGGACTCAAAAATCAGCTAGACGCTGATTTTCGCAGTAGTGAAAAAAGGCTAATGAACTTATGAACTTTGGATATTCAACAATTCCATAGGCTATGTTAGTAGGATAGGCAATGTTAGATTAATGTAAAATAAGCTTTGTTAGAATGGATGGTTTTGCGATAGTTTGGGATAGGTTAAATGAGAATAAATTACAGACATTAGTTAAGAGAGAGTAGGTTAGCTCAGAAACGGTTGAGAAAGCATGGTTAAGTATTTAGGTCAAAAATTGCTGGTGAATTTCAACACCGGTATAGTGGGTGATGATATAATTAAAATTTTCCAATGGTTTTTTGTGTCGGAAATACTTCAACATGCTAATCGTTCGATTTGTATTCCTAAGACACTTAAACACTTTGCACTTAAAATATCATCACGCTATGTTTTTTCAATTTTTTTCCAGTCGACTGTCGTTATGGTAGTGCATGTTAGGCTGCACAAACTACATGTTAGGACATTTAAAGATTTAATGAGTTAGTTCAATATCAGGGTCGAAAATGCTACTCTGACCAGAGGTGGAACGCGGACCAGATTTTACATGTACGACACCCTATATAAGATGGTCAAAGTTCTAGATTATAACGTGTTCAGAGTTAAATGTCTTGCTAATATATTATAGTGATCAATGACTATCTACGCTCGGTACATAAAAAGCGAGGTTCAGCAAAGGTTTGTTAGACACAGTCTGTGCGAGGGCTTAGCGTTGTAATTTTAAGAAAAGCGTACCCCATACGGACTTTTTTCTTTATTATTTAACCTAGAACAATGAAATTTGGTATACTGATAGGAAATCAAATTGACAATCGTTTTTGCTTAGAGCAAAAGTTGGATTTTCTTGAAAAGAAAATGGGAAATCGAAGAAAACAAAATTTAAGGGGGGGGGAGGGGTTTCAAAATGCTACTCCTCCTACAGTTTTTGAGCTACAGTAATGATTTTGGTATCATTGAATGCGAGAAGATACGGGCTTTCATGGTGACTATCAATAATTTCTAAATTATTCATTGTTCATAAGTTATGACGTCATTAAACTGCACATTTTCGAAAGAGGACTTTTTTTTACAATTTTTACACTTTTTTATATAGAAAATGGAACTTTGAGGAAAAAAATGATAGTCACCATAAAAGCCCGTCTCTTCCCGCATTCAATGATACCAAAATCATTACTGCAGCTTAAAAACTGTAAGAGGAGTAGCATTTTGAAACCCCAAAAACCATTGTTTACATTATAAGCAAAACAAAGAAACATAAACAATACATATAAAATTGTTTTTTAAATTTTTGGTTCAAGTTAGACCCCTGAAATCATTATAGAGTAATTCAGAGACATAGGAGATGACATAGCAACTTCGCGCCGTGAAGAAAGTGCCTTGGGGGAGGTGTAACATGATAAAATACCACTTCCCCCTCCCCTCCCCCCATTCTTTAAACCCCCGTAGCGGGCGAACGAGTGAATGTACGAGTCTCATTTTTTCCCAGGATGTACCTGACCTCTTACACTTCTTATAGCAGCAAAAATCCCAGGTTCTCAAGAAATCTCAAAAACATGGATTCATATGGGGTACGCGTACCTTAAATGAGGAGGTTCCGAGTTCAGTTCCTGGCAACAGAGCTGTATGCTCATTTACAGGGGCAAGCAGCTACTCTGGCGATGGAAAAGCTGAATGAGTATACTGTGATATCCTTAAAATTTATGTGCCTAGCATTTTATTCTCGGTGGAATGCAAGTTATGTGCTGGAGAATCACTGCAGTTCCATGAGAAACGGCATTGCAGTGAGTGTAAAATGGAAAGAACAATTAAGTTATTGCAATTTTTTCACGTATTTCGAGGGCAACTAGCCATCTCAATCTGAGGCGTCAACAAGGGCGGGGTGGCGTGTTTAGGACAGAAATTGTTAGTGATGAACTGGTTCGGCTCTTTAGGGAGCCGGCGCATTGAAGATGCCAACCTATGCTTCCATCGAGTTATTACGAGACACCGGCAACACTGGTGTCGCTATGATTATCGTGAGATTTTAAACGTGAGGTGAAGGTCATAAGTGGTTGTGATCATACAAATGATAAGCATGCCAGCATTTGAATTTGGCCCTTACGGCACGATCGAGTTGCGTTAAGCATAATTTAACAGTCATCATCAGTTCGCAAGTCTGTTCGTTCGAGGTTTAGGATAAAGAAGAATGCGATAAAAAAATGAATGAAAGTTGTGCAGCCAGGCACAGCTCCAAATAAAGATAGACACTCTTCAGCACGAGTACGCAGCGGGCAGCAATCTATTGCTTAGAGAATGTGGCTCCCTGTCTCACACGACGGCATCATCGGCATCGTTCACGGATGCCTCAGCCAGCATCTGCCGACTGACAGTCACCGCGTGGCCTGCCTTCAGGTGGCGGGGCGATGCTGGAGCTGGTCTGATGCAATAGAGTGAGGAGGTGACGCTCATTTTTGAAGTAATCAAAAGGGGTTATTGAACTTATGAACGGGTATGTTATTAGTCTTGTGTTCACGAGGGTTGATAGAAGCAGTCTGTATCTTGTTTGCTCAGCGCATTCCCATGAAAATTCTCTATACTCACTGAACTATGAATAATAGTTTCTGTGGAGTTTATGTTTTCTACATTTTTTAAGCCAGTTTCTTGATCCTTTATTAACAATATAATTACGAATTCAGGTATATCTATAATGCATCTTGGAATGCTTACGTAGTTGACTTCGAAGATCAAAATAAATTCGTCTGGAAAACCTTACTCTATTGTCTAATATTTTTGTTTTGTTCTTTCGAACGCAGGGGTATTGCTCATCTCCATGGCGTGCTAACATCAAGACTCAATAAGCATTAAAAACTGTTGATAGAATGTTCTTCTAATTCAGACTTGAATCCCATACAAGAAATGTGGCAGTATTATTATCAAGAAAGAATATAAAGCTCGAGGTGTTAAAGAAGCTTAAACGATGGGTGACAACCAGCTCATGATCACAGCAGAGTGTACAATTCTCTCATGGAGAACTTAATTAAACCATTGTGCGCAGAAACTATCAAAATTTATAATTACTCTAATGAATGTCTTTCAATATTACCGGCTATGCTGATACTACTTTTTTCCAACGAATCTTTGGACTGTATTTTTTCAACTTTCAGCAGGTTTGGCAACATATAAGTCGTACTCGAAGAATGTTAATTCTGGGGGAAGGAAGTTCATAATTTATTTTCTTGAGTTTATACGTAAACTAGTTTTTATTTCGAAAACTATTTGCAAAATTTTGGTGTTTAAAAGATATAAAAATAAGTACCTAGTGGTAATAGGCTTCTAGTGTGTCAAAGTGTGCTCTGAAATCCAGGGAACTGCTGTAGTGAAATCAGATTGCTGTATATTTTGAGATCAGTTAGAAAAATATTTGTGAGTTATGAAGATAAAATTTTCCGTTAAAAGAATAGAAAAGGCTCATAAGAGTTCAGAAATTTAAATATGCTGTGTTTTTTCGTAGAAGTGTTTTATTTTGGTAACTATTTCTGCCTTTAATTTCTGATCCTACTCTAGTCATATCGTAGCTAAGGTTGATATCGTAATGTCAAAAACTCAAATCATAACATACAGAGTAACGGTGATAACTTCAAGAACGAACGAGATCAACAACACGAGATTAAAGCCAGTGGGAATAAAACTGAAAACTTTAAAACAAAAAGTATCAAGTTTAGAGTCTTCAAACCACTAGTTACAGCACCCGCATTCTATTAAAACAGTTAAGCATTTCTATTGATCACGCAGGGGTAAATGCACATAAAACTCATCAAAAATGGCAGCTAATATTTCAGGCGTATTGCCTTTCGTTGACCTCACACTGCGGGCTGATATTTGCCCTCCAATTATGTCGGGCCAATAAGCGAACGGTTCTTCTTCGAGGTCACGTTTGCATTCCCCTTAATTGGTGAAGGGAATCACACTCTTCCGTAATTAGTATGATTAGTTACTTATTAAATATAGGTTAGGGATTTGCAACTCACATTCACCGTAATTTCATTGAGTTAGAGGTCTCAGAGAAAATTTAATGAGACAAAAATTCCCACTTTTGATGAAATAATCAGTCCACTGTAGAATGAATCAAACAGCATCGGCAAACCAAAGCATTTCCAATAATAACAGTCAGTTTTTATAATTATCAACTGCGGCTTTTATGCGCAAATCTTTATTGTCCGGTACGGTTCGAAATATTTCCTAAAAACTTGAACAACTCATAGAAAATAGAAAAACTTTTTACTTACATAGTTGCAAGTTGACGCTTGGACGAGTGAATAAGACTGTTCTACGTACAGGTCATTTATATAGAATTATTTTGGTCTAAGTAATAACAACGCAACATCGAACATATACTCGGAACGGACGCACTCCGATGTGAGCAATGACGCGAGAAAGGGTATTTTGGAAGTTTTAAAACCCCAAGTTTCCATCACGAGCCGTTTGAGTGCATGGAGCATGTTTCGGCCAGTGGCAGCTGCCCGCAGCTCCCGACCGCCTGGCCGCCGTTGCGCGCAGTCCAGACGGTCTTATTGCGTCTGACGGAGCACTTCACTCGCTCCCTAACAGCCGAAGTTGCTTAATGTCCCGTCTGATGAGTTCCTAACTTTGATATCTAATAGAAGCTTCCGATTTTGCTCCACGATACTGGCAATTCCATCAAATTTGTCCCCTGCATTTTGTTGAAATCTTCACAGCAAATTGCAAATTAACGACCTGCGATTTTGGCCGTGTACACTAGTTTGTTGAGTGGACCGTTTCGAAGTCCTCTCTCACATTGAGACAGAGATTGACTGGCAATAATTCAAAGTACGTTCTCTTATTTGCTACAATTTGAATTCCTTCATAACCTCTTGCAACAATAGCACTCATAGTAAAACTCAATTGAAAGGCCTCTTTTTTGTCCGTCGTTTAATTTCGAGTCGTCTAATTAGGATATAATAAGTTTTTTAGTTCTTGTACGACATTTTCATTTTCTAGTGTCGCAGTTACGTTTGAAACAAGGCAAATTGTGTTTTCATGGCATGGGGAAATCTTTGGAAGGCACGTATTAAATAAATGTGAACTTTCAAACGTGTTAGAATATCGCATAGCGTGTAACGGGACAGTTGAGTAATAAATGACGACAGATAAATTGACGCCTTCAAAAATGGCATAAAAGGTAAATATTTTCAGTGAGCTCTTACGCAATTTCATTCAAAAAGGCTTAATTTTGGCCAAAAGTTGCGCGACATTTCCTCTCAAACTCAATATAAAGAGAACATTTAATTACGGTATAGAGCCTTATATCGTGCTGTGATAGAAATGAATGGTAAATATGCCAGTGGGAGACTCTTTTACGAAACTGATGAGCGTGATTACAATTATCTTGAGTACGAAATGCTTTCGATTTGAGAGGTATAAATTTAAATGGGATTTTCTCCGTCCATTAATACTTAGATTCAATAATATTCTCCACAATACGTATCAACAGATCTATTTCGAGAAAGTTATTGCCACTGCATCAGCATTAGGGAAGAAAGGAGCATAAAAATATTTCTTCGACGCTTTCAAATATATGATACGGCACGTTACAAAAGATTAAAACGAAGAAGCGTGCAACCTACTCCTTTTTCGTGAATCATTTTACATTCATCACAGTGTATAAATCACAATACGTCCATCACAATAGCCTATACATTACATACATTACATCCGTCACAGTACGAGAATCAGATTACATCTATCACGGTGTAATTATCACATTACAACTGTAATAGTCCGACCATCATATCATATAGGTCAGAGATTGGCTATCACATTACATAAATAGGTCCCAGAATATATTATACAGTACAACACCCGTATAACGCTGCTTGAAATGAACAGCATACTGAGTACGTTTTTCTTTGTACGTCTACTCAAACCCATCAAATTACATATAACCTTCTTTCAAATTAGATTCCTTGAATCACATCTGCCACATCACAGTACTTGCTCAACTTTAAGCCATCGCGTTACCTGCATGTCACTTTAATGAAATAGAAATTCTAAAAAAGATTTTTCTCATCGAGCTTGCTTCAAAATTTTGAGTCAATTTAATACTGTTTGATTTACTGTTCGCTTCAGAATGGATTTTCTTTTCTTAGGTCACCATACACATGCATAATATATTTATGTAATCGTTGAAATTTGAAAGCCTATGATTATCAATAACTATAGTTTTTCGTTTAGTTCTCTACAATCAGTCATGATTGCTTTTTGTAGCTAAGCTTTAATGCAGAAATGACCGAGTCTTTTTGGGTGAATGGTGTCTGCGCTGGCGATAAAAGAATGATTCATTGTCCTATCCTCGCGCATTAACGGCCTTACGGCTTGCACAAGCACTCGTTCCTAAATAAAATAGCCTCGTTGTTCTGCTGAATCCTCCTGCTCCTCAAAGACTTGCAAGATCTCTCCTACAGCTTCGCCGACAGCTTCTTGTGAGACATCTTCCCACTCCGGCAGTGTACGAATGTTGGCGGACATTGTTAGTCCTTCCCCATCGATTGAATTTGCTAACTATTCAGCGGTCAATCAAAATTTTTCTCTTGAAGCTTTAGTTATAATTTAAGTGAAAGTTCCACTTAATGAACTATAAGAGATGAAATTATAAAATTTGATTCTACTTCAAAAAATAAAAAAAACGAGGAAAGTGCTGATAAAATAGGTCGTTTTCTTCAAAGAAACAAAAATATTTCGACGACCAGCTTCATCTTCAGTTCTGATGATGAAGCTGCAGGATGCCCAGTTCAAAGTATGATCAACGCTATACTAGAGTAACATCAGGATCGATAATAAATTTCAGATTTTCTATACATCGGAATGAAAAGAAGCAAAATGAAAAAAACAGAAAACAAAGACATCTGTACATTAACTCTCTCAAGCAGGGTGAACATCTGTTTAGACGGTTGTCCTTCTGTGCGACGGTTTCGAGAAAGACTCGACCCGATTTATCACAAGCGATTGTGCCTGTTGCGTAACACGCGTAATTTTTACCCACCACAGCTACCGACAGTTGAAATTTCATGTTATAAAAACTTCAGCGTGGAGATATTTTACGGTTAATTAAAATCCCTAACATATATTTTAAAAAGGTATACTTCTTTTGTGCCAATCGTCAAATTATGCACCAACAGGCGATTTTCTGCGTTACATCAAAGAAATCAGCTTTACTAGTCCTCCCATATCACATCAAATGTTAAGCCCTTCTGCAATCTTTCTATAGACGCTAAAAACCTTGGGAATAAAATACTTTCGTTCCAAAAATTACAGAGCTGATCATGGAGCAATGCTTAATCAATTCTGCTGTATATTAGTCTGTCAACGATCTTGTAAACACAAGATTGCGAGATGACTTAGCATTTCGGAACATTCTCAACAAGACTTTATTTGACGATCTTATTCCTGGGGCGATATCGTAGCGCTGAGAGACCCATGCTGTGCCCTGGTGATGAGAGCGATCGCCGGCACTCAGCTGACTCCAGGCGCACTGCCACATGCAGGGCAAGCCAAATTTGAAGTGCATCACTTGAGAAAAAACGAGATCGATGCTTTTGATACCCATTGTTGCGTGGCAGCGATAGGTCGGCTTTGCGCTAAGAGACTTTCAAGCTGCGATGCACTTTTTCCATTAATGTAAGTAGCCAATCACATGGATTTTCTATGCGGGGATAAAAATATGAGTTCTGATAATACCATGCACACTGGTCATGTCCCTGGCTGCACTCAGTTTTGAGATGTGGAGTAAATATTGAACGAGTCTTGTGAAAACGTAAAAATTTCGAATTGTAATACAAGTTATGCGTGTTGAGGATTTATAAGTGTGGGAACTGCACTTGTCAAATAGAAGATTTATCTACGCGATGTAAACAATGAGCGACCATAATTATTTTGCACTATATAAATCAATCGATTTCATTGGCTTTATCACTTTCATTCTCTGCTTTTTGAAAATAATTGGGCGAGGAAAATCACACTTAACACTCTTATGTATGGAGCATATTAATTTCATCAGAAAGATATGAAGGCGACTTCAACAACGACATCCGGAGCATAATCGTGCATTTAATCGGGAGCAATTCATGAGGCATATTTACCAACACACATCGGAAATTGGTTACCAAATGAACATACACAATTTTAAAACTTTACCTTGGGAAAATAAAGCGTATTCTCGTAAGTTTCCCGCAGCATCGTACCTATTGAGATCTGCTTCGGCAATAAGCATGAAAATTGATGTGCCTTATGTAATACAACCAGGCAGTCATTAAATTTATTTCACTAGGATGATGTTTTCCTCGTCATAGACTTTTTGTCATCATCATGTAATTAAAGCTCGTATAAATGTTTCTCATTCACTTTGAATATTGGTTTATAGGTATATCCCAGTTACAGTAGAGTCCCCCTTATAAGGTCGGAGGTTCTGTCTTCTAGTTGAATGCCTAATTCATTCTTGCGAAGTATGAAACATGGGTGAATGTTCTTCATTAGATTTGATCATTTATGAATTGAGGTATATAAAATGCACACTCAGCTGCAATTTAAATGAAAAGCTCACAGAAATAATACTTGAATCACCGTTAATCACGACCGGATACAATCGTTCCTACTCATCTTAGGCCCAGCTGTTGTTTCACTTCTTTTTGTTTTCGGCTCGAATGTAAAGAAATGAGGTACACGGGTAGAAAATTCTTTTTGGTAATGTTTGGATATTGAATAAATTAAGATTTGGATTACAATCTATAGAGCTGCACTCATCCGCAAAGATTACATTTCCAGATTCAGTTCTAATATAATCTGATCCAACCTCTTGTGTTTAGAAATTGTCTCAGAACAGGTTGTTTCCGATGTGAAATCATCTGAGCCATATTTTTCAACCTCTTATACTTGGATGTTTTTCTACTCAATGTTTGATTATTTGCTGGTATGAAATTACTTCTGTTTTTTTTTATCAAGAAATATTTTTTTAGCATTTTATATTTTATTTCATATTCCTAGTTAAATTTGTTCCCTAAAGCGTTCTTCGAGCTTCCATGCCATATGGCTGTTCCTTCTTCAATCTGATATCGGCGACGACCTGATGGAAGCGCCAATCTTATGACGGTTGTTCTAATTACGATAATATGAACTCAAAAATGCTGTCGTACACGGATTCACTAGTCACAAAATTTTCAGAAAATCAAATTTCACACGTTTCTTCGCACTACTCACAAAATTTCATCAAGTGGAAAATACTGCACCTTATACTCAAAAATGACCTGTCCGTATAATAGCGAAAAGTTTCATGCATGTTAGCGCTAGTGCTGCATCAGTTTTCATTTGCTAGATTTATGCAGTGCTCATGCACTGACTTTTGATGACTCGCAATAATGTTTATAATGAAGCATTCATACTGTGTAAATTGTTTCCCTAACTTTAGTCGCTCTTTATAATGGAATGATTGATTAAGAAACTGTTTTACGAGACAGTTACTTTACTAGAAAGTGTTCAACAAATAAAAATATAATTATAGAACTTTTTCCTAACGTGAAGAAATTTTCCCACAGTATTTCTTCATTGACTAAAACAATTTCCAGCAGCTTAATGGCGTTTGATACGCAACGCTATTGAAAAAATAGGATGTTAATTTAATTGAATATATAATTCGAAGACAGTCAAGAAAGAGTAATTGAAAGAGTAATTGGTTTCCCTCACTTAACAATATCATCAGCTAAATAATTATGCCTCCATTTTGGACAGAATAATAGTCACTAATTAGAAGTATCGAAAGTATCTTTAGGTACATCGGATGGTCTCTCGCGTTCATAAAAGATTCCATGCCTGCTCACTCCATCACCACGGAGCATGCAGATATCACTAATGAACTCGCGCAGCATGATAAGAAAGAGATGGACGTCGACTCAGGGGGCAGTAAAGTACAACCTGCAGGACCATACTCCTGCGATCCAGAAGTGATCAATCAATCAAGGTGCGACTAACGAGATTAACTTTTGTTCTTGAACCGAAAACGAAATGAAAGTTTTGCACATGTAACATTTAGTTTCGATCTAGTCTTATTTTATCACGAAAATTTGTAAATTGTTTCATGAGGCGAGCATTGTGGGATGAAGAACTGTCGTGCTTTACAAACTTTCCAATTCTTCGATATGATAATCCATGACTGCAGTGCTTAGTGGATCAGAAAACTTAGAATTTATCCGATTCGGGAAACCGAATTTTCTAAGGAACCGAACAACTACGCGATTGCCGTGCTTACAGACGATTACTCTGGATCGTCGTCGAAGCTTCGATATTTGAAAGAACTTGTTTGAAGGTCAGGATTATATTTGTGAAGGGGACGAGGCGCAGCGCACAAGACATCAAACCTAGCGCCGATTGCTTATCGATATCGGTTGGCTGCTGGGCCTCCGTAACCGTGATAGCGCCTGGTCGCCTGGTCCGACCTGCGGAGCTGGCTGGCGGGGTGGTGCGCTTGCCTCTCTCCAAGGTGCGGACTGAAGGCAACTGGCACAACTTTGTACAAGTTGCACAAAGGCTATTGTGCAACTGGCACAATGATGCTTCTTTACTGAAAGTAAGGTATTCCTACCCCTCGTTTCTTTACCGAGTGTGAGATATTCCCACCGCTCTGCTGGGTGCAAAAATTTTGTACGTCTGATGTTGGATAAAATTTTGTTCAGTGACTCACGCTGGCTGCTCTGCAGTCAGCTAAAGTTTTATACGTTGTATCAAACTATTTAAGTATAACTTGCACTCGTAGTAAGATTCACCTGTAGCACTCTGCTAGCAGAATGCAGCAGTCATGTACGTCTTGCCAGACTGGAATATCTTCTGCTCATAAGACATGCCTAATTTGCTCAGGTAGCAGCTCACAGATGTCCTGTTCGTCTTTCTTTACCAGAATTTCGCTAATGGTGAGTTGTTTCTAAACCAGTCTGACAGCACTCTACCGAAGTCTTGCTCGTCGCACTGCACTGGGATATCATGTGCTCAGCGTGAGACGAGACATACTCCTCTCCAGGGTACAGAAATCTTTAACATTTTAAAGTACATTAGCTGCTCATGCTTCAAATTATTCGTACCGCCAAGCAGAGGTAACAGCAAGTTCATTTTGTAAAATGTATCCACTGATGCGCTGCATGAGGTACTCGTCGTAACGAGGAGAATGAGAGTGATGCGCAGAGCTCATCTGGCGGATATAAATCACTGGTTTTTCGTCTGTGCTCAGTGGAAGTTAATATTTCCGAAGGATCATTCATTCCAGCTCTGAGTAATTTCCTAGGTGGGGTTCTTATATATTTTATTAAATTTGTCAACAAATTGTGCATTTAAAGAGAAGAGAAAGCCTTATAGGAAGCATCTTGTAGTCTGAATGGAGTGAGCTGATTGACGGAGGAAAAAGACTGCATAAACTAAATAGTCAAATAGTCTGTTTAACCCTATTGCCGGGAATATGACCGTCTAAGTATTCGATGCCCTGAATCGTTTCATTACTATTAATTAATAATTAATAATAATAAACGTGGGCGGTAAAGCAAAAAATGAAGAACTTCAATCTTGCGACGTAGTCCGAAACTGATTAATGTCGATCGTGAAACAAATGCTTTGAAATTTTTCAACAGAGTCTGAAATTGAACTCAAATTATTAATCCCCATGGTCTAAAAAACAATTAATGAAAGATGAAGCCTTTGTTAAGTCCAGTTAGATTTAAATATGAAAAATATTGGATTTGCGTAAACTTGTTACATATCTTCCTCAGGCTGAAAATCACACCAGCGTGATGCGCGCTCTACAAATTGTGCAAGAGTTTAATGCAATAGTCAGCACAGATGCAGTTGGGATCGCGAGGTGGCGGCCACAGCGCAGTACCGACGGCACAAGTTGCCTCTGCTTCTGGAAATTCCAAGAACTAGTGCCAGATATCGATGCCCTGAAGGCCTGCTGCAGGTTCTGCGGAAGAGATTGTTGAAGTCGTTCAAAAAGATTGGTAACTTATCTTCGGGGAATTGCTAGTCACAAATTCCTTCACCTCGGAGAAGCAGATGATTAATCTTAAAAGCATTGAACTTTCGTTAGATTCACGCTAGGTTTAAAAAACAATTGGGAGATGAAAAACGCAATGAAACAAAAAACTTTCGTTCTTCAGTGCAGCTAATAACGTAGCTTTCAGGAGCTAACCATTTTGCTCAGCATTGCTTTAGCTCAGAGCATGAATTTTTTTTAGGTCAGTTTTGAAGTCAGAATTTTTTGGTATTCCTTTCCGTTGCGATGTTCATTTTGTTTGGAATAAAACTGGATTTTAACAATGCAACCAAAGTCCCGACGAGTAACGTGGTTTTTGAACACACCAAAATGCATGCATTTTTTATTCTACGCAAGTTACCTTTGAATTTCTGCTTGTATTGTTTTTAGATTCCAACACCATGAGCAAAATATGGTGCAAAAAATTGTCTCACATCCTCAAACTAACCGAATGCCGGTATTAAATTTCTCTTGTAATTTTTGTGAGGCGACTGAAATGTCAGCTAAATATCAAAGATCACACACGTGCGCCAGACTTTCAATTCAGTTCACCTACTAAAATTGTCGTAATGTGATAAATTTAAAGAGGAAATTTTCAAAACATTTTATACCACTCGAGAACGCCTAGTCCTCATGGAATTATAACATTACTTTGGTAGCTATTTTCCGCATACGCTAAGGAAAGTGTTACAAAAATGTTTCATTTAATTTATTTAATTTTCCTACCATAATTCATTGAAAGCAAAGATAAGCAGTTGGAACTGCGGCGAACAAACCAAGTGAACTCAAAAGATGGAAAATGTTCCTGTTCAACGGCATTGTGAAAATTTTAAGTGGCTTCACCTGCCGTTATTTTTTTGGCCATTTTTCCATCGGAATGGAAAATTGGTTTCCCTTTAGTGTGCATTAAAGGATGGTTAAACTCAGCAGTATTCGCAGTAAGTAGTTTGAATCTTTCACATTTTAAAGAGATTCCAGTTTGGACAGTGAAAAATTACATTTAAGCTATTTTTCGGACAAACTTCGAAAGCGTATTTGCTACTGCCTAAATTGTATTCTTCATTAATGTTCAGGTTGAGACCTTAATAAGATTTCAGGATTTCCTCTCCATATTTTCACTCGATACCGAGTGAAGTTATTCACACTATTTTTCACCGTAGTTTCTTTCCGTTTGAAAAAACTATCTCCTACTCTGACTGTAGATTTGCTTTTTGCAGTTGCTTGTTTATTACCGATTTCGTTAGCGGACCAGTCTCACCCGAGCTCCTACGCGCACGATCGTCAGAAGACCTCAAAGAGCGTCATCAGTGTAGCGAAATATTATTGCTCTCTCCATAAAAACCGCTTTCTGAAACTCTTGAGGGAAATTTTAAGAAGTCAGAGGAAAATCTTCAGAGCATGATTTACAGTAAACTTTCTTCCACTAAGAATATTTCTTTTCCTCGGTCGGCGCTGCAGCGTTCGGTCAGTGACTCCTGAGGTGCATGGAGATTGTGTTCTCGGACGCAAGGCTCTCGGTCTGCTGCAGATATGCCTGAGTTGACTAATTTTTCAGGATTTTTGACGTCTCTCATAATGATGAAACCTGATGTAAACTTCATGAGCCTGATTTTCAACACGTGTACTTCGATATAGCGGCACAACTGCCAGCGTAACGTTTTTCAATTTGGTTCAGTGACGTTTCGTTCAGTAGCATAGAGTTTAAGGCAAGTCGAAGTGAAAGAACTCATTTTTTGCCGTTACGACGACGTGAATTGATTGAAAATCCAACCCTGGAATTTTGCCTTTCATTATCTGCCATAACTTTCATGTCGGGGTTGCCAACGTAATCTCGGCATATGCGCTGGTTTCAGTTGCTTCAATTAATTAGGTATCGCTTCAGAGATTCGTCGCCTGACAAAGTTTTGCTCTAAAGTTAGATCAACGGCGACGGAAGTTTCCAACTTTTGGATATCCTTTGGAACGTTTACTACGATGATAATTTCCCTTACCTCTGTTCAATTTTGTGAAGGGCGTTTTAACACAATGCACATAGTTCTATAAAAGTCATTTAGTTGTCTGGATTGTGTTAGGTCTTTCAACTATCTGAAATTAATTTTGTTTCTGAAGCTTTTATGCAGTCTTAATCGGTCGAGGAGTTTATCCTTGACACATTTCAAAAACAAAACTAACTTTGCGAAGTTATTTTCATATATATATATCAGTGCGCTGTTTCTGCAATAATGAACACAAAAAATCTGATGCAAATGTGCTGTTCTTGAGATCTATAATCAGCCAATTTTACATACTCATCCCTCATTCGCTTTTTGACGTAGCCTTTTTAACGCAATTCATGTTTAATCACACTGGAAAGCCCAAAAGTGTCGCATGGCATAGAAATTTATCAACAGCCACCCGGCCCACCTTTGAATCGAATTGAATCGTATACTACGCGAGGCGTTGGTGCTAATAGGGATTGTATCCTACGTAGCTATTGTCTTTTAAATGATCGCCCGACAGTTTTTCATCATTAAACGAAGTAAGAATAAAGCCCCTCTGAAGTTTATTTCATAAACCCCAAATGGAGTTTAAATCTAGAGATTAAGGAGGCCAAATCAGCTCAATTGATAACATCGAAAAAAAATCTTCACAAGTTCGAATCATTTTCGTGAGGAATTATCCACTTACAATCAGAGAAGTAACGTGCATTTAAATAAATAACTACACATTTATAATAGTTAAGTCTCACCAATGCTTCTATGGGCTCGGTCGTCTGAAGACTTCAAATTGCGCTATCACTGTGACGAAACATAATTTATTATTAAGGCATCGATAATTATCGAATTACAGATACTTGGAGTTGAGTGACCTCAATTTCTTATTGAGAGTTTCTTCATTAACTCATTAAAATCCGTCGGAAAGGCTCATAGTTTTGAAATTTCAACCATGAGCTATTGCTTTTTTAATCATCATCGGCCTCCTATTACTATTAATGACACTTGAGAGCATATTAAATGCTTATTCCTAGCACAAATACTTTTAAATTTAAACATAAATTTATATCACGGTATATGACATCATTGAATATTTTTAACTTTGCGCCACAAGGTCAGTGAGAAATATTTTCATTTTGTTTTCACCTTATCGATGTAAAAAATTTCAACATTTTCAATTTTCAATGCTTATTCTGGGTTAAAATTCAATTCATGAAACACACTTTGGGAACATTTCCTTCTGAACATCGAAATGTATCAATATTTTCTTATCCACCAAATCTTTCTAGATAGCGTGAAATTGTAGCTGAAAATGAAACACATCACTAAAAACCAAGAATGACATATGTTAGGGGATTTCAAACATAGCTCAGGGTTTAAATAATATGATTCATATGATCCTTTCCCAAACAGTGTCCTAATTTCGAACCGAAGGAGAAAAATAAAAAATTAGTCATATTAGCGTAATTTCAGGCATATGTTAAGGAGATGGTCATTTTTTCTAAAAAAATTGAATGGTTCCTTCCCGAAATGCTAAACATCAGAAACGGAATCGAAACATTTATGTGTACTTTTCGCGATCAAACTGCGTGGTAAAGAACGACCAAGTTTTCTTTCTATAGGTTGCCGGCAAAGTATAGCCATTCAATACGTATAACAAGATAATACCAGGAGTTTAGAGGTCTTTCTTGCGCGGATGTCAACTACGTGTGCCTCTCTTCTCAAAGAGCAATCAGTATTGCGCGTGCGTACAAGGCCTGCTTTGACAATTTCGGACCCTCACCTCCGAAATTACTTGAATCCGCCTGTGAATTGCAGCAGCTTATTTCTCGTCCCAGCGAGGAGATTGGTTCTCAGCTCTGCTTTGATATCCGTCACAATGTCATCATGAGGCTTGGGATTCAGAGCCGCTATGGAAATCGATCAGAGCGGGAATGTGAGCGGACTTACTGATGCAGATTCAGGGCGGAAATGTTTGTGCTGCGGTCAGCAACAAAAATGATTTGATTTCGACGTGGGGGCTGTAGATATATTTAAGATCACAAGTTCGTTACAGTGCCAGTTCTTCACGTTGCCTCGGTGATAGGACGTTTCAAATAATTTTTCTCAGTACTCAGTACGCTTGAAATTTTGACTATTTTCAAAATTTATCATTTCCCAAGTTTTTCTTGGGTGTCAAAATTTATCGCTCAATGGGACAACATTTAATTTCTGAATAATTTGCCACTCCTGGTACTGAGTCATCTTGAAAATGTGGGTGGCTTCTATGGGAATCTATATTTTGTGATTTATTGAAAATATGGATTGATGGATGGGAATTGAATACTTGAAAATTTTCGAAAGTATTTGATATCAACGCTCGTCGATAGGAATTAACTCACTTTTTGTGTTAGACGAGACCGCTATACAGCACGAGCTGAAGGGAATGTAGCAACAATAATTGCCAAGCAACTCGAAGGCAAATTATATCATAGTTTCGTCACTCATCCTGTAAATTAGAAATGAACCTCGTAAATGAAAATCTCTATACTGTATCAGAACAATGAGGAGAATCCCTTTAAACTCGATCCCTTATATAGAGAGTAGTGCGCACTAGGCAGCGAGCGCATGTGTGTAGTATTTCTGACAATAAACTCAGGTATGAAGCGTAGGCTGCAGAAAACGTGATGGTGAAGCAATGCAGCATGGGTGCAGGTGCTTCAATTTGGCCTATCAACGACTTCATTCAATAAAGCATTTTTCATCGAAAATTATCGTCCTCAGAGCCTCTGCCTCGCCAGGAAAGAAGCTCACAGCTGTGCATGCGTCCAGCGCTCTCGTGTGACTTTTGATCCAAGGAAAAATAAGGTTTAATTGCAACAGATCTCGGTTATTCGCAATTGAAGGCGCGTCTGCCAGAATAAATTACGCTATCGCGCAACTGCAGACTCGGTGTTGTGATTGGAATATTAGAATACAATTAACCAGCAGTCTCACTATTGTGATTGCAAATTTACAGTATTGTGATTGAAGATAATCAACCTGTTATTATAGAAATTCACTATAGTATTGCAACGATTATGACTATGTTCCAGTTTTAGAATATTGAAAAAGCAGTTGATTTTGAATGCCCTTGCATTTTCCTTTGTGTAGAAATTGCAACGAGTCTTAGAAACGTCGGTACTTCTGATGTTGGATTTTTATCTTTACATCGTATTGGTCGCCTTTGTTTCTGAATTTTTGTTGTCCCCCGAATAGGCGTTCAATAGATTCATTCTTCGGCTTACAGCCTAGCAGAGCTCTTTCATAGTCTTTGCTGATTTTTATCCAACTTGTTTAATTGACAGACGTCCTCTTGATTATTGCTTAATGAATTGCATTGAAGGTCTATCGATTGAAGAAGTGATACTGCACAGGGAATAAGCAATTCAGATTTATTCTTTCTGGCATCCGGCGAAGCCGGTTTACATCCATGCGCGATCTTTGATCAGAAAGTTGAATGGCAAAAGGTAAAACAGCTCGTTGCTACATTGTTAATGTAGCTTCTTTTTTTTTACATGAAATTATTCGAGTGATGCAGAATCTACTTCTGTAATGTATCGTTTTTTCCTCGTTGGTACAGGCTTTTGAGTTTCATGTCATTTCATAAGGTTTCCAGTCAATTTTCATCAATTTTAGTTCATCGATATAGCTGACGTGATATTCACGATTCAAAATATTATTTTTTTTAAATTGGGCGATCATCACAACAATGCTTGAAAATTACTTCCAGCGTGTCATCTCGGTAAAATTGGTCTTCTTGTTATTATCAAAACTACACCCGTGAGCGTGAAAGGACAGATTTTGAAGCCCAAGTGTGGAGCATGGAAACTTCCCAAAAAGTCAGAGCGCTCGTGAGAAAATCATTCAAACAGCAAGGCGGCTTGAAATCTTACATAACGGCATGGCTGAACATGAATCACGGCAATGAATTCAACGCCAGCAAAGATCGATGTATAAAACCCCTACCAAACACACGCGTGCCGCCCTTCAGAGTCTCGAGCGTACCTCCTGTAAGACCTTGAAAAATTGGAGAGAGCAACGCAGTCAGTTACCCACATTTTAAATTACCTTGTAAAACATTAAGATGCAAGCAACAACCCGCCTAAGAGACGAGCTCACCAAAGTATTCTAGTCACCAGACGAGTTGAGACGGTTGACGACGGTGAATGACGTCAGCATAAACACTGGCAGGGGAACAGCACCCCAAGAGGCAGCAAAATTTCATGTCTCATCGGGCCATATCATAGTCATCTAGTGCATCATTACTTTTACACATGAGCCCAACCTTACTTGGAGCACATGAATTAATGCTCAAACAACGCGCCTTAAATTTTAAATTCTTATGAAGAGAACACCGAGTGTCTCCAGAAAGCTGGACCGCTACAGCATGCAGTGTGTTTCCATTCTTGCCAATGGCGAATGCTGGCGTAGGGGCATCCGAAGCCAACTGACAGTCATAGATACAATCTTGCCGGAAACCAAGCTGCATGTTGCATGAGGAGCGCACACATTAATCCGTGACAGTTTCTTATTTAAGGACTCTACTATTGTATCATAGATACTAACAGTACGAGTCACAGCTATCAGAATGAAATCATTGTCTTAGTTTATCGGAGTCTTCTTCAATGAAGAGAGCCTGTCGCTTGTGTACAGCATAAACAGAAAGGGCCTAAAAACGCTAGACCTGAAGAACACTCAAAAATGCCTTTATGGACGCATCCAAAAAAAAACTTTACAAATCTACTCTACAAACGCTCAGAAGCCAAATTATGAACAATTCATAAAACCTTGCCCCCTACACCAAATGATTTCAACTTGTATGTCAAGCATAAGGGGTTGACCCATTTCGAAATGGTTGAGCCTTTTGATGAGAGAGAGAAAGTGCTAAATTCATAATGTTTCCATGTTGTCCCTTAACGCTACATGAACAAATTTTGAAATTTGCTATCCTCAAAAATAATAACAAGCACTGCATGTAATTCTAATTGGACACGTTTTAATATAATAATATTTCATACGCATGAATACATAGATAATAATCGGGTGAACAATGAGAGTGAGGAAATACAAAATTTCCCTAGACAAACATGGTTAATTTGTGGTTAATGAGCGTGTAATAATAAGTTGTTCATAGTAATTCATTTTATTTTTCACCAAAGGAACTATTGTGGTTCAAATCCCATCCTAGTAGGATTTTGTGTTCCACTTTTCTTCATGACGCTAATATGATACAAATGACTACGATGTGAACGAGAAGGTCTTCACTTCGATCACGCACATACGGGCAATGCCTGATCAAGTATCTTCTCTGTTGATCTAGAAAACTGGAAAATCTAGCGGAAGACGTTGTATTCGGCATGCTAGCCTAGTCATTAAACTTGCATTTCACATATTCTCTTCCTTTACTGGAAGAGATGGAAAACCACTGGAATTGCAATGAAAACGAAGTTGGAAAAATGTTTGTTCGAATGCGGGGTAAATTGGCCAACGAGGTTAACTTTCATCTTAAACAAAAACTGAGGTCGAAAGCAAAATGGAATTCCGAGAGAACTTAACTCAATACAATTTGTACGAAATGGTCAAGTTGATTTTGACTCAAAATTACGCTTTCACTTTCTTCATGTCCTATATCATGACATTAGATAAATGAATTTGGCATTGCCGATGACAGATAACAATTTTATATGCAAAATTATGTCTCACAAATTCACTGACAAAACTTTTTAGTCCTCGACACACCATCATTTTAAATTTGGAATAAACAGATATAATAATTTTGATCGTATAGACAATTTTATAAATTTGCTTTAATTAGAAGCTTAAAATGAGAATTGGTAAAATGCTACAAAACACTTCAACTGAAAAGATTAACCCGCAACAAAATCTGCAGCAATTTTAAGTGAAACATCATTTTAAAAAAAGATGAAAAAAGAATGCTAGATAAGAAGTAAAATAACTCTAAAGTACAAATGAATGACTGCTAGATTTAATGCATAATTTGTGCAAAGGTGTAGGGGTTAAAAATTTCGTGCACTAATCAAAAATAAATGAAATTATTAAGAACAGAAATGAAAATATTTCAGACCTCAAACAAACAGGCAATGCAATTACCCAAGAATGGACAAGTCTTAGTTCTAGCTGAATTCGCAAATAAAAACGAAATACATATATTATATGTTGAACAAACTTGATGTAAAAATAAACACTTTGCATTTAGTTCAGATAGCGTTTAATCATGTAGATAAAATGGTTCTTATTATCTGAGTTTACTTAAATCAATGGTGTATACTGCAATACCAAATTCAGAGTCAGATTTTTTTTATCGAATTAAACTTCACAGTGGCATTTGATAGTAGAACTCAAACGAATACACAATAATTGACCTATGACAGACCCCATTCATTTTCTGCTCGTCTCACACATAATGTGCGACTTGTTTAATTAACGTGGATGCACATTGTGCACAACGAACTTCATAGACGAGACAAGAGCCAGGACACGAGGTGCTGAACTAAAAATTGTTCTTCACATTCCCACAGTTTGGACAAAAAACGGAAAAAACTAAAACGGGAACTTTGACCTTTGAGTTGAATATTCTTTCCTCAAATATCACTTCAAATATCTAGATCTCACGGAAAATATAATCGGATCTATCTCACTTTGAAAAAACAAAATTCGGACGTGTTTTCGCTTTCCTATCGTCTATAAATTTCGTTGTGCACGATGTGCATCTCAATTCCTGTGTCGGTCGTACGCGCTGTGTATAACTTTTCGTACGAGCAGATACGCAAGGCTGGTCATATAAGTTGAGGTAGATTGAGTAGCCGTTCAAATTTTGTAGTTAAATCTCTCGGTAAATATCAGCGTGATACTAAAATCTATGAGTCTTATTTTTTCGTAGAAAGTCCCATTTATACTGCGGATAACTCTAATTATTCAAATCCTTTTTTATTCATAATAATTAACGTAATTTTAACAACTGGCAAAAAAGCTCATTCTGTAAGTTTCTTGGATAAACGTGTGTTGATGATATTGCATTTCATGTTTTATATCATTTTTCTTTAACTGAGTGTTTAAAACTTGTAGGTTTTTCGTGAACAATATAACCGTTGTTTGGTTTATGATTGATATTTTTGATTCTGATACTTTTGATTTTAGATTAAAGAACTAGAAGTGTGTTTCAAAAATTTTCAACCACTCCACATCAGTAGAAATTCGTGCTGTAAATTTTGTACCAATTAATTTTCACTTCAGCTTTGTAGTCCATGTGTAATCTGACAATCTTACTACATTTAATTTTGAACTGTGGAGCACAAAAATTCAGTACAGGCTCATTTTTTGTTTCAGCCTTTTCGGTTAGAATGTTTCCTAGTTTTGTTTGTTTTTCATTTTTATGCTAGTGACACTGGTAGAATGTAAATAGTTGTCTATGACTGAAATAATTTTTAAGAAATCTATGCGAAGATGTGTAGAGGTTCCATGAATTCTGTCAATGATATACAATTCGCATAAAAATTATTTTTTTAGTCTCGCTACGTTAACTATTTTATTGAAATTGTTTTCTCAGCAAAACATTGCATCGACTGACATTATACCTTTCAAGGCTGTTAGAACCGTGCGAATTTTGCAGAAGCCATATAAAAACAAAATAAACTATCCACTGAAACTTTGATTGGTTGATGTTCAATTTTATCTAACTATTTAAATTTGAGGTATCTTGAATTCATTGAAACATCATAGATTTTTGTCTGCTGTATATTATACTTCAAAAATAGGCTTTTCCTGCCTAACTGCTCCTCTCGGGATCGACTGTAAAGTCAGTGACAAAATTTGCGTCACTCAGAAAAAAATCATCAAATGATAAACTCTATGCTACCCCTAAAGATGTCAAATGAAAAAAGAGTTACGATATGATGCTAGAACAAAACGACTTGTTCAAAAGTGAAAAAATATTGCAAACGCCTTGCATGCGTTTGCTTTAAACTCTTTCCTAGGCCGTGCACATTTTTTTCGTGACTGTGTTTGTTGAAAATTATTAAAGCAGGCTCAAAAATGTCTAATCTTTTCTGTAATTTGAAAATGTGAAGCATTAATGTATAACATATTTCTCCATTGTTAAGTTTATCATCAGAAATTGAGTTTGAAATACTTTAGAAATACACCGTAGTTCTTATACAATTAGAAGTTACGGTGTTACAATGAAATGTTTCAATGGAATCTTACACAATAATTGAATTACTTGAGATATTCATTACAGGTCTTACCCAAAGACAATGCTTCAGATATTCTTCATCACGTGGGCACGCGCGAGATCAAGCACTTTTTCCAATTTTGTCTTTAGCGTTCATAACATAAAATATGAGACAAAGTTATTACAGAATAATTTGTAGAAGTGAAATACATGAAAATCGCCGTAAATACTGCTCCGAATACGGCTGACTTGATCTAGTTCACCCCTAGCATGATCTCTCTTTGAATCTGGAGCACTTAATTACTTTTATTAGGGTAACTTGTCCAGTTTTAGACATCTGGTCAGTGATTGCTCCATTTCACGGTTTAGTCAATGCCTTCTAAAGCCAGAAACAGCGCAATCTCGGCGATTTTGTCCCTCCTCGGGACCGGGCCTGATTGGCTCAATTTGCCCGACTCGAACAACACGAAAACAGCAGCCGTAAAATCTGGGTTTCTAGAACACTTGCGGTCACCTCAACCTCGGACCAGCTGTGCCCACCCAAGGAAAACGAATTTACAATTCTGAAATACATAGAAGATAACAGTCCCAGAACACAAGACGTTTCGTAGCCAAATGTCTTGTCTGCTTATGTGTCAAGTTTGAATATTCAATTCTAAACCAAGCCCTGTTATTACCGTGTCGTGTATGTAATGTAAATTTTGACAAAATCTTTTGGTGGGTGCTCATCTAAGGTCAATTGTTATTCATATGCAAGGAAATTTGGCATTTTTCATGATCTAGCAACGATCGCATGCATTTATCATACATACGTAATTATTCCCTTTTCAAAAGATCAATTATAGGAAACGTAGCCAGTTCTCAATCTTTCTGAAAATGACGTGAAAGCTAAGACAAGCGTCCACCTACTCACACCTCCTCTGGATTCCGCCTCACTCATCTCTTTCACCCATCTTAGGCCAGGATTTTCAGTCACTTTACTTTGTCGACTTCTAAGCTCTAATTTGCTTGGCTCTGTTACGAGCTGCAGAACATGGTGTTGCCTAATTGACTGAGAAACACGCTGCGAACTGAGTTGTCATAACTACCGAAACTGGTTGAAAATTCTCCCATGCAGCTGGCTTCTATATCATTGGTTGGACAGCAGGAGGTATTGTTGATGGTCGAGCTGCTGTGTGATAAGGCCTTCATGCTTTATTCGGTCAAGCTGTCTCGAGAAGATATTGGCAAATAGAGTGTGTGGTACGCCCCCGTTTTTATTTTGTTTACTTAGGAATTTTTTCAGTAGTTAAAACTTTTGCGTTGCTTTGACAAGAATAGGAAATCTCATTCCTCATACGAACATCACAACCTATTTCCTTCATGCGTGGGGATTTTTCATTAAAATTCTGTGACTAAACCTACTGAAGACAGCGTACACTCTTGCGTGTGAAAATTCAACTCGAGCAAAGTTTGTGACGACATGAATCGAAATTCTAAAAGAAATTCGGGTTGTTTTCTTCAATGAGACATTCTAATACGTATATGAAAAGGAAGAATTTTTCTTAAATTTTTGAATCGATTTCTGTAAAATTGAAACTGTTGTTTTGGCTATTTAGGTTTTAATTTAAATAAGTTTTAATTTACAAATTTATGCCGAAAGTCTGTTTCAGACTTTTTTTTAAGCTCACTGCTTGGTTTGCGCAATTAAATCATGCACCACTTCCAAATAGAGTAATCACTTCCAACGCTTTCAGTCTAACGGCACCAGAGTCGGACCTTCACATCCTCCGCCCGGATTAAACATTCATGCGTGTAGCTTTTACCGTCAGTAATTAAAATAAAGTTTTCTCTCTTGAGATTTCTTTCAGAGTGTGATTACTTTGAGGTAATCACACTCTGGCAATCGCACTCCGTAATTTGATGAAGAGCTACCACCTACTTTCTCAATTTGCTGTTTCTATGCTCAAGGTTTTCTGAGTTGGAATGACTTCGTGCATAGATTTCCAGTATTTAACAGTCCATACTAGACATTCCATTTTCTCTGTTCTCTTTCAATCACTTTCGCTGTTGTTTGGGAGTCTTATAACACTTCGGCCAAAATTGGGGATTGGTTAAGTTCAATATTTAACTTCAATTTAAAGTGAATTGTAAAAACAAATTAGAAAATAGCAAACATTAACAGTATAATGTATTCATTTAACTTTAATCAAGTTTTTATCAAAATTGAGCTCGTGACTACTGGTCGGTCAGCAGCATTATGAATATCATCTCTGTGGCCACCGATCACAAAGTATCCCCAATATGTGAAGTGATTTTGGCTGCTTGTTTGGTTTTCCGTTTCCAGTTACACGTGTGAAGTAGACACTTGAACCCTAGTAAATTTCAAACTGTAAATTTCTGTTTTTGAATTACAATTTGTATTCAAGAAGTTATCCTGTTACGAACATGTAGAAATCTAAAAAGCAATATACTCACTCTAACAATTTATTTCAAAATACATGGATTCTGTGAGTGAATTTCAGTTTTAATTTGATAATAACACCCCCATTTTTTATCGGCGCGAGTGCACTAGTAAACAGAATGCACAATTGTGGAGTTCACTTATTTTCAGGCAGCATTTCATTTTCTGTGAACATCTATGAAACTTTCATTGCACAGGAATGGAGCATTTCGTCCAGAGCGCAAAGGCACCGCAACCCATGCAGTGAAGTCAACGGCCACAAATGCAAAGACTGTTCTAAACTAAACCGTAAGCATGAGGCGAAAGACAAAAGATTGAAGAATTTTCCCATTGTATAAAACTATCAACGCTCGTCAGACCAACTATGTGCACGAAATAAAATTTATTTACACCCACTTATCGACAGCTCTGAACAGTTCTGTACTTTAACTTAAGTTAGGGCGTACAGGGTTCAATCTGTGACTGCAATGCAGTTGGGCTAGAAATGCTAGTGAAAAGGGTGTTGACTAGGTCTCTTGAATCATGAAACAGTTTGTCATCGTTGAGAAGTGGTTAAAAATGTCGTTGCTCTTCGTCCTGACATTAATTTTGTTCAGCTACGATGGCAGATATTTTATACTTCGTGGAGCACGCTTGAAAATCTGTTCAGGCATTTTAGTGACTCGTTAAATTTCGTGCACAACCAAATATTCATAATTTAGAACTTTCATTCTAAAAAAGGATTCTGCCTAAATATTACGTTAACTTTTTGTTCTGAATAGTAAACTTGGTTTAAAATAATACGTTGAATTTAGAATTCAGCAAAGTATGCCTGAACCTCAGAGAAAAAGGAAAGATTGTACGCTATTGAGTCGTTCTCAAATTCATTAGCACAAAAATGGTTTAAGCTTAAAACTCAAAAACATGCTATCGAAATATCTATTGATATCAAGCTACATCAAAAAACTGTAATTAGTCTCCTTGTGTACCGCATTCCATCCCATATTCCCCAGAATTCAACACGCCACGTTAAAGCTGGGCAAAAATATAAAGGAAATCGGAAGTCTTTCCCCCAATTCCTGCCTGCATTGTGTGGGCATTGGGAGCGGGACACATCGAAATGCCAACATTCTCCAGGAAGTTCACAATGTCACGGCCCATTTGCCCCTCGCCTGCGTCTTTCATTTGAGAGAAAACGAGGCTTTTCGTCGAGCATATCAGACTTTCATGCAATTTAGATAGTCGGAAACACTACATATTTGCAAAGCCAGTTGAATTTACGGAATGTGCATCCACGAAAGCGACTGATATTGAAGCAAAATAATCTAAATTTTCTTATAGTGTTACAAAACGTTTACAGCCTGTTTTATTTGTGATCTGTGTGGTCCGTTGTCACCGTGAATTTCAAATTGCGACGATTTTCACCCGTGTATTTTATAGCTGAAAAGGAGAATGGAGTTCATTGATGATTATGTTTAGTTTATGTATTTCATGCAAGGGATAAGCTTACGATAAATAGTTAGAGTTCGACCAGCATGCGGAGCAGAGAGAAAGTTAATTTTCCGTTGATTCCTCAATTTCAGGATATATTTTTCTGTTTATATTACACAGAGCCTC
This sequence comes from Morinoia aosen, assembly GCA_030386875.1. Lineage (NCBI taxonomy): Eukaryota > Metazoa > Arthropoda > Malacostraca > Amphipoda > Talitridae > Morinoia > Morinoia aosen. Next base: position 60,779,364 of record CM059562.1, read on the forward strand.
GTTTTAATTTTGATGACTCTCACATAAATTGTTAGTTGTTTGCCACGGAGGCCTGTGGCGTGACGTTGGCATCGTGGCACGCGTGTTGACAGGCTGTGTAACATTCTGCAATCGACGCACACCGGCAGTATTGAAACGACAATGGATCCGCTACTTCTTTGGATTTTAATTATTAATATTTTAGGAAGTAGCAATTTATCACGTGCGTTTGCTGGCTATTTATGTGAGCATTTTTGCTTATGCACTGTTATTTTTGATACAGGATACTCTAGTAAACATCTGCATACATAGAGAGGATACATGCAGGGTGCACGTTCCCTATTAAAAATTAAGGGAGTAGCATGGTTGATTAAAGGAGACAGGGGTGAATTAAAGGAGTATTAGGCGAACCGAGGCCTCTTCCCTTCTGACACTTCCAGGGCGCGGCTCTTAAGCGCGATGCGAGCACGCTCTCCCGTTTTTCTACCAGAGGCCACCTGTGCAGATTGCCTCTAGGAGAGACGCCTGCCATCTTTCTCGAGAGAAATGCCAGTTGACATCTTTCGCGCTAGTTTTGAAGTTGGTGTTGTGCGGGACAGATGTCTGGATCGTGTCTATATTTTTTAAAACGTTTCAAGTAATGTTAGAGTGTATATCTGTGCGAGTGTATATTACGTGAGGGTGTATAGTACGTGAGGGTGTCAGAAGAAACAAGAGATGGAAGAAACGTAGAATGCTGGTCTGTAGAGGCCCTATTTCAGGGCATGCACGGAGCAAGCACCCAACCGTTAGTTTCACCACCTCGGTCAATTAATATTTATGACGATTCATCGTTGTGGTGAGGCTGGTAGTGAAGGCAAAACCTGAATGTGAGCAATGTAAAAACAACAAAATGTGGAAACCAAACCTGAATTTTCCCTCGTCAGTCTTCAGCAACCTTTGAATTGAAGGACGTTCTTGAAGGTGATCAAAGATGTGTTCAGATACATATGTGTGTGTGTGTAGGGGGGAGGGTTTGTGTGTGGGGGTATGTGGGGGAGTGTGTGTATATGAATAGCCGGTGTAATTAAGCTCGGGCAAGGTAAAGTCATTTTATTTTCCTTTTTAATTTTAGGAATGAAAGATGAAAAATCTGCTGGACGATAATTGTTTTTGTTATATATATAGCTACGAGTATATTCTTTCAACGTCCCTAGGGTTAGAGATTCAGCTGGGGTTTATTCTTTTATTCTTTTCTATTTATTTATTTATGTATTCTTTTTATTTATATCCTTTTCTTTATATTAATTTATATTATATTTATTTATATGAATTTATTCTTTTCAAGGTACATTTATATTGTTCCCTGTAGGCTTTTACCTCCAAGGCTGCGTACAGCTGATTTCTCATTATTTCACATTCAACCGTTGACGCTTCTCAACCAAATATAGCCAGTTGCCCATTAATTACCTTAGTTATTGCGTTGCGAAAACTTCAGGCATAAGTTATACGTCACAAATATTTATGTCCCATTAATGTCAGCCTAATAATGAACACGCGCCCTCGAAATTTTCTGCACATTAGTAGGAGTGTATTTAATTTACATACTCTGGTACATTTTTTATTGTGCTATCAACCGTGTTTGCTCATGGTGAATTGATTAATCGCGCAAGAACTAAGGCAATTCAAGGGCAAACTGGTTATAATCGGTTTGAGAAGTGTGACGGTTGGAAAGTGTAACTAATAGGAAATCAGCTGTGCGCAGCCGTTTTTTTTAAATTAAATTAAGAGGTGGCCATCCTGGGCCTCTGATGATTCTCCGATGGTGAATAGGAGAAACTGGTCGCGCCTTGGGAGCGCGACCGTAGTGCTCCATGCTGAGCCAGCGTGGCCACCGGTTGGGACAGAGGTGCAGGGGCGCCTATAAAGTGGACACTTCGAATCCGAATCAAAGGAGAAACATGGATGCAACAACCAAGTAGTAATGCGAGCGCTCCCAGGAATCACCGATGCCACTCCTATAATTTTTAATAGGGTTATATACGAGTACATGGATTACTCGGATGCGTCGTTAGACTACGTACACTAAATACTATTTTGTATCTTCTCTATAACATCCAGGGGTGGGCATCGATCCTGAAAATGTTAGTCCGATCCTGAACTTACGATCCAGGTCAATGGTTAATTCCGAACACGATCTTCTGATCCCGCGGCCAAAATATTAAAGCACTTTCGAACTTCCGATCTTCCGATTCTAAGATTTTAACAGCGATTTCCGGTTTTTAAAGGATTTTCAAATCAATTTTAATTCAATATGAGTATACGACGTTACATATATACTATAATACTGATATAGAATGGGGCAGATTGATTTAAAATCTAATTTTTTATTATTTATCATTCAAATTTATGGAACAGCGAAACAAAAATGTGAAGCAGCGAAATATCACTTTCCATTTGAACCTGTAAAATATAAAAGTAATTCCTAATTGTTTAGAGGATCGATCTACATTGATTTATTTCTATACATTATTTGCATAGAATATATGCAAATTACGTTCAATATATGATCACATTTTTCACTATTAAGGCTTCAAATTTCCAATAAGATTTAATCACTGAAAACAGGAAAACTGAAGAAACACTGAAACAGAAGTAGTACTGGAGTACTAAAACTCGAGCGGGCGGACACGCGCATTGACCCTTCCAGAGCAGTATAGACCGACTAGTACGCAGCTTAAAAATAAACATTAACTATTTTTGAAGCTGCGTACAAAAAGAAACGGCATCTATGAGAAACGGATTGGTCGTCTTCGTTTTTTTTCCGTTACGGTCGGGATTCGTTACATTTTACAAGAGCGATCCTCGGTCCTCCGATCTTTTCCACCGGGAGGTTCCGATCTTCTAGTCCGATCCCAATGTGGAAAGTGATCGTGATCGGAAGATAGGAAGTTCGGACTTCCAATTGTCGGACGGATCCGAACGCCCACCACTGATTATATCCCGCAATATATTTCACCAGCTTTTATCTTAAATAATGCATCAGAAAGGAAGCAAATCTAATCTTAGTTGTTCCCTGTGTAGGCTGTGAAAATAAGAGTTTCTTTTCTGTTTTCCTGGCGAGGCAAGAAAAGCTAAAAGAATGGAGGAGCGCTGAGGCTTTCCCTTCACATTTTTTTACGAAAGGCGATGAGGCGAAATGGAAGGGTTTGGGCTATTTCAGTTGGGTGTGGAACTCAGTATTGGGTTAAGAGTTATGGTTGTGAGAAAGACTGTCCAATTTGGGTATTGCGAATGATGGGATAGATCGAAAACTGAGCTTGACAAATATAAATGAAGATTTTGAACAAGAATTAAAAATGGCTTTCTAGGTATGTCAACAACGTCGCTACCCACCATGCACGCATAGGAATGATTCCTAATACTTTTTCGAGAATAATTAATTACTCGCTGTTCATGACACTCTGCAAAAAGATCATTTATGGCAGTTATCTCGACTAGTGACCGAGTTTGATAACGCATACCAATGGGAAGTGAAAAGAGCATGCACGTGCACGCTGTCATGGCTTAAGGAATTTCAGATGAATCAAAGAGAGTTTAAATCTAAGTGGCAGAGGAAGACAAAATATCCAAAAAGAAAGTAACATATTGTGGCTATTTGAGGGAAATAATGGGACGGTGATGAATAATTATTCCTGCGAGGGGAAGTTAAATTTTGATAACTTGGAATTAACGTTAGTTGCCAGAGCTGGGTGTGAAAGTTTTATTACACATGAATCATGCTTTATTTATAGGTTTAATATAATTTCAGCGGCTGCAGAACTGGAAGTCAATGGAAAACATAAATTATTTTTAAATATGGCAATAGCCCATGTGCATCCTATATATTATATAGGATGGTTTAACGCTGTTGGAAGGACTACTTATAGGAAGCGAGAACAAACTTGGAAAAAGAATGGGCAGAGAAAGTCTAGTGGTAAAATGTAGACTGTAATGTAATGAAGTATTAGGTAATACAAAATTTTGTGAATTGAATTGCTTTCATGAAAGGGAAAGAACAATTTCCAGTAACGAAAAAAAAGAAAATACGGACGTTGATCGATTCGATATTGTTTGCATTAATTCAAAGTAAGAGTTTCTCAATAAAAAAGAAAAACTACAAGTTAACTTCACGCCAGAATGCATTGTCTTTACTATATGAAACAAATCTTCTGTCGGTGTCATTCACTAGAGCGATAGTATACATTCTTGCACGTCATTCAGATGAACAAAATCACGAGATGATAGAACCGCGGATTTCCTAGAGTTTCGAATAAAACGATTCTTTTATGGGTTAAGTAGATATCATTATAGCAGCATGCTTAGGTGTATGTAAATGAATGTATGTATTATAACTGCTTGTGATTCCTCTTCCTAAGAGCGTATTCAGGGACGCGTAATTCTTAGCGATTGATTTCAGTGCGTGCCAGCTTGAAGCATGCGAACCTAATACCGATTTAAAAAACTGATCGACACGCAACCAACTAAAACATTTGTGAACGCAGAATTCCTCAGTAGCAAAACTATAAAAGAAAGTTGTTCCTAGCTAAAGACTGGTAAGGTTATGAGGTATTCATTACTCAAAAGCGACGTCGGTCGCAAGTGTACATTACGTCAATGAAGGAGCCGGCTGTATACTCGAGATGAGAGCTCATCTCCCGACTCTCGTCTTCATTTGAATAAGGAACGTCGCTCAAATAAAAGACAGGGTCTACTGAATGGCTTCATGGCTTTTAGCTGACTTTCAGCAGCACTTGCGGGCTCCGCTCGAGCTTAATGGAAACAAATACATCTTCGTCTAGGTGTCGAAGGAAGAATTTGTTCATCCATTGAGGCCCTCAGATTAATGTTACGATACCGTCAGGCGCAGAAGGGTCGGGCATCAGAGTGGAAGTCGCTCCTAATTCGATGCTTATGAAACTTCGTAGGGGCAAACTGGAGTGCCAAGTGTGGTGGTTGACTCCGAGATTTGAACTTTGGCGTGAGCAAGTGCTCTCTTGAGGGCTCAGTGAAGCTATCCGAAGTATTCAAAACAGGGACGGACATAGCGAACGATCCGCGTCCCTCATGGATTTAAAGTGCTTCGCTAAATTCTTATTTTGAACAATACTGAAATAAATGAAGGAAAAAATGGAAATAAATTGACGTATTAAAATATTTACAGGGATTTTGTCCTTGCCTGCAGTATTTGCAGTTAATCCGAATTTTTCACAGTGTTATCAAAACTGAACACTGTTTCTATCTAACAGCTAATGTAAGTGAAGAAGAATGCAGTTTCAGGACTTCATTTCGATCATTTTATAATTCAAGCGTTTAAGTTTAAATATGCTCATATTCAGTCATCGCTAAATTTTTGATGTCTTGTGTTCATCAGCTGCTCTTGAAGAAGTGAAAACGACTAGGCTGCTTGGTTACTCATGAGAAGATTAAGCATTGACTTGCATTCGGCCCAAAATATAACCTACTGAACAAAGTATAGTGTTGTACAATTTTTCTGGAGGCCAGTTCGTCGGTTCAGTTCCACGTGCAAAATGACTTCGGTTGTAGTAGCTCTTGCTGTCACTCCACCCTCAGAACACAACAAGACTCAGTCCACGTACTTTTTTGAAATGTTTTAAATATAATAGCTGATACAGGTCTGCATTCAAATAATTCATGCTGCACCTGCACATTCCATGCGAACAATTTCTTTTCATGACCAGGCTAAAACGCAAAGCAATTGCGTAAATTTTCACCCTATGTCCCACCTCTTAGAACTTGGAACATCATTATTCAGCATGAAGACGCAAAGCATCAGCAGTTTTTCGCTAATTCCATTCACTATCGTATCTTGCTACAATTTCATCGCAAATGAATACCATTGCAAAGCGCACACCTTATTTCCACGATTTGAATGGAATTTATTTCTAGTCCGCAAGACGCTGCGTTCATTTTTTTGTCTCCGCACAGGAAGGCTGAGCGCATAAAGGCAGGAGAGAACGAGGCAGGTCGATCCCTTGAAGCTAACGAATTACGATTTCCTCTCTCGGGCTAATCCTCAAACTTGTGGGCGGCAAGATTTATTGGTATCGTATGCCATACTAGTAGCACTGCCACTACGCGCTCCAGCAGGATACACCTTTATCGAATGAGGAATTTGTTTTGACTTGTATCTCTCCAGACACTTAATATATCTGTGAGAAAAATCCTTTGTGATGCCCTTTAATTCTGATTGGGGGCGTAACCTTTGCAGGTTATTAGAAAATTAATTCTTGTGCCATCATTGTGTACCAACTTGGTTGGGGACACAATGTTTTTGGTCAGGCAACATCAGGCACTATTTTACCAACTATGAAGCGACAAAAATAAGTTTTCTATCAGCTACACTCTTCATTCTGTCGTTATATTTTCTTGTAGGTTTATTTCCTTCACTCCCGTTCTTGAGTAGATGCATGCTGAGGTAGTACGAGAAAATGAATTAGGTATAAAAAGTCATTAGATTTGTGTGAGGTTTTTCGGTCGCTCGCTGTTCGCTAGTATTCATTTTTACATCTCGTTCAGACTGTAATGGTTTGAAATTAATCAAACTTAAGGTTGCTCTCTTTCAAGAATAATGATATTCAGCATTCAAAATCCTACTCATTTTGTCTGTCGTTTACTTTGCTTTGTAAACCGTCCTTAACGGCAATCAACTTTTATCCAGTAAGATCATACTTCAAAATATTTCACCAGAACTAAGACCTACTTGCTACACAGACTTATCCAGATATCTTTAATTTCCTTCTTTAAAGTGCCATGAAATTTCATAGCATACCTAAATATCTCTCAACGGTAATTTTATTTTGATCTTGGCATTCATTTTGGTTATTTTCTTTGTTTTGCTCGTTTAGAACGAGTTCTTGATACAGTCCGGTTTTAAAAAATACCATCACTGACACGAAGTAATTGACAGTGTCTTTAAAGAAATTACTTCAGTTTTCTACGTATCTCATTTAACTTTTTCAATATACCTACTTACCAGGAACCAAATGCTTACTTTAAATTTTATAATTTTCATAAGACAGCACTGAAATAGTTGAGTGGAATTTCATAACAATACTAAGCAACAAATCGCCATATCTGCATGAAAATCGATTGTCAACTAAAGCAGAAACAAAGGTCACAATAACGATGAGCACGTAGTTTCTCAACTTTGTATGTACTTCGATATTGATGTAACAACAATCTAGGAACTGACTTCTCACCAACAGAATTTGAAATTTGGTAGTTGTGCTGCAATATTCCATCAATGCTTGACACATGAATGGGAAGGATTTGACACGAAGCTAAACTTATATACCCTTACATATATTCGAAATACTCCTAGTATGTTCTTAAGAAGGTTTACAAAAATTGCCTTGCAGTAGAGAACAGCGTGCACGTCTTCGTAAGCATTTTTGTTAACAGAATCCGTCATTCTCGCTACTTCAATTTTCAAGAGTATTCGTTCATGAAAATGAATAAATAATCAACAATAAAATGAATAACAAAATCAAAACGGCAGTAGGAAGCAAGTAAGTTGAGAAAAGGTTATATAATTTGTGGCTAATTTTTTTATATTAAAACTAATGTTGATGATGTTAGTCACGTATAAGAAAAAACAAGAGGGACAGTTACTTGATTTAAAAGTTAACAAAATCTTATTCCTTCTGTTTGAAACCTTCATCTTTGGGGTCTGAATGAGGATATACTTAATGACTCGATGCGACGAAGAAATACGCTCATACTCGGCTAGAGTTCACATTTAATAATTCTTCGGAAAAGTCTATCACCTTTTTTTCTAAGGGGCACTTTTTCGGTTTTGCTTTTTACAATTTCTTTGATTTTATTATTTTTGTTAGCGTTCTAGAAGATTACAATCGAAATTTCTAATTCACCCTCCTTAGCTGTAATCCATCGTTTTTAGTTGATCTAAATGAGCATTGTTTTTCTTGAATTTATTATCGACTTTTTCTATTTTTAGCTCTGCATTTTTTCAAGGATTTCTTGGGTTCATATTTTAAACTTATGTCTGTAACAAAATGCTTGGAATTTAGAACTGCAATTATTGCAATAATTTTTTTACCGATGATGATGAGCCCGATACGTTAATTCCGTCTGTGATACACAATTCTTTAAAAAAATGCAGCCATAATCACTGCCCTAACTTTCTTATCGAAACACTATCGTTTTGTGGACATCGGGTAACCTTACTCTCTATACATACCGAGCTCCAGGGTACAACATAGCTCAAACTAAACGAGGGATACAATCACCCTCAATTGGCAGGTCCTGCGTCACCATGGGAACGAGAGTGAGTAGCTAATGATTTTCTCAAAGCAACGGAAAGCAAAACGTGAATACTGAGCTGAAAAGTCTGAGAGAAATTCAGGAAAGCCTAGATTTGAATATTTCAGGATACGTAACAAGACAGAGCTATGCTTATGAACTGAAATACTCTCAGTAGCGAACAGAATAATGATAATCATTTTGTCGTTAAAATAGGGGAGGTTATTAACTTTCAAATTCAGTGTTTGAACTCAGTGTTGATGCGCAGATTGAGCACTAATAATGGGAGCCTCGTGGACGCTGCGCCTTAAACTATGAACTATGCAAATGACATTGATTTATCTCTATCCCACGCACACAGTTAGAAGGCTCACAGGGTGCCACATGCATGAGCATCAGGATTTCACATCGCGTTTAACTCTAAAACTGCGCTCGTGAGGCTGGTGGTGAGCTACCCATGTTATTGCCAGATTATTTGGAGTGCATGTGCAAATTTCACAGAGAGGGAAAAACAGAAAAACTTGTAGGAGGCAAAACTTAACCCTACTAAGCATGCATCCTAAAAGTATCCTTATTTTCGTTGAGGTTCGGAAAATGTATTCATTCCCTTTGTTCAAGACTTTACAGTCTGCTTCAGTTGCATTTTCACAAAACAATAGAAGAGTTCAGTTCCATCTCATGTGCATCAGTCGCGCTTAAATATGCACTCCCACGCTAGCCCCTCACGGTTACCCAAGAAACCTACATGATACTCATAAAGGAAATTTATGCGTGGTTATCTATGACATTCTTTATTATGAAGTTTCAAGCAAATACGCGAGTATGACCGAAGGCACGATTTCATGCGTGGGTCAAAGCAGGCATTGAGCACGTAGGAGGTCGGCTACATTATGCCAGAGACGGATTGTGAGCAGACCTTTGAACCTAGAGGCATATTTTTACGATGTTTCTTTTGTTGAATCAAAATCTATGTGCGCTCTTTGCCTGGCTGCGGCCTTTATTATCTGTCATCCTAGGGGTTACACAATAATTCCTCTATTCAGAGAAAAAATTGCATAGTTATAAGTTTTCTTTTTAAACGTTCTCCACGATTCCTTAAAAAGACAAAGTTCTTGGTAGTACATTACTGTTTATGAACGGCCATGTTCTTCCTGAGACGGATGGACTTGGACATCCTTTGAATTTGAATAGTTTGTCAGTATTCCATATAAGTAAGGGGCTTCAAAATGAATGAATCAGACTCTCCCCCTCTAGTCCACTGAGAGAGAAGAACAACAAGAGAAGCTGGACATGTCGTGTCGATCATCCGCATGTTTGGTCATGCAGAGAAGATCTGGAGACAGACGCGCTGTTTGAATGAGCACGCTCAGTCTAATGCTGTGCCTGTGCAGACAGCAGGCTTTGTAACGAACGCCAGACAGCCGATGGTGCTCACCCCGCGATCTCTAAGAGCACATAGCAAGGTCGTGTTGCTGCCATCGAGCACAATTATTCATTTGTAGCTGGGCTTCTGACCTACATCATAGGTCGTGAGTTGGATGGTGAGTGAAAGTGAGATATCAAAGAATTCAATTAAGCACCAGTCGTGCATACTGGGTGCAGCTAGAGTATATATAATGATGTTCACATTACTGAAACATGGTATAACTCTGGCGTTGGAATTATTCATTGATGAAACTTCCAAAAACTGCGCCGAGCCGAGATACTGTGTGTAGGGAAAAGAGGTTAGCAGTTTTCGCTTCTAGTGCTCTTTAGACGCCAACAAAATCACAACGTCAGCACTGCAGGGCAGTTTCTAAACTTCTCACACTCCTGAAGATAAAGTTCCCTCAAATAAACTCTTCGCTGAAACCTTAAATGGATTTCCAAGTAAACTTTGCCACTTGCCTACGTTTGAAATGACGCGGTTAGTTTTAGGCTTTACTACCTTAATCCTTTTCTGCATTCCTAATGCACTTGCAACGAACCCGCGCTCCAAAATTAAACTTTTATTTTCTCAAATTCATATCTGAATACTGAATCAACCCGGTTAAACTCTAAAAAAATAGTAGTCATAAATTTCTTTGAAATTTGATTACTGGCATTCCTGCGAATTGCAATGAACTTGATTCAGCGATCATCTCTATAAACACACAACATTTAAAAAACAACCAGTAAACCCAGTTCAAATCCTTCGCACCAATGCTCTCGGTTTTGTGTGGATTATATCTCAGCTTACGCCTCAGAAATGTTTTATAGAAGGATTGTGCCTATTGACGGTATTATCAAGAAGTAATCATAGAGGCATAGAGTGAAACACGATTGATTACTGGAATTAGGTAACCGATGCTTTAATTGATGGGGAATGTGAACTATTGAAGATTTGCCTGCATTCATCGTTTCCATATAAATTGCGTATAATATTTACATATATTGAATGTAGTTAATTACATGGATTGTAGTATTTTGCCACTTTAACTGGGGCTTCAGCAACCGGTGCTCCCTGAGGGTATTTTCATAATGCTGCTGACCGACAATAGTCACAAACTCAATTTTCATTTATACTTAACACGTTAGCCGCGAGGAGTTTGAATGAAGTTCAACATTCAATTTAATTTTAAAGTTAATTGTAGTGAGCAATATTGAAAATAACAAACAAGAACTGGACCGTACCATCATTTAGTTTTCATTAGGTATTTATAAAAATTGAGTATAGTGACTGCAGGTAGGTCAGTAGCAGTTTCAAAATCCCCTCAGTGTCAACCCATAATTAAATTTGTTTTCCCACGCTAGCCTCTCAGGGTTATCCAAGAAACTCATGATTGAAATTTATGCGTGATTTTCTATGAAATAAAATTAAAATCTATATTCTAAGTATTCTCTTCGCAGGAAACGTGTCAATCAAAACTGAATCATGTCAAGATCCATTTAATGTTTATTAATTTCAACATGATTACTGAAATTGACTAATTTAACATGTTAACTCTACGCAACGGTACATGTGCGTACCATGTATACACTGCTCAATCACGTACTGGTATAAATAATTAGCATTTGAATAATTTCACTATTTTTTTAGACCGCTGCGCTTCACGTGATAATGCCACGGGACGAAAAATGTTCATTTTCCGTATGATTATATCGCAAAAATCCATTAGTAGTTACACAGTTGAGTAACTACTTGAACTGATTTATGCACACAAAAGTGTTTGTGCTCAAAATCGTAGATTTGAGATCTTAATACAAGTGGAGTTTCACTTGCATCATGCTTATTTAGCTGGAAACTAAACTCCTACCTTCATGCTCACAAGCGTAAAATAAAAACCAGGGCAAAAATGTTAAATTTTGTCACGAGATCTAAACTTTGAGACTAGAACGAGACTCTAGAGAACTATAGGGGTGCTTGGCAAGTGATCCAATACGTTACGAAAACTCAATTGCCAGCTGAAGTTAGTAAACTTTTAAGCTGGAATTTTATTGACACCCACAAAACGGCCATCAGTGGTCGCTGCTTGGAAGCCTTTGGGTGTTGATAGTGTGACATTTGCACCGCTCCTAAACTGAAACGTTTGGAAGCTCAGCTGGCGACAAATGACGGAAAAAGCATCCTACTGCGTGTGATGCAAAAGTTACTGTGCCTGTGCATACTGTAGATCAACTTACCTCTTATAATTGGAAGCGAGTAGCTTGTAAGAAATATTATCAGGTCTTGTTCGTTAACTTTCGCATGAGCTGAACAGGAGGATATAATGACTGCACGTTCAGATTATTCAGATATAAGCTAAGAGTATGAAGTATGGGCCTACCAGCTCTGCGTACTGGTAGTTTACCAAGCGCAAAAAGCCTGGAATTCCGGTTGAGATCTGCGTTCAAAAAGGTTGGAGCAACGTTTAAATTATCATAGATTAGAGGAGAGCTTTTCCCCCAACTCAATGCTGCTGCCAAGAAGTTTCACAAAATTAAACTATCAATTGCAAATGGCTTAGTTTAGCACAATTTAGCGATCGATTTTCTACGTGAGAGCTAACTTTATTCCCCGGTTAACGCTTATTTCTTTAAGGGAATGAAGTTTATTTACATGTTAAATGGAGTGAAGTTCTTGCCATAGAGTGCATTTTTCTGCAATGAATAAATAGAAGTCTTTTCACTCCTGAACTATTGTATATCGTGAAACTATAAAGAACTTACATTTTAATCTTTAAAAAATCTTGAATATTTTAACGTGAGCGCAAAATTATACCCTGATAGACACCATTTGGCCTGTAATTTAGTCTTCAACAAGACGACACTAATTGAGGCCGGTGTATGAAGGGCGTTGCACACGCACCTCACGGCCCCGCCTCCGCCGAGGGTGACACTCCGCATGATATTCGCTTTGCTCACATCGAGCGCTCTCTGTATGGGAAGGACTTCGCTCCAATTCGGAGAGGTAGTCTCCCTTGCCCACAACCCATTGTTACCCACCAGAATTTTGCCGCAGCCTGGTTGAGGTCGTGCCGAGTCTCTTGCTTCTCTCCTTTGTCAACGATTACAATTTTACTCGAGTGTTCCGGAGACCTTGAAGTGTGCAAATTTGTAGCACTTGAGAATTAAAGGGGGAAATGACTGTTAACAAATATTCGTTCATAACTTCCCAACAAAGTTAAATTACTCCCGTAGAGTAAGAAAACTTTTGAAGTCCGATCTTTTTCTTAAACATTTTTTTTTTAGTTATTCAGAGTAAATCATTCGATTTTACGTAGCGCAGACTATAAAAAATAAGTCTATTTGTTTTCGACGCATAAAAATATTTTAGACATCCATAGAAATCTAAAAATATTTTAGACATCCACTTAATACCTAAATCATTTACCTACAAATTCACGCCTAATTAATTACACACGTCACAATGGTGTTTTCATGTTTAATCAACACATAGATTACAAGGCACGCACAATGTAATGAGCATGAACAAATATTTGCAATGAAGGGTGAAGATGATGCTTAGAATTACTTTGACATCGTTTAATTAATTTGGTCTTTGGAGCTTAAATAAATGCTGAGTTAAGTATCAAGTAATTGCTAGAACAAAACCTCTCATCTATGCGGATGCCTGTGAAATTATCTCTGAGCTGGAAAATATGTGACTGAACTCAATACGAATGTCAGAACGATAGACTACGGCTTACATTTCTTTTTCATTCTCACTTTTTCCTCGGTTTAATTTTCCTTTCTTATAGGATCATTTTTCTGTCATTTATTAACCAACTATTACCACATTTTATACTGAAATATTTTGAATTCGTAAATGAAGGCCATATTCTCAGTACACAAGTCAAGACTTGGTAGAAGTATAAACCTAAAACCCAAGCTCGTCGCTAGGAATAGCGTTCTACACGAACAATTTGCATAATTCTCTATAATACCGGATTGTGGGGAGATAGAATTCGACAGGTTCGACGACTCCACTTGCATGCTTTGGAGCCCTTAGAAAATGTTAGATTAGTAGAGCTAAATTCTGCCATGCCGGTGTCGGCAGCGGAAGTTTTTATGTGCCAGGAAATCGCATGATTGATAACAGTATACTTTTATACAAAATACTAATGACAGAATATCGAGAGAAATTTTAGAACACGGGAAACTACTTTTACATTTTTGTTCACATACTCAGGTATGAATTCCTCATTCTCAAGCCTTTATGTATGAAAAGGAAGAATCCCTAAATAAAAGGAAACGTTTGACATTGTTGTATCATATTGATAAATTTTCATTCGAAAACTTAACGAATGCGAAAACATGAAAGGTCTTTTCGAATCCAGAGATCCGAATAATGCTTGGCTGTTAGATTTTTAAGTATATTTCGATGTCTAATTTCAAGAGTGTGCGAAACTTGAAATTTGAATAGGGAGCGAAATGCAATCTGTCCAATATAGTTACTTAATGAATTTCGATTGAAATTATCTGAGCAGGTGAGTATAGTTTGCTAGAGTCGCAAATTTATGAGACATTTAAAAATGAGGAAAATTCCAAGGAAGTTAATCAAATGCAATTGGGAAACGTTTCGGAGTTCAGCTCCATCACCATTCCAAAAAGTTCAAGTCGTGTGTTTCTGAAATAAAAAAATAAAAATACAGTGAATGGAAGGCGTTGAAAGATAACTGGAAAATAAAATATTTCAAAGAAAATGAAATTAAAAAGATTGCTATCTATTTACTATTTGCAAAGGGTGTAAACTTTCAGTATTGTTCAGGGGAGATTTTTGCTTAAAAATATTGCAAAACCCTTAATTCCTGAGGTCACAAGGGGTCGAGGCAGAGTCCAAGATTTTGATGTCAGCAAGAGATGTATAGGTACATAACATTTTACGGCATGATTACGTACTGACGAGTTAGATGGGTGTGCTAGTTGAATTCTAGAACGGAAGCTTCTTTCCCTATACCCTGCCACTCTGGTAAAAAACTTCCTAACGTCATAGCGACGTACGACAATGTGCACTGTTTATAATTAACAGTAAGGATGAACTAGAGAAGGTCGCATATCCATGTATCCATGGAAAGAGAAACCTTCTACCGAAAACATACCCTTTGCTGATACTGATAGTTCATACCCTCGCACCTTTGCAAAGATACTGACAGTAACTGTTCATACCATTTGAAAATAGTATGAAACAATCTGTTCAATTTTATTTATGCATTGCATATTCTATTTTCGTGTTTTCTTATAAAGCCTGCCATTCATTGTATTTTGATCTTTTATTTCTGAGACACGATTTTTACCTTTTTAACTAATAATGGAGCTGGAGTCCGAAACGTTTCCCTATTAAATTTAATCAATTTCCTTGGAATCTTCCTCGTTTTCAAGTTCCTTGGAGTGAATTTCTAATTGGGATTATATTATATTACACTCTGTCTGTCCCTCACACTATATAAAGAACACTCGCGCACCTTATTTCAAGAGATGGCTTACGCATTACACATACGTTTAAATCTATCGATTTATTTTCAAACGGCGTCAAAATTAGGCAAGTTTTGTTTTCGATCTAGTCACATTACACGAAAGCCCGCTGAAATTTTTCCCAAAAACCACCGATATCGGAGCAAGAATAGTAGGAGCAGTAAAAGAGCTAAGTAATACCTCTGCTCGCTAGGAATGAAGGAAGTTACGAGTCCACTCAATGCGGCTGTGGCATTGCGGGATTTTGACGCCTGCAGCCGTCCATCCTCTGCTTGATGAGGCTACTTGCCAGCCTATGCTTGTATTTTGTTTGCTTGCGCGGCAATGTTGTCCCAATGGTCTTATCCCGACCAAAAATTTCAAATTTGGCCAGGTTTCATGCATGTTTTTTACCAGGATACAATCACATTGGTAACCCTGCTGCTCGGTGCCAGTATAGTCTTCTGTGCCTATATTGGCCAGGGGATTTAGTTAAGTTTAAAATGAATGTAAAGTTCCGGTGTTACTCAGCGCTTCGGAATATGAAAATTTCACAACAGCTTTTCCAAGTGCTGAACAAAAACCTGATATTCGATCAACGGATTTGAGAACATTATTCTGTAAACAATGTTTGACGCAGTTCGAGTTAAATATGTGTTTTCTATTCGTGAAAGCTTGGGGTTCTCCGGAAACAAATATCTTAGTAATTTTATGTACATAAAACGCACACTATTTGTTATTACTGAGAACAACAATGCTACGTTGAATGCTGAGTACCTGCACTGTGGGTCGATCTCTGCAATTCCCACAAACGGCCTCTCGTGAGCTCGATTGTGAAATCTTACATACATAGAGACAGGATGAGGCGTTCTCACAATGGTGTAATGGTGTCCGAGTGCAATATTTGCCTTCTCAGATAGGATTTATCCTTAAAATTGTGTGCTGCACTCATGAAAATTTACGCGTTTTGGACACGAGATTTGGCGTGTGCGAGAATAACTTGGTGCCAATGAGTTTCCTTTTCCCGGTCAAAACAGTGGAATTTCGCTTTTTTTCGAATATCTTCTTACTCATGGAAATTTCTAAGCATATAAGCTAGCAGGTTTGCATATGTTGGGTGATTGTTATGATAAGTATGAAAAAGGAACATATTGTGGAGTTTGGCCATAAAAAGGCCAATGAAGCAACTCAGGCCCGCGCTCATGTTGCGCTTGCGTTGCGTTCGTCCAGCGGTAAAATTGAGCTCGACTCTCTCGTAAATCTGGCGAACAATGAACGGTTTTGTACGAAGCTTATGGGATTCTTTACACAATGAAGTCTTAAGAACTCTGGACTGTCATACAATAGGCTACAAGTCGAATATGTTGTGTAGTTGGATTCAAAAAGAATTCTGGAGGTGGAGTACGGATCATTTAGTTGTATAAGATATTGGATGGGGATAACCAAGTTTGAAAAGTTTGTATTCCTATGAATGATTCAAAACTGTTTTTCTTTAATTCAAAGATGTACGCAAAAGCCAAGCCAAAATTAGATTAAAATGCTTGTAAGACTTGGTGATTACCAGGTAATGAACCTGGATCTGATACTTTTGTGTTTTCCTTTTGTCTTACTCGAATTGATTTCAAGCTCTTCAAAAGTTCAAAATATCAGTGACTACCTTCTGCGCTGTGACGAATATATTTATAATTTTTGGAAAAAGTGAAACAGTTCCAAATATCCAATAAACTCTTCGAGAATGTCAAATTCTGAGTTAGACGTTATAATTTTCGCTCTAACATCAAAATAAGTGCAGCACTTGGTAAATGTCCTCTTTTTACACGTAAATATTGATCATAGTTTCATCTAGTCCTCTGTAAATTGAGGTGTTTGTTATCCATGTAAATTAAAGCACATTGTAACCATTTAAACTGAGGTACAATATTCCCATCTAACATGATGTACATTATGCCTTTGTAAAGTGGAGTACATAATATCCTTGTAATCTGGGGCACACTAAACGCTTGTAAACAATGATACATTGTACACATGCGTACGTTAAAGTGATCTACATTTTTTTGTAAACTGAGGTTCATTATGTCCTTGTTAACAGCGTGACATCATTTCCTTGTAAACTGTGGTATATCATTCCTAGTAAGCCGAGATATGTCACAAACGCTGGCTGCCCAGGCGATCTTTTCTAGAGCGAGTACAGATTTGAAACGTGTCTGAAATCGCTTGTTGGGAGCGACGTTACTGTGGTATTCTTCTACCTCAGCGTGAATGTTACAACAAATCAGAGAATGCCGCGTATGTTCATTTTATAGCAATTAGTCTCGAATGAGAAGCTAGCGCTAGGCGAGAAGTTTTGATTGAGTGGTGATTCTGTTTTTTAGCGATGAGAATAGTGCAATGCTCTAACTCTTCCAGGTTCGTTTTAAGGAAAACTAAGTTCACCTAGACATCGCTAATTAAGTTGTCGTTGGCTATCAAGTTACTTACGCAAATTTTCAAATTTCAAAGATTACTTTGAATCTTGTTTTTTCATTCTAAGTATTTCTCAAATCATGCGATGAAAAAATGTCACACGAATAAAATAAACCGAAATAATTTCCTATTCGCATTAATTTTGGGCCCCTTTTTTGGAATTATTTTCAACTTTACCCACGTCAGTTGTCCGATTATCACAAGAGCAATAGCACATATACTTGCAGTCTCAAAAGCCTCACGTACGAAATCTTCAATTGGTTAGGTCAATCGGCACAACGAGCGCTAGCCCTAGGCCAGTCGATAGTTTGACGAGAAGGTGGGTCAGACAGCGACGTGACTCCTCTACGAGAAGCGCAACCCAGGCGTCAACGTCCAACGAGTCTACAATCACGAGGAATTACGGATAATCAAAATAAATTTAAATATGTAGTTTGATACGCTCGAGTGGCAGGCGTTACAAATATAAGACGGAGCGCATCTTGTTTGAAAGTTAGAATTTAATTCCTAACATCTTCTCACTGCTTCCTTCCAAACGAACATCTGATAAATACACGGATTATTCTTCAGAATGAAGTTCAAGTGTAGCTGATGAAGAAGTATGGAGGAGGGATATGAGGGTCGCTACCGAGCCTATCACAACAAGTAACGGTGGATCTACGAAATGTTCATGATACTTTAAATGTGATGTCAACACAACATACTGGATCATTTTCATTGGGAAGGGTTGGGAAGGTTCATGCATTTTAGCCCCTACATCATTATTTACGGTGCCTCCTCTTACCTCAGCTTGACTTCTATTCGAGTCAAATTTGTCAACTCATGCTTCGCCTCTCAAGGATTTTCAAGGTTGGAGATAAGACTGCCTAAACATCCATCACTTGAGCTTTTAATTCAATTTCTCCAATTTTGTACCTCTCAAAAATCTTTCCTTTTAAAGAAAATCTTCGGCCGAATTAGAAATCTTTCGAAAAGCTAGCTTATCTCGCCCATCTGAAAGCTGCAAAAGTCCCCATTGTGACAGACGAGAACGAGGCGGCAACTTTAATGGGACAAAATTCGTGTCTAATGGTGCACCTGCAAACCAAACACGCGTAAAAGTTGCGAAATAATTCGTATCTAATGATACCCTGGCAAACCATAGATGGCTGAAAGTTCCCCCCAAAAAAATCTAAAACCGGTGTTGATCAGCCGTTTCCTCACGACGCTATCATTCGTTCGGATAATTCCAGTGCCTGTCAGGCACTGGATAGGGAAGAGGGCGGTCTCTTCTTGAGGCTAATTGCAAGGCCTTTTGTAATAATTGCAAATTACAGCGGAAGGCCCGATGGAGACCCTCGAATAGAAAAAAAATTCGACGACGTCCAACCGAAAGAAAATTTTGGTGTTTGGTAAACCGATTTTTCGAGCGGCTATCCAGGTTGAGGTCGATGGAAACTTAACATTCACACATGAAGATGATTTTAGATTTTTATGATAACAGCTGATAAACGATTGTGAAAATAACGAGAAATCTAGAAAGAAGAAACATCAAGAAAATTATCATCTTATTTTCAACACGTGTTCAATCCAAGGAAATTTTTACAGTTTTATGGTATCGATCAGGGAGAAGTACAGCGTTGCCGCATGTGTTCTCTTACAGTCGAAATTGGGAATTCCCTATGTAACTAGATGCCAAGTGACGCACCTGAGGGTTGGTCAAAAGCTTTTGTAGTTTACTCGCAATCGTTGCATTACAGACTGCAAAAAAAATGTCGAGAAAAAATCACCGTCATGAATAAGATGTAATTTAAATGCTACAGATTATGTTATAATTATACACCTCATCGGTATACTCTCTTGAGAAGAAAGTCCAAAGGCATGCATGGTAAATGTTCTGTGCGCAAAATATATTTTTTGATGCCTATATCAAAAGTAAACAGCAACAATTAATTGAACTATATTCTGGCTCGACGATGACTGAAGATAAGTAGCACTGTATTCTGCCAAGGAAGTTCTATTGGTACTGATAATTGTAAAAGTTATTGTATCTGCATGCATTTCCACTGGCAAAATGATATAAGGTGCGTTTAAGAATAGGTCTATCGCCTTCCGCACTTTAGGCCACTGAGGAAATTTTCATAACGCCGCTGCTGACCGACCAGTAGTCACAAACTTAATTGTCATAAATACCTAATCATAGACAAATGATGCCCAGATCCAGTTAATGTTTTCTATTTTCAAAATTGCTTACTACTTTTGACTTTAAATTTGAGTTGAATATTGAACTTCAGTTTAACCAGCCGGCGTTTACATGTTAATTTTCTAAGCACAAAAAAATATATATCTCTCAGAGCCCTAACTTTTACCTCACTCATTGTTTACTATCTGCAACTAAGTACAATATTATGACCAGGCCTTACCCTGCTCATCCTAATTTAGCGTACTATAGTCCAGCCAATCCTAGTTAATTTGGCCTTGGTAGTCGACGCAGACTTAAACATCCTCGTCAAACTAAACCATTCTAAATTTGTAAATTACTGAAGGCCTTTGACATCGATTGACGGGATTTTTGGTATAATAATTTTGCACCAAAAATAGAGGTCTGCTCTTGTTTTTGAGTCAAATGTTCTTAAAGCAGAAATCTTGATACGTGGGAACAGCTCTAAACCGGTAGGGAGGAAAGTTATCAATGTCTTCAAACTATAGGCTGTCTCAGAAAACATCTTTTTTGAGAGGCCAGCAGAATGGAGAGGCTATGAAAGTGTAAAATGTGGCACATGATATAGGAAATATAAATGCTTAGCGCTCAAATGTCGTACAAAAAAGTCATATTGTAAGTTGAAAGTGTCATTGTTGAGGAGTGATCTGAACAATGCTTTCTATATCGGAGGTAATAAAATTATCGTTGTTCTCCAACGAAACAAAGGTAACGATACGATAAAACGAAAATATGTGGTAAAATTAGCGAAATACTTCTGTAGTACACAAGCTTTTTCCTACTTAAAATCTGTTTTTTGGTAAATCTGAAGGATATGTCAGTTATCGATTTTCCACTTTTTGGTGCCTGAACCTAATTAACTGAATCAAAATAAACAAGTTTTCTTCTACGCATTTTCCGTCTGAAATGAGTATTTTACGATTTATAGCGGTAGGTTTAGTTTCGTCTTTGATAACGAATGCGCTCGAATAAACAAGTACTCATCGATTTTCGAATTTTTGTTGCTTGAATCATGGTAATAACATAAATAAACAACTTTTCTTCCATACTTTTTTTCGTCAAATGAGTATTTAAATAGCGGTAGGTTTGGTTTCGTCTTTGATGACGATCGCGCTGAAAGCGAGGGCGCATTGCAATGTTGCTGTCCGACGTGCCCCTTGAATTACTTGCCGCGTCAAACACTGGAGATGCGGTAAGCCATTTACTGCTATAGCTAATAAAATACTCATTTGAGACTGAAAGTGCATAGAAGAAAACTGGTTTATTTCGATCTAATTAACTATGCTTAGGCATCGAAATTTACAAAATCGATAACTGACATATCCTTCAGATTTACCCTGTTTTTAATCGTTATATTGCACAGTATTTACGCCTGATTAAATGCACACTTGCTTGATGGAAAAATGAAAACTAATCCTTCTAATTGCGATTAAAAAAATCTTGGAAATAGGATTTCAACTTTTTGCGCACCACTGAATGAAAAAACTCCTTCAAAAAGAATCGATGCCCTCATATCACCGATTTTAGGCTTTTCAACTTATAAAATTTCATGCAGTAACACCATTGAAAAAACATGCTGCGATGGTACGAAGGGACGTGTTTCAGTTAGGCCGAAAGAAAACAAAGTACGAGTTTCTGGTGACCTGATTACGTTTAGCCTAGAGGGGCATTTAATGACATGATGATGGGTTGCTTCCGCCTTTTTTTGTGGCTAAAGGAATCAGTATTGAATTGTGGAAAAAGCACCATAGTTCGATTCCAGTCCGAAATCCTTGGAGTTTTCACCAGAGTAGTTCTACTCCTCTGGTGATTATAGAAAACTGGGAAAACTGGTAGATGACGATCGATGGAAAATTCTTCAGTCATTAAGCTTCCATTTCACTCACTCACTCCTCTTCGGTTACGAAGCTGAAAAAACATTTCTAGAGCGCTAGTGTAATGATAATCAAGAGATCAATATGTATATGTTAACGTTCTTCCTTCTCTGATGGAGCATTGCTATTACGTAATTTTTCCACTCCAGTGCATTACGCTCGACCGGCTCATGCCAGGAGAGGGCAAACTACGGTCCACTTGCCTGATGAAGCCAGTCGTAGAAATGCACTTGGTCAGTCACAAAAATTCATGCCGCCCGCCGAATGTTTGTATGTTGGAAGAGAAAGTTATTAAGGAACCGCAAATTATATTACGAGCATTTTATTTCGTTTAAATGTGCGTTTATTATTCTATTTCAACAAATTAATTACAAGGATTAATATGGCACGTGGCCCCATCGATGCTGAACGTTTTTGAATTTGGCATTTAAATTTAAACGTTCTCTCACTCTTGGCCTATAAGGTCACGTGAGAAGCTTGATGTAAAGCGTGAGAGCATTTTAGTACCAATATGGTCAAAACGGGAATAGATTAAAACGCAAGGAGTTTTGTCGAAAAATATGATGCTGATATTTTTCTGTTACAAATCCTAAAATGTATATCAAAAAACACGATTGCAGCTGTGGGCTACGTATACAACAATGAAAATATTCCAGTCTCGAAATGAATGTTATTTTATGTAGATGCGCCCACTGGATTTGAAAATGACCTCAAAAACGGCCGGTTAGATTATGTTCCGAAGATGAAGAGATGTATAATTTTTTAAAAGTGACATGTTTAGTTTAGGGAATATTTTGCTTCTAGGCGTAGTCACATTTCTCAACTGGCACAACTCAACGTTATCCAGATTTTGTAGGTTATAATCACAGTTACTACTGCTCTGGCTGAGAGTTTTGTATTCTTTCTGCTTCCCTTTTTTCATAGTATGTAGTTTTAGAGCGCTCATCATGCTATAAAATTGTAAAATCAAAATGGCTCGAAAATTTGTAAGCTTAGTTAATATTTTTTGTAACATTGGTGATGTAATTACATTTGTGTCATATAAACGAAATCTGGTGTTTCTTCAGAAGAATAGCTATCAGCACTATTTTGGTATGATGGTTGGAGACTTCACAGGCTTCAGATTACGTTGCAGCCCTTGTTCTGTTGCTTTACACTACAAAAACGGCTGTGCAGTAATCCGTAAGATTAAAATACTTACACCTGCTGCATATCACAGAAACTAGAGCTTTTAAGAAGTTCTCTTTGCCATATTTGTGTGTTCCAGTCCATACGCAGTATAATTTTGTTGCTGAAGTTGAGGAAACGTATCAATATTATCTTTTGGCTTTGATTAAATCTGGGAAAACTGCACGAATAATAAGCGATTCAATTTAATACACGTAACAGGTTTGAAGAAATCTCTCATTTTTGGTCAATATGAAGAATTTTTTGGGAGTACTAGCTGTAAAGTTCAGGTTCATGCTCTGATTTACCCAAAAAACGTACGGATGCTGGTGTCACATCCGATGTGAATTGGAAATGGGATACCTTAAACATATATTATAGGTTAGTAACAGCAGGTCGGACATATTTTACATAATAATACAAAATTCAACTTAGGGATATATTTTTTAATGTAATAATGTTTATATTTGTGAACGCCATTACTCTCTATAGACCAACTAACATTTTTAATAATAGTTCTTATCCTTAAAAAAATGAGTAGCAGCAAATTTGAAATGGGTTTACTATCTTCGAAATTTTATCTTTTATTGCACGTAAAATCTGGAATGAATTAACGTAAATGGAATTCAATCATTCAATCGGACTCCGGGACTCGAATGAACATCAGCAACAAAAGCAAGAAATAGGTCAATAGTTTTTTTTTCATATTCCTGCCGAAATAATCAACGTGCGGTTGAAAGATTATTTTTTGCTATGTTATATATCAGGTTATCGATCGTGACTGTAAGACGGAACGAACCACGCTACGTCAAGTGTGCGTTGCAGGTTCGAATAACAACTTAAAGTGTAAATTTCACACCTGAGTTTAGCCTGTTGACGCTCAAATCTTACATCAAAAGCAGTGCTAACATTTATTTATCACATGAGATAAATGTTTTGCATTTCTTCCAGATCCCTGCGTGTGAAGGTATTCCCTATCTGAGTTTGAAAAGCTGGTCACCGTTTCTCGGGAGGAATATTTCGCCGGTGGTCTGTGCTTTGGAAGAGCATCGGCCCGTCAGAGCAATTCCCTGAAGCCCACGCCAGCGATAGCTCACCGCTCTATCGTACTCTTCAGGAAAAAGCCACGGCTCCTCCGAACATAATTTAGGACATGGCCAGAGATCCGATCTTGTTTAGTTATGCGTCGGGACTGACGCAACTTAGGGGAGCAATCTTTAGTGCTCGGTACGAAGGCTCATGCTTATTTTTTCTCTTTTTCTGCTATCGGACAGCCTTCTCGAAAAGCCAGGACTCTACGTAGAGATATCAGGGAGGTAATCTTCGCAGTAAAAGCTTCTGTAATGGAACGGAAGTAAAAACTCACAAAGGCAAGGGACAACGGGCCAAAGTGCTCGAGACAGACGCGCACGTGGATCAAAATACACCCCCTAGCTGGGAGATTAGCACACCGATATAAATACCTTGGAATCCTTGTAAACTTTAATTTTGACCTTTACGTTCTATTTAATTGTTCATAATCTGAAGTTCTTGGAGTAAGCTCATTTTTATTTAAAAAAGCATGATTTAATGCATTCGTACCTTAGTGGAACATTGCTTGTTACAGTGACATCGGAGCTCTTGTGATGGAAGTAATTTATCATGAAGTATATTCGGAATATATCTAAACGGGTCAGTTGTTTGCTTTAGTTTATTAAGTATATTTAGTATAAAGTATATTCTGCCGTGAAAAACCTCTTAGGAATACATAGCTTTATGATATGTCTCAGTGTAAGGATAAACAGTACTCTCTAACACCCCTTTCGAGTCGCTATATCAAGCTGCTTTCCCACTTGACTCACACACACACACGGCCCAAGTGATAATGAAACAACACTAAAGCAGTCGCGGCATTCCAGTAGAAAGGCGGCTACTTTTGGCCAGCGCTTAACTACAGGCTAAATATCATCTAGGATCTCATACGACTTTTGTCCCGTGTAATTTATGGCCTTTATTAGCGCTGTGGTGGCACGGAGCGAGCTCGTGCAGTTGAGTCCGATGTGGAGCGCATTAGAATTGCGTGACCCGAAGCACCGGCCGCCGCACGACAGCGCCGCCATTAAAAGGGCACGCAATCTTCGGTGCTACTGAAGCACAGAAACACTGGGGCGCGGGATGGCTATTTATGCCCGATCTCACTTTAGTCATGGCCAATTATTCCTTTATAGACTTAAATAGAAATTCTCTCCGGGTTATTTAAGGGTTATTAAGATGGATGTGATGCTGAGCTAGCATATAATTACGAATGATGAAGGTTCGCCGCACAAGTGATTCTTATATCGTTTTTCTTGAAATTTTAGAATGTAAGGTTCAACAGCCTTATATGCCGTTATATGGCATTCAAATTGAATATAATTGTTCCTGTGCTCATAAGTCAGACTTTAAGTTCACCAGCAACGAAACTTACAGGTCATGATTAGTTTGTCTGCATTGCATGAATGGTTACTGCGAAGAATATTGTTACCCACTCAATACCGTATCAATAACGGATCATAAAAATTCATTGTCTTTCGTATGACTTCTACTTCCAAGTCTAACAAATGCCCTAATTCTCTGCAATTCTTCCATGAAACATCAGACCACCAATTGTAGGAGTGGGAATAAAAGGATTGCATATTGTAGAATTTGCAAGCACACGACGACTGAATCTCTCTTTTAGAAAATTTAAGAGACTCTCGTGAGTGAAAAACACCTGAGCTACGTTAAAAAAATTGCTTTTAAGACAAATGCTCGTGCACAAAATTTCTTCGAACAAACTCCTATTCCTTAAACCAGAAAAAAATAATTAATCACCATTTAATTCCTTTCTGTTTAAAATGAATTATCAAATATCCCTCCAAACTTCATTACACACGTCTTTTAATGAGAAGTGTTCGCAGTTATACGCTACGTATCTCACTTAGCCATATTTTGTATTTCATCTGGTACTTGTTACGGGGACCTGATATATGCAGACCTCAAGCTCCAGAGTCATGGAGCTATAAAACAGCCTCGAACCGGCAGTATCCTTTCCATGAATCAATGATTATGTTTGTCAGGGCGGGGATAAAATATCTTTGTGTAGATTAATTCGTTTCATTCTCTGAATGAAAGGCAGGTGCAGCCGGTGCAGGTTTGAGATTGCAGTTCTACTCGTCGTTTTCTTTTAACTCACAGTCACCAGAGGTGTTTCGGTTGTATTTCAATATGGTCTCCGCTCACTTTGTATACAGCTTAAGCTGCTTGAAATTTTGAGTTCGATCAATATAATTTGATGTAATTGACGAGCATCGTTCTATAGCACGGATCAAGGCGATTACTCTGAAGTTCACTGTGAAATTTGCTGTGTATTCAACAAATCCAATTACAGTTATTTCTATCTTCTTTATGACCCTTCGTTCCGTGGGCTTGACCAGCATCCAAAGTACTTATCTCTTAATGTAACAACTCAGGCTAAAGTGGATTTTGGCCCTATTTTTACCCTCCGTGACGTTGGCTTATGTGATGCATGAACCTTAGTCGCTCTAAAACGATAAATTAGCTGAAGCTTCTTCCTCGACACCAAACCTTGACGCTCGTACATGCCTGCCGACTTCAGCCGGAAGATTTACACCGGCGTAAGATCAATCAGAAAGAAGATTTCGTATCCTATTTGCATTATGTTTTGAGCAAAAGCCTTCAATCAAAAGATATTTTATAGCGCGGTCCAGCTTCTAACACGTTGATTTATTTCAATGCTCTTAAGAAATCCTATATTTTTCGAGGTAAATCTGATCGATAAATCGGCCTTAAGGATTGTTGATTTACAGGGACAGGTGCTTTGAATTTAGATAAGACGACAAGCTGGTGCTACAGTTGCCCGTGCCAGCATGATGGGTATGATCGTTCTCCTCCGCGATTCATTTGTGGATGTCCATTTATTGTGCTTTAAATTTCATTTTCTCAGTTTGCATGAACACTTAAAAATTAGCGATGAAATTTAGCCCATAGTTTTACTTCTCCTTTTTTTCTCTTTCAAGCTTCAAATTTGTCAGAATGTCATCGCTTCTACGCTGAGTCAGTCTGCACAAAATTTCTTTGTTTTAGGTTCATATATACTGCTAGTTTTCAGTTCTAACTAATGACGCTCTGGAGGAAGGTATTGCGTTTCTACAAGAATGAATGCACTCATTTTCAGTAATGATGCACTTGGAAATCCAATAAGTTTCGCCTGATATCAGCTTGGCTGCTGAAAAAATCGAAACAGAAGAAGAAAATTTCGGCATTTCGCTTACATTGATTCACAGCGCTGCAATGCTAGCGCCCTAACGGATATGGGCAGCAATATGAAGAAAGTGGTGACATATCAACAGTTGTTTCACGTCGTTTGTCAAATTAAAATTTCTTATAATTCCCTGCTTTTTTTGCGCATGTCAGCACTGCAGATGCCTACATACTTGCAATATTTCAGCAGGATTTTTCACACTAAAACTTAAACCCTACTAAGTACTTGTAAATAAAGTTCAGCATTCTTTCACGGAGCTCCCTAATCGTGCCGTTCCACTCAGCTCACTGCTACAAAAGAAATGAGGAGTGAACGACAAAATAATAACAATATTTTGAATAACGATGTGTGCAGCATTTTTCTGCAAATTTTATGTAATGGATACTTGAGGAATTGTGTCGTGCACCTTTGCATCAGTCGTGGATAATTCGATATTACATGAAGGCACCCTTGCTGGAACGTAAACTTCACTTATTAATTTACAAACTTTCGACTGGCCCAGGAATTTCGATCAGGCACCTGTGACAATCTCACACTCTTTTCTTACAAGCCAAAATAAGCAAATATTTTAGCATGTGCGAGATTAAGCCCTAAAAATAATTCATCACGATGCAATGATTCTTACTATTGACATTTCTAAGGCTTCATTCACGTGGTAAATAAAATTCTAGTATGACTATGCAGGTCAACACGGGGTCTCGATGCCAATACTGTATCATCATTACTGTAAATACGTCTCGAGCATCAAATATTACAACATACGAGTAAGAATGATGATATTGACAGAGAATATACATATTCTGCCTACCATGCACTTATCGATTTTATTCTGTGCCCTAACCCCTAATTTAATGCGAATTCAAATCTCCAAGCAACGTAACCAACCTTTATGAAGGTCAAATTTCAAAACCCGAATCAGTGAGACACTGGTCGATAAACTATGAGGCGAGCATACTTGATTAGCAAGTCCGTTATATATACTATTTTGATTCACGCAGTATGCAGCCGTTAAAGAATCCCCCCTTCGCTAAATTCTTTTAAGCTTACCACTTAAAATGTATATATGCTTTCGTCTTGACAGCATTGTTCCCGCGCAAGCTAAGTAACACAAGGAATGAGGGCGTAATTGAACAATATATATTACCGCAGGCTTAATTGCGCTGTTGAACAAAAGATATGCATGCTAATTTTGGCCCGGCATCCATGAGCACAAAACTGCGATGCTCAGGGCCTCCTGCAGGGCTGCATTCGATTTAAATAATGACAAGATTTTGTGGTTATGAAAAAAACAAAGATGCAGTTTAAAATAGAAAAATGTCATTGAAGTAGAGCACTGAACTGTGCCTGTGAAAATAGCATTAGAATCGTAGTTTTCCCATTTATGACAGTAAAATCTGGGTCTATTTCTTCAAAAGTCATCATGTAAAAATTTAATGTCTCTTCTATTGAATTGCTGCGCCACGTGCTCTGAAAGTCACGTGTTCAGCTGACGTAGACTGCTGAGCAGTGAAGAGTTGTTCCAATAATAGTTATAATAATTGATCTACATCAATTTTCATAGAACCCTTACTCGCCTTACGTTCCATATATGAGACATGCAATAACTGAGCTCTTATATTTTGTTTGTTCTCGAATTTGTGTCCTAATGTGTGCTTGAAGCTGACTGCCTATATACAGTGGAAATTCCGTCCCTCTCCTGTTGCTTGGGACAACTTGCCAGCGCTTGTTTGTAACGGTGGTTTTAATAACGGTGAAATGAGTCGAAATTCCCTGAAGGTCATGATTTGATTGTGCCTTAAGTGCGTTCGGTCGTGAACATTTCATAAATGAGAAGATTGTGAAATAACTTCACTGGGTATGGATATCTTCTCTACAATGTGAAACATGTTCATCGTAAATGTACGCTTCGTCATTCAGGGCATGGATCTGGACTCCTTCAACGTACTACAGATACGCACAAAATTCAAAATTCTGAAAACAGAGCTGATGATAACCCTAAACTTCTTTGAAAAAGTATGGCCGAAAAATTTGCTCCCAGCGCCATGAATCATTCGCTCACAATCCGGTCAATGAATCTCATTAAAACCACGTCTCACGAATTAATATTTGATGAGTTTCCCATTACATACTTGCAAATGCAAACTATCTTCAGCCTCAGCTCTTGTCTCCCATAAATTTTCTGCTCCTTCACCTCTAGACAGGATTGCATGACCGAACCTTCGGTAATCCTAAAATTTCCACACCGTCACTATATGCGGCTGGTCCCACGTCACGGAGGGACACAACAAAGGAAGACTGTTTCTTCGAGTCTCCAAGAGGATATACTGTTAACATACTCTACAAGTACAAAAATTATGCCCTTTCCGCACTTTTAAATAGGACGTTCATATATTGATATTATCATTGAGTTCATAATTTTTAAAATTGTTGAAGAATGTTGCACGAGTTAAAGCGTTTATCTTTTTTATATAATTATAGTTAGTCTTTCAATAACGTGTTCATTGGTTACAATATGAACAGTTTACACATATATAGAGATTTCCTCGATTATATGCAGAGCGAAGAATTTAATACTAGGTATTTGTGGTCAAAATATGAACTCCACATCTGTTCTTCTGACTTCTACGTTGTATAAATAATGCTTCGAGTTTAATGTTTTCACTTATGAAGTACCCCCTAATTCTAACGACGGAAATCATATGTCAAGAGTAAGATCAATTCCATATGAGATGAATTATTAACGCATTTGATGGGCTATTGTATCATAACATTGCTGTGACGTGACGTACAACTTTATAGCTAATGATGAATGCAGCGTGTAACCGGTACAGGCTGCTCTGCATTGACCGCAATAATTGCTGATATTTTACACCAAAATTAGCAGAAGAGACGTACAAGATTACTTCATCTATCTGCTTACTTGAAAAATTGATATTCTTGTTGGGCTGCTTGCTTGATTATATACTCGACACCGCGTTCACACTCTGCTTTCAGTAAATACATAAAGTATGATTTAAACAATGTTTTTAGTATTTTTGGCATTAAAAATATTCCAGCCTTGAACAGTACCTTTTGTCAAAAATTCACGTTCTTTTCGGTCTTACAAATCATTTTATTTTCACACTCTGTACTGTAGACACTGTCAGTCAGAGGAAACTATTTTATGAAGAATGTTTATCTGTTTCTTTACATTAATTTTTATTGATGTGTGTTTAACTTTAACTGAATTCTTTTATCCTCACGAAAACCACAACTATTGACCAATTTTTAGGTTGTTTGCTGAATTACCTTTTCAGCCTGGGAATTTAGTTATACAAACAATCCGACTCAACGGGTCAATGATGATAGTTCCTTATAAACTGAGACTGCTTATTCCTACCTCCTTTGAGACTCTGCTAATGGTTATGCTAAATCAATACACCATAAACCATTTTTAATACTGATACGTAAACTGTACAAGCGAACGAAAGCTGAGAGACTGCTGGTAGTTTCGAAGAAACCTCGTAACGGACTCTGATTAAGGACGAAACACAACTTAGCCCCTTTCTACCGGCAGTAACATCTGGGTCAAGTCAGTCAGTGTTTCTATTTCAGGATTTAGATCATTTCACGATAATTTGACCATCAACGAATATCGTTGAAAAAATAGCGATATTCAAAGTAAAACGTAGCATTCAAAAACGTTTTTCCGTATAATACTGTTTATTTACAATTTGTCAAATATTTTCACCAAGTTAAAGCCACATGGTTCATGCTTCCCATTTACGATTTTCTCCTCTTAAGTTCCCCGACGCTCTTTATTATAATTTTATTCATTCACTGGCTAGTCTGGCATGAAATTTGATTCATAAAATATAATTTGAGAACATTGTTTGTCGAGCCGAAAGAGTATTTTCTCACCAACAAACTTTTTTAGAGAGCTTCAAATTAGAGAATTAGAATTGAACAAGCATCTGCATAAGCAGATAAGCAGAAAATGACCCATGGTCGAGAAATCCCAAGCGTATTGCATGGTGACGTGATTTGTCCCTTGGAATTATTTTCTTCACAGTTTTAATGATTCTGCTTACAGATGGCTAATTTTATTTGTACAGCATGTTCTTTACTGCTTATAGTCGTCATACGTGATTTTAAACAATAATGTCTTACCATACCCAACCCCCAAATTTCCTAAATCATGAATATTGAATACACTATTAACTTTAGCTTCGAATCACGAGTGTGAAATATTGACAAAAGCATTAGTTTCATCGTTCATAAATTCAGGGAAGCAAAAAAATCTTATTTGAAAATTGTCTATGTATGCTCCCCAGTTTTGATCGTTTATCACAGCGTAGAGATAAATAATATTTTTTATACCTTGAATTAACCTACCAATTTCACTTCAAGCAAAAATATTCGAAAGATTCCTTTTTAAACTTGCAACTGTCATGTGAGAAAGTTAGGACGATTTCTTTTGAAATATGTCTTTCTTGCTGCAATACATAAGGCTGAATCGTTGCTAAATAGACCAGCGAGGAAATCTCAACTCGGAATGACCTCAAAAAACGGCACTGACTCGCCAGGTACGCAAGGCTGACAAATCACAA
Source organism: Morinoia aosen (assembly GCA_030386875.1). NCBI lineage: Eukaryota > Metazoa > Arthropoda > Malacostraca > Amphipoda > Talitridae > Morinoia > Morinoia aosen. Next base: position 60,811,113 of record CM059562.1, read on the forward strand.
AAGATGGAAGTGGCTTTGCGTGATCAGAGATTCATGCATTCCGAGCTGCACATGAGCCATGCGTGATTGTGAATGCGTATTCCCTTTCTAACTCTCTTTAATCAACGTTCCCGCTGCATGGAAACCAATTTATTTTTCAACTCTGTGAAGTGCTCAGCGAGTAGCGAGTTGATAAAATTTCTGCAACTCACGTTTTGACGAACAATCTCACCCACACACTCGGGGTGCACCAGCCTCGTGAAGAGCAGTCACTGAGCACGTGTGGTGCACAGCACGCAAAAACTTGCTTAGCAGCAGCGGGGCACTGCTGCTTGCGCGGTCTAGCGCTGCCGGCTTGTGGGTAAACAGAGAAAGCGATGCCAGATCATGAGGAAAAAATACTCATCAAGGAACCGAAAGCTCTCTGCTTTTCGCTATGAAGTGATTTCCTACTAGATATCATTGCTGCTTCTACTTACAGGGTAATTAGTCTGTGCAAGCGCGATGAAAGTTTTCAATGCACTTATGTGTAAACCGTGTCGGTTGTGAAGCTATTGCACATTAAAGTTCCGATGTTACGTTCTTACTTCATTGATCGCTCTGATTTTGCAATCCGTTCGGTATATCGACAGCAATAATATCGGTAAGAATAATTTACATGCAAAATAACGTTCAAGTTCGTATTCAAACGGCAAAACTAAATATAAGTAAAACACTGACAACCTAGCTTTCAATCCCATGCTACAAAATTCCATGGCGACAGAATAAACTTGTAAAAATGTAAAGTATATGCATTGCAATGATTTCGAACGTAGACCGCTGTACACGAGTTACTTTCACCGTCACAAGTTTTATTCGTTTGAACATTCCTATCGTTGAAAACAGAGCTGCTGTCAGCGGTATAAAATACCATGAGCTTGGTGTTGGCCATCATATCTTTTTTAAACAAGGCACCCCTTACTTGAAGCTCCAGTCATTTACCCTGCGGATCTAAATTACACTCTCCATTCAATCTGTCCAATTTGAATTCTTCGAAGGCGAGAAGCACAGCCTGGAAGTCGTGACTGGTGAAGCTCTCCGCGACCTGGGAGCAGGCAGGATACAAAGCAAATGAACGGAGGGACTCGCCAAGGCAATTCTGATTACTACCGAGTCGGATGCAAGTGTCTTTCTCCACTTGGCTCTTCTCAGAACTCCCATGGGCAGTTGTGGGTCATCGGTGGGCGGAATGGTCAAAGTAGACCAGGAAGTCTTCGGACTCCTTTTGCGTCTCACTTGTTGTCTTGAGATTCGATTTATTTTTATGCCCTTATCAAGTTAGAACAAAGTTTATAGCACAGTAACTTGATCCGTGGAGTTTCTTCCGTTGATTTACAGTTCAAGGAGAATAGAGCTTTGATTGCTTTACGACTAGGAACTGAAGCGCCGCGTGCTTGGATAGGAGTAAGAACCTTCAATCCAAAAAACAATTTCCGGAAGCTCATTCATTTTCCGATCAGGTGATTTACTCGACATAAATTTGAAAATTCTGGCTGATTGTTACTAATTTTCGCCGGCAAGTGTTCATATTTCTTAATGAACCCATAAAGATTGAACCAGACCTTTGAAACTGCCGTAAATCAAGCTGGAGGTCGGCATAACATCGTCAGTAAAGTATAGCATGAACAGTTGGCATAAAAGGAGCTTCAGAACAAACTCAGAAGCCTTGTTTATCTAACTCACACAGCTCCAGCATTGATAGTTCTCTCCTTCTGTGCAGTGATGCTCTGAGACCTATGAGGAGCACACACGTGCGTTGCGTTCACTGTGCGATCAAATTTCGGAAGGTGGTCGTAACGTGGGAGCAGAAGCTGAATTTTTTTGTCCCAATACAGCAGCCATGGCTCTTCTATAACTTATCCCTAAGCATGCAACGTTGAAGTGTAAACCGCAGTATCTGTACACTATATGTAATGTACAGTAAATCGACATTAAAATAATACACATCTTCATCACTCTTATTTTCTACATAAAATGAAATTTGAAATCAAAATGCCAGTAGGAGAGTATGCAAATTGTTGACAAAGGTTATCTGAGTCATTTGTACTTATTAGCACCAAATCAGCAGGTAAAATCAAGTTGGCGCAAAAACGCCTTCGCAGTGTCACCGCTTCTTGCGAGAGCAAATTGTTGTATCACACTTAAGTCTGAACGACGTGTAAACTCGAATATAATTTGAGGCAAAATTCATTATGTTTGACTTCATTATAAAACTTTAGTTTAGGAGTACATGAAAATACATCGAATGAGACGGGAAAAAATTGCTGAAATTTTTTTTCGGCGATATTTAAAACCTCCTTAAATGCGTTTTTCTAATTGTGGTAAACTTGTGTTTTTCCCCGTTTAACACTATTATAAAACCGCATTTAAGGAGGTTTTATATATCGCCGAATAAAAATATCAGGAATTTTTTCACGTCTCATCACTGAACCCAGGGTTTGCAATTGAATCGCAGAAATAACATTACCTGCATAGCCCTCTGAAGAGCTCCAAGGCAGTTTAGCCCCTTGCAAAGGCTACTGGAACCTGTTCCGCGCAGGGCGCTGTATTTGCCTCGTTAAGTGGCTCTCAATACCATCGCCTAACAAAAGCAGGCAGATTACATCAACGCCGGCTGCTATTAAGACAACAGCGGCGCAAACAGTCTTCAGAACAGAAAGAAGGTGTGCAGAAGTGATCTGCTTTGCGCTTGTGGAGACAGTACACACTGCAGCGAGGTGTTCCAATCAAGCTCCCGAGAGGCCTCTGAAAAAACATCGTGCTTCAAACTTTGAAGTCTTAACGAGCAAGGAAAATCGCAAGACAGAAATTTGCGCTTTTGACAGTGTTTTCTTGTACTCTCAACTAAGAATTGTTGTCTGAAAAAATCGATATTGGAATTGATTTTAAGGAAATCGATTATTTGCGTTGGTATAATTCAAAATGCAACAGATAATTCTCAAATTCTTTCTCCCCACCGATTTGTAAATTCAGCGAATTTTATTGTCATTTATTGAACGAAAAATTAAAAATGACAAATTAGCTATTTTACACGTTTCGCACACGAGTGAAACCAAGCATAATCAATTGACTGGAAAGAAAACATGTAAAAGGGTTGCAAGCAGCGATCTGAGAATTGCTGGCGTGTCACTTTTGAGCGACTGACATGGAAAGTAATTCGAAGACTTAACTGTAACCCATTCACAATACTAAGCTAGGTTAGACGGTTAAAACATCAGAATAGCTGGCTTAAAAACCAAATCCCAATGAGGTCATGCTGTAACCCGGAGTAAGTTCATTTGTATTCAGAATTTGACATTGTTTTTCTTTTGATTCATTGAATTTATGAGAACAAATATTTGAATCTGCATGAATATTTTACAGAAATCTTATTGTCATTCTCTACTTCCAAAATGTTCTTTCATTAAAGGCACCTTAGCACAGAGAAATCTTTAGTCGTCAGGGGATGTATAAAACCGGTGTTTGAATAGAAACAAAATCTTATTAAAAACACTCATTTTTTCTACTAATTAAGTTTCAAAGTTTTTGTATGTGCATGCCGCGCCTAACTTGAAATCTGGGCTAAATTAAAGCACCTGTTGAATTGCTTTACTTTTTTAAAAATATTACCGACAACTTTACGGGAAAATATTTACAAGCACACATTTCAAAAAACTATCTACAAAAATACTAAAATAATGCACTTACATAGTGTTATCATTTCAGCTCATCTTGATTGCCATCAAAATTGAGGTCACGTCATATCTATTTCTTATGATTAGTCGATTGAAAAATGTTCATTCTAGTAGTTGATTTAATTTTATTCCTAAGCAAGACTCAAGTGCATGCGCGTGACGCACTCGAACTGAGCGCTCGTACCGCTATTTCAGTATAGAAACGAGTAAGTTTCGTAAACTCAGGTACTTTGACGCTATGTAGAATTGTCTTGGAGAAGTTTTTTCGAGAAATGCCCTAAGCGATGTAGCATAAATGGAGCTTATTAACGGTTTTTGAAATTATTTTAGTATATTTTGTTTTCTATTAATTTTCACTTGAATAAAATAAGTAAGTGATGGTCTTGAAAAGTCAACTCAGCACATAAAACATAGAACAATACGTTTATTGATTACTACTTGACTAACGGTCAAGAGTATAGACTCGAGTTCGTACAGCACGATCTTGAATGCTGAGCCGCCATGCTGCTGATTATCTACAGTCAGCAACCAAGCCGCTCGATCTCGCACACTAAGTAAAGGCAGCTTTGACATAGTGGGATTTTAGAGAGTGCAAGAAAAAACAAGAAAATTCAAGCATATTGCCACATTTGTGTCCAAAAATGTGGATGCACAGCTCAATTTACATTGAAGCTTCGGGAATCAAACTCCAGGGTATGAATATTTCTACCTTGGCATCAATCACGCCAGTAAAAGCCGTTCGAAAAATCACTGTTACTTCTTCACAAATACTTTCTATGAAATTTGGACACGCCTCACCGATTATTTAAGAGTGACTATGGGAAGGCTGAATTTTGCTTTTGATCGATTTTTGAGAGTCAAGTTCACACTCACCGAGATGTAGAAGCATAGAAACTACAATTGCATGTTTTTTTCATTTCTTAAGTTAGTATGCCTTCTTTCAGGAGATTTCTCTACAGAATTACTCATCGTAATTTATTTGAAAGGGTTTCATTTTCCTATAAATGAAACATTTTCAATTATTCTCTGTATCGTGTAAGGTATTAAATCCTATAAGTCATACCAGGGATGAACTTAGCCCCAGTACTTTCGGATTCGAAGTCTACCAATCCGTCCATTCACTCGGCCACTCTCAACTAGATCATCGACCGCTTTCAAGTCTGAAACTCTGTACCAAGTACTGATGTTTTCTATCAGCTGTCAATGTTATATGTATAGTTCAATTAACTCATGGAACTCGATTGCTCGAGAGAATGAAGTATACTAGCTATTGGACAGAAGATTATTGCTGCTATTACGAACTTTACATTAAATACACAAGAATGAATCGATTTATTTGACCTCACTAAAAGACTTTCTGCAAGCACAGCTGCAATGTGACTTCAGCCTTAATTTGTTACATTTCTCTCTAAGTAACTTTTCGTTAGTTAAGACTAAAGTCTTAAAGACACTGTAAAACCTTCCTCAAAGTCAATTTGCAGTGCACTCCTAACTTTTAATTTGTCAGGAATGGTCCATTGCAATTTAATTTCCATTTGAGAGGCAAGGTTTTTATTGATCGCTTTATTTTTTCTGGTCACTCAAGCTTTTACGCGAATTTTTTTTTGGCAAACTAGGGCATGGATCCACCTCTAGCTGAGGTCAAACATTCTACCCACTCGCTGTAAATTTCACTGCTTTATAAGGTAAGATTTTGATGTGTTTTACTCTCCAACAAATCCAGAAAGATCCTACATGATATCAAAATTAACATCAGAAATCAATGATCATGACTCATGTAAATTAAAAATGGCAAAAAGTTTTCATGGGTAAGTAAAGCAGCTCTTTTACCCAAGAAATTGTGAATTTCGACTAAGTTTCCCGCGCTTGTTAATGATGTAATGGAGAGGCTATAGGTCCACAAACCACATTTGAAGAGTTTTAGGAAAATGCTATCGTGCAGACGGCTTCGTTCAAGGCTTGCCAAAACGTGGGTATTCGTTTTTTTACCCTGGTGAGATGAGGCTCGAGAATGCAACACTCCTTGAAATTTATTGCTCAACACAAGACATTATTCCATTGAAGTTAATGTGTACATAAGTGTTGTTTGTGATTCCATGTTGTCTAATAAAATAGTTTTTTCTACACGATGAAGAATCACCTGTAAGTGTGAATCAACCTGCATATACCAACCAAGCAATGGCTTGTTATGTTCGCTAACAAAGCGGTTGTAGCACTGAGTGATATTTTTATCCTCTACCGTAATATGCTTCTACGCAACTAAAACAGCGGATATTACGGCCACTTACCATTGAGACTACATCTGACTGCCTCACACAAGCTGTACGAGAGCGCAGGCCAACTATAGTATGCCATTTGAGAGAAACTTCCCAAAAAGTTCATCCGCCGGTGAATTTTCAAAATCTACGAACTTAATAAATATTTCTTTTCAGAAGCTCGAAATAGCCGCAGAAAAATGCTTTGAATGTATCGGTGCAGCAGTAGTAATTTCAAACCCGGCGATGATCAGGACTTGATCAAAATTACCCAAATGAACCAAAATATGAACTAGGAATTAGTCTCACCGTAACTATTTTCAATGGATACCTTAATTTCTTTCATCATAAAAAGTTCAGAGGTAAGTTCTGTGTATACTCAAAAATTCCGTTCATTGATGCATTTATCAGCCATTATACAAAATTTAGATAATGCTGCCTCAGTGACGCTTCTTTCTGTGCTGGGACCAGTGAACTTCAACAAACATGAATTACTCTGCGGAGAGCAGGTCGGCTCTAATTGGTATAATCTCAGCTGCCCAACGCGCAATAAAGTGAGAGAGAATGTTCTCCTGAATACGAGCACTCAATCTAACCCGAGAATATGTTCTCAAACGAACCTTCCGATTCGGGGACTAACTTCTAAATTGCATTTATACCACAATTTAAGTCCTACTTTCATTGATGCTGGCGACCATTTCTCTTCTAATTTTCGGCCAACAGTTTCCTTGAATCCTGTTTTGCACATTTTTAATTCGACACACTCTGTAGAAAGTTGCACTCTTTTGTGTCTAAAGCTTGCTTCATTCAATGGGGTTTGAACTGCACATTCTTAGTTTGCGAGTTTTAGATGCCGAAAATAATGTTTCTGTACCTAGAAACTCGGATACATTCGTACATTTATAAACATGGGATTTGTTTTATGAATTTTTGTCCCTATATAAGACGCTATATGGGATTCAAAAACAATAATCTTTTAATATATTTACTCGCATGGGGTTGACACTTGGGGAAAAATGCTGAAGAGTAATTAGGTTTGGTGTGAAAACATATTCACAACATATTTTTAACATCCAGGTTGAATCGGCAGGAATTGCAGGTCCTTTGCCTGTGGAGTCGCTTCAATATTCATGACCTCCGGGACTCTTCAATTGAATGCATTGGGTCCATGACTCAGACAGCTGATTTTCTGGATCCAAATAAAGACGAGGATTGGGAAGTGATAGCACGGTCGCTGATCGCTAAAAACTAGGGCGTAACCTAACTCCAAGCCTCTATCGAAAATTTATCGATAATTAAAAGTTGTAATGAATATGCTTAGTACATCATCTATATGCTAAGAGAATAATTATGCAGGGCTGAGAACCAGAAGAGCATAATGGATTCATATCGACATGGTTTCATCGTCGGATGAAGACTATAGTACAAGGGCCGAATGCATGCGTGTGACTCAGGAGGATTTAGCAAGAGTTCTTTAGGGGTATTTAGCTCCGTGTTTTGTGCTCAGCAAGAAATAGAACGTCCATTCAATGTTGTCGTAAAGCATCTTCCATACGCGAGACATGCAGACATTGGGAGATTTTTCAAGTAAAGCTTTCTGTCATGTAGATTTTCTTAAAATAAGTTCAGTAAAATCGGTGCCGAAATTTTAAAAGTGTACAAAAAATGACTGTCATTGAAAAAATAAAAGTATCTTTTTCATGCCAATTTACCTGAACACATATTTCAAAATTATCTGGATAATTCGGTAGTTTAGGGTTTTTTTGCGAGGGTATTTATGGACTGCATGTGTTTGCAAGGTGTTCTTTTAAGATGTCACCGATACGCAAATGTTAAACTTCACGTGACATGCATTATTTTTGAACTGCGTGGCCTGACACTATAAATCGATTGAAATGACACATTTTGAATCAACATTGAGCATTAAGTTTGAAACACACTGTTATTCACTGGTTTTGCTTAAAACAATATAAAAATACTCCACGTGTAAATAAAAAATTTGAGTAGATGATGATTATAAAATATTTTTCTGGCAAGAAAGTACTATCGCTAATAAATTACTGATAGAAAAACATTTTTTGGGAACGCTCTCTTATGATCTTATCCAATAATTTGCACTTTTATCTATGTGCCAAAATTTTTCTTTCTGAGTGCTTATACTTCTGAAGTTACTCTGTCCGAAAAAAGTAAAGAGACACAAACTTATTGCACGAACCGACACTGCAATCAGAGCGTAAGCGGCTCGTTCTTTTGGATCGGGGCTCCCCTTCTGTATCCTGGACCGCCAGACGAGTAAATTCTGCTCAACTTTGACAGTTGTTTCTTGGCCAAAATCTACGCCACCGCCTGGGTAGACAATAATTGAGTTAGTGAGATATGAGCATAAAGTTATCTCTAGCGGGAGTAAAGCAGCTTGCTATTTCGGGCGACACTTTTTTATTAGGTCTGGCTGAATTCTCTTAGGCTAGGAGCCTTTGAGTTGTAAAGTTCCTCATTCTCGGGATGTAACGTAAAGCAAAAGTTGTAAAGCTGCCTTCGCTTGAAATATAAAGAAAAGCAAAAATAGTAAAGTTACTAACGCTTAGAATTTTAGCTTCAGGGAAAATTCTAAAGTGAAACAAAATGTATACATAACCTATATATGATAATGTTAATATCTAACATTACATTAATTATTTATTGCTAATTCTTGCAGCCCTTTCGATGTTCTAAATTGGACGCCTCTGCAAAGTTGAGTTAAGATAGATACTCATAAAATCGAAGAGGAGAACTAACTTTATATTTAACACCTCACTCCTAAAGCACCCATAAATACTGTAACGCTCAAATAAAGAGGCACAGAGTGAAGAATTAGGATTTTTTATCATAGTTAGTTATTTAATTTTTTCAACGTTCTATCGAGAAATACTGTACGAATATTTCATTGCATCTGATAAAAAACAGAAAATGTGCTTTTCGCTAAGGTCTTGCACGCGAAACATATCTCGTGAATAGAGGTCGTCTTAACATCGACTGCAAATGTCTTCATCACCTCCGCCTAGCTGAGCGCTTGAAGTATTGAGGTCGAAATCGAGAAGTAGGGGATAAATTTCATTTTTATTTTACATGACTTAATATTTTGAGTTTCTTCAAGATGTTTGATCATTTATTCCAGAATATCAAACATATTGGTAGTAAAAGCCTTGACAATGTGCTCATGAATATATATATATATATGTATGTATATATATATACATATATATATATTATCCAATGAAATTCAAATTAGCAAAGCATACACTGTCTTGAAGAGATGTAAATGGAATGGGCAGTCTAACCCGACACGTTGAAGGAACACACTTTAGCGTCTCATATAACGTCTCATAACAATAGATTCTAGCAGTTGTTTTCTCCAATCAAAACAGTTATTACCTGCTTCAATTAAAACAGTTGTTGTTTTCTCAAGTTTCAGCAGTTATTGTTATCTCCATTTCGAGGAGTTATTGTGGTCTCCTAATAAAACAGTTATATTACCTCCAATTCCAGCAGTTTATGTTGACTCAAGTTACAGTAGCTATTGCTGTCTCCAACTACAGCAGTTATAGTTGTTTCCAATTCCAGTAGTTTGTGTTATCTCCAATTCCAGTAGTTAATGTTGTTTCTAATTCCAGCAGTCATTGTTGTTTGCAATTAACGCATTCCCCAGTTAACAGTCAACGGTAGTTTCCAGCAACCGAGTCTAGCAGCCTCGTAGAGTGGGTTAATGTTAAGGGGTTGAATTATATTCCTGAGAAGCTCAAATTTAGTTATAAAAACACCGCGTAGCGAAGAAAAGTCGACTTAGAAATACTTATGCTGCCATTTGTACCGCTACGACGACGTTAGTTATTCAAAAATAAGGCTAATATTTTTTCACACTAGATCCTGCGAGGAACTTTAATTCCCTGGCGAGCGCACTTGCGCAGAAGCGATCGCATCTCACATTGAGTTTTGATGCTCTTTTTATCCTGACGCTAATTGCTTCAGCGCTTCTTCTTGCTCCTCGAGCTTGGGAGCGGACGCATGCTCTCATGCCTTGCGATGGATTTTTAGTCAGGCGTGTAATATTAGACACATCATTCGAAGAACACTACTTTGCTTGGATGATTGAGGTGATAGCTACGTGTTTCATCCAAAATACAAGTACGTTGTTGGTCTACTTTTTATATAAATTAGAGGTGTCATTTGAAAAATAACTCTTGATAGATACACAAGGTGATGTAAAAAATTTTTAAAATGATTTTTGATAGTTATGTTAACATAACTACGACTTAACTTCGAATCTTCATGACTTCAAACCTTTATTTAAACATTATATCTCATCCTTTATGTGTTTGTTTGGTCATGAATTGGGCCTTGATACATGAGTCGTACATTTAGTGCGTGATTAAAATTTTCTGGCAAACTATTTTATTCGAAGCGTGAACAAATACGTAAAGCTTAAAATGATTGATGTACAGCCGTCTTTTGTAATACCGCTGTTCGACTCCATTGGGTTCACCGCGTCGTAGTTTTTAATATCCCAATGCTCGTTTGTGCTACAAATTTCCTACTATCTTGCGGGATGCTCTACTTTGGAAACGTTGAATTTTCCAATCCTCTTTTTATTCTAGTACAGATAGAATCGTTTCCTTGCTTAAAGTAATAGCCCCAAAAATCAAGAAAAATTGAATTGAAATATTGTACAAAAAAGCGAGAGTGTAAAGCTTGCATTAATAAAAGAGCAAGATATAAAAACCGTAACAGTGCTGGCATGTGCAATGTCATTGATGAAATGGACCACAACAGTTGCAGCGAGATGCTTTGTGCTAGTGAATATCTCAGTGTAGTTCTAGCGAAATATTTCCGCTAAGATTCTACCATCCAGCTACAACAATATTTGGTTTATTGCAGGTATCCAAAACCTGACGCTCATTTTTTTTTTGACAAGCCTCCTCATAGAACGTTATAACTTACCAAAGAAACCCCACGATCTCCCACCCGGAACATAATAATTACAGTGTAAGAAAATGCAGCTAAACGGTAGCGCATGAACGCTCTATGACCACCCGATATGTTTGGGGCATTATAGCTCACGGAAATGCAATAAATGGGCAGCTCCGTAGATCGGCATCCGAGCAGGGCTGTAACCTCAGCGATTCTCCTCTGAAGCTTCGCCTTTCGCGTGCTTGGGGTTCTTGGAAGTCGCTGATTTATCGGGTGGAAGGAAACAGACCCAAATGTTGGCTGCGGCAAAACGGGGTCAGGTCGTTCCGCCCTGCGATCTGGCGGGCGTTCCTTCAAAACACCGCTCTGGCGTCGCCCAAACTGCGCCACCGAGCCGTCACATTGCCCCCAATACCTGCCATTTGCTCATGTCCAGGACAAAAATTCACGCGACAATGAGTCTAATACAGAGGTATGAAAAGGTGAAGCATTCCGAAATAAACAGCAGAACGTGTGTGATTTCAGTGATACATCGACCGAAAAGCTTTTGTGATCACATGGTTATTAAAACTAAGAATAAAATACGGATATTGCGTATGGTTCTGGACTCTTTTAACATAGCTGCGCAGTGCGATCATTGTTTAATAGATTTAATTTTCATTCATCGTTAACAAGCTCAAAACATTTACACACTATCTTAAACGAGCGTATTTTTTCCGTAGAGGAGACAAGAATTGATGACGATATTATTTCTGATTTAAAGACGTGTGATATACATTTAAATTGGAAATTTGCTCATTTTACAGAATGTACGCAAATTAAAAGGATTTCAGTATAAAATCTCTATTTTTACTCCGCAGGAAATATGGTATCTGCTAAAGTGTTCTCTCATTTCGCAGTTTTCGATCATTTCTCATTGAATTCAATGGCAAATTCAGGGTCACAAAGCTGTAACGATCGTAGAATGAGCTGAAACTATGCACACTATTACTCAGTTTAAATTTGTGATTATTTCAGTCGTTTCTTACCTCTGAGAATAACAGAGCTAAATATAATATAGAGGGCTGTTGAGTAAAGATTTCATCGATGTTAAAAATAATCACAATTTTTTATTTGCAGTTGAGTCAAATACAAATAATTCTTATCACGTTAGTATCCGTGACTCGCTGTCATACACCAGTTTACTACACAAAATCACTTTCAGCTCACTGTTTATGCTTAGCGAAAGCTATAAAACATCAATTAATACTAACGGAAGTTGTAAGAGATGATTGGTTATTGGATGCTCTATAGCAGTGCGAATTAAGGCAGAAATTTTCAGTCGTCCTCTAATGGCCCATCGACACATATGTATAATAATAACCAATAACCAAAAATGTCTTATTAGACTTTTCTATGATCTCATATTGGAACTGCCAACATCAATCATGTCAACCAAGAATTTTTGTGATACTTCCAGCTTTTATTTACTTCCTATATAATACATTTTTTTAATGTCTCGTAGTGCAAATCTTAATTTCTCTTTTAAAAAATCAAATTAAATTTATACGAATTCTAGCAGTCTGAGCCGGGCTTCGTGGAATAGCTGGATACAGTTACACTGATGCGATCAATGCAAGAAGTATTAGTGTAGGATTGCTCTATGCAAGACTGGAAAACTTTCGCGTTCTTAAAATAGAACGAGTACTTCTATCGTTTATTTAGTCGTAGTAATAAAACATTTGCACATATGAAAAGAAATCATGTTATGTGTAGCCAATTTGGAATTAAAATTTGCTAGGTTGTTGCATATATAAATATTATGAATGTATAATTCAGAAACTTTGGAGTATTATAATTTATCGAAACATTTCAGGAAAATCTAGAAATTTTGAAAGGAAGTGTAGTTAAAGAAATTACAATCAAATCTTTTTATTGCATTGTTTTTTAAATTGTTAACAGATAAGGGAACATAGAGGTTGAATTGCAAATTATGATACTCTGATGAACGATAAATCGCTTACCATTTTCCAGATAGATAGGTGGTATGTTAATTGTGGTACTTTCAGTTGTATAAAATGGACCTGTCAGAGATTATCGACATGAAATTTTGAAGATATCTTGTCTGCTGTCGTTGCCGTCATGGATAAATTCCATAACGATAGGAAAATCTGTTCAACAATATTCAGGCGCCCACGTATATGAAAGTAAGCTCAAAGCTTTGCAACCCGAATACTTTAAATAAGTCATGGTATTGTAGATGTCAAACGATCGATGAGTAGAAATTCGAATAATATCGCTCATCAACAATTAGGTTTTATTACCATGAATATGAGGCATTGCAGCGTCTCAAACAACGGGGGATAAATAAAATGAAGGTTGACCATTGAATAATGCAGAGCTTTTATAGATGGCATGTCAAGAATTGAACGAAGGAAATAGTTATGCCACGACTTTCGCTAAATACGTTGAATAATTCATATGCCAGAGCCGAGACAACAATCACTCCGTTTAGAATGGGATATAAATTCTTCATTTCGTTCTCCACGGAAGCGTTTAAAGCTTTTATGTGCAGTATGTTTAACGGACCCGAGGTAAATGAGAATAGCATCAGCTTATTTTGTTAAGTATGCTCTTCAAGTTGGTTTTCCAACAGACAATCACTCATATTTGGGATCCCAATGTTAATTTATGGAATGGCCTCGTGAAAGTTTGACATGCGCTCGTGAAACATCTCATCGTGTGTAAATATTACAGGATATTTTTACTGTGCTGATACATGCAATGCTGTCCATGAAATAGACCCAAAACTGGGCGAACCTATTTGGAACCCTACGTAATTAGTCTTTTACTTGACACTATTGCGTTACATATGAAGAATTATAACTACTATTTAATCTACGGAAAGTATAACATTGGTTTTGCATGACAAGTTATGCTGTTATCATTTTTAGATTATCCTCTTATGGTAATCAAAATCAATGAACTGTAGGACTTGGGATACGGCAATTTAATTGTGTTGAGAAAAATCGAGAAAGTCAGCGACGCTCGCTGCCAGACAATCACGAAAGGCCAAAGCCCCGGCAAAATTCTTCGGGTTCAAACTGCTGTACTATTTTCCGAATGGCTTTAGCTCGAACAACGACATGCACGTGATAATTGCAACGACCAGCGTGCAGCTCGGTTGTTATGAAATGTCTGTAACAAAGCGTCCACAGGAGTGGGGCTGCTGTTAAATTCCAGAGATGAAAAGTTTTAAATTTTTACCTCTCTTTACCTTCAGTACACTAACATAGATGCGAGCAAATTATCTTTAACGCAGAACATAACATATATATGACCAATTCGAATAAACTTTTGTTCCTGACTCAGCACCATGTCATGGAACGATGAGAGTTGTATATTGAATGGAGGAAAGAGAAGTTGCTCCAAAACCTGATGACCAGCCAGCTTAGATGACAAAGTTTTGGATTACTCAGTTCTGTCTCAGCGGCAAGAAGAGGTCAAACAGCAACAAGGTTCACATCTCTCAATAACCTCTTCCAAAAGAGATGAAGACAACTTACCAAAGTCTAAACACAGATGAAACAAAGAAAACGACTGAGAATTTATTAACACGTGTAACAAACGTGACTCAAGTTTCAATGGGGAACGCATTTCAGAAAATATGAAACAAAAATTTGAGTACAAATATTTTTTAACAATCATGGTTTACGAGTGTTGCAAGTGATGCTCAAATACCTACAAACTTTGTTCGTATGTGCGCCTGAGTGTAATTTCCGGCATTACCTTCTACACCATGAAATTAGTTCATTCTCCCGAACAAAGCTGGATGTTGTGATTACCACACGATTACCATCGTTACCATACAATAATTATCACTACCACACGAGACACATCGTTACGACACAACTTATATGTATATCACATATAACTCACGGAATCATCACTTGCTTACGAAAAGCGTTCTCGAGCAAAGAAAAGCAGTGTCAATGAAATCCACGTGGCTTGTAAACTATAAATTACATAATGAAGTTAAAAGAACAAAGTCAAAATTCGTCCTACTACAAACTGTCCACACCTGCTTTTAAAAATGTCCCAGCTCGAAAGCCTGCGGTCCATCCGAAGTGAACGATTCAAATACATACATTTGACAAGCTAATATTTGTACAAAATTATGCTTGAATAGATCGCGAGATGACGACGATGAAATGTAGATGCAATAGAGAAAATAAAATAGATCGCGAGGTACATTGATCAGAATTACGACAAGACTGATCCTTCCATTTTGCATCATAACTTTTTCTTAAAGAATCTGTTACCAACGACATTTCCCCTAGAATGCTCTATGTAAACCTTTTGCAGAGGTAGATGAAAACCATTCCAAGACGGGATTTCGTGTCAACAGAGTCTCTGCTTTATTCGTTGGATGCCAATATTTGACTTGGAGTAATTTGGATTCAATCGGCATAATGAGCTTATTCTCCATCTAAACAAAGTATTTCTGCTTCTGTGAAAATTACAATAACTTTCGATTTATAAAATTTAACGTAAAACTGAGACCCTGTGGTATCGTCATCGCTAGAATTTCTTTGAAAGTTGAGTATGACTGCATTTGCTCTTTTGTCCCCTGATTGCGTACCTTTATTTGCCTCTTTTCATTAAAGTGTGACTTCATTTAATGGGTATGGTAAGCGATTGGCCAACATTTGATGTGTCTTCCTTCCTTAAACTCGCAGAAAAAATACTGATTAAAACATCAAATACACTCAAATTAAAGTAACGTCACGAGAACTATATTAAGTTCAAAATATTATAACAACATTCAAACAATGATTCGATTTATTACTGAATATCGAGAGGATTAAATTCTCATTCATCAACTATTTGGTCTGGTTTGTTTGGAAAAATAATCAATTGATACTACCTGAATACCTGGAATTAATTGGAAAGATGACGTTGAAACGACGTAAATTAAGTTAAAATTACACGTCATGAAAATAATGAATGACGAAACACGGTGTTCGACATGGAAAAGAAAATTAACACAAAAAATTGAAGGATACAAGAAGCGATCCACGGGGAGTACAACTCTCGATAATCATCGTTACCACAATATAATCCTCGTTACGACACGATTATTATTTTCAACAATTATTCGTTTTATCGGAACTCTACATCACGCTACTGGTTTAATTTTAAGCACTACCAGTTAATTAGATCGTCTACCAGACCGATTATTATTAGGCCACCTATGAGGTCATCAGACCTCGTATCAGCTCGATAAGAAGACTGTCTATCAACTCATTAGACCGCCTATTAGCTCAATCATTAGATCATCTATCATGTCTGTAGAAGGTGTATCAGTTTCATCATTTGACAGCCTATCAGGCCTCCTAATGCCTATGATCTCATTAGATTGTGTATCAGCCCGATTCTTAGACCACCAATAATGTTATTTAACAGCTAATCAGCCGATTAGCTCCATAATTATACCATTTATCAACTTCATCATTAGATCACCCATCAGTTCATGAGAGAGCTTATGAACCATTTCATCACATCTGTTTCAACTTCCATTGAATGGGAAATTTATGATTAAAACTATATCTAGGAGATTCCAATTAATATTTGTTATGAATGATGATTTTATTTTAAATGAAATCTCCTATACGTTCTGCCTCACCTAAGCGTCTGACTGCATTTAATTTTCCTAAACTAACCTCCGTGCTAAATTCTTATTATTACCTCGCTGCGCAAACGAATTTTAAAGAAAGATAACGAGCAGATTGTAATGTTCTATCATGACCCTTCAAATTGCTGCTCAATCGTATTGCCATTACCACCACCATCCTTCGACTGTTACTGGCATTCTCATTCTACTGCTCGGCAATGAACTTCAAAGAAAAGATCAGAGGAGAAATTAAAAATAAATAGATGTATTGCGTCCATTTTTGAAGAGCACTGGATATCCTCAGGGATATTAGAGGGTGAAATGCTTTATTGAGAGCATTTTATTACGAATGCAAGAAACCAACATCGCTAAAAAATAATTTTACTCTAACTTTTAAATGTGAGCGGTATACTTCCTGCAAGTCGAAGCGTATAGTATCGATGCTCAACCCTCTTGGACTTCTTTGTTTCTGCTGTCGCTTCGGCTAGATGTGTTCCTCAAACGATTTTTTGTGTACATACGGCACTGAGTTGCCAGCTACCAGAGGCGAGGTTTTCGAACTTTTTCATGATTGGAACGGTACAGCGGACACTGAAAATTTTTTCGTCGACTTGGCTACCCTATATGCTGTTTTCAAACTTCTGAACCTTGTGATTTTTCAAACCAAAATTTACGCGTATAGATACTTGCAACGCTATAGGTTTAAAAAATTTGAAATGTGTTCAAACTCATGATTTCAGGTTAAAAAACGCATGAGTTCAACAATAAAACAGATCGAAGTAACTCTCGCAGCTGATTATATTCGCACAAAATGACGTAAAATCTTTAAAAATTCTTCCCAGAAGTTTAATTCGTGAAATTCCAAAGAACTAAAACATTGTATTATAAATTATCAGAGAATTGCATCTCAAACCCAGCTTCCTAAGTTTTCGTTTAAACTGTTCTGGGGAGTCGTCCAGAGACGGAGATCCCGTCTTGAAGATCCAAGCTTAATTAACCTTTACGGAGAGCTGTTCTTGGAGGGCTTAGCCAATCTGACGTAAAAACGTTCAAAGTCGAGCTTCGTTTTAATTCCAAATTAAACAATGAGCATTTAATTCCGCGGATATTTTTCAAGGTCGTAAAATATGACTGCAATTCTTAAAGGAAGATAACACGTTTGTTGTTGCTGTGCAGATATTTGCACAATTCGTACAGCTATAGTGATTGGTATAAACACCACCAAGCCTTTCGCATCGTTATGTTCTGCCTTGTGAAGATGAGAACCGGAATACTCTACAACCAGACCAGCAAGAGTCCACTTATCAAGAATTCTACCATGTACTGTGACGATAATAGGAAATTTATGTTATTGCACGAAATTTATATTTAGATATTCTACACAAAATTATGAAATTCAAATTACGACATTAGGAAACTATCTCTTGTAACTAACTATGGAACAGAGTAGATTTAGACGGCTAGAAGTGTAAGGTTAGTGGATACATAGCTATATGGTAAATAAAATTAGTACCTTACGCGTGCAGTTACTTCGGTGGCACGACTTACGGTACTTTTTCTTGTGGGTTTCACACGAACCATCAGAGAAACTAATGGCTGGTCAAGCAAGCCCCGTTCTACGAGACATGATTTAGGACATGACATGTGACGTGATTTAGGAACCCCGCAAGGATCTGGAAATATATAATGTAAAGGGAAAATTCCAACCGAATGATTAAGCAGCCAAAGCATGGCATATATTTTGAATTACCCAGCTAGCTGCAGCATACAGCGTGGTTTTAGAGCGTAGGGATTATAGCCCTAAGCATTTCAACATACGACAACAAGATGTAGGCGTTATATGGGAACATTATAGGGCCGAGAGGTACGGGATCTTAGACGTTTTATAATAATTATTATAGTCTTCGCCGCTAAACAATAACAATTAGTTTCAAATTCTGGTTTCAGCTGTATAATTTTACTTTGCATTTAGACATTAAATTAAACTGCGTCCAGTGTTTTTCTTGCTGCGTATAGGCAGTGCTGTAATTCAGGTTAGTACAGTAAATATAATCAATTCTCAAGTTGTTTCAAAATGAATGGCTTTGAAGCATAGTTATGTGTATTTCATCGCTCAAGCTTTTTCCATTATTAAAAAGTAAACGTTCAATTTTTCATATACTTTCAAGTATAAAGTTTGTAGCAATTAATCGTCGTATTTGCGAGGAATATTCGCGAGTGAGAATTCGTTTTTCGAATTTGAAAAAAGCGCACATTTAATGTATAAATCTTACTTTTAATAGGAAAATCAAGTTGAATAATGAATCACTCTTCGTATAGAGGTGATAATTAAATATTGTACAAAATTTGCTGAAGCATAGACTCATAATCCATGGTCTAGTGTAGGTGCGGTGGCGTCAGGAGGGCAACTCAAGCGTCCTGGGGCCTGCAGGCATGCCGAGGTAGGCCGGGTGGTACGGAATTAAAATTTGATGTAATAGGCAAGCTGTGTTTCACCAGAAATCATCTCGAAGTGTGAAAAAAGTAGAGACATGGTTGTAAGTTCCGCTCACACCGAGAGTATTGCGGGCTATTGGTGTTATGAAAAAACTCTGTATTATGTACCCTTCCATAAGGTTGAAATTCATTGGTCAAATTAATTTTTTGGTACAACGTCGCTACGTTGCGTAGGAACGAATTGAAATTATTGCAAAATATTCGTAACGCGCAGCTCAGACTCTTGGCTGTATTTTTGGTGAGGTTTAAGGACAACGTTTACTTCGATGTCTGGATATTATAATTACTCCTCATGTTTCGCTAATTATAGATGCCTATGGCTTCAGAAACGGTTAATAATGCGCATGTTTATCTTATTTTACGTTTTAATTTCCACTTCGTATTTGTGTTTGTCTTCATGCTATTTTTAATAGCTTCTTATGTTTCATTGTTTTACGTGCTATTCTTAGAATAAAATTTTTGAATCTATGATACGTTGTCGTTATATATCGGTAACACCTATTACTTCGAATATTGGCCTCCCTTTGTAAACTGTTTTCATTTCACTTCCGATTTGGTCTATCCGTCTTGGTAGGTTACAATTCCTTCTTCGAGACCTGTCAACTCTTCATTCGTTCAATTCTCGTGACAAATTGTAATCTTCAGGTCTCGTACTCACTGTCACCATACCATTTATGGAACATAGCAGTAATTTGAAGCGTATTATGCAGTACGTTCCTTAGCTCTGATAGCTGCTGGGAGGAATGATAGCTGCAAGATTTATTTCTAATTGTTTTCTTTCAACTATTTATTCTTATTTCTGAAGTTAAGTTCTTGAGGTTGTGTACATTTTGAAGTAGTCTTTGAAGTATTTCTTACTCGTTACTAGCTGTGAAGCTATAATGAGGTTTCTACAGGGCGGCTTACTAGAGATCTCACTCTGGCCACCAGCCTGTTCCTCCGTCAGTTGATCCGCTGCTGTTGCACCTCAATGAATCTTTGCTCGGATTGGAGGTCGAGTCCCGGAGTTTAGTGCATTTCACAGCCCAGCGCCTCGCACCAAATGAGGTGACATGTTTGAACTACGTAGGCTTTAATATATAATTGTTCCTTCATATGCGAGGTCCATGTTAACTGATTGGTTATAAATATAAATCCTCAAAATTTTAGCAAGCTCTTCAAATAGCAAGGGCTGTACAAAAGGGTCACTGTAAAGTTCACCTGTTCTTTAAAGGTTGAATAACATATCCAATAAAGGTGAGAGCGCGACTCAGAGCAAATGAACTGAAATCTAGGTATGTTCATAATCTTTTAATTGAAATAGGAATACCGGCAAGTTCAGAATCTGAAGAGAATGTTTCTAAATATTTAACCAATGTTAACCACCATGGCGTATAAAAAACTTTTAAGATTATTTAGTAAATTTAATTAGACAAATATCCTTTCGGGAAAATTCAATTTTGACAACTCAAGAAATCCTTTCCTTTACTCCTCTCAAGCTCGTAACCTCTCACTATTTAAGGGAGATGTGCCTTTTTATATGTATTTCAAGTATAACTCCCTCATTCCTTGGGTTGTTTCTACGTTAATAATAGATTTTTGGTGCTTGTACATTGAAAACAATATTCCAATTTCCCTCTGGTGGTTAATTGTACATAAGGTTACATTCCAAATTTTTTTCGTGTTGACTGCAGCCGATAAAAAATATCTTGTCTAGGTTTTCATCCCACACGATATTAGGGAAGACAAACCTGGTTTAAAATGACAATTTTAGCACAGCTATGAATCATGAACTAATTATTTACCCAACAGAAGTGCAGTAGGTAGAAGAAATACTAAAAAAGTTCTTTATGAAAAAA
This sequence comes from Morinoia aosen, assembly GCA_030386875.1. Lineage (NCBI taxonomy): Eukaryota > Metazoa > Arthropoda > Malacostraca > Amphipoda > Talitridae > Morinoia > Morinoia aosen. Next base: position 60,831,991 of record CM059562.1, read on the forward strand.
CACATTAAAAAAATAGTTCACGAATGATAGCAGTTGCATAGTCGTCACCGCAGTGTGAATTCATTTTTTCCAGGCAGGAGTATAAGCAAATGTTGAGCAAGGCCAGAAGTCCCAGCAATGAGTGCAGCTGATGTCAGGGAGCTCCCGTGTCTTGCTGCCATGCCCAAGCTCATGCCGTGGTGCCCATGTGCGTCCAGAAACGAGACCCGAATGTGCACTCGTACTCGAGCGCTTGGAAACTAATGTAATTTTTTATCCGTTAGCAATTTCCTGCTTCTGCACACGCAGAACTTGTCATCCAATTTCTCAGTAATCCATTAATTTCAAACGCACATACTTAATTACAGCCTCTCACAGTTCCCAACTCTGTCTAAATGCAAAAATGCAATTAACATAAAACGATACGAACACTTATGAAATGAACAATATTCCCTGATCTTGTTCCTCTCAGTCCAACAAGAAAGAACCTGCTGCTATTTTTTTCATCTTCATGAGTAGATGAAATGCATGAGTGCCAATAGGACTTTTCTATCAGAAAACTCGCATCTCTGAGTTTCCCGAAATAAAAGCATATTATATGGCCCGGATAGCATAATATAGTTTTCCGTAATGACCGTCCTAAAGCTGTTTGCTGCTCACGTTTAACTCTTTGAATTCATGTGCTCACCGTATGCCCAAATATTTATAGTTGGGAACTTCAAGATTATTAAGCGTAACAGTATTTTCTCTGCTCATGGTACAAATGGCAAAACTTCGCCTGCAGGTTGGTGCAACTTTCCTTGATCGATTTGAGAGCGCGCGCCTCTAAAGGAAACTCCGTAAATATTTACGAGGCTGAGCTCAAACCGCCTCTCCATATTCGCCGTGAGTGTCTCGCCTTTTTGAGAGCTCGTGTCAGAGAGAAGGTCAAACTCTTACTCTTGATCTGTTAAGTGCCAAAGAACCTTATTCATCCTGTGCCCTGACCTTCTGCGCCCTGCATTGAAGAAGAATAATTGCGTGCTGTGATATTTTCAAAGTTTGCAAATTTGATTTGCAATGAAATTTATGCACGTAGTTAAATAGAATGATGTTCTATAATTTATAGCTTACAATCAGGGTAGACAAAACCGGATTTTGAGTCCACGGGGCTTTGCTCGCTTGCTGACCAAAATTTCAGGCTTTAGAGACAAAATATTTCATAAAAATATTGATTTATAGATGATATTATATGCTGAAATGCTTTCAAATGATTATCGGGGTTCTATAGATATTAAATGTTGTCACAGGAATAATGTTTTATTCTAAATAATACAAAGAGAACGGTTGCGATGGAGGAATTTAGACCTCTAAGCGGAATAGCAAAATAAAGCTGAAATATCTGATTACAAAAAAAGAGGCTATGAAACGTAGTACAAGAGTTTATTTGACCTTGACTGACATGAGGAAACAATGATAATTTATCCAAGAATAAAAGGTTTCATTTAAAAGACCCTTCCGAAATTTCAACATATAAAGAAAGCTAAGAGTTGGCACGAAAGTAGATATTGAAACATGAAGGACTAATCTAAAGTGAGCACGCAAGCGTCTCACAGTAATTTCGAGGCACGGTACTGTATATATATCTAGCGAACTTGGAATATTGGAAGGAACACAATGATTCAGCACAACAGGACACATTGCCTTCAAGGCCACCGTAAAAAAATTAGCTCTGCTGCGCGTTAGAGACATTTTGAAATTTAATAAATTCTTATGTAACGTAGCGACTTTGTTCAAACGGAACAATTCAACATAATAAATTTCAAGCTCACAAAATATGCAAGTTTCAACAAGCTTGAAACTTACTTATCTATAACAAAAAGTATATGGAAGCTTCAAGAGTGTCTGTGGCGAGTGGTGTGAAACTATAAGATGATGTGTAAGGATTATTTAAAATATTTTAGTAGATAAAGCTGAGGGAGTCGTTACGAAGAGGGTTATAAGAGGAGGTTTGGTTTCACCATCCAGACCTGTCCGTGGGAGTCACTTTGGTCATCGGCCTAGGCTATTAAAATGTCTCATAATTGGAGAAGCAGAACAAATTGGAAATATGTATCCTCAGCCTCATATTTGCAAGAAGCCGAAGAGATGTTGAATAAATAGGAAAAGTCTATGCATGCAAAATGTCTGCTAATTGGAATTTTTCTCTTTCGTAAGGAGGAGCTAAAATTTTACGTGAGAAAACTTTCGAGATGTGAGGGTTAGTTTAGAGTGAAACCTCTTGGAAAGGAGGTTCGAAATGTACATGCTTGAAATCCCGGCGTACGAAAGTGTATTATGACAATACATTCTTAAAAAATGTACTGCATCGCGAGCAGATACGTCATGGCACGCGCAAATATCACAACATCAATTACGTTATAACGTAATTGATGACAGAAAATCCATGATGCTGAGTGGCTGACATGAGTCGTGTGGAGGATCGAGCCTAGAATTACTGTATCTCCTTTACCTGCCTTCGTTTCTACTGCCGTTATTGTGGAATCATAGACAGGAAAATTTTGTCTTCCCTTGGTCTAATTTGAGAACTGATGTCGATGTGAAAAATGAACAGAACGAACATTCAAACGTTGCATTATAAAGGTAAAAATATTGTGTATATAATGCAAACATTGTGCGCGCGGACTTCTAAATTAGTCTGTTTTTCGTGTTAATGTATAAAGAAATGATGGGGTTGAAAACATATGAAACAAATGCTGAAAATGTGTTTCGTACAGTAGTCCTTTTGTTTTAGTTTTAAAAGCTAACATCTTCAGCCGGGGAAGTAAGATGGTCGAACAATATTAGGAATTAAGAAGTGTCATGATTGATGTATGCTAAAATTGTAATCGTGGGTTTTCTGCACAGCGATCGTGAAATAGGATATTTTTTGGTGTATCAGTGTCTTATATCTCAATCGTATTATGTCTAACGCATATTTTTTGAACAGGTCCTGACACTAGAATGCAGAAAATATTGAGAAAAATCTGGGCAATGGAGATGTAAGTCTGTCTATCACTTAAGCGAGTACCCGTAATCATTTTGATTTTTTTCAGGCTCATTGTGGTTTACTGTTATGTTAACGCTGTTTATGTTTTACTCGTGCAAATTGCATTATTATTTGTATGCTTTTGTGTCCAATCCGAGATACTCTCGTTAATGTAAATTTACGAGGGGGCAAACATCTCGCAACATGTTTCAGTTTACGAACTTCATTAATTTCAGTTCTTAACTTCTCCGGCTTAACTCTCAAACAACTCAGGTTCCTAGATGTTTCGGTTAGCGTACTCCTGCTCACAATAATACATTGTGCACCTACTGACTGACGGTATCGGTATTTAAAATGTGAAGATGTGAAGTGATCCCCTCATGGCAGGTGCGGCCTGCCGCGCTAAGGCAGGTGCAGCACCACATCTCGCCAGCTCCCGTTCTGGTCGAACACCGGCAATGTGCACGCTGCAATTTCCACACCTAAACGTGTCCATGAATTATAAGTTTGTGTCTAAGAAGTTTTCTTCAGCGCCGAATTATCCTCGATACTTGCCGTAATTAATTAGTCAATTTTATTAGGTTTGATCTTTCTATCAGAAAATTTAGGCTCGCAATGAAAATGTTTGTTTAATAAGATTTAGAAGAAGTTTAAAAATTGTTTCACTCTATAAGGACAACTTGTACTGCATGATAGTGATAAAATTTGCAGATACAAGAAATAATTGACTGAATTTTTATGTACTTTTGGGTTAAAGTGTGTGCAAATTAAAGTTCGGAAATAAAATTCTTACTCTCAGATTTTTTTTACGAAAACATTGTGGTAAAAAAAATTATTAAATTTATGTGTTCTTGAGAAATTGAGCAAACCTTTTGTAGTGGTTAAAAACTAGGGCCATGAAATCCTTATGAACACGCTTCAGAGCTATTTTTTAAAAAACGTAATTCGAGAATAATTGGTAACATTCATTGGGCTTACTCGAATTGCAAGACTGCTTATTTGCCACTCAAAAAAACATACTTGATACTTTTCATTTCGATTCGTAAACGCCAAGTGAAATTAACAGTCAATTCAATTTTTTCCAACTGCTGTGATTTGTAGGATTTTTTTTAAATGTAATATTTTTGAAATTTATTCAGAAATTTATTCTCCCCAATGACGATGTTTTAAGCTATCTCGCCTACAGCTTGCTCTCAGCTACAGCTTGTTGGACCGCGCTGAACTGCTTCCTAGGTTCGAGAGGCTACTTCCGTAACGCTATACGCTCCAGCTAGTTGGTCCTTTTGGAAACTTATTACAGTGTTTTGGGTCATGTAAGGATACTTTTGAAAATTTTTTGTTTTGCTTTACGTCTTCGCGATCCTTACATCATACTCTCTGTCCTTATCGACCTCTCTTGCTTGTTGTGCTTTTTCTTTGTCGAGCGGGGCTTCCCTGATCAGCCATTACTTTAACCGACAGGTTCCCTTTAGATGAACTACCATTCCGTGCAGAGCTACTAAGCAATGTGCGTAGTCAACACACTGAATATGAGTTACAGTCATTTGTTTGTGTTTCGTCATCAGCCGCTGATCTGTTTGCACGACACACTATCCGCGTACTATTAGCCATGTACCTACAATGTTCCATTCATTGTGAATTTCATTGCACCGTAACTTGGATTTAAATAAAAGTTAACGATAAGAGTGAAATCAGTCATTTGTTAATAAAAAATGATATTCAACTTAAACTGTACCTATCATGATACTTGTAAACCTTGCAATTGAACTATTCTAGTATTTTAAAGAAGTTAGCTCTTGTTCATCATGAGGTTCAGTCAAAATCACAAGCGGTTCCGTCACGTGAGGCGTCATCGACAGGTGCGTCACGTAGACATTAATTGAGTGACGTACTAAGTTTTCATTATCTCGGCAATGAATTGGTAGTTTATTCACAAATTACTGTAAAAAGAACCAACCGCTATTCATTTCTTTACCGTAAAACTGGAGCATAATACTCGTATTCCAGCCTCTTTGCGTTTTCAAGGAATTTTTTCCAGTCTCAAACCGTGAAATAAAATTGTTTATGTTTCGCTTTTATGAGTGGCTTTTGGCAAACTGTCTGCAATGAAGCACGCGCGCCTTGCTTACAGTACGCGCTAGACATGCGACAGATGGCAGGTTTGTATCTACGGCTGATGAAGCGTTTCATCTCGAGTATCCCCTTTAGCTCTAGCCTTACTTCAATATGGGGAGAGATTTATCGTCAGGAAAATTATCAAGTTTTGAAGTTACTTTTCCCACAGCCTTGGTTTCGAGGAAGAAGCAATGGAAATCCTTGAGAATAAGAATAAAAATGAATGGTGCAATGGTTTTTTTCTGAGCGATATGCCCAAATATTAGTTTTGGTTCGGTTATGTGCTAGGTTTAAATACGATTAAATACGGTTTAAATTCGTACGACGTTTTCTCGTGCTTCGGATTAATAATAATTGTCTTGTTGCTCAAATTCGAAAAGTCAAAGTAATTAAGATTGGCAATTGAAGACAAATAGCTAAAATATTTTTCTCAACATAATTTATATAAATGGTATTAAATAAATGGTATTACTTTATAAATGGTATTATAATACCATTTTAAATGGTATTACTAAATGGCATTACTTTCATTTTGTTTTGTATGATCCCTTCAATTAATGTAGCGTTGAATTGCACATATTTGTCCCCTGAAGTGATGAAAAGAGTCGGTATCATCAAAAGTTTTCAGAAAATCAATTGGAAGACATTTCAAATTATCACCATTAGTTAGTGACGCACTGTATACGCCTGTCAGCTCTGAGCGTATTATTGCACGCAGCCTAATATTCTCACATCTGCCGTATTTATCCTACCATTTTCCCAGCTAAGAATGAATCAGGACAAAAAAAATTTGAAATTTTTACAAACAGATGTAATACCAGTTTATCACTTTCTTGTACCAGCTATGAAAAACTGTGAAGAAGTTGATATAGCGCAACAACGTTTGCAGGGCACTGATTCATGAGCATCTTGATCAAACTTTTACGAGCGGAACATGAGGAGATAATAGTATGTGATTTAGAGCCTCACAGCTGGCTAGTCCACACCATATGTCGTTATTTGCGCCTTGTGCTCTCCGCCTGAGCCGCAGCAGGCTGGTTGTGCCGCGTCATGTCGTCGCGCGAGTCACCGCACCCGGGTTGCCAGTTGAGTCTTTTTTGTTAGGGCATGGGACTAAAGGTCTAAAACTGGGCTTTATTTTGAATAAAATTTGGCCAAATTTGAGAATTTTGGCTAGGGAACTGGCCCATCTAGCAAACATATAGATGGCCAAAAGAACCAGGTGCCCAGGCAGCCTCACATCAAAGCTTGCTGTCTCATGCCGCTTTTATTAGCGTCTCATTAAAATACAAATGACCTTGGGCTACAGAAGCTCCTCTCGTAACCCGCGCATTATCTCATTCATCATGAATGTATGGAAGCATTCGACGTTTTCCACGAAGCCTCGCGGATAATTGTGACTTCATGCGCTCGCCATTCGTCTCTGGAGGAGCGTGGGTTGAAAAATGACATCTGCGGGTGGCCGGGCTTGCGTAGCGCAGTCGGACGCAGGTTGTGCTGCAGGTGTCTTAACTGCGCGGTCCAGGCTCCCGTTTGTCCTTTTTCGAGAACTCTTGATTGATGGCATTGTTCGCAGCATTTGTTGGTCAAGCTGGATGGTTGTAAAGTGCGTTTTTCATTAGTTCTATTTGCTCTCGATTATAAATGAAAGGCTCTTTACTTATACTTTTACCGTCAATTCTGCAAGCTCATGAGATTGAGTAATGACTTGAGAATGGGAAAAAATGTCATGCACAGGTGGAATGTAAAGTGTAGTTGGATTTCACATAAAAAGAATAGAAGGAATTGAAGGAACAGTAATGGGTGAGATTCTTTGGAGGTAAAGAAAGGTAGAGTCGCTAATATCTTTAAGTGGACTCTAAATGCAAACGTGCATTTCGAATGTCAAGCGCTATAACAGTCAACACAAATAGCCTGCTTCTTTGGAAAGATAACTGTAGTAATGGTAGTTGATATGACAACGTCTTGTCAGCCTTAGCTAAATAGAGGAAGTGTTTAATTGGATAAGCCAAAATTGTATTCATGGGTGGACCACAAGTATGTAATCCTTCATCAGTTTTTAACATTCAGAAGCTAAACACAGAATAACACCACTAACAGCTACAATGTATGCGAAATAAGCTCTAATGAAAAAACAGGGCTTTCAAAACACAAATACACTTTACATTTTCCCACCAACAATCAAGAACACTGTCGAAAAAAGCATGTAATCAAATTATAGTTTAGGTGTTTCGCACCCTGCACTGTACTTACCACACTTTCACTCATGTGACTTGCATCAGTTAACCACAAAATGACGTGAATATCCAAAAAGATCTTACAATATCTGGTAAAAAGATTTCTCTTATGCATGGGCCAAAAGCAGATTGAAGTTCTCAATTGGGTGATGAAGACTTTGTTTTCAAAACATTTCGATGAATTAGTTGAAGTATAGATTAAAGTATTGACTGAAATTTCTTAATATATCAGTTTTTCATGAAAAAAACTTTTCAACAAAAATAACAATAATTTATAACACACTCTCTATATATGATGATGAAGTAAGAAAGGTCAGGTGAATTTGAACGAGTAAGACACAATCTGAATTTCGATCTCACATCGAAATTCATACTTTGGGAGATTGAGGTGCATAATTTCACGAAATAAGCAAAAAATAATACATTTAAAATATTTCGATTTTTCAACGCGTGTTATTAGACTTTCTGTGAATAGAAAAAGATCATTACTGAAATTTTTTGCTCTTTTGTAATCAATAATCTGCTATGAATCAAATCAGTCGCAAGATATTCATGAAATTCGTTCCTAAATATCTGAATACAAATAGAAATGCAAATACGACAAACTTAACTAAAAATGAGGTAATTCAGAATTTATCTGTGATGAAAGTATGGTATATTTCGTATCTCTCAAGCTCTGATGCTAAAGTGAGTCAAGTCATTATATTTGTCTGGCCTTGAAAATGGATAGTTTTGCGCATTGTCAACAAAATTTCGTGGAAGAAGCTTCCAAATGAAAATTAACGTAGAATACGATTTTTCTTTTAATGAAAATTAGTTCACTGATTTCACAGAACTGATACCAAAGCATAGTTATTTAGAAGCTAATGATTTCAAGCCACAGTTGTAAATGCGTGGTTATTTAAAAAACTTTAACGTATGTATAGAACTATTAGTATCACGTATAAAGCTCAAAAATAAAAGTGTTTAAAGTAATTAAATTTCCAGGCATTTATGGAAACGATAGGGATATTGGAGAGCTCTAGATTCACTTAAATATATATTTTAAGTTAATTTTGAACTGCCCAGCTTTCAAGTACTCCGGAAAATTGAAAACGCGATCCCATAGACACTCGTATACCTTGAAGGAGAAACAGAAGCCCCATTCTCGAAAATTATCTTTAGTCTCACGTCCTGAAAGAAACACGCTGAGTATTCCTGAAAGCCTATCTGCTTCCCTTGGGAATGTAGTGCTCTTTGGATATTAGGCAATGTTCCAAAGCTCTTTCCGGCAAGTTAACCTGGGCATGTTCTCCGTCGTCGGGAAAGTCTAATGGTAGACGCTTCTTTTGGAAGTTTTACGGATACAATACGTTTGTTACAATCTTTTGTGTTTATTTCAGTTCATTGGCCTTGACTCAAACCTTTTCTACGAAGTTACTGCTCGTTTACGTGAATTGAGGACAAAGGCTATAGTTTTACTATTCATTATTACTTCTGGGTTGCACAATCGACCTCTGTTTCAACGATCTTGCAATACATGTTTTTATTGAAACCTACAAGGTTATCTTCCAGCAATCCAATGAACCACAATTGAAAATGCTAATACAGTCGAGTAGTAGCTGCAGTGGATAATAAAAAAATACAAGTAATAAATAAATACAAGTAAATAAAAATACCAGTAAAAATAGCTGTAATAAAAAATACAAGTACTGTTGGCTTCGTTGAGGTTATCTCCGACTTGTGTCTATTCGACTTTCTTAGGCTTGAAAAACTAATAACTACGTACTACAATATCTCAAGATATCAAGCAAGTACTGCTTCTAGATTTCGGTAATGCTTGATTGATTGAGGATGTATGAGAATATAAAGAGGACGTATGAGTGCCGAAGAAAATTCTGAAAAATATGTTAAGTAATGAGTATTGAGAGTTGGAACTTGCAACGTAATTAAGAGTATGATCAGTTTTTGTTAGTTGAGTGACCGATTCATATGAAAGATTGAGGCTTGGAACGATGAAGGGATATTCCTTTAATTGATTCAAGAAGTGATCAAATCAGAAAAGATTTGAAGGGATGTATTTAATAACCGAAATGAGATTAATTTTTCACGATAAAACAGATTTTTCAAGCAGCGAAAGGATGAACCCGAAGCCGAAGTAAGGCGAAATTCCTTAGCAAAGCGAGTTAAGAGTTGTGCTGAGAATTTACAGGCAGACATTCTCAAGGCATGCAAAGAAGGAAAGTGGCCAACCACGGCTTATTTAGAACGAAATTGCCTCTCAACATCAACTGCTAAATTGCTCTTGACTTTGTCTAGTTGTCTTTGGGGAGCCATGTATGCATGTTTTCAACAGCTCACCTGTTACAGTAATTCTGTTTTTTTTTAATCGGTTGAACTTTCTTTGAACTGTGTTTAGTCTCATTTTATGAGACTGAAAATTTCCTCGGGATCCCACACCGAACCTTGCACCACATGAAACTCTGAATGCGAGAGTTGTTTGGAAAAATGTCAGAATAATCATGAAATTTTCTAGTTCATCTCGCGTTAACAGACGAAGAAAATACGCGTGATGAACCAGAAAAATATCGTAAGGTCGGGAAATTGGAGAAGAAAATAATCATGAAAATAAAATCCAAATATGAGTGTACTTGTTCACTTAGAATGTTAATGAGATATCAATAAATCGTTGCATGAGGTTGAGAAACTTTATCCTGCAGCACACAGCCACCGGAAGCCTGTAGTTTTGGGACGTTGCTTTAATTCCCAACTTTTTAGAAAACCATTCTCCATCACAACATCGGTGGGGAATGGAGTCGCAAGTTGGAGTCGCTTCGTTCGAATAGCTTTACTGTCCAATGATTTTCTGGTGGTGGGGTAACACAGTTGATTCATTTCCTTCAATTGTCGTTCATGACGGCCAGAAGTTTTTTCAGGACATTCTTAGAACATTCTAGTCAACTGCAGAACACTTTTCCGCTGGTTTGCTTGCACCAATGACTGCAGAAAACACTTTTGGCAGGTGTTTAATTAATAAAATTTTAGCTCGGCTTTTATTACCGTTGAATGACAGCACGTCCCCATATTTTGTCTTCTAATGAGAAATTGTTCTTTCTACTGACGTTTGCTCTATTACCATATTTGAGACACAGCTATGGGGGATTTCCAAGCCCGGTGTAAACTTATGACCTTTGAACATCCGAAGACATAGGTTTGTTTTGTACTTTTTTTCAGTGGTATTCATACATCTTGTCGAGGAGAGAGCAGGAGCAACATAGACTACAAGTGACACATTGTCTTATGAACGCGGTCGTTACTTTCTCTTGGTCCTATCATATTTTGCGCAACTTTTGTCGTTCACGTCAAATGCCTTTTTCCGTTGGCCATTATTCCTATGACGGAGACTTTCAATTTATTTTCCATCGTTTCATCGTTCATTTTCAATTTATTCAATACAAACAAATCGAATCAGACAATCACATTTTTAATAAATTAGATTAGATGTAAGCGAGGTGTGATTTTAAGCATCTTGGTTTTTGGTAATCAGTTGAATAATTCTTTGAATATTATCATAATATTTTTTGATCGATATAGTATACGCGTTTCATTAATATTTTTCTGCGAGTTCTAGGAAGGATAACGTGTAGAAGTTGGCCAACTGCTTGCTAGTGTTATAGATAAAGACACACTTTGATGAAATGAGATAAAGGTACGCGGTTGTGGGACAAAAGGGCGAGTGCAATTATACTCAGCTATTAAAAAAAGCCAGCGACGAAGATAAATATCACAGGGTCTCCACTTTACGCTAATTTCATGAGCCGAGAATAACTGTAAATTTTACAGGTACAGAAATATTTCGTCTAGCGGCAATATAATAAGCTCAGCATGCCGACCATAGTGATGCCGATGAGTCCAAAATACTCCGTCAACTTTTGGCACCTTAGGAATCACTGGCATCAAAGGAATAACGCAGAGACCCTGTTGAGACGAAAAATCATCTAAGAATGAAAATCCTCTATCGCACCTATACGTATTTAGTTTTACATAAGGCCATCGAGGGAAAATATCGTAGCAGGTGACCGATACTTTAGTGGAAATTTGTGATGCAAAACGGAGAGATCCTATTCTTGTTATAATTTTGATCATCTACATCGTAATCAATTCTACATTGCATATATTTTTATGAACAAATTTATTTAATAACATTTTCGTCATCTCGCGTCCTATTTAAACACTGTTCAGCACAATCAACAGCGTTGCTAACGTTGGTGTCGTTCACCCCTGATGGAATGCGGCCTTTTCGTTAGAACGTTCTTTATTCTGAGAGGTGTCGAGCGTGATTTGTTTTCCCCAACGGGCGAGTTGTTAGAAGTTAGAAGAATTTGGTCCTCGGTATTTTGAAATCATTATATGATTTATAGCACACCACCCATCTGGTTTTTGTAGACATTCTCTTTCCTCGCTCGGCAATGCTTCTCATCAACATCGTTTGGACGTGAATTCGCGAGTTGTTTGCTATACAATGTTTTCTTTAAAGTTTTAATTATGAAGCCATTTAAAATATTTTTTATTAATATACTTGCATTTCACCAGAGTGAACAGTTCTTTTGGCAGGGTCCCCGGTAATTCTTAGTTCAAATTGCACTTTAAATTAACTTTGAATAATGACAAAATTGGTTTCGCAATAAGCTCGACCTTAGAGCAGGAACTTTCATAGTACTCGCATAGGTATAACCTAGGCTGAAATCACTTAAGCCATTAATTAAATAAACTAAAATTTGCTTTAGTCATTAAATTAAGAGCTAATTTAATAGCCATGAGAGCTAATTTAATTAGCATGCCAGACTTCTGCACGGACTGTGAACACTTTGAGCTTCATATTTTAACACCTCACAGCCGTTGCGTGGCTAAATAACTTCTTTATCTTCAAACTTTCGCCTCGTAAAACTGAACTTTTTTGGTTGGCGTCGCCTTGCGAGATGCAGGTTCGCTGGAAGTGCTCAAAGAGCACACTTCTTGATTTTTTTAAAGAAAGCGAGGAATTATAAGATTGCCATTTTAAGGAATAAACCATTCTTAATAATGATACAGTTGAAACTGGAAAAAATTATAAATCTAGTCCTTTTGTATTTCTGTGTTCACTCTAAATGCTCCTGCTGCATGATAATAATTTGCCACTATGTACTTTTGTATCGGCATTTACTTACAACTGCGTTATGACTGAATCGAATGGTTTTCAATTTGAGCTGTTGTTGATGAAATTCCTGGACGTAATTATCTGCTTCAATCGGTCAGTCTGTTAGAAGTTAAAGCTATCTTGCCCAGGTATTGAAGTATTTGACTTTCTCCTTTTAACTGTTTCTTTCACAAGCGATATTCGTTAAAACTCTGTCCTTTAATACCTTCTTGTGATACTTCAAAGAGGATTTCATGAACTCGCTTGATTCTTCCTAACATCATTTTGCGCGGTTTGTTTTTTCATTGAAGAATCGTGCGGTAAAAAGGAGTTCCCTGCAGTTGTTTGTACCTGAAAGCACATCAATAAACTGTATCATTGAAGAATTTGAGAACGGGGCGAGGAATGTTGCCTTTAATCCAGTAATACACGGGAGTTAAATGCACAGCATTATTGCATTTTGAAAGTCTAGATAGACTCTCACCGATGACCCGATGTTTATAGCATGCGATATATTTCCGTCTGCACAGCCACTTGATATATCTTACATCGCCACACTGGTGGTTGTGGGTTTATTCTGAATAGTCATTGATGGCATTCCTACATTTTCTTTATAAATAACTATGTTGAGCATATGAATGCATTTTGCGCCACGGCATTAACGAGCGACTTCAGCACTTGCACTTGTAGGACATCATGCTTAGAGTTTAATCATCGGGTGTAAAATATTGTTATTGATTTTCAAGGAGTAGACCCGTGAATGAATGCATTGTAAACATGTCATTTAGTTCATCCATTTGTTTACTCTAAGTCTTCCTCAATATTTAGTTTTTCTTTAAATCTGTCTGGAATAAATGTTTTGCTTTATCTTATCTTATTGCTCTACGTTAAAAAATGCTGTAGGAATTTCACCACAGGTGTTAATGATTACACAATGCATTAAATTCAATAGGCTACAATCGTAAGCTCAAATATTCGTATATTCGTTTACGTACATACATACATATCTGTAGACAGAGCTTCATAAGGCCTACTCATCAAGAACCTCTAGAGTATTTCATTCGTGTACTCGTTAGCTGACTTTGTTAAATCTTATTATTATAAGGGCATAAAAGCTTATTAAAGAATAAAGGGTATAAGCCTACCCAGAAGAAATATGGTCTCGGTTCTCAGAAAATCCCACAGTGCCCATAAACAAGTTTTATTGTGGATTCATTAAAATATGGTGAGTTTGAACCATCTTGGCTTAGGTTCGTTGCTTGGATTTCCCATGCATGGGTAAGTCACAACAAGGCAAACCATTTCCAATCTCCTACTTGAGAATAAAACTAAGACTGTCGAGCCGGTCTGCGCTGAGATCCACTGTCCTCACAAGATTGTTTCTTTCTTGTGAATGGATGTCAAGTTCTCACCTTTGATACTTTATGAAACCGAAAACTGAACAAGCTTTCTATGCTCACTAGCATGAAGCGATATTGATATTTTTTCTTATCGCTTGTGATTTCGTATTCCCTTCAAGTTATTTGCAGATGTTTTTTAAATTCAATCCCAGACTGGAGTGCTCTGTATAATGTTAATTGCGTGTACCAAACGGAGTAAGTGCCCAAGGAGGCGGGAAGGGGGAGAGACCTTGAATTGATGAATATGAGGCTGGAATGTTTGCAGTAGGACACAAGTGCAAAAAGTGCAGCAACTTAAACTTGAGATTGAGCTTTTTCAAGTCTTGTAGCGACTGTTCTCAGAACAATAACATATTCTTTCATGCACGCAACTTGGCACAGACAGTGATAACCGATGTACAACTTCAAGAAGCTGGTATAAACTTTACCAAGTTTGTTTTTGTGCCATGAGGTTTATGCTCTCAGTGCAGTGCCAGAGTTTAGACTGTAATGAGCTGGCTGGTTATGAGAGTATGGTAATAAACTTATTGACAATGTGGTAACCTGACAATATGGTAACTTGCATAAATAGCTATAGTATACTCCAGCAGATGACGAAGCTGGCAGCGCTCTGCTTGGGTGCATGGAGAAACGTTTTTGACCAATCGCGGCCCCATGGACATGCGAAAGAGGAAATCATTTACGCTGTTCTCAGTTTCGGTGTCTCCTAGAAATGGACATGTTTTACGCTTGGAAGAATTTAATTGCTGGTATTTCTTTAGTCCTCATATTTTTTGCTTGTTTTATTAGTTGGGGGGCTCATTCTAAAGCCGAATATTTAAATTGTTTCTTCGTAAATTGTGCAGATGACAGGATGACTGAACCTTCAATCTTCTATAAGCTTCGTAATGTGTTCTATGCAAAATATCGGTATGGGCGATGAAAGTTCAACATCATTGCCTTCACTTACCAATTTTATTGTTACTCTGCAGAACAACATGAGTCAAATTTGGTGTGTGACAGCGTTATCGTAATTAGCAAAACTATTAGAAATTACTAGTATAGTTGTATTATTTACTCTCCAAGTTCCTCTCAATAATTAATTTTAATTACTATGAACACAATTTGCTTAATTTGAGGCCTGTTTATAATTGTATCAAAGTAGAAGCAGCAGCTGCCAATTTTGAATTCAATAGGTAACTTCTTTTCACCAGCAGTGAGCTGACATATTTATGGGGTGGTTTTCATACGTATTTCATTCAAAACGTTCGTGGTTTAAGCCTTTCGTCACGTCACGTAAACGTTCGTCACTCAGCCTTTCACTAACATGTGTGAATGGATATTGCATATCTCGAACGTTTTCCTTGATAAATTTTACTAATTATAGAAGTGCTGACTCCCTTTACAGACGAATTCAAGTACGTACCAACAGTGACTTAATTCTTCATCCCGACTGCGTTGGGTTCAGCTCAGGAACCGATATACAGGGACGCTTTAGCTCCCCTAGATAACATTACCTTCACATATACCTGCAGGCTTCATTTCTGGTATCATATTGACGAGGTGTATTTCTGCCAGACTTGAGCGTGGCTTGAACTCTTTACTCTCGACTCGCTGCGAAATAATCCTCTCGCGTTAAACAAGTTCAAAACACTTTTTCCCTGTTCTGAGAATCAGCTGAAAGTACATCTTTTGACAACTGCAGTTGTTGCACACAACTGTTTTCTAGTGCTGAGTTCAGCATTATTTTATTGAGCATATGAAATGCTCCAACAAGTGTTCCCATCTAGACAGGAAGAGTGAGAGTACCGAGCTGTGGAAAGTAATATTAGTTAGACTTTGTCCTGTGATATTATGCTTGGAGATAGCAATGCGTGTTCGTTAATATTGTCGAGTAACATAAACAACATCAAATTCCTGTATTATCATTCATATCCCACCCAGTAAACGTTAAACAACGGGCTTAACATTAATAGTAAAATTGTTTTCCAAATCAAAATTTTTTAGCTTTTGCTCGCAAATACAATCCTAGATTCTCAAGCAGCATTATTGAAACATCTAAAGTAAATTTGATGCCTCTGATAGGTAGGGCACAGTGTGTTTTGTAAGTTTCCCGCTAGCGGTTGTGGATTAATTGCTCGAACAGCGCAAATTATTTAAGTAAAAATGAGAACCACGATCTGAATCTGATTTTACTTCCATAATGTCTATTTAATAAGCCATTCAGTTATAGAATAAACCTTCTGTCCCTACCCTAAAACTGAATAAGCAACTTAAAAATAAATAACGCAGTCTATGTTGTATTCCATTCAAATTTACCACTCCTCATTGTTACAGGAGCCCGCTATATGAACAGAAAAACGCTGTCGGTATATGCATTTCCAGCATTCTCTAAAGATGAATTCAAGTTTATGTCTTGCTCTGGGAGTTTTGGGTAGATTGATTTATCTGAGTATCGACACACTTTTCAATGGTTTAAAATATATAATTCTTTACTTAGGACGCACTGTAGAACGGTGCTCGCGTAGAGTGCTGTGAGAGCGCACTATGAACGATGTCATTCGCAAATTTGCATCATCAGCTCCACTGAGTTATTTTATTATCGAAGTTATGAAATATGGTTACGTATTCCATAGCTCTGTTAATTTGGGTTCATGGTGTCACGGTCTGCCTCGTGGAGACCATTATTTTCACGAGTTCTTCTTCGGTAGGAGTGCCAATGAACACGCTCCATGTCCTCGGTTAGGGAACTGCTTCGTGCTTTTTCTCCCCTATATTGGGGCTCGAGGTAGTCCTGCATCTACGTACAACGCTGGTTTCAGTGGTCAAGTAATTAGCTTTGATATTTCTGAAACATTAGCTCATTTTCTGTCAATTTTTTGGAGTTTTGTAGGGAATCTCTATGTATCATTCAAGCTGAACTCGGGAATCGAGGTGTACAATGAGTGAGATCTTTAAGAATATAGCTAACTTACAACT
The DNA here is from genome assembly GCA_030386875.1 of Morinoia aosen. Classification (NCBI taxonomy): domain Eukaryota; kingdom Metazoa; phylum Arthropoda; class Malacostraca; order Amphipoda; family Talitridae; genus Morinoia; species Morinoia aosen. The sequence continues at coordinate 60,848,842 of CM059562.1, forward strand.
TCTCACCTGTAAGGGAATGCCATTAATTACTCGCGATTAATTTTACGATCACTTTTGATGCACGCATTTTTCAGTTTTTGTGTCGACTATCGGCTGTAACGTAGGCTTGTCTTCGAATATTCAAATGAAATAATTTTAAGCGTCACCTCTATAATTATTAACTCAATTCACAAAAAAAATGCACCTAAAATTTGTTTCTCAGATTTTATTACCGTGGTTAATCATATTTTCAAAGCATCACGTAAATTTCTAACATGCATTACTTGGTTTGCGAGCCGTAGCGGCTCGGGCGTGACAGCTTGATTAGCCGCTCTCCAGCCTGGAAATGTACAAATCAAATTGCTGCAATAATTCTGATCTGAAAATTTGTTGACATAATTTTTTTTAATGGAAACAGAAATATAGAACTACCGAATTTTTTTCCAGAAAGATATTTCAAAATAAAATTCTAATGAACCAATTATAATACATGTCATAAACATTACACATTTTTTTCAATTTGGTCCCTCATTTTTACATCTATTCAAACAAAACCATTTATTGTAAGTGATGAGATTCGAACAAATTCGAGGTTTCCACGGATGTGGCTATGAAAGTAAACATATTCCATTGAAGTTTAGCTCCCTAGTAAAAATTTGTGAGTGCAATAGTTGTAGTTTAAAGCATGAAGGCAAGTTAAAGCAATCTTTTTTGTGTTCCGTGAACTAGGTATAGGTAACATCAGTTATTATTTATTTCACGTAAGAGAGGCAGACTGTCATCATTTTCCAGACACCGAATGCATGTTATCTAGCGGTCTCGAGTGATTATCTATTAAGGAAGATTTCTGGTCAATCATTTATAGGCTTGGGGCGTTGTACTAGTTAGACATTAATATTCTAAATAATTCTGTTACTTGGACTTTTTCAGAAAGCGGACGAACGAAACATTATGAATGAATTTGAACATATTTACGAACATTTGTATTTGAAACCATATCGATCATGTACTACGATTTTTGAGCAATGCCAGAAGTAAAATGTAACAAAAATTGGATGGACTTGATATGAAGTGAATAAAATTCGCCGTTGAAATCCAAGTCCTGTTTTCAGACACTCATTTCCATTATACAAACAGTGATTTAATGAAATACGCCAAATCAATTTTTCGTATCCAGCTTGTTCAGATAAGAATTTAAGCCTGCTTTCTCAAATTTATTTAGTATCATTTCTCGCGAACATTCACTTATTAAGAAAAAACCAAAATCCAGTTCGTATTTGTAACTAATGCTCTTATATCAGAGAAATAAAACGTAACCTCCTGAACACTCATTTGTAAAAATGCTGTTGCAGCTCACCGCATTGTTTGAGAAAGCATTGTGCACATCGTCGGGCTTAGGTGAATCCTTTCAGTTCTTTGGAGATCCCTGGCAAAGTTTGGTTCTATTCCCTACCAGCTGCTCATATTTTTTCGCGAAGAACACAGGTCTCTCGAGATGCATGATATCATTTCTGATTCGAGCTCCGACTACAGTTTCTGCACCGGCTTCTGAGCCGCCTCAGAACTCTGGAAAGTTCAAAGAGTTTAGCTGCGTCGACTTTGAATTGTCTTTTAATGCGAACAAACTTATAGCCAATGCAATAAGAGCACCTGCTATTTCTTGGAAAAACTTGGTCGATTTTTTCATTGATTTTCTTCAGTTAGGCGCAGAAACTTCATCTTCGGGTCCGTTCAAAGAAATATATTGCGCCAATAGGTCTCATTGTCGAGAATCGTTGGGTTGTAGCCATTATCAGTTTATTGCTGAAAACTGCACTCTTGGCTACTACAATGCGTAAAGATCGAAGTGCATAGCTTCGCCAAACATGGACTATTAGTAGCTCATTGCAGTTGGGTGCCGCTCAGTGGAGTTTACCTTGGGAATTAATACATTGGCGTTCTCTCGGCTACGATATAAAAAAAATTACAAAACAAGAGACGATGTCTGTAACACTTTCCGAGCCACTGCAGCACCGCGCTTGGGACACTACACTGATCCTGCAGTTGTAGGTACTATTCGGATTTTTCAATAGTTTTCTTTGTTCTAAATCAACCTTCTCATGCTGCTTTGTACTAACGACATTCATCCGAACATTTCATTCTCATGTTTCATAGCCGGATAAGTTCACAGAAAGGCGACTGGTCTAAACACGTACGGAACTAACTAATCTAAAGGCCGCCCGCTGCCATTCCGCTTCCACAGTTATGTTCGAGAAATAAATAAAATTGACAGTACATTTTCCTGTCCGCTAATTCGCAGAGTAAATTTTTGAATTTCTGAGGCTCATTCTTACGGATTTAAATGTTATTTAATTAAATGTGGGAATTAAAAATAGATACACTGGTATGAATATATAATTCCAGGTAAAAAATTTTAGAGAAAGGCACCTTTACCTTTCGCTGAAGAGAGATGCCCAGCGATATTACACACAAATTTTGACATTCGGTCAGAAGGCCGGGAAAACACACGTCCAACATAAAGACTTGAGTCGACCTACACATGCATACAATACAAGAATTATTTGAGCGCTTATTTCTTTATAATTTAAGTATCAATGGGACCGTCATCAAGTTAAACTTCTATGAATATCTGAAAAATTTGCTTTTATTTATGAATGGGGATAAAGAGCGAACCCAAGCTTTATACCACACGCTTACCTTGATGAAGTCGCAGAGAGAACATGAAATTTTGGTAAAATTACGAACAAAATACTTGTTTTTAAAATACACAATAACATTGTATAATCCTGCATATGAACAGAGCCTACACAAACTTCAATTTCGTGACAAGATCGTTTAGAGACTTATTAATGTCATAATAAATAGGGATCTCTATGAAACTTCAACCGAAAACTTCTAGAACTGTCAACAATCTGAATTTTATTTTGTTCGAGCAGATAAGAAGCAAATCTCGAACAGGGAACAAGGACCTGAAACGAGATTATTTCACAGACAACGTCGTTCTGTTGCGTTTTATTTTAACACATACTTTGCATTGGTGTGTGCGTGTCATTCATCGAAGTTGCGTAATTTCAGCAGAGCCATATGTGAGAATGAGTTTTTTTTAGGCACAATGGCTACTGTTATATCCTACTTCTTTCCTTCAGGATCCAGGTTTATCGTTTTCAAATTTCCGTTTTTTCAAGTCTAATCTTCAAATCAAAGGAGTTATTTTCCGAAAGAAAAGACGTTTCTTTCAATGCGGCCACATCGTTTTACTTGTTATTAAGAAGGATGTACACATAATATGACAAAAGATCGATGAAACTAGCAAATTCAGGAATAACAATTGTTACAATAATGTCTTACGTAACTCTGAGTATGTAGCGATGGCGAGGTACTACAATAAGGTCTCGGATTTTACGTTGAATTTACGTGAAGTTAACACAATATCGGAGTCTAACACGGTGTGCCAGTCGTATGCAAACAAGTTAAATGAAGTGGCACCAAGAGACCTTTCAGTGACGGGGTTTCGCAGTCTAATGATCCTCCCCTAACCCTCGTCGTACCCTTTAAGTACCCTCGCGCTGTGACCGTTACATCTGGAGCGTGCAGCAATGCCGCAGCTAAACGTTGTTGTTGTGCCTATGTCCCAGATCCTGCTGCCCTCTCGGGGGGTAGCGCCAGCCATCGAGATCGCGCCGCTCGTTGCCATCCGCCCGTTGCCATGCCGTTGCCATACCCGTTGCCATGCCGTTGCCATACCCGTTGCCACGCCGCCTCTGAGAGCGTAGGCGTCGCTTTCCTCATCTAAGATCCCTCTTTTTTCATAAACGCTGAGCTGTTACTGCCTGATCGTCGCCTCGTATGGTGTATGCGCCACCCTCTGGCGTTCCGTGTTATGCTGAACCCGCGATTTTCTTCTGATAGCAGGCCAGATGTCGCTCTCACACTCAACCGTCCTTACTCCTTTTTATGGTAGAATTTAACGGTTCGTACTAGGGACATAACAAAATCCCCCCATCCTATATTTCTCAGCATCCTCCTGGATGTTAAATGGAAGTTTCCGTCTACTGAAGTCACGCATCTGAGATTCGTACTTCATTGCAGGGGTGAAATTTAGACATGCCTTGAGATTTGTGCCTCTGACGCACTTCTGAAACGAAGATCTTAAACAAGCGATAGCTTACTGTAGTCGTCGGGACGCCCTTTTCCAGTTTACTACCGAAGACCTTCTCTCGTGGCTATCGACGTACTACCAGAGGCCTTCTGAAGACGTCTAGGGGTAAAAACACCCTATTAATATAAATGTCGAGTATTTACTCGATCAGTCCATACTCAACCACCTGCGTGTAGCTATTATGGACGTATTGATGTCCATCGGTATCTTCTTTATTTTTTTTTCATCGTTGTTGAATCCGTGTCCGGCGAAAATATAGGTGTCCAGGAGAAAGTCCAGTCCTTGTACGAGTGAGTGCATCGTCCCGCTGATGGAAGTTGGGTCCGCCGATTGCGTCACGCCCAGCTGTGACCGCGGCACGCCAGGACAGTTGACGTGGGCCCTTTAATCGCAAGGTCGTTGTGGACGGCGCGTAGCAGAAGCGTGTTGGGGTGGCTGGCTGACAGCGGTGTTGCCCACGCGACAACAGTGCACTGTGCGCACGCACACTCTGCCTCCAGGCTGCTGTGCTGATGAGTGGTGTGTGTGTGTTGCTGCTGCTGCTGCTCAGGCCTCGGTCAGTCGCTTGCCTGCGTGCCTCCGCTGGTCGCTCGCCTGTGTGCCTCCGCTGGCACTGTGTCGCTGTAACAATCGTTCGACGTTAATTTCAGGGCTTGGTAAAATTTTTCTCTCGGATTTCTTTGACTTATCGTAACCAATTGTGTCCATCTACTCATTCCATCACTCCCCTGTCATTAACAACCCGGTGTATCATCCTTCAACAGTATCTAACTAGATCAAAGTAATCTAACGCGTAATAAGCTCAAAGAAATCCTTTAGAGAACATTATAACGAAATGAAATAAATGCAAAGGAAAGGAAACGGATTAGAAACACACAATACATCATATAATATTTCAGATAGCTAGTGAGCTGTAAAGGAAATTTTCTACGTATCAGCACGCATTCCTGTAGAGGAGTCATGAAAGACACACGAACGGGTTACAAATTTGACATCAAATAAAATTTCTATTTAATTAATGAGCATCATCAAGGTAAATACACAAATTGGTTTATCAAATCGACATTAAACATATAATACAAGAGGGCAAAAGCATCCTACTCGCATTTCGCTGGAGAAATCAGTTAATTCTAAGTGGAAGCACTTATCCTAAATTTGTAAAATGAAAGAAATGTTAAACACGAGGGAAATGATTAGGAAACATTCTTAATATTAAACAGAGTACATTTGAGAATGAAATGAGGTAATCTTTATCGAAGTTTTGGGACGTCCTTGCAAGACACAAGCAATCATACATAGTTTGGACGCCTCGTCCGATTCCTCAGAGAATACCTAGATATTATTTCTTCATTTCTCTGGCTCGTGCTCGGCGTTGTAGGAATGTCGCTCGTCTCTGCCCCTTGCAGTTCGTCTTCTTCGTCACCGTTGTTGAAAGGGAAGGCCATGGCGTCGTCCAAGTAGGCTCGTTTGACTCGGTTGAGGTGAACGGTTTGTTCTTTTCTATCTGAGTACAGACCTTTGATAGTGATGTTATTTCCACATCGAGATAGTATCCGGTAAGGCCCCCTGAATCTGGTCGGAAAGGCCCTGTCGTCCACACGTCCTGGTTCATTCCGAAGCATGATAAGGTCTCCCGCTTGGACATCACATTCTTTGGCCGTTCGATTGTTAATGTTCGCGGCAGCTTGCCTCGCAGCTTCCGAATTCTTCCGAACTGCAGCAAATGCTTTAGACAGCCGGAGTGAAACCTCGACAGAATACTGTTGGTCACAGGCGTAATTAATTGGCTGTTCTTTGAATATGTCATGGTAGGGGAGGTTTGCATCTCTGCCGTAGAACAAGAAGAACGGCGTGTCTTTAATCGCAGTCTGGTAGGAGGTGTTTACAGCTAGGGTAACGAAGGCCACGCTCTCGTCCCAAGTGAATCTATCTTCAGCAGCCAAGTGAGAGATCGCGGTTTTCAGGGTACCGTTCATTCTCTCGCAACAACCGTTCGCCATAGCGTGATAAGCAGTCGTAGTCTGTGATCTCGCCTTGAGATTTTTGCAGACGTCCTGGAACAACTTATTAGTGAACTCGCTGCCTCTGTCGCTGACAATAGTATTTGGGGCTGAGAATTTTCCGACGTATTGGCCAAAAGCTCTGGTGACAGTATCAGCAGACTTATCTGTAAGGGGGTAAGCATCAACATATCTCGTGAAATGATCTACTATGGTTAAAAGGTATTTGTTGCCTTCGTAACTAACAGGCAATTCAACGAGGTCAACAGCAACTCTTTCAAGGGGGTAGGAGGTCTCGGGGAATTTGCCTAAGGGGACTTTGAATTGGCCCTGCCATTTCTTTCGTTGGCACTGCAAACATTTCTTCACATGGTCTTTGACGTCACGAATTTGATTAATCCAGAAGAATTTATCTCTGGCACGTTCAAGAGTTCTCAAGAAACCCATGTGAGCAGACAAATCATTATCATGGCTTAATTTTAAAGCAACCTTAACTAGAGACTTAGGAATGACTATCTGTACATTACTTCCACCGTTTCTGCGTTTCTTTCTCGACAACCTACACAGGACATTATTATCATCAATAAAATATTCGTCAATGTTTGAAATCTTAGTATCACCCAAATCATTTCCAGTTAACAAGTTTCTTGCACCAGACCAAAGTGAGTCCTTTTCTTGCTCTGAAATAATATCATCTAAGCTCAATTGTTCTGCCTCGATGGCAACACTTTTATCACGTTCACTGGATACAGGTGGAGGGCACACGTCGTCGACAGGAACATCTGTCGCATCAACATTAGAACAAGGTTTAATTCTAGAAGGAACATTAGAATTATTTTTAGGATCACTCTTATTACTACAGTTTGATTCAGCAGTGCCAACAACAGCATTGACAATTCTCTCAGTTCTAGACAGGTAGTCGGGCAAGTGGTGTAGCGCTCCCGGCTTATATCTGACAGAGAAGTTATATTCTTGTAGAAGCAAAGCCCATCTCGAAATGCGGTGGTTACCTGTTTTTTTAGCAAAGATAAACGTTAAGGGGCGGTGATCCGTCACCACGACGAACTCGTTTAGGTACAGGTACGCATCATAATGTTTGATTGAATCGTGAATGGCAAGAGCTTCGAGTTCTGTTGCAGAGTACTAAAGTTCGTTTCCTTTTAATTTTCGACTATAGTACGCCACTGGCAACTCGACACCGTCATGCATCTGAAGTAATGCTCCACCGATTGCAATGCCCGAGGCATCAGTGTGCAAAATAAACTCTCTCTGAAAGTCCGGAAATTTAAGTATAGGCGCGGACACAAGTTTATCTTTCAAGTTATCGAAAGCTCGCTGATGAACGTCAGTCCATTTGAATGCGTTCGTCTTCTTGGTCAACTCGGTTAGAGGGGCAGCGAGATGAGCATAATTTTTAATGAACTTTCTAAAGAACCCGGTAGAGCCTAAGAACCTTTTTACTTCCTTAACACTTCTGGGTCTCAAAGCATCTGCTAAAGCTCGCACCTTGTCAGGTCGGGGGGTTAGTCCCTCTGAACTGACTTTGATACCAAGGAAAGTCACGCTACTTGCTGCAAATTGACACTTTTTTAAACTAAGTTTAAAGCCTGAAGCAGCTGTTTGAAGCAACGCCTTATCCAAATGCTCGACATGTGTCTCGAAATTTATAGAACAGATGATGATGTCATCAACGTAACAGAACAGAAACTTTGAAATGAATGGGGAAAAAGCCATATTAACCGCTCTTTGAAGTGCAGCCGCAGAAGTAATGAGACCTTGAGGTGAACGTAAGTACCTATAACTACCTGTCGATGTTCTGAAAGCGGTGATGTCTCTAATCTCGGGAGACAGTTCAATCTGATGGTATGAACTTCTCATGTCTAGAGTGGTGAACAAGTTTGAATCCTTTAGACTTTCGAGAGTATCAGTCATATTCGGGATTGGGAAAGTATCCTTCTTACATATTTTATTGATGAGACGAAAATCAACAACTATCCTATGAGTTCCATCGATTTTTCTGACTGTCATAATAGGTGACGACCATGGGGAGTAAGCTGGCTCTATAACTTTCTGTTTCAGCATCTCTTGGACGTGCTCTTCAACCAATCGCTTTGTTGCATGAGGAACACGATATTGGGGTGAATTTATTGGCTCATGTCCCTGAATATCTAACCTATGCACAGCATTTCGCGCATGACCAATCTCGTCTCCAACCGCGAACGCATTCCTATGTTTGTTAATCAAATTTACAAGGGTGCTTTCTGATCATGCTCTAAATGAGATAAGTCGACATTGTCAATCATTTGGTTGAATTCAGGTTCACTGCGTTTCTCTGCGACTGGCAACAGTTCACTGTTAGGCAGTAGCTCAGGGTTGCACTGACTCAAGGGGCATTCGGTCAGAGCGGGCGCTCGTCTGGCATCATGCACTGTCGCCACGGCATCGTAGGCCTCGTGTTGTGGCTGTGCTCTAGCGTCACTTTCGCTTTCGTCTGAGTCAGGCTCTGGGTCCTCAACAGCGACATCCAAACTAGCACAAATCTTATTCCTAGGTACAAGAACATTCTTATCATTATAATTTACAAAGACTATTGGCACGGTGCCATCACGGACAGTAGCAAGAGTACGCGGAATAGCTACTCCTTTGCAAGCAGAACTCTGTTGAACTACAACCACTTTATTTTTCATGTGTTTTGGTACTCTAAGATATGAGTGACACAAAGTTCCGCCCTCAACAGTCAGATCATGTGACATTCTTGCGACACTGAATGATGCATCCTCCGATTGTTTTACAAAATTTACTGAATTAGAAGCAGCAACTGATTGAAATGGGTAAATTCTATCATTAATTCTCACATGACCTTTCTCGTGCTGGCTGTATTTTATTTCAACACCGAATCTCTTAAGGAAATCTCGGCCTATCAAGACAGCTCCAGGGAAGTAAGAATCTTCCACAATGACAGCGGAATGGCAATACTCAACATCACCTAGTTTAAATTTCAGGTCAATCGTACCTCGAGTGTGGAGATTATCTCCGTTTACAGAACAAAGAACTTTAGTGCATCGTTTAATTCGGGGAGTGTCTTTGAATAATTTATTAATTACACAAGATTTCACAAGAGTCACGGAAGAGCCTGAATCAACAAAAGTAGAGCATTTTCTCTGTTCAACATTTAATAAAATCACGGGGGAAAAGCTTTTCGGTTGCTGTGGAAGTTTTTTGACTTTACTGCGGCGATGTCACCATTCTGATTCGGATGGCCATTGAATTTACGTTGGTAATTATTGAAGGGGCGAGTGTTTTTGTGTGATGCACTTTGCCACTTAAATGGGTTTTTAGGCTGGTACGCTCGCTTTTGTGGTGAATTGTATTGGTACTTCTCCACCACTACATCACTCTCGAGGGCTCGTCTTTTCCGGCTCAACAAAGATCTTTCTTCGAACAGAGATTCCTCAATTGATCTCTCTTTATCTAAGAATTTGGTAACATTTTCCGGATCGAAATCATGTGGCAATTTCTCACTGATCTTAGGATTCATATATTTAACAATGGTAGGAATGAGGATTTTTTGTGCTTTACTATCCTCGTAGTGCCATTCTGGACCGAATACGTCCTTCCAGCCAGCCAGAACGCGAGTTGCAAATGCATTGACAGTCTCATCATTTTCTTGATGCAAATTAAGTAGAATTTTGTGGACCGTCTTCCTATAATTCATGGCTCCCTTGTAAACAGAAACAAGCCAAGTTTTGACATCGTCCAGCGTAACAAGTTGATGCGACTTAAGAACATATGAATCCCAAGCCTTACCAGTAAGTGCATTCTTCAAATAACGACATTGCAAGTCTACATCGTTAGTGTAAATGTTAACTCGAGTCTGGAAGTGTTTTAAAAATGAAGTTACACAGCCTTCACCATTAAATTTAGGCAGTTCAATTGCATGATTTAAAGTCACAAAGTTATTTGGACTATTATTTGGATTATTCTCATTTTGGCCATTTTGGTTGTTTTCATTATCGTTCTCTGCCATGATTTCAATAGACAATTAGCAAAGCAAAAAAATGGTTTTACAACGAACACTGATAGTAATTTGAGTTTCAAATTAGGAATTTAAATGCAATATTTTCGTACAACACGTTTCCAAATACACAGATACAATCGAATTTTTCGCACAATAAGTTTCCAAATGCACAGAAATAAATGAGTCGTCAATAACATCAACAACAGTAATGAAAAATAGTGTCATAATAGGCACAAAATAGGGTTTGAATAGGCATAATAATGATATTAGAAGGGTAAATGGGTTAAATTGCGCAATGCAAATGAGACAATAAATGGGCCAAGCATCAAAATGGTAAATATGGTACAAATTCCCACGAAATTTTTAGAAATAAATCAATACACTGACACAAAATGCAAATAATGACACTAATTCACACAGAAATACACAGAATAAATCAATAGAATGACATAAATTACAAAACAGAATGGGTTCAATGATGAGTGAAATAAATTTCCTAATGAACAATGGCCATTTACGTTATACGTTAAGTTTTTATTTGAAATAGGTAGCGTGGCGAGAAACGGTCTCTCACAGAGGCGTGGAACCGGCAAGATCAAATTAAATTATCCCAAATTCAATATTCAATCCCACCGCTGCCACCAATGTTATATCCTACTTCTTTCCTTCAGGATCCAGGTTTATCATTTTCAAATTTCCGTTTTTTCAAGTCTAATCTTCAAATCAAAGGAGTTATTTTCCGAAAGAAAAGACGTTTCTTTCAATGCGGCCACATCGTTTTACTTGTTATTAAGAAGGATGTACACAAAATATGACAAGAGATTGATGAAACTAGCAAATTCAGGAATAACAATTGTTACAATAATGTCTTACGTAACTCTGCGTATGTAGCGATGACGAGGTACTACAATAAGGTCTCGGATTTTACGTTGAATTTACGTGAAGTTAACACAATATCGGAGTCTAACATGGTGTGCCAGCCGTATGCAAACAAGTTAAATGAAGTGCCACCAAGAGACCTTTCAGTGACGGGGTTTCGCAGTCTAATGATCCTCCCCTAACCCTCGTCGTACCCTTTAAGTACCCTCGCGCTGTGACCGTTACATCTGGAGCGTGCAGCAATGCCGCAGCTAAACGTTGTTGTTGTGCCTATGTCCCAGATCCTGCTGCCCTCTCGGGGGGTAGCACCAGCCATCGAGATCGCGCCACTCGTTGCCATCCGCCCGTTGCCATGCCGTTGCCATACCCGTTGCCATGCCGTTGCCATACCCGTTGCCACGCCGCCTCTGAGAGCGTAGGCGTCGCTTTCCTCATCTAAGATCCCTCTTTTTTCATAAACGCTGAGCTGTTACTGCCTGATCGTCGCCTCGTATGGTGTATGCGCCACCCTCTGGCGTTCCGTGTTATGCTGAACCCGCGATTTTCTTCTGATAGCAGGCCAGATGTCGCTCTCACACTCAACCGTCCTTACTCCTTTTTATGGTAGAATTTAACGGTTCGTACTAGGGACATAACACTACTGCATCAAACATTGTGAGTATTATTGAATGCGTAATTTAGCAATACCAATCGCATGAACAATTGACTCACAATTCATGAGCGTGTGCGTCGATCAAGCGCAGGTTCTTGTTCATGAAGAAATAACTTTATAATTTACCCAGAACTAGAGTTGGAACAGAAACTTTCTGGCATGATATTTTTTATTGTATTAGTCTAAATTTGAAGTTGCTAGTGCGTTCTCAAAGAAAGCTAAAAACTAAGTTATGCCGTTCATGGATGAAGTTAGTTGTTGTCAATTGCCGTCATTCTCTTTTCGTTTTGATAATTTTCTTTTTTTTTGCTTATTCAGAACTATTCAACCAAAAACTTTTATGCTATTCATAAAACAGTATCCAATGACCTAAATGGAAAAGTGAAGTAACGAGTGAATTTAATTCTTATCCAGCAATTTGTCAAACAGCGAACGAAAACCGCGGCTTAGTGAGTTTTCAACGTATCCGGTAACAACACACTGCTCAAGCTTTTTGGAATGTTTTTTGAAGAAGTTGAAGCCATTTTCTAGTTTTTTTTCTTGTCACAGCACCATTAAAAAATTAGCATTCCTGCAAGCGCACATCCTTATACCCCATGGTTAGCTTATACCTCTTTGGTCTAAAAATGATGACAAAAATATTAGTACTTTAAATGTTTGTACAATTCACAATTTGACAGCAATTTTTGAGATTATTTCTAAAACTATTTCCCCTCATTGGCTGGAATTCAGCGCTCTGCCCCTAGCTAATGAGGTCGCCGTGGCCCCGACGGCAGCAGTTGTGTGTAATGGAACGCCTCACCGCGACGTGGGCGCTTCGCTGCCAAGTGAGACGCGGACACGGTGATGGCCTCAATTTCAGGGCTCCCGGGAAATGCTACTGGAGACCATGAGTAATTTAAGGGTAGCTTGAGACATCTACTGCCAGTGTGAAGCGGGAGCGAACGATCTCATGAATGATTAAGCCCAACGACGCATTGGCAATTCTACACTAGTTTCGTGTGCTAGCGCTTTGGTAGTCTTTAAATTTCTTCATTATCTTCATCCTGGATCGACATCAAGTTCAATGTTATTATTTACAGCAGCTTTTCCGTAATTTAGTCAACCATTGCCTTACTAAAAGCCGAACTCATTATTCAATATTCGTATCATAAGAGATTCAAATTGGCCTAGAAAAAATTTTCTCGATAGAATGACAGACTAAAATTAATGTACTCACTCTACCCACATTTTCAGGGCATGATCATTTAATATTTTTTAACTGAGTCTAAAGGCAATCTCATGGGAGTCACGAAAAATGTTCGGTTTACATAGCGAAAATTTCACAGCCAAAATGACCTCTATCCAATTTACTTTTATTCCTCATCCACAACTGTTCTAACTCATAACACTTGAATCGTTTTTACAGCGTTGTCTCGAAGTATTCCGTATTTATTTTTTCGGAATTTCATTAATTGTACGTGGTGGAACATAATGCTATGGCCGCACAGCAACATCTCGACAGCGAAGTTATTAGGCGGGGTTGTGGGTAGGACATTAGAGAGCGGCGACAGGAGTGACCTTGCGGGTCACATAAGGCTGAGAAATAGCAGTAGGAGCGCCGAATGCCAACATTTCAAAGAAAGCTCACTTTTCACCATTTTCTGGCGCTGTGACGGCTACTGATGCAGCCAGGGAGAGCGGCCGAGCTCGTTACCACTGTTGGCTCATGGGTAGTCAATGTAGGTAACATTTATCTACCCACGTCTTATTTCTGGTGAAGGATGTGTCACTAATTTTAAAGTTTTAATTTTCGTTCATTATTTATTCCAACACTAAGGCATGCAGCACTGATGTGTAGAAGTAAACGGTAAGAAGCGCATTTGCTATATCCATTTAATTTTATAGTTATCTTGCTGTGGTGGTTGTATTCTGCAGAATATCGCAGGGTATCACTCTCTCACCTTGCTCTGTGTGTCTTATCGATGTGTTTAGCGCGCTAAATTGAGTGTTCCTAGACCATCCGTTTATTGATTGCATTTCCTGAATTTAATTCATATGACTCATTATTCAGTATTGTGTGATTATAATAATAGTACGTTAGTTATTAGAAACTGTGTTATGTACCATAACGCAACAATTTTGCGTGAGGATTTTGCACTTCAAAGTTGAGGTATAGGTAGATCAAATCGTCGTAACAGCTATTTTTCTGAACTTATTTCATATCTGTAGTGTATGGAAGAACAGAGCTACCTGGGTAAGGTCGTGGAAGTTTCCGGATTGAGGGTCAAAAAAATCGTAAAAACCTTTCATGCAGCTATTAAATAAGGTCCCCTAAGTGAAGAAATTTAGTTTTATCATTTGTTGCACGCATATTTAAGTTACGCACTTTTTCTTACCATGTGTATGCGACAAAGAAGCGAATCGAATAACCAAAAATATTTTGAAATTCTCCGCAAAAATTTAACAGAAGTAAAAATATCGAAAATTTCTTTTTATCTATTTCGAACATTCATTGCGATAAAAGAAACCTGCTTAAAAACGTTTTCCCGAATTCTTTAATTAGCTTTCTCCATTTTTACTTAATAAATAAGTCGATGTTCTCTACGACTGTTGACGTAAGAACTGTTGAAATAGCACGCCAACCGTTCTTCAGGGCGCGAACAAACAGAATTACCCAACGCTTTTCTAAGTATTACTCAAGCATCGATTGCCTTTTACGCTGTTTTTTAATTATCGTACGCCAAATCGCTGGAATGTCACTTACTTGTGAAGTAAATAGATCTCAGGGTGACGATTTCAAGTGTTTTTGAATGTAATTTAGGTAATTACCAATGCAATGAAATGAAAAATGTATTTCAACAAACTTGGGATTGATAGTTTAGTTCGTAAATAGAAGGTTTATTGAAATGAAGTTGAATTTTTAGGTTTTGAAATAATAAGAGGCCTTCAACAGACATGAGTCCCCGCCTTTATCCCCAGGGTCTCCTAAAGAATTTAATGATTAAATTTTCAAATCATACTTTTAAAGTATGATTTGATGTTTTTCTATGAATATTATTCCATTTTTCTACACATGTCTTCCCCAGAATTGGAGATTTTGATAAAAATGAACTAACAAATAATTCCTGAACATTTCAGTAGGGTTTAAGTCAGGGGACTGTCTTAGCCAATCGAGTTGTTATGCTCACTAAATCATTCCTTTCATTTTACCTTGTAGCTACCGATTACTAAGGTGTGCCGCAAACAACATAGACCAACTGTCTACGCTAACGTTTTATAGTTAAGCTATATCGCCGTGCATTCATGGACGTCCATTTTCAAACTTAACTTTACGTTCGTTTCACATTCAATGAGGGGAAAAACTACTGTTGAGGTTTGCTGTCATCCATAACGTATTATAGTCGGGCTATGTCGTCCTGCATCCATGGGCGTCCATTTGATCAATTTAAAATCAACCAAGCCTCTGTTTCCCATTCAGTAAGGGGGAAAAAATTACTACTAAAGTTTGTTGATAAAAATCGCTCTATTGGCAGGCACATGAGAGACGGCAGAGGGAGCAGCAGGGCTCGTCTGAGGTGAACGACCGTGCGCACGTAGGAGGGCGTGCGTCATTATGCCATAAGGAGCTGCTACGTGAAATGACTCCAGCTTAAAATACTTGTGAAGAAAGAACAGTTCCAGCGGGACGGGCAGCCGAGTGGTTGCAGCTACTCAACTTTGGAATTTATCAAGTTTCACTCGGGAGTAACGTACACAGACTATTTTGCTCAAAAGCAGATCATATTTTAATACACAGATAACATCGTTGCAATAACTCATTTTGAATTTATAGTTTACGGACTGAATAATCAGCTTTAAAGCTTTAAGAAGCACTGACGGCTTTTTGTTACCCGGTGATTATGCTAAACTCGGGTAAACACATGAATATCATCTACGTCATTTCCCTGAGGCAGTACGAGGTTATAATTCAGAGTTGAGATTCCGTTGGCTGGAAATATTCCTTCTCTCTTTGCTTGAGAAAAAAAGTTTTGTAGTTACTATTGAGATGAGATCCGAAGTTCTAGCCATGTCTATGATTATAAAGATTACTTCTCATAGTGAAGAAAACAAGGTAATGAAAAATGGCTCTTTAAACTCAGTTATCAGAGAAACCATTAGGGTCTTTCTGACAGGTAAGCAGTCAAAAACTATGAGGGCAGCCCTGCTGCTCAAATTAAGAACTGTATCACTGAATGACTTCGATTGTTGCACTCACCCAATAATGCTCAAATCGGGTGCTTTTTACTTGTTCATCTGATAACGTTCGGTAAATAGCGTACTCTAATCTGAGTGAGGTTACACCGTACACGTAGTAACTGAAATGAAGAACACAAGTGAGAAGCACTATCACCTACGAGCACCATCACTCCCCTTAGCTGGTGTCTATAAGCCCTTCCGACAGCCCTGAGATGCTATCACAGCTCGGGCGCTAATTAAAAGGTGTCTCCTCTGACCGGATGCTACGAGTCTCACAGACGGAACATGCGCCCGCTATCTCACTAATGCAGTTGGCAACGATGCGCCTACAAGCGGGGAACACTACCGCTGTCGTGTAGACAACGCAATGCCGAGCTGACGGATTTATTAACCGCGTGTATGGTCAGCCCATCGCACCGAGTGTGAGCGATCGAGTTCGCAGTGCAATTACTGAGCCGAGATTAAAGAGCAGTCGGGTTAGTTTTTATTTGCTGGTATCCGGCCCTTTTTGAGACGGAATTTTAAGAGCGCTGTCTTGACCGTACGGGGCATTTTTCCTTCGCTATAAGACGTGTGACTTGATTCGCAGCGTTTTTATTCTTGCCTTCAAAATCTGTCTGAATGTCTAAATTTTAAAGACATATTTTAAGTCGCTAACTCAGATATCATAGTGAAGTCATTTTAAAAGAAGAAGTAATTTGTTGAAGCATTACACCATAATTAACCAACTTCCATCAGTGTGACATATATGACTGCCATCTTCATTCAGCTACGAACACTCATTTAAAGTTAAGTTAGTAGTCAATACGGTTTTGTCTCGTTAATGAGTGAAAGATTGGAATATTTATACACCCAAGACTGCTTTCACAAAATCGAAAACCATTCGGCTTTAGTCGAATCTACAAAATGCTTAACATAACCTCCGTTTACACAACACTTTGGTTATCGCCACGAAGTGAATTTGTGGGTTCTTAACATGGGTCTACAAAAACACTTTCGTTTATTGAAATTATTCGCTCCCAGCCTCTGCCAGAGTTTAATATAAAAGTGCCTATCACGCTGACAGCAGCAAAATGTGCTGCAATGAACGGGCAACCTAGTATTTGGGATCATAGAACGGCTTCATCAAGAGGTTTATGCATCATGAACTAGTGTTACAACCTCTTAAAGGATAAGTCTCTGGTCCAACTGTAGCAAGCTGCGATATTGCCTTATTTTATTTTCCTTCCATTATACGAGCCCTTCAGATCGAACGCTCATTTCTCATCAGCAGTACTTCATTGCATGCAGTGCTATAAAAATTTGTTTTGTCAAATTAGTACTATTTTTCTGTAACACACTTCTTGGGTCCCCCTCAAATACAACGATTTTTGTGAGAGCTCGTCAAAATAAATATTACCTTCTAATCAACCTCCTGCTGCTACCATTAAGATCGTTTTATCCGCAGCATCTTTTTGTGTTCTGTTCAGCAAGTGCTTAAAGTGGCTAAGAAAACTTTCAATTCGTTAAGACAAACTTGAGCCTATAGTGATTTATGAGCAATGCAAGCAAATCTGATTCCCCGAAGAAAAATGACTTTAACATTAAAAAGATACAGGCATTTTTGTTTTAATGCATAGATGAGTCCTACAGGTAGCTATAAATATGCTTGAATGAATCGGCAATTTACGACTTCTCTAATCACAGGCTGGGTAAACCTACTCACGCGTTCACTAGCCCTCAATAGTACTGTTTTCGATTGAATCATGGAAGATACTGAAATTTTATGCACGTAAATAATCAAAGTTTTCAAAGTACGGAGAAAGTCATCGGTCAAAAAAAGGATAGTTTCGGCATTTATTCCGATAGAAGTAAAAATAATTGTCATGTCGTTCATATATGACAGTCATGATTGGGACCAACTAATTTTTAATGTATATTTCTCTATCCCGAATTAGATACCCGATTCTGCATCAAGTTCTTAGCGCAGTATTACTCAGCATGCCGTGAGGAATTTTCGGTCATGCCTGTCTGAGAGTGTGCTTCAGAACTTCAGTTGAGGGGAAAGAAGCACACGCTGAAGATTCTCGTACAGTTTCAACAGGAAGTTCCATTGAGTCAAAGATCAGACGAAAACTGGAGACGCTGGTGTGGGTTTCATTAATTATCAGTAAAAACTGGCGCAATTATCTGCGCAGATGAGTGTAGCAAGGCATTGGGAGAGCTGTCCAAGGTTCACGCTAAGCAAGTTGGGAGCAAGTTGGCCAAGGATCTTAGGCGGCGGCCGAGTTTGTCGTGTGACTGCGCAAAACTGCGTCTCTTCACTCAGAATATTTACACTAGGGGCAGCTATACTTCTGCGAAGTGGTCATTTTTGCGCAGCCGCTATGCTACGCCGTTGTTGCTGGTCAAGTGAATGTAGGGCCGCGTTTCTGAACTCCAACTCCTTAAAAATTGGTCCTGATTCAACTGTTATGTTCGTTTTACGTTTGTAAATATATGCTGTCTTAATTGTTGGAAGTATAAGACTTTTTTATGGTTTCTCAGCTTCTTTTGTTCAGAAACAAAAATTCTGCAGTGCATAAATCGGTGTTTGCTTTCGCCCTTTCTTGAATTAGTATGAATTGTTATTTCCATTATTTGTTACAGGCAGTAATGACTGTCATGAATTTCTGGCATCTGAAAAGTTCGATTTGGGAGTCAGAGATACCTGTAAGGGGTTTCCCACCACCGTATTTTTTGTCCGTTGAACTTTTCCTCAGCAATGTGAAGTATTTCAGCGGAAAACATTGTGTCTGAAAAAGAACTTTTCTTGAATTTGCTCAAAACCATTTGCGCCGGCCAATAGCTTTTATCTTTGTTTGAAGGCCTGTAAGTTCCCGATGCCTCAATTTCTTGAGTGATGAGCCGCTTAAATTTATCTCGACAGTGCTCGTCATAGTTTCCATTGCTCTCTCTCAATCTCTGGCCAACTGCTACATCGACTTCATTGGATTTCGTCTGACCCGAACTTCAGCAGCTTTTATAGCCTCGTCGATGGGAGAAGATCAAAGGCGACCACTTCGAGGAAGCAGTTAAGAAAATTTGCCCGCCTACTCTAAACAGTTGCAATTACAGTAGCAAAATCTAATTTTGCAGCCTAGAATCGGTGTTGTTAACACAAGTAACCTTGATCCTGCACGACATACATATACTGAAGCAAAAAGTCTTTGTTTCGTTTAGACTGCATCATGAAACTCAGTTTCCCATTAGTTTCAGTTTCAGTTTAGTTATCAGTTAGTTTCAATTAGTTTCATCAGTTTCCTACGACTTATCTGTTCATTATTTATCAAGATCACTTATTATGTAAATGGGTCAAGTGTAGGTCAGGAGCAACAAAATCTCATCGAAAATTTAATGCATCATCTAACTCCTTTTTGCGCTCGTTTTTCACATCTTCCTTAGAAGATCGTTCTCTTAGCTTCCATTGCAAAAATGCAGTTCTAAGGAGTTTTCATATTTGATTGTCATTATGATGCCTTCGACCCTAAAGATTGATTGTTGTAATTTTTCAAGAGTTTTTTCAGATTCTAGGCACCTGCACCTG
The DNA here is from genome assembly GCA_030386875.1 of Morinoia aosen. Taxonomy (NCBI): domain Eukaryota; kingdom Metazoa; phylum Arthropoda; class Malacostraca; order Amphipoda; family Talitridae; genus Morinoia; species Morinoia aosen. The sequence goes on from CM059562.1 coordinate 60,868,312, forward strand.
ATAAACTGCATCTAAGCAATCACATGAAAAACATAATTTAAGCATAATGTTAAGAAATTCAGCGTCTCGGCCTTTCAGGTAATAATTTCGGAACTCAAGCAATTTTATTTCATGGTGGCTCTGCATTGTGCTAGGTTAGAGGAATAAAAAATATAATTGACTCCCAATTTTCCCAACTACATTTCGAGTGAGGGCGAAACTTCAAACCTTCAATTCAGTCAGCTCTTTCGTCTGAATCCTCGAAGGTATTGCTTAATATTGGGCAAGGATGGTCAAGCATGTGTTTCTCGCAAACTGCTGCTGATGTATCCCAATATTCATCATGTGTTTATCGTGTGCAGATCAGAGCAAAGAAGATTTGATCGATTCGTTCGGAACATGAACTCAACCAAACTCCCGTTATTTCCAGATGGGCTCAATAGTCCATGATCGACCACGTCAAAATCAATAGCTTGATAAGTCGATAATTTATTGCGGCATTTCTGAGACGCTCTCATAATAACAGCGAGACACGCTCCACAAGCCTCTGATGCTTTATTTAGCTGCCAATTTTCGTTACATGAGTGAGAATGAAAATAACAAGTTTCAAGGTGGAATTTCATATCAGGGGTTCATCCAGCATTTGTTTTGACACGGACTGTGGTAGGCTACTTTTTTGTGATCGCAAGAAGAAAATTGCAGAATTATTGCAAGGTGTAGCTAGTGAATTTAACCTCTGTTTTCCTGTTGCGGTGTTTCATTAGACCGTAAATTCTGAGACATTTTTTAGCAAAATATGCACTTATTTTATTAGGGGAGAGAATAGGAAATGAGAAATATCGCGACGAAATACAGAGTGATCACAACTGCAGCTCATATAGTCTGAATTCTCACATTGAAAATAGGAAATCCAACATGAGAACTTGAAAAGAATATAACGAATGACTCTCAGCTCATACCTTTGGACACCGATCTGAAGATGACCTCAACGCTGCATCGAGCAGGATGCCTGATCAAAGATAGGATGAGAATTTAATCTCAGTGATCGAGCAACATCTTAACTTTGTTCGATGCACTCATGTGAGTTTGTTTATATTTTCGTACTCTGACCTGGAAGCCATCAAGCCCGGATGTCACATCGCGACATCAGCATTGAGAAAGACAGGACGCAGATCTGATGCACGATGGATGGACTCCGAGCAACACATTGGGTATAAGGAGAGCTGTCCTCCACCCTGGTTGAGGCTCAGGTTGAATAAGTGCATGGGAGGCGATGTAGGCACGCTGTCATCATCGGAAACGTACTGCCTGCTGAGTGTTTTCCATTACTTACGATCATAGAGCATGCTTACGTTAAGTGCCACATAGGAATAATCAGTGTACGGAAGGTAAAATTATTAAACGAAACAGTTTACTAAGCTTTCAAGAAAGTTTTCATCAATAGGGGCGTTTTTATCAGCTTCAATTAACCATAATTGCTTTGCACTGTCAGATAATTTTCATACTCAATATAGACGCGTTCTTCAATCGCTTATATCTTGCTTTTATACCCACATATTTTATGTTCAAGACAGCGCAAATTATCCAGAAAAATTCCTCCCACGGCTCATAACGTCACTTTCATTAAAAATTCTTTACTTTGCTCAGACAGCCACCAGCCTTATGTGTAGGTAATTCTTCGAAAAATTGACAGGAACAGCATTGTAAAAAAGAACGTTTTTAATTCTTTCAGATTCTGGTAAGAACTGTTTCAAAACAGATGTATTGCGATGTCGTAGTCGTGTTCATTTCAAACGACGCCATTTTGACTTTTGCATATTATTCTATTTCACTTGACAACTGGTCGGATAGCTGATATCGGCCTTACATCTTATGCAGAGAACATCTCACTTTCAAGCACGAGCCATGATTGCAATATTGTGTGACAACGCGAGGAGCCCGTTCTCTAATGAACTGCAATATACCGCTTCGAGTTAAAAAATACCGGATTCTTAACAAATCTGCTTGAATCAACAGAAACGAAGTTGGAGACATTTCTCATGCGGATATACAGTATACATATATCATGGGCAAAGGTAAGAAATCCTTTATGCGTAAATACGTAAATTTAAATTCCGATTAAAACGAAAATTGAGATTTAGCCCCAAACCTGACGAAAACTCATTCATTATGTAGAAATATCAACCGTAAGACGTTACATGTGGAACAGCAGATATTTTTGATCTAAGCTATTAATTTAATGCTTCAGGTGTGTAAAATAGGTAACGAGTTCAACATTTTTGAAATTTACTGATCTTAATTAATGAGGTACATGACACATTCCTATAGAATTGACCTTGATTAATTACATTCAGAAACATTTTTGAAATGCAATTTATTAATAATTGTTTTTATTTTTCATTTTGTACTGATAGAAGACGTAGTTGAGGATAGTAAACTACGTTGAAACTTTGCATTGTATGCAAGACAGCTGTCGATACAATGTGTACTTAGTTAATCGTCTCATTTTTGAGAGAACGATACTCTGCGAAACAAGTATTGTGAGAGCATCTCTCATAGAAACATCATAGGCATACTTAGTTTCCTTACTTGACGGCGAGCATTCTGACAGGATAAGAAATACCAGAAGAAATTCAGTGCTCTAGGATTACTGCCTTCCTCAGTCCAATCAAGCCATGGTTCGCATGGGCGAAAAGCCGACATCATGCTGTGATTTTCCCATCTCTTCGCGTATCAAGAACAGAAAACATTTCTCACGTCAAAACACAAATTTTCAGCAATGTTGGTGTACTGAGACGGCTTCAAAATAGTGGATGAGGAAACTGTGAATGAATTTATCGATTTTATTTAAATCTTAAGCGAAGATCATAAATAAATTCACCTGCAGTTCGTGCATTCAGACTCTACAGTCAGCAACCTTTCTGCGTCTGCATGTCCAGGCTGCGCCGTGCGTGCAGTGGCAGGAGGGCGGCGCTGCAACTCCGTCCTAATGATGGAGCAAGGAATTATTTTGACTATCACTCTGAAGCACGTGAGATAAGTGACGTGTAGGACGTCGCAGTTAACATGCTCGAGACGGTCTGTGAAATTCCATTACGCCGGGAAGACACCTGTGCTCTGACGGCTGCGCCGTAAACCGTGTGTTGCAGATGCCGACATCTCCGTTCATTATTCTTCTCTGAATAAAGCCGACTCGCATCAAAACAAGCGCGCAATGCTTGATAAAATCCGTTTATTTTTCCGCAGAAATAACAGGTGTTTTCTTTCATTTGTGCTCGCTGAAATGCTCGCTGAAGCTCCTAATTAGCTACAACTTGAGGATGGCATTTTGAGCAATTTTCCAGAACTATCAATGAGAAATAGAGAAAAACACTCCTGATGTGAATTCTTGGTGGATTTTAGGGTTTAGCGAGGACTAACAGGAATGAATAATAAGCTTAAAACTTTCAGCTGTTCACGATAAATTTCAAAGAGATTCATTTTTAAAAGTTCCGAAGATTTGCTCAGAAGAGATGAATAAATTCATGGAAAACCCGCACTTTTAACTTTAATTCTAGAACTGACTAGATAGCGGGAAATTCTACGTTTGTGAGGTTGTGATAGAACAAATCGTTAGTACATAATATGGTGAATTGTGTGGAAACCTAGAACTTAAAGTTTATAAAAGCTGTGTAGAGTTTTGAACGAGAAAATACTAACGCTAGTTTGCGGTTAAAAATGCTAAATATTCGATGTACGAAAAATAAATCATCGGGGAAAATGTCCGTAGGAATGAACGTATGAGTTGTGGACTGTGGTTTGTTCAAGCTCAATCCCTACTTAATTTTTCTTGCGAGTCGTGATGTACCAGGAGTTGGAATGCAAACAATTAAAGTTATTTTTTTAAATCTATCCTACAATTTAATTTTCTGATTCCAGCAATAAGCGTCGAGTTGAATAAGAATGTTAACATTTATATAAAAAAATGGTATTCACATCTGTAAAAACAACGTTTTGTGCGTTGACCAAAACAGAGCTTGTGAAGAATCAGTCGCCGATTTGCCTTTCAGGATCAATGTTTGAGTAATGTTTCTATTTATATTCGTAAGTCATTATTAGCGGAAACGTGAGGTACATTTGAAATGTGTGAATACCTTTTCGTGTAGAACATCCGTGAAAGTATTTACGGGCCATGTTGGCATGTTATTGGTAGAAGGAATAATTATAGCAATGTTCACTTTTAAGTAGCCGATGAGTAAAATGTGGAAATACGTGTTTGCACATCACACGACTGTACCCATATGTTCGATTACAACGTAAATCAACAGCCATTGTTTAATGCTTTAAGCAACAGAACTTAGAGACTAATGGAAAAATCTGTGGAAAATCCACACAAATAGGTTCAATGGTAAACAGGGAATGACAGCAAATAAGTTTATTGAACGCTGCAAGTAGCAGTAAATTTAGATGATACGAACCATTCAATAGGCCGAACATCAGGATCGTAGGTTCACGAGCCAGGAACAAGAATTAATCAACTAGGACAAATCTTAGGACTAATGCCTGCTCAGCGTATAAGATTACAAGCTCAACATTAATTCTAATTAACAACAACAAAGTTCAGGAACGAAGGATCTAGGGTTGACCTAGATAAATCAAAGAAAGGCGATCCCTATAAAATTAACAAAAATGGCGACTCCTTGCATGGTGGCTAAAAACGCAGCAGCACTGTTTCCACTACGAAGGCGCGAAACCTTGCAATTCTTCAGCGGCGATCCTAATCAGCTTGCGGCGTGGCCCTCCAGAGGACTGGCCGTTCGCCCAGCAGGCAAAATTCAAGCCGCACGGCCCCGATAATCCCCAGTAGTTTAACGCAGCTCAGTAGGCCGATCAACAGCCAGGGTAGCCAGCACCGCACAACTGAAATGACAGCCTCCTCTGAGATCGCAGCGCAGAATTAAAACCAGCTGTCCCGCAACGTTCCCAGTAGAGCAGCCTCAAGCTGGGCTTTTGGAGCCCGAAGACGCAGATACTAGAAAAATGAAACAAATGAATCAATGCAATGAAGAAGTCAATGGAGTAAGAAGTTATTCATAATGATTTTGCAGCAAACTGGAACATTATAGCAGGACTATTTCATATGCTAACCTGAGTTTAATTATGCCTCAGTGTGGAAGCCACTCGTAGAGTTAGAAAGATGGTAAACGTGAAGAAAAAGGCTCAAATTAAGAGCAAAGTTAGGAAATAGAATTAAGTTTAAGAGTCAATAGTACTACCCGGAGAATTAGACAGCTGGTAAGCCGTCTTTCAGTTAGGCTCCAGGTAGGATAATTAAGTTAAGGGAAAAGGTTAAGGGCCCATTCCAAGCAAGCTCGAAATAGATTTTGGTTATAAGAATTTAAGATATCATAGTATTAAGATAGCGAAGATATTAAGGTTTAAGGATTTAATAATTCAAGAAATTTAAGGTAGCTTAACAAGATCACGCACACTCACAGTCATACAATTAACAATGGCAAGGTTATCTATCAGAGCAATAGGACAAAGGTGATTAATTCATAAGAAATAGAAGCAAAGATGGCTTTAGGAAATAGAGAGAATAGGTGAAGAAGCGCTCCACCGGGACACGCGCTTGAGGACGTGCCACGGCTGAACACCGAGCGCCGGCACCCACGACTGCGGAACGCCTTTACTCTCGGGATTGATAACCGCTGAGATCGCGACTAAAGGTCACCACCATAGCTAGGAAGTCGCAACTTAAATAAAGGAACAAAAAAACGAGAGATACCAAACGGTACCACTGCAAACAAAAGGGATCAACCCAAAGTATCAATAGGCAGAAATGAAGCTCTATTTACTCTCCGTAAAGCAGCTCCCACCTCACCTGGCACGAGCCAAGCTGCGAAAGTACTAAAGTTTTAACTGCTAAGTATCTCTCAGGGCAATGGGGAATGTCAGAATTCTCCATAAATCAAAATACTCAGTTTAGAAGTGAATTCCTATCTTGGATGGAGTGCGTTTCGCAGAATCCGAGTGTGATTCTTTGGACCGTCTCCAAGCTTCCGTGGAGGACCTTACTGCCTCTCTACCAGGAAGGACGTCTCGGAAGCCGGAGATTGCTCCCTTGTTAGAAAACGTAAATAATTACATACCGCGTAATGATTGTTTTAGAGGTAAATAGAAATTTAATTACAACCTCGATAGTGATTTTATACTTTTAAAGAAATTGCGATATTATACTTTGGGATCTCATACTCTCGAACAAAATTATACTAGCAAAGGAAATTTGGGATATTAAACTTCAAACTAACAATAATTAGTGTCCTCATCTCAGAAAAGTTGCCCATAAAATCCTGTCTCCACAATGTAAGGAAGAAAGCATTTCTCCACTGTTATAAATATTTTTCGCACAGCATTCTTTTTTTTCAGCCATGATATCTCTCCTGAAATTGAAAACTCCAGAGAAATGAATCAAAGGGTTTCTACTTATGCATGGATAACTGTCTGAACTTATGAATGTATTAAGAGTTTTATCCAGCTCCACCCGAGGATACTGTGCTGTCAGGGTTCGTAAGTTTCAATATTTAAATTGAACGTTTGAAAATACGTCAAGCTCAAATAACACATAATACTACAACCCACATACTTAGAGAGATTTCTGAACAAAAGTGGTGGAGAAGATATCGTTAACACTTAACGTTAGCGGGGCAACACGACGTGAGAGTGAATTGAACGAATTGAAAGTTCTGCAGTACGTCAACACACGCCTATATTACTATTTATTTCAGAAGTTTGGCTTTACCATGCGGTTATAATATAAGTAGAACCGTTCATTGTGAACTGCTGCTTCTGTAAAACAAAATTCACTTCATAATTATTTAGAGAAAAATGCTTTACAACGTTCAGTTTTCGAAGTTTACTTTAATTGTTGCTTATATCCTTAAGAATTAACCGGCAAAAATGTCCTTTTCTCTTGTGATGAAGAAATTTAACTGCTTCACATTTCAGTTCTCACTTCACACTACTCTTTTATGCAAATGTGGGGGAAAGAAGACTCGAGCACACGTATCACTCAGTTTATTGTCCTGCAGCTTGTGCTCTGCATTCTTGCGCGGAGTATAGTTGTCCAAATATTTGATTACCTAAATAATCACAAAATATCGAAAAAATCTGATGATGTTTTTGTGAATAGGAGCTTATGAGACCGCACTTTCAGCAAGGACAATTTAAATTATTCTTTGGGTTTATCATGAGAACTGGTGAAAACAAATAATGTATTTTATCATTAATTCAGAGTTGTCTCGATCCGAAGCTCATTATAGATATGCAATGGAGTAATTTTGCATTAAAGTTAAGCTAATTTTTTCCAATTCGGAGATAAAAAATATTTTTGCAGTTTTATTTTAAAATCTATGAGGAATTGATCTATTTTGGGAAAAATTTCGAACTCTAATCCTGATGCAAAAAATTCTGTTCTGCAAATTCTGTTCGCGTGCTGTACAAGAATTTCTGAGCGATCGATTTCAGATAGAAAAATTTAACACGCTCAAACCAGATGATAAAAGACCAAATTCTACCTACATTGCCCAATGTCTGTTCGCAACCTCTCCCTTGAAAACATCCTGATCCGCTGCAATTAAGTACTCATGCGTGTTCTAGAAGAATCTCCATCAAGCAGGAATGTTGTAGACTTGTAGGCAACCTCGATCGTTATAGGGTTTAGCTTGTTTCTAGACGGATGACAGTAAAGAAATTCGGTTGAGACCAATTTAAATTCTTAAACATAACGAATTCTTACAGGCCTCTATGTCTTTTTGATGATGCTGTGTGTCCTCTTCTTGTCTTCGTAGTTTACTCGACTGAAAATTCAGTACATACATCAGCCTCATTTTTGTTCTCGTGAAATAATATATTACCCTCTCCCTTGACATCCGGGGACCAGAATGCGGAGGTTAAGCCTATCATTGAGCGTATTTTATCTGAGAATACTATATTTTCTAAAAAAACACCTCTTTTTGTATGTTTTTTCTACATGACTTTCATCTCACTCCACTGAAAATTTTGCGTCTTGGTGTAATATGGGTTCGCAGAGGTTTCACGATAAATTTCACATTTAAGGTTAATTTTTCACTTATTTTACTTCCACTCCAGCAGATATCCTTTCTCTCTCTCCCATGCATGGTCTTATGAATTAAAATGACGCGGTTCTGATAGGTCTTCGCTACAACAGGTTTTATTCGCTGCTCCGACTTCTTGATCCAGTTTTTTGCTTCACTTTTTCTGCTTTCTCCTACTCGTTTTCGCCATTCTGTTCATAACCCTTGATCATAGTTTGAAAATAGAAGTTAGAAGCAATGGTGGTACGATTGCTGGTGGCGAATATTTTTCTTTCAGCCTCGCATCATTTCTCAGTTTGGAACATACAGAGTTAGAACGATTTGAATGTGTAGGACCATTGGAAAGAAAAAAAAATTGTCGCTAATTTATGTAGGTAGTTAAATAAATTATTGAATTTCGCCATACTCTAGAATGACTGTTGTCGTTATGCGTAACGGTGTAATTTGAAAACAGCCTGCAACTTCCGAGTCGAATAAGTTGCTTGTGTCTGAGATGTTTTTCTCCTATGTATGTATATAGATGGACGGTCACGATGTTACTCGCGTGATTTATGTGATATCAAGAGAGAATCTAACTAAGCATAACCAAGTCCCTTTGAATTTTACAAGATATACCTTGCATGCATTGACTCTAATTCCTCACTGAAATTGGCTTTAACTTAATGGTGTTTCAAGTGTATTTTTATTACTAATCTTAACAGGTTCAATATAAGCCGTGGACAATCACTCTATGTAATACATAAACTGTCGTATTACCGTTATTGTATAAATTTTAATTTCCTTAATGCATACATTTTTCAGCTTTAGGAAACCTGGTCGCCATGACATTGAATGAAATAACTCGTATTTGGCAAGTTTAACAACACAAAATTTATTCCCATCGATGTCTCTCTCCTATCAGAACAAACCAAAGTTCGTCGTCGACAGCAAGTTTCTGGGTCGTCGAAGAGACTAGCAGTCTGTTCACGCTGTTTGCCCAGTAGCGAGCAACAGGTCTGAGTTGCCATTAATTGGACGCGACCTCAAGAGAGCGCATGCCCAAAGAATTGGATGGCAAATACGTCCCAGAGGCGGCACCCGTCGAGCGGAGCGAGTCAGCAGAGCGGCAGAGACGTGGTCCTTGGTCGTATTCCTGCACTGCTTGCTTTATTGATGGCTGCCTCTGATGAAGGCGGGGCTCAGTTTCCAAACTGGAATTCGTAGGGGCTTCGAATTAAGCACATTATCTTTCTGTCCCGCCCTAGCCGGAGTGATAGCTGCTCATTTATCAATGAAGGCGGTAGTCAGAAATGCGATTGGATGCATGTAGAGCTCTATTGTTTTCTTTTTCACTGACCAATTTGGGAATCTGTTTTGAGTTCTTTGATATTTTAATTCTGTAACAATTGGATTAGGAACAACTCTTTAAAATTCAGAAGAAATTAAAATTGGGATTCTTTTATCAGTTTTTTGAGCTTTGAATTCTGCTACCATTGGGTTAGAAGCAACCTCTAAAAATTCAGCAGAAACTTAAAGTATCTACTAATGTTGTGTTGTCAGAGGTAGCTAAATTAAAAAGAAGGAATCCTTTTCAAATAAAATTTTCGCCAATTCCTGTAAATATTTTCAGACGTGATCGAAAGGAATTCATGGAGAGGTTCATTGATTCGTTTATGCCTGTAATATGAAAATGGCACGTTAGAATTTTTCAACCTTGAAGGGACACTTTGAAAATTCCTAATTGATCACAAGCGTTTAAATCTTGGAGCGGAATTTATGTATGGCTGAGAAGAGTGAGGTCAGTATTCATTGTAGCGAAAAACCAATGGATATAAAAAAATAAAATCCTACATTTTTTAAGGTACATAATAATAATAATATAACAGAAATAAAATTTGAAAGCAATAATTTGAGGCGGACAAACACAAATCCGAGCTAGTGAGAAATAGGTTCGATTAAATATTGAAACCTGAATAAATTTTTTCTTTGCCTTGGTTAATGAAACATAGTGCTGCATTCTGAACAACGAAATTCATTCTGAAGCAATCCTTTGTAGTTATTGTGATCTGAAGCCTGTGTGTGCGTTATTTTGTCTCCACAGACTGATAAAAATTGCTTACATTTGAGGATGGCCTGTTTCATTTCATCTCAGCAAGTTATGCACAACATGACGATATGTTAAGCCGTTACGGTATGATTTTGGCGACAAGTTTGCTAAAAATTTCAATGAAATGCAAAAGGCTTTAATTCACATGAGTATTTTAATCCTAAGGAGTTTCTCTTTTTCTCAGTGAACCTACTCAGTCTTCCCTGCTAGAAATTATCGTTCACTTATTGAGAAAATAGTGATAGTTTCTCAAGGAAATTTACAAAGTTGTAGGCTTTAACGAACTTTCTCGTTCGCCCACAATACACATTTCAAGCCACAGCCGTAGAGCTTTTTAGTTTCAATGCTGTTCATGATCTGATCCTCATGAACATCTCTCGTGAACTTCTTTGCGTTTATTAAATGGTTTAAATACTTGATCATTTAAATAATTTTTTTAGCTTATTAATATAAGCTTATTTTTACAAGCTCAAAGTCTTATTTTTCCCTTCCAAGATTGTTGAAGACTTTCACTATATGTCTCTCAATCGAGCCGGAACTTTCTTACTCTTTACTTCTTGGGTCGTAAAAGAGCAGTATAAAAACCGCTTGGCTCATTTTGAAGTTTTATCGATACTTACGCATGCCTTTCACTGTTAGAAAAAATATGTTATACTATTCCTTTTTTCCTGTCTATTCAAAAATTTCTACATTTAATACAGTAGAGAACAAAAATTTTCATACCTAAATGCAAAGGCAGTTTCTTGGAAAATGAACAGCATCAACGAAAAAAGTTATGGACTGTTTTAATTAAAAAGTACGCAAAGGCTTCAGTATTTGGAAAGTTGTTTCACCGGAAAAATATGCTGTTCACTGTAAAGTGATGCTTTCTAGATACTCTCAAGCTCCGTTTCTGGGTAGGATTGTTGCCAGTGACGAAATTGCACCCTGTCCCGTTGAGCGTTAATGCGTCGCTGGTCTGGCGGATCAACGTACCCAACGTGCGCAATGTAATCATAGTTATAGGGCCGGTAATTGGTGGGTATCAAAATCATATGGAGTATAATGGAATACCAGATGTGAATCTGTCCACGAAGAAGGCACAGCCTTCAACCGATATCAAAACTGCATTTCAAAAGTATCATGCTACGTATATATGTGCAGTAAAATATTGGAGGAATTAATTTTAGGGATTTGCTGAACAAAGACCAATTAAATTTCGCCAATAACCAAGTTTCGGTAATCATCTTCATCGTTTAAGAGTTGCATTGGTCTGAAAAATACTCATGGTCTGCAGCATGCGTACTGTATATTTCATCTTCTATCACGAAGACGTCCATGCTTCCATACACAACTTAACGAAACCACTTTCGGAGGGCTTTATATTGGAACAGGAGATAAACAAAAGTAAAAAATGAAAAAAAGTTTATCTCCTGTTTGAGGAACTGCACAACCTTAGAGTGTGCCGTAAATTATTAAGAAAAGGTTAAAAACAGATTGCATTAATATTTTTACAATAAGTTGTATGAATTTAGCAGACGTGACAGATGGCATAAGCTTCCCTAAGGTGGATAGAATTGTACTGATGATAAAATATTTTCTTAGTTACAGGCTTTACCGTTTCCGATGTGAACTCTGATACAAAAATCGGACACTACTTTTCGCTAAGCCGGAGATTCATAAATTGAGAGTTATTATTAAGAGATGTGATTGAAACCTAGATGATCTTTCTGTTGATGGCGCTATTTCAAACAAAAACTGTAGCTGAAAACTGTAGCTAAAATACCAATTCATCTGATGACAATAACGAAACATTTACGTCCATTCCTCTGATTGAAAAATTTGTCCGTTATTTCTTATTTCTTGCGCTGAATCATCGCAATTTTCGAATTAAAAATAAATTTTAGGAACTAATATTTTTCTTGCGGTGTATACGGGGCTGTCTTATCTACAAAATCAAAACGTCGTGGTCTTAAATAAGAAATTATCGTTCCTCTACAGTACAGCGCATGTGAAACCCACGGAACAAAGTTCGCACATTAGGAGGACTGTGAGTGAGCGTAATAAATTAGGGTCCTGCATTTGGAGATGATTAACGTTGCAAAAAATTGTTTCCAGGCTAGAGCAAAAACAATCATTGAAATATACAAATCCCCGATTCCCGCAGAATTGGTAACCCTCCCTCGACCCTAAATTTCATGGACTGATTAAAAAAAGCAGAATGCTTTAAAGTTGGAAGGTTCCTTCGTGTCAAACTTGCGCCATGGGTGTTAGGTATGCACCACGGATGTTAGGTATGCGACATGGGTGTTAGGAGTGAGCCAAGGAAGCTAGACGTACAACTCCTTGGCATGTGCTGACTCTGGCTGGGCCCTGTGACGTCTAGCTGATTTTACGCGAGTGTGAGCTAGGGGGCACTGTTCAACTCGCGTTGGGACTATTGAGTGACTGCTGCTGCATGCAATGGTAATTCAGCTGCCAGCATGTCGCGCACGCCTCTTGTGCCCTTCCAAAGGGTCATATGATTCACAGTGCAGCGTGGCCAGCCTGATACAAAATTTTTATTTATGCCTAAGTATATAGAAATTAAAAACTCTTTGAATAGAAACTGATGTGATTCAAATTTTAATAATCGCTTATTTGGATTTTTATGCTCGTGTTTTCCCTTTCAAAAAAAATACCTAATGATTTATGCGTGCTTCTTTCATGGAAGTTATTTAGCGACTCAAGAGACTAAGCCGCAGCATTTTGTATATGCTTCTTTCCTTCGATATATAAATGAACGCTTATCTAATATAGAAGAGGCAAAAATTTCGAATACTGCCTCAGGTTATTTTCGGTTCAGTATCGTCGAATCAAAAGAATTGGAATAGGAAGTGAAGTTAAAATGTGCAAGTTTCGTCGACTACAGAGCAGGAAAATACGAGTAGCTTTAAGCAGTTTGCTAATGCTGTGGCAAGGCAACTCGGATAAAAATATTACCATATAACAATTGTGTTAATGGTGACGAACAATCTGAGTTCAGCGGAATTTTACTCATGTCGGCAATATAAAAATGAGGAGATTTCATAATATCAAATACATTTTACATTTTGTATTTTATCTTCACTTTCCAGTGTACGGGTTTTTGTCTACTTCAACTAGTTGAATGTTCACGACACGCAGTTTTACTTATGTTACAAACAGCCCTGAACTGAAGCCATACAAAACTATCACAGGGATCATGGGTTCCTATAGCTTCATCTCGAAACAGCTTTAAATGTAACTGTTTGAAGTCTGCACGCTCTTTTTTCAAGAAATTAGGGAAAATGGTATGAATCAGCCAGATATTCACAGGCAATGTTTTCAAATCAATTATATCAAAAAGCTCTCCAATTCGTGCAAAGTGGGAAAAATTCGTTAAGTAGTGGATTTACGATGTGTGGGCTCCATGGATGTCAGTAAATGAATATTAGTATCAGTAGATACTACTATCTAATGCTCGACTTTGATTTTTTCTTTCAAGTGAAATTAAGCAGCACGAAAGAAGTTCAAGCGAGGACTGTTACAAACATCTACTTCAGGGTGAATTTCGATAGAATAGAATGCAGAACATCAGGTCACACGCGGCCAAAATTCCGCTCGGACACTCCCCTACGGAACCCATAATCAAGAGGCCGAGATTTATTCAAAACGAAGACGACACCCCTGTCACAAGCTCCATTAATTTTCCAGCCGGAGACCAGCAGTTATCATCTCGACTGAGTTACACGCATAAAGGTCAGCGGTTATTTTCATACCTCGTGTATGCTAATGATCTTTTGTGCTTCTATCAGATTTATGCTCGGTCTTCTTTTGGCCAACGTTGTAATGCAAATTGAGTGCGGGTAAAATGAACGTTTCAATATGGTGAGATCGGTAGCCATTTTTTACCATTTAGCTAGAGTTATTCTCGTGTTGGCACAATTCAAACATATGTAATCACACCACTCTGCTTGGCCGCGCAGAACTATATCTACTTAAACGTTCTCAACGTCGGTATCTATCATACAATGGGGCTTCACTTTAGAAAAGGTCTGTCGGATAAACGTTCTTCTAACCAGAAATTCCAAAGTTTGCCATTTTCTAGACGAAAGTTAACCAGAAAACTATTCAACATCTGACGATACTACATGATTGCCATATTCTGGGTATGGTTTTGGCCAAATTTTACCCGAATAAGGAAAATTTGTGAGTTTAGACTGAAAAACCGTACTCTGTGTATCCTTGTCAAGGCAACGAAGTTGTTGCGCAGTCATGGCAGGGCTGCTCCTCGTGTTCTGTCATAGTATTTTTTAAGTGGAGGACACAGTTACGTAATCCAGGGAAGGCTATAGCCAACGAAAAAAACTCTTACCTGTACCCCACACCTACTCCTTGTCAAAATTATGAATAAATTATCTTAGTAAATATTTACTTACCGAATTAAAAATTAATAGTTGATGGGATGCACCATTTCTAACCTTACACAGCTCCAGCTCAATGTATATGCTCTCTAATTATTAAGCTCGCTATCTCAGATGTAGTGTAGTCTTCATACATAAAGTTATGATCTGGAAGTTCTGAGGCGCCGAATGTTCAGCACTTAAGAATGGGGTTAAAATGCTACTATGAAGAACAGTTTCATTTAGTTTATTGATCATTGAAAATTGTCCGTTATTTTATCGAAAGCAATGAGTTTAGTTTAAATTTCGCTTACATGTGAATTGTTTGTTAAGAGATCAAACTACTCGGTCATTTCGATCAACATAGTCAAAAATTCATCACTAGTATTGCTGATATTTTGTAGATGTTAACTTCGCGACTCCGTATTTTCATAGCGTAAAAAATGAAAACCTCGAAATGAATATATTCGAGAAGGATTTAAAATTTTAATCTGAAATGCTTTCAACCTCAGTGTTAAACGAACATATTCAGTTTTCTTGGTTACTGGAAGAAATATGACTAGACGTCTAAACTTCTAAGTTGGGACAAGTATCCAAGTTATAGCAGGAATTTCGAGTTAAAGCGATTGTAACGTGAGTAAAAATAGGAACTCATAAGAAAAATTCGAAAGGTCGATGGCCTAAATACATAAAAATAACGGAACGATGTTCGCTCTAAACAGATCTCTTGTGAGAGGCCTTTGCGTTCAGTTTGACTACGGCTGGCGTTTACTTCTCATCCTCCGAAACCTGATGAATGCTTGTCTCTTAGTTCAGTATTTCAGAAGAGAGCGCTTCATGGAATGCTAGTCATTACCTAAATTACGCTATAAAGCGCCCCTCAAATCCAAGGGTTTTACTCGTAAATGAGCGGGCATTACATCCCTTGACATAACTCAAGCGCGAAGTGTTCTCTGCGTTACAGCGCACAATCATGGCGACCGCATTGATTTAGATCAAGAGTCCCAACAAATATTATTAGCTGATTTTTACAGAGTAAAAATATATACTTCTTATGTTTGACCTCCTTGCCTTGAGACTGTAGGAAGAACAGATGCCCGAATTTGTTGGGCAAGTTTCGTGCGCCGCCGTCATGCTTAGTCGACTGTGAAGAGAAGGGCAATGCTGACCACGACTTTGAATCCATAAACTTAAATTTTCTCTTATTTGGAGCCTAGATTCAACGTAAGATATGTTTGATTTTCATAACTCTAGATTTTTTCTGAAAATTCCACAAATGTTTTCATTTTTACGTTAAGCTGTCGATCTATTGGTATTTTCATTCAATTCGGTATTATCTTTAAACATTATAAAGCAATCGAAGTTGTAAAAACGAAGGCTCTTAATTATACATGATCATATCAGCAATGTGCGCAAAGCACTGCTCAAGGTACGTCTTGATTCTTTTTGCTCAGAGGCCTGAAAAACTTGTCTAACTTTTTTCTTATTATCTTTTTGGTCAAATCCACTTTTGTTGTCCACTCATGCCTCTGTGCCACCAGTTCACTTTTGTTGTCCTTATGATCGCGTGACGTCTGATGCATTGCGATGTAGAGGCTCATCTCTGAGGCTTCAGATGCGCCTCAACAGATAAGGAGAGCCGATGTAGCTATGTTCACCCGCGCTAGATTTTGTCTTCGTGATGAATAAGGCGACAAAATCTCAGTTTTCGCAAGTCAGCCTCTATATTACAAAGTTGTTAAGAGCAATGCTATCGTATAGCGTACCGTAGTTTTTAGGTTCTCTAACAGATGGCTCTACAAAGCATGAAGAAGAGTGCATTAGATATGACCATAGTTTTATTTCACACACGCAGCCGCTCCGAGACGGTAACTCACCTTGCTTCATCTGACTCCAACTCTCCGCTGAGAGCGGCACATGTATACGGTTTCTCACAGGATGCCTTTCAACAAAGAACCGTAATGAAGGGGCTGAGGTACACAATGCTCGGATATTTGAACAAAGATAAGAATTGATTATCCCCTTCTGCTTGCGCTGATAGGAAACGCGTAAAGTTGATTTTTTTGCACAGTTTAAGGGTATATTCTTACCTAAAAATTCATATACATTATGATTAAAAAATGGGCATACTGAGTGTAGTTATTTTTACCGAACGATAAACTTTTGTGTACTGGGGGACGTGAACTTTGTTAAGCGAACTTCCACACAAGTTTGGAATTGCTGACAACGCTTTTTACTCAATACATTCAAAAATACTTTGCTAAAGAGTTACAAAGACTTTAAATTTGAAACGTATCGGAGAAAAATTTATACTTTGAGAGCTGCAGGGGAATGAATATTTACATAGATGTCAGGAAAGCATTCTTTTATGAACATGAAAAACAGAATGATAGCATTATTGCAAAGAGGTCAGTAAATGCTCATGTTTAAAATCCATGGTCAATAATTTTAATGGATTAGAGTCCCGTAGAGTAATAAAAGTGGGTTCCATTGGAAATACAGTATATAGTAAATGTGGAATATCCACAGCTATTCGAAATTATCGTTCGATAGCATAGTCTTCCTGCCAATGTCTTAAGCCTTAACATTTTAGAAAGATGAATCAGCCAAGTCTACAACTTGCTTCATTAAAATTGAAACTGATGGTTGGTTTATAAGCACTTTTGATCGGGTATTAGTCTCCTATCTGATTAATCTGGCTCGCATCTAATTAATCTAACTCGTAACTGACTAATCTGATTCGTGTCTGTCTAATATGAATCGCAACTCATTAATCTGATTCGTATCGGACTAACTTGACTCGTATCTATCTAATATGACTAGTTTCTGACTTATAACAGGTCAAATGAAGTAGTTTGCAGATGTGGCTTAAATCATTTTGTTTAAATGAATGCATTAACTTTCAGGAGAGCACATTTTGTACTTGGGAGAGTGAGAGCAAATTTTGTGTAGAAGTTAATGCATGCGTTAATTTGTGGGAAAGCCCATTATGAAAAAATAATCATTGTGACTTTATTTATTTCTTTTTTATGCGTTCTTCAAAGCTTCAAAACTATTGTGGAACCAATGAAAGATATACTAATGTGGAACATAATAGTTTCGGAGAAACTCAGTATTTAGGAAAAATGAATGCTAGTTACAGTGTGTAATCATACGTTTCCTGCAATGATGCTACTCACAGATTTGTATGATGTATACTGCTCCATCCGGGCTTAACATGGAAGTCTCTTGACTAGCTAGCCTCATTTCTGCATTTATACGCAAATTTACAGACGTTTCGTGCTAATAAATATAATAAACTTAATTTAGAAAGAAATTTTGACCGGGAACACGATCAAAACGCGAATATTTTCATTTTTATCAGGAAACGTCTTGGAAATTACTATGAAAGACGCTCAACTCTTCATTCCAAATTTCTTGCTATAGTTCACAGTTCTGAGGAAATTCCAGGGGTGCAAAATTACAATCATCTATTTAAGCAGTAAATTTATGTTTGTAAATTTATGTTTATGTTTTTAAAAATTAAATAAATGATACTATAAAGATCAATCAACATGCAGAAAAGGCGCTAAGCCATTAATTTTAGATACGAAGGTATAATTTCATAATTCTGTAAGGCCAGGTGTTGCTGCTTCGGCCATTGAGTTCCGTTTGTGGCAAGTGAAGCAGCGGCCTCACTTATATACTCCTCCTGCGGTTGGTATCGGTGATACGCGATGAAGGAGTTGGAACTTTTTGTTGAATAAATTTACAATGAGACATATTACGATTACTGAACATAAATGACTTGAAATGAGATTTTAAGGGTAACTAGGGTAGGGCACTACAAGTACCCTCCCCCTAGAGAGAAAGTAGTTCGAACGATAAATGTAAAGATGATGAGAGAAAGAATTGCAGTTGGGGCCAAGCGTTGAGACCGTGCGATGAAGTTGAGCGATGCAGCCGAGCGATGGAGCCGTGCGATGAAGCCGAGCGATGAAGCCGAGCGATGAGGCGGAGCGATGGGACCGAGCGATGAGGCCGAGCGATGGGGCCGAGCGATGAGGCCGAGCGATGAGGCTGTGCATTGAGGCCGAGCGATGAGGCTGAGCTGTAGGCGTTTTGGTGGCTCGGTTGTGCTTTTTCGAGCTTGGTTATACCTCTTATTGCTTGGTTATATGAAGTAGTAAATACATACTTTGGTAATGTTTCCATGATTCGAACAATGTAAATCAAATAATTGTTGAGTAAAAATAATTGAAACTGTTACAGTATAACTCTAGATCTAGAAGCGTTAACTACTCCTTTATTGAGTACTGTATTCTTAGGTACATAGCTAACGTTACCTGGGTAATAACGACTAACCAATTTCATAATTATGTCTGAAACTTATTGTGGAGCTCCATCAGAATTCAGCTTCATATTCTATGTGTTGTCACACTTCTAAGGAATTGTTCAGCGTGCCAAACTCAGAGAAATATGGTTTTGAAAAGTCAACATCCTAGAAGCAAGATGATACTGTTTTATTCGAGCACGTGTCATGTTTTTCAGAATTAATGCAGAGCTAAGCTATTCTTGCTATCTGTGTATACATAAATTTAACCTGATAAATGTTATAAAATGAGGTATGTACATCAGATGGAACAGCAAGTTCAAGTAGAGTTTCAAATCTTAAGAACGTTTGCGTTGTTTTAGCACAGGTCGGTTTGAAGAATGGACTTAAATTCCATCTATGTCACCGGCGTTCAGATTCAAACGTTTATGTAAG
The DNA here is from genome assembly GCA_030386875.1 of Morinoia aosen. Taxonomy (NCBI): domain Eukaryota; kingdom Metazoa; phylum Arthropoda; class Malacostraca; order Amphipoda; family Talitridae; genus Morinoia; species Morinoia aosen. Next base: position 60,887,602 of record CM059562.1, read on the forward strand.
AACCCTTTTCCCCTTCGCATAATTTTCTTGTTTACGTTTAATTAAATTTCATCTGCTTCTCACCTTATGGATAATGCCAAGGCTTACATCAATACTCAACAAATCATGTGTAGGACAGAGTATTTGGCCATGAGTGAACATCGCGTGTAGTACACGCGACAATCTTTTTCCGCGCATGTTGCCGTGCTCAATCTGTATTTGAATGGATCATAACGATTGAATGGGCGCAAATGAGCTGACATTAGTAACCCGGAAATGGGAAGAAAATAAACCTCGTGTTAAATAGGCACACCGAACAGCGTGTCTTTATTTTTTCCTAATCAAAACGAGTGCATTGTTATGATACAGGAGGAGGAATTTTGACTGCCGTTGTAAGGGATGTTTATAAACGACTCCGGATTAGATTTGTTGACGTATTAAGTCACATTATCAATTTCCTGTGGTGATTGAGTGTACCTCGTTTCCTGTGTTATGTTATGAACTAGTTATGCATTGCCTTTTCTACTTCTTTAACCTATTAAAAATGAATAATATCGAATAATTAATTCAAAATTCAAGACAGAATATACGCGACGTTTGTTTTATGAGGTTCTGTGAACTAGCTCATTTGCTGGTTATTGAAGAGTGATGGTGGCCCTGAGAAGAGTTCACAGAAAATTTCATTCCTAGGAGTAGCATTTTCCGAACCAGATCCAGAAACTGTGGTCTTACGTGTGAGTATTAGGATTCGGGTAGCTAAACTCATATTAGATTTGAATTCATGAGGTAAAGAGTCAAAACTTCACCGTTTGGATAAGATTATTTATAACAGCGGAGCTGAAATGCGAAGTGCAATTTGTGAACATCCATTGCCTTTGTTTGTATGGGGCTCGTCGGCGCATTTCTTCTGTTAAACATACGAAAATTTTATTTGGGTAGATTTTACCCAAGAGATATTCATTTGGCCTTGATATTCATAAATACTTAAATTTTATGAGTCTTCGATTTTGAATATTTTTCAGTTCAATTTTAAAGGATGTATTTTTTTTATTGATAGGCAGAAATAATAATTTCTATAATGATGAATGAACTGAAAAGGGGCTTTACAGAAATCCAAGAGGCAAGACACAGTGTAATCATTTCCATAAAATCTCAGAGCGGATAGGAAGTTCAGTTGAAGTCTCAATTGAAGTTATAGTTGGCGTTTCTGACAGACGTGGTAAGAAAACGGTAATGGTGGGAATAATTAGTAGTTTTCCGCACGGGCGCTCATCGTATTTTCGCTGAAAAAATCGCAACAAAAACCAATTATTGTAGTAAATTCGGCAGGATTATAAAAGTTAATGTCATGTTCATAACATATTTAAGTTTAACATTCTATCTGAACCTTATTTTTGGCGTTGAAAAAAAAATATTGCGTTCGGCAGCATTCGTTCATTAGAACGATGGCTTTTTGTCCCATCGCCGGAGCTGCATATAGGCTCAAGCCTGAAGGCTGGTGGTGATGTCGGCGAGGGCTTCTGCATTCAAAGCAAAAAATCCCCTTGTTTTGCTTGGGGCTACGGTGAAGATTAGTGCAGCAGCAACACTCAGCTCTTTTCGCTGATGCAAACAACACGACTTTGGTTTTAGAAAACTCCTTGTTTCCCTGGAAAAATTCCACTATCCATTTACCTACATAAAGACTTTGGCTAAGTTACTGCATTAGGTTAGGCTCCGAGAGTAAGGGTTGAGCAACATCTCACAAGCTTTAATAGCCTCAAAAAATAAAAATTCTTAGAAATAGATTATACTTTGAAAACCCCATGTGTGCTCAGGTCGCGCCATTCATTCGCTTCGCAACTGTAAAAGCTTGAGAAATTCAACCTATGAAACATATGTTTACTAAGCTCTCCCTAGTTTAGTCTTCGGAGCTTTTTATTAGTTAATATCCAAGAGCGATATAATCACGGTAAACTCTCTCAAAGAAAAGTTTACGAGGAAAAGCCTACGAATCTACACCAATTCAAGGCATCCATAGAAGTAGAAATCCTGCAAATTGGACCAGATCTCATCAGAGCCGCTATGAATCGTGTCGATTTTTTGTTGTACTTTGGGGACTGCACTTGTAGAATGTTTTTCAGAAAGCAATCAGAATAAAACCAGTATTTCTCAGGATTGTATGAAGGCTTTGTTTTTTTTAATCCATGCGATATTGTGGGAGTTATTAAAGATTACCCATATTCAAAAATCACTCTGTACATCACATTGTTGAAGAAATCGATCGTGTAGATTCATGGCACAAAGTTAATCAGGTTCTTTTCATTTAAACTATTCTTGTCATCAGTTTTGTTCAACGCGTTGACTGCTTGGTGACCCTCCGGTGGTCACCTATAGAGTGGCCATAATACAGGGTGGTAATAATAGAGTGGTAACACACTGATTTTTTACCAGTATTCAATAAAAATCAATTGAAGGCACGTCCCAGTATATTTCATGTTTTTATCAATGCTGAAAATTGAAATTGAGTTTAATTGGATTGAATTTCTGTTTAAAACCTCGCAGTTAACGTGTTGAAAATTTCCAACGCTCTGCACAAATTGCAACAAGACGTCGCGGAGAGAAGCGGCCTCGAAAGTTTAAGGATTATTCGTGAAACAACAATGTAATTAAATTCATCCGTTATAAAACCTACACTGAGCGTGAGTACGTAAGCTTATAACAATTCCATAAATAAATGTGGTGTACCTGGTACATGAGAACCATAAAAAAATTTTTGCGCTCGGTTTTTTTATATCAGGCGTCAATTTTAAAATTCAAGTAATCTTGTCACCTGTGAATTACACCCGGTACAAGCCAAGTTTTATTCACTCTAGATGAGCGAGTTGATGCTTGAGAAAAATACAGATTGATGACTTTCTCTGGAGAAACGAAGAAACTCAGAATTAGGTACCAGAAAGAAGATACATTTTAAAGAAATAAACAACACTCTTCAGAGCAAAATCGCTTCTGTGTATTTCAGACTGGAAAGATTAAATATACGGCGAAAAGAAAGCCTCCACCTAACAATCAGATAAATTATTTTTCTAATTCGATTAGAAAGAACGCCTTTCACTAGTTGGAAATTTAAACCTTGAGCAATTACTTTATTTGAAATGAAAACATCAAAGTTATTTTAAAAAATTAAATTGTCGTAGCTCTACTTGCCAATACGATCAGTATTGACAAGTGTCAGTATATTAATACCAATACCTGAAATAAGAAACTCTTCAAAACCAGCACGTTTACGATGATCGATCGCACGCTATCGGTGTTAAAACAATGCTGTTTCCCGTCCAAAATTAAAATGGTGACTACCAGGTGGACAAAGCGAACAGATGGAGCCGAATACAATACCGAGGAAAAAGAACTTAGATAATCCAAACAATCTAATCTTAGATAGCTTACAATCCAAATCTCATTATTAAATAACGTAAAATTTTATGAGTTATTGATATTTAATAATAGATTATTATTTAATAGATTGAACAGAGAACATTAAAAAATACCTTTCGTCTGAGGAATACTACTCAGTGAGGCGGAACATATCTCAAGGTGAGCTAAAGAAAATATAGACGAAGTACAGGCATGGGTCACGTAGAAACTGAGACAGGGAAGTGTTGAAGGATCGTCGTTGCCTTTAGAAAAATCCCGTACTCTACATAGAGGGTGTCCCACGAAAATTGAGGGTGTCCCACGAAAATTGAGGGTGTCCCACGAAAATTGAGGGTGTCCCACGAAAATTGAGGGTGTCCCACGAAAATTGAGGGTGTCCCACGAAAATTGAGGGTGTCCCACGAAAATTGAGGGTGTCCCACGAAAATTGAGGGTGTCCCACGAAAATTGAGGGTGTCCCACGAAAATTGAGGGTGTCCCACGAAAATTGAGGGTGTCCCACGAAAATTGAGGGTGTCCCACGAAAATTGAGGGTGTCCCACGAAAATTGAGGGTGTCCCACGAAAATTGAGGGTGTCCCACGAAAAACGGAACCCAAAATGAAAATATTATAACTCAAAAATTTTTTGCTCTATTTTTATTGTTTGGACTTTATTCTTCGTTGAACACTTTTCAACAAATGCTATACGTTTTGATAAAATATCTTCTACCCTTTTATTTCTCTACTGACAGCTCTCAGGAACATGTTTGGGTCGGAAAGTCGAACGATCAAATGAAGCCACAATTTAACTTTATTTTAAGTTTTAGGAAGTAAGTCCTCACAACTGCTACCCAATAAATCATTTTATTGAAAAATTGTGAACATGTTTTAAGCTCAAATTTCTTCCACATGTGTTCCATTTCCGTCCACGCACTTTTGAGCTCTTGATCACATTGATGAAACAACTCGTTTGACTAACGTTCTATCCTTTTTTAGTAGATTGAATTAGTTATGATTTATTCTATCCATTATTCTTCAGTTTTTTATGAAGGGAATTAAAATATACTTTGTTTTTGAGTATCCCATCGAAAATTATCGCACGGTGTTAGATTTATGGATTTATTTATTAATCTAACACAGTAATTATTGATTTAATACAACTATTCAGTTATTATAAACTCCTCTCAGCCGAGTTCTTGCAGCTCTCAGGAGGCATTATGTCATTTATTGCTATCTCAGATACATGCCAAAGTTCAGAGAACATATGATGTAGCAAATTTTTCTGAAATTTGTAGAAAAGATCAATTGATTAGTGTATATTTTATTGTTTAACTTTACTACGCAAACATGTTTCTGACAGGCTTCAGTAGAGTAATTGCAGGTAAATATGCTTGAGTATCAAAAAACCACAAAACAGGTAAATGTTGAAACTACTGTTAAATATATTTGAATATCAAAAATATGAAAATTTTCTTTAATATTGAAACGTATAACATTTGCTGAAAAAGAATAAAAATACGGCAAATAATTTTTGAATATTGTTGAAATTTCGGGTTCCGTTTTTCGTAGGACACCTCACAATCACAGGACACCGTAGGACACCTACAAAACAACGCAAAGTAACGATGAATTCCAGCTCAACTATCCTACTAAAGAGGGGCATGAAATTGTTCTTGAAAAATCTGTGGATTCAGTTTCCATTAGCAAGGAAAAATACAAGGATCTAATGCACTTGCTAAATTTTGTGCCGCCAGTCTATCATGATTTCTGTAAAGAACTTCCCCACGTTTGATTCATATATTATTTCTAAGAGCCATAAAAGGTGTCCTACGAAAAACGGAACCCGAAATTTCAACAATATTCAAAAATTATTTGCCGTATTTTTATTCTTTTTCAACTATATTCTTCGTCGAACGTTTTTCAGCAAATGTTATACGTTTCAATATTAAAGAAAATTTTCATATTTTTGATATTCAAATATTTTTAACAGTAGTTTCAACATTTACCTGTTTTGTGGTTTTTTAATCACTTGAATTAAGTGATGAATTAAACTTTTTTACTCTACATAAGAAATGGTTAGTATTTAAGTGAAATTTTGAAATGAGGTATACTCAAAGTTTGGTCTTCAAGGCAAGCCATTACGGATTTAAAGAACCAATGCAAAGAGAAATAATACCCGAGGTAAAACTACAAAACAATAACGGAAATAGAACGAACTCACAAATCATACGACGAAGGAATAAAGAGAACAAGAAAGAGTGGGCGGTACTGTTTGTGGTGGAGTCTTTTCCGCTAGATTCAAAATCCTCTGCACAGCTCCCGGAAAGCCTAAAAATCTCCATTCTCGTCTTCGTTCAATGAGCACCACCTCACAATCAATATAAGATCGAACAATATCTGTCTATCCGTACATCTCAATTAATTTATTTCAGGTATCTATCTAACTACTGAGCTCAATGTCAAATTATTATCTCACTTTCTGTGAGAAGTATCACTCTTTAAAATTTGATCTACATAGACCTTGACTCGATGTACCAGAGCCCCGGCGTTCAAATTATTCACACATCGTATTCCATAACAATATTCATTTCATTTTGCTAATTAATTAGTCGATTGTTTTTGCTGAAAATTAATTTGTTTTACTAACCAATTTTTAAGCATTTTGTAAGCGCGATAATTCAATCCAAATGCTAAATGTGTTTTCGGTAACCAAAGTGTGAAATGAACATCCGAACTTGTATTTGTAATAGATGGTTAATTTGTTTGTGGGGAGAAACACACATACACAAAGTTGTTCTCCATAGTTTACTGCCGAATTCGTACACCTCTAACTCGGTTGCATAGATAGCTCGCAGCTTATTTGTTCCACATTTCTAACATTGTCGTCTGGAAGATATGCTAAGTAGATTCTCATTTCTTACTTCTACCAATGTTTAATCTTGTGGTAAGCAAATCTTTCAAATCAAAATTTAAGAGCTGGTCGATCATCTGAGTGTTACAGACATGCACCTTTTGCCCGAATCAGCACAAAGTTATCATAGCCTGGATTCACAGCCAATTTTCAGCTCTGCTGAGCGTCTCTCAAGATGCTCACTTCCTTGGAGTTCCTAATTCAAATTGAGGAACGCCACGTGACGCTTTGAAGGAGACCTAAAATGCAAATTTGCAATCAGAAGTGAATTACAGATTTGCATCTGTCGATGGCGTTCTATGTAAACAAAAATGAATTTAGAACCATTTTTCAGATGCTCGGTTACAAAGGTCAGTCATTTTATGTTAATATTTAAAAAAAACGGAAAAAATAATACTGAATAATTTTATACGAGTCCCATTGAATTTTTTGGCTTAAACTCTTGTTGAGTAGCTTGATGTTTAAAAAAAGTCACCAGGATTTTGATATTTTTATTTGCGTTCACGCAGACGGGTTTCAACTTCAGTAGGTAGTTTTGGCATAACAGATTTTTGTTTGAGATATCCCTAGCATAAATTTTTCTAGTCGGGGGAAATTATAACTTTTCCTTAGTGACTAACAAAAACGTTTTGTGACTAAGTGGCATGATCGGCGACTGCGGGATGCCCTCAATTCCTCCTCGTCTTCGCACAAATGGTGGGTTACGTTGAAGGGAGCTGTATTTGGTGCTAGGCCTGCTCTTCCTGCCCTCCTAGGCCCTGGAGGGGCACTGGTGGTTGATCCTGTAGAGAAAGCCCAGCTGCTCACCACTCAACATGATGGTATGCAGTGTAGGGAGAATTTTGTATTGCCTCCCACATGCTACCCAAGACCCTTGTGTTGTTTGCTGGCGTTTAGGTCTGGACAGGTTAGACGTTTACTCTCTGAACTTGATGTGAGTGGTGGGGTCGACCCGTTGGGTGTGTTTCCGCTGTTTTTCAGGGAGACGGCTGAGGCGCTAGCTCCCAAACTTAGTGTCATTTTTAGGTTACTGATTAGGTCTGGTCAATTTCCGAGTTGCTGGAGATCAGCCAATGTGACGGCTGTCCCTAAGGGTCCTCCTTCTCCGCTGGTGGAGAATTATCGTCCCATTTCTATCACCCCAGTCCTAGCAAAAGTGTTCTAGCGGCTAATTGTCGGTCGATTGTCACGATATTGTGAGAGTATGGGGTTCCTCCCTGCAGCTCAATTTGCTTACAGACATGGCTTAGGCTGTACAGACGAGCTATTATCCTTGTCCCACCTGTTTCAGACTGCTTTGGATGCGGGTCGTGAGGCTGTGGTTGTACAGCTGGATTTCAGCGCGGCCTTCGATCGAGTTAGCCACGTAGGTGTTTTGCACAGGTTGGCACTCGCAGGGGTTGGTGGCAAGTTGTTATCGATATGTGAACAGTTTTTGGCTGAACGAAGGCAGAGAGTGGTGGTTGACGGAGTGGCGGATGACTGGTGTGAGGTTGTCTCAGGTACTTGGGGAGTGTACTTGGTCCTCTCTTGTTTGTTTTGTACACCAGTGAGATGTTTGATCTTGCGCGAAGTAATTTTATTGTTTATGCAGATGACTCCTCATTGGTCACCGTTGTGCCCGGTCCCATGTTGCGTCCAGCGGTGGTGGAAGACATGAATGCTGATTTGTTACGCATCAACGAATGGTGCTTGAGGTGGAATATGATACTTAATCCTAGTAAGTCGAAGGCGCTCATTGTGAGTAGATCCAGGACCAGTGAGCCCCCGTTCGGTGAGCTAGTCATAGGTCGGAGAGTTATTGAGGTTTACCCTGAACTTGATTTCCTTGGTGTGCGGTTTGACGGGAGGCACACATTTGAGGCTCATGTGCGGAGGGTAGTCTCACAGGTCTCCAAAAGGCTGAGGATCCTGAGGGTAATTAGTGGAATTTATCAGGACCCTCAGTTGGTGCGGAGAGGCTTTTGCGCTTTTCTTCTTCCTCTGCTCGAATATTGTTCGCCTGTTTGGGGCTCTGCGGCTGATTACCACCTGCGTCTCTTGGATCACATTGTAAGATCTGCATCAGCGCTATGTCCGGATTTAGTGCTGCCGTCTCAGGCGCACATAAGGCTAGTTGCCCAACTTTGCGTATTTTATAAGCTATTCAACAATAGAAGGCACTGGTTGTTCCATATGCTTCCCTCACACGCCGAGCGGATTCGGGCTACCCGTGCTGCTGCTGCTGCTCATAGTTTTGAGCTGAGGGAAGTTAGATGTAGGACTTCGCAGTATAGGCGTTGCTTTGTCTCTTGTTCCGTTGCCCGCTGGAACTCCCTTCCCTCTGCCGTGTTTGATTCGGGTTCGTTGGGTGGTTTCAAGGGTGCTGTCAACTCCTGGTTGTTGCGTGGTTGATGTTTCCTTCTCCTTCTCCTGCTTTCTTCCTTTAGTTTTTTCTTTGTTCTTTGTGTTTGTTTCACTGTTCGTGGAGTTGATGCTGGCGGGGTTTCCTATGTGAAATCTATGGACCCACGATCCGTCCCGTTGGGGTTGCTTTAATAATATAATAATAATAATAATAATAGTAATAATAAGTGGAACTTAAAAGTTAACCTACAGGCATATATCTAGAGTTGGAATATTGTTCACCAAGCCTTAGTCAAGACCTTTCACTTAGAATTACGTAATACACTTAAAATCGGCAAGGATCTAGCTGTTTTGCGCGTTACTCGTACGTATAGTAAATGAGTTACGGTAAAAATCACACTATATAATATAATAGAACACAAGCGCCAACGAATCCTGTGAAAGAAAAACTCATCTTGGAAGCCACACAGGCACTAACCGAGACAAGTTACTGCGATAAAAACAGTGAAATTTAAATTTTCAATATTTTTACAAATAAACGGCGACAAATTTCACACATTTGGTTCTTTCAAATGCCTTTTTAGTATCAGGTTTACTGTGTGTTTGTAGAGTAGATAACAATTTTCTCAGTAGTAAATTTCGTCCATCGCCGATGAAAGTTCAAGAAATAAATAGGTCTGCATTGTTAGCAATTGTTCATATTTTCGTGATATTATGAAGTACGTTTGAGTGCTGAAACACAGAAATCCATGAATTCTCCTTATTTTGTTTCGCCATCATATTGGCACTCTTTCCAGAGAACAACACGCATTCACAAAAACTAAGGTTGACAATATTAACGAAAAATACTAGTGATGTATCGTATCCACTAGCATTGCATTCTCTCATCCTTCATTATGTAAATGCGATCCGTATCAGATGACCAGCTTCACTCCAGGTGCACCCAAGTACAACTCTGACATGTTTGATGGCCTCGAATCGCACACTAAAGGCTAAATGGCCACAATAGCCGATAACTTAGCGTCGTATCCTCACGCTGTAGCACTCATGAAGCCTCTGAGGTTTGTACCGCAGTTAGGATTCCAGGCTACAGAAGAATCAAGATTACGGTATTGAAGGAAAATATTGTATCAAAAACCATTGTAATTACCTTCAAACTTTACCGTAGACAATAAAAATGAACTCTTAATGAATTAGCTTATTGAAACTATGCATGAGACATGATTTGTTTTATATCGAGAAGTTTAGAGATTTAGAAGACTTTGTTGGGGGAGTCGAATAATTGAAAAGTACCTCTTCCCTCTCGCTAAAAATGCATAAGAACTAATACTTGGTACCAAGTTCAAAAGATTTGAAGATAAGCTTTGAGTAGAAGTTGATATCAAGTAGTACAAGCCATCGCCAAGGTGCGCATTTTCAGCCGTGATCTCAAATGCAAGAAAGATTTATTATGCAGAAATCAGACACGTAGACGGAAAAAATCATCGGAACTCTAAACTCAGTACAGTTTAGAACATGCGATAGCTCATTTTTATTCGAAGCATTTATTTTAATAAGACGACTCTGGATAGGATTCCTCCAGACTAAAATCTTATATATTTAATGGATCATTTATCAAAATTCAATTTCTGTTTAGCTGCACAAATTAGAAAAAATCTCTCAGCCACTTATGTTGTCCACTTGCAGAAGCATCTACAATATTATTATGAACTGTTCATGAACTGATTGAATTTAATTTTTGCCAAGTGACCAGGCAGAAATTTATTGTTTAGTATCGGGTCGAAGTAATTCACATTGGAAGCAATAACGTGGTTGCGTTGTGCGCTGCAGTGTGAGCCTTGAATGGGGCTCAGTAATTAAGTTTTGATTGAAGACACTCAATGGTAATAGCTGTTTTTGAATTCCATAAATTCAAGACTATATGACGACAATTACTGAGAAGCTCTCGAAGGTCGCCGAGGTGCTTCGTGGCCAAACGATCTTCGCAACTTATTACACACTTCAAAAGGATCTGAATGAGGATAAACTTCAGTAGCCAGTAAAACTTTTTCTCATCGATAAATGCTCGCTCTCAGCACATACTGTTTTCGTAACTAATGGTCTTAAGTAATATTTTATGTAGCTTTTCAATCCAATTTAAGGTAAAACTGAATGAGCCATTACATGGCACGGTGTTTATAATCAGACAAATAAAATACCGTGGGAAACTGAGCTCATTTTTTAACGTTAAACGGAAATGTTTTTTCGTCATTTAAGCACTGCAATTTAAGGAAAATTCAAATAATTTTTCATTTGTTATGACTGCGGGTAAGAAATCTTCGCATCATCGGTAAGAAGATGCTGACATCAAATCTTCAGGATGAAAACGTCCGCGGTCACTAGGGCGAACGTAACATGCGTGTTCATCTTACACCTCAACCTGTCGTCTTCCATCAGATCAGATCTTCTCGCCCCTCCCCCAGTTTTCTGGAACGCGTTCCCGAGAGGGCTCTTGTAAACAGGACATCTCTAGATCCCGTGTCCACTTCGCACGACACGGCGGAACACATCCAACTCTTCAGGCCGAATTTATTGCCAGGTCTTGGCTTCCTAGGCGTCAGATAGACTTCGATAACGGATTCATCACGCCATGAGAAACGCGTATCCTGAAATCCTCAGAAATGTGCATCCCTCAGTGGTGGCAGGGAAGAAAGTGGTCTCCCTTGCATAACTAAAACTCACATGGAAAAGATATACTTCGCAAATGGATGGTCAGGTAATGCATAAATAATATTGAGATAAATTTGCCCAGGAACGGAAGTGATGTTCTACTTCCCTCCGTAGATATCCTACAGGAAGAAAAAAACGCATATTTTAAGAGAGAATGGGGTTCCACGTTTGAAGATCGTTTCAAAATAACATTGGGCTCTCTTTTCTGTGAATTCTTTGTAGAATATCACCCCACTCCGTCGTGCACAGGATGTCACCAAGAGGACGCTGTCACTTGTTGACATCGTCGGGCTCACAGGCGGATTCAATTTACCCTAGTCTGCAGGTTTTTAAATTTGTGCTCTTATGTGACAGATGTGCTCAGTCTTTGATAAAACAATGCAACAGCTAATGGTCTCTAATGTTTAACCTCTACTTACATTTCTTTCTCGTCTTCCTTGCGACCATCGTGAGCGCTCTAAATGTGTATTTGTCTTTGGTACAAATTCTGCCAATAACTTGCCTATTATTTTTCTGAGGCAGCATGTTGAAAAACTTAGGCTTATTAACTTTATTCGTTAGCTCGTGGTTCATTATAAACTTTTATTTTTATTATTATTGTCCCAATCTTCATCCCATATCACAGTTGGAGCTTGGGGTTAGAAATATCTATTAATTTTCTGTTCAACAAATTGCGTCATAAAATACGATTACGATGGAATGTTGAATATTTTTTCCTCATTTTACATTACTTCACGGTTTTCTTCTACGCGTGTGTTTTGATGCATTCTCACCTTACTGTTTTGGGTAACAGTTAGCAAGGAACAGTTTCAGAATGATATAGTCGTACTGTTTTCCTTAACCTTCGAACAATTTTTGCCAGCAATATTTCTTTCGCAATCACTATTAGAATTGACTATGGATGATAAAAAGCCCTATAGGCCTAGCTGTCTCAGAATCAGGAGTATAGAACGACGTAAAAGTGTATAGAGGCTTTTTCCCCAAATAAACTTACACGGAGCTGTTGAACGGTGAGCTATGTAATTCACCCACGCAAAACATGAATCCCCTCTACCTAATCGTAATAATCTCGTGAGCGTTATTTGTTAGTTAAATGCTATGATGATCAAGAGAAGAAAAATTGACAACAGTAACTCTAGAACCTACTCAGTGTTAGTCTTATGCCATGTAAATTCTAAAGCTTTGTGAGGTCGGTCTCTACACCCACACTTAAGTGCCTGTCTGCACCGGTATACATTGTGCCTTGATTTTGCATGAGGTTCGGTGCTCCTGGGCGAGGATATACTCCACCTGACGGCACTCGAACGGTTTGTTCGCGTATAATATTGATTTTGAATCATTGCACATTCTCGGAATTTAGCTCAGTAATTTTCTAAAGGTATAAAATTACTCGACAAGCAAATGACACGCCGAATTTTTTTTTGAAAATTGGCATACCCTAGGCAATCACATCTACAGCATGATGGATGCTTTATTTCTTTTGTGTTGCAGGATTGATAAAATATACAGGACTCCATTCTCTGTTCCCTTTAGTCGAACCAAAATCCGTTGAACTTATTTTACAGCGTAAAATCTTAATTCATTTTTTATCTTCATACTCTATCAATGGTGTTTGGTAATTGAATTCCCCAGTGTAATTGAATGCATACTTAATAAGTTCAATGAAGTTTGAGACTTTTGAGCAATACGTAGTTCTGATCCTTATCCTAAGGCATGTGCAAATCTTTAAACTCAATATACTATTATCAGCCAAACAGAACTTAATATTTTTGCCTGCGCTATTGTTCCGTATTTCGGAGTTTTGGGTATGTTTTCATGGACTTTTTTCCAACATAATCTGCTTGTAATATTAACGGACGGTTCACGCATTCCAACGTGCGTTTCTCTAAAATAGAAATACTGGACGCAACAACGAGGGTAAAAAGAGGGTTACTTGAAATTTGTACTACAATGTGATCTTTGATTTCGTACACAGGCTCAAAATTTGATTTTTTATCTCATCGGTTACACGCGAGCATTTATTGCACTCGTGTTTGTCGTATTTAGTGCGACAGAAAACTTTGTCGGGCCACGATGGGCTGATAAACGTATGATAGAGTAGGTAGACGATCAGTTATTTAATCGAGGGAGTTACTCTTGAAATTTATTGAAATAATGAGCTTCATTATTCTCGTATTTCTGATAAATTGGAAACTCACAAGCTAAAAAAATCTGCAATAAATTAACGTTTACAGACTCGCTGTAAGAAACGCAATTCTTCCCATCAGGCTAATTTAATAAACTTGGAATAATAAGTACTATCCATAATTTCTAGATTAGAGGATTTACTAAAATAGCATCGGTTGCAAATTGCCAAATTAAACGTGAATGTTCATTGTTAGTAGAAAATGTCTCATATCTGGAACCTTCCAATAAAACGTAAACAATGCTGTAAATAAAGCAGCAATATTCATAGATAATCAACACAAGTTACATTGCACTCTCCGCAGTTTACTGGGTGACGAAAGCAAGCAATGTTTACAGCCGAGCATCAAAATAACACATGAGTTGCTGCGGCTTAATAGTTTTTGTCTCTTAAACTTGTCGGTTGATTGGGTACGATGAAGCTTCATTCAAGACCACGACACTCTTTAGGGGAAAATTTACTACCAGACACAATTAGATAATAATCTCTAATACACAAGTGACGCTTGAGGAACTCCTGCTAACAAGAGAGGATAACATATACGCAGATGTTCATGGGTGTATTGACTAGCGGTGCTTCTTTACTTCTTTTGCACATGTATTTATATTCGTCGGTCAAATCCTCATGATCTACGTATGAATCAGGGATAAATTTAATGTTTCTTGTTTCTTAATATGGTGATGTATTTCATTCTATTTCTTTCATTTCTTTTACGCTAAAGCTTATTCATTTGCTCTGAAAATTATTCAATTGCTTCATTAATTATAATTGTGAAATTCGAACTTAATTTCGTAAGCGGTTATTTCATGAGTGCGTAAAGAGTACTCTATGACTTCACTGCTGAAAGAGCGTCCATGATATCGATTTATTGTCTACTCTATGTCTTCACTGTCTTCCACATCTTCACTGCATCGTACATCTCTGCTGTTCACATGTACATGTTCACTTACATCTCCAGTGCCCCCCGTTCAACCCCTAAGCCTAACCATGGAGTGACGCATATTCTTTTCTGCCTGTTCTCAAACCGCTGCTTCCATATCCTTAGCAAGGAAAATAATTCACGATTGTCGTTGAGAGCCGTTTAGTTGGTGTATGGGATACCGATTTCATAAACAGTGGCTGTTATCTCTCTCTGTTTGCCACGTGGACTTTATACGTCCTGTAAAAATTAGGCTATGAAAAAGGATTTGCATTTAAACGCATATGAGTTCAATAATACCTCAGAAAACATCCGAGTTAACTGCTACGATCGCTAATACATTTCAGTATCAAACTGAATTTTGGTGGAAGAGTTTTTTTCAAATGTTTATTTCCAACTGGTCGCAGCTATAGACTGCAGACCTGAAACATAAATTTCAAAACACTAATACGCAAAGCAAAAATAAACCAAAATACCTTAAGTGCTATGCTTATTTAGTTTGAGCATTAGTGACGGTAACTTGAAGATTCAAAGTATCTCAAGCTAACAGACTTGTGACAGAAAGAGGACTTATTGATCTCCTCATTCAGTCAGGAGCGACACTTGTGTTTTTTATATCAATTGCATCCGGTGCATGAGTGTGGGTCAAAAAAGTTGAATTCGTGCTGCAATATCGTAATCTTAACAACTGTCCATGGAGACTCACATTTCTGAGCCCATTCCTTTCCACGAGACATAAATCTTGATGTGGGGATTCGCTGTTCGCTGTACTCGTTCATTTAGGAGAAATGTATGGCTCAATCCAGAAAAAGTGCTAGATAGATGTGTATTCATATCAGCTCGTTGTGACTGCTAACTTATTATACGCTGATATATTTAAATTCACAAGGGAGTGTTTGACTCTCGTTAAGAAAATCCAGAGAGCAAGCTCGGCCATAGAGACGTTCGCGCCATTGCCCATGAAACGTTTATCGTTTATATGCTTTTTAAACATCACAGTCTCACTGAACGTAAGGCGCATACGTGGTGAAGATAGAGCATGTTAAGAGCTCGTTTTATGCCGGCCAACGAGGAAAGTAGGGTCAAGGGGCGTCGTACGTTATGCTGTATCAAAATTGAATCGGAATGAGGCTAGGGAGTAGGATTCATAAAATGCTTCTCAAAGCACAATTTTCCCACGTAACGGATTTAGAGTTTATCTAGGCGCCACAAATTTCATTGCGTAGCGGTTCGAAAAAAATTACACTGAACTGATTCTTTGTCGTGTTTCTTCACAGTTCCTGTTTTTATGTTAACAGCAACTGTTTCATTGAAATTCTAATATATTAACACCAATGTAATTTGTGAAATACTACGTGCGTGAAAGCACTTATAAGTGATGTCATGAAAAATCTACAAAACTGCTCCAGATTTTGATCTGAGTCATGCATGAATGCATGAAGGACAATAAGTGGTTAAAACTAGTTTTGCACTATTTTTTCTTATCTAAAAGTCTTTTGATTACGTAAAGGTAGATACGAACTGCCGCGGTGGTTCTTCAAAGAAAAACCATACTCACAGTATTGTTAACAAACACGTGAAAATGTTCTGTGTTATGTTACTACGGTATTGGCTATTTTAGATCCTCTGCTGGGACTGCAACATAAGTCTAGTCCAGTTCCGCTGATGAGGAAGTGTGCGTACCTGTCATAAGCTCTTAGCTCTAAATCTGTTATAAAAGTTGTGATATAGTCGATGGAATCTAGGAGAATACAACACAATAAATTATTGATTCTACAATTGAACGCAATGCTGCAAATAAATGTACAATTATATAAATGTAAATTCACTCAATGGGCTAGTTTGAATAATTTTGCACTCAATGAGCCTGTGGATGAACAAAAAAGGGATGTCCCACTAGCTGGAACGCATCACAATGAATAGTTGCCTAAACTTAGACATCAAGTTCCCGAACATTAATTTTTAGGCGTATTTTAGGTTTGTAAGTTATTCACATTTAAGCCATAAACCTACATGTAACAATATCTCATTTAAACCATGGCGGCAGTGTAAGAATCAGCTTGAGGCTGATCCGGAGCATCGTAGCTCCCACGTCAAACATGCATGACTTAACCTTGGTTATAATGGTTGGATAGATCTTAACACAATCTAAAATGAAGAAAATTTCGAGGAAATTATTCATTTTTTCTATGAAAAAATTTCGGAGTCCAACTCTATTGTTAGTTCAAAAACCAAATCATTAAGTCTCCGAAATGGAACTCGAGAAATTTTGACATTCTTCGATAGAGTCTTTCAGGAGAAATGAAACTTCTTTCCAATATGTTATAGAGACTTCATAGCTTTATGTTTTGTATCAATAAATTGGAATAATGAAGGGAAAAAAGAAGAAAAAAGAAATGGTTTATTTCAATAAAGAAGATACAAAAGCACATTGTTGGTTTTTAAAGTAGCTTAAAATAAGGATCCTTAGTTGATACACACCCGTGAGTATCGTAATGCCCATGTCACCAGTCGAAACGAATGATTGAGGGCAATGTCTTGCGATTGTTTCTTAATCTAGGTTTGATAATATCTGAACTGCAATTTGAAAAGAAAACATAATTTCAGTGATGATGCATTGCTGAAAACTCTCTTTTTAGTCCATAGTTATTTGAATTATTAATAATTATTTTTGAAAGTAAATCTGGGGGATTAAAATAATTCTGCGTCGAAGACTACCAGGTTGGCCTTCAGAAGTAAATTTTCTTTCCTACATATCAACAAGTATATCAATCAACAGGCTTGGAGAAACAGTTTTTTATCACACCACGAATTTATGACACTTCCAAGTTAAGAATAATTGTGGCACGAAAGAGTGCTCCAGTCAAAAAAAACATGAAAAGGATTGTTGTACAACGGCATACCACTAAGGATTGAATGGGGAATAATCTGGATTTCTCGTAGAGCATATTTTTTATGCAATGAAAAACAATAAAAGTCCCGTAAATTTTGTTGCAAGTTTTCTCTACGTTAGTTTTGAAGCAGATAATCCAACCAGATATCTAGTTTTTTAGCTTTTCTTGATGGCTTAATGTCATCATTCCCTACTGTTAGAGTAAGATTTGAATTATTTTGATTACGTTTTTGGATGCAAAAATAATGTATTTCGTTTTTGCTCTCATTTAATTTGAGACCATTTTGGTCTGACTGGGCTTATGTTTACCAGGAAGGGTTGGAGAACCCAAAAAAGCGACCGATGGTAACCTTGCTCAATGGAGAGCTGCCCACTCACTTATATGCCCACCAGCCTACCGACACATAGCATACACCAATCATCAAACATTTCTACCAAGTTATAGTTTCAGGATTTTAAAGTTGCAGTAAAAATCCTAATTCATCAATTTGAAATACATTGATTTCATTCATGGCTCTTCTCATGTTAAGATGATAAAAGTTTGGTTTTTCTTATCATTTTGTCGTTATGAACCACATAGAAACTTTCTCAGTATCGGCAATCAATGTTTTTGAACAACAGTGAGCCAGTTAGTTTGCATCTTGTAAATGTTAGCCATAAATTTATTTTCTCTAGAGCTCACCTGCAAAGTTTTCGATCGGTAGCTACGATATTGAACTTCCGAAGAATAATTCCATATCTCAGCATGTATTGTGCAATGAACGATGTTTATAAAATTGCTCTAATAATAATTATAAAAAATGAGTAATATCAAAATCTTTCATTCTTCAATACCACTCGTGCACTCGTCTGACAGATCTTTTCATTACTTTCGAAGGGATGTCCCGCTTGTGATAACTTTTCAGAATTTTCTGTAAATTCACCATCACTTCGACAGGCTTATCGTTCAGTTTCATTGATCGCTCCATCTTTTCAATCAGGTTGAAGAAATGATTCTTCAATTTCTCAACCTAAGGACAGGGAATGGCTGAGTGACGAAGAAACTCAGTTAGGACGAGGCCCACTCTACCTACTGGCATTCAACACAGGCTCTAACCTTTGGCTTTTTTGTTGCACTGACCAACTAGCCTACGCTGAAAACTAGATTAAATTTTCTGTGAATTTATTTCTTGTCCATGCTTCATTTTCTATAGGAGCATGAAGAAACGAGTAAGAAAGAACCCTTCTCCCTCAAAATGATGGCACGCATAGGAAAACGGGCAGTGGAGAATCGGGGGAAAATCGCAAAATGACAACGCATTTGTTTCTTTTTTGCTTGATCTTGTAACATTAATGAAAATCTGTCGCTCATAAAAACATTCGTCAAATATTTCCAATTTTAAATATAAATGAGATATCGAGGAATGTCATTTGAAAAGAAAAAAAATATTCTGCACATTTTCAGAGCAAATGATTTACACGATGTTCCAGTTTCTCCCACTTATATTTAAAAACATGGATATACAAAATAAAATCCTATCGGTGGACGACAACACTCCATTCGATGATTATGCATCACAAGCCAACAGAAAAATATTTTCTGCTTGCTGATTATATTTTTATTTTTTACGCGTATGTAATGAAGTCTGCACAGTTTTTCCTTTCTTTTACTGCGTGTTAATCCGATCTTTTAACCAGTTCGTTGGACATTATCATTTTTATCCCTAATTCCATTAGTTAAGTCAGCAGCCTAAAAATTTTTCGAGCATCAAATGTGATAAAACTGAATACCTTCCGATGCTGTTCCATATTAATTCAGTTTTACATTTTTTCAATTCTACTTAATTAACATTAGTTTCAATCGAAATTGGTGTAACTAAGCTTTGCTTCTCAAATTTGTATTAAAAACATCAGAGAAATAACTCAAGAAACTTACATGCTGTTGAACTGTTCCATGTATCAAGAGAACTTGGGCTAGACACTCGGGATAGTCAAAATCACAGCACCAATTTCGAAATGAAAAGCATATCAGTGTCCAAGGAGAACGCCATTGTTGTGAGTAATAGTCAGGATCCAGATAGGAGCAGCAAAATCTTTGAAAAATATTTCATTTCAACCGGTGAAAGAAGTGCCATGCCAATGCATTTTAATTCTTCATGCTCGTGACAGAAATCCTGCATGGCGTCACACTAGTGGTCAGAGTTATTGAGCTGAATTGAAAAGGCTAAAATAAATAAGCATCAATCTATCAGCGATTTCCCACGAAAAAAAAAGTGATTTGGTTTTCTAAAATCACAGGAGATATGCAGTGATACTTTTCCTGTCAAAAGTGTTTATAAGAAATTTCATTTTCTAATTGTTATTTCTGATTCGACACAGAAAAAAAACGTAAGCGAGTTTGTTTGGGCTCGACGCTAGATCGTAACGAGAGATTAAGCAAATTAAACGGGGAAAACGCATTTTCTATAATATATCGGCTGGGTTGGAGTCTTTATTTCATCACTGCTGCGTAGGAGTTATCCAAGACAGGGCCAATTCATAATTTTCTTTTTCACATTTCCGCTAAATGACATGAAATCGTTAAAAGTAGCCACCTGCAACAAAAGTCTGGCAGAGTTCAACAAACTTTAGGAAAATGCTAAAAATTAGGTATTATTATTTTAAAACTGCCTGAGTAATAATTGTAATTTACTTATTTCAAACGCAACACAGCTTTACATGACGAATGCGATTCCCTCGTTAAATCGTAAACAAATAAAAAATACCCCAATGAGCCTAATAAGCATATGTTAGGAATTTGCATATCTTTACGCATTTCCGCACTTGATCATTCACCCACAACATCACAGAAGTTCTGATATTATCGGAGAAACTTATTTACCTCCAATGGATGCTGATCAGTACTGCCGTCATCTTTGGACCCCCACTGTGACCACGGTAGAGGAAACAAATTAGAGTCATTTCTACTGGTGAAAATAAACCTCTTCGTGTTCCGCTAACTAATTGAACGGCTGTATTTCATTCAAATTTTATGACGTTACTATTACGACATGTCATTTGGTCAATAGTGGTGCCAGATTTGGGGCTAGCAGTGTTGTCAGATGCAATACGAGCGCTGCTATTAGTTCATTGCCATGACGTCAACATTACAACATGGTTTACGAAAAAATGATTAGTTTGACCCTACCTTGTTTCTCCTGCCATGACTGTGACGTCATTGCTACATTACCGCATCTAAGAGCAGGCCTGGAGATATAGGATACATTGGCTAAAGTCTACCAGCGTCCGATAAAATTCCATAAAGTAAACGGATTGAGTATAGGCTCGCCTAGGTTTCTGAACGTCAGTGGGTTTTTTGCGCTTCTTCAGGTTGCCAGAAGAGAGCTTAGGGGTGGCTTTGATAATGGCCTTTTCAGATTTCTTACTGATGTTCATTAGTTTTGCCGCTTTTCACAGATACGCTTTGGATGCTTTATGACCATTTCGGGCACAGCATTTTTGGCTAACGAGGCGCGAGTCGAGCGAAGGCGTCCACCTTGGAGCGGTGACCGTCAGCAACAAGTTCATGGAATGGATTCAAAATTTTGCAAACAGTGAGTTTCGTGGCAGCTTGTTTTGAATGGTTTTAAACTTTCATACTTCTACGGGTTGAAGCTCAATAATGAAAACATGAAGTACACTCATTGTCCTAAATTTTATTACAATCATACAGTTAGGACTTGTTTGGAAATGAGAAAGCATACACAAATTACAGGAAGTTATTTTAGGACAAGTACTGAATCGAAATGAATTTTAAAAATTGAAAAATAGTCCTGAAAAGTTTGCCGCTCCATGTATAAAAAATGCAAGTTCGCACTGCACCTGTGAATAAATATATGTACAGTTTCATCAAGTTAACTCATGCTTACAAAAATTTTCATTCTCTATTTGCGTTGTTTTGCGAGTAATATTGCATTGTAACATAAAGCTAATAATAATCCTTACTAATTTAAACACATACATACTTTCATCTTACTGCCAAAGTCTATTGTACAGTTAAAGTCCATGGTGTTGGAGCGGCAAATGAAAGCTTAAGTCATAACGTAAAGAAACGAGGTTAAATTAAAATGTTACATTCAGCTATTCCAAGTTGGCAAATCTATCACACATCCAGAGCAAGGAGCTCATGCTGTGCCATTGCATCCATCATCTCATCCATACCGCAATGCTTGGGACGGTAGGAGGGATGGCAGTAAAGGCAGTAAAGAAGTGTCACGTGGCAGTAAAGATGGAAAGTACTTTTGGACTAAAATTTGACAGCCGGACTTATAGTTGAGGAAAACCATTTTGTCCCAATGAGTAAAGAGTGAAAGCTATAGCTGAAGTGATGATGTTGAGAAATTAATCTGAGTACCAATGCTGATCGAGCGTAAGAACAGCTTGCGGAAAATACGATATCTGATTGAAAAATGAAGAAATGGAGCGAGGGTGGAAAGTCTCTTGATATTTTCGCTGCTTGCGATTTTTAAAATATCTCAAGTGAAAGTGATTTTCTTTACTTATAAACTTTTTCTGCTAATGAGCGTTGAAACATTAAAAAAGCGCATATTGACGTATTGAAGCCGGGACACTGACACAGTGACACACGCACATGGGCAAACTCATGCACACCGACTTACTGACTCACACGCACATTGAAGCATGTGTCAATGTGCTTCGCGTCGAGAGCATCGGCTACTGACATAACGTCTCTGGACTTACGGCTCGACATGTTCGCTGTAAAGGAATTCAGCGTCGAAATGTCAGTCTGTACCTCAGTTACACTAAAATGGAACAAAAGCTGTGGCGAACTCAAACAGATCATAGCTTCCTCTTTTTTATCACCTACAAATAATAAGAACAGTGGAGAGGGCAGCAATGATCTTACAGTAGTAGACTGTCTTTGAGCAGAACTAAGAAATGAGAAATAAATCATGAAAACATCAGACCAGATTCGTTTTTACACCGAAATTTAAGACCATCTTTCATGGAAACACAAGCTCAGAATGGATATCGTAAAGAGTGACGGCTTGGTTGGTGGGGCTTCGTCAAGTAAAGTTGCACCTTCCTCTAACCGGGGAAACGAAACCAAAGTTGATACTTCGAGTCAACACCCCGTCGGTATCTTCTCAAAATTTTTTCAAAGGTTTGTCTGCTCTCTGCAGTTCAAAGATTGATAGAATCAAGCTCAAAATACAGAGGATAAATATAGATAGAATAAGAAACTGCACAAAAGAGAGGGAAAAAACTTAAAAATACAATTCGATACCATGAAGTTCGAAATACAATGCATATTCACAGCGCGTCAGAAAGAATCAGCAAATTTATAATATTCCAGAGGATATAATCTTCCCCTTCAATTTTATGCAATGAAGTGAGTATTCAAATTTTTGCAGCAATAATTAGTCGACCGTGAGAGCCCACATGACGTCTTTTTCTTCGAGAGTGAAGAATGAAGCTTTTCTTGAGGTTCCTGAGTCGCATCAAATGGCTGAATGAAAAATGAATATACTGTAAGTGAGCATTAATACGAATACTAAGGAATAAGCAGATTTATCAATATTAAGTCCTTATTTTAAATTTAAACTCATTTAAAACTTCTCAATATATCTCAGCGAGCTTTTACTCACATAGTTCAAATAATTTCAGTCTCAGAACTTGAAATATATTGAGAAATTCCTCCAAACGATTATTTTATATAACTCATTGATGAAAGCTTTTTCAATTAGCCAAACCAAGACTTTCGACACATTTATAAACAATGTCTTCTACAATGAAAGTTTTCAAAGTCTTCTACAATTTCTTGAAATACGATTCCGTAACGATCAGATACGTAGAAGTAGATTTCAAATGACATGCTGGACTCGCTTCGCGGATCCTCTCATGATGTTGCGCATGATTTGCGCCATTTGCGCTGATGTGTGTGTCACGTACACGTGATGCAGACTGTCCCTGCACAAGTAGGCGTTCACGTCCGGTATTCTCTCTCTCAGTTCGAACAGGTATTTCTTGGGGCAGAATCCATCGTACGATCCGTAGTAAAAAACGATCTTCTGTTTATTGTTTTCTATGGTTGCGATGTCTAATTCTTTCACGTTCTCAATTTCTTCCTGCAGGGTGTTGAGGACTCGCTTCAGCATCACAGGATGAATCATTTCTATGGCTCCGGTGACGAACTGGTTCTGGGGTGGGCACCCTGCGCTTGATGTCAAAATTCGCTTTATGATCGGAAACTTGATTTTAGTTGGGAAGAGAAGTATTACGAAAGCGATAGCCAGAATGAGCCATGTAAAATAGCACAACGCCGGCAGAGTTATGCGTCCGATAGGAGTATCTCTCATTCGTTCCATCACAGGAAAAATTAAATAAATTGAATCGATGAGTTTTGCTCCCGCACCATCTAGACTTCCGATGGAGACGTTCTTTTTCTTAACGAGGGCGAGGAGTAGGTAACAACTTATGGAATACCCGATGATCGACACTTTGATGCCATCCGGGATGTACTGATCGATGAACTTTGCTTTGTGTTTAAGCTGTTTCTCCAGGGACGGAGTTGGAGGAAGGGATACAGTTTCTGAAACGATAAAGATTGCTCAGGTGTGAAAGTAATTAAAATTTAAAGTGGAATGTTATCCTTGAGTTCTTATCATGCGTGAACAGCATGCTAAGACTGAATAATTCATTTACGCAAATATATTTTT
Organism: Morinoia aosen; assembly: GCA_030386875.1. NCBI lineage: Eukaryota > Metazoa > Arthropoda > Malacostraca > Amphipoda > Talitridae > Morinoia > Morinoia aosen. The sequence continues at coordinate 60,911,636 of CM059562.1, forward strand.
GGGATAAAATCATTGGCATTGTTTAATCATTAGGAAGGTGATTCTCTGGAAAACTTCTTACGTTTGAATTGTGTTTCTAAAGATTTAAAGCTTACTATCGCCTAGATTTGGCCGAATGTAGAATCCTACCGTAGTTACAATATTTAACTTGATCACTCTTTAGCTCTTCATAAAGCATTGAAAATACAGTAGTGGTAGTCATAGTACTTAGTGCAAGTCCAGTTTAATCAATAAATCCTCAAAAGATTTTTAATATCACGTTCTTGACGTGACAAAGTGAGGTTCGTGAGCCTCAGAGTCGCTTTCCGTTTTGTTAATTCGTTATTCGATCATAAAATATCTTAATTTTATTTCAAAGTTTTCAACTCCCGAGAGACCTTTCTTATTCTTCACAGATGCTTTTCCTAGTAAACCAAAAACCGAATAATTCTATAACAAGTGATGAATGCTCGAGCATGGAAACTATTACTCATCTCTTGGCGTACATGGGTCCAACGCTAATCCTATCCGCCAGAAAATTCAAATCATTATGTTGACTTCCGACGCCATCCGCCACTGAGTTCCGAAGCTCATCCCTCATCTAATAAAAATTCTAGAAATAATTCCCCTGCTCGTTCCTCTGCTGAGCAAATTAAACTAACCCTTGAAGGAGTGTCCTGTAGCAGCCTGGTCCCCCATGGTGATGCTCCACACCGCCTTCGTGCCGCCCAGTTGCACGAACAGCTCTCTGCAGAACTGCTTGTAGAAGTTCATCAGTGACGGGTTGCCTGCCATACGACATTCATGAGTGAGAGCAACTGGAATGAATGTAAAGACTCGAGCCTCTTACTTAATGTGAGAGGGTTAGTATAGGGAAATGTTTCGCTGAACGGGAGAATAGGGAGGAAATGTCATAGAGGAGGTTTCCTCACACGTACGCACATTCGAGGGAATTTCAGAATGTGAGGTCTGATCACAAAACAAATTATGCCTCTTCTCCAAAGACCTGAGTGAAGTTGCAACTAAAATCGAAAGTCTTTCTGCTTTCTCAGGACCTTGAAAATATGTTTGAAGGCAATCAATTCATTTTTATTCCCTACTACAATAAAACATTCATCCTGGTCATTTGAATGAAAAGTGAGCTAGAGGGCAATTTAAGCTCTCGTCTCTCCTGAATGACTGACATCGGTCCCCAATTAAAAATAGACGAGCTATTCTCACGTCGTTCAGTAGAGCACAAGTCGCTCACATGCATCTCGTTAACCTTCTGGACTGAGATTTCTAAAGACTTATGAACTGGAATTAGACGAATAAATTAACACTCATTAACATTCCAGTTACTAAGATTCGTTGACTGCAATCATTACTGCAGCCGAATGACACCCGAAATATTTCACTTCCGATCTTACTTAAGCAGCTTAATGCAGCGGAAAACCTGCTGACATAAATTGAATGACCTACTAATTTCCCGAAGTCACCATAGTAAGTGGGATATCATTCACGTATCTTAGTAATATGCACAAGTTTTCCGGCGAATCTATAAGCTGGCAGTTCTAGTTCACTGTATTTCGTTATATCTTATTCATCTTACAATATGAAGGACGCTAAATCGCTATTATGCATTAAGGATCTACAGTTACATGAGTACATGGTGATAAAAATTAATGAAAAAATTGGAAGATATTGTCAAGGTAAAACAACAGCTGATAAATGGGATTGCTCTGAAAGATTCTAGGTTATCAGTTATTTTTAGCGGCTTTGGCTCAATCTTCTCACCTGGGAGAAACAATACGATTTCCTCAGGCTGTTGGTCCAGAGGTTCGATGGTTAACCAGTCTGTGTGCATTCCATCTATGGATATTTGACGAAATCTTTCCATTTTCTTGTTTTCAAACCTTTCCAACCTTGGTTTTAAACAGTGTCGAAAAGTCTTCCGAAGCTGAAATTTCTGAAAAATAAAATTATATTAATAACCTGAATTTGTTTTGTAAAATTAAATTAATCTGAGCTTGAGGGAAAATAGTGTGCTCAAAACGTGATCAAAAATTCTAAGACAACCTAAGACAAATAGCAAATTAAAGTAGAAAATTCTCAATCAAATACTGAGTATTCGTTCTCTTCTGTGCCTAAAAGACAGCATGACGCCATTTTTTTGCATTTGTTTCATCATCGTCATGCTAGGTTATTAAGCTCGAACCAAAGCTGCTTCAATACTGATGCTTGGTATAAAATTGCAAAGATTGTTACTCGTAGTATTCTGTAGCAATTGAGATTTTTGTCGTTAACTGGAGCAAAACATGAGGACTCAATAACTTGAAAATACTGTCAGCTACACCTATTTTCACCATCCGCTAAAACCAGGATTGGGGAAAATGTTAGGGAAAAACAAATAATAATTTTTAAAACGATACAACTGTCGCATAACACTTTTTCTCTTGTGAATAATTACTTCAGTTATGAACAACTGAACCGGAGATTCTTATTGTTAAGTCTCAAGTCCAAATGTCTAGAGCTTAGATTTTTGGCAGTGAGCTGAATTTTCCTTTGCTCCATTGAGCTTCATGAATGTACTAAGATCAATATACCACCATGTTTGTAATCCAGGTGCAGATACAATTTCAAGAAAAATAATACCTCGGTCTAGAATATTTGCTACTCGTAAAATATACAATTTAGTTGAATTATGTTCGGTTGATTTGTTTAAAAATGCGTCTTCTATTTTTTATCTCGAATAAGTTTCTAATGCGTGAGTTCAAAACTGAACCCAATTGTTCTAACTTCAGTAATGAGGGGCAATGAATTTTGTTGTTCTCAATAGCTCACTACTTACCCGTCAGAACTAACGGCAATCTACGATGTTGGATAAAATATGCAATTCCTTTTATTCTATTATATTTCCTTAGTAAGCAATCCTTAAGACCTTCGCCACCGATGACGTTGACGCTAACGTTCAGTTTGATGTCCATTTCGATAAAAGTTAGGATTTAAATATTTTTTGTATCTGTGAGGCACAAATCCCATTTCACAGATGCGGACATAAAACCCTTCGTGGTATTTTATAAATAAATTTGATCTTTAAGTATTAAGAAAATTGTGATATACAGGGCGGACCATATAAAAAGTAAACCCAATTTTAAATTACCGTATCTAAAAACTATGAATGTGAGAAAAAATTTAAAACTACATCTTGTTTATCACCCTTTCCGGCATCTATATGGGAAATTCGAATAGGATAAATGAAAGGGTACTTTTTCAGCAATATTTTTGGTGACAGACATAAAAAGTACGCTTGCATAAGCGAGTTTGAATTTAAATTTCTTTGTATTAAAAACAGTTTCAAAGGTCACTTTCAACTTTTCATTTGTAATAAGACATCGCTAGCATTTAAACAAAAATTATCGCAAGCAGTAAGCAAATATTCAATTTCCTTCCACGTGAACACTGTTTCTTTCAACACACAATTGCATTCTCTTTTCCATTATTGTCCTCACTCATCTTCATTTTCTTGAAGCAAATTGACTTCGTTGACAATTTTTTCGCTTCAGATCAACAATTTTCCTTGGCTGAAAAGAATAAACTTTATTTTTAGTTGTCCCTTTAAGAAATAATTACAGAGGGTCGAGTCGGGAGATCTCCGTGGCCACTCAATACGATGATTCAAGATGATCACGCCATCACCAAATACCTCATTTAGGTTTTCCCTGACAGCACCAGTTCTACATGTGAGCAGGAGCGCTATCCTGAATCCACCACGTTCTATTTTAGACTGTTTCCATAGATTTTTTGGAGTCTTAGAATTATTTATCAACTGTTAGCTCAAGCAAAGATGTATTTTTCGAGTCTGGCACCAAATGAATTGCTGAAAAGTACCCTTTCATTTCTCTTCCTCAAATTTACCATGTAGATGCCGAAATGGTTGATAAACGATATGTAATTTTCAAAATTTTTGCAACATTTATAATTTTCATGGTATAGTAATTTGGAAATAGGTTTACTTTTTTATGGTCCAAACGGTATAGATGCATAATACAATGGATCTTTTCCAGATCAGCCCCGCCACTAATGCAACACATAAGTTCACCCACTTGTGACTCCAAAATAATGCACCTATCGACTTCAAATTGTAATTGAAACGAAAGATTAAAACATTCTTTCGGTTGACAGTAATTTGAAGTCGATAGGTGCATTATTTCGAACGTTACAAGTGGGTGAACTTATGTGTTGCATTAGTGGCGGGACTTGTCTGGGAAAGACTCAATACAAGTATATCACTATGTAAATACATGCATACTAGCGTACTCGACCCGTCAAACATGATAGAATTTCGAGATATTAGATGATGAGCAAAAACTGTTTAGGTAAAGCTTGATTTAGTATTCATAACCTTGTGAATATTCTGCATTTTCATTCTTTATTGAAAAATATCTATGCCAATAGTAATCGTGATTTGAGTATCTATGTATAAAAGCGGTTGAAACTATGGATGTATCTAAGAGTGTTACACCCATCTTCAATAAATACAAAGATCATTGCTGTCTCTATGCTTCGGCTTGTTCAAAAACTTCTACCTTGAAGATTACATCCCATATATTAACATAGGAAGTTTAATTTGTCACTTTACATGCGAATAAAAAAGTTAAATGGTTTTGGCCATCTGAGGAAAGAGAAGCAGCAAGAGAGCGGCAGGGAAGCAGACGACAGCACTTGCGAGAAGACGAACGACAATCAACCCGTGATAGAAACAGACTACGGACAATAGCGAAGGATTAATATGAGTAAGGAGGAGCGAGAATTGCATCTCTAAATCTTAAGAAACCTTAAAATCTTGGTTAATTTAGAATTAGAAAAGTTAAGTCAAGCTAGCTGGGTCTTCAATTGTATATATAGGTATACAGACAGATGCTGTGTCACCTATTGCGGTTTCAGGTAATTTTCTAGGATGGCATCAGAGTTGTTAAATGATAGTCAATGATTGTTAATTTATTCACTACATAAACCACAGAAGTTAATAACACATGAATCCCGCTGAATGAAATTAGAAATGTGCAAACACTAACTGCGAATTATTCACGGGTCCTGTTAGTCATGCATAAATCCATGATTCAGTGAGGCTTGAATCCCAGCTATACTCATCACGCACTTAGATGTTTAAGAGGAAAATTCAAAAATATGCTCACAGTTTTGATAGTCCATATCTTGTTACAAATTTGGCATACCCCTGTCTTTTGGTACAGTCGGAAATTTCCAGCGTCGATCTTCGGAATATCCAGCAGCTTCTAAACAGCGTCGATGGTGTCTTAAGCCCCGTCCAGACCTTGCATTACAATGTTGCTTGATGCCGCTTAGACGAACTGCAGATAGCTCTCCGACCGCTCTGGAAGAAGATTTTTCAAGCTCACCACGAAGTTGAACGTACACGATTCTCGTCGTATGCCTGGCCAGTCAGTGTGATAGCGGAAGGCATTGAGGAAGGTTGTAGCGCTCCCGATCTCTCCGCGGCTATAGTCTCTGCGGCTTTGCACTGCGCATCGTCGTTATTAAACATCCTTCCCCTCTCATGTACTACGATAACCATGTATGAATAATAATTAAGGATCTAAATCATCTTTTAGACTGCTGATAATGATAACTGAAAACTGACTGCTAATGCAGTCAGCCAAGCCAGTCTGGTCAGGAGCGGTTCTTTTGCAACGCCACTGCGACGATCACAGGCAATATGATAACGCAAGGTCTGGACGAGGCTTAACGTCAGACTGAACTTTCGATGTCAGTGTGCCTGGCGTTGTGGTACAATAACACGCAACAATTTTTTGGCGTAACTCGTCCCATGTAGCTGGTTTTGTCGCTGTTTTTTTTCTCGAATGGGGAAACATCAAGATTGATGCATATCAGCGAAATTCATCTACAATTGCTCGAAGAGTCACATGAAAAAATTATTGCATCATGAGCGATCATTGCGCCAGAGACTCTGACGTCTGAAGGTCGGCCTACCAATCGACGGTATCGGTGTAGCTTAGTCTTTAACACTACATAGTCTTCAGCATGCTTGCTGGTGGTCTTATCGAACACCTGTTGTAAGTTTTTGACGGTGCTAAACAGTATACTTGCGAGTAAAATTTAAAGGCAAGATATGGACTGTCAAATAGAGAGAGGATTTTGTGGATCCCTCTGCATAATTATTTGTATGTATACATTATTTCACGTCGGTAATTATTAAGTAGGATAAAAACGCGACGTCTATTGCCCGTGGGTTATTTCCCAATGAACTAACCAAGCTCTGCTTTTCTTGTTACTGTGTACTTGTGTCGGCATGGTTATCTGGCCCTAAGCTCCGCTTTCACTAACAATACTGGGCAAATTTCAATTAAAAAATAAAACGAATAAAATTCAACACCCTTCTTTTGTATGGGTATAGGAAAAAAGTTCATTTTCTTTTCATATCAGTTAATTTCAGTCCACTGAGGAAAAATAAAGTATTTCTTGGCCCAACTTATATCAGTAATCCCTCATGAAGTGTCCTAGGTATGGTCAATTACAACTCTTCATTTTCGTGACAATATTTCCTACTGTCTCTTCGGTAAAATTATACAGAAATGCTTTTAATTGAAAACGAATTAGATCGCCCTAGTAAAACGTATGATCAGCACCCAGTTTGTAGGTCGAAGATATCAAATGAAAATCTGCATTTTGCATTGGTTCTTCTTTTCATCTAACGCGTGAGATTCAATTAGAATCGACATCATGAAAATATACAGCAAAATATTTTCACAAATGAAATTCGTTGATGGTTCTTATTTGCTAAGAAATCAACAAACTTGCAGTGCCCATGAGACTCAAACGCATCATTCTAACCTTGAGAATATTTGAAGAAACTTCTTGTCAATAAAACCTCGTTAATCCCTTGACCTTGTTTGCAGAAGTTTCTTACAATATAGGGTGTGACATGCTGGAGGCGCGCCTTTTTTATAGCATTCATGCTTGTGAATTTATCGACGTCCGTTCCAGTACTTGAAGCTGACTACAGCAAAGGCATGGGCAAAGTTTGAATGCATATTTATTTTTCTTTCATACTATTTTCTTATTTTATTTTAGTACTTCTTGTTATATTCAAAAAATATCTTTTCACTGTCACCCGGAATAATGAATGGATCACTTGTAATAATTATCATTCAACATCAGCTTACTTTTTGATTTGATGCGCAGAAAGTTCTAGTACTGCAATACAGACGAGGGAAAAAATTTTGAAGTCCCCAGGTCAGGAGATGACGCAGCTTCATCAAATTTTCCCTGTGTTTTGTTTAACTTTTCCGCATAAGGCAAAACGTATTAGACCTGAAGCTGAGAATGAACAAGTCTCCTTTCCAAGGCTTGCATTGCGTGTGCTAACATCATAAATGGCTGTATGCTTTCAATCCAAGGCAACTTCAATAAACATCTTCGCCTAGGACGGTGATAAAAATATACGAATCTGACAGACAAATTTTAAATAATAAAAATAGCATTTGAAGAAACTTGAGAGCAGTAATGCAAATATTTTGAGTGAATAAATTTTGATTCCGATTTAAATTTTACTCTACTAAACTTTTTCACTTCAAATTAATCCAAGTCAAGTTCAATTTAATCCAAGTCAAGTTCAAATTAATTCAAGTCAGGTTCAATTTAATCCAAGTCAAGTTCAATTTAATCCAAGTCAAGTTCAAATTAATCCAAGTCAAGTTCAATTTAATCCAAGTCAAGTTCAATTTAATCCAAGTCAAGTTCAATTTAATCCAAGTCAAGTTCAAGTTAATCCAAGTCAAGTTCAATTTAATCCAAGTCAAGTTCAAATTAATCCAAGTCAAGTTCAATTTAATCCAAGTCAAGTTCAATTTAATCCAATTCAAGTTCAATTTAATCCAAGTCAAGTTCAAGTTAATCCAAGTCAAGTTCAATTTAATCCAAGTCAAGTTCAAATTAATCCAACCCTGACTTGAGTTAAGAATTGATATAATTACTTGTTAATTTGAATGTTTTTTGTGTTATAGATGTATCTATTGGATGTGATGAGCAAGAAAAACGTTTTTCCTTTCAGCAAGGAATACATAAAATTTCAGCAATATAAAAACAAGCTGTCGTAAAATGTGGTAAGAATCCAGCACCAGGAGACAGAGTGTGATTCAGATCTTTGAGAGGAGTAACAGATATAAGTAAATTATAAAAACTTCGTATTATACTACACATTAAAGTTGTTTTACAATTCTCAATTAATGGCAGTATGCATCCATTCAAATATTTATGTTCAAAGGTAATTTTATGTTACACATGTCAATTGTGATTATGTTAATTTTAACTCAATTTAGGGTTGGATTAAATTCAATTTGACTTCGATTAAATTGAACTTGACTTGGTTTAATTTGAACTTGACTTTGATTAATTTGAACTTGACTTGAATTAATTTGAACTTGACTTGGATTAATTTAAACTCGACTTGGATCAATTTGAACTTGACTTGGATTAATTTGAACTTGACTTGGATATAATTGAACTTGACTTGGATTAATTTGAACTTGACTTGGATATAATTGAACTTGACTTGGATTATTATTTGAAGTGAAAAAGGTGTAGTCGTCTTTTCAGATTGGAATTGTCTACAATAGATTGTATAGCATTAATCTACTCAGGAAAAAATAGCGCGCATGTACATTTGCTCATTTAAATACATTCTGTATGTACTCTGGTGAGGCAAATACTCTATTTGCAGCAGGTCTTGACATAATCATTTACGCTTGGCGCACATTTACGAAGAAACGAACTCAATAATTAGGTCGTTAACAGCTGCTTCTGCCAAACGTGATGTGAAAATGCTTCAGTCAGTATTATTGGGAATTATTCTGTCATTGGGGACTGAGAAACTTTATCCATATGAAGTCATTTTTCATCTATTTTTTCACCTGGCCAGCGAGCTCGCAGAGGCCAATCATATCATAAATTTTCAGAGAAAGAATAATTATTAGTCGGTAGCTCTTGGTAAAGTCCGTTGCCTTAATTCTATGAACAGTAGGTATCCGTATTTCCGAAGTGAAATATTACCGACGAGAAATAAAGCTAATGAATATTCAGTCCAATATTTTACAGTTAGCAGTAAAAGTAATTACAAAATTCATAATATCCACTGCCATGGTTTTTACGATTAATGTTTGAACACTTATCATGTCATGCTTTTACGAAAGTTCTGAGCTTTCTTTCAGAGCAAAACATTTTTTTTTCAAAAGCGTCGAAAAAGACATGCACTAGTCTTTAGTATAATAAACCCTTTTTCTCATTAACATCATTCCATTAGCAAAAGGTTTTTTATCCATCTTTCAGGTAATGAACTTCGGGTTGATTCGGAACCATAAGCTAACTTTTTACAACCTTTAAGTCTGCTTTAGACTATGGGAATGACTGCAAAGTTTTTAGAAGATGACAATACGATGAAACAAGGCTTAATGATTTTGTTAGTCGAGATATTTTTCGTTGACTACATTCTTCAATGAGTTTGGTATTCAGACCTACACGGACAGGTTTGTAGTTGTCATGGTACAAACTCTCTCTTTTAATCTTCATCGTTGAAGGCAGTTTTTGTTATGTAAAACTGTTCATTATTGTCGTAAAAATTAGCAGTACACCTTAGCTGTTATAGTTTGGTTGCTCATATAAAAGGTCATAGTTCATAATTTCTTTGATGTCCCACTATAAACCCTACAGAAATTTCAGTGGGTTCTAGCCATTCGTGGGCTGTGGAATCCAGTCTGTATAACGGCCAAAAGACTGCCATTTAAAATCGTTGTATAATGTATGCGTTGAAATTATTTTTCTCACATATACAATCGTATTCATTTTTAGCAAGCGAAATTTTGCCCAATCATTTCATTTCACGAGATGGTGACCTTTGACTGACATTAAATTCTTTGTTGTTCTCTTCAGCGGGAATGGTGGGATGTTCAGCTACAACTGCTTGCAATTCCTTAGAAATAAGTTACTACTAGCGTCCATCTCTTGGTTCAACCTTTAGACTGAAGTCATCCTGTCTGACACGAAATATCCATCAATTGTATGTCCATTCTAATACTTCATCATTTCCATCAGCTTTTTTGATGATCTTACTGCAGAACTTGCAGCATCCCCTACCTGAAATTTAGAAAGCACGACAAGCCGTATGTATCGTATACGTAGACTCTGAATTTAAGCCCCTTAACCAAAATTTTTCGACATGTTATTGTAGAATTTGAATGAAATATGTCTGTATAACATTGATAACAATAACCTATGATATTATAAGCTAAATTTATCCCATTAAATTTCTAAGCTGAGCCTCTAAAATGGTCATAACTTTCAACCCAACCTCAAAGAACAAAAATTGCTTACGGTTATTGTAAGAACCTGATGATTTCAGCTTGCGCTCATTGCCAGACGTGTTCTATGATCGTAACTATCGTAATTCAATTGCTTCTTAATATCAACTGAAAGAGTTATAAACATTAAAAAATGTATCTATCAACTATCAAGACTTTGCCAACCCGTTAGACCCAGATGCTTGTTGTGCTGATTTCAGACGAAAGTTTTTCGTAAAATGGATATCTGTCACAGATAGGGTCCCTAAATAGCGTGTAAATGTCCAAATTCGATGTATTTTCCTTCTAAATTTAAGGCGATAAACTTTTTCCCATGATAGTAAGGAAACCAGGGTATGTGATTTTGTCTCATCTTATTATTAAAAGTGGCGTAGACGGTGACAGCTAACCGGCGAAGTTAAGAAGATTGTAGAATTTCTTAAATATACCAGACCACCCTTTTCATTTTGAGTCAAGTTGTTCAATCAATTAATTTTCAGGAAATTATGTATTTGTGAGAGATGGTTTCCACTGTAACGCATTGGAAAATTTCAAAATTTGTCCTGTTTGTTACTGGAAGTAGGATATAATTCAATCTTGCCCTATAAATGAAGTATAATGGTCATACAGCCAACCAAACAAGCTAACTAGAAGTCCAACAGAGCAACTTGAGTTTTATGCGAATGCTGCACACCCGTACCCCTCACACGTACAAATATGTTGGCAGACAATCTGAACTGAATTTGGTATGTCGGTCTCAAGACCCCTCACACGATGCAAACAACACACTGCAAAGTTGACAAAAACTGGAGCGCGCTCCAGTAAACCAGTAGCAGCTGCCAGCTAGGTGGAGAGTACGCACAAGAATAGCGACTCCAGACGGCGAGCTCGTACAATTGATGGGATTCGCTATAGTTGCAATGAATAAGAAATAAAAGAGATGTAAAAGCTCGCTCAAAATGGGCTAAAGAATAGTTCCTAAAAAGTAGTGAACATACAAATAAGAAATTGCTTATTGAAGTGCATAAGGAGGGAGAGAGGCAGAGTACAGTCGTGCACCAAACACAAAGGCTGGCGTGACACTGACGTGGTGTCAAGATTTGCAGCCGATCGCTCCAAAATTATCAAGGGCTCATCTGCCTCATACAGACTGTGCCAACCTGAAATGAGCGTTCAAACGCACGAATTCAGCACCAGTTCAGATATGTTTGCAGGTATATTTGCGCGTGTGAGGAGGCCTTTAGGTTTAAGGGTCACGTAGACAGCGGTACAACTTATTGGTGGGTCGTGCTTATGTTTTTCCTGCTCCGAAACGATCCCTAGACGGGTCGTTTGAAAAAGTTTTAACAATCTTTCAAATTAATGTTGTTTAAAGGACTCAGTTAATGTTTGGTATTTTTAAAATTTCTAACAACTTTTAAATTTAAATTTGAGTTGAATACTGAGCATCAGTTTTAGCCCATCCCAGTAAACGTGTTGACTGACGTCAATGCAGAGACTGAACGCTAGAACGCTAGTCGACTATAGAGACTTTAATGTACTTGTAAAAAAAAGCTATGAACGCTTGGATGTTAAAATTTGATATATTGGGAAAAAATAATTGTTATTGATCAACATAATTTGGCCCACGAAGAATTCAGGAAAGGCCACTTTATTCTCTCCGTATGACAGAGCGGTACAGAATAACTGTTTCATCTGAGCTTGGTTCTTAATTTTTTTCTAAATGGCGGCACAACTGAAGCGGTTATTAGCGACGCTGAGCTATGGAAAGAGAGTGTCTTATGCCAGAATTTGAGAAAAGGGACTTACATACCATTCCGTTTCAACAGGTTGGAGCCATAGCTCCAGCAGCAAAAGAAACGTTGGAATTTTTAAGAAGATGCTTTCCAAATCTTTGCTGCTCACAATTCGGTAACTTCATTTGGTTCCCTCGTTTTCCAGATGTATCCCGTAGCAATTATTTATTGTTGGGTAACCTTAGTCACATGTTCATGTAACAAAACTAGCAAAATTGCAAAAAAATTACAAACAGCATTTATTTAAAAACAGCTCAGCTCTCATCTGATACAGCAAGGTAGGTTATAGAAACAACAAACAAAAGACCCCCTGGGCTGTAAAAAACTATTGATGTCATAACTTGAACGACTTGGCATTCAAAATGCATAGGTAATAAGCCATGAAAATGTTTTGTGTCTTGAGTAAAAAAGTGCGAACATCCTAGCGTTCATAGTTTGTAATTTACTAATAAATTGAAAGGATCTGTTACAGCTAGGCCACTTTGTATAAATGATTTTTGAGATAAACGTATCGTAAAATGGGTATTTACCAAATCGCATCCGCAAAACAGCGTACAAGAATTTTGCAGTAGCTTACTGCAAAATTCTTGTACGCTGTTTTGCGGATGCGATTTGGTAAATACCCATTTTACGATACGTTTATCTCAAAAATCATTTGTACAAAGTGGCCTAGCTGTAACAGGAAACCACAATGGGGGTTCAATTGATGGCTAAAACAGGGTGCTTAATTTTCTTCAATCTTGTTTTTAAAAACAATAAACTTTGCACAATTTCTGAACGTAGAACGTGGATGACGATAAGCAAACACCCCGCAAAGATCATCAAAATTTCGCTAGTGTTTAGTATGTATATTAGACCTCTCGCGACGTTTTCATACTTCAGGTCAGCTTATTCACTAAAAAATTTTTATAACTACATAGAAAGCGATCGATTGTAAAGTTTTCAACGAGGCTTATAAGGCACAATATCATTCAAAATATTTCCAATGATTAGTGAAGAACCTAAGGCAAATAATCTTCATAAGATAAATACTTGTAATAGATCGTATCCATAATACAGCGAGGGATTCTATGATAAGTTAGGTCAAGAAGGGCATCGTCCTCCCCACTTATCAGTGGGGAAAATTTTTTTTAACCAGCTCAGTGACTTCAGTACACGGAAATGAAAATGAAATTGAATTTCGATGTTAATGAAAACGGGGCACAGAGGGTGACCATCTGAGCTTCGTGAGTCATGTTCCTCACGTAGCTGATATTAAGAAATATTTAATCGAAAATTTTATATTAAAAATTCAGTTACAAAGCTCTTTCTGTTTTTCTTTCTCTGAAACGGTTTCCATGTGAAGAAATTAGGGGTTTGCAAGGTTGAGACCTTCGCCTATGTATTCGCTTATTCTTCACGGTACATTTTTCCAATTCTACAAAGTTCTTTAGAATCCTTAGCTTGATATAGTTTTCCAGCTAGATCTAGCAACCGAACTCTTCTCTGTAATCAAACTCGGCTGGGCAATTTTGAGCGACCCCAGGTGAGAGCACCGAAAAAAATTCGCTCAACAAAAGATGCTGCATTAATAATACAAGTTAAGCACTTTATACCTCTTCCCCACGTCTGGAAAAGAAATATTTCATGAATACTGTAAATAAGTACCCGCCAACCCAGCTCTCAGTCATTTTGGTTGCCAAGTGGCGACGATACCCGTGCCATTATAATGCACCATAACTCATCGCTGAAATCTGATGGTTTCGTAGAGTAAGTGATGCATAGGTAATAAACCTTTATTCCCCACTTTACCTTAATTTACCTTAATTCTCCCATTCCCCAGTTTTTAGTGAGCCAACTCTCCATTCCCCACCACAGCATCTTCCTTTTACTCATTAGTGACATTCCGAAGCTAGCAGTGTTGTCACTTTTACCCAAACATGGCACACAATACCTCATTAAGGTTCTTTTTGTCATTAAAACAGCTGTAAATGGTTGTGATCTGTTAAGCAAGTCAACATTTGGATGTAATGTATTAGATTTTGGAAAACTAGCGATTTTTTGTCGGTGGAAACAAATGCGCGGAATTGCCCACCTGGCAACTCAGCCATTCCCGACAGGTTAAGAACCGCTGCGCTAGACAGACCGAGTGGTGCTGCTATGTAGACGATTGTGACGAAACGTTTCCATTTGGTCTACGTGTGACAGCGGCCTAAGCAGTCTAGTGTGGGTGTAGTTGTTGACACGTTGACAGCGATGGGCTAAACTGAAGTTCAATTTTCAACATAAGTTTAAAGTCAAAAGTTGTTTTCAATTTAATAAATGCCAAACAAGTGGCATTAAATAAGATTAATTTTAAAAGATTCTTAAAATATTTCAAACGGCACATCGATGGGTCGTTTCACAGCAAGAAAAACTTGAGCGCGACCCGCCGATGGGTCGTCTTGCAAGCAATGTGTTACGCTGCTTCTTGTTTATCCTCTCCATTACCTTTCTCGTGGCACACGTACCGTGCTACAAACAAAACGAAGAAGTGTATAAATTTTTGAATTGGTTTTCGCTCCGTGTAGGTTTCCCGTGTAGCACTCGATAAAAGTGCTGTTTGTACTGGCTACCGTAAATGCACCTGAAAGAATTGTGAAGATACCCAGTGTACTAGCAACACATGTAGCAGTAGGTTGTGAGGGGTTCATTTGAAAGCACAGTTAACGTGAAATTTCAGTTTTCTATTGCTCTTTTTCAAGGTTGTCGAATTTGTCGGCAATCGCATCGTGTGCGATCTTTTCTATGTCAGGCTTGCGAACTTCATTTTTAGACTTGCTTATAAAATAATTATCAGCACGGTAGAGGAAGCTAGGTAGGGTCATTTCTATGGAAGAAAATACACCTCCTCTTGTTTGGCTAGCCAATAGAAAGGTTTATTTCAAGCAAACTTTATGACGTCACCAAAACGTTATGTCGTTAGGCCAATAGTGAAGCCAGATTTGGGGGTAGCAGTGCTACCAGATGCAATATGAGCGCTGCTATTGGTTCGTTGCCGTGACCTCTGCAAAACTGAGCCGTCAACGAAAAAAAGACTAGCATGAACCTACCTTGTTTCCTCTACCGTGCTATCAGTCGAGGTACACTAACTCACTAATTACACGTTCTTATGTTGGAACTGCTCATAACCCTATGCAAAGAATTATCGTCCATGCACAGCTTGTACATGATTTGAATGAGGGCATAAAAAGATTTTAAATTTAATGAAATTTAGCTTGTATTGAAAATAGTTTCTACTCAAAGTCTTCAGTGTGACTGTTTATCATATTGTGATCGAATGATTTATGCCAACTTCATTTTGTAGTTTGTTTGTTGTATGACGTATGCGATTATAGTAATCAATTTACAAAACCAGAACCAGTGTTGAACAGTCTCTAGCTGAGGGTTTTTATCAATAGTATGAGATAGGTCACCGATGATTGCAAAATATTTTCGAATTGGAAATATCCAAAAATTAGGCACGGAGAGAACGAAAGGTTCAGTGGTCGCACTTGCGCAAAGTTGCCACGCATGTTTTACTTTATCTATCACGTAAAATAGCATGATATTTTGACTCATGATATTGAGGGAGGAATAGAAACGATAAAATAAGTGTAAAATGATTTGTGTTCCGCAAAAACCGTTTGTAAAATATTCTCTGTAGTTTTAACGAGAAGCGAAACCATCGCCTTGCGTAGGTTAAATACACAGGTTGAGACATTATTTTGAAATTATAAAATTCGCCAGCAAACTGCTTTTATGAGTTAATTAATGCTAAGAATCAGCTCAATATTGAGGTGCAGTGAAGTGGACTCGGTAGTCCACTGGTTGTGGGGACTGTCCGAGTGTATAACGAGACAGTAGACCAGAAAATGCAAATAGTTTTGCAAGCATTGTTTCGAAGCTAGAAACACAATAGTTTACGAGAAAACGTTTAAGTGTTGTTAAATTGCGTAGGATAGGTGAAGTAAGGTTGAACAATTTGAATGAATTGAAATATCAACTCTAAGTTAGTTTCATGAATTAAAAAAAAAAATAGAATGTCCTTGAAAATGCGAATGGATGATCTTACTCGTATTTTATCGGTCAGTTACTGCAAGATTGATAATTGAAAGTTGGCAGCGATGTATATTGGCGGCAGGTATTCCCTATCTATAAATAGACTTCCTCTTGATGCCCACGCTCCTCTGGTGCAGCAAAAAATGTTGACGGCCAGAGCACAACTTGCACATACTATATCCAGGCGTGGTGCCAGAGTGAGAGTACGCGGAGAAATTGATCTAGGGTCTCTCCATAGCGCAAGAGCGCCTGAGCTCCAGAAGGTTGGGCGACTACTTTTTTGAGCAGTTTTTTGAAATAGGAGAGTAACACTGTGACAACAAACGCTCTTCCGTCGGACGCCTTAGCCGAGTTAGACACGGCGAAGCATTTACGCTGTGTTCGGTTCATATTGTCTAAGTTATCGAGTTTTTAGTCGTTTATTATATTTATCATGAACTCGCTAAAAGAAATTCTACAAGATGTCCCAATAACGTAATGAAACTGTGATGGATTAGCTCAAATAAAACCCCGTACAATATACATCTAGCTAAATCAAATTGATATGAACTCGTACAGTATTATATGAAGTATCCTTATCTCGTATTTACATTGATGCTTTTATCACAGTATCAAAGGCAATTCATAAGAAAACGATGCTCACAAATTGTTCATATTTGCATGAGATGAATTCCTTTGAAATATGACGCTCAAGGGATGGCACATTAAAATAAGGTGTGACAGAATAGAACATTTAAATTATTTGTTCAAGAAATAGCATATTAAACTTTAGTTTTCTGATTTGCTCGAAAGTCTTGTGTGTTGAGGGACGAAATCTGGGTAAATCATTTAATTTTTCATTTATAATTCCGATTATCAAGTATTTCATTTTTTATGTAATCTTAGGCGTCGTTGAAATCTACGAGCATGTGATGGTAGGAGAACGCCAGCAACTCTGGTTTTGTGTGAGTTTATATCCAATTTATCAAATATTGAAATATCCATATCGTTTTTGCGCTTATGAATTAGT
Source organism: Morinoia aosen (assembly GCA_030386875.1). NCBI lineage: Eukaryota > Metazoa > Arthropoda > Malacostraca > Amphipoda > Talitridae > Morinoia > Morinoia aosen. Next base: position 60,928,831 of record CM059562.1, read on the forward strand.
TTACTTCTAAGTAGTGCAGTTTTTTGTTGTGGTGAAAGTTTTTATTAGGCTGCGAACAGAAAATTACTGTACGTGAATAACTGACATGCGGCATTCTTGTCACGCCATTCTGAAGTGTTTGTTTCCATCCAGAATGCGATATCTCTTACTTTAAAAACAAATTCCGATAGCCGGTAGCGATGTTCTGCACTTATACCTAGCGACTCAAATTACTCTTCCAAAACAGCATAACCACAAAAATGAATCGCGTAATTTCTAATTTTGCAATGTTCCTGAAAATTAACCACTCAATGAGTCATGTCTCCAGACGCTTGACTTGGCTGTTTTAACGTGAGACTGTTTTCCGCATAGAGCTACGTGATCAGAGTTCAATTTAGTAGCACGATGAAGAAAGAACGTAACTATATTTTACAAAAATGTACCTCAATCCAGAATGACATTCAAGGTTGCTGCTTCTCACTTAGAGCTCAAGAACTGCTCTGGGGAACATCCCTGACGAAAGCAAAATAATCGCATTTATGTCTCAGTTGAAATGGTATTGGATGAACATCATAGTTTTAAGCCAAGTTTTAAATTGAAATAGAAATTACCACTGATATTCTTTAAAAATATTTGTGCGGTAAATTATGAAGATTATCATTTTTTCATCCGTAAATTTAAGGCCAAGCTAGTCACAAAGGATGGAGACCATAACGTCTTAAATATTTGGTAGTTATCTTCCATTATTTCAAAACGGAATGAAAACTGCTATTCTTAAGTTATATTTTTCGATTTTGCAATTTTACATCTGTTCAAAATACCTGTGGCTTAGAGAATGCTTTAGTTTTTATTAATTATAAAACCGTAATAAACTTATTTAGATGTACTATCTCTGATTACCGACTTCCTACATACTACTTCGGTTATTGAGAATTTGACTGAAAACTCCTTCACATAATATTCATTGTATGTAAAATCATGCGCTTCTAATTAATAAGAGATCCCAAGGAGGAATGAATATGTGAGGTCCCGAGCTAAAGAGTAGGTCATCCTTTTGTTGAAATAGAATAGGTGTAATGTTTGGTTACGGACCATCTTTTTTTCGGTTCACTGCTATCCTGTTTTTCAGCGCCTGCTACTTTCTTCTTCAATTTTTATCTTGCTTCATGGACTTCTTTCTCAATTTACTTTTTCTATGTACCTTGCTCATAGATTCCGCATTCCTTTTAAACCATACTAAATGGAGCTTTCGTCTTTCTCCTCTTTGGAGCGGAGGCTTAAACTAACATCTAATCAAATGAAAACAATAAGAGACCACGATCGTACCATATGCCCTGTGCTAATGAGTGACTCCCGACACGGACGATGGTTTCTCAACCCTCTTGTGACATTTAAATTGACCAACCGAGACTCGATTTCGTAACTAAACTCCGAATATAAAAATTTAAACGCTCCTGCTGTATTTTTTCAGGTATGTTTTACCTTTAACTTTTTAGATATAAAAATAAGCCGGGATTGCTTCACCGTCTGTCCCCGAATAGGGTTTCAACCGACACAGCTAGGTCAAGCTCGTCAGCTTGAGCACTGCAAAGTTTCTCCGATATGTGTAGCATGGCCTAACCCGCAATAAAATAAATTATCCGTTGTAAAAAAGACAGAACTAATCTCCGAGAGAAATTTGAAACATTTTACAGTAAATTAGCTTGATTAAGAAAACTTTTTGGCATTTGTACTTTTTTGACACACATTGAGAAGCCTGGGTCTGCCACAGTTGTTCCGCTGTGCGCCTCAACCCTACAAAAATTTTGAGCTACGAGTATTTTCATTCCGGGATGTACGAAGAAACCGTTTCTACCCTATTGTAAGTATAAATAAGCAAGGAAGCAGCCCTGCTACTCAATGAGAACAATTAATAAAGACTGCGTATCAGTTACGGAGAAGTACAACGTAATTTTCCTAGATTTTCCCGGAAATTTGAGATAATTTTATTTAAGTACTTCTAATTGGTGCAAGCTCATTAGAGCACTACGCAATAGAGAACATTTACCGAAGGAAAGTATGAAGTGGTAGAAAATACACTGATTTATAGGGTCTGCACAAGCTCCTAATTTATCCGGGTGCAGTTTTTTGACCTCCGGGTGCAGACATTGCGTACGGCGCCTTAAGAACCTTGACATTGACTGAGTAAAAGCGAGCTCAGAAACTTTCTCTGATGACGTCAATAGTTGAGTGAAAGTTCTGAAAGACCTGCAAAATTTTTCATGTTTTCCTGTAGTAGTTTTACGAATAATTTCATGCGTGGGACTAGGAAATAGAAAATAGCTTCTGGATGCACCATCAAAGTTACAGCAATCAGATTTTATATCGATGAATTCAGAAAAGTTCGAGAGGCAAAATATTCACGCATTCAAAGGAAAAATGTGTCTCAGTGCGATGATGTATAAGTTAGTCAGCCTGATTGGTAATTATAAATAGCTCGGCGCCAGCCGACAGTGAGAAATGGTGCTTGTTCTTCAGCAATTGCCTCGTCATTCAAGGGCACGGTGCTGAAGCCCCAAGACAAAATAGAAATCCTATTAATTACTGAAGGTCGCTAGAGCCTTTTGAATCTGTACTACGGCTCAAATATCAGTTGCAATTAGTGTCACAGTTTACATTCTTCTATGCGTGGAATAATCAAGAAGGTTGTAAAAATATTGATTGCAACACCCTGCAGACAAGAAATAGCAATGGAGGAAAACTTTATCCTTAATTAAGTTCCTCGTATCTCTGTCCGTTTTTACAAATATTGAATATCTCTGCAATCCCATCAGACTCACAATAATGATGGAATTTTAAATTTGTGAATAAGCGCGGTGTTTTTTCGATGTTTCAAATTCATTATATACAAATGGGAATGCTATAAATTTTAACGGGCTTGTCACACCAAAGCGCTTAGCAATTGCAGTTACTTGTGGTAATATGGATCGAGCCATCGTAAAGCTGTCAAACTTGTAATCGTTTCAAGTCGGAGAAAATTAAAGACAACGCCTGAATTGGTAGCACAAAAATACTTTTCGTGTGGAGCCAACGCGCACTCGCTGCTCGCTCTTCTCTGGAATAGCGAGTTGAGTCCAAGTTTGAACAAACCCCAGTACGCGTAGAAAAATCATGATTGCTAATCATCACCGAGTCACGTTATGATGGAAAGGACGAAAAGAGACAAATTAGAGGGCAAATATGCAGAGTGTCCTAACCCACAAAACACAGAATTTTAAGACACTCAAGTTAGAGGCGTGGTGTTTATCGCAGGGTTGACAAACTTGCTTTACTAGCCAAGTTACTAACTAGGAACTGAAATAGGAACTACGCCACTCTGACTGAAAGACATCTACGCCGCTATGAGGTGAAGTTATCGCTTAAGGGGATCGTCTACCCCAAAAAATCTTTATTTACGGAGGGATTTCTCTTAAGCTTTCACAGTAGGTGTGCAGTGCTGCAAATATCATTTCATTATTGAAATGTTTATTTTGTATCTGCACTTTTTTTCTTTTTTTTCAAAAAAATCGAAAAAAGGTGTTTTTTCAAAATCTATCTTCTCCTACAATTTTGAAGTTACAGAACCGAAAATTCGTTTTTATATAGTTTATATACCCACATATCCGTAAGGAATGTGGAATTTGGATAAATTTATTTATGGAATTTTGGGAACATTTTTTAAAAAATTTAACTTTTTATTATTTTTTTTCTCGCATGTCGTGTAATTTTCAAAATAATGGTTGTTTAGAAATTTTGTATTCCTTATGGATATAGCTCGCTAAGCTCTATCGAATGGTATATACCCTATTCATATAACCCTAAAATTGTGGAAGAAGACAGATTTGAAAGAGCCAATTAGTAAGTTTCCAGAAAACATGTTCTTATACAAAAAAAATGTTTTTCTTCCCATTTTTTTAACTAGGTGTTTCCTACAATGAACTTCTGAGCTTTTGTAGTGCTTTTTAAGCACTTTTGGTTCATATATTTGACATTGTTGTAGCTTTTGAACTCTCGGAGAAAATCTATATCAAAAGACAATAAGTATAAGTGTTCATAATCCCTATTCCCCCCCCAAAAAAAACTTTTTTTACCAAAATACGTTTTTTTTCCAAGTGATCTCCTCTGATTTGTAGCTCTTTTCAAGCCCTTTTGATTGGAGTGCTCGCCATAGCCGTATCTATGATACTGCGGCTGTCATCGAGCTATGAATGAGAGCGTGTGTAAACAAGTAAACAGAACAGCTGGAATCTTAAAATTGTCAAAAATTATTAGTCAGCGTTAATCTACTTCGCCAGTTTTGACCTCTGATTTGTGGGTTAGGACACTGCATATTTGCCCTCCAATTTACTGTTACCTCACGTGAACTTTGAAAGTTTATATTCACATGCAGGGCTATAAGGGGCCTCTATGTTAGTAATGGTTTTTCACCAGCAAATGAACGTCACACATGTAGCGCAGTAATGTTCAACGTCATTCTTTATAATAATTGAGGAAAATTGCACGGTTTATTTAAGTGAACAAAGTGATGTCTGTGAGGAAATGATGTCTTTGAGAAATCATAGCCTTGTAGTTTCGTTCAGTTGAACTTGGAGGTAAATGCAAATAATGCAAATAAGGTGTAGCATGTATGGTGTTACATGTATGGTGTAGCGAGTATGGTGTAGCGAGTATGGTGTAGCATGTATGGTTTAGCGTGTATGGCTTGGCGTGTATGGTGTAACGTGTATGGTGTAGCGTGCATGGCGTGGCGTGTATGGTGTGGCGTGTATGCATACATGGTATAGCGTGCATGGCGTGGCGTGTATGGTGTGGCGTGTATGGTGTGGCGTGTATGGTATGACGTGTATGGCGTGGCGTGTATGGCGTGGCGTGTATGGCGTGGCGTGTATGGCGTGGCGTGTATGGCGTGGCATGTATGGGGTGGCGTGTATGGCGTGGCATGTATGGCGTGGCGTGTATGGCGTGGCATGTATAGCGTGGTATGTATGGCGTAGCGTGTATGGTGTAGCGTGTATGGTGTAGCGTGTATGGCGTGGCGTGTATGGCGTGGCGTGTATGGCGTGGCGTGTATAGCGTGGCGTGTATGGCGTGGCGTATATGGCGTGGCGTGTATGGTGTGGCCATACGTGGCGTGTATGGTGTGGCGTGTATGGCGTGGCGTGTATGGCGTGGCGTGTATGGCGTGGCGTGTATGGCGTGGCGTGTATGGCGTGGCGTGTATGGCGTGGCGTCTATGGCGTGGCGTGTATGGCGTGGCGTGTATGGCGTGGCGTGTATGGTGTGGCGTGTATGGCGTGGCGTGTATGGCGTGGCGTGTATGGTGTGGCGTGTATGGCGTGGCGTGTATGGCGTGGCGTGTATGGCGTGGCGTCTATGGCGTGGCGTGTATGGCGTGGCGTGTATGGCGTGGCGTGTATGGTGTGGCGTGTATGGCGTGGCGTGTATGGCGTGGCGTGTATGGTGTGGCGTGTATGGTGTGGCCATACTTGGCGTGTATGGTGTGGCGTGTATGGTGTTGCGTGTGTGGCGTGGTATGTGTGGCGTGGAGTGTATGGTTGGCTTCATTAAAAAGCCTAATTCTTAAAGCACACTTTGTTGAAATAATAAATAACTGTGAAAATTCCTTCGACTGTTGTAATATTTGCTTGAAGTCTGCTTATTCTAATGATTCTTTGACATGTAGATAAAACCATTTACTTGTTCTAGTAGTCAGCCCCTCTATTACGCCTCTATGTATCAGTGAGGGCCCAAAGAAAATCTAAGTCTCATTGTAAGACACTAAATTTGTGCAGTTTAAATGTCAGTGGGAAAAAAAGCGCTTAAGTACACTGTAAGAAACTAAACTGACGGAAATGCGGGAGAATAATTTGGCAATGTTCATTTATGAATTATTTTGTCCTGAAATATTCACTGATTTTATCCAGGATTAAAGTATAGCTACGGTAAGCATATTGTTAGTAACTATTTTATTTCGAAGCGCTGCTTTTGTTAAATCTCGTAACTAAACCACCGGTGAAAATGTAAGATATTTTTAATTTAAATAAAAATAATGTAGGTGAGCAAAATGTTTAGATCCGTTTATAACAAATGATAGATATGAGACAATTTTCAGATAAACCTGTCAGCTCATAAAGAGTTCCTGCGATCGAATCTGCATCCTAACGCGAGGCTTCAAATCTTCCTTTCCAAAGTACTTTCTTCATGATATAAAAATGAAGCTTTATATTATTTATCAGTGCTGAGATTGAAAACCTTTTAGACTTCAAATTTGTCCCATCTCGCACAACTACCTGTGCATAGTGAGTGCAATACCATGTGCTAATTCTATTCTACCACCAATCGGAGCCATTCAACTTCAATTTCTCGCCAATCTTACGACAGTCAGTTCTTATCTCAAAAGTGAAATGGATTGTAGTCCTCTAGTTTAATAAGCAGCTACAGCTCGTCACTTGTTTTCCCACAGTCAGTCCTAACGAACTACAGCTTTGTAATCAATATCAGTTCACTCCCTAAAGTTGTGTTGAACAAAATAAAAACCAATAATGTTCTAACAACCACTGTTTTTCTAACTACTTTAATCCACTGCTCCTAAAAAGCATCAACTTCCGGCTTAATTTTAACACGGTTAATTCTGAAGCCTGCAGTTCACTGGGAGTCCTATACACTCTATAGAATCACAGCAACATATTGCCTAAATTGCCACGATCGGCCTATGAATTACCACTCCTCTAAACACTAGAGGCTATCCATTCCTGAATGCTGTAATTGTTCATCGCCTAAATCTATGATTGATTCCAACGACCATAGTTTGCTAAATATTATAAAAAGCTTTGTGTTTGATACATTGTCAAACAGGGGTCTCTCATTAAATATCATTCCTGTCTAAACACTGAATAAGACCTACGTTAGACCTGTCGATCACAGCTACTCAAGTGAACGAAAGCCTATTCTAAGTGGCTATCGCATAGCTCTACCTTCTACGACCTCCCTCACTCAACTGAGGCGTTCAATGCTGCTTGCCCTATAACTAGGACACTTTTTATCCGCACACCAAGCTTTTTGCGAGGAAGCGATCAAGTTGTTTTTCTATCTGATGGCAAGTAAACTTAGTAGGTCAATCACGCCAACAATCGAGCTTGATTTCTTTCTCGTCCCAGACTTACATTACTAACTGTTGATTTGCCTTTGTGTAATCGATAATCTTATAAAAAAATGGTACAATATGCTTTTTCAGCACATCTCGTGTGGAGCTGAGTGAGACGCTAAAGAAATTAAGGGTTATTTTACTATTTTTTGTTATAAAGTAATTTTTACTGCGTGCATTCTTCTTTGCTTGTTTGTATTCATTTGTAATTTGAGGGTCAGGCACTCATAATCTGACAAGCGCATTTATCGCATAGAGGGACCAAGTGCTCAATTTTTGTAATTGTGCACCGAAACAAACAGATTTCCAGCGAAAATCAAATATATAATACAATAAAACATAGTAAGTATTACTCAACATATAGGGAGTATTACTTTAAAGCTATAAACGTAGACAAATTTTGTGTCGGAACCCTGCTGGTATATTTAAGCGCTTGGCAAAAATTGACATACAAAATCCTCTGACATTTTCTCAATACTCAGATAAGAGTATTGAAATACCTACCGTGAGCGAACCTCTTTATCAACAGGAACTATGGCAAACGATGTGGTGTAAAACAAAAAGACACCGTCACCGAATAAGGCGGCTCGGTGTGTGAGCATCGGAGGCTTTTTACGTGAGGGTGAAGGTCTTTTAAACGCGGAAGCCTTAACTTGAACCTGGCTCGAAAGTAAGGCGTTAGTTTATTTTTAGAACATTTAGATATCTCTTACTCTATAAATCAGATTTCGATAGCCGAAAGCGATTTTCTGCCCTTTTACCTAGCAACTGCGATTAGACTTTTGGAACAGCATAATCACTAGACTGAGTTATGTAATTGCTATTCGTTTCCGAAAAATTAGCCACTCAACGAGTCACTTCTCCAAGCGCTTGACTCAGCTCTTTTAACATGAGACGGTTTTCCGAAAATTGCTAAGTGATTAGAGTTCGCTTTCTTTATCGCGCTCCGATTTGCTGAAATTAAACATGAACCCCGCACTACACGTGTGTTGTTCAATTTTGGTCGTTTAATTACAGTAGGATAAATTAATCCAACACAAGCTTCACTAATTTTCGAGGAGAACATCTCTAGCAACTTTACCATAAATATTGGGGAATAAAATATACATATTCCAGGTATACATCTTTATTCTTTAACAATTTTTGTTAAACTTTAGTTACAATTCTCAACCTGGTTTCCTGTCATGAGAATGGTTCAGATTGGTTACAACAGTGCCGCTTCTGCTTCATGCTTGGGGCTTCACGAGGAATAAATTCACGACAGGGTGGCATGTAACGTTTTGATCGTTAAGCTACGTTGTGCATTCTGCATATATCAATTCTCTTCAGAGCTGGGGAATTGTATAGTTTAAAAAAAGATATAGCGACATTAGATTATAATTTAGAATAGAAGTAAAAATTAAACCCTTTAGGAGCGAAGAAAATTTGTTCTGTTTTAAAAAGAATATTAACAAAAAATTACTTTGTTTAACTTAAAAATACAGGTTAGATAGAAAATATGCTAACTCGTGCGTGGAAGGATGGTCGAAATAATACAAAAACCTCTGTGGAAGAAATTTAGACAATTATTAACTAAATTTTAACTCGCATTTCAATTGTGGAAAAATTTTTGTGATACTAAAACATAATTACCAATTTAACAAACACAGCAAGCTTGCCATTAATGATTTTTATTTTCGCTCTGGAAATGTATTTTTTGTCAAAACTACGTTTTATGTGGGATGGACGCTATAAGCTATCAAATTGTGATGACGCACTCGTTCTTATTTATATTTATGAAAATGACTTCATTCGTTAAAGTAACAATGCATAATTAAAGTTCCCCAGTGGGATGAAACTACTGTATCTATAGGAATTACCACTCCCAAGGGGAATATGTGAGGTGCCGAGCTGAAAGTTAGGCTGGCATTTTTATTGTTGAAATAAAATGTTTTTTGTTATGCTAAGGAACATTTTTTTTTTCAGTTCAGTGCTCTCTTGTTCTTCAGTACTACTACTTTCTTCTTCAACTTTTGTGTTTTTTCATGAACTTTTTCCTCAATTTACACACTCCCTGTTCAAGCGTGTAATTTCTTTATTTTTTTTATTCACCCTTCTGAGTTGTTGAAAAGTACTTAAATTTTTCCACATTTTTGTCACTGTTTCTTTACCCTGTTCAGTCGATTTAAATTTTGAACGCAATCATTAAAATTACCTCTATTTGAGTGACACATTTGTATCCTATAACTCTGCCTTGTCGGCAATACATTAAGTTTATGTATCTGGAAAATCTAGAACACACGCGTTCTTCAGCTGTCTAATTACCTTCCGTCAATTTTCTACTAAGACATTATATACAGGATTATAGACTCAACATCATTCCAAGTCAGCTATAGACAGGAAGAAATAATCTTTTTTGTTGCTGCTCGAAATATTTTACGGTAACGCATAAGATTGTGATTTGAATCTCAAATTACGTATAGTAGCGTATGTGTTTTGGAAATGTCTCCCCTGATGAAAATTGACCGCTATGAATGAATCTGTGAACGCTTTCCCCAAAACAGACTGATATTTTCTAGATTGACGTTTTGTTGTTTTATGTAAACCATAGTAATTACGCCTTCGGAAAGGGTTATACAGTACTTCGGCACACGGCCTTATCATGAGAGCCATAGTTGGTATTGAATATTCAACTTTAATTTTTACTTCTAAACAAAAAATTCCCTCCTTTGGCTTTAAGAAATGCATTTAAAATTTACGGTACATATAACTGAAAATTACGCGTCTGGAAGACGGAGATTGAGCACAAAGGATGGGATGCTTAGTTTAGCAGCGTTGATATTGCCGATAGTGTCAAATGGGAAAAAAGGCATCGCTTAATGAACCTTACTGACTCATGATGCGTCGAATTCAGCGCCCAGTGAAAGACGGTTCGTCCGAACTTTGCGCCAAACATTTGAAACGAATGATGGAGAATGACTCGTTCAACTTGACTACCTGAATTTCTTTTGTGCTCAAAATTGCGAAATCCCCTTAAAGAACCCTCGCATCAGCGCGTTCAAAATGTGACGCTAGGGTCTTGTGTCACCTTCAGTTCTAATGGAGAGCGAGACACGTCGGTGGAGGTCGACTGCTGACTTCTCTCAGCGACGTGAATAGGAGCTCCGAACGATGACGGAGCTACTCTGAACTCTGCTCAGCATGGCGAGACGCTAGGGCCCCATGAAACAATCTAAAATTTTGCCAATGTCCTTGTTTGTTAGTTTCGCAAGAATGCGCGAGTTCGTGAAGAAATCTTATTCTTCCCAGTTGAAAATCAGCGCAGTGTTTTTGGCAGTTGCTTGACGTTTTTGGCAGAGGTTAGTGGCGCAGCAGCGCAGTGGCAGCGCAGTGCAGCGGTCGCTACGTCCGCTTTAGGGCAGACTATCTCTGCCGAGGCTGTCGGCGGCACTCGCGAGAACGTCTGCTCAGATCTGCCTAGAACTGCTAGAGGCCGCTAGTGGCCACCACTCAAGCGTTCAATAAAAAAGGCTCCACACAATCGAATTATCTGCCAAGAACTGCCCTACATTTTCATGCAGTATTTTGGCAGTTCTTGGCAGATAAAATCGATTGTGTGGAGCATTTTTCGGTTCTCAAGACTTGATCGGAGCGGCTTACATACTTCAATAAACCTGAAATCATTTAAAAATGATTTGCAACAACAGAGACCAAACCTATAAAATTATAAGCTATTTAAGTGTTTATTCTTTCCATACAAGGTTGAATAAAAGAACTTTTATGTGGTAAGAGTATTACTGAACTTTAATCCACGAATGATTTATCGAATGAATACATGAAAATAATCGTATCAACGAGTTTTGAACTTTAACACATAACAGGGGTCAATAAGAAAATGAAGAAAAAATAGCAAGACTCGAATAACAAGATGGCTTCTAACGGAACAAACTTTTGATCCATTTCTAGAAAACTTGCATGTTCAGTCGCGGTGCTTTGAAAATTTAAGCCTCATATAGGGACTGAAGTTCCTTTAAAAAATTTGCGAAGTGAAACACCACACATCTCAATCTGTCACGTACGCGTCGAACATACTTACAGTTTTCTGTAACTGAGGCCCACAATGTCAACTAATTGAGTTCCATCATCGGAATACTGCGAACGATTGTCCGTTCTTCCTATAATTGGGACAGTTGTGACTTCTTCGTCGAGTCGATTCTCCTTTACGTCGTCTTGCTCCCTCTTTCGCTTGCCACGGCCACCGTCCCAGTCGGTGCTATTCTTTAAGCTTACGCCCATAGCTACATGTACTTCCTTCCTTGTAGCTGTCGCGTATTGAGGCATATCAGCCAGAGTGCCTGGGGAAAAACGAAAAATGTTTTATAGCGTACCTAACTAACTTTCCACGTTTGTTACTTACTAATACAATACACGAAGAAACGTCGTCTCAAACACACATGCGCACATGCACACTTGCACGCATTTATTTATGCGAAGAAACATGCCTACTTTTTCCCGCTGATTAGTGATAGGATTTTTTGCTTCCATGAGAGAACCGATATTGCAGAGGACACAAAAGTAAACTCCTGGTCTTTAATTATACAAGCATTAGGTATACTTATACATAGTATTTGAACACCTGTCCCTCCACCCACATATATATTTGTCCATATTAACTTTTTTACCTACACATTTCTGTGTTTACATTTCTATGGCGTCCTTCAAACATTTGATTTAATTAGTTAAATCAAAAAAAGGCTATAGTCCATGTACTATGACAGGAAGGCACTCCTTAAATTACACTTACGTTCAATACAGTTGAAAGCGCGAGTTTCCCTGAAAGCCAATTTCGTTTGCTGTCGATCCTTGTCTTTTCCTGTCATGGAATATTTTTGAGCTAATTTCTTGCTCAATAGACGCTTCGCGAATGCGGTGGTTGTTTTCGTCAGGGACTCTTGCCGCAATTTCTGCAACTCCTTCATCTGTAAAATGTCGAAAATAAAATTTAAAATGAGTAAATTTGGAAACATTGTGAATTACTGTAACACATTAAAAATGGAAATAATTTTTTGATTAATAAAGCATGCATGTGCCATGTACGTATAGGAATGGACTTACTAAGGCAGGATGAACCACTAGAGCATGCAAGTCTTCTTCGGTTTCAGCAGGTGGCGGCAGATATTCGGCTTGTAGAGTATCGGTGGTTTTGGTGGAAGTTCCTTTATCCTCAAACATCAATAATATTTGCTTTAACAGCTCATTGTTTTCACACACCAGCCTTTCGACCTTCAAGCCTCGCTTCTTAGTTTCTTTAATTTCATTTTCAACGTCATTCAGCCTGTGTGCCAGGTCAGCCATCCTGTTAGAAGAGCAATCGCAACACTGTAATGCGGACGCGAAATAAACTAAAACCTAAAGTTATAATTTTAGCTTAATAATGCATTTTGTTCGAGATTAGTTGCCAAAATGATGTTCACTAAGGCTAAACCTAAATATACAATACATATGTTTACATACATTTATATATATAGATAATAGATAAATATATATATATATACAAATATATACATAATCTATACATATATGTCGAGAGGGACTGCTTACTAAGTAGGCATATATATACATATATATATATATTAAATTTTAAAAACATTTACTTATACATATGTATTTAGACATACACATTTGTACGTATGAGTACATGTGTTTCAGTGTTGGTATATAAAGTAAAATATTGAATGAAACTCACGTTTCAGACGATTTAGGCTGATAAACAGTCTTCTGGAGCGTCACAGGTCGGATTGGAAGCTGCTCATCATCCGAGCTCGATGTTCCACTTGCTGGAAAAAAAATTCATCCATTACGTCACATTATACCTTTAAAAAATCAATAAAGTTATTCCTCAATAATTAATCATTTCAATATTTAAATCGTTTGGCGGTACTGAAAATTGCAAAAATGATTCATTTCAAAAACGCCAAAGCGACTACATGTTCCCTTACCTTCCTCGAGAGCACGCTTCTTGTTCAAGAAAGAATTCACATGGGACATCACACGATGGGAGGCCTGCAGCGAAAGATTTTTTAGTACAGTTTATTAGACTTGTGTAGACTAGCATTCAATTAAGACTCATAATAATTTCAATTATTCAGCATAGTTTTCAAACACGTAAAATCAGTTGGAAATAATGATTTATTTTGGTCGTACATTAGCAGTCAAAATCTTACATAATTTTTGGGAGAACAGCCAGCAGAGTTTGTAGCACCTTCTGTGTCCGTTGTAGGGACATTCTCGTTCAACATTTTTTTTATCGCCCTGTCGTAGGTGCCTGATAGACAAATAAATAAATCAGTAATCATTATGGGATGTTTTGTTTTGCTGCGCCAATGTAAAAGTGTTGAAATTTTATTAAAATTTCGATGCTTATTGTGACTGCCTCAACAATTTCTATCGACGAGGGGAAGGTTCAGAAAAGTCCACGGATGATGCAAAACTTGTCTTAAGCAGCCATTTATTGTACATAAATTTTCCTGAAATAGAAAGGTCTAGTTAGCACAAAGGTAATACAAAAAATATACAGTTTTTAGAGATTGCATATCTAAAAGTGATTCAGAGGGCAAACCAGAAAATAAGGACGCAAAAATTGGGGCAGAACTGCATCACTGGCACAAGAAAATCTAATTCAGAGAACACGGGTAATACTTCAGCGGCTCATTCAACACCCAAATCATTGGCGAGACTTAGTACAATTTTCATACGAGCATCCCAATGGCACAATCAGATATAACCAGTCAACCTAATGAGGCCCTCATTAAATACTAAGGTCAGGCAGTAGGCTCTACACACTAATGTCCAACCAGGTAGATGCTGAATTGAAGTTACACGGCTATTCCCATATAAAAATGCATGTCCAACCCGGTAGACGCTGAACTAAAGTTACACAGCTATTCCTACGTAAACAGTGCCTGACAACTTGAGTTGTTTCTGACTCACATGACTAGTCACAAAAGTCTATCAATCTATAGTACCACCTGGGCATAGTTAAAACACACCCATCTACAAAGGTGGTTAATAAGTGAACAAGGGGGCACACTTAGACACCTCTGAACAAGTAAATAGTTACCTAACAGGCATGAACACGTCATCAACCAGGCAATATAAAATATCCGCAGCACAGTAAAAATCACACAAATAAAAATAGGCAAAAACCACCACACTCTACAGACTGGTAAAATAGCAACTTGAGTGAGGAATTACACAATTCTAGAGTCCAAATACCAGAGTTTAAATCCACTAACATTAATCGTGAATGATAACAAGGATCTATATAATGCAATGTGCTTAGATCAAATCAACAACTGAGCACAATGAATCCAGCTGTGAATTCCAGCAAATAAATTAAGTAGCACTGACAAGCACAGAACAAATCAGGCTCAACAATATAATCAAAACATGACTGAGTGTTTGCAAGAAAGTCTCACAACCCTGTCCAACACAGGGCAATACCACTAGACAATTTGAGCCAGGTACAAATAGGTAAACACAGCATTACATTATATTGGCACCGCGAATGAAGAATCAGTATCTAGAATTGTAAAAGCACAAACAGAAAAACTGTGACAGCACACATTCTAACATCCCCTGAAATCTTTTAGCTTTTCTAGGACCTAAGAATTCACTGTCTAGTAGGAGACACAAAACAGACATCTATAGGGACCCAATGCACTTAATATTTAGCACTCTTTACTTACATTTCCTTCTCTGGAGTCTACACACTACTTCAACACAACTGGCGGCCTCTACTCAGCTCGCAGAGTTTAAATACCTAATGTACCGGAAGAGAGCGTTTCCGGAAAACGAGTGAACGTGCGGACTGGTTCCCTCGATATTCGAAGGCACAAATTTTCTACCGCTGTTTGAAAATAGAAATTTCCTAAATTGCTGCGAAGGCAGCACACTTATTCACATTCAATTTGCTCATGAAAATAAATGCAAACAATTTTAACGCAGAATACACTGGCCTGCGCTGTGTTGAACATCTTACAGATAAAGCCTGCGTTTATTTAGGCCATTTTTGTGCGCTGAATCTAAAAAATCATGCTCACTTTACTCTATACAAGATCATGTTAATGATATAATGGCACATTATAAATATGCAAAATTCGGATATATTTGCAAGTAGGTGAAACACAATAATGTATTTGTTAATTTAAATCAAATGCTTATCTTGGTCCTTTGCTCTGACTGCACAGTAATCTTGAAATGCCGTCTTCAATTAATTTATAATTTTTGCATGACGGTTAGGAAGAACCACATGTCCGCAGATTTAGCATAACCTCTTAGATAAGTTTTTACACTCTTTTCATTTTATTATGCATGTCCACACTATAAAAGAAAAATAATGATTATTAAGGTTAACCACGCTGCGGTTTTCAAAAATAAGTACATAAAGCTTGGATAATTGTGATACTTGGGAAAATATGCCGTAATAGAAATATACTATATCTTAGAAATATTGCCTGGCCTAGAATAATTAATGAACTACGCTTTTGTAGAAATTATTTGAAATCCGTTAAAAAATTCATGACCTTTACAATATAATTTTAAAATACAGGCCAATGATATCAACGTAATGTTGCTCAAGTTATTTTAACGATAGGAAGTGATTTGGCGTTTGCTGTACAGTTTTCAATGATTTAGGCCACTTTAGAAATTCAGCAGCACAACAAAAAATGTTTTACGAACCTGAGGATATGTCGATAGATTTCACGGGCCACTGCCTCCATGACGGCTGTGGAGGATTCAGTGCACGAGCTAGGTCTTCCACGTCACCACGATCAGGCCACAAGCACTTTGTATTTTGTGCTGTAAGCCACGAGCTAGGCACAACGGCCCAGGAGTTGGCAAAATGAACACCAACAAAATTTTTCATCGCTACGCTTAAATTGATCTGAAATAGAAATTTCTTTTCAATTACAAAATGAAAATTTTTATTAATGCTATTTCTTTCAGTTTACAAAAACCCCTACCATCAGCCGGATGAACATAATATCTAGCCATACAGCTTTTTCAATTATTCTAATATCTTAATATGATTGAAAAGTGACACGTTTAAAAAACAATTGAGCTTCCATTGCGAAAACATGACGATAAATTAGATTTTGAACATGAAGTCGTAAGTGACGCAACAGACAACAGGAAAAATCTAGAAACTAGATTGGCAATTACATTATAGATTAAACCAACTATACGGGCACGTAATATACTCAAAAACACTTTTGTATTCAATCACCTTAGACAGACATAAATTAAACAAATCAAGTTTATTTACACTGAACACTAGTAATCCGTTGGTTCTGCACTAACACCACGATCGTGACCAACACCCACGCACGCGATGAGTCAGAGTGGAACAGGCTGGCAGTTGCTACTGGTGCCGACAAGCCAGGAAATGCAACGATGCTGCATCGACGAATTATCGAGGTAAAATGTCGGGATGAACCGATGTCTTCTCAACTAATTGAAAAAACAAATACTTACACAGAAGTAGGACGAACAAATTAGCAATATTTAGCTAAAATTACCTTAAAACAATTTAGAAACCTAGTTTTATGTACCTTGATATTTGAAAAAATTAGCAACATTTGGCACCTCTGTCGTCTCTTACTCGATTGAAATGCGCTCAGCGGAAGCTGCAACTGCTTAGGGTTGATGTTGTACTTGTTTGCTCAGGCGCACGCTTGTGAACTATTTTTGCCGCACTTGTGAACGTACCTTATAACTTCGCACTTTCTCCAGTTGCATCTTTAATATACTGTAGTATTACCAAGCAAAGACCTTAGTTTCTACAACATCGGTCATTGCTATAACATCTATTTCAGTCTGTTCTTTATTACCTGCAAAACCACAAAATATATTCTGATGAAATAGTTAAACTATGTTATAAAATAGTGTAGACTTCACCATGTAGTGGTGTCAATTGCAATAATATTAAAACACTAAAGTCCTATTTTGAGCTCTGTAAATGATTAATCTTATTAAACAGCATCATATTAAGTCATTTTCTCACTAATATCTTGAAATATGTATAACATTTAGAATCCCTGGAATTCCCGGAAAAAAACATGGTTTTAAGTTATTTTCTGACTAATGTCTTGAAATATGTATGTTATTTTGAACCCCGGGGAAAAAATTCCTAGACTCGGAAATTTCAGTCCCAAATCATCCGCGATCCCGAGATACAAACCTTAATGCTTTTAAGGATAACTCAAAAATACAGTTTTTTGAGTTATGACGTTTTTGTCACAAACGAGCGATATGTGTGGCTTAAATACTGGTAAAAGTTTAAATAGCGCAGTTAATCACTGCCTGTTTTCGACCGAGGCATTTACTGCAGCGAACGACGAAGGCCAACGGAGAACTATCTGCTTCAATTCGACTGTAGACAATTACTGCTGAGGTCTGCCAAAAAACGCCATTCGAATTGACTCTCGTGAATTTTGTCTGCGGTGAACTGCTGAAATTCGTCTTAAAAGTACGATCACTGCGAAAAACTGCCGAAATTCTTCCGCGCAACTGCGCTAATTTTCAACTGGGTTACTTAGCGTGGGTTTGGTCATAAATGGATAAAATTTTTGAGTTTTTAGTAAACCGCAGCCGTTCGGATACTCCAGAACATAAGAATTTGGTATATTTTTATTATTTCATGGTGTATTCATGGGGAAAAATATATTTCTATAATGCTCTAACAACGGCATTTCAAACCTTTACTAAGATTACGCGAAATTTTGAGTAGTCTATCGTGTTTTATATAGATGCGACATTAACGTTATCGCTTTTCACGAAAAAATTATTGTACACTTTTAAAGCTCGAGTTTTAAAGAAATGACGCTCTCAATATCCACGTACCCATTAGACTCGTGCACAGCGGCTTTCAGCGCCGAATTCTGTGCAGATATTTTCCCTGCGTCTCGCCCGTTGATCACGGATGACCGTGCTGCTTTTCAATGTTACATGTCTCTCTCTAAATTAAACTTGGTGTCTGTTTGATTGATTTTACTTATTTTTCAATCTATTTTGTATTATCTGAAGTAACTTTCAGCTCTGTTTAATTGAATAACTGCATGAAATCAGGTTAGGTTTATTTACACCTACTTTCCTCATTGCCCATTATTTAGCCACGGAATCATTTTATTACTGGAACTGTTCCTATCAGCTGTAGTGCTTCCTTTCTGGCTAGCGTATAAATCGACCCAACTATTTTTTCGTTTCATTTTTAAATTGTTCGACTAAATAACATTGCGCTCACCGTCAAAAATATCGACAGATATTTTGTATTTTGTATCATTTAAATTAATAAAAAATCTTTAAAAATTATTATCAATTTTATTAACGACAAAGTCGCGACCCACTGAGGGCAGGGAGTTAGTATGCCTGATGCCAATTTCAGTGGGAGCGCATGTTGTGAGTTGCTGCTATAATTAAAGAAGATTCTAATTGCGTCACGTGCGTCAGCGCTAGAGCTGCAGTGCATTGATGACCACAACGCCAGATAAGAAATTAATTCCTCTGACTTCATTGGTTTAAACATTAACGTCTCTTTTCTAAGAGAAATTTTAACTTTGTGCCACCTTGCCCGTATTTTACTTGTATTTACTTCCTTTACTTTATTGTATGAACTTCCTGAGACGGTGTGAAATGACCGTTGCTGCGAGTCAATGTTTATTGACTACTCGATATTACGTATGATTTCAGAACATAGATGTAATTCTTGGTGTTAGTTTGGTGGAGATATGCTTTGAGCTTTTCAAAGTTGTATTCAATGAGGCGCCATCAGTGCCGAGTTCAAGTCAAGGAGTAAAGTTCCGTAATGACCTTGTATTCTTTTCTTTAAAATATCTATAACTAAATTAATCTGTTATTAATGGAAGAGGAAGTTGTCTTTTGCGCTAACACTTCAAATATTATGGTAACAGGCGATTGATTCATTCATTATATCCTACGTATTATTCTGAACAGGAAAACCTGGCGTGCCTCAGACGGGGTACAATATGAAGCCTATTTTCTCACCACTATCATAGTCAGATACAAGATTAAGTTTCACTAATCTACGAGTTTACGGTACCTTTGAAGAACTACCCCAGTAACTTTTTTCATAACTATTGGAAGTAAAATGTACATATGCTTCTTAGCCTAGGTATGTGTTCTCATCAAGTCCTGAAAAAAACATATTTCAAATTTCACGAAGATATTGAAAGAAAGTACAAGACAAATTTTTCATCCGGCATTTCAAGCTACATTCGCGACAAGAATAACATATCTCCTATTTACTCTCTGTATTTTAGTTTCCCAGATCTATAACCGCAACTTTTATCATTTCCTGAAGATGGATCGAAGAAAAGAAACATTTATTCAATAGCTTGTGTGCTTCATATGTAAGCAAAGTTCTGAAAAACTCAAGGGTAATGTTTCTTATTGATATATATTTGGAAAATTGAAGATGATTAATTATAAATGAAATGGTGATCTACATCTTTGCAATTTATTTTGCTGGAACTGTGTCTCAATTTTACTCTTGAGGAGATGACAGTTCGGAGTTAGATTCAGATACAAGAGTTGCAACATTTTCCGACGTTAGTTTCTACAAATTCTAAAACACCAACCATCATTCAAAAACTTTTAGCTTAAATGAGCAGTTTATGCAGATGAAAATTATAAACATCCCTTTAATATTTTCTGACGATATATTTATCATAAAATTTCATTTACATTATATATTAATAGTAAGGGTTTTCAATCACCTCGTGATTTGGATTGATCGTGTCTAACTTAGTTCTAATTATTCATTTAACTTTGCATACAATGAGGTAACCCGCTTTTATAATTTTGTTGTGAATTATTATCTGTTGGATAAAATACTTTATAATACAATATTCAAAGATCACGCCGCATTAGGAGAACGTGAAGCGGACACAAAGTACCTCACAGAGCCTGTTAATTGAACAAATAATATATTTCGCCACACCCCTTGATCGAGTCTGCAAATTTGGTTCAGCTTGATACTCCAAGAAGCCTCAGCCGATCTCTTGATATACCGGTTCTGAAAATAAAACAATGTCGTCATGGTTCACGGAAAAATGCTCACCTACCAAGAAAGTTTGAAATCCGAAATCATTAGTTAGCTAATTTTTTTAAATGTATAATACAGATCTACTGGGAACACTGACAATGTAGGAAAATATATACTTCTAGAGTAATATACAGCAATAAACTTTTGGAGAATGTTACTCACGTAAGTGGACGAACAAATTCACGTAAATTAAGAGTCATTTCCAAAATATCCGCGAATGTTTGTCAGGATTATTGTCCATAATTCGATTACTCAATAAAACTGAACGTAATGACGCAGGTATTTTTCTACTCATATGTTTGATAATGAAATGTTATCGAGTGAGCCAGCGGCTACAGCTGATTTGTTAACGTGATCTTCACTTTCGAAGGCCTCATTGCTATAGAACTTGGCCGGCGGGTGCTTCTTTTTAAAGAGTTTGTCCGCCGAAGCATTGCTGACTACAAAGTGCACCGAGCTGGTCGTAGGGTGAGCCTGGCTGGGTGTGGGAGCACTGCTATAGCTGGGTTCATCTTCACCTCCGTCTGTCGCATCTCCGAACTGGTGTAGAAGCAAGTCTGGGCCCACGTACGCTGCGTCGTCCGCTGCGTCCGATCTTTGAGTTAAGTTTGAGGCGGACAAGTAGTTGTTGCTCGTCGGATCATTCAGGCAATCAAACCTGTAAGAAAGAGTTAAGTTTTACAAATAGGTCTAAGGGATTTGTGTTATAGGATCTCCAGATATTATTTACTTTCAGTTCTTATTAAATGAAATATGTATAAATGTCTTTCAACCATTAGCTTGCACACATTTTAAGTTTATTTTTGTTCGGTTTCGATGGCTGTTTGCAATTATTGACCAGTTTCTCCTCTAAACATAATACAATTCCAGGTCAATCAATATACGACGGACAAGATGGACCAGAAAATAAGAACTGAGGAGAACAAAACTTGTTAAATTATTATAAAAAGCTCTCAGACTCGAGCTATGCGTAGCAATTCCTCTTCTACCAGATTCTAGGGATTCCATTGGGAATATTAACGTCTCCAGGTACGCTTTATACGTTAAATAAAACGACCAGATAATCCCTATCTAGCCCTACATTGATAATTCTCAAACCGATGTAGTCATATAAGCATCCATTCTGCAACGAAATATCATGACTTTTTGATCTTAGAGTATGAACTATCAATATGCTCTCTTCTCGTGAGTTACAAACATGAATTTGTTGAATTCACAAAGCATCATTTGCTGAATTGCATGTTACTGCTAGACACTGGTACCACAAATGAGTACCAGGTGGAGCAGACGTGGGAGGAAATTACGTTTTCATTATATTGACTCGCCTGTATCTCTGAGAGTAGGCGAGTACCACCAGGACAGCGACGAGCAGCAGCACTGCGATCACTATGCCCGCTATGGCCCCGCCGCTGAGGCCCCCGCTGCTCTCGTGCTCAAGTTCGCAGCGGTTGCCGTAGCGGGAGGATGTGCAACTGCAGGAAAATTATGGGCTCAAGCGATGTGTAGTTCACGATTGCATCTGAATGTTTTTGGGTTCTTTCACTTGGTAATTTTGACTGGGTACGCGAATTTAATGCACTAATCAATAAATAATTGATAATTAGGTATTTATTCATTTGATATGATGAAATACACTTGCGGAATCAAGAATATTTGCCCCTAATTCTCCTGGTCAACAGGCGATTTTGAGTACCCTTTCTTAATCCCTAAATAGATATGTGATAAGCAGATAACTTACACCGTTTTCTTAGCTCTAATTTCAAAATTAGCTGTAACTGAAACGAAACTGATGGTGCAAACCTGCAAACAGGAGCCGTAGTGGCTTGGTCAACTTGACAAGTTCCGCCATTGAGGCAGAAGTAAGAAGGACACTCCCCGCAGATGCTCTCGTCAGCCTCATACAGCGGACACTGCACTGCGCCGTCGCACAAAACTTGGGAGCGATTCACGCAAGTGTTGGTTTCGCTCCCGCAGTACAGGAAACCGGGGTCGCACGGAGCTCCAGCTGATGAAATAAACATAATTTTCAGGATTTCCTCCTTAATTGAATGATAGGCAGCGACTCATAACTCTAAAGAAGTAACTGCGGGGAAAGAACGAATTAGTCCCATACAAGATTTAAGGTCATGAAATTTATTTTTCACTTGCACAGAAACTCAGTAGACGAGTTCCAGTCGACAGCTTGGTTATATTTGCGGCGTCACTCTACTGAATTCTTGATAATTGACTACATCAACGTAAGCAACTTCATACATGTCGAATTATCGTGACCATCGCTTCTGGTCTGATTGATTGAAGCTTTGTTTTTTGAAGAAACAAGTTTCAAGTCTCTGTTTGGCTTATTGGAAGGTGAAGGAGGGAAACAAAGCTTAGAAGCTCTGGAAATGGTGCCCTTAACATTTCCTTCCAGTTCTTTGCCTTTTTTTCAGAGCATCTATAACCTTAGGCACCCAGTGCAGAGGTCGTACTATAAGGCGGCAAAATCATAGATCCCCCGACAAAGAAATGAGGCTTGTCAGTAAAATTGATTCTTCACCGACCTTTTTCATCAAGTACATCAATTAATTTCTCAACGATTCTTAGTTTGTATTTTACTTCTCGCTCACTATCGTCCCTCTCCTCACTGGAAAGAGGACCAAGTACCGAGCGAGCAACGTTCACTTGGGCGGGCAACTCTGGAGCCTTCTCTCAAAACATCCGTCACTTTTCTAGAGAACTAACTTCTTTAACTGCAAATTCCCATTACTCTCGCCATTGGCCTCAACTGTACCCATTAAATATTAACTAGTCATAAAACTTACATCAACCAAACAATCTCAACACCCAAAGCGATCTTGTGAAGCCATCGCAAAAACAACTATGAGAAATGAATAAAACCAAGCCAACCTATAGAACTGTTATCACATACATTCTACAATCACGATGCATTTAATATTAAGCTCGTTTATACTATAACTAGAACCTTATTACAGTAAAAGGGAACGCTCTCCCAAGCACAAACTGCCATCGATAAAGGCTGCTCTAGCGAGTAACGACTGAAACTTCTCTCAATTTCAATTTTCCCTACCCTCAAGATTCACGTACTTTTTTCGACAACTGATGCAGACATCGGCATGATATCTTCATATGAAATAAGGCATGAAATTATTACAGAAAACATAAATGGGATGGGTGGTTAGCGATATTAACATGAACTACGCATATTTACTTAAAATGATCTCCAACGAAAGCACAGATCATGGTAAATATCGAAATTAATTTTATCATATAGACACCTCATAAAAAATAAACCATTACCAAGTCAACGTAAACACTAACTCAAAAACGAAACCAACTCAATAGACGAACCCACTACAACACGCACTTGTTCTCTCTAATCAAACGGTGGTCTCGCGTCCTGCGTTGTTAGCTCGGCCATTAGGGGTGGACAGCTGAAAACATAATTGGGATTTCAGCTGCACTCCTAGCCTAAATCCATACTCTTTCCTTCTAATTGCTTTTCAAAAGCAAAGGGGGCTACATTTGCAATCAGCTGGCGACCGCGGGGTAAAAGCGACCGCAAACAATAACAACAACAATCCGATCAAAAACACATCGAACGCAGAGTATTCATTTTAGAAGTTCAGCACCTGAAAGAATCAGGCAAAATTTTAAGACGTTCCTCAAAAACCTGTAAGGACCAGCCATTTCAACTCTGACACTTATTTCCAAATACTTACCATCGATTTTTCAGCTCTCTTCATTTCAGAGCCTCGACTACAGAAGTGATGCACAGTCTAACATCCATACTCCATTCCTGCGTTAGTATTTCAAGTCAACTTGAAGGGTGCGAATATGTGGGTGGCAAACGAGCACAATTGGTGGCGCTTCATTTCTAATCTAGCTGAAGTAGGATATAACCAGTAAATATTTGTTGGCAGACTCATCAATTGAAAACTAAAACACAAAATTTAAATTTTATAAATACGGGGGACAACATGGTAAGTTTACAGTAACCACGTCCTTACCAATGCAATCCTGTTCATCAAAACCGTTGGGGCAGTCGCTGATTGAGTCGCAAACGAGCATCCCCGGCACGCAGGTTGTATTTTGGTCTCCACAGTTGATGGTGGAAGCAGGACATCCTTTAACCGTAGTTGTTTGTGGCTTCGGTGTTGTAGAGGGAGGCTTCGTGTATGGCGTAGTTGGCTTCGTAGTCTTCGTAGAAGTGCGAGTTGGAGTCGTCGAACTTGAAGGCACAGTGGAATGGACAGTAGAGCCTGTATGAGTTTCGTTGTATACTTTACATCCCTCTGAAAGGGAGATATCATCAATAGCAATATCAACCAAATTCAAGTCTGCTGTTGCACCTTCTATTACAAACTGGAACCGTCCTGAATAAGTTGCTTTTACAGCAATACGAATCCACTTCTGTCCTTGGTAACCAGCTCTTCCAAAAAGTGTAGTGGTCTCGCCACCATCGAGCGGAATGCTGTAGACGCTCAGAGCTTGTACGTTGGCACCATACATGTAATAGTGGAAACGCAGCACACAGTCTTTTTCTCCATTTTTCTCCACGTCCGGGCTCACGAGCCAGGCTCTGGATATTTTGTACGACTGCTCGCTGGAGTCGACTTGAGTGATGTAGAAATATCGTCCCTCAGTGCGCCGCGTCGTGTGGTCCGTCGAAGGACCAGTCTTGAAGGAAGTGAGGCCGGCTGGAGTCTGGCCGCTATTCACCATCCAATCTGATTCAAATTATTTCAAAGTATTAGCTGCAACCATTCATGTGATTTCTACAAGTTTCTATAGGTGAAGCTATGCCTGACAATCGTTGCTTCTAACTTCATTTAACACAATAATAGTATTTATGATTGGTCATTCATAGAAGGGGACTCCTATTGTTTAACGCAAGTTGGATCATATCGGAAAGACAACCCTATCGTCTTTTTTCTACAAAAGTGTTGAGTGAGACTTTCGGAATTATCTCCAGTAGCAATAATAGCATGGTCATTTTTAATGTGAACACAGGAAAATGTGAACGAAATAATAAGCTTATTCAGGTGCAATGAAATTGTGGCAATAGAAAATTATAGCGAAGTCAAAAACTCACAAACTCAACTGTCGTCGTTATCGACTATAAAAGCGTAGTGTGGGGAGTGAACATGTAGAATGAAGCAACAATGAATCAAAAGGGAGCTCATATTCTTCCCTCACCTTCAGTGTTAAAATTTAGAGGAAAATACGACACACGGGGGAAAATCATTGAAACAATCTGTACTCTAATGAGTTTGAAAAATTATAACTGTGTGTCGGAAGGTGCAATGTTAACTTTGGCGAGATGTACATCGTGTGAATACGGTGAAACTAAGCAATACAGTTCCACTCTCAGAGCGTGTGTGAGTTAGGGAGCCCAAACTATTCAACAAAATGGAAGATTAAACACTAAGAATTGACGTACTGACGAGAAAAACGCAGATAAGCCCCATCCACCATTATCTTCTTACAAATTATTATTGTCATACGAGTTCGTTTAAGACTCTAAGAGGTTTCAGGAGAGCGAAGAGAATGCACCATATATTATAATGAACTGTAAACAATGAGGAATCTAAGCATAAGATGTCTTCCCACACAGGATACCCTGCGCATGCGAATGACAAGTTATGAAGGAGAAATGGCAAGTTATGAAGGAGAAAGGAGAGGAGTCGGAGAGATAGCGGTGAACAAAAAGGAAATAGAGTCAAAGAAGAGATTGAAATGAAGACATGCGAACAGAATGATAGCATTCTAGAACGCTGAAGAAGGAACAATCAAGGTATTCTAGTTAACAAAAATTAACAAACAATTAGACTACAGAGACCGTGGCAGACAAAAACTTTACTAATTAAGGCTGCAGTGGCAACATCACACTGTAAAGATAAATACTGTTTGAAAAACTTTCCGGGGTGAGTGTTGCAATCGAAGTTTGGCAACAGAGTAAGCAGCAGTTTGCTGCAGAAGCTACGTGCGCAATGAGCAGGATCGAAGGCCTCATGATATGCTGAACGCAAAATATTTTCCTTCACACAAGTACCTTAATAACTTTGCGACTAACCATGCAATACCATGAAGTAGGTGGGGCTTCTAAATAAGCCACAGACTACGTAACTTTTTTTCACCAACGCACACGATGACAATTTTGCACAGCTCAAGTTAGACACGAACCAGTCTAACGCTCACTGTTCAAGAAAAGTGAGGAAGTCTTTTCTGTCATAACAAATTTCCAATGAAAATGAGAGTGTATGAAGACAGAAAAAGGCGCCGTGCAGATACAAATGAGAGTTAGTGGAAGTAGACAAAAATTCCGTACAGACAAAAATGAGAGTGAATGAAAACAGATTAAAGTAACGAACCGGGGAAAATGGGAGTGTGTAAATACGGAGAAAGGCACCGTACCGACAAAAATCGGAGTGAGTGAAAAAAAAGATACCGTACCGGCGAAAACTAAAACACACAATTGTCACAATTGTCACTGTCATTTTCGTCTACGAAAATGACAGTGAATAAACAGAACAAACACGCCGTACCGATGTCATCACGGACTTTTTCTTGTTTCCACGAACAAGAGTCGTCTTCCTCAAAGTCACACATAGGATCGTTCAGGAGGCAGTTCTCTTCATCACTCAGATCGCCGCAGTCATTAGTGCCGTCACAGAGATATATTTCGTCCACGCACAAGCCTGCGGGTGGGTGTGAAAACAAGTTTTTAAGTGAGTAAAAACTTTATGAATGTTCCCCAATGGAGAAGTGACAAAACAATATCATAAATGCATGGATGTTTTACACTGACTGAAATGCTTGAAAGTTTAGCAGTGAAATGAACGTTTTAATTTTAATTTTTGCTGAGTGCAAGAGAGTCAACTTAATTGAATGCATCTACAAAATAACAACTCAGGAATTTCCCTCGTCAAGTGAGTTATTTAAAATATGCTCCAATGCTATTTTTGTAAATCTGAGTAGGAGACTCAAGCAAGAACAGCCCTACTCACTTTATACGTTAATTATTCTAAATTGGCAATGTCCACAAACTAAATACTCGTAATTTGTTTAAAAGTGAGACCAATTTCGGCGCAATTTCAGCATTAATGAGACAGTGCGGAAAAAAAGTTGGACTACCAGTTTGAGTGCACGTGAACTGCCAGGTCTCGCACGTCCTGTTGTCGGTCGGTATGGCGCAACTCTCCATTGAAGCGTCATCGACAGTCAGTGCCGAACGCGCAGCGTCAGTTTCTCCCTCCAAAATAAGACTGAACACATCCACGTAGTCTGCGACAGAAGAATTTAGTTGGTACTCGAGTACCACAGTCCATTCCACTGTGCCCTCAAGTTTGAAGACTACATCTCGCACTTCTACGAAGCCTACGAAGCCAATTTCGCCCTACACGAAGCATCCCTCTACATAAAAAGGCTATTTCTTTGAGTCATTTAAAAGAAATTGTATTATTTTACAGTGGACATCAGTGATGCATAACATCAGTGATATGGGCTCTAAAATTTCAGTTTTCTCCCAAGTTTACTTTAGAGTAATCGATGTAGCTCTTTTTTAGCAAAAATTTAAGACTGGAGTTATATAATGATAATAAACAGTTTCAAAGCTGAAACTTAGTTACTTAATCAACTACTTGAACTTGGATACGAAATTTTTCTGAATAGAAGCTGTCACTTTCGTAAGTACTCGAATACCACATGCATCCGTATGATATGAAATTTACGTGAAAATAAAAATAATATTGAAAAACTGCTATACAAATAGTTGAATTTTTTAAATGTAATGCTAGTCGCGCAAAACAAACCCCACATTATTTCTTCACTCATGACCTCGTGTTTGCGTGAGTCTATTACTTTGAGTGATTCAGAAGAACTTGAATTATTTTATTGTGGACTCCCATATGTTCAAAAAAAGCTGCTCATATTAGTTGGAAGATAAGTACAGTGCACAAATATCATCTGGGTTACATTCAATGACCTGTTATTGAACGACAAATTCAATAACACCTACAGGAACTTTGAGCAATTCATAATTTATTGAAGCGTTTGTCTTGCTCATAGCCGATATTTATGTACAAAAAGAGCTTGGGTCTCCGTTTAGGAATACCGCTCAAGGCTTCAAAAAGAAAGGGTCGAGTCTGGATAAGTGAAATTGTTTCAAAATTTACCAGTTTAAATCACCCGATTCCCTTCCCTCAACATCGGAATTGTTATTTCAACCCTTAGGGTACTGACGGTTACTCTATTACCAAGATGGATTTCCATCCATCTTGTTCCAGTTTAGGGCATCTAACATAATTTTAAAGTAATTTAACTAGTGATGGATTATTTTAAACTAAATATCAAAATTAGAGAAGTTAATTGCATCCATGAAACTATTTTTTACACCTTTGAGAAGCCTACTCGCATAAATCACCATTGATTATTTCTAAGTTCACGCCACGGGGTCCACACAACGTGTGCAATAACCTTTCTATTTAATTTAAGCAAGTTTTTCTGACCTTCGTTCGTTTTCTGATACGTTTGGGCGAAAACTTATGAATTATTTCGTCGACTATTAAAAAAAATACTTCGAGAGTGAAAGACTCATAGTTTTTTTAATTTAAATTAGAAGTAGTCGCTTCGTTAATTTGTTAAGCGAAAAACGCCCTGACGGGCAATTTCACTGATACTTCAGGGTACTGAGACTTTTTGCTCCTGGAATTTTTTTGCCGAAACCATTTGAATTTTTGTACTCAAAGGGTTAAAGTCTGATCATGCGTTATGACCACGAAAAACCGAGGCAAAAGCAAGAGCATCTTGACCTAAAATTTGCACGACAACAACCCTCGCACACACGCCTTAACGATGTTCTGGCGTAAGGCAAGTGAGATTCATTTTGTCGCTCTCCCTTGCTGGTCGACAATCTTGTTCCATTTGGACGAGTTAGGTAACTGAATGTTAAAGCAAAATAATTAATAAACAGAAGGAACTGAAGCTCTTGTTGTGAAAAAATTTACACTTTTTTTCGGTCATAAACGTAATATTACTCCGCTCACGGTTATTCTACCCTTTTTTCGAATTATCAAGAATTGCTGAGGAAGTGCTTGTCTCTTTTTTTCACCGTTATTATTAAACTTGAAAAAATTGATAGTATTGGCAAGGAAATGGTTGTCAGGAACTGAATACAATACGAAAGAAATGTTTAACGAGCTGATACAGAAGTACTTCTTGTGTTATACATTACGATTTTCGGGGAATGAACACTGATGCAAACACAATCCTGTGTCAGAAGCATAACATTAAAGCATTAAATAATACATGTTCTTTACAACAAGCTAGTTAACTGTATGTAAAAATGAAATCCAAAATCATTTCAAATTTGTGTAATTCTTCACCAAGTATTTCGACGGCAGCCTCTTTCCATTCGTCGTTGCCTTCGTCAATGATGTGGTAGACGTAAGCAACACCGCCGGTCGTGGCGACGGAGACACTCAGCCGCGCCGAGGTGCCGTTGACAGGGTTGCAGCGGTACCTGGAACACAGGGAGTCTGAGAACTGTGCTGTATAGTTATGGAAGATCGACTATATCTTCGTTTCCTCGCACCATTAGATCGTAAAATGAGTTTGGATAAAGAAATTTCGATGATGGGGACAAAGGCTATCTAGCTTATGCTCTTGGTTGATTGTTAAGGAGCCAGTTTACGAAGTCGAAGCTGAATTTATACACGAAAAGTCTTTTCCCGACTTAAAATAAGGAGCAATAGTCAGCAGTCGCGAGCTGGCAATTTTGAGCTCTAACACTCGGAACTAAACGAGCCTATAATTTTTTCAGCAACGTTAGAACTGAATACGCAAAAATGAAGAGAATATTTTCATGTATTTGACCTTGCTAAAAATCTCTCCACGATAACGACAAATGCCCAGGATAACACCAAGTTTTACTG
Source organism: Morinoia aosen (assembly GCA_030386875.1). Classification (NCBI taxonomy): domain Eukaryota; kingdom Metazoa; phylum Arthropoda; class Malacostraca; order Amphipoda; family Talitridae; genus Morinoia; species Morinoia aosen. Next base: position 60,959,009 of record CM059562.1, read on the forward strand.
CAGGAAAGTGTTCTCAATGAAAATATTTTCAAAAACGATAAGGTGAATATTGCATAGGGTTACAGTGACAGACATATACGAAGAAATTCTTTTAGGAAACCGTACCAAAGGTGTGCCCATAAAGGCTGTAAACGTTATACGATTCACGTGCTGTAGAGACTAAAATAAATAATTTATTCACTGCTTCCTATTTACGAAATAAGTTAGTCACCTCCCTAAGAGTGGAAGACGAAAAGAAGCCGCCAAAGACTGCAGTAGGAAACTTCGCAGATTTATATATTGAATTTCCATGGGGGATTTTTACGTGGCGCCTGAGCCCCGACGTATATTTGACTCAGAGTCACTACAGCTTCCAAGGAAGCACTAGCTTCACTTTAAAACGTACTTCATTTAAACGATGAAAGAAAAAAAAACTGTATCTGAATTAATAAAGTTGCAGCATTTTTTCAACATCAAAACTGTCGAAAACTTACGAATGGCTGAAAACAATGATATAACATTTGAAGTTGACATGGTCGAGGACATTTATAAAATGCCAATTCAAAACTAGTTACTGTCACGCTCCTTGTTTACGTTGGTCACTTCCTATTGCCGTGTGAACATCTGCACTCATGCTCTCTTTAATGTCATATACCATGAAGTCAAGTAGCAAGTACAAACTATAAGAAACACATGTAGAAATGCAATCATTTTAGCAACGTAAATTTCTTTTCATTTGAAATTGTTGTACTGCGATTTGTTCTGAGAGTACTATATTTACGTGAATGCGTGTGGTCTGCGAGGTTCAGTATGCTCTTACATTTTGTCATAAATTGATGATCGTGAGAATATACAATTCTGTATCTCGACGTATGCGTACAAACGACAGTGATTTGAGCAAAAAACTACTTTCTGCTTAGCGGAGATTCGCACTTTGTACAATAATGCATTGTGTTCGACTATTTGATAAGCTACGTTTGAGAAGTGCTTAGGGGAGTGAATGAAATTTACCAAAGTTGGGGCAGCAAATTTGTCCACAACTTCGCGGCCTCAGAAGCGATCACAATCTCAAGAGTTTGAGAATAGGCATTTAGCCCTTTATATGTACTTCCCTACTAAAGCGTGCTCTGAAGAACATGATATTTCGTCCCATCCGAACGTACTATCATAAAGTCATCGTCGGCTGGGCTTGTAAAATCTGGGTTTTTTTGAGTGCGTAGAACAGAAGTGATGATGTTCAATTGAAAATAGTTATAGGTAATGTAACCCCAGGACATTTTCTTAATTTTGAATGGTAAACACCACGACGATATGCAGTAAAGTACTTTTATAAGCAGTTTGCTTGACAGTTCTATCATGATTTTCATGAACTCAGCTTTGGCTGCAACGACGAATAAGAGTAGGTGCGTGTAAATATATGCATAAATAATTATCAATAACAAATTGCAAATGAACTCATTGATTTGGCTTGGAAACTAATCTAATCTAAAAAACTAATAGGCATTGAAACTAATCAAACCGAAAGCGACTGAAAATGGAAAGTGATTACGGGAGCAGAAAACATTACAACATTTCAAGTTTTATGGGGAGCTGAGAACTCACCTGAATTTGAATGTGCACGTGAGGAAAGCGTGGTGCAGTTCTTTAGTCTGTATCAGAGCGGGTCCGGGCTCTCCGGCCACGCGCTCCGCCACGTAGAGCGACTTGCTGAACTCAGGCGACACCTCGCCCAAGGCCCAGACGTGGTTTGTGGATTCATCACGAGTCCAACCGCAGAACGCTGCGCATGGAAGATGTCAACTTAACACGAACGATCAAGGATAATATTAAACAGCTTTAATACGCGTTACAGGTGTGCAGGGTTTCACCCATCTCACATTTTTGCACTATCCTACTATGACATGAAACCATTTTGTATTTCAGTCAAGCGTTTAGCTGTGCAGTAACTTCATCAAAATGGAAAATTGAATAAATAGCCAGTACTATGGTTATTTCTATGTCTTCTGTTTAGTCACTGCAGGTCATCCGAGTGGTGACGCACACTATACTGTCACTCATCTATTAGGAATTTTTTAAAATTTTTGAGAGCTGTTGTTCCAATCGCATTTAGTATCACCTGGTGACAGCCTAACGACTAGTGAGAATAATACGGTCAAAATTGTACCCATTTCTGAAGTGCGTGTTAACGTTTTTCGGTAGATTTTACGGGAGTCTAATTGCAGCGTGCCCTTATACTATAATACAATGCATAAGGCTGTTTTCGTGTGCGAAATAGAGTAGAAAGATATTGCCGACTCGCAACTGACACCCATCAAAAACACTCGTTTGAAGGAACTAAATAAAAATAAAAAATTATTTGCAAGAGAGCTTAAACACTTCCTGAACACTGTTTTACAAAATCCCCACGTAAATTTTGAAATGCAAATGTGGTGCCATCTCCCCTCAAAATTTTACCAATTCCTCTACATGTAGGAGAATAAAAGTAGCCCTAATCTCGGTATTGCTCACAAACTCTTAATAATGATATAGGATAACCCATAATTATTTTGAATTATTCGAGAAGTAATGTCAAGAGAAACTCGAGTTTTTTAGGGTCCATTGGTCCATTGAAACACCTGGATTGAGAACGAGTGTCTCAGCGGTGTGACGTGCGAGCAGCGTGAGTGAGCTCACATCCGAGCTGCCTTAGTCTGCACACGTGATATGTCACCATATTTCTACATCCGACGGGACGTTTTAACTCGTATCTTACTTAAAGTAATATGTGATTTGGCACACGTGTTGGCGTGCTCCAAAGAGCCGTGTAATCTATCGCAAGCCTCTTTAGTCGATTTATCATTTAAAGTTTGAACTCATGTTTGAAGCTTCACGCTTCAAACATGGAAGCGTGATACATGCATTCACAGCGTGAATACATGTATCATATGAATTCATATTGATGGAATGTATTCACAGCGTGCTTCACTTTTTTACGCGGAGGGTACTCATAACTTCTCAAAATTGCACTCGTGTAGTGAATATGTTATAAATCTTAAGAGCAATGTTACGTTTGATGTAAGGAGGAGCAATAAATGACACACAAATAGCGTGATATTATCCATAGTAAGGGGTTCTAATTTAAATTCTTTATAGGTATTTCCCATCATGTGATGCAAAACTATGTTTTGCGCATCATGGTGTGCTCAGCTCGTGGATCTCACCTCGTAGAATGACTTGGGCTAAGTTTTGTTCAGAACATTTCTGCATGTATAGACTGTTAACATTGTGACCAATCAACTCGTTCAGTTTTCACAATGTTGCCATTACTTCTTTTATAATTTAGGTTTTTAATGCATTCTAATATGAAACATTGGATTGCTTAACCGTACGAGTGAGAAACTCTATGGAATATGAGAAATTATTTACTTCTTGCAATAGGCCTTATAATTTGCCATCGTCAGACGCAGCTCATAGGTTAGTCCGTTGTTATTTTACTCAAATTTGTTCGATTGAAAAACCCATTTTTGCCAATTTCTCTTCAAATCAATGCTAGCATAAATTTCACATTCAAAGCTCAGCGACAAACGAGGATACCTCCTTTTATATGTACAAATATCTGTATTCAACCCTTAGGTTAATTTTCAATTTCTTTAAAAAAAGAGTTCGTCATAGCTGCTCTGATAGAGGAAGAGTAATATGATGTAAAACATAGGACGCCATCAACTTTCGATTAAGTGAGTTACTCCCTGTCCCATCATTCCCAGGTATGTGATGCTGCAGATACAGTTTTGAAGAGCAAATTAGTTCTTAAAAAACTGTATCACTGATATCTACTGGGTCTTCAACTCTAAACAAATTTTGTCGGAGGATTGTTCAATTAGGGCAATTTTTTGAACACCAGAGTTTTTTCTTAAGTTTCATGTGTGAAAAACAGGTGATGCATACACTTTAGATCGAGAAATTGCAGGCTCTTACAGTTCTCAAAGTGGCAATCGACACAAAGACTTTCATCCTCCCCTCTGGAGCAGTCCTCGATGAAATCGCACTCGTTGTCGAAAGGGATGCTGCTCCCATCGTGACAATGATACTGAAGCGAAATGAATAAGAAACATTAGAATTGCATTGGAAGATAACAATAATGACTCAGTTAGTCATCCGATATCCATAAAAAGCATGCGTAAGTATGAGCTTGGCAGAAAGTGTACCTCTCCCAGCTGGGAATAAACATTAACGTATAAACATTAACACGTATGATGTTATTTGCTCATTTCTAAATAAAAAACTCTAAAAGGTCCACTTGGAATTTTATCATTTTAAAAATAAATTATTGCCGAGATCATAGAATCTAAGGATTTTGATGATGAGAATCTGCTCAGGGTACATACTCGGGAACCTGAAGTTATTGAACGCTTTTATCATCATTAACGGAGCTATTTTCAAGATGTAAACTAAATGTTTCCGTAATTTTGGTACCCGCATGAGAGAGGAAAGAAAACACAAAAAAGCAAGGTTCAAGAAAGCAGAGAACGAAAAGAATTTTAAAGGTGGTTGCTGGAAAAATCGTGCATGAAAAGCGTAAGATAAAAACGGTATCAAACAGGAATTGAAACCTAATTATTAATTTTACGGTAGTGCAACTATATTTACAGTGAACCATTTGTTACGTAAGCATGTTTTATCTTCCAATGAAAATTTATTCATGACTTCTCGCGATAACAAGCAAATATATATTTAAAAGGTTTTTAAAGTCGTCAAATTCCCATCTCCTGGATTCCTGGATCCCTTCTTTTTTTTCCTGATGAGAAAATTGCAATATCTTAAAACTTCAATATTTATGCAGGCTATTTTCAGGAATTTCTCCTCTTGAATCGTAAGTTGCCTTTAAAGTAAATCACTAAGCCCACAAAATTTCAATAAATTACCATGTCTTAAAAAATTGAGCAAAGTTTAGAGAGTTAGTATCATTGGTCAACGTTAGTATCGTCAAACTTGCTCTTGCAGTGAAGTGTGACCCAGGAGCACAGTTGAAATTTTTGCGTAATATAGTTCCAAATAGGGAGTTCATGTACGTAAATTCGTAAATTTACAGCACCATGATTGAGTTGACTACTTTTTGTAATTTAAAAATGAAAATTTATTTGGTTTATTCGGATTTCATAAAATCAACTTCGATCTCTTAATGGCATTTTTAGTCATTTTTTAGTCTTTGAGAGACATTCTGATCAAGCGAAGTCAACAGAGTCTGAGACGAATTGCACCAAGTATTTGCTTTGAATTAAGGCACACCTTACAAATAAAAAATTTTCACCATTTTGCTCGGAAAAAGTTTTTGCTATCTAAGCGCAAATGTTGAGGCGACTGTTGAACGTTAAAATACATTGAATGTAAATTTATGTGTTTAATGAGGAATGTCGTTACAGTTGGAGCCATTGATTGTGCAATTTAAAGCACATTTTTCTACTTCAAGCACTTATTTTTAGAAAGGCGAAGTATTGAAACCAGTTGAGTAGATATAAAATACAGTAAATGAAAGCAACCACGTTCGTGTTCATATCATTCAAGTTTAGGCGGACGTCACACACTAGGCAAAAAATGATCAACGTTTACGAGTGTCAGTAATTGCCTCGTTCGGGTTTTCGTAGCAATCGCCGCTCTCGAGGGAGGTGTCGTCGATGGCGATGTCGCCCAGCGGTCCCTGGCCCACAGTGCCGATCACCACCAGACTGAAGTACTCGTCTGTGAAGGCTTCCGTTGCTGCCTGCGTTAAGCGAAAAATTAAATGATGGGACAATACTTACTCTAACTGAATACTTGATCGTAGAGTTTTTACCATTTGAACTAATTAATATTCTAAAACAAATAAAAACAAATGTTTTCAACGTTAATATTTAAAACAATATTTTATCTCACTTTATTCATTCAACTTTGTTAATATTTTACCATTAATATTCAAAACAAAACCCTGGCAATCCCTAGCCTTAGAGTAGAGAACCTTATAATTAACAGCGTGCAATGACAGCTTGCTTACAATAACTAAGAGGAAGGAGAGAAAAGCGAGGTTTATTGAACAACGAAGTTAAACTTTAAAGTATATAATAGGCTGATGCAACTAGATATTTTTAGGGCCGAATTTCAACCCCTTGTCGGTTTTCTAACGTACTAAGCTTCGCAATTGGACATCAAACGAACTTATTGGTTCTTTAGATGTTCACAGGTAGCTAAACTCAAATTTTACCATTTGTACTAGACTTAAGGAACAATCTACTTCTGTATCGCTTGCAGTAAATAAATTGTCTAAAATCCGTAATTTAAATTTCCTCTTTATACTCGTGAGACAGTAAAACCCGTAGTACGGCTATGCTCATAATGTCCTTCCATCCAAGCAAGTGAAAAATTTGAATGGTTGAAAATTAGAATTATAGTTATGCATGCACTAAAATATTTGTTTAGATATAACACGCAACGGCTTCATCAAAGAATACGACACAACGCCTCTATCTAGCTGCTAAGAGAGGGCTTAGAGATAATTTACTTGAACATCGGAGAAGCTCACGGATTTACACGCGGCACGCCGTAGTTCTATTGTTCGTATAACTGAAACATACCAGAATGTACCACTTATTCACAACGGCCAGTTGTGAATTTATTTTCGATCAGCAATGTATGCTGGTTCACAAATTTTATAGACTTACCAGGTACCATTGATCGTCTGTATGCGAAGTTTTCTTGAAGATGGTGAAGGTCGTTTTGTTGTCCTTGACGTTCACAGTTAGCCCTGTGATGAAGTTAAATAAATACGGGGACATAAGCTTGAAAATGTATGATTACAGTTGGGCGGACAATAGTAGCTCACAAACTGATTTTTCTCATTGCAATCCCAATTGGAGTTTATTAGAGTTTTATTTACTTCACTCTCTGAAAACAGTACATTCAATAGATATTAGCTTATACCGTAATGTTTCATATGAAAACGCGAAAAACAAACGTGAAACTATATATGAAAATACTAGAGTAAATGGGAAAATAAAGAAACGTAAACATCAACATTGCCCCTAGAAGATTGATGAGCTCCTCCCTTGAAGTCACGTAATGCAATTTTGGGTGCCGTAAATAAAGTCGCTAAGTTCCTTCATCAGTGCGAGTAAAAGTTTTCATATTTATTGATTATAATTATAGTTGTATATAAATATATTTGTTTGTTTGCAACCACACGACGGCTCTCATTATTATGGATCAAAGAATGTAAAAAAGTGTTGCACAGTGGATCGCAGTGTCCCAGTGTCTAGCTGCTCAAGAAATAAAGACTGTAGTACTTCTTGAAAGTGGCAGACAAGGATTTAAGCTCAACTGTCTACAATAAGAGAATATATCACGTTAATTGATAACATGCCAGTCGAAATGCGCAGCTTGTGAATTTGAGTTAAGCATTTGAAATTTTCACGCAGATTAAAATTTTTCGGATAAACATGAGACACCACATATATATAATACACAAAAATTAAAACTTGACATTGTCAAAATGGCAGAAGTTCCTGCGTATAATAAATCTATACCATAATAAGAGCCGCGTCCGTCTGTCTCTCTGCCTGTCCGAAGCCAGCCGAAAGTGTGTGATGAGCGTATCTGTGATACAAGCTTCATCAACTCCACAATTTCCAGTGCAATTATCCGTCAGATTCGACTAGGAATGAATATAACGTGAATTCTTACGAAATAGGAACGTGTGTCATGTGATTTGTCGAACATTATTATACGTTTTCACTCGCCCTCATCAACTCTCGAGAGATTGATTTTTTTTATTTTTTGCGGCTTTTTTTACATTTCGCTTGCTTTCTTATTACAAATAGAGGGGAGTGGACTAGTAACTTTACCACTCGAGCACGCACCTCCGACGTCTTCCCCATACATGAAGTAGTAAAACTTGAAGCAGTAAGTGCCCGGCGGGATGTCAGTGAGGAGCAGGATGGCTTGATCTCCCAGCGCACCTACACTGGCGTCCAGCAGCATGTAGTGACCTGCGAATATGGTCTGTTATTATGTAGTGACCTGGGGATACTATTTATTGGTATGCAGTGACCTGGTGATATGGTCTATTAGCTTGGAGTGACTTGCCGGCGTAGTGAATACAGCCTGTTATAATGTAATGACTTGTTTATATGGTCTATTAGCATGTGGTAACTTCACAAGGTCTATTAGCGCGTAGTGACTTGGTGACATGGCCTATTAGCGTATAGTGATTTGGTCTAGTAGCATGTGGTGACCTGGTGACATGGTCCTTCAGCTTGAATTACCCTGGAAAATTGTTCAGTAGAATTACCTGTCTTCTTTTGTTAGGTAATAGGACTCGTGCTTTTTATAAATTTACACAACGTTTCAAAAGAGTATCGACCTGAGGAGTTCAAGCTCCTACCTTTTTCCGTCTCAAGAGTGTGGTCTACATTTGGTCCAGTTTCCTGACTGGAGGCATCTCCCCGCCACACGACCCAGTCGTAGTCGTCAGAGGTCTGGTCGTTGGTAAAGCCGCAAGTCCCGGCCTCGAAGTCGCACGATCCCAGCTGTGGACACGACCCTTCTCTCCAGCTGACGTCATCCAATGCAATGATAGTTGATGAGGAAGTGTCGTTGTCGAACGCGACCATCGCGATCTGTGGAGTAAAGTTTACAAAATCGTTTTTATCAGCTACCCTCAGTATATGTTTTAATCATATTCAAGTCGAGATGCATGGATAACTTGTTCCAAGCAAAACAAATGTTTTGTATAAATAAATGTATTATATCAAAAACGGAATGCTAGAAATCGAAGCAGAAACCCTATCGCTCTTGACGTTCTGTGATCTATACTTATCGTCCTATCAGTATCCCGTAAATTAGGCATGAGTACAACTTCACTTCTCGTTGAAGATATAACTGGTTTTGGGCGGTCAGTTATAGAGCGATAACAGATATTGGAAAAATCCACAGAATCATGTTTTCATCCGTTACAGAAGTTTCGATAGAAAGCTTTCGAACTTGAAATCAAAAGACGTCAAAATCTTATTAGCAAAAAGTTTCATTCGGTGCGAAAACACACGAAGCGAAACGGGCGTATTCTGTAGCCGCATTAGCGCTCAATAAATATAGCGAATGGAAATTTTTATTTGTTTCATGGTAAATTTTTTCAACAAGAACACTAAATTAAACTAGATTACGTACTCCCTCTATAGAACATGTTCACATTAATATGTGTTAATTCAATTAATTTTCTGTGTTCTAGCAAGAACTATTCTTGAATAAATATATTTCTCCAATTAAACATGAGATCAACAGTTACTATTCAACATTAAAAGGAACGATAGATTTTAAAACTTTACTGCGTCTTCAGAACATGTAGATGCACTAGCTCACTGGGCTTGAAACTCAATATGTAAATGACAAAATGAAATAATTTATTGAAAGGTCAATTGAAACTGATGAATCCCCATTTTTTTTTACCGTTTACCCAAATAAAAAGCGAATGTCTTATTCACTTACAGGAACTATAACTTTCTCACTTTAAATTGAAAAGCTTAAAATTTAATATCCCTGATTATGGTAGCGGTTGTATTACCGAACTAATGTTCTGCGTGCAAAATTGCTGGTGCAGCACGTAATCGTTGAGGCGCAACTACGATATTTTACTGTCCTATTATCCTCCTAGACTTGAATTGTCGAACTGTTGAGGGATGTCGAAGTGAACAAAGATGTATGCATGAAATTTTTTTTTAGGAAGAATACATCCGCGATTTCCATCAGAGTAGAAGTCAATGCTTTTCTATTCTGTCTCGTTTAATTTTCTTCAATAACTAAGCAGGTGGTATGAGATGAACGTACTGTGACGCACTGTTCGTACCTCAGGTTTTAGTCAGTTCGTCAGGGCTACATCCAAAACTGTTTTCTAGACTCTACTAAGCTCATTCTGTCAGCACATCTGTGGAAAAGAATTCAAAAAATGAGTTACCCTAATCCTATTTTGTTGTGTGATTTATAGAAAAATAAATTGAACAAACCTGGAAAGTTTCTTCAACCTCAGTATCAACATAGAAACGTATCCAGTTGGCACCGCGACTGCCCGACGTTGACCAGATAGGAGTGGAGTCCTCAATGCTCTCAGACGGCGGCTTCACGTGCAGACTCAGCCGTCCCGCCCACCCCGCTGGTCCTTGCATCATGTAGTATAGCTCCAGACAGCTGTTAAAATGTCCGACGGGAATTAGTGTTATTGAATTGATAACGGTTGAGTACAAAAATTTGAAACACTAGCAGACTCAAGGTATATTACAAAAACAAATGTCGTCTACTAGTAAAAGAAATATGCAATGTTGTAAACACGCTATGATGTTGTAATGCTAAGAGTACGTGCTAATGGTTTTATTCCAGTGCTCAAAATAGCCCGATTTTAAACTGAAAACTCGAAAATTAAAACAGGATTAAGAGCACTATTTAAAAATTGCACAAAAATGCTATGTAATAATAGAGCCAGGTTCTATTATTAAATGCCCAAATAATAGAACCAGATGCACTTTAAAATATTGCTGTCTCTTAGCGTTGCGTGAACAAACAAGTTACTACGAACAACTGAAAAATATGTATTCTGTCCATTACATGTAAACCGAAGGGGAATTTTCCTTCGTTATATTTGACACTGCTTTCCGAATATTTTCACGATTTGAAACTTGTGATGTGAATATTTCTACAGAAGTTGTAAGTTATCAAATAAAATTCTGCAGCCCTCAAAATAACATTTTCTTTATCGAAAGAGTGACCGAAATTAAATCAAACACAATAGATTTTGCTACATGTTCTAGTATTCTTTTAACTCCTATTTATAATTGTTTTATAAGCTACAAGATAAATTACGTGTGAAAAATTTACTCAGAATTTTTATCTTAAAATCAAGTAATCACATATTCAGTCATAATGAATAAACTAAAAAGCCACGCTTTTGAAAACTCTTCGAACATTCCGTATTTTCTAGAGCAAAGTTGACAAATCAAAAACGTGCGAAAAATTTGGCCAACGCCTTTTTGTCGCTTATTTAATTTTACTAACGAACAGAGTGTAGCGTATTGCAGTGTATTCGCTTGCCGAAAGGAAACCTTAACGTGAGTGAAATTTTGATGAGGCAAGTTACCACGATATTAGTTCGACATCACAAACAAATTTCGTCGTTCTCGATTCATTCTTGTACTAAAACGAATTACTAAATTGATTCTCGAACCCAAAGTCCATATTTGTGATCCATTCGCAATTTCTTATTATATTTGTTCTAATTTCTAGTCGCAATTAAAACAATCGTTGCTCACCAGAATTGAAATTCTCGTGAATTACTTTCAGAAAACCATGGAACACTCCGCGAGAAGAAACCCTATAGATCCTGCATTTCAGTTCGTTGTACTTCATGTTTTGTGAGTTAATCCCTTTACGTTAATAAAATATTTCAAGAAGTTAGAAAAATCATGATTCTATAACAACAAAGAATGAGAAAAACCTCTCGTTAACGATGGCATGCAAGGTTACCATCTCCAAGAACTTTTTTGGTGCTCAGAACTGCCGACAAATGCATGAGGCACTCACAAATGCACCAGCCGGCACTTACATGAGCTGCTGGACTGGCGCGGTTATGGCAGGGCTGTAGATGGCGCACCGTGGGTCGGTTTCCTCCTTCGAACTTGCGTGCGACACGTACGTGAAGTGGCCGTGTTCGTTGCCTACAAATATTACAACCAAATTAAGAAAAGTGCATACCTTGCTGGGTTTCATGAATGTCTCCAATGGAAATTACCGTAATAGTTCGTTCATGAGCAGACCAATTTGGTTGTTGAAGGGTTACGATGGCAAGGAAAACATTCCTAACTCCAATATGGATAAAGTTACCCCAAACACTCATGATTTGTTGTAATACCTACCGTGTTCACGCTGCATCAGTGCCTAGTGAACGTAATTTACTATTCACCGAAGCACCAGGTCCTAGAATTACCTTTTAGCCAAACATGTTCGTAAATTCGCTCGTGAAGTGAGAAGTTCATAAAGTGAGACGTTCGTGAAGTGCGACGTTCATGAAGTGAGGCGCTCGTGAAGTGAGACGTTCATGAAGTGAGGCGCTCGTGAAGTGAGACGTTCATGAAGTGAGGCGCTCGTGAAGTGAGACGTTCATGAAGTGAGGCGCTCGTGAAGTGAGACGTTCATGAAGTGAGGCGCTCGTGAAGTGAGACGTTCATGAAGTGAGGCGCTCGTGAAGTGAGACGTTCGTGAAGTGAGACGTTCGTGAAGTGAGACGTTCGTGAAGTAAGACGTTCGTGATATGAGACGTTCGTGAAGTGAGACGTTCGTGAAGTGAGACGTTCGTGAAGTGCGACGTTCATGAAGTGAGGCGCTCGTGAAGTGAGACGTTCATGAAGTGAGGCGCTCGTGAAGTGAGACGTTCATGAAGTGAGGCGCTCGTGAAGTGAGACGTTCGTGAAGTAAGACGTTCGTGAAGTGAGACGTTCGTGAAGTAAGACGTTCGTGATATGAGACGTTCGTGAAGTGAGACGTTCGTGAAGTGAGACGTTCGTGAAGTGAGACGTTCGTGAAGTGAGACGTTATTGAAGTGAGACGTTCGTGAAGTGAGACGTTCGTGAAGTGAGACGTTCGTGAAGTGAGGCGCTCGTGAAGTGAGACGTTCGTGAAGTGAGACGTTCGTGAAGTGAGGCGCTCGTGAAGTGAGGCGCTCGTGAAGTGAGACGTTCGTGAAGTAAGACGTTCGTGAAGTGAGACGTTCGTGAAGTGAGACGTTCGTGAAGTGAGACGTTCGTGAAGTGAGACGTTCGTGAAGTGAGACGTTCGTGAAGTGAGACGTTCGTGAAGTGAGGCGCTCGTGAAGTGAGGCGCTCGTGAAGTGAGGCGCTCGTGAAGTGAGACGTTCGTGAAGTGAGACGTTCGTGAAGTGCGACGTTCATGAAGTGAGGCGCTCGTGAAGTGAGACGTTCATGAAGTGAGGCGCTCGTGAAGTGAGACGTTCGTGAAGTAAGACGTTCGTGAAGTGAGACGTTCGTGAAGTAAGACGTTCGTGATATGAGACGTTCGTGAAGTGAGACGTTCGTGAAGTGAGACGTTCGTGAAGTGAGACGTTCGTGAAGTGAGACGTTAGTGAAGTGAGACGTACGTGAAGTGAGACGTTCGTGAAGTGAGACGTTCGTGAAGTGAGGCGCTCGTGAAGTGAGACGTTCGTGAAGTGAGACGTTCGTGAAGTGAGGCGCTCGTGAAGTGAGACGTTCGTGAAGTGAGACGTTCGTGAAGTGAGGCGCTCGTGAAGTGAGGCGCTCGTGAAGTGAGACGTTCATGAAGTAAGACACTCGTGAAGTGAGACGTTCGTGAAGTGAGACGTTCGTGAAGTGAGGCGCTCGTGAAGTGAGACGTTCGTGAAGTGAGACGTTCGTGAAGTGAGACGTTCGTGAAGTGAGACGTTCGTGAAGTGAGACGTTCGTGAAGTGAGGCGCTCGTGAAGTGAGACGTACGTTCATGAAGTGAGGCGCTCGTGAAGTGAGACGTTCGTGAAGTAAGACGTTCGTTAGGTGAGACGTTCGTGAAGTGAGACGTTTGTGAAGTGAGACGTTCGTGAATTGAGGCGCTCGTGAAGTGAGACGTTCGTGAAGTGAGACGTTCGTGAAGTGAGGCGCTCGTGAAGTGAGGCGCTCGTGAAGTGAGACGTTCATGAAGGGAAACGTTCGTGAAGTGGGACGTTCGTGAAGTGAGGCGCTCGTGAAGTGAGACGTTCGTGAAGTGAGACGTTCATGAAGTAAGGCGCTCGTGAAGTGAGACGTTCGTGAAGTGAGACGTTCGTGAAGTGAGGCGCTCGTGAAGTGAGACGTTCGTGAAGTGAGATGTTCGTGAAGTGAGGCACTCGTGAAGTGAGACGTTCGTGAAGTGAGGCGCTCGTGAAGTGAGACGTTCGTGAAGTGAGGCGCTCGTGAAGTGAGACGTTCGTGAAGTGAGGCGCTCGTGAAGTTAGGCGCTCGTGAAGTGAGGCGCTCGTGAAGTGAGGCGCTCGTGAAGTGAGGCGCTCGTGAAGTGAGGCGCTCGTGAAGTGAGGCGCTCGTGAAGTGAGGCACTCGTGAAGTGAGGCGCTCGTGAAGTGAGGCGCTCGTGAAGTGAGGCGCTCGTGAAGTGAGGCGCTCGTGAAGTGAGGCGCTCGAGAAGTGAGGCGCTCGTGAAGTGAGACGTTCGTGAAGTGAGACGTTCGTGAAGTGAGGCGCTCGTGAAGTGAGGCGCTCGTGAAGTGAGGCGCTCGTGAAGTGAGACGTTCGTGAAGTGAGACGTTCGTGAAGTGAGGCACTCGTGAAGTGAGACGTTCGTGAAGTGAGACGTTCGTGAAGTGAGACGTTCGTGAAGTGAGGCGCTCGTGAAGTGAGGCGCTCGTGAAGTGAGGCGCTCGTGATGTGAGACGTTCGTGAAGTGAGGCACTCGTGAAGTGAGACGTTCGTGAAGTGAGGCGCTCGTGAAGTGAGACGTTCGTGAAGTGAGACGTTCGTGAAGTGAGACGTTCATGAAGTGAGGCACTCGTGAAGTGAGACGTTCGTGAAGTGAGGCGCTCGTGAAGGGAGACGTTCGTGAAGTGAGACGTTCGTGAAGTGAGACGTTCATGAAGTGAGGCGCTCGTGAAGTGAGACGTTCGTGAAGTGAGACGTTCGTGAAGTGAGGCACTCGTGAAGTGAGGCGTTCGTGAAGAGAAGAAGTCATGATGTGAGGCGTGCGTTCAGCAACAGCAAGCAATTCGTTGGGGCAGAAAGCGACCCGTGTCCAGCAGTGGGCTCGAACGCTAAAAAGGACCGATCAGTACGCATTTGTGAACAGCCTCCTACAAGCGCGTGTTAAAATGCAAAGCTTGACTGAGCTCGAAGGAACAGTGCTCACACCAGCGGCTTGTAACGACTTCTGGTATCGGAAGAGGAGGTCTGAAGATATTAAATGCAAATGTGTGTCGCTGTGAGATTCGAATCCAATTTCGATATTGAAATTTCTTTAAATTATTTTTTTTAACTGAAAAAAGTACATTTTAAATTGACTAAGTTTCATATTTGTATCACGGTTGCAGATGATGAAGTGGAAATTTATGAAGTCCTGAAAATTGGAAAAGAGTAAAATGAATGCCTAATGGATTGGAACTTTTTGTGGCTCACGCTGTACTAAATGGTTTCTTTTGTAGATCGAACACAGTTCTTTTCTTTCCAAATTTTCAAGAACTGCTTCTCAAACAAAAAAGTTCATTCTTTGAAACTAGTCCAACTCTGAAAATAGGCCTCAGTTGTTAATCATAATTCAGTACATAACAGAACGATAATTACTCGAACGTAAAATATTGTGTTTTCAATCGTCAAAAAAGTTTTCTTTTTTCGAAAACTAATGACATGGCTGTACTGATGCGCACCGCAGTTAGTGGGTCAATAAGCAAAAACTAATCAATATTTTACCATATGTGTGGTCTACGGAAGGGATGTCAGGGGACGACTCGGACTCCTTTCCTTCGCCTCGCAGCCACCGCACGGTGCCGTCACCCTCCGGCATCTGCCAGCCACATGCGTCCGATGCTTCGAAGTCGCAAAAGTCTACGGAAAGTTCGAAATGAATTAAGTATGCAGACACAGTAAGGGACTTTCGACAGTCCAAATAAACTTTGGTGTATACATGAATTTGATAAGAAAATCAAATCTTCAGTGAGATTAAATTGAATCAGTTTTTATAATTATTTATTGGTCAAAATCTGGTGATAAAGGCAGAGGTGTAACTTTAGGCAAAATAATGTAAACATATCACTTAGGAAGGCAACACTGAACGCGTATAAAGTGAGGGATATCAACTAACAACCAGTGCCCAAGACGTAATTGGGGTTGCGTCTTCAGGGTGTATGCATGCAAATGACTCCAACCGAAACTACGAACTCAGCCCTACCTAATCCATCAGTGTCGAGGCACAATAATTTCAGTTGGTCTCATTAATTAAATAACATGATAAACCGATCGAGATTGACGCTGATGGAAACCCTAAATTCCGTTGGAAATTAACTACAAATACAATTTCCTTAGTAAATTTTACTGAAAATGAAATTACAAATGAATTTATACAATTTTAAAGTTTATCTCTGTCAATTACAGCCATGCTTAAAGAACTGCAAAAAAAATAAATAAAAATGTTTCGTTAAGGAGAAAATGAGCCTTATTAACTCAGCAAGTTTGCATAAACTGATAGCTCATTTTTACATTGCGCTGCACAATGATATGTAAGACCTCGTCGTGAACTGGGCTCGTATCGATGCTGATACAGAAGTAAGTAATTTTAGTTGCTCCTAAACTTCGCAGAACCTAGCAGTTCGATCTTACGTGTGCCTACACTTCGTAACCAAAATATTCTAACTCTACTCTCCTATGTTGAAAACTAGTATACTCATGTAGAAAAAAATCCATTATCTATAACTCTCGAGGGAATCAGTTTTCAACTGATGGACCCAAGTGGAAATATGCTCCCAACATCATTGATTTAAGTTTTTGAATAGTTCTAAAAATATCATGGTGGTGATTTACGTTGATGATCAGAACAATATACTTTGCTGACATATGACCGGCTGAGAAGAAGTACAGTAGTGCTATTTCATATCAGAAGTTTGATGAGAACCCATGACAGTGAAATTTACTTTACTTAACGGTATATAACACATAAATATTCATTCTAAAGATAAATCATTAGCAAAAACTTAATTTTGTTCTAAATTGAAAGTAACAAAACAGACCCCAAGTTCTGACTCTGTATAACGTTAAGCTTTGCAGTACCCATCAGTCGGACCGAATAACATACATCTGCAGATTTACGTGCGATTCATGCCTCCCGTACGACGCATAAAGACGATGACGAATAGAGAATTTAAGTATTTAGTTCGTCCAGAATACTGCACCTAGAGAGTTGACCTGCTGTCTGATCCCGGAAAAAAGAGCAATGGGTCAGCAGTCACCACCGACCTCGTTCAGCGCACTCGCCGGCGTGGGCCACGATGTCATCGACAGCGATGTTGCCCGTGCGGTCGTCTGCCGTGATGTAACCCGCAGAAAAGGTGAACTGCACTTCCGAGTCAGCGGTTTTGTAGGCCACGTAGTAATAGGTCTGGTGCCATTGGTTGTCTTTCTCTCCTTCGTGTTGCCATGCCAGGTAGTTTTCATTTTCTAAAATTACAACTGGAATTAGCAAAGAAGCCCTCTCCATAAACTTCTTCACGTTCTATTCGAAATTCCAGGAGAAAATGCATAATACATTCATGATCGCCAAAATATAATAGCAGATAATGATCATACACTCTCATCACAACTTTTTACTAAATATCCGAGAAAATTCTTTGTTTTGCTTTCAGCATTTGAATTAAGGAAAGGACAACTTCACTCTACTGCAAAAATTTATCAAGTCCAGAAAAAAAAGAGGTAGATTTCTATGCATAGCTATTTGAAACTTGATAGATAAATTTGTTACGAGTTGTAAAACATACCTAATGAGCTGTAGTAAAGCTTAAAATATTCCAATGAAAATTTAAGCGAAAAAGTTAATTGTTATCGAATGAAAACTCTTAATAATTTAGTATCCAGGGAACGAACATTGAAGGAGCAAAAGCACGCGCAATGATGGCATAACTACATATTCTAAAACAAAGAGTTTATGAAAGGCAAATTTTATGTTAATTTCTTAATCTTTTTCGAATTATTGAAACTGAGCAAATAATTTAATAAGACTTATGGTACGTCACCAGTTCATGCGAAAACAGAAACTGTATTATTAATTAGTTTTAATCAGTTTCGCTGAACGAATCAAAATGGAACACCTCAGACAAAAGACAAACAACACAAATATCATATCTAACCTCCTTCCGATACGACCAGTGAGAGATAAATATCGGCGTCTCCGTGAATGTAGTAGTAGAAGGAAAAACACACCCCGTCTGTAGCCACGGCGGTGACCGGTGAGTGCACTTCCACGTTCTCAATTGACGACCCAACGACTCCCGTCACCGCCAGCATATGGCCTTTGAGATAAAAGTTACTGAACATCTGACCCTGTCTCACTGTGAGGGATGTTCTTCACCGAGAGTAATGGATTTCCTATATCTTCAGACGATATTTGAATGAGTGTTTTGTACAGTATGGCGAAGTATTTTTACTCATTTTTTAACATCAAGTTCACTCGACCAATTCTAAACAATTTATGTAGAACTTGTATGATTTATTTGAAGCGAAAACTCAGCAATACATGCAAAACCGATCGAGAATTTGTGTTCTCCAAGATTTAAGCTGAGCATTCGAGGAGGTATTAATCTATACCTAACAGTTCGTCTTTTTTTAAGAACAATGTAAATAATAATTCGTAATGAAGAAAAATGTATAGTTGCTCGTCTCTGTGTTTAAATATTTGGTTAGAAAGAATACTTGCAACAAAATTTATGGAACTTTGATGTTTTTTCATCGCATAAAGAGTATGCTAGACGAAAAGTCCAGATTATTAGCCATTCAATCGCTGGTGTTATCGCGCATTGACTACTGCAACCTAGTATGGGGAGACCTACCTCAATACCTTCAAAGGGACTTACAAAAGTGCATGAACTTTGCGGCTAATGTGGTATGCAACGGTAATTTCAAAAAAAGTGATCACGTAACCCCTCTTCTCAATAAACTCGGCTGGATTCCTATCCAAGAAAGGCTCCTCATGCACAAGGCCCAATACGTATTCTCCTCGTTATATCTTCCTCAGAGCAATGCTGAGATAGTGCGTTTCTATCCACCCACTGTAACCAATCAAAAACCGAACAGAAACAATAATGTCTTAGTCAACTATCGTTCATCTCACTTAGGGCAGAAAGCTCTGTCCATATCAGGCGCCTTACTGTGGAACAAACTTAGACCGAGTATTGAAATCCCTCAAAGACCGAGAGAATTTAAAGCCAAAATAACTCGTCATCTTGTGTCTCAAAAATAATTGTCAGTTACAGAACATACTGAATAAGTATTGATGAATCTCATTTGCCTGGTATCTCCATTGCTGAACAATCTCCCCCGATCATTGTCTTGAAATTCAAGACATCACACAACAGTTTTGAAGTATGCGTAGGTATTATGATTTGATTGCCTATACGCTGCCATTTGTAAACATGCTTACTTGTATATGTGTTTATGTACACCTGTGTGCATTAGAGTAGGTAAACCAGTCGAAGGTTGCATGTCATCCCTCTCCGTTTCTTTGCAAGCATTAAATTAGACCGTCATGGTACCTATATGTGTGTGTTTTTATCAATTGCAGACATTCTGCACCATATTACAAATATAATGTGATTTTTTTATAAGACGAAATTGTAAAGCATCCATGTAAAAATAAAACAATAAATTCGTTGTGTGATCATCCATTTATACTGCAGTAATATGTTTTTAATGCTTATAGTTATATGCTTATAATAATGTGATACCCATGTACATCTGTATGTTTATCAATTGCCGAAAATTTGCGCCATATTTCAAAGATAATGGGATTTTTTTCCAATATGAAACCCTTATAGAACATTAATGTTTTCTTTCTTATTCGCGTCCCACAATCGTTTTCATGTTTCTGACTTAGGTAGACTGTTTTGTGCCACTAATTTCAGTACGGAAATTTTACAAAATTCATGCCATAATAAAAGATTTTTTCCGTTTCCCCCGATTGGAATGCTGGTTTATACTGATTAGATTACGCTGATATTTGCGCACATGCTTACTTGTGTATATGTGTACGGTGTATATGTGTACGTGTGCACGCTATGCGTATGACACTTTATAGAGTGGGTATGTATTGTAATTGCCACGATGAATAGAAATGCATTTGTGTATGCCTACGAGTTTGGTGTAAGTATGTGTGTGGGTATGTGCGTGCATGTGTATATGTACATATTTGCGTGTATATGTGCACACATGTGTGTACTAGACTGACAACTAGCATTTTAATAGAGATAATGTTTTTTTTCTCTGTTCGCTCTCAACCTGTAACATTACCTAACTCGTCCTATCTTTATTATTGTAAAGCATTCATGTACAAACTATACATTTTTTGTGCGATCATCCATTTATAATAAAATAAAATGCTTATGAACCAACGACCGTTATGTTAAAATTGTTGAATTAGAAATACAAAACTTATAATCTTCTTGGTCCTCGTGCTTATGCGTACATATATATATATATATATCTATGTGTTTGTGTGTATGTATGATATATATATATATATGTATATGTACGTATATATATATATGCATATGGATATGTATTTATATATTTTTTTCATGCTTCCTTAAAATGACACTTTTGAACATTGGCCGGAACAAGCGATTCATATATTATTTCCTGGCATCAATAATTGCGAAGTTTTATGTCATGTACATGTAAACTGTCAAAAGTGTTTTCACCCCACAATTAAAATGCATCGTCCATGAAATTGTGTTATCTCTTATAATTATCATTACATGTATTATCAAACGTAGATTAAGCAAGATTAGGAGTACATTGCCCTCAATCATTTCTTTTCGACTAGTGACATGGGTATTACAAGACTCATGTGTGAGTATCATCTAAGTGTATTAACTTTAAGATATTTAAAAACCAATGATTGTAATATTGTACAATCTCTATTGGAAATAAAGTTTTTCTTTCTTTCTTCTTCTTCTAGACAAGTCGACTTTGGCGTGTGAAGTTTCATATCTGTTTCCAAGGGATATCTTTCATTTCATACATCTTAAACTTTTCAATACAACAATATGAACTCAATAAGAAGTATTATCATCAAGTTTTCTATGCTTTCTTAATCAAATTGAAGCAATTGCATTCCTGCTGTGTTTAGATGAAAGACGCAGCTGGTCAATCTTTAAATCATAACACACTACTATTGTAGGCATTTAGAAACGTTTTGGACAGGTAGTTTTCTCCGCAAATAAAGGTACCATTCAAGGGGGGAGAGGCAGAGGCAGAATTAAGCATTCGTTCTAATGGGGCAGAAGGAGCTCAGTGTTCACCATAGCTATCATTAAGTCGCTATTTTCAAATTACAAGACTGAAAGTTAAGTTTTTTCGGCGGTAAGCAAAATGCACAATCTGTAATGGTGTGAGTATTTATAAAAACAACAGTACTTTTTAAGCTTGCCTTTAGAGAGTAATGTATTTTCAAAGCAATGGTAAAATATTCACACAAACTTCAGATGGTTCACGTATAGGATTTAGTTCGAAAGTTCGAACCTGTGCATAAATCACAAACTAGTCATACGTAAATAAATGCTCGTAGTGCATTTATCTTTGTGATAATAGGTATCTTAATTACTTTTTTGGATAGTGCTCATTATTAATTAGGAAGGGCCCTCGAAAATGAGAGTACATAAAATATTGCATGGTATTGGAGCCTGATTTGGTAACACGAAAATAGTAATTATTTTTTAACATGTACTCGTATCTCGTAATATATTTCATTCTGTATTTCACTAAGGTGACAGAATCTGAGATAATCTAATCTGGTAATCTATCATCGAGAAAACATTCTTATACCAACAAATGAATAATCATTAAGTAGACATACTTTAAAAAAAAAATTATTTACCGTAATTAGGATCCAGCTGTGTTGGTTTTCGAATCACCAAAAAGTATCGAGCTTCTTTGAAGCTTTGAATTTCATACGAATATACATTTTATCATGAAAGGACCTACGTGAACCTATACTCGTATTTTCAAATACTCACTAGCAAATCTTTGAGGATATTTGTATTCCTATTAAGTCGCACATGCACACATTCCCACCATAAATTGAATTTTAACTCTCCGACGTAAAATCCTCAACCCGTAACTGGTGCTCCTATGACAACGTTATTCTGAGACAGAACGAAACCGTAGGGTCACCTGAGGACAGGTCCGTGGTGTGGTCTGAGAAGGGGCCCCAGGGCTTCAAAACCTCGTTTTCGCCGTCCGCTAAGAACCACATGTCGTCTATGGTCCATTGGCACGTGTCCCCTTCCTCAAAGTCACACGAGAACACGTCATTGAAGGGAGGCAATGTAGTTGCAGCAACCGTCGTCGTTATTTCTGATCCGCATAAGCCGGGCGTCAGCAGCAGGTCGTCCAACATAATGAACACTGTTGGGCATGTTTGAAAGGTTAGCATCAGAAAATGTATAATTTTTACTTTTCCCGCCCCCAGGCAAGTTTGTAGGATGCTCGTATTTTAAATAATAAGAATGATATCTATTGTAGAGCTATTCTGACTGAAACAAAAAATTGTAGGTATCAACACACCATTCTCAATCGATGACGACACTTCATCAATAATAGCCATGTCTAATTTTACAAATTGTCATTAAAGAAGTTTACACATAACATTATTGATATAAATTGCTATCAGAATTAAGAAAACGGATTATTGTTTTCTCAATTTAGGTGAGAACATTATATCACCTGAAACATAACGCTATCAGCACCTCCAAATAGAGTTGGTGTTCATGAACATCGATGGCGTTAACTTCAACTGGAGGAGCTAAGTAATATCCTGTTCTCATCAAATTCTAGAAGGAACAACTAGATGGCGTAGCCAATGTCTCTGTAAGATTTTACCTTAACAAGGAATTTTTGTGCAATAATAATGTCATAAATTTGAGTAGATGGACGGACAGTTACGTCAACAGTAGCTATTTAAGATGATTTAAAACGTTTTCTGGAGATTTATCTTCACAGGCTTGATTAAAACACAGAGAAGTTCAGCAAACAATAAATTTTTCCTGCACTTAATCACAGCGATCAAAGGGAAGGAATAATAGCCTAAATTGCATTAGATTTTGATAAATGTCTATCTTGAGTTCATATTTGTTTAGAACGGTAATACTTCCTTCAATGATATTCTTCTCGGTTGTTAATACATGTTAAATTATGAAAGACTAATGCATGGGTGGATTAGAATAAATGTTAGTTTAAGCCCCTAACCGCAACTATGACACTCCAAAGAAAGGAAGGTGGAACGAACAATTTAGTATGAATTAATGGAACTCGGAATCTATGCACAAAGTGCATAGAAAGAGTAAGTTGAGACAAAAGTTTATGAAACAAAATAAAAGTTGAAGAAGAAAGTAGTAGGTACTGGAAAAAAACAGCAGTGAACCGAAAAAAAAAGTCCACAACAAAGTAATATACATTTGATTTCAACAAGATGAAGGCCTACCTAGCTCTCAGTTATGTAGGCCTAACTTTACATTTTCCACCTGGGAGTGTGTGGATGCTTGAATAAAACTTGCACTCGCAGATTGATTACTAATTCTCTAAACTGATTGCAATGAGTGTAAGAAATGAAAAAACACTGCCGATTTTTCGAGTTCATTACGAAAAATAAAGTAAGTACTATTAACGTAGGGAGCTCTGTTGACCCTGAGACTAGCCCAGCTACTTGGTCTAGCTAACTAGTTACCAGTACGAAGCAAAATCTTGGTATTGTTAACAATATTGTACCCGATCTTAGTTTAGTTGACATTACGGGACAAGAACTTGGCTTATAAAAACTTCTGTGAAAAAACTCTTTTCAGTTAACATAGAAGTGCAAGCTCTTGATTTTGTTAACATTACGGCGCAAAATCTTGAAAAAGTTATCTCAGTGTAAGAGCTTTGGTTAGTTAACGTTAAAGTGCTGGAAATATGTTTACTCAACAATAAATACGGCCATAATCTTGATTTAGACAACATTATGGCCAGGATCTTGATCTACTTAACATTGCGGGGCAGAATCTCTAGCTTGTTGAGATTAAGGCTTCAAATCTCTGTTTAGTTCAAATTACACAGCTGAATCTCGTTCAAAGTTAATGTATAAGACGACCCTCATTTTAGTTGATGTTACGATTCACAATCTATTCGAGGATCACTCACGACCAACTACATCATCCATTGTGAACTGATTAAGGGACTTCAATAAAATAAATCGTTTGCTAGCCTCACGCATAAATTCTCCGTCCCAATGGAATAATTAAAATGATTGAAATTTTAATGTTATTTGTTTTAATTGGTGTACAGAAGTCACTCCATCTAATTTCTCAGCAGTTTTCTTTGGTGCTAAGTTTAAACATTGGGAGACAATGGTAGTTTGTGAACAATGATAGCAAAATTTCAGTTGTATGCACTCATACCAACGTGGATCATTATTGGTCAAAAGCTTTATGGCCGGATGACAAGAAAAAGAGGCATTCATTGTCTAAGTGCTGAAATGAAAATGTTTGTTTTATCGGCAAAGGTTGTTGCGTTTGTGCACAACTACTGCAGTTTTTTTCAAAATTCACTAGCGCCGAGTAGGTTCTTACTTTCACCAATAGAAGACAACGCGAAGGCCCGCAGCGTGATCTGGAAGGTAGACTTGGTTCCGGTGATGTTCTGTGAGATGGGCACCCAGGCCTGCTGGTCTCCGGCAGCGTCAGGTAGCGGCGACATCGTGTTCGTACTATTGTCCACCAGCAGCCGCACCGTCAGGGTCATCGTGTCGTTTGCTGGTGTGCAAATAATATACGTTCTCATTCTTGCATAATGGGTTTCAGCAGATTTCAGATAATCAATGACATCACTGCGTATTAGTTTTTAATTCTTTCCACAAATGTGAATAATTGGTCAACAACATTCTCTGTTGATATAAACCTAATACAGCGTCCTCAAAAACCTTGAAGTGTAAATAACGTTAAGTTATGGATGTCATCAGCATATCAATAACTCTGTAAAATGTGAATTAAAGGAGGCTCGATTATTTGATAGAGTCTTAACGGTGGAAAAAAGCGAACATTGCCACTGCTTACTGAATATCTATTTTTTGGTTTTCTCATTGTACGAGAACTGAGCTTAAGATGAAGTGCACACGTACCGTCCAAGTTAGAAGCGTAAACGTAGCCAGTGAAGCAGTACTCAGTCGCCTCAGGATGGACGTAGGCACTGTACAAGTTAGCTGAGCAATCTGCCGGCTCAGTTTCATAGCAGACTTGGCTATCAAATGCAATGTAATGACCTGTAAGGAACATAGTAGGTCTGAATGTTTTAACCGAAAAACTCTCTAGTAATATATAGTCATTAATTCTCAATCAAATAGAATGCCATTTTTATGACGTCGTGTGTTCGACTACAGCTCCATAGAGCAAAAACTCAACAATTGATGAGAAGTTCCTCACATTATTGATCCTTAGATTTCACGCACCTAAGCTCAATGAATCATAATTGGACTTTTATGATTTAGCTGAGCACTAGCAGCGAAAGAACCACAAGAGAGAATCTCTGTTGGATCTATTCACACAAAAAGGTAATAATCTATGCACAAAAACAGTAGTTTCGTCCAACGGACAAAAATCCATGGACCAATTTATAGGGCAAACGATAAAATGTTATAAATTTTGTAGAAAATCTTTCGTGATTCAAATTTAAAGAACATTGTTTATTAAGGAAATTTTATCAATATTTAGTTTGTGTGAGCTCCTTCAGTTTTAAAAGCAGCCTTAATGCGTTTCGGCATGTTGGACGCACTGCGGCAAAAATTGGCTCAATTCTGTGCCATTCTTAATGAAGTTTGAATTCTTAATTCGCCTCGATTGAGCTATTTATGTATCCTCACCCTTTTCCCTAAACATAATCACAGACGTTCTGTAAGGTTAAAACCCGAGTACTGATATAGGGTCGCTTCACTGCCCTCACTTTTCATTGAACCAAGTCTTCGACATCTGGATGTGAGACGAGGAGCACTTCCTTTTTTGAAGATTTTTTCGCATGGTAAGTTGATGTTGAGAATTTTCTCCAATAGGATATGGTAAATCTGGGATAACAAGCTGACGCGTGGAAAATTTCCATATCCCTGAAGACGCGTCACAAGCTGAAAACATTACAATTCCACCTCCAAATTTCAAAGTAGGAGCTCCCAAAAACTTTCTTTATTCTTCAACAGACGTAGATAGCTCAAAGCCTTCTAAAAATTTAAAGAAAATAAATACTGGCAATATTAGGCTTGGTTCAAAAAATATTAAAAATCCGCAAAAACAATGATTCAAGATATATTTTTTAACTTCAGTTGATGTATGAGTTCAAGTCATTGTTGCCTTTACCCGACTTAGCAAGTTTGCTTCAATGGTCGGCTCTATAATTTTCATGTTTTTTCGTAAAATGGTGTTGCATGTTTTAGTCCACTCTCCACCAACAGCAATATCTATTTTCTAGTCTCCTTTTGAGACCACTATCCGCGATCCATCTTTTCATATTTCGAGTAGATATTACCCTGTCAGATACCTCGAAAGGTTTAGATTTCACAATCGAACCCTATTAAGCTTATGGCTTTCTTTTAATAAATAATTTTTTTCTGGGCTTTGAACACCGCTTTTCCGGCTCTGACCACCACGATTCCAAAAAACGGTTGGCTTTGTGATACCATTTAACAATTATTTGCATGCTATTTTTCAAACATTCAACTTTTTCGCAATAGCTATGCTTTTAAATGTTTTACTTTTATGACTTATTTCATCTGATACATTTCCATCCACAAAAACGATTAAAGAAAGGTTATTCATTAATATTACGGCTGAAAATTGACAGAAAAACCACAACCAGAGCCTACATTTAGAATTAACGATTTTATCAAGTCAACCGAAAGAGAAGGAAGACATTAAGAACTCTAATCCCGCTATAACTAAAAAAGGTAGCGGAATATAATTTTAGGAAGCTTTCGATTATGATTTAAACTAACTTGCACATAAATTGCCTACAAGTATTGAAATTCTCCACGCCTGCTTCTGAGTTCCGTCTATGGGAGTATCAGTACTACAAATGTCATTAAATTGCTTGCAGTTAACCTTTCACAACTGGACTGAAAGGTTACGGGTATATATTTTCTCACAATATCATCTACAGCAGATCATTATTGATTTTACCTAACATTTATCTGAGGAAATATTACTGGAGCTGATTTCATCCTCCAAACGTAACTGGCTCTGACTGACAAAGAGAATATATGTTAAGCTGATTCCTATGCAAAATGGAGAAGAACCACAAAGTTATCTCTTGCAAGTAGAAGATAGATTTAACTGATTCTACTACACTTTCAAATATACATCTAAATCAAGAAAGACCATTTAAATTAGATGGGAATTTAAGTTACTTCAAGCCTTTCTAATAACCACAGCAGAATACCCAAAAAAGGATTGCACTTTTTGCCACGTAATTGAGAGAGACGGAATCTAAGCGCAAGGTGTGTCTTCCCACTCTGGGCATAGATACAGCGTTATTGACAGAATTAAAGAAAAAAGTTTAAGAATTTAAAAGTTTCGAGCTCATTCATCAATTTTGATTCTTCACCAAGGTCTCGAAGATATGACACGAAAAGAAGCTCACCAAATTCTGAGTTGATCGTGTGGTCAACATGGACTTCATGAGGTCCGCTTTGGGCCTCAAAGAGGTCCCAGAAGATGTCGTCTGAGCCGTCTTGAGTCCAGCCACAAATGCCGCCTTCAAAGTCACAATCTACTTCGTTGGTGCAGGGGTCAAATTCTATGGTCAGGTCATCAACTGCCATCGTGCCGACCTCAGATTCAGATCGGGTTGCTTGGATCACCAGCTGGTGAGATGCAACATCAAATTATGCCGGTTGCTGTACAACGAGTGTCATATCGCAATTTTGAGCCAATCGGTGTTGAGAAATAGGGAAATGAACTGGAATGAGTAGAAATTTGACTGGAAGCAAGATGAGTTGAAATGAAAAAACTCATGAGTGAATCAAGTTAAAATCCGAAGACAGTTGATATGTCTGCGATGAAAATACCTACAACGAGCTCCAATTTCTCAAGTTTACCAAAATTTTGTATACGGTTTCTTATGTTCTAACACGTAAATGCAACCGACAGATTAAGGAATTAATAAACACTTGTATGCTACTCGTCAATTTTAAAAGCTTCGCAACTTAACAACGAACTTCAATCAAAAACTTTCGTAAACACAACAAATGAATAAATTTTCGTTCCATATTCCGTATGATCAACCAGAAAAAAACTTGAGAAAACGGAAAAATAATAATAATACGCATAATAACAGTAAATATCCAATAAATATTAATAGATGATATTTGAAACGCTTAGGCTCCAACAAACATTAATTCATCTATAAAAAAATAATAATGATGCATGAACTTTTGAACAAATACCGAAGGCGAGCGAGTAGTGAATACCAAATAATTTCAGAAAAACTAATAAATAATACGGTGTTCGTGACGTCTCTGAATAAATGTAATTACAATTCGTCACTTCACGCACATGTCTATACTGGGACAATATCTTGGTGAAACTGATGCATGTGCGAAAATTCTGTGTTAAGGATACGTTGCGAAGAAACTTACGGAGAAGTTAACAGTAGATTTGACTGTGGTTTGCCCCAGCTGCCAAGAGTCCCACTCTTCTGGCCCATTTGACCAGAGCTGAACGGAAGTGTCGCCCGTATCCAGCAGCACTGCCAGCTCTCCCACGCTGTTTTCTCCTCTGCTCCGAGTATTTCAGATAATTACATTGATTTTGTCTCCCTTGATATCCAGTGAAATAAGAGATTAAATCTTATCTAGGTTTATAGAAAATTTTTTGGAATTTTATTTGTCAGCAGTTTAGGTTTTGAGATTTATTCAAGAGCAGAGACTACAATAAGAAATAATACGGTTAATTTGACACTTGTTTCTATCGCAAATACGTTTCTATCGAAAATAACCACAGAGAAGAAGGAAAGGACCATCAGGTAGAATAAAACGGAAAACGCACAATGTATGCTCAAGATGTGTTCTCACGCTGGGTACTCTGCGCATAGAAACAACAAATTAGGAAGGAAGAGGAAAAAGAAGCAAAGAAGAGAAAGTGAAGAAAGTATGAAACATGAGAAATGAAGATTGGATTCGAAAGATGAAAGTCCCAAAGGCCTGAGGTAAGCTTCTGGTATCTCAAAAGGGGGTTTTAGTGAAATCCCTGTAGCATAAAATAGATTAATCTAACTAACGTAAGCCTATTGTCTATCGTATGCAGCCTGGAGAGGAAGATTGCAATAAAGATCGCGTAGTTCACAATGTCTCGATAAAATTTAAAATTAATCATGAGCAGTATGTGTGAGCTCACGCGAGGAAGGATCGGAAATTTAGCTCACGCGAGGAAGAGCTAAAGGATTCTTACTTCTCAAGCATAACTGTAAAAACCTAACGTTTGATCAAAAATACTATAGATTGTTTACAACATTTGATCCTTCCGAATAGCTATGACACACACACACACTACCAAACCAATTCATCAATTCTCACTAATTAGAGTATCAGTACAATAGCTCAGATAAAATAAAAACGAAAGCACAAGATTCTGAAAATCAATAGTCAGAAAAACGCCAATAATCTAGATAATGGCTCACCCAGCGCTGAAGACGAAGTACCAGAACTTGAAGCAGTCGCCTGCAGCAGAGGTGGGAGTGTTCTCTGAGCTCCTCAGCCTACCGTTCATTCCAGTCTGGCCGGCCTGCACGTCTATCATCGCGTACTGACCAGCCGCTGTCATCCATGAGTGATCCGTCCTAACCGAAACGAGTGTCAGAAGAAATTTGAAACGAGTTCCGAGATGTTATAAATTCAATTCGAGGCTTTGGACCTAAGAATTATTTGTGAGGTAGATACACTGCTGGTGGAATTATGAATTTTTGAAAATTGACAGTTTTTACTAAAACGTATATTGAACTAATTTTATTGTTTCAAATACTTTATTAAAATACTCTGAGAAAGTGGTCAGCCTTGAACATTAATAAACACCTAATAGATGTTCGCCCTTGGCAGCTTTCAATTCGACGCTCGTGTATGCGTTTCGGCATGCCTTCAATGAAGTATTGCTCGTGTCCTTGCTTTCATCACAGTTAACCAAAACTTAAATATCGCTGCATAAGAGTCCTCTTTACTATTATGGGCTGTACGTGTATCCTTTTTTTAAATATGCCCTTAACTCTCACCGGGACTCTTGTTTGATGAATTTCCGATCCATGGGAGAAGAAGAATGTTTTTTTTCGTAAATTTACCTCCTGGATTAATTTAAAGTCGAATTAATTTACCACGCTAGAGAAACAATAAAAAATCTTAATTATTTCCTCAGTAATGCATCCAGTTATTCCTGAGATTTTTTTAATTTCCGTTTCAAAGAACGGCAAAAAGGGTTACAACACTGTACTCATTTGCATGAATTATAAATGGGTAAAAATGCTATCGCAATGCGGATGACTACAAACTCAAATTAAGACGACACTGCTTTGAGCTATTGTAAATTGTGTCGTTAGAGTTAGTCCCTTACGAAGGTGCGTAGACAGATGTGTTGGTGTCAGCGCTGACCACGAGCCACGGAATTTCCTGCTCCGGGACAGTGTCATTGTGCCACCCACAGTCGCCGTCGTCGAACGTGCACGTCAGCTCAGCAGGGCAGAGGCCGAACCTCAGCCCCACATCGTCCAGCCACACGAACTGCTCCAGGCCCTCCGTACCCTCCGTTCTACCGCGCATCTTCAGCTGAGGGCAAGGAAAGCGAAGTTGTCTTATCCGTTCCAGGGGACATTGCACAGAAGAGCATGGTTTCTGAGGTTTTCCGTTAGGTGAATTTCTCTATAAGGAATCCTCTTAATTTAAAAATTAACTTAGCGCGTTCAACAGCCGCGTAATGCGCCTGTATCACTCAAGGGATTTTTGACACGTGTGTGGTCCCTTACTTCAATTTTATGCACAGAATCAAATCAAATGAAGGCTAGATTTATTTGACGTTTGTCATTTCTATTATTAAATGGTAAAAATACACTTTAATATGTGCAAAATAATAAAATTTAGTTCAACACGAAGAATCTTACGTGTTGAAGAGGAAAAAACAAATATAGAGAAAATTGAAATCGAATACGAAAAAATTACACGTGTAGTGTCACGTAAATCCATGACCACCCAAAAACTCAATGAAGTCCAGAGCAATTTTGCAAATAACGAAATAAAACCTAATAGTTTTATTCACCCATCCATCTCAGCTTCTTCTGCTTCTAGTTATTCACTCTCGTCAAATGAATTACACCATTTGAGAGAGCATCCAAACCTGGAAATCGTTGTCAGGAGATTCGAATTCCAAGTGCACTCTTTGCCAGTCTACAAAGTCGATTTCATGCTCCCTCATCCACATGGTCTCATTTCGGCCTCCTTCGTCTGAGATCAGAATGAAAAGACTGGCCCCGCCTTGGATCTTGTATCTGTAATATCAATAAGCCATGCAAATCAAGCAAACAACACTATCAAGTATTTGATATTTCTTTGTTATTTAAAAACGTTACGTGTGACTAACAAGAAACAAAAACAGAGCATCTCAAACTCAAAGAGAAGCAGTTATGGCTTGATAGTGAAGTATTGAAGAACATATGTTATGGGACACTATTTTTTTTTGCAGGAAACATCAAAACACAGTTGTGATAGCTGAAGCTTTCTATTAAATAAATATACTTCAGCCTCGCCAAGGACGAAGGTATATTTTCTGGATTCAATTTGTGATACAAGTGAGTATCGAGTTCACAATAGACTTTTTATTTCAGTCTACAATGCCTTCTACGTTACTTGATGAAAGTACAGTGAGAAAAAGGTTAAATCATCTATTGCGCTATTTATTTACGATTTTCAACGAAATTTTTGAAATAACGATAGAAGTAAAGAACTTAATCTGATGACCAATAGTAAAAGGAGGTAGCTAAGAATAAATGAACGAATCCCGGAAAGAAATTCTCAAGACCATTTTCAGAGAATAGCACTCAGCATTTCTGCAGTGTGAGGATTCCCTAATTTCTTCACTAAAAGAGAGTGAAAGTTTCTGATTACATTTATAGTGTAGAAATAAGAGAGCATTCTGGTCTTTACATCATAACCAAATGAAAACCGTACTCAGAGTGAAACTTTCAACTTATGAATGGAACTAGTTCATCAACAACATTTTTTAACTCAACATCATTTAATTGTGTGGAACAGCAGTCTAAAATTTTAAAATTCTTGCGTTAATTATTTGGTCACATGAGCCATTAGTGCAATGTTGCCTCATGCTTGAAAGAGATCGAGGAAAAAAAGTATACAAGTTCGGCGGTTGCAACCCATCAGGTAAAGTGCTCGGTGAGGGAACCCACTCACGTGCTGCGAAGCGAAGTACGCACGATTCAATTTACTCGTGGGATATTACAAAGTTAAAGTAGATCATTTTTGAAGCGCAAGAAAACCTACCTTAGGCTTGTTTTCGAATATAATTTTATCACAAAAACTTCAATACGATTCTATCAAATGGTGATATCGAATACACTGCAAAATAGTGAAATAAAAAAAAAATTCAGCTATCCATTCTCGTAAATGTTTGAAGATTTGAACACCTCTCACGAGCCTTCCAAGATGGCAGTTCCCAAAACATTTATTAAGATACATGTAGTTTATCTCAAGGAATGAACCTTAAACATCTTATGCTTAGGAGGTGAGATTGTACCTAGAAGATGCATTGGTTACGAGAACAATATCTTTTGCTCTACAAGGAAGGCGTTTTATGTCACCCAATGAGCGACAGACAATACTGTCAGCACTACAAGCTCGAGATTAACGTTTTCAGTCCTACGATATTCCACACACTGCGTTAACTCATGGACTACTCGAAATCCGATTCATTTTGGGTTGTGTATCACAACGCGGATTAAAATATAAGCTCACCCACAAAAATGTCTATTAAGTTTTAATAGTTTAAGCTTGCACTACTAAGCCAATTATCTTCTACATTTATCATGACATAATGAACATATTTCAGCCCCCAAAAACACAAGAACTGCTTATTTAGAGAAACATTAACAGTAGTATCAAATATTTCTGGTACCTGAAGGAAAAGCAGAACTGACTCGAACGAGTACGATACCACGTCAGTAAATCGGCCTCGAAAACTTTAGATGGTGACGATGATAAGGTCAAGTGATGATCTGGAAGAAAAATCGGACATTAGCTTCAAAAGCATAACATAATTTTCTGTGCTGGTTCTAGTAACAAGCCCATTGAATCACGCCAAGGTATTTCTGCCGGAAACGAAAATTTGCCAAACGCCACCGATATTTAATGCACCGATATTTACCTCCCTGGACAATTTTTGCTTGGTTCATTTTGGCACACCACCAATACAAAAGACTTAAGCAGCGAAGACAGTGAATTCATTAACACGTCTGCTTCCTTCTTTTCGCTGCACCACTGTGATGTATACCATAGAGGGCAAAATTCAAAGTGTATTATGCCCGTGCTCGGTTGGGGGAAGAACACACTCGAGTGGTGAGTTAATTTTTTCACTAATTAGAGATTAGCTGCTAAAAGAATTTAGTAGTTATGAGTTAATATATTGAATGCGTACCAGTAAATTGATGTTTGGTAATTTCGTCCATGGCTAGAATGGGCATATCTATTTATAGATCTAGTTATCTTAATTCTGATGCCGTAGTTATGATGCAAAACTCCTAAAGATCATCAGATTTTTTCGAGCATGCGGGAATACAAAATAAATTAATGTTGAAAAGGGAAACAGTTGGCGAGATCACAATTTGAGAATAAATAGAGAGGTTTCAAATGCTACTGCAGATTTAAAGACCTTTCATAATCTGGCGTAAAATTATCGGCTTCTATAATAATATCTGGAATGTAAAATATACTAAGAAGCAACACAAGATTCCCCAAGATCGATGCTTGATTTCATGTGGCTACTTCGTGAGAAAAACGAATTTATTTGCATGAGCGAGGGTTGATGTAGGTACATACATTGGTCTGCCACCTGCAATGTGCAATCATTATTATTTGCAGTGTTAAATAATTTATAGATCTGTGGAATGTCGCTGCTGAACATGTAGTCATATGTAGACTTTCGTGGAGCTTGACTAACGGAGTGGTTTTGAGATCTCTGATAGTTGTGCTTTAATCTTTCCGCAAGTAATTCTGAAGAAAAAAATAGTGTAAAGGCGAGGGCATACATTATATTGTGCCGCTGAGGTAGTGATTACACGATTGTAATCACTACTGATTGTACATTTACAAACGATTGTACATGTGTAGTTCAACAAATGATTCAAGGCGTCGACAACGCAACTTGACGTTGTAGCTATATATGACCATGCGAGTCGAGAAGCGTCGAGGCTTTGACGTGTATTTTGTTGAAACATTCCATAGATTTCTGAAGAGGCCTTCATAACCTTATTTCTTCACTAAAAGAGAGTGAAAGTTTCTGAGTGCATTTATAGTGTAGAAATAAGAGAACATTCTGGTCTTTACATCATAACCAAGTGAAAACCGTACTCAGAGTGAAAAGATCAAGTTGGTCGATCCAATTTGCGTTGTCGTCTAGTCCCTGATAGAGATCTGCACATGGACTGGTGAAGTTGCACTCGAAGCTTCCCTGAAATAAACGAATGATTCAATGATAAAAAATATCATTTGCTATTTATTTGAAAATCACTTTAAAGAACATCTTTGAATATTTCCCTTAGCAAAAACGGTTGCTTAAATGCGAGAATTTCTTCACCAAAAAATGCATTTTTTCTCGTACTGATCGATCACTGATTTCTAAACAGGCGCTGCGCGAGCCATGCAACGATGGCAATGAGAGAGTCTTGAGTTGAAATCTGATCTTGTCATTATTTTGCTCCGAATCGTAACTTGAATAACGTAATTAACTCAGATAAATTTTTCTCCATGAGTCAAAATGTAACTATTAATATTTCAGCTAATCTTTTGACGAGGTATTATTTGAGAACAAAACCCATTCATGAAAATTTTACAGTTAGAGGTTCCTAATTATTCTCGCTGAAGTAAAAAATACTTGACTGTTACTTCGACGTGTGACCATCGGCGCAATCTTTACGAACAGACGAACCGTTAGGATGCAATTTGGTTGTAGAAACGGACCCAAATTTTGAGGTGTGATAAGAAGGATTTATGAATGTTCATAATACGTACACTTCCTGAATTCTGAATACGTCAGGATAATTAGAAATGTTTAATCCACAAATGCTACCTTAAATTAAATTAAACGAGAGTTCATACCAAGTCCCTACGTTTATATCAAAACTACTCAAGTTTGGTTTGGTTATGTGTGATAACACGTAAAATTTGAACGCATAAGCAAATGAGCCTTTGAAAATTTTTTAACGGAACTCATATATTCCAATCGCATTTTCTCCATCTCTTTTTCACTTTTACTTCCCCCATTCACACGTGCTCAGTTATATAAGTTTAAAACAATGTAATTCTTTTTGAAATATTACAAAGAGCATTTATTTCTTCGACGAACTTTTCACTTTTTCCTCAGTTCAGATCTGACCGAGATGCGGGCGACAGCTCTAAGCGTTGACGCAACTCACGTTGACGGCAGGCTCCTCCGACGAGCAGCCATCAAACGAGATGTCGTCCAAAAATAAGTCAATGTTGGCATTTTCAGTCCGATAGCTTTCCTTCTTCGCTGTCATGCGTACCTGCAAAACCAGATGCACTATGTGATTTGTTTCACATAACTTCACTTATTCATGAATTAATATTGCAATATTGCTAGAACATAGGAATACGATGCGTCCTTCGTTTTATTTTCCGTGATACCAGGTTCCTTACTTCAAGAACAAGGAGAGCACTCAGCAAGTACTCAACAATGTAAGGAACTGGATGAAAATTCACTATTATTGTTTTAAATATATAAACAAACGAATTTGAAGATAAATCATATTAAGATTTGGTCAAACTTAATTTTTTCATTTCTACTTTAGCCGATGAGGTAAATACGAGGTAAAATAATCGTTTTGCACGTATGGAAACTACGCAACTTTGTATGCTGATGTCTTTGTCTAGGACGTATATATCGAAAAATAAGAGGAAAATTAGATCAAGAGTTAAAGCTATTGCACATTCCACGACTTATACCATACCCGCACACGTTCCGAAAAATCGCCAATGTGTACTTCTTTCTGCTCCCATTGATCTGTCTGAACGACGAAGATGAACTCGTTTACGGGAGTCTTCATGACGGAACCCGCAGTCTCCACTTGCACCAGAATGTAGGGAAGGAGGTTTCGCGCGTACATGTAGAACGACAGCTTGCAAGTCAGAGCCGTGGGACCCATCTCTGGACTCACGAGGCTGGCGTATGATTGAGCAGATCCTTGGAGTTGAAGAAAGTTATGATTGCAAATATTCTATGCTATGAGATTAATTATCATTCACAAGGTAAATCTTTGTTGAATGATTTCCTGACAGTAGGCCTACATGAACACAATTTCGAAGGGGGTACATGTAGAAGGAGGTTTCGCGCGTACATGTAGAACGACAGCTTGCAAGGTCAGAGCCGTTGGACCCATCTCTGGACTTACGAGGCTGGCGTATGATTGAGCAGATCCTTGGAGTTGAAGAAAGTTATGATTGCAAATATTCTATGCTATGAGATTAATTATCATTTACAAGGTAAATCTTTGTTGAATGATTTCCTGACAGTAGGCCTACATGAACACAATTTTGATATGTGAATCAAGGGAAGTAAAAAACTCCAAGAAAACCTTTTCTAAATTAAGGAGACTAATTCAGCAAATGCTATTGTCTTCAAAAATACTTTGAATCAGTTCTTGTGTTAACTGACAGTAATTCAGCCGAGGCTTTTTATAGTGTATAAATAAGGTTTTGGGCTGAAACCATTCATTTTATTGGCCCAAAGTCACACCTAAATATGCATATGAGCTCGTGTGTCTGAACGCTTGCAGTCTGATGAAAGTTTGGCAAGCTGCATTGGTAATTTGATTTGAAATACCTTGTCAGTGAAGATCAACTAACTTACGCAAACACTGATGGGTCGGAATTCGATCTCCTCTTAAATCCCATTTTAAAGCAACGAAAATCGAACGATAGAAAGCACGAGACTTTGAGGAGTGACTTAATGATATTCTGTTAGAGAAACTCGCGATTTAATTAGAGCGCAACTGACACGATAAGCAGGAAACGTTTCGTTTATCTCAAATACTTGGTTCAAACGTCTTGTAAAAACCATTTTCAAGTTCACACAATTTGTTCGACGAAAAGATTAGACACACACGACCAAAAATACTAGTTTAAACTTTCACTCGATTTTGATCCTACAGGAACAGAGATCCGTTACGGTCCCTTGTTGCCCAAACTCTGGATTGCATGTGACGCAGTAATGAGAACAACATCATAACAACGTTGGCTCACCGGCGTAGCCCC
Organism: Morinoia aosen; assembly: GCA_030386875.1. NCBI lineage: Eukaryota > Metazoa > Arthropoda > Malacostraca > Amphipoda > Talitridae > Morinoia > Morinoia aosen. The sequence goes on from CM059562.1 coordinate 60,996,278, forward strand.
CGAAGAGCCAGAAGTAATGTTGGTCGTCTGAATCTGCGTGGTCGTGTGGAGGCGGTGAGCCGCCCAGTGCCTGTGCCTCCTCGGCAGTGGCGCGCTCCCATCGGTAGGAGGAGATGCTCCAGTCCTGCCACCCTGCTGTGGTTGTGCTCAGGTCCGTGGTGCCGCATCTATTTTCGTCCTCTCCTTCTGAACAGTCCCGAGTGAAGTCGCATACCTGCAGCAGGAGGGTGTAGATATTTTCAAATGATTAAAAAACTTCTTACAGATGTGTGATGAGGGGATTCGTGAATATTGAATCTCGTAAAAAATGAAATCTATTTTTGATTACTGTAAAATGAGTGGGTATGACAAAATGCACATGTGTCAATTCATTGAGGCCTACTCAGCTGAAGCAATTTGTGAAGGAAGAAGTGATATTCAGGCAAGTTTAAATTTATCGATAGTTTTTGTGGTATTATTATGAATATTGTCGAAATTCTACTCATCTCTATATACCGGGGCCATTATTAAGAACACACCTTGACTACCGATGTAACTGGACTACCAGACCATCTGGACTGTTAGTGAACCTGGAACAAAATACCTCAAGTGCATTTGCTTGATGGATTAACGAGTTCTTGGTGAAACACCTAGCTGATTTTCTGGCCGCAACAATTTAAGGGCAACATCATGAACAGCAGCTGCAGTCCCAACGACCTACTGTATGTCTGCCGTTGTGAAGGCGTACGGCTGCTTCATTGAGTTGATCATCCTTGAAGTCAGAGAAGTGTTTTTCCTGATACATATGCGCATGACAATTCTTTCTATAGTTACGAAGTAACATTTAATTGCCCTTTAATCGTACAGTGACTACGCACTGATATCGAATCCTAACTTTGGAACTCGTGGAGAGGAAATGGGAACTCAGACTTGTTATTTTTACTTAAGAAACCATCTCTTCGATTTGCTGGAGACCACCAAAATGAATGGAAATAAAACTAAGGCATTTATCAATCATAGTACACGTTTAGTGTCTTTTTATCAACAGAATGAAAGTGGGTAGGAGATAACGGAATGTTTTGAGGTTGGCTAGCAACATCCGATTTGCTACAACTGGTGATAATAATTCACGAAATAATAATAAAAAACTGTAAATAAAATAAGCTTTAAGAAAATCAGCTATCCTCCTTTTTCTGCAGATCCTCGTGCGCCACACAATTTAAAAGACAACAATCGTATGAGCAGAGAAGAATCCTATATGGTCGCTGCCACACAAATGCGAGCAGTTTTCACATGCTAGTAGTTCATGAATATCAGATCATGGGGTAACTTTGTTCCAGGCCTTGCCACTCGATAATACCAATGAGCATTTTTGAGAAAAAATTCGAATTTTTATCGTCGAACGAGCGAGTGATGCGAATTTTTTTCCCAAAACAGATTTCGAGAACACGCCGCCTATGTCATTTGGATCCAGCAAACGCTCTTTATGAATTTTAGCGCGGTTATTTCGATTCAAAAAATAGAACAACCCTTCATTTGTAAATCTCGAATACATACTTCCAACGTAATTTATTCAGTCCAGGCCATTGTGCCAATTGCCTGCATTTACTTTTTAAAGTTCCAGTTACAGTGGGACCCCACCTTCGTGTAGTGGATGCAGGTTTTATTTTCACACTCGAACTCGTCGCCGTTGCAGATGCCAGTTTCTGGGTAATAGGAGACTGGGTCACCTCCAGTTGAGGTCAGACTGCACTTGGATGACATGAAGAAATCATCCAGTGCTATGAAGCCTTCGCTCCATTTGTTGATGCCGATCACGCGGATCTGTTGAGTAGAACGCTTTAAAATAGGGCATCACCATAGACAAAAAAATATAACGCAAACTACGATTGGTAAAGTTACTCAAGAACAGCGTTCCCCTTATGGACTTTTTTCTTTATTATTGAACCTAGAGCAATGAAATTGGGTAAAATGATAGGAAATGCAATTGAAAAACGATTACATTCCATGAAAAAGTGCGATTTTCCTGAAAAGAAAATAGGAAATCAAAGAAAACGACATTTTAGGGGGGATTTCAAAATGCTTCTTGTTTGACAGTTTTTGAGCTGCAGTGATGATTTTGGTATCATTAGGTGCGGAAAGACGTGGAAATTCCTATAAATTGAATGGTTTTTCCCAATTTTGTACTCGAAAATTTTTTTTTCAAATTTGAAAACAAACTCTGTCATCGCAAAAGTTGGATTTATGATGCCATAACTTTTGAACATGAATTTATCGTGACAAACTATTCGATTCAATGAAAATCTATTGTTTTTCCGCATCCAATGATACCAAAATCATCACTGTAGCTGAAAAACTGTTGGAGAAGAAGCAGTTTGAAACCCCAAAGTCCATTGTTTACATTATGTGCAAAACAAAGAAACATAAACAATTGTAATTAAATTTTTTTTTAATTTTTGGTTCAGATTAGACCCCTGAAATCATTATAGAGTAATTCAGAGACATAGGAGATGACATAGCAACGTCAAGCCGTGAAGAAAGTGCCAAGAAGGAGGTGTAACATGATAAAATACCCCTTCCCCCTCCCCTCCCCCCCATTCTTCAAACCCCCGTAGCGGGCGAACGAGTGAACGTACGAGTCTCATTTTTTCACAGGATTTACCTGACCTTTGACACTTCTTATAACAGTAAAAATCACAGTTTTCAAGAAATCTCAAAAAACATGGATTCCTATGGGGGACGCCGTCCTCAAGTGAATGACAGCCAAAAATTCAAAGATCGAAAGGAAGCTTTGCCCTGGAGTAAAATAACTTGAGAAATTAGCGTGAAATATTGGCAGTTTTTAGGGATATAAAATGATTCTTTTCATGCAGACTAAAGCGTACTGAAAGCATCAAAGGGATATTTCGTTTCTGTTGCGTTCCAGTGACTGTTTAGTTATTTTACAGCACATTTCTACCGTGATCTCTTGAATTCTGTTTCCAAGTAAATCATTATAGTTTCCACGTAGTCCACAGCATTACCTACATTCGTTAGCAATAGTGTGAGGAAATTAACAGCCTATTTTGAAACAGTGAAACTTCGTTCGGCACTTGATTTTTTTTATTTACATAATTATCATTATGTATTTAATTGCAGATCTCTCCTGGCTGACTTCTGCAAAATAATTTATATTTATTTTCTTCATTTGTTATGTAGTCGAACAAACTCAAGTGCGACGTCCAATTTGTATACTAACAGCTCACATCCTGCCATTTCAGTATAACTTTATGTAATATCCCGTAGAACAAGATACAATATACTTAATTAAGAAAATGTGCACAGATGCGCTTCCTTAATTCGTGCAGGTATAACACGTAGAACTAGATACCATATACTTAATTCAGATAATATGCACAGATGCGCTCCCTTAATTCGTATATGTATAAAACTATATACCCTCCACCAATGCAAATATGAGTTACAGAGCGACTTGCTGTAGAATTCGAGTGGCAGAGAATAAGAATGTCGATCGTGTGTGTACTCTTTCATTCTGCCGTCTGGTCTTTCATAGAGCTTGATATTATTTTAATTTTTGAAAATAAAGTTCTTCAGCATCGAGTTTTAAATGAGATCTTAAGTTAAAAAGATGAATCCGTTTAAATAGCGTACTGCCCAATCACCAGAGCATTCGATAATTTTCAATGTTTACTTAGTTCAATTTTTTAGGATTTCTGGAACTATTACTGGAAAAAACTCTATTCCCTATAAATATACCTCCTATTTATTTTTCGGAATGCATGAATCAGTTACGGGATGACAGCTCTCATTTTCATAGAATGCATATTTTTTGTTAATGGTGTGGCCATTTAATCGAATGGATGTAACAATGGTCATCATTTTTATCTATGATGTATGCTTATTTTGTCTCGAGAAATCCAATTCTGAAATTATTTTATCATACCCTTAGCCAAAATATAATTAGTATGAGTCTATTTATAGAAATTTATCAAAGCAAGGGTAACTATTGTAATAAGACAGAACACTTGCGCATGATAGTGCTTGTGTTGAAATTCTGTTGTTGGGGTATAAATGAAATCTACACCGCTCTGCGTCGTTTGAGTGGAGAACTCAATGAACCCTTACTACATTCGGTCAACCTGACGCGTGCATGAGCAGCAGTATTTAGTAGAAAATTCCGACATTTGCAAGGAAAAAACAGACCTGTGTGTCTCCGTCGTAGGAGAACCTCTGCACAGTGCGCTGCCAGCCGAGGTTACGGCGAGTGGCGGCAACAACTTCTGCTGAGTGGATCACTTCTTCCGTGTCCAAGTCCACTACGTCAATGACTAATTTCACGTTCAGGTTGCCAGACACGCTCGAGTAGAAGCCAAACTGGAAGGATTTGCATTTAGGGAAAGGTTGCAGGTGGTCTCAAATTTCATGCGGGATGTTCAAAAATAATCACCATAAAACATTATTAAAACATATAATACGCTGCATAAATATGGTATTCCTACGATGTAACATAAAGTAAAAGGTTACCCAAAAACACAGAGGTTTTGCAAAATCATGGAAAAACTTACAGTAATCAAGTTGTACATGAGTAACGAATAGTTTTCAAACATGGTTCAACATCCGCGTCTTGCAAACGCAAATACCGCAATTAAGGGAACCACGTATCAGACGTCGGCGTAGAGATACTTCACTAATACGAATTACTGAAACACCAGCAGCTGGTAATATTCTTTCATTGACCCGTAGTGAGAGAAAATTTCCTCTCGCTGTGGAAAAGCTGATCCTGTTTTAGAGCTGATCGTGATTTGTCCACTATATTTGGGAAAAGAAAATAAACCTGGTCGTAGAAAATTTATGAACGTGTAAGAAGAAAGGTAAATGGTTTTGGTAATTATAGGACGCATTCAATCTTCCCCCTAAAATACAATGAATGGTAAATTTTAAAAGAGTTTCACATCACTCCGCTAAACATTGTAGGAACAAACCAAGGATATCCGAATTCTTCCTAGTTACATAAGCCAGTTACTTATTTATTTTTTAAATTTTAATCATTTCTTTCACCAAGTTAAGCAAGAGTATAGGGGAGAAATTAAGTGACGTCTAAGTTACAGCGTCACCCCAATGGCATAACATTTCATCATCTCAGTTGGCATAATGCACAAGGCTCGCTAACGGTGCGTCAGTGTTTTGATAAAATGATGAGGAAAAATAAGAATAAAGAATAAAAACAAAGATACACGTGCTGGTAAAATAAAAACAGAGATTCGCGCAAAGTCCTCCCCCAGAGAGACAAAAAAATACATGAAATGAAATTTAAATCCCGGTTCCTATAGAATCTAACCCACAACAGCTCTTTTATCATTATCACTTTTATCATTATTATTATTACCATATACGACGTTTCATCACTGAAGATTGTACAGAGGTGTGTCATCGGTGTATTCGATGTTCGCTCTTCTACCAAGTAATGCGGCTTCCTTTGGTGGTAAGTATGTTGCTGTGATTACCACTCAAGAGCGTCGGATCCCAAAGTACGCAAACGAAGCCAAACCCTATTAGCATACCTATTTAACAGCAGCTCTAGAATTCTGTACACCCCCTAGGAAAGAGACTTTTTGAATTTTCTTAGTGATAGTGAATATTTAGAAACAACCCTTGTAGAACGACAACTAACCTCACAGTCTTCTGATGGATTGACATTGTAGGAGTAGACCATGGGGTACTCTGCAGACCCGTCATCAATTAGGAATGAGCCGGAGCCTTGGTTGACGGAATGGTCCCTGTGCAGAAGTGCGGGGGCCTGGGAAGCCACCACAGCCACGAATCCTTTTGTCTGCCACTCGCATTCTTCGTAGTGGTTCTCGAAGGAGCAATGACCCGAGTCTGCTCGGTTGCATAAAATTTTAGCTGGAGAGGTATGTTGATTAACTCAATTTCTCGCGTTGCAGACATTCAGAAAGGGCTCAAGCAGTTAATGTGGTCATCTGATTTACATCAGAAGCAGATTAGATTAGATTGTTAGTTAGTTTAAGCCTCCCTATCCGTAACAAAGGCGGTCCAAAGAGAGGAATGAAGAAAGCACCATTTAGCATGGAGTTAAGGGAACGCGGAATCTATGAAGAAAGAGCATAGAAACAGTAAGATAAGAAAGAAGTTCATAAAACAAGATCAGAGTCGAAGAAGAAAGTAGTAGGTGCTAAAAAAACAGGACAGAAGTTAACCGAAAAAAAGACGGTTCTTAACATAACAAGAGCATTTTATTTCAACGAAAAGAAGGCCCATCTACCTTTCAGCTCGAGCCCACGCATTGTCCCTCTGGGATACATCAGAAGCAAAACAATGCGACTAACAAATTGAAGACACAGATAGCGAGTAGGTCACAAGATTTTAAAATTTTAATTCCTGAGGTGAAATTAAAACGATAGACCAGCAATATATTGCTAAGAATAAAACACATAGTACTACCTCATGGGTAACTGATTTTTAGTAAGTAGCTAGGTATATCTCTGAGTAAAGGTTGATTGCAATTGTATTGAGGTGCTAACCAATACTGACTGCGTCAGCCTACTGTACACCCTGTACCCAGTGCAAGAATTGCATACGGAAAACATCCGACATAAAACTTCTTGATTTTTAAATAAAATTTAGAAGGAAATCTTTCTCAGATGACTCGAACGCTGCAGAGGTTAGTTTTAAAATGAAATCCCCGTAAAAACGTCAAACAATTGAGTTTATGATGAGGTTGTCCACGAACGTGTGATAATGGCCATTGCACTAAATGAGTAAAAATAACAACTTCTGTTTGATCTCTGTCACAATTAGTGATCCATACACGAAGTATGTACAGCTATCAGGATGGAACAATGAAATGTAGGTGAAACTCTCTAAAATGCTCAGTACGATAAATTTTTAAAGTCCCCGCATAGAATGGTCCTCACTGACCGCAGTTTTCCTCGTCAGCACCGTCGAGACAATCGTGGTTGTAATCACAGACAGCAGACGAGGGCACACACGTTTGATTGTTGTCGCACCGAAAATTCTGCCCCTCATCGCAGCTCGTAAGAGGCTCTAGGAACAGACCGCAGTCAAGCAACACGATGTCTCCAATTTCTGCTCCCAGTCCTTCGGCGCTGCTCGTGGCAGGCCTGGGCTCAAATGTCAGTGAGAGGATAAACCTGTCGGCGACTGTGCCCACTGGTATCACTGCTTGTTGCCAGCTCTGGGACAGACCAATTGCTTCGAACAGGTGCGTCCAGTCGCTCGCACCGTCACTCTGAATCCGCACAATGAGCCGTGGATCTGCAAACGACGAGCTCGATAGTGGTAATGTGACTATCCTGTATATCGCTATGTACATCAATATATGTAAAATAAATCAGCGTAAAAAAAATTATTTGAAAACGAATATTTCATTTTGGGCCGCTCGAGGCGAAATTAATTATGTACACATACGCTGAAATTCAATAATTTGACGAATGCCTTACATTTAATCGCTCATGTAACCACTGTATATTATTTGGTCATCAAGTCCATGAAAAGTGACGTTAAATTCCGTTTTGAAGCCAGCATAATAAATTGACTACTTGTAATGAAAAAACGCGCGCGCAAAGAAAAAGAAGTAAAATTGTTCGCAATTTGGATACATTATTCTAAAAAGATTCCATTTGAGTATTATTGACTCAAGAAATTTGAAAATAATGCTACAGAATTTTCGGAAGTTGAACTAGCCCTAAATCTTACAGACAATGTTCGGACTACGTTTGAACAGAAACACAGGGAGGTTTGATCGTCGTGGAATAATACAAAATTATCACGAAAACTGCTCAAAATCGAGCCTCGAAGTTAACAAAAGCGCAAGAGTTTGGTTAACGAACATCGCAGAACGTCGATAATGAGAGCAAGAACCCAAATAGTACCACAATACAGATTCGTCTAAATTGAAATGGCTCAAATTTATATCACTCGTGACTGGCGTTTATATACAAGCCTTATCTTATTGGTGTCCGCCTAAAACTTGTGAAAACGTCAAAGAAAAAAGAAATCGGGTATTGGGAACGAGTATTCATTGCTCCTGTAAAAACCTCTTGACTACATAATTTTGTAATAATCGATTACTGAGGAGTAATAGCCTTGAGCGTACATGACGGTGTAAACTGAACAAGGAGATGTAGCATGTTGTCAATGGCAACCATTCCACTCATAAACACAATGCCAACATCAGCGCATGGAGGCACTTCCAAAATATTTTCAGCCTGTCGCAGTTCTAGTGAGGTACAAAATGTAATTCCAATTAATAGAATTAGGAAAACTAATACGAACTGTGATGAACGATAAATGAAATCTGAGGACTGATTGCATGAGGGGAAAAAATGAACACTTGATTAGATCGTATAATTACTTCTCAGAAAGATAATCTCCTCTAAATTTGTTTACATCCATGGGTGCAAGGCTGCAGATATAAAGAGTTAAATTAATCACCGTCCTTCAATGAGCCCTGACTCTAATCCTCTTGAAAATCTATGACGTGAATTTAAACTTCGAAACAAACGTTAGGCCTGCAGAAGTTGTTCCTCTTTTTTCAGCAACTACCAGCGGACCTGATTCGTTGGTTCCGAAGAGCCTGAACTTGAGCTCCATGTAGCAGGTGAAGTAGGTGGCGTGCTGCGTCTCAGGGGTGAACAAGTGAGCGTCGTACTCCTCAAAGTTCGACGACTCGGTTCGTGTCGCGGTCATGGTGCCTTCAGAGCTCACCTCTGCTCACAGATCAGCCATTTTTAATCACAAGAGCTGGGATCCCCAATTATTTTTATGATTCATATACTGGAAGTGTTCGTTTGGAAAACTGATTGAAGTTTTGGTTTATCCCTACATAAATTACATCAACGACGAAAGTACCTATTATTCTTTCATCTAAATTTGATACGAGGTCTAGTAAACTAATTTCAAACATAATTTAACGACCTAAATCATGGGGAGAGTTCAAAAAATAACAAAGAAATCTATATATTTAGGCTGATATTTTCCCGAAGCTAGAAAAATATTCAAAATGATATACAAGTTCTACACGAGTTAAAATACGAAGATAATCCCTTATCATTTCACTAGAATTTTACTAATTAAGTGTTTATTTCAGTGGAATGATAAGGGATTATCCTCGTATTTTAACACGTCTAGAACTAGAACAATTTCGCAAAGAGGAAAAGTCGGATAATAATATACCAGGTGAATGTCCCCTTGCAATTGATGAACGCAATTTTGTCACTACATGAATCAGGCTTTACTGCTGTCAAATTAAACTGTAATCTCAGAAATGATTTCGTTTGTGTTGCTAAATAAGGATGCAAAATACTCGTATTCATGTTTGTACGTTTCGTCCGTTAAAACGTTGTACGTTTAGCCCGCGGAAAAAAAACTGGCGGTGAAAGTATCACGAAACTTACATAGGTCGGGAAAATTTTGAATGAACGAGACTTAACATTCGTCCATTAACTTAGAATTTTTTAATTTATGAATGGTTATGATTTCTATTCGATAACTATGTTGCACGTACATTGGCAAAATACTCTATAACAAGTTTATCTAGTTACATATTGCTTGACAAGTCGAGGAACGTCAATTTCTCAACATAGATTGAAAAGTATAGGTTTTGTTTGCAGAATCCTGTCCCATTTCGCAACAAAATTTAGCTCCAATATTCTACAATCTTCGGAATAACGCTAATGTTAAAAAGCGTTGAAGAACATCTGAGGGAAAATAAAGTGATGCATTATTTAAAGGCTCTTCATTATGCACAAATTGTAACTCCTTGCAAAAAACCTACCAGGAAGGGAGCAACCGACAGTTTTTGTTTCTGTGTGTGTTAGCCGAACTGCATGGTTATACTTAACGCTCCTACTATCTGCTGGCATTATTTTGTACACCACGAGCAGTAATTGAAGTTTTTCCTGACTTTGTTATAATGGGAATGTATAGAATAAGTAAATCAATATCTTAACGATGCAATGGGAATCCTTCTTTCATTCCTCATAAATTTATTCGACTATGAATTTAAAGAAGGTTTAATTTTTAACAAGTCGACCAAAGTAGAAATGAATCTACTTCGTTCCATAAAGAATTCATTTTCAGGTAACGCAATACGTTGCGCTTAACCCACTTTTAATAAGCGCTTCAGTTTGAGAAACATTTGTAACGACAACATTTGAATTGCAACTCTGCCAACTGCAGAGGAGCAATTCAGAGCACAGATCTTCAGCACTATACTGTCATAGTATGATGTGCCTTACAACGAATTAAAGCAGCCGACAACGCTCCATGGGGCCTTAAAATATTTCAGCATCACACGACCTACTGCTTTGGGTCCAGTTGACCGTTTCTTCTTTGCTCTCTATGTTTAGTCTGTCAGAAGTTATCAACTTTCGTTGGGAATAAATGGGTTTTTATTGCTAGTTTGACGGTTTCCTCTTCTCTCAGTTTTGCATTTTATTTTGTGATGAACATTAGAGAACTGTCTTTGTCAAGAGGCTATTCACTGATACAGCTTTAATTCTGATACCTTTTTTGAAAAGTCAGAATTTTTTTTATTGCGTACTTTAATTGAAAACGAGCTTGCTTCGTCGTTCTCTACTTCCCCATGTCAACCATATGAAGCCAAGTGAGTAAATTCCATCTTCCTGTGTTATGAAAAAGCAGTGGAGCAATTAGCTCCTGGGCCTCACAACTTCATTTTCCTTCACTATCCCATTATTGGGCTCAAATTATTAAACGGCAACGCGTGCTTCACAACCTGCGATGGAACACTTGATACTGCGTTAGAGCAGTGACCGTCAAGACACTCTATCCTATAACACTGTAACACACAGACTACATAAACTTTGTCCAGTTCTGCTCCAACAGTATTAAACATTAATTGGCGAGGATAAGTTTCTTAGGTCCTCCTTGCCAGAACGAAGCAGTCCCAGAAAGAGAAAGAAGGAAGGGTCCTTTAGGGAAAAACCAAGGGATCGGGGAAACTACGCTCAATATGCCCATACACGTACCTTGTGCAGGGAAACAGTGAGATTAAATAAGGTCTTTGGTACAAAAAACAGTCGAAAAAGAAAATGATGGGAAGTGAAAAAAGTGCAGCAGGGGATCGAGAGAGAACGGTCCGTAACAAAACAAAAACTATTTCATTCCAACAAAATGAAACCTACAAACCATCAGGTCGTAACCTCCCATTTTCTTTTTCATATCAAAGATTAGTAATGGAAGTGATGAAAGTGAGTCTTCAACTCAATCAAATATAACATCGATTTACCACTTACTATGATATTCAAATGTCAAAAGTTGAACTTAGATAACATGAAAGCTCTGGTTTGTCAAAGAGTAAAACAAACTTCAAAAGCTCACAACACTCGTTACCCAAATTCACAATAATGCGTTTTGTTACAGAGAATCGAAAAGAAGAATTCGTACAAGCCAGGTATCATGCGACAGTAAATGGCCTCCCCTCACCCAGCGAGCGGAACTGCCAGTAAAACATAGAGGGAGACACAGCCGTCTCGACCGACTGCCACCCGCACATGTCCGAAGAGAAGGAGCAGGGGGCGCAGACATCTTCGTCGTCTTGTAACTCACAGTCAGAGTAGTAGTCGCACACCTGTGTCATCCAGAGCGGTGAATACTTCCATATGTGAAGCCATAATGAAAATATCGCCGAACGTTGGCTGCTGTGAGAATCCGTGTAGTTTGAAAAGAAATGCGCTCGTCAAATTGTGAAATGAATAGAGAAGGGGAAATGGTGTGGAAAAAAAATTACAGGTAAGGCATTAACAGTGTTCCAATGCTAGACAACAAATGGACCTTCCTGAGAACTTCTAAAAGGACAGAACGTACACAAAACTAAGGTAAACAGTGCTCAAAATGTTTTTTTTCTGTGGGTCGTTTACGGACAAAAGTTTGACATCGCCTTGCGCTTTGCCCGTCCATAGAACACAATGCAAGAAAAATCATGCACACATCATGCAGTTTACGGTGGAATAACTAGCCCTGTGTTAAATTATACCAAGCGGAATAAGAATTTAAAATCATTCGAAACTATAAAATGCAAGACATAGGCTCAAGTATTTAAAAGCACAATGACTCTATGGCATCCTTAGCTGACAATAATTGTAATGCACGGCATAATTTATTACGCAATTTTAAGAGTTCTTGGTGCAATTTGACACAAATTATGGACTGAAAATTGCAAGGAGACCTGAAGAAAGGAACACGGTCTAGTCATGTTACGCAAAGTTTGATAAATAATATATTTAATTCTCAATAGAACATATTCTTCTCTCATAAAATAATGTTGATTGCAACTCATTCCGCAAATACATATCAGTTACATGTAGCGATTCCGTTTTACAAAGAATATAGAAACGAAAATGACTTAAATATTTTTATGTTTTAGGTCAAAATATGAGTCATCGTCTGCAGGATTTGTGACTCATGACCGACTTGTAATTAGCAATTTGAGAAAGGACAGGAAAATTTGAATACACGTTGAGGAAATACTATTAAAATTTTCATCAAACTATTCTTCCATAAAACAATCAAGAATCAAAACGCAAGAAGCGTACTTTGTCAAAAAGTAATTTTTGACGCAGGGAACTTATCCGCTACCAAAAATTACTTTATCTCTGGCGATTTCCTTGCCGCTTTCACAGACGAAAATTTCGGAGGACATGAAACAGTTCCCGTCTCGTAGTGCAGTGTCGTCTACAGCAAGGATGTCAACCGGTCCACCAGAGCCGCGGGCCTCGAAATATAGCCAATGCATCGATGTGTGGTCTTCGATCTGGAAATTCAACCCCAACAAATACTTTAATAACTCCAGGGTGAATGCGGGTAAAAAGTCGTACCTTAAGTCGTGAAATAGTTTCTCTAGTAAATATGGATGAAAAGTTTTAGCGTTAACGTGGTCAGACAGTTATTGCTATAAAAAGCTACTTTTTTAATTCAGTTTTAATTTTGAATAGACAGTCTCTACGGCACAATATGGACAAACCTAACTAACCTATAGACCTATTGCCTACCATGTGCCTCATAAGGTGATCTATGCGGTATTACAAAGTCACATGGCTGTTACAATATTCTAAGGTATTTTCATTTACTGTTTACTGTCTTAATTGGTCTAGAAGCCAACACATGCGGATTATTCGAGTTCAGTGGAGAAAAAACCCTGCTAAATGTTAAACGAGCTCCTCACAAGAAAAGCTGCAGGAATAATATAACCAGCTCTTACCGAGCAAAAAACGATAACTTAGTAAACTGCAGGACATGCAGAACTGCCGTGTCCTGGATGCTTTAGCTTGGCTCGATATCAATATTAACAAAAAAGTAGCTTCGAAACTTCAGGAATGACATCAAAATTTATGTGACTTTCGGACTGAAAACATTTTCCCCTACAATCATTGTGAAATATTTGGGTTAGATTAGAATAGATTATAAATCAATTTAGGTCTCCCTAACTACAACAATGTGTTCCAAAGAACTAAAGATGAAGGTACCATTTAGTACGGAGTTAGATGAAGTGGAATCTAAGCATAAAGTGTGGTATTGCACAAGATACTTTGGACTGGGAAATAGCAAGTTAAGATAGAAGGTCATGGAACAAAATGGAAATTGAAGAATAGAATAATAGGCGCTGGAAAACTAGGACTACAATGAACCGAAAAGGGATAGCCAATAACTAAACAACCTTTTTAGTTTCAAGGTAAAGAAGAAATACTTAACCCTCGGCTCAAGGCTCCATATTTTACCTTTGGTAGCGCTTTTTCCCGGATATCCAATAGTTTTATCCCCTGGAGGAAATGAAAATTTGTAGAAAAAAGATAATGCGAGCAATCGTGGGGCATGCTGGCCTTCAAAAAAACATCAACGAAATCATTTAAACAGCTCCATTTCCGCATAAATTTTAGCATTACAGAAAATTGAACATATGATTGAATTACTTGAGCTTGTCTGATATTTCCACTAAAGCAATGAGCTCTGACTCGGAATTCAAGTACCTCCAAGCAGAATAGACCATCACGATCAATGTTTTACTGTACCTATTATGACAGTGTTCGAGCCTGCACTAACTACGTAGCGCACTCTCTCGTTAATGCGAGTAATATTCATGTGTACATTGACTCTGGCTTTACTAAAGTCGACAAAACTGTTGAACAGAGCTCTAAGCTATACTAAGTTTGAAACAGACTTCGCAATTTTGTCTAAGGTCGAACTCTGAGTATTCCATTAAGAGTATTCAGTCACGATCATCGTAATTTTGTGCCCAGTTGCATAAGGTCTGATAACAGGTTTTAGGTTTTAAAATAGGTCCAACACATTTGTTACTTTAAAGAATACTTTGGTAGTCCTCACTTGCACCATCCTCCATTGGTCAATGTTCAAGTCAGGGTCGATGGATTGTGCTACGGAGGTGCTGCCATCCGCATGTAGGAAATTCAAGGTTAACTCTCCCACCTGGGTAAGAAAAAATTAACTTAAAATAAGTATTTAATACTCAGAAGAGACAAAATTGCTCGGAACTGATTATGATTTTAGTTCTATTGCCTCATTACTGTGAGAGCATTACAATTATAAAACGACGAATGTTGTTATTTTTGCCACTCGAGAAACTTCAAGTACTTTATTCAAGGCGAAAATAATTTCAAGATACCTTGAGTCATATTTTACATTTTAAATGGAAAAAATGTCTGCCAAATCTGTTCAGAATTGGTTGATGAAAATGCGACTGATTTTTTTCGGAGCCAATTTTTATCTCAAATTGTCCACTCGCTCGAGCGTGGAAGACTTTATGTGTTCTCAATACACGCCCTCAATGCGGGTTGCCCACAATGCGCTTGCTGAATCAGCGCTTTACTTTGCATAAGTTAGGGCGCGGGGCGTTCGACGTCGCATTCTGTCTCTTGATTCTACCTTGGAATGAAGGGCAACCGTCAAGGGCAATCGTAAGTGATCCATTATCTCTCCTGTCAAATCTAGGTGCATATTACACTAGATTGTTAAAGCCAAAATCACTGTTGGTCAGTGTAGCATTTAAAAGTCAGCGTAGCGAAATCGGTTGTCTTTCACCAAACATCATCCATGAGTTGGTTAAGAATTTCATTCAATTGAAAATTTTAGCTATGCATCATCAATTCTATGCATTTTCTTATCCTGAATTATGAAAAATTTGTTATTTTAGTCTTCATAAACTAAGGAACATAGTCTAATCCAGGAATTTCTGCTATACACTTGAACCTCAAAAACTCATTTTGATTGAAAAATTTGTTCGATTTTTAGACTCAGCGCACAAGAAATTTGCCTAGGCATGGTATTTTATCCCAGAATATGAAATCATTTCTCAGAATTATAATAGTGAAGGTTTATTATTAAAGTTTTATCGATGGCCACTTTAAGTGACTTTGCTATTAAGTGAAACTGAATATTGCTTTCATTTCCTTCCATCCCGTAAAAAATGCTTTTTAAGTCGCTTTAATCGTATCATAATCTGCCTAGTCAGAGTGAGAATAAGGGACTTGAAACATTTTTTACCCATCAGCGATAAGTAGCTAATTTCTAACACATTACCACTGGTATAGCGAAATTATAGAAAATATCACAAAATAAAATAAAAATTACATCTATAGAATCATTTTTCAAATCTAAAAGAACTAATCAATAAAAAATTTTTGCATCGAAACTCTGCAAGTGTGCTGGGCTTTAAAGGAATACGGTAGCAAATACATGTGGACTACCAATAACTATTTTAATAGATCACTAACAACATTGTTCGAATACAGAGCAAATCATTTTGAGTCGCCAAATGAAAATAACAACTGAACCAACTGAATCATGCATGCCGTTCGAATGAAGTCAGAAATTTACTGTTAAGTGGTCACGCCAGGGGCAACAGCATGACCACTTAACAGTAAACTTCTGGCTTCATCCGAACGGCATGCATGACGAATTTAAGAAGCGGGCAGCACATTTATGATGGACAAAAAAACGACTGCTGTTTCTCGTCCGTGAGAATTATTCCTCAATTCCCATATAGTTTTTAAAAAGGTCAATCCAGCCCCTGGCAGTCTGATGAGCCATTTTCTGTTTGTTGTTGAAAAAGGACCCTTAAGTGGTGGACTATTCGGTTCTAAAATTTTATGGCGCTACGGACACTAGATCCCCCCCAGGGTGTAGGGGACCAAAGTCCTGAATTTTCGACCCCATATAAAAAGAAGAAAACGGGAAATGTAAAACTTGCTACCGTACTTTGTAAGAAATGTTCTAAGGATTCTAAAACTGTCTTTGTTTTTGTTCTAGCATAAAAGTTCAATGAGTTCTGTTTTTTTTTTTTAAATATCAATAAAAATGAACTAAAAAACCAATATGTCCACTTTTTTCAAAAAATTAAGGCCTGAATCGAAAAAATGAATGAACGAAATTGTGTTTACTTTCGAAAGTTACTTTCCATCGTCAAATTTCATAAGAATCAGACTACAAATATGATATTTCATATTTTTTAAAAAAGAATTTGTTTTTTATTTATTTAATTCTCTTTGTAAATTGCAATTCACAGTGTGAATATGAAGTTATGAATATAGATTATCGAAATAAAAATGAAAACATCATTCAATTATATAAATTGTCCATTATATAACACTTCAACAAAAAATTTTGCTTCCGGCTTATATCCAAAACCTCTCATTTTCAGAATTCAAAAGAATAGAAGTCGGTGAGTTTTCCTGCTAGGAAAAAACAAAGCCGGTTTGGAATCCTCGGAACATTTCTAACCAAATTATGTTAGCAAACTCCCCAATTGTAAAAAAGTTTTTTTATCAAGCTCAAAACCCAAAATTAGTGTACATGCTAGTTAGTGATCAAATATCACATATAAAAAAAGTTTCAAATAGATAATTTGCTACCCTACTTTAGTTAAAAATGTTCCAAGAATTCTAAAACTGTCTTTGTTTTTGTTCTACCATAAAAACTCAATGACTTCTATTCTTTTGAAATAACCATAAAAATGTACCAAAAAACTAGTTTTTCGCATTTTTTTTAAAAAAAGGCCTAAATCGTAAAAATTACATAAGTAAAAATAGTTTGCTTTCAAAAAATACATATACCAGCCAAATTTTAAACGAATCGGACGATAAAAGTTGAATTCTTGGGTTGACCCCCTTAAGAGTCTATGGCTGAATGGAGAAAGTTGCGAAAATAAAAAGAAGATTAAAGCATAATATTTTAGCTAAAGCAGAGCATCGATTTCACCACAAGTAAAGAATAATAGCTGAACTGGCATAAAAGGTGACATTAGCATCTACATGCATTCACCTGAAGACACCTCAACAATTTTAACTTGTTACGACACTTACCATTAGCATTGCAGTTACTGTAAGCATAAGCGAACAGAAATCTATCATAACCAAAGTGATGGATAATTTGGGTTAGTCCCTGTTCGGGGGCCAATAACATGCATATTTTAGGTTGGTTCTTGTTCGGAAGCCTTGCCTTTGATAATGTCCCTGTCATAGGGATACCTGAGGGTCTTCAGTTGATCGCTAAAAGGCCGTAATTTCTCAGGCTGGTTATTTCATTGGAATCTTCCTGGTATTTCAGGGATACAAGAGAAGTCAGTTTTGCTGAATATTTATTAAGTCGAGGATCGTCAACAGATTTTTCGTTGCTGCGATAAACTGCCAATAATTCCCGGAATTTCTGATGGCTGCGTTGCGAAAGCTATAACAGTAGTCGAGCGAAAAAGCGATCGAGCTAATAAGCTATGAGCTAACAAGTTTTGAGTTTTTGAGCTGACAAGCTTTGAGTTTTTGAGCTGACAAGCTTTGAGTTTTTGAGCTAACAAGCTACGAGTTTTTTCTATTAGTTTTTTTAGTTAAGTATTTCTCCTTATGTTTTTCAAGCTAAATTTTTCATCTTAAGATTTTCTTCTTAAGTTTTTCTTCTTAAGCTTTCCTTCTTTAAGTTTTTCTCCTTTTTGAAAATTTGAAGATCGTGACAGAAGAACGTTTCGCAAGTATCTGTGATACGCGAACTCAGTTTATTCGAGGGAAGAGTTATTTTCCCTCCGTAGAACAAAGATACTGGTCGACCTATTTTGGCGATGGCCTAACACAAAATATTTATTTGTATTGTAATTATTTAAGACTGTTCAAGTTTTCATTCGTTTCCGGACATTTCGAGGGCCACAGACAAACATGACAGTCTTTTAACGAAATTAACTCGAAATAGATTTCTGATGAAAATCTAAATGTAAATCAAAAATTTCATCATCAACAAACTTGTAAATTCATATATGTTTTTTTGTGTTAATTATTTAAATGAATTTACCTATTAATTAAGTAGATCGTCGGTTTCCACGCCCTACTCGCGATTATTTTAGTACGGCAAGAAATTTATGTATTTTTAACACCCTAACTCTGTCAACACAGTTTTGTTTAAGACTGAATAGCTTAAATGAATGATCCATCTCTTTCGAATAGTTACGACTAGTTGCGACGAAAATGTGAGTAGAAAAATCTAGCTGAGAGTATAGAAGAACAAATACAAATCAAAATTTTGAAAGCGGCGTGGAAATTTTTACGAGGTTATAAAGTGAGGTACGATTGTAAGGTAAACGTTGATTATTTAGGCATTACCAGAACATGAATTGATTTCTACGATCTCGTAAAAACCAACGCTGAAGTTATAAATGCATCGTTTTTGGGTCTCGTTTGAATTCGCTGTTGAGTTTGAATCCTCCTTATTTTACTCCTCTTCTCTCGCTATCAACTTGAGACCAATAAGGGTCGAATATTGGCGATAATTTAAATACATATCGTCCGTTGTTTTTTGTTAAAGTAGCAAAATCATTAAAAAAGAGCAGAATGTAACAAAATAGTTTCTGATTAAACTTTCCTGAAACGTCGGAATGAACAAAATTTTTGATCAATTGATAAGCATTTTCTCGATCGAAGATGACTCTGTTTTCATTGATCCAAATGGAGTGCAGTTGGGCTTATATATAGGCATCTTTTACACAGTAAAATCGACAACGCTTATGACCAGCAGCATTTCTATGAGTTCATTTTCTCTGAGCTGGAGAAAGAGAATTTGGAGAACAGCTCCTACGTTAAAGAAAAATGAATAATTCCTGCCCTCCCACTATTCTGTTACCATGTTGACCATGATAGGTTTAAGTGAAGTTCAATATTCAACTGAAATTTAATACAAGACATAGTAGGAAGCCATTTTTAAAGTGGTAAATATTAACAAACATGAGCAAACTTCGTACTCTCATTAATTGGGATTATTTATTTTTGAAAAACTGAGCTTATGACGTCGGCCAGTAGCATGTTGAAATTCTCTCCGTGTACACCGGCGGCTCACATCACGACCAACATGTAAATTTGATTTTTCTTTTGCCAACTTCCCTCGAATGTTGCAAAGCCCTGCTTTCAATGTTAGTTATGAATAATAAAGTTTAAAATATTATGTACTCCCCATGTAGCCCAAAACAAAAAATTATGCGTGACAGCATGAGAGTGACTGATGAAAATACATTTGTACATGGCTGAGGATTTTTTGCGACTTGTTCTCTTGCTAGTCCCAATCGCCGACAGTACACTGAAAATAATCCAACCCGCTTCAAGTGGCGTAGTGTCGTCGAATGGGTAAAGTTAAAAAGTCTTACACTCTCTATCTCTAATCTATCCTTTGTTGCTTAATTTGATTTTTAGATTAAATGAACAAATTTCAGGAATGAGCATATGTTAAAATTATGAAGAGAGGCTAAGATAATATTGTCTTGAAAGTTTAATAAATGAATCAATTATTGATAAGTGATAACATGCAAGATGCACATAAATGCATTTTGAAAATTTGCTCTGGAAACAGACGACATATCCACTTGATGCATTGAAGGAATTAAATACAAAGAGAAAGCCAAAACAAATCACAAGCCATCGTCGCAGAAACGATGGAAAATAAAAGAATTCGAAAAGTGCATAAAAATTAAAACGTCAATCAAATGAAATTAGTTCGTCACACGCAACTACTCACATTGTCACCGTTCAAGAAGACCCAGGCCTCGAAGCAGCGCTGGCCGCCAGAGGGAATGGTCTCCGAGTAGATCCTTGACACGGTATCGTCAGCCACAGAAGAGTTGGTGCGGTCGTAGAAGTAGAGGTAGGAGCCGAATTCTGTACCCGTGCTGTGGTCGTGTGAAGGCGAGTATGGATAGCCGGGCTCCAGCGTACTGTCGTCTCTGATCACTCCTGGTAAAAATTATTTCAATTCATACATTTGTATTTAAACATCTTCAAATCAGACATCTCTGATCAGAGAAGTATGTTATTCAATGAATAGGCCATTCATTTCCCTAGCATCCTAATTTTGGCTCAAGTTACTTCAACGCACTTGATAACCTGAGAATTCTCGTGGATGAGATTGAGCTTGGCAACGCAGAGTCGAAGTCATTAACGGTGCTGAAGATGTGTCCGAGGTGTTCCTTCGAAACATTTAACCGCAGCAAAATCAAAGCGTCCTCACACAGTTAATTGATTGAAATAATTATTTCATAGTTAAATACTGATAACGCAACCGTTTTGGGAAAAAGTGAAGTTTAACTCTGAATGTTATCCTCTTGAAGCTATAAAATGATTAACAACACTGCAGTTAATAAACGATAGAACTAACTTGAACGTAAGAAAATCTTTTCGTTACAATGTTTGCATAGGTCAGGACTTTCGCAGATATGAAGTTTAATTAGTGATTGTAAAATAATAATTTTAATTTTATCATGAAGCAAAATTTTTTTTCCCGGAGTCCGTCTCACTGAAGAAGTAAAAGCAAACCAGTAAATTTTCACGATTAAGACTAATAATCTCGCTGTGTGCGGCATGTTTCACTGTTACGGGGGCGAATTTATTCGTACACCAGATAAAAGTCGTCCTAGTAATCATGTCTTGATATTAAGCATCTGAATGACCACGAGTTGTCATGCATCGTTACTAGTATAAAAGCAAAAAAGCAAGACAATCAAATTTGAGCAGCTTTGTCATTGAATTATACCGAAATTTCCTGCAATCGTTTTGTAATTTCTATCATAACCATATTAATTCATGATATCTTGTATATCTTTTCGTAGAAGACGATTTTCTTAACTATACCAGTAATTTTGTGACTTAGCCAAATAGCTCGGCTTATTTGTAGAATTAAATTGCTGACCACATCAAGAGGCAGCAAGCATGATTGTTTGAATTCTAACGAAAAGAAATGAAATTTCCTCTTGACGTTCGAGTCTTTAGCTGCGGCAGCACGCTGGGCCTAGAGAGTCACACCAGTCTTTCGCCTAGAGTGCGGAAACAAGCGTGGTTTTTGAGGACCTTTTCTTCAGGGAGATCATAGCGGCATGCTAGCATGACTCACCCCGAGTCCACATGGCGGGAGCACTTGGCTCCCACAGGCAGTTGGTCTCCTCAAAGTCGCACGTCGCTCGCGCCTCGCCCGGGAACTCGCTGATTGTCAAGTCATCCACGACTATCACTGCGCCTTCGTCCAAGAAGCTTTCCACCACCAACTTCAGTTGCCACTCTTCGTTTTCTTCGACGTAGTATCTTTAACATGAGAGAGCCCAAACGTGGTGATACTAAAACACTAAGGCATAATGATTCATTGAACACCCTTGTAAATGAATTAGCGTGTCAAGAATTCACTCGTATAAAGTGACATGATTATGCATTCAAAGCTTAACTAAAAACTATGATCAGACTAACAAATGAATCCGCTTGAGCCTCCTTAATTTCTACAGAGGTATTCTCCAGAGAGAATGGAGATAGGCAAAATTCTAGTATGAAATTATACCTTCACCCATGGCATGATAACAGCACTATTGAAAGATGTCTATGAAACGAGATAAAAGATGAAAAAAGAAGAAAAAGGAACTTGAAAAAGGACAACAATGCACCTAAAAAATCTGCAACTAAACGAAAACCATTTCTATTTCAACGAAAAGATGACCTACCCATCTCTCTCTGAGAGCGTTAGTTCCCATAGGCACAATAGTTTCATCACCACGAGGAGGATAACTATACAATAACATAATACCTAAGGATTAAGTATAAAGCGAATAACAATTAAAGAAAGAATTATGAGCTATTTTCTCAATCCTCTTCTCCCCTCAGGGAAAGAAATTTTATAATAATAGCGAATAAAACTATACAAAGCAATAAGAAATTATTTAGAAAGTTGAATAGAAGACACACGAGTTCTTAATCAAATAAGATGAATTTCAAACACCATAATTATTCATTTCTTATCTGTTCATCAATGTTTTTACAGAGCTAATAGCCGGGACCTAATTAAATTATAATTAAGAGATATATCTTAAACCTGAATAGTTTCCAGGCGACGCTGATTATTGAAACTAGAGAATTTACACTGCATCTTTAAGAACTGGGTATTGGCGCCTAGACATAACAAATTAAGGATATTCACCTGAGAGCGAGCCAGTTCTGAAGGGGAGTGGAGATGTTCCCTATGAGCTCGTCAGAGCGATGCGACATCTTCTTGTACACTTGCAGTTTCAGGGCTGTAGATGTAAAGACTTCTCGTACAATGAGACACAAAACACTTAATGTGATGCAGGATTATATCCAGGAAAAAGGTTTACAGGGTATTCAAATAAATTCTTAAATGTGTTTTTAATACGATTTAGCCAACGACCATACATTGACCTCATTAAAACTAATGAGCTTCTCAGTAATTTTTCGTACGTACAAACACGAGTAAACGAAATGCTCATTGCTTCATTTATTCGCTTCTCATGTTCCACGGGAATGAATTACGAACTTACAATGTAACACTGATAGGTTCGTTGCACATTACTATCTCCTATCAGTGATTTAAATTTTTGATGAAAATTAAAATATTACTTGACAACAAACGGCAAGATATTAAATTATACTTTTTATGTAGCAAAAATTCAGTACGAATTACAGTTTCAAATGAATTTCTGTCGTGTCTAACAAAACATTATAACTAGAAACGGTGCAAAATTAGTCAGCATGCTCTTAGAGACGGACGTGCAAATATTAAATGTTACTATTTCACATTGATGGGCTCCAGCGGGCAGGCGTCTGCTGTTAGAATCAATGAAGTATTCTAGAGCGGTTATGACCTCGGGTCTCTCGAGAAGTACAAGAAGCTTTTCTAAAGCTGTTTGGGCTGGAAGATTTCTATACTGGTATGCTTGTCTGTCCTTTAATAGCGGTTTTGATGAACTATCCAACTCAATCTTTAAACTTGAAGCGCCGTTACACGTGAGGATCAGGTTGTCAAAAGTCACTTAGAGTTAGAGGAAAAACTTTTCTCATTCATAGATCTTGGAGAAAATATTGCTATACGCTGAACATTTATTAGAGTTCCATTCATCATCGGGAATGTAAGAACTAACAGATGAGAATGCAAGAACAGCGCAAGGATGATACTAGAACAATTAACAATTTTTGTAGAAGCACCCGTTCTACGCGTGAGGCAGCAACGATAAAAACGTTACCACAAGGACCCCAAAGACAATGCCAACACTAACAAAACGATTGTACAGAATTCAATTAATACTTTAAATAAAAGGTGCTTGCAAAGAATGGCTGATCATTCTACGGTGAAAAAATAGAGAGAGAAATGAACCATTGAGGTGAAAGGTATTAATTTGCTAGACTGATATGGACTATTGGGTGAATTATACTGTAAAAGAGTCTATACAGTGTGCCTCTCAATATGAATGAGGATAATTGAAAGTTTATAGATTCGTTAAAAACGATGAATTGATTTCCCTTCGTCTACCTCATGACATAAAACAATAAATCATAATCAAAATAATGAAATAAATGTCACCTACAACTGATAGACAAAGCTGCTTCTTAATCTTGAGCCGCAATTCAATGATTTATGATAAAACTTGTCGGTCTTAATACGAATACCATGCAGTCTGATTTATAATTTTATATTGAAGCGCCTTTTCCACTTCTCTACACTTTACCGCAAATCACAAAATGAAAGGACTGAGTGTTAAGAAATTATAGTTAGAAGACCCTCTTTCAGCATAATTCATTTATGGAAGTACCCTCATCTGCGCAGTATTTAGTGAGTTTTATTGACTAAATCACTTACTTTATCGAAGTTGATTTATCCCCACACATAAACTCGCATCCTAAAGAGTGAAACGCTCTCTCATATTTTTGTTCGTAGAGAATCGTATAAGCCCCTGCATGAACCAAAGAATAAAGTAATAAACAGAAGGCCATGTATCTCAGTACTCTAGCTCCCGAGATTTTGTGTCAAGTGCTAGATTGGACACTTGTTCGTCTTTCTAATAATTGAATATACGTAGCTGTTCAGCACCAATTTTTGCTTATTCAATACTGTCAGTAGTGCTCAATATCTTTATCGGTGACCATTCTCGAGGGGAACATTAAACTTAAAGAAGATAAAGTCCGCATTCGGATTGGAACTACGAAATTAATTGTTATCAAAACTAGGCAACTTCATAAACATTTCACAAAAAAATTGATATCATGTGAATGATGTACGATAACTATCAGTGATGTCAAATAAGAAGCGAGTGCATAATTATCACAGAGCCAGATGGGAACAGTTTGGTAAAGTCGAGTCCTGACAGCGCCGACCCACGCACCATTGGGAGGCGAGTTGTAGAAGTAGAAGGACACGCACGCCTGAGGGATCAGCACTGGCTCAGACACTATTGACGCTCGCTCATTCTCGTTGCCCTCGCTTTGTCGGTACAGCACTTTGCCTGCAATTATATCCTCGTACTTTGGAGCTGTTTAGGCTGGTGAACATGTACTGTAAAAACAGCAATGGATCAAGATATTAGTAAAGTATAATAAAAGAAAGTTAATTCTCATCACACATCTTATAGTGTAATTCAATAGGAAAAATACCATATTATGAGGTTTCTATTCTGAGAATAACTGCAGTTAATTTTCAGTATCACCAGTCACGAAAAATGTCGACTTATTTCGAGAAAATTTTATAATATTTTTAGATGTTGAAGATGTTTGTGTCAGTTTAACAGAAGCAAAATTTCCAACAGTGTGCGCATGGAGAGAAGATAACAATGTAGGAAGCATCAGCAGAAACTCTTTATAAAACATGTTTAATTCTTCACTATTCCGTTCACCAACACCCGTTTGAATATTTTCAGGTACCTGATCGTTTGTCATAATTCTTCAAAAAAAAACCGATCATCCATTCACGTGTATTCAGTGCTGGCAAAGTTTTAAGTGTTGTTTATCGGTGACGAATGGGACATCCTTCACTGAGCCTCATACCCACAAAAAACAACACTTTTTTATTGCCAATTGCGAAGAAGTAAAGAAATATTCATGTATCCATTAGCAACTTGATGTCGAGGGAGTAAACTGGCATGATTGAGTTAGTTATTGAAATCAATTCGCATTGAATGGAATCTGAATGCCGACGATTTTTTAATCTTTTAAATTGACTAATAGTGAGCAGCCGGATTAGACAGCTGCCAACTTTCTTAGTTAATTCTGCATGATGTCGTATAATTTGGTTCTCCTCGAAGCTTTTTATTCATTTGCTTATCATCAAGTTGCATCTGCTCACAAGGCAGGGAGAGACTGAGAGGCAGATAATCGAAAATAAATTTCTGCTATTTCAGCAACAGATTTAACGGTTTCCACGCCATTTGGAACATCGCTAAAAGCTGTGGATGGGTTCTGATCGTGATTAACAAGGTATAGAAGATATTTGATCTTTTTCACTATTAACTTGAAATCCTCAACCGGGTGTAATTTATAATGTCTTAATTAGCATTAAAAAAAGATGAAAATAAATTATTTGGTTGCTTGAGATTGTAATGAACAACAGGTTTTGCAATGAAAGTTTCTTTTTTGAGGATATCTAACGACAAACGAAAAAACTGGAATGAAACAAACTGGAAGCGATAATATCCTCCTCAAACACCAGAGCTCTATATTTTCATACGACATTATAACGTTGTAAACTCCTTCTGGTGAAGTCATACAACGTGGCAACAAATCTCCTCGAATATGAAAGTAAGACGGCAAGATTTTGGCTCGAGCTTAGGGAGGTTAGGCTGGCGACCTGTGTCAGAGCCGGAAGAGTGGTCCAGTGGCAGCACGGAGAGATTGGCGTGAGATCCAACCTTCCATTGGTAGACGAGGTCTTCGTCTTGGAAGCCGCAGAGGTCCTCGCTCTCGAAGTCGCAGCTTCCTGCAAGAAATTTAGTGATGTCTATGGATAATTGTGATTTTCATCTGAGGAAAGTGAAAATAAACTCTGGTCCCGTTGTTGTGCCATTCCGTTTTTTCTAACGTAGTTTCTTAAAAATGAACGATCCATGGAAATAATCTATAGTTTGCCTGTTTTCCATGTCAGGGTCTCTATTTGCCTGTTTTCATGTAAACGACTATGAGAAATAAAATTGAAACTTATAGGAGAATAAATGAGGTAGCGTGAAGAAAATTTAAATTCTGTATTATTCAAGTAACACATCGATGACTGACAGAAAAAATTTTATCTGGAAATTCAGAAAAAGTGAATACACTACAAAACCGAAAACATCGAGGTTTTCTAACACTTATTTTACCCAGCATCCTTCGGAATACTTTTAATTGTCAATTTCTTTGGCCTTAAAGTCTAAATACGTTGATTTAATATCATTCATTCCACGTACCTTGGAAAATAGTTGCCGCTGCCAATACCTAGAGAATCGCAGTTCACAAAAAGTACCATGCAAGGCACGGGATACATAAAAACATTGAACTGGACATAACGAGCAAGGATTGCTTTACCTGGGAATGCTGCAGGGGCTGGGGTCGGTAATTCCTCACAAGGTCCATCCCATACCAAAGTGTCGTCTATACCGACGAAGCTGCCCCTGTCGTTTGCTGTCGCACTGAACACGAGACGGAATTCTGACCCTTGCGAAGAAAACGTCACCTGTAAAACCAAACAGAAGATTCTTCAACATCCTATTGAAATCACCGATAACTCATGAAAAAATCCTTACTCTGCCAATAACTAATTTAATAAAGTTTAGTTTACTGTCCGATTATGTTTTTCGAAATTAGTGTGCCAAAATACCTTCTTTATGTAATTTTTTTGACCTTTTACGAGCAAATTGGTCATCCCAGAATATGCATATTGCCAGCCGAGCTACAAAGTACGCAGAGTTATTAATAAAGGTCTGATAGAAATCTCAAATAAGATTTGTTAGAAATTGGACGTGTTACGAGAAATGTTAATTCTGTACAAAGAAAAAAAATTTACTTTAGGCCCTAGTTTGTAGCGAGGAATTAGTCAAATTATTTTAGGAAAAATAATGGAATATATTCGGATGTTTTTTTATACTTACAAAATAGCAGTGGTAAAAGGAAGTTTACAGAACTCTTCTTACCAGTTTTACGGAACTCTGACTGATAAGCCCATTTCAACAGAAAATGTTGGTCTCATCTTAAATTAATAAAAAATTGCCGTCAATTGCGCTTCTGTATGACAATATTGACTGTTAATTATCATCAATACCTGTACTTAGCTCGGTGTTCAAAGCAGCGTGATATTTTTAATTGCATTCCTTTTAAAATAACATGAAACATCTTTCAATTACCTGCACCACTTCATGTTTCAGGTATTTCAATTTTTTTCTTTGTAATCCATACTTCATCGTGATTGTGTTCGGAACTTCGAGGTGCAAGTAGAATGCTATGTTAAGTGGATCATTGCATAATGGATTACAGTACATGCGGCAATTTGATCGACATTGCAAAATTAAACGTAATAAAACATAAACGTTGATTGCACTCTTAACAACGCAGCTTTCAATTGTTTATGGGGTATGTAGTCGTCCTACATGTGCTAGATTCTTTGCAAGAAATTACTTTACGATGCTAGGTTCAAGAAGAGTTGGACCAACTTTACGATGCTAGGTTCACTTACTATCCTAATATAATTTGTCCAGTAAGTGAAGGAACAAGAAGCCAATTGGCAGATAGGTATTTTTTTTGTACTTCATCTCCTCTGAGGATTCATATATTTAGGTCAAATTTTGCTCTACCTTATAGTTCGGAAGGTTTATACTATGAGAACGTGAGGAAAAGCATCTGAGCGCGAATCGAGCTTTTAGTTCGTTCAGCTTGATGAGCTGTGGTAATAATACATTATAAATTATGATTAAAAGCTTCAACACAGGTAAAATTTTAAGATATTGACTTCCAACAAATAATAATGTTCATGATGAAGGGTGTTGATGACTCTCCCCTCTACGCATGCCGTGTGCGACCGGAAGAAGAATTTGACCCTTTATTTTTAAAGGTAAGTAAGTCAACTGCAAAACAAAACTACTGGAACATTCAAATTAAATCATAAGCATTTATCAAATGAAGTTAGTTCATCAACTCCTTAACTCTTCATGTCGTCCCATTATTCAACAAAAGGAAATACGAGTGAGAACGATTTCTTATCAGCTACATGTTAGGATTCAACTCATATGCGAGCACATAGGAAGATAAGTTGTGATTGATATTAATAATCAGAATGTTCTCACCTATTCTCGTTTATTGCTCGTCCTCACGTGGAATGATACCTCATCTTATATCGTGTGAGATGATGCATTAATCCATTAATCTTAGATGCTTCATCATTCTCACCTTGGTTGATCCATCATTCTCCATTTGATTGATCAATAACTTTCAGCTCGGACGATCTAACACTCATTCTCATCTACACTCATCATTCAAGTTAAACAATACAATCACTGGTTTAAGATCCTCCTCTCGAGCTGATCTTAGCACACTCATTCATCGTAATGAACTGAAATGATTGAACTCTCGTTCCCATAGAGCTAATTGCTCCTATTCTCTCGCATAACTTTATATCACTCTTCTCCTCACCCGCTGCTCGGTCCAGGTGGTGGAGACGTTCTGCGCTTCCAGCGCGACGAGATCGACTACAGTGTTGGAGGGCCACAGCACCTGGTGACATGGTCACTTCATCAGGCTCATAATGTGCAGCGCTAGCGTACAATGCTTACGTACTGAATAGGCGGAAATGTTAAGTTAGTGCTGGAGCGTAGTTAAGCGTTTATAGTGAGCGAACGGCTGTGCAAGAACAATCAATAAATGTTGCCTTTTTATGTGGTCCTTTATGAGCTATTAGAAGCGAATCATTTCCTCCAGGAGTTCTAAAGCCGATTGTAATCTTCATCTCTGATATTATACTATATGTAATGCCCGTAGAACTTGAGTGACACAACCTCAGTCAGGAAAAGTAAAACTTTCGTACATTAAAGTACCGAAATATCGTGCGGTAGCAGTAATGAGGGAAAAACTAAGACGTAGAAGACGTTGCATCCTGCACAATGACCTTGTTCCTGAAGAACTTAGTTGCAGTGAATCCAACATTTGAACTCATGAACTTATTGCCGAGATTTACATGAAAACTATATCAAATTTTTCACACAGAAAGTATCAGCCAAGATATATCGTTAAAAGTTGCTCGTGATCCTTCACTCTATCTGAAAAACTTATTACGAGAAAATTTGCTACCCGCGAAGTTTTATTTTTAACGAAAACGATGAGCCAAAAAAATTCAAAACTAAAAAATGAGAAATTGGCTGGTGGTAATTCGCTAATTCAATTTTAGAGAATGCAAGGCGAACATCCTGAAATTCAACATCCATGTTTAACAATGTGGGCTGAGAGTGTCGCTCGCGCGTGTGTTGCTCGTATGTGCAACTCTCCAGGATTTGGTTGACGTAAAACACAGACGATGGGTTCAGGTTAGGTGAGTTTAGAAAAGGATAAGTTGGGTTTCGTTAATTAGGATTTAGTTCGTTCAACGTTAAACACGTTCACCGCATTTCCACGGATGTGAACGGCTGGTTTCGTTAGGTCCTAAGTGGAAGAAAAGGCAAATCGACTTTATTGCTCGAATGAATTTTTATTCTTCTCAAAAACGTGAAATTTTCTATCGCACGATAACGTTTCACTTCGTTTTGAAAGTTATTTTCTTTAAAAGGTCGCAAATCAGATGAAATGTCATTCATATGGACTTGTATGTGAAGAGGTAATTTACCTATTGGTACACCTGTGGCCCAATACGAGGGTAACGTGTTAAAAATAACGATTCATTCATTCACAAGATTCATTCACAAGATGTGTTTCCACATAAGGTACTCTGTGAATAGAAGCAGCAAATTGAAAAAGAGCAAGAAAAAAAAGACATGTAAGAAAACGGGAAGAAAACTTGAAATAAGAAAGAAGCAAAATTGGAACATGTAGACAGAAATTCCGAAGGCATATCTTTAGCTGAGACACCCTACCAGTGTCTCTGTTCAGGAGCTACAGTCCCAACAGCGTAGGAACAACGAGCCCAACTAATCTACGCCCATTTGCCTATCTCATTGCTTTTGAGTCAGATAAAAAATATTCGTAGTACTTAATTTAGGAGACGAGCCAATTGTATTAAATGAGTATTGCGACATGGGCTAGTAATCAGGCTTTTAAACGACCTATTCTTCACTTATATTTTATTTATAATTCAAAGAAGCACGTAAATCACTGGAACTAACAATGAAGAATCTTGTCATCTTACCAAATGGGCAGCGAGTGTCGGGGCTGCTGCATCGGTGCTGGAGTTCATGTACTTAACCCAGTAGAAACTAAGGCAACCATCTGCAGGTTCTTGCAGCTCGCTAGCGAGATTCGCCTTCAGACTTCCATTCACAGCTGAAAAAATGCCCATGCTGTATTGAGGTATCGTGTGAAATATTTGCCTAAGGAATTATTTTTTACCTGGTTAGCAAAAGCATATATTTTTTGTCATATTTCTTTCATTGAAGAAATGGGAAAACAAAACAGTTCGACTTATTAATTTTTTCCAGCTTTTGTTTAGTTTCATGATTTTATGTATCCCAGATGTTTGAGAAACGAAATTGACATTCATACCATTCTCATAAAATAATATGCTTTCAAAAATTGCTAATCTGAGACTCCATGAATGAAATTTGTAAAATAAAATTGTTTCTAATGCTTCCGCAGCCGTTGGATACAGTTAGGTGTACTACAGAAGTCTTACTGACCAAAACAAGGTCTTCTATTTCTTGCCAATCTTAAATGTAAGAGATCCGTAGACAGAAATTTTCTTATATATCGTTCAGTAAAAAGACGATCCTAATCTTATAACTAAATATACATATAAATTACTTACAATCACAGTGTGAAACAACTCAAATGACAAAACACCAGATTTAAGCCTGACACCTGAATCTTACGGCCCTAGCTTGAGTTCAAGTCTTCGGACTGAAACCTGATCGAAAACTTATGGCTGAAATTTTATCAAAGCTCCAAAATACATTCAGGGTATTAGGATGATATATATACTAAGAAAAATAAGATAATATTTTTGTAGAAACATGCGAAATATTAAATTAAAAGTTATAGACGACGATTGACTACTATGAATGTTTATATTAGGGGAATGCTATAACCTACTGAATAATGATTCTTTAGTTTTAAATTGCACGAACATTTTCCCCCTTATATACAGTACATACAAACCTACATACTTTCATCCACAACAAATTAGCTTGATCTTTATTTCTTATGCTGATTTTATTTCCTCTCATGCAAATATTTTATTAATTACTTTCATTTCAGTTGGCAAGAAATATGTTCAATAAAGAATTTCTGGTGAACGAATTTTTGTTCCCTGCTACTATAGTTGAAGTTCTTAAGGCTACGAACTCACTGTTAATGGCCTTGCTGGTGAAATCGACATACGCATACATGCCGTTGGAGAAAGTGTGGTCTTCTATAGGCCCTGCCACGTACTGAGGCCTCTCAGTGACGCCTCGGCCTATCAGCCAAGGGTTATCAAAGCTGTTGCCAGCGAAGTAACCGCACG
The DNA here is from genome assembly GCA_030386875.1 of Morinoia aosen. Classification (NCBI taxonomy): domain Eukaryota; kingdom Metazoa; phylum Arthropoda; class Malacostraca; order Amphipoda; family Talitridae; genus Morinoia; species Morinoia aosen. The sequence continues at coordinate 61,028,228 of CM059562.1, forward strand.
AGTGCTCGAAATTGCATGAGAGCTCGCTTTCAGGACACGATTCTTCTAGAATCAAGATGTCATCGAGCAGCACAGCGTACGTGTTGTTGTTGAACACTTGCGCTTCAAATATGATCTGGTAGACATACAAAATATCAGCTTCGAATGCCTGAAGACACAGACCCTGATATCAGGAAGCCTGACATCAGAGCTTCCTTCAAATAAATATAACAAATGAACAGTGATTTATTTAAAAAGGCTTTAAGACCATCTTCGTTTCTTTAAAATACTCCAGTAATTTTTGGATCCGACTTGCGTAAGTACAATGTCAGATTGAAAATCGTTTTCGTTGATGCGAATATTCGAGCCAGATAAAGTTAGGGCACGAATTATTCATTGGATTCACAAATGCCTGGTATGAATCTAGAATTGATGAGACATGTGGCAGAAGCTCTGAACGTCACTGTTTAGCGGTGCAGCGCTCCACGAATGGGGGATGAGCAAAAACCATTGATAAAAATTATAGAAAACGAGAGTGTCAAAGAAGAGTTTTAAGGTATAAATAAGATTAATAATTAGCACGTTTTCATTCGATTTTTTATACACGGAAATATATAATAATCTTTTACTGAATTATCGCATTTATACTAGCAAGTTCTTTATTAATGAGTACTAATAGGCGTTCATTTATTTTTGCGAGTGCAAAAATGGCAAAGTTACTTTTACTGCTATGCCACTAAGTCATAATTTACCGTGGGCTTGAGAAAAGATATTAGAATACTTTTAGATGCATTAAAATATATATTTTTCGAGCTGTAGTGTTAAGCATTTCGAACTTTTCGGAGCGTAAGTCTCCTTCCAAATTAAAAGTAAAGAGTAAGTTTCTTCGTATGTTTATGAGTTTATTTCAAAACGTATATGCCAATGTTATGAATATTATTTACTACGTTGAAAACTATTTTACTGCGGTAAATCATACGAAGCTCTGATATCATAGCTTCATACATCTGACAAGTAAATATCAGCGTACTTATTCTCAAAATCATCCGAGTGCATTCATTTTCTGAACTGATGAAAGCAATTGCTTGGAGCACGTTCTTATCTTAATTTATGGAATAAAATAACACTCAATAAATTCAGAATAAATTAGCGATGTGTTGCACACGAGAATTTCATCAATCCAAAGCAATTATGAAAATGTAAGTATATATTGACACTCCATGTGTACAATTTTTTACAATGAAAATATAGAAATTATGTGCAATTCATTGATTCCGGTGATACCTAGGGGAAATGTAGGAGGAGTGAGTTAAATTTGGGTTTGAAATACCGCAGTTTTTAGCTGTGTGAATGTCACGGGATATGTAGGAAGGGTAAGTTAAATTTAAGTTAGAAATACCGTAGATTTAAGTTGAAAGTATTAGTCATGGGATACAATTTAAACAATCTGTTTAGCACAAGTCATATAGTAATAGATTGTTTCGTAAGTCTAGTACAATTAGGGCATCCTATCATGAACGTTATTCTAAGGTGTCCAATTATATTTATGCTAATTCACTTAACCTAGTTGCGCACTAGGCTGATCAATGAGTTGATTCACTCAAGATTCAACGCTTACTGCTAAAACAACAGTTTATATGGGCTAGATGTGAACACTATATTCTAGAAAAAGAGTAAACAAACTTAAGATCTTTATCATTAGTCATGGCAAATTTTCCTCTTAGGATGAGTCATGTAGCAGAAAAGATTTCACTCGATTCCTTTATGTGATTAGCATTCCGATAGAAAAAGAGACTCAAGATTCGTTTTGAAAGCTTTATAAGAAGTTTTTACGGATCTCAGCAAGGATTAATTTCAAAATCTTAGTTCCGAACATGCAGAGTGAAGGAAAAGTAAGTTAAATATTGGTTCAAAATACCGTAGATTTAAGCTCCTTGTTTTAAGTCACTGGGTGTAGGGAAGGGTAAGTTAAATTTCAATATAAAATACCGTAGATTAATATTGCGAGTATCATGGCTTGCCTGAGTGTTTTATGCGACACGTTCACCTTCACCAGTGTGTCATGTGACACAACACACTTAAGTTTGCCATAACAATGCCTCATAATTTTTTATCAGACGGCTTTATAAATAGAATTCACGCGTAATTCAATCGAAAGAAAGTAAGGTATAAGTTACAACGCGTAATATCTCAAGCATAAATTTTTCAGTCAATAATTTTTATTGAGGCAAATAATCACAGCTCTGCGTGAGAGGCCAGCACTGCATATGGCTTCAATAAGGTTTCCCCTAATCTGAGATGATTGTAAGATAGGTATATCCCTCACTCAAAATGTTTCATGCATAAATTAATTGTAGCCATCAACAAATTCAAGTGCAGTTTTGTCTGATGTGGTATTTTCAACAGTCTAATTTATCGTGTTCATTACAATGAAACTGGTATACAAGTAAAATCATCAAAGAAAAATTTACGAAGACGACTGCATATTTGTTGCAAAGTCTTCTCCAACTATCAAGCAAAGGCTGCGTGCGCATCTCGAATAGAAAAATACGAGGTTAGAAAGAATAAGATCACAAACAAAAGCATGAGCCCACTGTTAGTTAACAAGGGTCTTCTTACTAGAAAGATACGAATGCAGAAAGACTATTACTAGAAAATCCATATGTTTGATTAATTGTAATTTAGGTAATTGATTTCTAAGCGCAGCGAAGGGGTTCCCAAGAAGAGAATAAGGACGGCATCACTTAGTATAGAGTTTAAAAAATGGTGATCCAAAGTGCGAGGCTTATTCACACACAAGATTAAGTTAGGAAAGAAGCATATGAAATAACATCAAAGTTAATGATGAAAGTTAAAGGTGCTGAAAAAAAGACAGCAGTGTTTCTGTTTATCTTTTAAACAGGAAAAAATAATATTAGTTACAAAACAAGTACTTGATTTATTCCAAAAACATAAAAGCCTACCTAACTTTTGGCTCAAGACCTCATTTCTTCCCTCTAGAGCGGTAATACCCATCGATACAAAAGTATTATTCCCATTAGGGGATCCCACATTAGACTCCTTAAGTAAGTTTTGTTTATTCCACTGCATTAGAAGAAGTAACAGTTAGAAATTACTTTGGTGAATTGACAGGAGGAAAGACCAGGATAATCAGCCTCAAGGGATCAGAGTCTCTCTCAGACCGCACGACTCGAGACCGCCGTGACATGTTACTAAGGAAAGTGCAGCTAAGAAATATACAGTCTGTTATACACCTTGAAAAAATTATCAATCCTTTCATAATCTCTTTGTGTTGAAGCAATACAAATTTTCCTTGTCATTAGACAACAAGCGTGTTTTCATATTTCTTAATTTCAATGAATTAAATAAAGATCGAACACGAACGCATTCTATATAAATTCAAAACATAGCGTTAAACTTATGTACATTTGTCACTCGAGAACGATTCAGCTGATTCAGTTAGAGCTTGCATGATGTTATTTTTCAATCGTTTGCTTACATTAACATGAACATCGTTTTTCACACAATTCAAGGCTGATTAAAATTACCCAGGTCGATGAAAATAAATTCCATGAAATTTCTATTTTCGCACAATCAAAATATAAAAAAGAATTATAGGATAAAATTTGCTCAACTCCACCACCTCAACTCTACCAGGTCATTTGAATAAGAGGGCACCGCAAAATTATGAATCACCGATTGTTTGCCAGCAGTACTTAACCCATGGGCTTGAAGATGAGAGCTTGATGCAGACGTGCATTATAAAGCAGATGATTGTAAGCACTCTAGTGGGCACCAACTGTCTATTGATGTTATTCACTAGGTGAAGGTAATTTAAATACTTCCTGAATAGAAAGTAAAGGAAAAAAATTAAGGGCTACTTCTACAATGTATGTTCGTATTAAAGTTCACTAGCTCTTCGAGTCAATTTTATCCCATGTTATCTTCATTTTATTCACTCAACGACGTGGTGGAAGCGTGATTTCCTGATAGAAGCAATTAAATGTTCACAAAATTTATCTTGCAGCTCATGCAGACGTTATCATGAGCACTGCCACATTGAAACGAGAAGTTTCAGCTCAACGTGTTGATAAAGTGAGTACAGTCATACAAGACACAGGACTGTCAGCACAGCTCACCCTGATTTCGACGTTTGCAGTGTCGACAGGTACCCTGGCCACCACCCAGCTGCGCGCCTGGAACCCCTGCACCGACCACTGCACTGAGCTGTTCTGAGCGTCCACTTCCTCACGCACCACCGACAAACTCGAGTTACTCTCCGCTGTAAAGGGGAGCAGCAGAGACCACATACAATGTTAACTCGCTGACTGCGCATTGACTAGTACATACCTGTACCACTTGGTAAATTGCTCATTTAAGTACCGGTATAAATTAACCCAATTTCAATTATTTAACTGCACTTCAGAAATAAATTTTCGCTCACTAGGTAACATATTATTGCGAAATTATATTATTGACACTTCTTAGAAAGGTCAAAAATGTATCCGAGTGGGAAAAATGTTTTTTCATTACGACTTCTTCCAATCTAACCTAACCGACGTAGCTGCTGCGCTAACGCAGTTAACGTGTTAAACGATAAACCAGAAACGATTCACATCTTGTCATACACCTGCAGTGCAATGACTCAACTCAAGGCCCGAGACACACATTCACTATAAGATATAACAGCACTCACACAATATGGAACGACAACAATCTCTGTAAGAGCGCTTCACAAGTTCGCGATTCATCGAAGTATATAGGGCTACACTATGCTCATTCAAGCTTCAAGCGTAAATGTAGTGCCAGACCAGGACTCACCTGAAAAGCTAAACGTATCAACAATGCAGTGCCACCCTACAACTCAACTCTTACGTCAAATGTACTAAAAATTTTGTGTCAGCCAATGACTCAACTCCTACAGCAAACGTACCAACAGCACACTGCCAGACTATGACTCAACTCATACGCCAAACATACTATCAATGCAATGCTAGACTAAGACCAAAATTATATGCTAATTGCTCCATCAATGGAATCAGAACATCACTCAACTCACACACCAAACGTACCGTCAATATAGTACCAGAAGATGACACATTGCTCGGAAATGGCCGACAGAATGAGAGGACCAGCAAGTTGGGCTTTCAGCTCGGAAGCCTTCGTTTGATGCAACTGTGAAGGTTCAGGCTGTACCGCGAAATAGTGGCCTGCAAATCACAGAGCTTAAAGTTAGGGTTCGTTAGGCGTTGCGCATTAGCTTAGAAGTTTTCCGTGAGCAATCCAGTTAATTTTTTAAAAAGGCATTTGACGATGTTAACTTGAACTTACTGTTCTCGACAACGTAGAATACGAAGCCGGGAAGAAATTATTAGTTTTTTGATAAATGCATTTCTAAAATTTCGAAAAAAAAACCTTTCTAATCAAGTTGGTAACCAACCATGCAATGATAGATTTATTTGCCTTAATAGTAAGTCAATACTAGGAGGAAAGATGAAAAAATGTGTGAATATGGAATTACATGCAGAATACAAATTCATTTGCGGGAGTTTGGTAGCATGAGCTTCGTTAGACTCCACCTGTCTTTCGTATCATATCTGAAAAATGTACGTCAATACAGTTAACGTTAATAAAATACGATTGAAAAGCGATACTCTAGTCAGCGAAGGCTTTATTTTCATTGCATTGACTATCCACTCCATGAGAAATTTAAGGAAGTTTCATCTCTGTCGCGAATAGAATCCGACGAGAAGAGCTTTTAACCTTATAAAGACGTGTCCAAATTATTGACGAACAGCATGCCGTTTATTGTCCTGTGCTGGAATGGGCATAGCATGCCTTATTTTCATTCGCTGGATTTTAGTAATTTTCAGAGAGTAACAATATTCAGCGAAGATGGTAACTTCTAAGTGGTTAATTATACATTCATCGGTTTTAATTAAACAGAGTAAGCTGGAACACTGCATAAAAATGAACGTTTCGACTTCTAGAATCATTCCTAGAACCTGGAACAAAAAAAGCTTATTTATCCTGATCAATCTTTTATCAGCGGATGGATGAATTAGAAGTGGGTCTTTCCTTGGCACCGAATTTTGCTTTCGTAAGACAGGTATATCCAACGAATAAAATTTGTTGGGACTGTGATCTGCCGACTGTATAAATTCACTTTATAGTTGGGACTGTGATTCACTGACTATACAAATCCACTATGGAAGTCAATAACGATAATCACCTTTGATTTCTAGACTCCATGATAATTCGTCTAAACAACGAATTTCAGGGCTCAATTTTTCGTGAGCCAACATTGACTTGGTTAGGTGCGAGTTTTTGTATATTTCGTAGCTTCTACTTTAAAATGAATAATGCAAAAACTTGGTTTGCAGGAGCTTAAAATTAAGGCTTTACTTTTAATGCCTTCTGCGGAGAAATTGAATTTTACGGAAATTCTCACTTGACAAAGGAAATCTATTTTATCTTACTGATAATCAAGAATAAATTTTTAAAACATTAAATTTATAATTGTCAGCTTATAACCAGTGTTCTTGTTTCTTGGCTTTCCGTTTTTGACTAATAATTTAAAAATTAAAGGAAAAAGGCTTTTGCGTTTACGTAGACATTTTACTCACACTAATATTTGGAACACAATGAGCCGCAACTATAAAATTCCGCTCGTCGCCAGCTGTAAAGAAAATCTCCTAAAGATTGAGCTCTCTTCTATTGTGTAGCAATTTTATCGCGCTGGTTTTGCGTCCGGGTACACCGAGGCCTCAGACAGAGTCTTTCGTATTCGTGCAACTAAGGAGATATCGCACAAATCTACTCTCATTTCTTCGGCGATCTGCTGTACATACGCTCACATGCACAGGAATGCGACCTTACTGTTTCCTTAGTTAATTTTCAAATAAGGTCGACTCCATATGCATAAGTTAACTAGATTTTCATTTCACGAATCCATTTTTATCATAAAAAACTGGTTTTGAATGGAAGTCATTCACGCTTCCCGTAGCAAATAATGGAACCAGTTTTTTCACAGACATGGTTCGTTTCATCAAGTAGTAATGAATGTTTTCGTATTGTTACAGTTACTGAAGATAGTTTTTAAGGTCAAACCGTTCATTTTCATGCATGGTTTTCAAGCATCTACTGTTTAAGCAGAACGTGTAAATGATGAAGTATCTAACATGATAATCGTTCTCCCACCATTCATTGAATATTTAATGTTTCAAATTTGCATTACATTTATTTCACTTTCGTATTTATTGCCAAGCTGAGAAACAAACAACTATGAACTTTACCTAATACATTTATTTCGTCTGAGAAAATTTACCCATTTATTCCCCTATTACGGCAAAGTAATGCAATGACTCCAGGAGGAAGAAATGTGGTGAATTGAACACAGACGATTTAATTCTATGAAATAGTCGAATTTTGTAAAATATGATACGGCGGGTCTAGAAACCAAACAATTCTTAAAAAAAGAATGATGATAGTGATGAGAGCCAACAGTTGCAAACACAAGCACCCAGTCTTTTTTAATCATGTGTTTCAACAGTAGTTGCACATCAGACCCAGACCTGTAAGAAGAAATTTTGTGACTCGGTAAAAGTCAATGAATGGTTGAAACTTGTGCATAGGTGCATGGCATAACACCCTTCAGTCCTAGTCACTGACGCTATGTCCCAAAGTCGCAACCCTATAAATCATAGTCCTTGCCACCTGACTGTTTGTTTCAAAGCCTATGGTTCTAAACAGATAATATACTCCAGTGACCATCATTCGTGATGATGGGCGCTCGCTGCGAACTAACAAAGCGACTCTATCATTGTCTTGGGAAATTTGATAGCCGTTCCTGAGTGTACCCTAGGGTGAGTTTGAACTATGGGTCACACGCTTCATAACTTGAATACGGCTCGTAAACAAGACTCTTTCCCTGAGCATCATTACTCATGTGTACCGTAGGCAGAGCCGGTGGTGTGGTCGTGGTCGATGACGGGAGTGCCACCCTCAGGCGTGTCGACGGGGGACCCGCGCTGCCAGCGCAGAGCTGCGCCCTCAAGGTTGTACCATCTGCACATATCCACCTGCGCCGCCCAAGCACGGGATTTTGAACACAACACTTATTCAGCTTTTTATGTGAGAACTTTTATGCTTCATTGTGTGTTTCGAGCTTATATTGTCTTGTACACTAAAATTGAGGAGCTAGGGTAGGATGAATTGAAGTATCAGTAAATTTCCCGGACATGACAATCTTTTGATGAAAAAAGGGATTTATTAATAAAAAATTTCTCTTTAGTAAAGAATAAAAAAATTCTCAGTTGAAAGAGGCATTGAAATTTATTTGGATTACTTGGTATAGGAAGCGTGAAACATTGATCAAGCAATGAGCAGCTCTAATCAATGGAACCAGCATGACGCTTCAATGACGGTTCGCCACGAGACAAAGCCAACTCAAGAAACAATTGAAGTCCCAACGTGCACCAGCCAGCGTGTGGATATGCACATCACTTAATTACGTGTGCAAGGCTGTGTCTCACCCTTCAAATATTTGTTGGTTAAATAAAGTGAGAGCTCAAGCCAACTGAATGTTCCTCCAGGAATCCTACGTGTCTCTGATGAGCCCTAAGAACAATCCCCTTCAAATCATCCTCTGGGAGGAGAGAAAGAATTTAAAATTAAGCAAAAATGAAAGTAAAAATTACTTGAATTTACGGGTCTTGGAGTCGAAAAATAATGATAAAGTACGAGGAACTAAACGGAACGAGTTGCGTACATTTGTGAAGCTCGTGTTCACTGTGATGTGGTAAAATGTGGGATTTTTCATTAGCACTAAATGGTTTCCAGATCTTGTGAGAATAAATTGTCTCGTTTTTCAGAGCGGAGCAACTTCATCGAAAAAAATGTGCTACAATTTTTAATTTTTCGTGTCCAAACCAAGCATAACTGAAATCCATGGCTGTACACTTCACCTCTACATCGCAGTCGCCCTCTGGAAGTTTACAGTTGCCGACAGTAGCCGAGGTGTCGTCTATTGCTGCAACGCCTGTCACCTCCAAATGTTCTGATATCATCTTCACTGACAGCTGCACAAGATCCAAGATCACGAATTTCAGTGGAGTTAGAGGCTTAAATGAAAATGCTCAAATGCTTATAATGTCACTCAGGCTTTAACTTTAGGTTCCATGACACAGAATATTTCTTGAAATGACAGAAAACAAGCAAGTTCTCTCTTTTCCCTCAACAGAATTCATGGAGTGCTCGTGCACAAATTGATAAAGTCTAGTTTTCTACTCCGTCGTTGTACCTAAGGATGTATCCATGAAAATTGAACTCATGATAGCACGACGAAGGGTGATTACCAAAGAAAACAGCATCTATAACACTCTGAATTCTAAACCTGCATCGCATAACGACTTAAATGTCATGCAATTGTGCCACTCAATGGGTGGAACACATTTAGCGCCTATGATGTGGTTGAGGTCGGAGAGTAAATACGTAAGATTGCAGAAGCAAATGTCGCTTCTAGCAATAAAGGTTGATGTGAATATTTTTAAGCTTTTATGTTCTCACCAATGACACAGTAGGTTAGAATGCATTTAAAGACATGTTCTATCTGCGGCACAGAATTTTTTGGCGTCTAAACTTCCTCGCTTATATAGAATGAGAAATTGAACACTTACTCATCTGCGTAAAATCGCTGAGAGCTGCGTTATTTTATTGAAGAAGACAAACCAACAAAATAATACCCGTATGATTTAAAATTTTACCAGATATCAAGTTATCTAGTAAGTTCTAAGGCATTACTTTCCCCTCGATTTGCATGGGAATTATCTAATTCGAACATTCAAACCTCGATTCGATAACAAACTCTCAAACATAGTTTTTAGCTCTCCACTCAATAAATTTAGAAGAAAACCGTGATAAGACCAATAAAAAATTTTACACTGCTCTACACCATTATTTAAGCAATGCCGTTTCCGTATGACTTTCTAAGAACACCATAAAAGAAATGAAAAAATGTGATTTTGAGACTAACTACTTGCTGTGCAAGCCACTTCTCTAAACCTTCGCGCTAACCTCCAATACTTCTTCAAACTGCCTTGCAATGAAGCTGAATTCGGATGTTATTATCAATTCCAACATATTTTTGCAAAAATAATCAGGTCCACGAATTGTCGGATTAACTCCATTTTCACACACATGAATCTAACCGGGTTTTGTTGGCATCCATGTACGTCAAATAAGAAGCTTTTAAGTTCTTCTGTGTGCTTAAATTAATTTACGCTCCCCATACCATTTCTCCGCCGGTATTTCATGGTATGCTTTCTGCAAGAGATCGCATATCAGCCAGCGGCTGCGAGCTGCGAACTAGTTATCTGGCTCAAAACTCTTTTCTCTCTACGATAATATTATTCAGTCACATAAGCACACCTCATTACAGTAAGTTTGGTCACACGCAAGAAATTAAGATTCAGCGCCGATTTTACCGCACCTCCCAGTCTGAGGAAGTAGGCAGCTCTAAGTAGCTATGATGCCACACGTCCACTTTAGTTGCCGCTCTGCTGAACTTGAGCTCATCTTCTCCAGTGTCAACAGCAGTCATGTACACATCAATTGAAGGGGCTGTCACGCCGAAGTTGTAGTACCTGGTTGAAATGATCAGAAACAAATTAATTTTCTCTTTTCACAGCATTAATAAACTGGCAATTACCAAATGAAAATATGTAACGATAAGATTGGTTATGACAAACATCAGAATTAATTGTGTAGAAATGAGTGAAATAAAATACTTTTTGTTAAAAGGGGAAATTAAATCTTCTTTCTCAGGTCATAAATCTAATAACTTGAAAATTGAATCATTCTGAACACTTCTTCTAACTGTGAAATTTTACAAATCTGCAACACCTGGCTTCTATGCGCGATTCATTAGGTTCAAAAATAAGTACACACGTGTTAACAGAATTTTCATTTTTTTCCACTCAAACAATTAAGTGTTAGAAACGCTATCTGCTACTATATGTTTAGATTAGAAAATACGTATTACGAGGTACAACTGCAAATTTAATCGAACTCATACAAAAAACATAAAACGAAGAAGCAGAGTTAAAATCTTTTCAATTTTATGGATAACGTGGAAGCAATGAAAAGTATTACTAATGCTTGTCTGAATCATGTTAGTACTCGAATATTGTACATTTAATATTAATTCTAACTTCTAGAGGTTATTTTTTATTATAAACTGAGATATTTCGTTCTTTGGTCTGTGGTTGTCGCCTTAAGCTCACCAGAAAGAGAAGCAGAAGGAGTTCGGGTACTCAAGGCTAGGGCCCAACATGGGTGAGCCGAGGGAGGCTCTGCTCGTTTGGTTGTAGCTCGTCATGAAGGCGTACGTGCCGCGTGTGTCAGACAGACCAGACACAGCGTCCGACTCGCCCACCGTCACCGAGGCCGTGTCTTCTGTGTCGACCATCCAGGAGCATGTGTCCGTTGCAAAGTCACATGTCAGGTCCTCCACAGCTGCTCATCAAATAGCAATACTTGAACACAGATGAATCAGAGTACTATAATACTATGTCGCCAGATACTGACAACGTGCGAAATCATCGTGCTGGAGCCTAGTAACTCAACTCAAGTCAAAGTCCAGTAACACATGTCTGAAACGTTGTTGAAAATATTCAGTTTTGGCATCAATGAAATTCGTTAAAAGTCTTTTAGAAATTGTCCGTAATGTTTTCATTTCGGTTGTTTTTCTGGCATTTCTTATGCAGCATTATTCATTTTTGTTGATTTGCTCACATATATAATTGTCTAGCTGTATTTTATTTATTTTCTAAGTGGGTTTGATTGCATTATTTGAAAATACGAATTTCCGTGCTAGAAATAATTCCTAGCTTTTAAAAATTTAATTATCATTTCTCCAACCGTAGGCACATCATAATGCATGATCTGAATTATTCATGCATCGAAATTGAGGAGCAAAATCAAGAATGAAGGTTTTAGTTCCGAATTAGCATTCATCCAAAAAAAGAGAATGCATTTCGATATCACAGGCTTATAATAGAGAAGTGAAAAACTCAGGCTCAGGACCTTATTCATCATCAAGCGCTATAATTATAAAAAAAATTGGCTGGATGCCCCGGCAGGAAGATTTTCTCATGAGAGTATAGGGTGCACAATCACGGTTTGGTACAACCCGATCCGGAAATATTTTTTCCCTTTGGTCCAAATGTAGTGGGGACAAAGTGCAACTTAGTATTCGTCATGCTGCCTTCTGCTTCTTTGTGCTCCGCATTTGCATGCATATACGTAGATTTCATTATTTATTTGGAAAATATTATTGGAATCCTCATTAGAAAAAATTCTTACTTCGGACGCTGACTTTCTTGTTATTCTCTGCATATTTCTCAGTCAAGTTTCAAAGGAAACTTTTGAGTCTTAAACCTAGTTCATTTTACCATTAACTTCAGTTTTGAATCCCTCATGAAATTATGTACGTAGAGCATGCACATTTTCTTCAAGCTTAAAAACCACGAAAGTTAAAGTTTTACTGCGATATAGTTAAAAATAAACTTAAACAAACTAACTCTCTGAGGCAATTCAGTGTTTTCCTGGTTTTGATACGTTTGAAAAGATGACAATGGTTCTCATAAACACATTATAAGCGTAGCCATTTGCTACAATATCGCATGTTGCAAGGCTATAAAAAAGTATTCAAATAAAAACTCGATTTTCCTGCGAGCAGTTGCTGAACGATGAAAGAAAAGTGAAGTTAATTTCAAGTGTAAACGTTAAGTAGAGCAGTGTTTCTCACTGTCCTAATGGTCTCCCTCCACTGATGTGATAAGAAATTACCTAAATAATTCATCGGGTTAGTAATTTCAATTCAAAAATAAATATAAGGTCCCAATCATTCCACGGTCCTTTATAAATTTCAAGTGTATCGTCTTACTGCAAAATGACAGGACAGCCTTTTTACTCAGAAGATGACGGCGTTGAACAGTTTTTTTGATGAAAGGGGGAGAGTATAACTGCGGCACTTGATGTATAAATGTTTATTCCTGCTAGTGGATGCATAACATCAAGCGTTGAAAATTAAATCCAACACATATTAATTAGGAGCTTCAAGCCACACGAAGTCAATAAAATAAACTATAATCAGAAATCAAAACACAAATGATGATATACTAGTTATTAATTCTTCGATTGAAGATGATCTAACGAACAAGAATTATTATTTAATGGAAACAAAATGTTTGAACTTGAAAACGCAAGCGAGCTGTGATGATATCGGGGCATGTCGGCCGCCGCTGAAAAATAGAAATAAATGATATTACTCATCCTTACCAGAACATCCATTTTTTCTGAGTTTGGAAGAGGTCGTTAAAAATCATACAAACGATACACACGATGATCGATACACTGCACCAAAGAGCTTCAGTGTCCTCAAAATGGGAGATGCTCTACTACGCAAGAAAATATCCTAGGATGCAGCGGATTGTCTGCCTCACCAGTGACATGTGTAAGCTATCACTCCAGTAGCCAATGCACAAGCACTCTAGCAATCGTACACCAGCACTCTAACAGTCCAGTACACCAGCGCTCCAGCAGCCAAACACCAGGACTCCAGCAGCCAGCACCAGTTCTTTAACGCGCTGGTAACCAAGCAATCTAATGCACCAGCATGCAAGAACACCTACCTTGCACGACGACGGAAGCCTGAGGAGGCTCGGCAGTGCATGGCTCAAACTTGAACTGCAGGTCATCCACAGCGACGAAGCTATCTCGATCACGTGTTACTGATGCCACCAAGTGTATCTGTTTGGTGGTGGTCGCGTTAGGACGAGGAGATGCTAATTCACCCAATACTTGCAGCATGTAGAGAAAGATTATTTAATTCTATATACACCCTCTATAAGTGTAAATTTCATTCACTCAACAAATAAAAGAATGGATATAGAACCACAAAATTTGGTACTAATTTAACTCGAGAACCAATCTTTAGGTTAAGGTCGTATTATTGCATCAAATTCTTTTGGTGGTTTTTACGACATTTAAACTTTTCGATAACTTTTAGAAGATTTGCGTGCGTTAAGAGAATTAAATTTGGTACATTAGATATTATTATCCATTTTTCTTTCCCAGGAATTATTCAGTAAAAGGATTCACCTAATTCTAATCGTTTTGAGGTTTGATGCTTGATGCAAATGTCCAGACTGTGTATTATTTGTTTTTGCTATTGTACCCTCAACTTCAAGACCCATTTGTGTCTTGAAGTTAAATTTCTGTACGAAGTTTTCTGCTTCTGTACATAAATAGTTCCTGCCATATCAGAAGTAACGGTTTCAAAACATTCTGCTGCTGAACAGGAGGACGCAGTCCAACGAGAAATAAATAAATTTTTCATGGGATTGCACTTCAGCAGACAAAAAAATTATCTAGTAACTCTGGACGAGCTTTACAATGGCCCGAATACGGCACTGACCAATGACGATTCTTGAACAGCTTCTCTCCCAACCCTTCTTCTCGGAGTGAAAATCGTCAGATAACGGGGAAGTTCGCATTTATTTTACACGCTCAGTTAAAGGTGTTTTTATATCAGAATAGCACCGAAACAGATACACTACACTAGTACCTACTTCCCAGGAAATCAAATTATTTTAAAGCAATCTTTCTTTATTACTGATAAATCAATTAATTATTACAGCCACATGCAAGATATTATTTACGTTTGAAATAGCTGCAGAAACCTTTGTTAAACAATAAGATCGACAGATTCTACATCAACTTGCAATGTGGGTGGAGTACAATATCAGTTTCTTCCCTCACCTGAAAGCTGTCCTTGCCCAACAAGCCGGCAGAAGCTCTGACCCAGCCCGTGTCATCGCCGCTCTTTGCCTCTAGATGCCACGCCGTGTAGATGGGGACCATGTATTGCTTCACTCGCACCTAGCCACACAAATTCCGTTTTAGTATTCTTATACTTCTATTTTATTACTATTATTATAATATTTCTGCAATAACTAAACGTATTTTAAGAAGATAATTCCGTCTTATTTTAGGGGTCTCTTCAGAAAAGTTTAATTTATGCTTTCTCATATGGGCCTGATTTGATATGAATATGGTTAAAATTAGCACCAACCTAGTTTTCAAAATAACTTTTGCAGTGCCGCAAATAAATTTTCTGCCAATTAAATACCCAGCTCATTTAGCACTGTAAAATAGGTATGTACTAAAATGAATGTTAACTAGCAAACTGAAGTGAAGTTGTAATTATTTAACTGTACCTCGAGATACGAGTCGCCTCGCAAGAAGTAATGAAAAACGAGGCAGTTGTCGTTGATGCCTGTAGGGGGAAATTCTTTGGAGACAAGCACTGCTTTCCCAACTGTTGAGTTGCTGATGAAGGATCCCGAAAGAATAACGTAATGTCCTGTGGGATAAGAGAGAATAATGCAATATTTAAGTGTTCCAAAGATGCGGTTAGTTTCGAGCTAATTTATCGCAAGAGATGTATCCAATTATTCTTTGTAGCTCGCCTCTAGAGCAATACGGTCTACTTCTGCGGTTGTGTAAGTCGCAGTAAACACTTGGGAACACTCATTTGAGCAAACTCTGAACATTCATGTTGACGTTGATTGAGTGCTGGATTAAATTTTTCATTCCGTAATTACTTTCAGCTCTACGTTTTCTATTCTGAATTGTGTAGGTAGAGCACTTGACTAAAATGAATAAACTACATAAGAGGGAATTAGGCCAAAAGCATGAGATAACACTTTTTTAATAAGCAACTATTTACCCGATACTGCAATATTTTTAAATTTCATCGACTAATTTTTAGTAGAACTTCACGTCAGTAACTCTGCCTCTCATTATTAAATTTTTTTGTTCGCAACAAATTTAACGTTTGAATTTAGCAAATAAGTCAAACAAACGATACACACGATGTCTGCACCAAAGAGCTTCAGTGTCCTCAAAATGGGAGATGCTCTACTACGCACGAAAATATCCTAGGATGCAGCGGATTGTCTGCCTCACCAGTGACATGTGTAAGCTATCACTCCAGTAGCCAATGCACAAGCACTCTAGCAATCGTACACGAGCACAAAAGTAGAATGAAATACGTTCATTCAACTAAAATACGAGTCCAAACACATCGATAAAGATTGCATAAGTGTAAACAAAGTCCGTTGATTCAATACCGTCAAATTTTCAGGTGAAATCATCCTCCCATGAAAAAGATAACGAAAAAAAAGATAACTTTTTCATGCATAACTAATTTTGCTCTACATTTACTGCACATCTTGAGCAGACAGCACGAGCCAGATGCCTATGCCAACCACTCACAAAGTGCACTGTTTTAATACTTCTGTGGGGGAGAGCGAGATGAACAGGAAACACCGCATTATGCTGCCCAAAAACCGTCTGCTAAATTCGGTCAGTATTCGTAATTGAAAAATGTGAAGTTTTTTTAACCATTTGGGACTTGAAATCTCAAGCAGGTAAACCTCTATCAACAGCACAATCTTCGTATGAATGTAAGTGCGCAAGTAAGTACATCGCTGTAGATATAAACAGTGTAGACTTAACGGCAGTTTTGTCATCAGTCATAAATTTATTGTTTCTCGTATCATTCCCTTTAAGAACTCCTTCTATACCGGAGGTAAGCCTGTTTAGGGAAGTATGTCATAATACAAAGCAGAGTGAACATTATCGAGCATCGAAATTATGTTTTTTTTGAAGAAGTTTGTTCAGAAGATAATAGCTCAGAGAACTGTTTCTTGAGCATAATTCTTGCATCTCCATTGAATACTTAGTGCGTATTTGCATATCCATGTAAGCATGCAGGTTTTTCAATAGTGTTGTTGTATGAGTGATACAGTCTGCTTATGCTCTTCATTAGTCCCGCCTGTTCTGCTCTGCTCTCGGACTCTGTACTAATCCGTAAACCTTAAGAAATTAGCTATCAAGAGTTAGTTGAATATCTCTCAAAAAGCTCTTCTCGTGCTAAGTTAAATTTGCGTATTGCCTGTAGGTAATAACATAAGTTAATTTTAAGTTATTTAATTGACAATTTGAAATGGCATTTCATATAATTATTATTTGTCTATTATCTTTTGAACAGAGCTCGTGTAGCGCGATTGTTGGCAATGAAGGAGGTAATTTCGTAAAAATTTATTAGTACCTCAGAGACGTAAATTTCAATTGAATACTTTCAGTGTTAGATGATTTATTGCGTTTTCAGCGAGGTACGGATGAGAAATGAATCATATCCTACTGCGCACAAATGACGCATGCTGAAACTCGTGCTAAATAGTTTATACATTTCTGAGTGTACCAGCTTCACGTGTGTGATAGCTTGTATTGTTGGGATACGATAACGATTGAACCTTTGAATCGAAAAATATTGTGATTTTTTTGGTTGGCTTATTGAGAGCTTTTCCTCATTTCTGTAAAAATATTTCTCCTGTGTCTGAACTCATTCTTTCTTGACCAGATTCCGAAACAGCTGTTAAAATCTTTTGTTTTGTGATTACGCCAATCGGCCCCAGGTGAGAGTGTATCGTTGCCTTAACGCGTACTGTATCATGTGTATGGCTGATATGAGAGACCTGTTGTATTAGCCTACTGCGTCTAATTCGCGATGATGTCGCTGGTTATTGGTGAGCAATCCATAAGGCCTGGCTGTTCCGCGTTTGGCCCGAAGTTACCTCAAAATTACGTCAAAATGCCTTGCACGTGGTACACCCTGGATTTCAAACGATGACCATTTCTCTTAAAGATTTGTTCGGGTCCCACACGTATAACATAAGTAACGGCTATCGCTAGTTTTTATTCTCATGTTCAACGTTTTGTGAATGAAGCACATTTCGTAAACGATAAATACCTGAAGCTGTTTCGATCGTTACGTCCAGAGAAGGTCCGATGAAGTCTGCGTTGTTAGGACTGGCGATGAGCCACTCCGATTGCTCTTCGACTGGCACCGTAGATGCTGAAGAAAATCCGTTGGTCCAGAAGCAGAGGTCGTGTTCAAAGTCACACGAAAATGTGTCCGTGCAAGCGCCCTCCGTGAAATAAATATCATCGATGCCGATTGTTGTGCTAGGACTGTAGTCATCGCTAGCTTCTATCTTCACCTGTCAACCGTAAATTGGTAAAAATCTTCCCACTTTTCGAAGTGAGCAGAACGTTAAATTAATATTTCACAGATCATCTTATAGCTGATGCGTAATTTAAGTTTTTTTTTTCTTAAAATTATGCGTGAAAGTTCTCCTGAAAACAAAACTCAATTAAAAAAAAATCATCAATCAGTCTGATCTTTATATTCAGCTCAGGTTTTACGAACGTATTCAATAAATGCTTAACGAATTGTATCAATGCCAGAAATCATAATCTATGAAAACATGTAGTCGAAACTTCTCGAAATTCATTAGGAACAAACTATCCATTATGTTCAAACAGAACATCAGACATTGAGGCATTGCAGAGGCAGTACCTGTAAGCTGCACTTGGGGTGAAGCGTGGCTTCTTGGTACACCCATTTCGGCCCCTGGCTGATCTTGTTGGTAAAAACCTTTTCCTCGGCAGCTCTAACCCCTGACGAAGCCTCGGATTCAGATAAGATGCAGTACCCAATGAGCGTCGTGTTCACCGAGGGTGTGTCCAGCATGTAGTAAAAATGCATGCAGCTGCGAATAAAATGCACCCGTGTTATAGAGATATTACAACGAATAGTTGATTCTCAAACAAATCGTTTAACATCTAACATAGATCGTGAAAAGTAGAAACATTCGAGCAGTTTTATTTTTCAATGGAATTCTCTCTGTTGGTCAAGAAACAACAAATAGAACGAACTTTCAAGGAGAGAAAATCTTCAATACTCAGCCAGGGTTGTTTCCTTTCTAGCATTCATAATTATTATTTTATTCGTTGGGTGTATCGAGGGTGTTTCCCTAGCCACAACAATGGCGATCTCAAAACAACGAAGAGAAGGGACCATTTAATACGAGTTGTATAAACGCGAGATCTATGCATCGGGTGTATTCCCACACAGGATACCCAGCGCATAAAAATAGCAAGTTGAGCTGAAAGAAGAAGGAAGACAAAAACTATCATTGTCTCCTCTGGGGCACCAGTCCCCTAAGCATAAGAGAGGCAACCTAACTGGAGCTATACATATTGCCTGTCTAATGCCTCCTGAGAGACAATTTTTCCAAAGCATGGTACCAATATTTACGGTAGCGTTGGCACCATTTTCTGAGCTTTAGCTTCTTGAACGCTTCTTCAACTTGAAGTCTACTAACGAAGCTTCCGTGAACCACAGGTGTACAATACTGCAGCAAGAATATTTTCGTTTATTGTAAATAATATCAAGATTGATGGATTGCATTTCATTCCTTGCAAAGCTGGGACAATGCTTGTGGTGATTTACTGAGAAGCTATCAGGCTAAATGTATATTAAAAGTCTCATTTCGTTGAAAAAAGCTTAGAGAGGCATCAAAAAAATTCCGTAAAGATATTGCTCTAACATCCAATAGCTAAATTCACTCCTTTCACATATCCTTGTCACAGTTGATGGATACAATACTCTAATCCTCACAGGCTGTTTCTGTTGCACAGCAGCAGATGCTGAAGTATATAAAATGCTATCGAGAAAATTGCATTGTTTTCATTTATTTATTTATCATGATAAATCGATTCGGTTTGAATTTTGTTCTCTAAGACATCTTTCAAAAATATTGCTCAAAACGTACCCATTAAATAAAGCTTCATATGTTAAACAGAAACCATAATGCCTAAGATTACCAGCATGTTTCTAAACACTCACATTACGAAATTCTACATCAAGCTGAACTTAATTAAATCTCATGTCCAAAGTAATTTGCTTCGATCAGTCTAAATTATCTAGGTAGAATGAAGATAAGACGATCTACTATTTTACATCATCGCTCGGTGTTTGTTGAGAAAATTAAAAATTAGAACAGAAGCGAATGCTTTCTCTTCTGAGGGACTGCATTTTTATAGATTTGATTAGACGTGAGAGATATGTAAATTTGTTTGCGTTTCTGAATGTCCGTTTCAACTCTATTCGTCACTCAAAACATATACATTGTTCTCAACTCCATAAATTTTTTTGAATTTAGCTCATTATATTTTGTGTTATTGAAGCGGTGTACAGAAATAACTTTAAAAAGCATTTTAAGTAAAGATGTTGTTAGTACTCAGACTGAAGTAATTCTAATGCGAGACAAATGATCGACAAAAATGTTTATACTGAGCTCCTGAGTAAGCGATTTTTCCTACCAAGGCATTTAGTGAATAAAGTTTTCTTTTTTTGAGAGGTTTCAGGGACTGTTAAATAAGATACTCGTCCCTCGCTCTTGTTAATTAAAACTTACTGAGACACATCTCCTCCCAGAGCGGAGTAGACAGGGGACATGATAGCTCCGGACGCAGCAGCGGAGGAGCTCTCAATTTGCCAGAGGGCGAAGTGACCGTCAACTGTGCCAAGCGTGTGGTCGGCCATCCCTCCTGTGTTATTGAGCACCCAGTCTTGTGTTCCGTCTGCCACGATCGTAAAACTGGACCCATCTTGCTCAAAGTCGTGAACTTCGCTTGGATCTGTGGGGTTCTCATAGCATTCTCCATCTGCCAGCTTTAGGTCATCCACAGCCACAATGCCTGTGTTCTCACTCGTTCGGTATGTTATCAGCATGATCTGGGGTAGATGCGAAAGAAAGACGTGATAAACTTTTCGTAAAACAAAATCAGCGACAACTACTCGTAAATCCAGCAAAACTCAGAGACATTTTTTAGTTGATTATGTGGTGGGATAAAAGGATATTTATTATACTTTGAAGAGCTTTATTCACTCATTGTATCGTGAATAGTGGCTTCATGAATATGACTTTCTATCCAGCAAGGCTTCAGTGAATTTTCCTTTAATCAGTTTGTTACTTCTTTTTGTGTAACAGTTTACTCGTTGATTCTTTTTGAGCAGCAATTTGAATGGAGAATTTGCTTGAAATAAAATGCTAATAATATTCCAAGGATGGTAACCTGACACGCGAAAATAAATATTAACAGTGGTATGCATTTTAAGAATGAGTAAGCTAAAAACGAATAATTCATGGAATCTATTCACTCTATCAAAAAGGATTTGATCCCTTCCCTTCCTCTTCGTACAGTGGCAGCCAACAAAATAACAATATCTCCAATCGCTTTCGTTTCGAAAATAGATTTTGTTATCTAAATATTGAAAACAATTAATGCAGGTCAATGAATTAGCAAATGATATACTTTAGAGAGTGGATTCGGTTTATTTGTGGAACACATTGTAATGCAGCTTAAAATTGAAACGAATGTGTTATAAAAATTACTTCCCGAGTAAAATAACATTAATATATTCCACTTATCGGTCGCACTAAACCCTTTTGCTGAGTAGGCTGCACATTTACTAATCTTTGACCACCAGCCATGTTTCATTACTTGCAAATATCGTAAAAACCATTTAAGATTGCATGGCTTCATTTACGATGCTTAACTTTCGGATACACCAACTAATATCCAGTTTCAATCGAGATTGTATCTTTTCGAAAATCGTTCTGAATTTACCGACTTCCAAAACTTGACACGTGAACTGCTTCTGCGCGGTTGCTGTTGTCAGTTTGGTAAGGTTGGAAGTAACAAAATTGAAAAGCCGGCTTTATTGCTTGATTGCAAATTAATCCATTCGAAAAGCACGAAAAATATAATTGCACGTTGACGTTTTAAATTGTACGCTGTATTCAAATTCAAATGAAAGTAGCGAAATAATTGAAATGCTCTACATTGAGACTGATATGTAAATCCTTATTTTGCCTAGTGGTACACGTAAAATATGCACCAATACGCAGTCAACGTGCTAAGATAACTTACAAATCATAGGGATACAATTCAATTAAGTTTTGAAAAAAATACGATTTCAAAACAAGGAAGACAAATTTGAAACAAGTAGCCTAGGTGTAACTATACAGCCTACTAACTTCTTCGTTAAGAGAGAAAGCTACTTCAAAAGAGAATAGTCAATGATAGAAATGCAAATGATCAAATGTAATCGCAATGAAGGTATAACCGATGTAAGAACTTCGAAATATTCATAGTGTTGTAAAATAACCAGTTTTTAAACTGAGACGCGTGAAAGCATCTTCGAGAAAACTAAAAATTTTCCTGTGTTTTTATTTATTTTTACCTGGCTAAAGATAAGAACCTTTGGTCAATTTAGAGAAGCACGATTATTGAGAACTGTAAGCCCAAAGCCCACAGGCTAAAGACAGCAACAAGACAGGTGCAGGAGTATCTTCTAGCCTAGATCTAAGCGGAGCAGCATCGGGTAAATTTCTCGTAGAGGTGCGTGAGGCTAGTACACACATAAGCCCTCGAAACTAACACCTTTACCAAACCATGCAGTCTACGAAGGTGCTTTTACAGTCTGTAGAGCCTCATGGCTTCTAATATTATTTCACTTTTTTGTATTTTTGCCATCAACACATTTGTATTGCTCGTCTACTCCGTGCAAGTAAATTTTGAAATGTCCTCAAAAAGTATCTCCCCGTCAGTGCTGGGGACGGAAAAAATAGACTGTTGAGAAGTTGCGAGGTCTAGACTTCTCATTAATTATTATCGTCGCAATTGTTTGGTTAAGGCGATTTGATTACTGGACGTTTTAGAAAAGAACACTCTACTTGTAGGCTTACATTTACATTTGTATTCGCAGACAACGGTAATACATGTAAAAGTAGTGATACAGTTAATGACAACATTGTCACCAAGATAAATTGGTCAAATTCATAGCTATGACAAATGTTAAAATATATATTACAACGAAAGACAATCTAGACCACTCACTCGTTGGTAGTTCTGACTGGGGTGGAAGGTGACGCGGGCGAAGTGCCAGAAGTCTCCTTGGGAGCCTGACCTCACGAACCTTGGCGGGTCGCTGTCGCTGCTGCTGTTCCCAACGACTGCACTCAGGTTCTGCACGCTCACGCCGTACATGTAGTACCAGAACGAGAAACACGCCACGTCCGTTGGAAAATGTTCGTACAGAACGCATTCGGATGAGTTTCCTTCAGATGTACTCTCTACGGAAGCAAAGTGCCCGCGACCTGCAAAATTTGTACGGTCTTTACTGAGTTGAACGGTGAAAATATTGAACGCAAACAAATATAGAAGCAAATTATTTATAATATTTTACTAAGCTTTAGACATTATATATTCAACACGGTTTGAGGTCAGTAAATTTGTGTAGCAAGCTGATGTTTCATTCTTTGGTCAGTTAGGTTATGCTGGAACTGAATTGAACTAGTAATGAAGCGTTTCAATTTTTTTTTCGAATGGCTTTGCGTGGAAATTGGTTTTAAGTATGGAGAAATATGTACATCAATGTTCGACGAAGATGTAATGTAGCGATTACCTCATGAACGCAAAGGCATGGTTTGTAGCTCGGTGAAGTTGAAAGAAATGGAGAGGATAAGTGAACTAGATCTTTAGGAGAGGAAACCTTCTGTGGTTTGAATGTATAATTTCTTTATAGTATGCTACAAAGGTAAGAGGGCATAGAAACTGGTTTTTGTGAGAGTCATAGGCGACTGAACAGGATCTTATAAGTCATAACAATGGTTAGAAAAGATATTGGTGTCTATCATCACTCAGAAAGAAGTCGATGAGGTTACTTAAGACTGTGTTAAAAATAAAAAAGTTATATCGTGCATCACCGTTCAGCCAGAATTCAATCTTCTACGTCTTTTGGTTTGCAGGTATGTTAAAAATGTAATATTCTTTTGTTATAGACTTACAGGAAAGAGTCCCATTGAGTTTTAAATTGTTAATATCAAGGAAAAAGGTGCGAAACTAGCTCATAAAAGCAATACCTTATCCGGGTCCTTTTCTCTGCGTCCAAGTAACAATTATTGAGCAGATTAACTTTATTTATGTGCCAACCGTAAACTCACCTCGCTGTTATTTCAAAAGATACCAAAGACCCCTCAATTTTTGAACTGACTAAAATCGAAAAGAGAAAACATAGCAGCTTTCGTCAGCGCAGTATACTCAGTGAAGCCCATTCGCGTACTGGAGGAGGAAGTGTGGTCTACGGAGGGACCAGGGGTGGCGGAAAGCAAAGGAGCCTCGCTCCTTTCCCAGTCGCACTGGGCGAACTCCTGGTTGTTCCAGTTGCACAGAGGGTGTATGAAGTCTTCAAAGTCGCAGTCGTTCAACGAACCTGAGAAAAGAATTCATCGCACTGAAACTTTTTATTTAAAAGTTTGCTATCCCAATAGAAGCTTCACTTGTTTTTAACAAGTGGAAATGCATATTCCAAGTATGTGATGAGATTTAACGCAAACTAACACTCGTTGGAAATAAAAATGTTGATTGTGAAATAATAAACACTAACAAAAAAGGGTTTTAACACCTTGACCGCGATGGGTTAAAATGAAGTTCAATACTTAAATCAAATTTAAAGTCAATTGTAGTGAGCAATTTTGAAAATGGCAAATATGACCTGGATCGGGCCTTCATTTAGTTTTATTAAATGCCAATAAAAACTGAGCATGCCACTGACTGAGCAGATCATTACATTTTGATGAACAATAAGTATGAAACAGAAATGACAGATTTCCATAAATCAATTTTGAAATCACATATTCAGCATTATTATGGAAAGAAAAATGACATCACACATATCAAGTTTATTCGTTGAAACAAAGCTGTGCTCTGCATTTAAGAGTTGCCATGTTA
This sequence comes from Morinoia aosen, assembly GCA_030386875.1. Taxonomy (NCBI): domain Eukaryota; kingdom Metazoa; phylum Arthropoda; class Malacostraca; order Amphipoda; family Talitridae; genus Morinoia; species Morinoia aosen. The sequence goes on from CM059562.1 coordinate 61,052,981, forward strand.
ACCTGGAGATGAGTGGGCTGACCATCGGATATTAAGAAACGCATCTATTGACAGCATGTTTGAGTTATGTGTACATAAAAAAAGGTCAATTCAATTTATAGCTCAAGGGTTAAACGTAGCGTCGGTGCGTATAAATCACGTCAAAAAGTACAGGAAGTGTAAGAGTATATCATCCTTTCGATTGGTCTAACACTTTCAAGCTGAGAGATGGGGTAAAATGACTTCAGGTGGTTCAGCACAACATCTGTGAAAAGAGATGCCAAATTACTGAGATACAGAATATTTGAAGAATAGTGTCCAACTTAGCTCGATATCTATAGGAAAAGTGAACCCCAAATGTTCCAAAAACTATCCAACAATCAAACACTACTATCAGCTGAGTAAAACGGACGTGATGCCGCTGGTCCGAGTTCAAATACTCACTGGAGTTAGAGCCCGGCTCGGTAGTGTATGTGGTGCTGGTGGTAGTTGAGGAGGTTGGGATATTAGGGTCAGCTCGATCAGGAACTATCGAGCACACCCCCACATTCAGCTGTATGTCATCCACCCCTGCACATAAGGGTGTCATGCATTACAGCAGTAGGAGGCAAAGACAATATAGGTCTGTATTCTCTGTAATAAGAAATTGCAGGAAATCTAAGTGTGCGCGTTCTAGAGTAGAGCTCTTCCGTTTACCATGGAAGGTTATCGCTAGCAGTCATAATTAAGAAGCTCTTTTGTTAACGTGAGGTAGAAAAATTTTTTTTTAGTCGATTCCAAAGATAACCGAAGAAACTGTAATTTCATTTCCCCTGAGAATTCAAGTTGTATTGGCTGTAACGGAATGAAAGTATTCTCAATCAAGATATAATATTTCTATATGATAAATAAAGTTTAAGCGTATTTCTTCTTTCCGAAAACAGAATTCCATAATGTTTACTTAAGCCCTAGCTTTGTCGCTACAAGTTTATTTTCACACCTCCAGAAATACTTAGAAACTCAGTCGATGCGAGCTCTGCTGGCAGCAGTCTTGTCTTGAAAAATAAGTTAATCCTAAAAAGTTTTAAGAAGGGAGTTTAAGACTCCTTAGCTTTAGCAAAGACGATCACATGAGCGAAGAAGAGGGATCATTTTCAATGAACTGCAGAAAACGGGGAATCTTTGCACAAAGTGTCTTCTCACTCAGGATATCCTGCGCAAGAAACAAGCAAGCTAAAAGGAAGGAAGAGGATAGACAAAAACAAATACTGAAAAATGCATGAAAACTGAATGAAGCAAAGTAGGTAGGAAAGACAATAGTCTCGAAGGTCCATTAATGTATTGATGTAATCAGAAGAAAGACAATATATATTTAGGTTGGCTAATGAACAGATAAAAAAACTGTAAATATGGGAAGAAAAATAGTAACCATATATTTAAGAGCATGTGTATGTTTTAGTTAAGTTTAGTACATGAAAAAACTAATGGTGACGAATCTCCACTCTTCACATGAACTAGTCAACTAGTGAAGCGAAATTAAGTATTTTATTAATCCATGTCTGTTCGTTAGTAAACGCAAACAAGTACATTCAATACACATCTTGCAAGACAACAAACTCAAAACTTGGTGCATAACATAACAAGGTAACATAGCGTAGGACAAGGTATGATAGCAAGGTAACACAGCATATGACAAGGTAACATAACAAGGTAACACAGCATAGGACAAGGTAACATAACAAGGTAACACAGCATAGGACAAGGTAACATAACAAGGTAACACAGCATATGGCAAGGTAACATAACAAGGTAACACAGCATAGGACAAGGTAACATAACAAGGTAACACAGCAAATGGCAAGGTAACATAACAAGGTAACACAGCATATGATAAGGTAACGTAACTATGTACCATAGGATATGATGAGGTAACACAATATATGACAAGATAATATAAAAAGGTGACATAGCAAATGACGCACCCACAACGGCGTCTTCCCAGTACGCCTGCGTGGTGCCCCAGAGCACGAGGCGGGCGGCAGAGTGCGAGTAATTGTACGAGATGTACGTTCTGCCGAACACCCAGCCACCGGTGGGCGTCTCCTCGACGCTTGTCCAAATGGGCTCCTTCTCTTGTGCGTCCACCTACAAGTTGTTAATCTTACATTGTTCAAACGAATATCTAGAAAATATGGCAGTAGAATAATTCACGCAGTTTAATCTTAGAGGCTGGTTAGGGTGAAGTGGAAAATATTTCTGCATGGATTTTTTTTATAACAATATCGGGAGTTGAGCTGGAAAGGAATAGGAACGGTTGACGAATGTTAAAAATGTTCATATTTTTTTTCAAATCCCATACATAATGCGGAAACGAGAACTAAAAAACTAGTTATAGGATTAGGAGCACTAGCTTAAGGGTGCAGTTCAGAGAATGAGGAATCTCTGCACAAGGTGAGCTTCTACAGAAGATTAGCTGCTCATGGAAACAAAAAGTTACAAGTCAAAAGTTGAAGAAGAAAGTAGAAGGTTTTGAAAAACAGGGCAGCAATGAACCGAAAAAGATGGTCCTAAACAAAAGACCTATTCTGCATCGACAAAAACATGGCCTACCTAAACCTCAAATTTGGACCTCACATGTTTCCTCAGGAAGTACTAGTTTCTAAATTTAACATGTTTTTGTGAACAGTTTCTGAGAGCATCGCACAGTATTTATAGATTCACAAAATAGCAATGCAAACTTCAGGGACTAAAGAGAAGCAACCATTAGAAATGCGATTTACCTAGAAGCAGTCTTTGCAACTCAACGCAATGAAACTTTTCGCAGGTTTGAGTGGAATCCCATAACGGAAAAGTAACACTTTTCATATCGAGAGTGACACTTAGTTACGATGTTATGACATGAGAAACGAACTGTTTTCACTGGTATATGACCCTTCCTAAGACATTTACGGTCCAGAGCAAAACTGCTTTTCGAGGGAGGATCATTTTGAATTCGTTTTAACTTCTCTGACCATTTCAAGCATAGATTTTATTGAGTTTCCAAATAAATGTACGATCTATCTACAAATCACAAGTTATGAATCTACCCACTAATGTTACTTACCTTTTGCACTAACCACTCAAGGGTGGCAGCCTGCTCAGCACGATACCAGAACGTCAAACAAAGGTTCATGAGAAGATCCGGACTTAAGACAGGACTTTTTACTGCCGCCTCCTTTCCGGCAAGTCTCAGGTAGTAGTCGTCTGATGTTCGGGAAAAACACCGTGAGATCCAGAATCACATCAGAGATAATAGATTTTGGGTCTGATGATTTATGCCTATATTACGTCATCGCTAGCACGCGTAGGAATAGAAAATCAGCCGCCGACCGGGGGCAGATTAAAAAAAAAGATTGAGTACGATAAACAGTAAACAAAAGAGACGTAATCTACCTAGCTGTTGCGTGTGGTTGCTTTAAATTATTATTCTTGCGTTCATTATACACCAGCAAGTTTTGCTCATGGAAGGCGATAATCTTAGCAAAACTTAGTCAAGAATTGGGTTAAGAGACAAGAACAAAATTTTGATTGGTGCAATCCACTATGCTAACAAGAATCAATAAGAGAAGAATCGCCGTGAAAAAATGACGAGGAATGAGGAAAATCATGAAGCAATAAAGTTAACACTAGTTTTTGGAGTTCATAGTAGCTGACCTCCTATCTTCCTTTATTTTTACACAAGAAAATGAAAGTTTCCTAGCAAAACGACACGCTGTCCTTTTTAAGAAAAAACGCAAATTTCTAGGGAATGAGTACGTTCAAATAGATCTTTAGCAGGACACACGCACCTCCAAAAGAGCGGTCGTCACCGTGCTGCACCAGCCAGAAGCTGGAGCCCTCCTCGTGCACCTCCCAACCGCACAGGCTGCTGTGAGTGAACCTGCAGTCACCTGAGGACAAAATAGAGCGCATACTTATGCTGCTCCACCCCGCAATCCAGCCGCTACTTGAGAGTTTGTTTTGAGCTGGGCTTGCTAATACACGTGTGGCCTAAAGCCAACATTTAGTCATAGTTTTTGTGGCAGAAAAGAATAAGAAACATGGAATCATTATTATAAAATATGATGTTAAAGCACACACTCAATGAACGGCACTGTAAATTTTCATTAGAGAAGCCCTTTCGAAAATAATACTTTCCAAGAGGAAACGAAACATATCAGCGCAAGTTTCGTCTAAAAGTATAATTAATCATAAAAACAAGTTGTTGTTGCATAACTTATTCAATTGGTCTACGACGGGTTACCTAAATTATGCCCAGGAGAATATTAGAGAAATAAAGATGCGATGTACCCTTCAGAGAAACGGTAGAAAAATATTTGTTAGCCGTTGTGGCCTGGTGAAAATTTTTTCCATGCATGATGAAGAGTAGAGTCATTCTGTGCAATTAATAAAGATATGCAGCTATAGTATTCAAGGCTCTTATCGATAACTGCAATGATCATCGTTGACTAGTATTATTTTCTGTCAGTTACAGTTGAATAAATATATATCCGGAACAGTTGCACTTGTTCGGTGAGAGAATCTGTGAAGCGGATTTCTATACTTTGAGATGTAAATTTGTTCATTAAATAGCAAAAATTATGCGCATAGATGTATTTGTGGAGTTCGCATCTGGAGGATTAAAAGTAGGAAAAATTCGAGGAATAATGAAGCCACAGTACCAGTGACACTCTCACTACAAGCTTAGTTGAAGTAACTAGAGTGAGATGTTATTTTATATTCTTATCAATAATTATGTGTGATGCTGTTTGTATCCTAACGAAGTTGACTAAATGATTAACGCTAATTACTGAACAGGCGCCGTCAATTTAACGGGCGGCGTACGATAATCACAGCAATGATATGCGCCAGCCCATTGGACCGTCACTCAACGCAGCACAGTATTGCGACACACACTCGTATGCTCATTAGTTAATAAATTTGTGCATATTGGTTACGCAACAGCACAAAAAAAAACAAGAAAGTTCTTCTGAATATTAACTGATTTTGACAGCGGGGGTTAAACAAGGAATAAAATAATAATATTAATGTTAGTAATGTCAGCCTAAAGACAGGGTTAGTTTTGTTTTTTAACTGTTTAACTGTCGAGCAGCCCTAGATTGTGTAAGGTCAGATTAGACATCGTCGGTCGGCAAAAATTTCTGACTAATTAAATCAATAATTTCAGGTGCAAAAAGGAAAACTTATGGCTTTTTCACATTGGGCTGACATAACACAGATCGAATCGATTAAAGATTATCTCGTGAATAAAATTCAAAAGTGAATTTAACGCAAGTAAGAATTCTTCGATTTTCAACACAGATCATCCCTACTCTCGCCAGCGTCCAGGCAGTAGAATGTACTGCTTTGACTACGTCCAACATGCTTGTGTGATGTAACTTAGTAGAGTTGAAACAGATGTTTTTACCCTTATCAATTGACATGAAGAACATGGTTCATTCGATGCAGGAAATGAAACTAAGAAAAATAGTCGTATCACACAGAAATCGGTATCATCCAAGTGTATTTTATTCCGCCTATAGAGGGATAGATGACTGCGTGTTCAGTGCCCAGGTGGATGATTCGTACAAAGCGGTATGTAGCGGGTACCGCAGGGGTGAAAGTTAAGAAGCCCCATACCATCAGGGTTCTAGATGTACGACGTGTGCATCGAATAGGTTACAAGGATACATAATTGGAAGACGATTTGATGAAGTTAATGGGAGTTGCGTTTAAAGTGCGTAAAAATTAGCTGAAAAAAATATGCAACATGTGTGAAAAGGCCTTTGTAATATTTTGAAATCGCAAGCATCAAAATAAGAAATATATTAATAATTAAATATGTTTGTACATGTAAACCTAGGTTGTATACATCAACAGCCCACATTTAGTAAATAAGAACGTAGACATGCTACTTCTACCAACAACTCACTAACAGCTATTTTTTATGCGTTGTTACACTTTTCACTTTTCAATTACATTCAAATCCGCTTACGTCAGTGTTTTTGATAGGCGCACCAAGTGTCTAAAAAAGCCTTTTTAAAAAATGTAAATTGCAACCCATTTTTCGTAAGCCGTGATGAAAGTTTAAACCCTCAAAACCCTTAAAATTTCGACGCCCTACGCTCCAGGAAGTCGTCACATAACCTTTTTGCATTTTGAGCCTCTACCAGCAGCGTCTTGGACAAGCGGCGCAGAACGATTAACACTGCACCTTTCAACTCCATTCCTGCACGGCACAATTTGTTCATCCCCGGGAATTTTCTTCATTTAAGTGTCGCAGAGAAATCGTACGCCATGTCAGCTGAGTAGAGGTCAACCTCTGCGCGGCCTGCGTTGGGCAGCCGCTGACCCTGGAGGCCTCCACTGCACCTGCTCCCTGTGCGCCGTAGACCCGCTAGTTCAGACGTAAGTCGAACTCGTGAAAACTTGCCTTCGATGTCTGACGTGGCCTACACTTGGCTAGCTTCGGTGAACCTGGGTTAGGGTAAACTTACAAATCCGGCTTACGATGTGGGTGTTCCCGAACTAAGCAATAGCCTTGTTCATGTATCGAGGCTAGGGTACATGCTCCCTGATCAAATACTTCAGTATAATCTGTTGGTGTGCCAATGGTGCCATAATTGTATTTCAAATCTTTGTGTCGAACATAGGATTTACCTAAAAACTTGTTAATGCTATTCTATTCAAACGTATGTGTAACGTGTATGTGTGACATCAATGAAATTACCTGTGTAAGAAGTAGATTTAATTGATTTGGGGATTTAATTGATTTGGGGATTTAATTGATTTGGGGATTTAATTGATTTGCGGATTTAATTGATTTGGGGATTTAATTGATTTGGGGATTTAATTGATTCGTGGATTTAATTGATTTGGGGATTTAATTGATTTGGGGATTTAATTGATTTGGGGATTTAATTGATTTGGGGATTTAATTGATTTGGGGATTTAATTGATTTGGGGATTTAATTGATTTGGGGATTTAATTGATTTTGGGATTTAATTGATTTGGGGATTTAATTTATTTGGGGATTTAATTGATTTGGGGATTTAATTGCTTTGGGGATTTAATTGATTTGGGGATTTAATTGATTTGAGGATTTAAGGCTCTGAAGCGTGTACGTGGTTGTACCGTCTGCTTTGCTCAGCCCTGTTTCTGCGTTTTTCAGGCAGCAGCTGTCAGACAGGCCCGCCATCCGAGGTGCTCTACATTCGCGCCGCCTGCCCTCAAGCTTTTAGAACAATTTTAACAAGAGTATCTATTCGTGCTATTAAATCTATTTATTCGTAATTCTCTAATGAAATCATTTAACTTACCTTTTTTCTGTATCCTCTTTATTATATTTTGAATACACAGAAAGCCTAATCAGAAAACTATTACGGAAAAGTTTCTCAATGAGAGATTTTTTCTACGGCTTCTATTTTTCGTAAGGTTTTATTCGTCTCAAAAGGAACTTCCACAACGTCAGTAACAAACCCACGTGTATCATTGAAACCGTTGACAGTTATTGGGATTTTAGAACGCACAACAATTAAAATTGGAGAGATTCGCGGCCTGCGTTATTACTTATGTTTAATATGTAATTAAATCCCCAAATCAATTAAATCCCCAAATCAATTAAATCCCCAAATCAATTAAATCCCCAAATCAATTAAATCTACTTCTTACACAGGTGATTTCATTGATGTCACACATACACGTTACACATACGTTTGAATAGAATAGCATTAACAAATCAATTAAATCCCCAATCAATTAAATTATTAAAATCCCCATTTCAGCTTAACATCACATGATTGAATTGATTGCATTGGCATCGCTCCGGACAGAAGAACTTAAATCTAAGCGTCTGGTTCAGAGTTATTTCTTCAGCACCTGGTATTCCGCAGTGGCCCTTGTGGACGGAGACATCGTCGATGGCCAGCCCGGTAGTGTTGTCGGCGGTGTGGAAGGATGCTCCGAACTCGAGCTTGAAGTGCTCAGCAGTCATCGTCACGGAGCCCTCATTCCATTGCGTGAGTGCGTCCCAAGTGTGCCACACCAATTCCGAGCTCTAGAACAACACAAAAGACACTACCGTTAAATATTCGTGAAGAATGTAATAGCTGAAAGTTTGGTCTTTGGTGGATGTTTGGTTGAGGCCAGTCACCCATTCATGTTTCGAAATCTAAACTTTACACACGTGTTCTACAAAATGTACGAGAGCATAACGCAATAACTCGACCACTGGCAATGTTGGTGGATCCGAACACACTCTTTTTCTCAAAATTTCTAGAGAGCCTATATTTTTTTCGTAACCACTGTCTGCTTGGTTTTTCAAGCAGATTGATTTTGATTTCATTGATTTTTCAAGTAACACTGCATGCAACCTTCGCAAATAACCGATAGAAACCTCGTGATATCCATCTCATGGTTAATAATCTATTATGAAAGTGCTTGGAAAAATTCTATTTTAATCAGGGAAACTAGATCCTAAACAATCTCAATCTAATAGCATTAGGATGAAACTCAAAGATCTCAATCGGGAAAAACAACGCAGTGCAGCTAAGCAAACATCGAAGAGCTTACGCTGCGAGTTATACCACAACAGCTACGTGAATTGTTTGAAAATCCGTCACGTGGTTCGCACTCACCTCCCTCAGAGGGTAGCCAGTCGCGTTGGTGGGGACGGCAGACACGGTGAGCAGAGCACGCGTCTCTGGGTGAGCCACGTACCACCACCTGCAGCCAACTCTTCTTGTTTTACTCATATCGAAACGTGCCTTGCCGATGATCAATTATTATATTATTCTTGTACACCCAGATTTAAATAGATGCGAGTTTAAGCCCTCCTAACAGCATTAACGTCGTTCCAAAGAGAGGAAGGAGGAAGGTGCTATTTAGCGTGGACTTACAGAATGCGGAATTTATGCACGAGGTACATAAAACAGTGTGTTCAGAATGAAGTTTAAAAATAATCTAAAAGTTGAAGAAGAAAGTAGTAAGTGCTAAGAAACAGCACAGTAGTGAACCGAAAAAAGATGATCTTTAACAAACCAAAAACATATTTTATTTCAGCATAAAGAAAGCCACCTAATTCTCAGCTGGGGACCTCACATTTTCCTCTTGGGAGTGTTAATTCCCATAGATACGAAAGTTGGATCCCACTGAAGGGTTATGTGTACACACAATATTTAGACATTTTAAAACCACCAATATTTCATTTTCATACTTTTTTATGGCCTTTGCGAACTAGGCTTCTTCCTAAATAATGATCATACTATGATAGTTATATCTTCTTTAAAAAACCTGCTGAAACGCAATCGGCCTGATTTAATTTTTTATTGTTTAGATCGAGGAAAACTCTCCGAAATATGCAGCAGAGCCCATTAAAAGAATTATTATTGAGGTCGTCACATGTAATAATTAGTATTTATACCAATATTATATTAATTAGTTGCGAAGAAAACTTGTAAACAGCAAAATGCGGAATGGATGCACAAAATAAACGTCCCAAAGGCCTATCTATGCCTGGGGTAGCCAAACAATATTCCCCATGAGGGCGCCAGTCCCCTCAGCACACGACTGAAAAATCTAATTAACCAAATTCTATTGCCTATCCTACGCTCCATGAGAGATCATATTTAATGACTGTGAATCGCTGACAATTTTACGGAAAATCACATTGGTCGTAAGCACGTAATTACTTCCATCCAACGTTAACGAGTCTTATTTAGTAAAAGGGAAAGAACTCGGTTACCAATGGCACCCTAAACTGATGCGAACTTGGCTTTGAAGTTAAATAAGAGACAGTAATTCAGGCTGCACATCGATGTTTAATTTACAAAGATTTCGATGTCTTTCCCGCATAACGTAAATCAACGAGACAAGGACGCATTCTGTAGCTTTTCAATTCCATGCACCGTGTAATCGATTTACAAAAATGAATGGATCTCTTATTATGTTACTATTAAAGAAACTACCATGCTGTGATATACTGTACGGTTTCTGCAGCACATACCTGACACAGCTCCACCCCGAAAGTGTAATCGTTGAAGACTGTGCAATAGCCTCCTTGTTGGCAGAATATTTGTTGTTATGCACGAAAAGGACATGGCCGAAGTTTGTATTTGACGTGTGATCGACGAAATAGGACTCCTCGTTAAGTTGCCGCCATTCCCAGGTCAGATCAGTTGCATTGACAGCTGGTGTCAGTTTCCACCCGCATATATTTTCTGATTCAAAATCGCAAGAGTCCTCTGAAAAGAGAAGAAATGAGACTCAATGAATTTTTACAAGTTGTATGAAACTCATTTAAAGAATTTTTACCTAACAGATGCCATCGAATGAAAGTCATAAGGCTCACTCGTTTTCAGAAGTTGGCTAAGTTGAATCTAGAAAGAAATTTCAATTTGAAATAATATCGCGTCATTGTAGAGCTGGTTGATGGGAAAGCACTTCGAAAGTGGTAATTTATTTTATTGGCCTCGGTTTCATTGAACGTGCGTTCAAATATTCAAACTAGAGGTCCATAATATGCATACTTTTTTCAGAACAGAGTCCGGACTCCAGCGCCACATTGTCCAACGCCACGGCGCCCAACGCCGACCTGCCGTGGGCCGCCACGAAGGCCACCACGAACTGGGCGTCGCTGGCAACGTTGACCCGCGCGTACCGCCATTGCGGCTCGGGAGAATTCGTCCGCCACACGACGGTCTCCTGGCGAGTGTGTGACAGAAACGGATAAGCAATAGCTCCTTAATTAACGAGAAGTCACTCAATATCTTGATTTGTCTTCTTTAAATTAGAGTTTTCTAACCTATCCTGCTCTATCTCGGTAGGTCCTTTTTGTCCGTCACGTAACGATGCCACTTCTTTGGGTAAAGATGCGAAATATGAATAGTCCTGCGATCAATCTATAGAGTGAAGAGAGGAGAGATCTCTTGCAAGAGAGAAACCCATAATTTTCGGTAGCATTCCTTGCGATCGCGTTGATTCATTACTCTTTTAAATGGAATAAAAAAATTGTCGTTGTCCTTACATACCATAATACGTCCTTACGCACCTTCTTGCATGTTTTGCCCGAGAATTTAAAGCGTATTTCCAAGGTCAAGGATTTTCTGTTACGTAACGCCAGAGTTTAATTCATGTGACGCAATAGTCAGAAAATCACAGAGCTTTCATACCCCCATCACAGGGAACTCATTGGATGTGCATACGAGTTTGCGTTAAAGTGGATCACTCACGTCGATGGTGACATAAAGTTCATGATCGCCTTCAAGGAAATAGTGGAACGTGAGGCAGGAGGCGTTGGTGGGTGGCGAGGTAGCATTGAGCTGAGTCTTGCTAATGTACTCGGTGCTCTCGTACACGTCCGCATACGCATACAGACCTGAAAATTTAGTGTACTGTCATCAGCTATGCGTAAAATAAAGAAAAGAACCTGAATAATTACTTTGAAATTCGTAACTGTATACTGTACGCGAGTACCCTCTCGTACATTTGCCCATAATTACAACGCATTGCAATAGCGTAATGATAGCGCACATTTCTGATGGTTTAATAAATTGGAGCGAAATAATACTAAACGGTAAAATTATTAGTTGAAAAATATTTTGAAATCGTGCGTTTGATTCTTTTTATCTTGAAATTGAGTTATATCTCCATATATTTTATTCATCAGAATGTTAACTGGGTACAGAACACAAAAAAAAATTCTCGCCTAACTTTCGTGATCTGACGTAGTTGCACGTCCACTACAACCACAATTATTTCTCCTCGCGTCGTTGCACCAAGACTACTGATGAAGAGCGCCCTGTTTTTTTTGAGAGAGAAATGTGAATAATATAGAAAGTAATTTTGATTATCAAGAGTTACTTCAGCTGTACAATAGAGACCGAGGGATTGCAAAGCACTGAAAAAATAACAGAGAGATGCCCTAGAGCGATATTCATGCAACTATGAAAACTCCTGCAGAAGGTGAAAATTAATTAGAATGCAAGTTTTCAAGATGAATTGAAACACATTGAAGTTAATGATTTTGCTCAGAACTTTTTCAGATGTTAAAAGTTGAACGTTTTCGTTTTAATTTGGTTCAAAGCTTTCACATAAGGTTATGAAATAAAGAATCAGCATTATTTGGTTGACCCTCGGTTCCAAAGAGAATGGCAAAACTCAAATAAAAGTGAGTTAAGCTCGCATTTGGGTGCGACTCGGATCGCGGTTAACAGAAATATGGAAAAAGAATAATAGGTCAGCCTTATGTCTATATGCGTTTTATTGCAGATTCTCTGCGAAAGTAATTAGGTGGAATTATTTCATTCACTATCATTAAATACGTACATACAAAACAATAATGACTCAAGTAGAAATAGTTGAACAACTTTAACGAAAGGTGCGAATTCTGGGTACCAAAGAACTCAGACAAAGAAAGTATCCACACCTATTGCTAACTTCATACATAAGGAAATACTATCAATGAAAAGTTGAAAACCCATGAGCAGGTGAAATTGAACAGCTTAGTGCTAATAAAAAGTATTTCTTCCTTTAAATACTTAAACATAAGAACTGTTTAAGGCAACTGAATTGAAGGCAATGAGTTACCCTTGAGTGGATATTTACCCCAAAAGAAATTTCGAGGTACGAAAGAAAATCAATTTCCCTAAAAAGAAAGATGCGGAGGCTCTTTTATGAAGAAAATGTATTTTGACAAATATATAAGACATTTTCATTTGTGTTATCTAGTCTAAGAAGGTTGCATGACAATAAAACTCCGATCACTTCCATGCACAATGTTAAAATGTATCAGAAAAAGCAGTCTCTTCGTGACTTTCTTGTCAGAAATAACGTAATTCAGCAGGGAACATAACAGAACATTGAGCTGCGGTGTGTTGTGGAAATACTTCCACTGAGAGCGAGGGAGACGCTCTCATTCAGTAATTTGTAAACTAGCAACCCCGTGAAAGTAAAATATAAAGTTCATCATATGATAGGTGTTCGGTTATGTAGGTAGAGCTCGATCGTCCCGGATTTTAAAATGCCGTCAAATGCTATGCAAGAACCATTCAGTGGTGACAGAACATGTGATTTTAATGAAATATTGTTTCTCAAACATCAAGAACAATTAAGGAACAAAAGGATTTGCGGTTTTCATAATTGATTTCCTCAATCAATTTGAGAAGCAGAGGAAAGCCCCATGCAACCTTGATGAACGCAATTTTCGATCGAAACTACCATAACTTGCAATACAACAAAAAAATAATTTAATATTGTCGATAAGCCGGCTCGTTATTCTTACACACCAGACATTATGAAACGAATTAAAATGAATTTATGAAAATGAATCAATCGCTCACAATTTGCACAAAGGATCACCTGGAGTCAAACAACAATACAAATAACTCATATTACATAAAATCCAACCTAGTCTATAAGCTCTTCTGATCATATCACCGTTATGACAATCACGACCGGCATCAAAACGAGGAACGAATGACAACTCAGGAGTAAGCACCAAAAACATCTATTGTGTACAGATACGACAAGAAATGAAGTGAGTTACAGTTGTTTAAAAATATGGATTGCGGCATCCACTGTTCACAAATGGCAAAAGTTCAAAAGAACTGACCGTTTCCTGAGTCACTGAAGTCAGCAGCAGGGAGTGGATGTGTTGTGGTCTCAGAGTTGCCGACCTTCCAATAAAAGCCTTCCTACACGCAGAAGAGATAATTATTTACTTCAATGGTTTGCCGTTTGCAAAGTCTAACTACAAATAAAATAGCAAGAATAGTCACTTTAAAATAGACATTATTTATTAGAGTTTAATAGGTCAGAACTAAAAATATAAACGAAAAATGAACGTTTCGACCACAAAGGTCATCTTCAGTTGAGAAAGAATGTGAGTCCATGTGTGAGCAATCGTTGCAGTTGAGAAAGAATGTGAGTCCATGAGCATTATGCGCTGTTCGACATTATACCAGTGTTCTGTTTTTTCACGCAGTTCGTTTCCAAAAAATAAAAAATATATTTTTTGATAGATTCGAGATAGAACGATAAATTTATGACCCACAGAACTTATATTCATAAGCAAGGTACTAGTACAAACTAGTCAGAACTTTCTAAAATTTGCCGTGGTTGTTTACGATTTTCAACAAAACCTATACGACTTTCTTTGCGGTTCATTAAACGCTTGTTACGAGAAATTGCTCACCGTGATCGCTACTGGAGTCCAGGCGCAAAGTGTACCGTTATTGAAGTCGCAGGACAAATCTCCGGGGGGTAAATCGTAATTTTCTTCCTTTGGTGTTCTGTCGCAGTTGCCAGAATTTAGCAGGAAGTCATCCACAGACACGTCACCCATGGAGTTGAATCCAGTCTCTACAAGGAGCACCAGCTGTCCGAGATAGAAAAATTAGCAAGAGGGAACAGATTGTTTCAAGGGACAGACAGCCGCAGAGCAAAAATTATTTGTTCCATTTATGCCAAGATTATGCGTACATCTTTCCAATCTGCTCAGTGAGTGAAATTGTACTATTTAGTGGATAAAATTTTGGTCAAGTATGTCAAACCCTAAGAGATAAATTTCGTGAAATTTTGAGGCAATTTAGCACTCATAACTTGGGCATGTTGTGAACAAATCGTATAGCTACCCACAATCCGAGAATCATATTTGCTTGAATCATAGTGAAATGTTCAAAGAAAGTGTTCTAATTTGTGTATAATATGAGTCATAAATGTAGCTTGACTTATTCTGAAAAGTGTTATCTGGTTTGAATTGGAAAAGCTACTTTGGAAATAGCCAAAATAACGGGCGGATATCCCGATGCTGTGAAGAAGGATGAAGACCTTATGTGATCCTACAAAGCTACTCTAGAGGGCTGAAAATGTCAATAAAGCACTGTTTCATGCCATTCTATGCTACACATTGCTGGCAAAGCTGTAAGAAATCCCCGATTGCCATATAGAAAAATATTTAGCCGCATTGGTTTAACAAATTTGTTAAATAATACTCATTGTCGTCCTAAAATCATTAAACGATGTGAGTGAGGATGCTTATTTAAAAATTAAGCTTCCACTTTGATTACCTTCAGAAGCAGAGAATGTTTACTTAACGCGTACACTTGTGCAGCGTCATATTTGGCGTAGAGTTACAAATACAGTTGCTCAAGTCATTTATTGAATCCTAATTATTTACGATCTACCCAGCAGCATTAAACAGAAAAAACTTCCATCCTACTTTGCTTTATTTACAGTACTTTATTAGAGGAATCTTACGATTACCCACATACATTCATCACCCACAATAAATTGTTGTTTTTAATTTTGATGTAAGCCAATCCCAACTCCATATAATGACGATATCAAACTGCCTAAAACGTCATGAAACTTCACACAAGTCAGAAAAACTCAGCACTAAACAAATATTGAGCACGTTTTACGAATCCTGTGTTAATTAGATACGGCCAGAGCATCACTGAATTTTACTGCTAAATTAGCAAAGTTAGTTCTCGATCAAAAGAGAAAACAAAAATTCATTAAAATGAACGGAAGCCGACCAAAATTCATTCATTGGTTCTAACCAATGAAGAATAATAATAAAGAACTTCTTAGAGAAATGTGACAGCAAAACCTGATTATAAAAGACAACTGAAAATACCGAACTCGATAATTGTGATTTTTGTTCGATTATTACAATGAAAATTGGAAATACACCTCTATTAGCGACTTTTCAATTCATGGATTTTATAGCGTCATATTATAAAAATACTCTTCTTGCCTTCTCTTACAACGTAACCAATCCAGTTTGATTTGAAGTGATTTAAAAATTTCAACCAATACTGACACTACTCTCGAAACACACTGAGGCAGCTAATGCAAATAAAATGAGCGACGCACACTGAAGTTAATACTAAAACGGCTAAAATATTTTTGCTCTTGACCGTTATTCAGATAGTAACTCAATTTTGACCTCCATAATGTTACTTAGTTAATGATGCCGATGCCCGCACATCGGTGTATTCTTGTATGTAATACTTGTCACGCAAAATGTCCACGGGAAAATAAAACACAAGATGACAAAATTTGGCCACGGAATACACGAACTCGCAACGTTACTTGGGAATTCTTGCGGATCGATGATACCTGAGAAATATTTCTTCAAAATTAGTGTTTTACTACTGTAACTAATAACACAAAAATAATTTAGCACAGTGCAAGAGTACTCGTGAATATTTCCTTGCTAGGATCAGACGATGGGACCTTGTAATTGTTGCACGACGATTGATCAAGTATCAACCTGTCCATAAAGCAGCCATACGTGAAATACGTGAATTTGCTACGGTTTTACACTACAGTGATTTCATTTACTTGAAACAAGGATGATGAAGGAAGCAAGGACGCTTTTGCAGAATGCCATCCAGTATCGTAACGCGCGTCGTCGCGTATTTGGAGAAGTTCCCTCATCTCAGCTGAGCTGTGGTCTTTTTGGTGGAGGTAGAGCATACACTCGTCGCAGCCATACCTGGCGACAACGATTTCGAATTTGTCAGTCATGGTGGCGTAAGAGGTTAGCTTTATTTAAAACATCCATACATGCGCTACTATAACTCGCGCTTCCAGGACAGATTCTACCTCAGTCATTAACTTCATAGGCGAAAGGATATCAGCTTATTCATGTGTAATTTTAAGATATTTTAAAAACCAATGGTGGTACTTTTGTACCATCTATATTGGAAATATACTGTTTTTCTTTCATTTTTTCTTTTTTCTTTAAAGCATAATAGCTAATCTGTGCATTTTCACTGAAAACAATCAATGTCTAACGATTACCACGAGTTAGTGAGGAATATGTCGCGGACTTGTAACACTGAACAGAAAATTCTGACTGAGGAATTCAAAGTCTTTACACAACTTAATCTTAGTCTCACCAGACTTAAATTGAAGAAATCTATTATAGCGTCAAGAAACTCACTCACGAGCGTATTGAGAACTCTGTTGTGTTAAAAACAATTATAATTGGTCAGCCAGTGCATCCTTTCTTACTGAGAACCATCTGAAAAGAGTGGAAGCAGGAAGGTGGACGAGGTATCTCTTTCCGCTTCGTCTAATAAATTTATTTGCAAAAGCTCATTAGATAAGGACTACCTAATAAATTTTCATAAGAGGGACAGCAGGGAAAGCACAAAAACTGAAAAAAACAAAGTGGGTACGAAATAGAGAAGTCGCGAAGGCCTATCAATGAGAGAGACAATCTAGTTGAACTTCCCCTGGGAGCACCAGTTCCGTGGCGTATCATGACAAACCCAGCTTACCTAAGCCTTTTGCCCACTTAATGCTCCCTCAGTTAAAATACTGGAAATCAATGCATGGAGTACTATTTACGCATAGAGTACGAAAGTGAAATCAAGCGTGAACGAACGCTTTTGTTCAGATCAAAAGTCCCCTATCAATTGGTACGGCCTCATGGCAAAGAGGAAGAGGCAACGTAAGACCTAAAAAGAGAATAAGGTGAAGTGAGAAAAAGGAAGCAAGGAAACTGAGACTCTTCTTCTTTCAGCTTGAGGCACTCGTGGTAGAAATCGATTGCATAATAAGCCGGCTTATTTTGAAAGTAAGAAAAGAGAAAAATGGATTTCTATTTACGAAAGACTCCCATAAAACATGACTGACATTGTTGTCGAGACCGAGTGGACCAACAAAAATACCTAATTTTTGGAAATCATCAGGCCATGTAGGGTGAGCCACACTAGCATACTATAGCTCACCTAACAACTGTGAATTCCCGGATTTGAATTTTCTACCATTCGAACCCTGAACTCATAAGCGTGATAAAAGTTTTTCCTTGAGCTCCTTCGAAACTTCAGAAGATTTCAGATGTCGTTAGTAGCTGAGGAAGAAATGAAGATAGACAACAATTCTTCACGCATTGTTTTTACATGCAGACTACGGCAGTCGCCTAGGATTCACAAAAGTAATAAGCGTTGAAAAACAATGCTCGTCTATGCACATTTCGAGGCACCAAGTTATCATGGAGTCATGTATTCATATTAGAAATTTCACTCACAAGCACATGATACGAAACAATACGCCGCGTTCAAATGACGGATCTGATATACTAGCGCCCCCTCAAAAAGTACAAACATTAGTTTTCTCAAGGACTATGTAAGTCAGAAAATTGATTGTAGTTTTAGGAAAACTACATTAACTTCGGCAGGAGATGATCAGCGTAATAACACGGAAGCTAATAAATGCGTTGGTTTTACCCGATATAACTGAGAACGAAACTTGAAACGGTACTCACATATGATACCAGAAGGATACGCAAAGAACAGTCTCCCCTAGTGCAGGCATCAGCGGCGAGTACAGAAGATCGTGGTTGATTTCGTTGTTTTTGAAGGTTTGCCGGGCAGCAGCGAAAACGAAGCTTCCCTAGTGTAGGAGGATAGTATAAATGAACTGAATAAAGAACCCACATCATTCGAGAAATTTCAACGAATCTATCTAAAAACACTGACAGCAGGATTAAGATAAGATAAGACGCACACAATACGCGATAAAAATTGACTCCTAAACACTTCAATGTAAAATCTGATGAATAAATTTCAAAGGAAAGAAAAAAGAAAAGCAGTATATTTTCAATAAAGATGATAGAAATAGCTCATCATTGGTTTCTAAATCAGAGAACTATTTGAACCATCTCAACCAGAAGAGAACCATTAGACTTGATGCTATTGAGTGCAAAGTCTCTGTGTTCGATAAAAAAATCTTACCACAGAGCATTGAGAAAGGAAAATTATGCTCGATGTAAATTTTGCAGTCAATTATCTTAATGAATGACCATCCTCGACAGCAGGTTAGATCTTAGAAAAACCAGTACACCAGGGGGATTTAAAGCAGTACGGTCAGCTATGATACAAGACCTTATCATCTCAAATGGGATTGCAGTAAAATTTCGATGAAAAATAGGATAAGCCACAATCATGAACTGATTTCAGCTTGTAAGATAAACTTTGATTGATTTTAATTCATGATCAATTGATGCTCTTTCCTTGAAATTGAATTGCGGATTTTTAATTCGTAAAGCTCACTACCAAGCACGAACTTTACATACGAGTTCCCTCTAGCTCATAGGTAAGCGCTGTGTTAGCCCTTGAAAGTACGATTATATTGAAGGGAAAGTGTCGTAGGGACTTAAAACGTTTTAAATACTTCTGTCAAAACGTAGAGCAAAATCGGATTTAGTAATCGTTCCGACTGCGCAAAAAGTTTAATGAACTTCATAACATCTTCACTTGAAAGGGTTAAGTTACCAGGACCAAATTAGTTACGTAGGAGTGATCGGTCGTGAGGTGAATAGACAGTCAGTGAGTCGAATAAGTTTCACGCTAGTAGTTAGAAACATTGAAACATCGGTTTGTGCTGACTAGTTTTTGAGAAGCGAGTGTGAGCCAGCGACTCTTGGACAGAGGTTAATGAAATTATATTCATTCTGTAATGCAGAGCTCTCTTTGCTTCGAAAGCGGCTTTGCTTCGCTTCAGGGCATGTGTTTTATCCTTCGAGTTTCCACACATGACAAATAAAATTTTAGAGTGTTTTGTTTTCCCTTCTTCAGCAATCAGAAATAAAAAAATTAAGAGCCTTGAAATTGTAAGACGACACGATACGGTGTCTGGGTTTTGAAAGAGGTATAAGATTTCACACTGCCCAAACGTAGTTAACGACTAAGTGCTAACGTCCAGCTATCTGTTGTAGAATATCTGAGGAAATCAAATATCTTAATTAAACAAAAACTGTCAAAGAGAATCAGATTCATTTGAGCCTCTCAAAATCCCTGTCTTCTAGTAATATCATGCGACTTTATGTCAATTACAATTACAGTTCATACATTAGCGATACAACAAGTCCACGGTTTATAAAAATAATTTTAAAATGACGGAAAAACCCGAGCAGCCAAAATGAATATTTCTCACCACCAACAGCCCCGTTAGCGTCCGAAATCATAATGCATCCATTTGATCTTTTCTAAAAATAAACTACTGCACTGATAATGTCTGCGCTGTTATTTGTTCATTGTCATATCGTTACCACGCATTTACGAAGAACAAAATTAAAATGGTCAGTATGCTTAGATTTGGATTTCTTAGCGTCATTCTAATGTGTCGATGATGTGTAGAATGCTTGAACAGCTTTTGAAGTTGTAGGAATGAATCTGCAGGATGACTCATATGTTTTTTTGACAAACCATTGATGCGCAAAGTTAAAAACAAGAAAAGAAATTAAATATGAAACGGATTATGGACAAATATTTGATCAATTTAGTCAAGAAGATAAATTTTTATCCTCTTTGAAATGACTAGATGGAATCTTTCAAGCACGGTGGGTGTCATTAGGACCAAATGAAACAACAGCACCTGAAAACTGCAATAGCGAGAAAAAACTTTTTTCCTTCTTGTTTATAAGTCTATCTTTCGATAGGATACTCACTTTACCTTTACGAATATAAAGAATTCATGGAATCGAGGATGTCGTTGCCTTAATTTTGTTATACATAAACATTAAACATACTTCTTGATTTCGAAGGGTATGGTCGGCGACAGGCCTCGTCCACAGGGACACCTGCGTGCGTGCGGCCCGCTGCCACATGTACCCGGGCTCCAGGACGTCTCCTGTCCACCCGCACCAGGGCTCCTCCCACGTACAAGACAATTCACTCCAGCACGGGCCTGGCAGTCACATATTCGTATTGATAAGGAACACGTAACGGGGAACTTATGCAATTATTCATCGTCACATAATATAGTCCGGCGTTGTTTAAAATTCCCTCCTTGATCGCGCTGTCTACCCACAATTAATGAATGTCATTTGCAACGGATATAAATAGAATGTTGAGGAGAACACACTACCAGTTAATTGTATTTCAATGAGTTTCTTTGCCAAGGTGGCAGTGTGTTTCGGCCTTGAATATGCCATTGGAATAAGGGCAAGTGTTCAATATGTCATAAAGGTGGAGTCCCAGCTGTATAACAACGTGACATTGAAACAAATTATGCGTGTATTACAGTAAAAGCTTCGACTCTGACGACACGTTGGGTTATGGCAGCCAAGTCAATTATTTGGATGTAGAGCTTCAGTGGGTCTTAAAAATGGGTTGATAGATCGCAAAATATTGTTACGTACATAACGGCTTAACTGGAAGGTGTTCAAAAATGGGTCAAATAAATCACATGTTCCACAGCACGTTTTTGAAGACGTGTTTCGCTGACTCGTAAACACCTCAGAAATTTAGAAACTGCTGTGAACAACTTCTAACAAAATTATGTTTCGTGGGTGAAATATCAATTTGACAAAGTGAAAAAGTATTTTAATTAGCGATAGAATTTTTAGTTTTAAGACAACATGGGGGAGCGTTGTCAGCTTGTTTTTTCTTGTGAACTTCGTGAAAAAATCAATTAAGATGAATCAAGCACATACTTTGTTGATTTTTAACCAACCTCAATGAAACATCACGCATTTCTCATTCTGGGCTCTGTAAATTGGATAAAGTAACTGAACGATCACGACATACACTAACATGTTTTCATGATGTTTATGTGTCCGACATCTTAAGGAACATCTTTCATAATTTTAACTCGCTCCCACCAAAAAATAATTCAGAGTGATTTTAAAAATTAATCATGTTTTAATGCTGCCAATCAGCAAATTTGCGCTTGTATATAAATTTGGCGTTTGGCGTACTTTGAGTAACTGGGCAACCGCACCTTCTGTGAGCCTGATCTCGTCGAGCCCCACGGCTGCAAAAGGCTGGCTGTGCTCGCTCAGGACACCCTCGAACACCAGGCGAACCGCTGACGCAGATTCCAAGACCGCAATCTGCGTCGTCCGCAATGCAGTGACGTAGAGTCACATTAGATAAGATGCTCCTAGTAATGATGGTAGGAACTTCGGATATCGCTTCTTAAATTATGTAGCAAGGCTTGAGATAAAATTATTCGCCGACTGGAGGATTTGTAAATTAATAATTAATGTATGAAATTGGGATGCATTGTAATGAAATCGAATGTTTTACCAATATAAATGCAGAACAAGTTCAAGTTTCAAAAGTTCAAATTCTTCAAGTCTCGTATAACATGTATAAATGATTAGGTTCAATGGTGTACAGATGATAGAAAAACGAAACTATGTGACAATTGAAAGTACAGTTTCTGCATCTGAACTGTTAACATCAACTACAGCAGTGAAACAAATAGCTCTCTAGAATTTAAATTTGCTTAAATTTTCATATGTGACTGAGCAATAATAAATGTTTTTGAAAAATTTCATTTCTTACAGACATTTTTCATTTTTCTTTATAGAGCACAAAGAGATTCCAAAAATGTTATGCCAAGAGACATTTTTTCACGCTTTGTTTCCACATTTTAAACCAAAACATTTTACTGGCATCACTATTCGCCCTTCATTTATTCGTAACAAATTATAAGCAGTACAACAGTGATTATGTTAACTCCATAAGTAGTAGGTGTAACGCAAAAATACTTTGATTCAAATTCGTATTTAACCCAAAATGAGAAAGTAATGGTGACAGTCTAATTTACGAACTCACGCGCGTATTTCGTCAAAGTGTAATTTCCATCTGCTTTTCTTTTCGTGAAATTTATTGATGAACAAGTTATCGAACAAACGTCTGTGATTTAAGGAAGAATTAATTTTACCATTCCTAAATCGTCATACAAAAACAATTGAATGTTTACCTTCAAACAGTATCCAAACAATAATTTCTCAACTAGTGCACCATGGCACAGTGGGCATTTTCAGTAGCGTCATCGTACGTATTGACAGCAGTTGAGCTTATCCAGACCACTGTCTTCACGAAATAATTCACACGACTTTCCTCAACAGAGCGTAGTTGTGAGGTATATAGGCTCTTAATCCTAAGTTTGGAAGTATTTGAAAAACTGAAAGATACTTCTTCACATTAATAAGCTTTAACAGTTTCTAAACTGAAGTTTGTTCATTGCTGAGGATAAAGGATGAAGAAGACAAACAATTGCTGTCTAATAAGTTAAATTAAAAAATTACGCTTTAAATCCCTGAGTTCTTTGCCAACTGATGATAACTGTAAGACTAGCTAAATTAAAAGTATAAAAACTCTGCAGGGAAGTTGAAGGTAATAATATAAGGACTAAGTTATGATAAATTCCTCTATTTTTACTAAAAATCCTCATCATTCTTTGCATCCTGCTTGAATGGAGGCTTTTTAATATAGATATGGAGGGATTACTCCAAACCGTGAAAATAGCTTGACATTTCGCAACAAATAGTACATTTCAGGAAACATTTCTCCACATCCATCCTTAAGCGTTCTCTTTCGGATTCTAATTTGGAGAGCATTATAGCGAGAGAAAGTCTCGGACAGGCAGGCATTGCGGAATTCTGCCTTTCCTGTTTACAGAAACGCCCATCAAAATACGAATAAAGGTTCTTCGATGTAGTGAATACTATTTTTGCATGTCAACGTATCAGGAGCCGATTTACGTCCCAGCACAACAAGAAGTTCCATTGCATTTTCTGGAGGAAAAGCCACCTCCTCCATGACGGGTTCTATGCTATTGTGGCGCTTAAGGAAATATTTCAGGGAGGAACTTTTTGTTGGCCTGGTAGCGTTGGACACCGTTATCACCGTTTTGATTAATTTTTTTGTATCAGAGATCAAAACTCACTTCCAATTCTTATCGTTCATCGTTTGATGCTCCATGGTAAAATCTAAACTCTTTACTTGTGACGTGGATGCAGACGAGGTGACAGTGGACGTATTTTAAACTTCAAATCTTATCACTTCATGTGTTGTTGAATAGATGGATAATTGAACTGAAATCGGCATAAGTGAGAGCCTTAATCTGTCTCGAAAATCATCCCTTTGCTTAACAGGCAACTCTACGTATTCTTCTACTCAAAAGTAGGTATTTATTTTGGTTTACCTTTATACTCGTATTTTACTGCTCCATAACTCTCCCGCTACTTCAGGAAGTAGCCAACTCATTTTTTACTGCGTTTAAACTCTGCTATAATTTCACGCTGTAGCAAATTTAACTTATGTAGCTTAACGATCTGAACAAGTTTAAAGGATAGTTCGCTGACTTTGAACATAGATTTTATAAAATTCCCTACATTTAAACTTTTGTGCGACCTGGTCGCAAATTTTTGCTCAACTGGCAAGCAGCTCAATTACTCAAAACATTATGTTCCTATTAAATGGGATTATAAGAAAATTGTTAGTCTTTTCTATCCTATATCTCCACTAATAAGCAAATTTTTGATTAAAAAAATAAATCGATTCAAAAAGTACTTTTTCAGTTTTAAATTGGCCCTAAACTTACGATCAAGAGTGTATAGATGTATACTAGGGTACAGAAAGCATAATGCATAAAGCTTTACGTTAATTATTCATAGGAAATGGCAAGTGCTGCGAGATAATCAGAATGGATTAGGCTTTACAATTGATTAACAAGTAATTTAAGGTAGAATGAATAAGATCCTAAGTCTCTAAGGAAGGAATTGAAATATACGAAGAAAACTGGAAGTGTGTGGCAGTACTGCATTTTGCACTGCGTCACTTTTTGCTTTGGATTCTTTTCAAAATCATTAACATTGTTGCTCAAGTCACGTTCTGTGAGTTAGCATGATCCCACTGATAGCTAATTTCAGACATGACAATTACAGCTCAACAGCGCGCTCGCCAAAATCTCACATGATGAATCTTCCATTCTACGCCCTGGTCGGAGTCGACGAGCCTAAGGAGGCGACGGCGCGAGGTTGCCGCTTCCTCCTGCCACACGGAGATGCTGCCCGGTACGCCAGCTATGCCGTGCAACAGCACAGCCACAGACAGGCACTGAGGCTGCGTGATGTTCATGTACGGTGTGTACAGGCGGGCTCTCGAACCCTGAATTTTTTTTAAAAACGACAGTCATAAGGTTGTTGATTGGTAGTCTTTTCATTGTATTAAGAAATCAAAGACTCTCTTACCACCTCAAAGGCAATCTCAAGAAGTTGGATTAAGGGACTATTCATTATAGATAGTAAAACTCGGTAATAAGTGTACAAAAAGTCTTCAAACACAGGAAAATATGTGTGCATACGAACAGTTGATTAGAAAAAAGAAGAAGAAAAAAGAATAGAGAGATTGCGAAGGTGATGTGAAAACTGAAAGAAGCAAAGTCAGCACGAAATGTAGAAGTCCTATCGCTGAAGTAACCTAACAGTACATATATCTTCCTGGGCGCCGGTTCTTATAGTTTAGGATAGACGAACCTATCGAACCTAAACCTCTTACCTATCCTATGCTCCCTGAAGAGTGACGGGTCTATAGCATCACTCCAAATGTGCAAGACTCAACCTCGCCACGAAAATTAGTAGTCGATCTAAGGACTCTGCAAAAAGACTTGGTTCTACATAAACGTACCCTTTTGGAAAACTTAATTGCATGCGATGCAAGAAGCTTTGAAATCACTATAGAAATTTAACTAGGAATATCAGATAGACAATAGCATACATTTATAAAAATCAAAAACCCACTCTTACTCAGATGATATGTAACATAACAATGCTCTGAATGGCAAAAAAATTATCAATTTTGCGGGGAAGTTATCAAAATTATGTTTCTAGAAACCTTGCAACTATTTCATCTTTGAGAAGCGAAGTGAAAAGTATTGTCAACAGATTCACTAAACGTATGGTCTAAATGTATTCATTATATAGTATTCACTAAGCTATTTACTTACCCATTCACTAAAAGAATTCAATAAATGTGTTCTCTATATATATATATATATATTCGTAAAATGTTTCCTAAAACTACAAATACAAAGAGGCATTTTGCACGCTGCGAAAATGAGAGCGGATTGACTAGTGAACAAAACTGAAGACAATAAATGTATAATTTCATTTTAGAATTTCAGCTTACGATTCCTCACAGGTATTGTTTCGTTATAATTTCCACAGAGTCTACTTTCGCCGATGCTTTAACCGGCCAAGTGGGTCTATTCCCACGGATAACACGAATGTTTTGAAGCGTGGAACAACAATTGCTTCCATCTTTTGAATGTTATAGGCGCATTGGAGACGCAACAATAATTCTCAACGTCGCGACGAAAGAGTGAGAACGCTAACGCTGTCTAGTGAGAAATATCGCAAATTCTTCACTTGAATTTAAAATCAGAGTAAAATCTGCATTGGGAAAAAATTCTATAATATACGTAGGGAATTTCAATGGGATTCAAAATTTTTAAAGGAAGCAATTGAACAAAAAACAGAACGCTTAGATAAAAGAAAAGCCTCCAGTTTTAAACGTATTTGAATGAAAAATCAAAATCAAATAATTTGTACACGACTTGTTCCCTAATTATGAGCATGGAACATTATTCTAGGACATTTCAATAACAGTGAATTGCATTACGCATTTTAAAACTATTTAAGCAAGGTTTTTCCCAATCGTACTCTAGTTTTGTGCAGTTTTCAAGATGCAGTTCTTAGAGACGCAAAAATATACTAAACTGCCTAACCAGTTTAAGAATTATTGTTTTTTTTATTTACGCTGCAACGTTTTTCTACACTCCCATGCTACGGTACGAGGTGAAATACTTTCAACTGGTATTTGAAAAACCAATCCACTCACCGGGGATGCTTTGGTGTCCAAGTATATAAAGTAGTCGTGGCGGACAGACTGAACAGCAAGGAATACATCGCCCATCCCGGTGCCGTCATGCCACTGCCAATCGATGTCATCGTCGTCAGCTTGCACGAAGCTGCAGAAACCTTCGTAGAAGTGGCAAGCATCTGTTGCCTCCTGGCAAGGCCCCTCGTCGATCTGCAGCAGTTGAAACGAAAAATACTCTAAGGTTCCCTAACCATTTCGGATGTTCGACAGGGCTTATTTCTGCTCGTAGATCTAACATGAATATAGAAACGTAAAGGTTAAGGTTGTCGAATTAATTGACAGGTATCTTCTCTCACTCAACTGGCAGAGTGAAGTAAATTAAGTGTTACGCTAAAGCCCTCGGTAGTATTTCTGAACACCGCATGTTATAGACAAATATTTCTTAATAATTCTAAGTAACTATTTTTCAGCAGTCAAATATCACAGTGGGGCTTGCTACTTAATTTACATTGCTGTGTCACGTTACATCTTATACAGTGAATCGAAAAGCCTTCCAATACAGATCAAAATATAGAAATATAAAGATGAAGATAAAAGGATTAATAAAGATCAAAACATAATGAAAATGGAAGATGAAAAGGTTGGAATTGAAAATATTTTTTGTTTTTGTTTTTCAGTAACATGTGAGAATAAGTTCAGATGAGTTTGAAATTATATATACCGTCACTCTTAATTTCCCTTCGATAAGAGAGTACTCATTTTATTTTTGATGTTAGGCATTTGTTTACTGTGTTGTAACAGGAAGAATGTGAACTCATTCACTCCGTGTATTTGAGTTTCAGAAATAGTTTTTTAAAGCAAATTCACAGCGTAATTATCTAGATGTTATAATTTCCGACCAGAAAAGTGACTCGTTCGCCAAAACGACATCTTTCCATGAACGCTGTAAATTGTGGGTTCGTTCTACCCTGCCATTCGTAATTAAAGAAAGATGCTTTCCGTGTAAACAGAGTTAAGTTGGCGGAAAGATCTACACTAAGATCTCTGCGGTGAAAAATGAGCTCATTTGCCGAGTATAATTTCTAAACATTTCATCATGTGGTAGTGAGCTGTGGTGAATGGTGAATTAATCAAAGGTTATGTCGTCAAGTTATGTCGTCTCATACGCTGAACACTCGTAGGAGCGAACTCGCAAAAGCTTTAAGGAGATGAAGAAACTGTGCAATAACGCCTAGCAGTGTTTGAAAAGAGTGTGGATACCCACCCGAAAATTATCGATGGATGCGTCGCCATCGGTTGTGCTGGTGATGATGGCAATGGCGTCCAAATTAAACATGTCTTCGAAGTTCATTCCCTTCAGCGTTCGCGACTCGGAGATCCACTCGTCGGCTTGCGGCGCAACTCGGCGATATATTTGCACTAAATCCTCGCCGCTCTCACCTCCCTAGAATACACATGCATCACAAATGAAAATTAGAGGTAATTAAAACCTCGCGTTAAACTAGGTTTTAAAATCTAAGATTGATTAGTTTGAATTTCATTCAGAATGTTACTAAAATATGTCACTATTTATCGCCTAAAATTGAAAAGGAGTTATCCGTTAGAATGGGTAGTGAATAGCCAATACAAGTTCGGAAAATAACTCCAAACGCGACCTAGCTTTGGCTCTCGATGGCAATTCAGTTGATATGGGCACCGTGCAAAGTACATTCTTAATCTGCGACACGTCCATCAACACACTCAGTGCTACATCAACGATCTTTAAGACCATTCGAGTATACAACTCGTAAAACAAAATCTGCAACCAGCAGCGTAACAGCGTAAGAAAATAACGAACCCGCATTTGTAAGTAAAAGAAAGGCGGTTTGAGCCCTGTGTAATGAATGAGGAAATTCAAGCAGTAGTCCACGCCACCCTTCAATGTCGGTGTTCTGAATCCAGCGACGATGATGGGCTTGTCTCCGTAGTAATCAGGTGAGGTGATGTAGTGTTGCTCGACTGACAAACAGAAAAAAACACTCGTACGACCCAAATTTCTCAAATTCAGTTTTCATTGTCAAAAAGTTTTAGCAATTATAAAATGTTCGAAAAGTTCTTTATATTTTTGTAATTTATGATTAAAATCCATGTACACACTACACAGAAAATTACAATGTTTCAGCTCACGCATAAGACAACAACAAGCTACTCGTTCGTACCACTGAAGTCGCCGTCCACTTGAGGTCGGAATGGAGACAGGACCTGACTTGCTTTCACCTCGTGCCACGTGTAGTTGTTCACGCTAGAGAAGAACTCAATGGAGCAGTTGGTGTCAGAACTCTCAAAGGAGCATAGGTGGATGAGGTCACCACTCCTGTCACTGCCATGCGCTGACCCCGTTTCTTTCTCAGGCTCCGTAGACTGTATTACTTCCCCACTCCATGTGTGAGTCGGGACTTTCTCTTCGAAATAATATCCTGTGATGAAAAGGAAAATGTGAACACATATTTAAATACTCAGTCATGACCTTTGCTGAAAATATTTTTAAATTTGTAGAACATTCAACTAGATATCAAAGAAATAAGGGAAAATATTATCTACACATTATTAACTGTCATTACTGTTGAAAGATGTTTTATGCGAATCATGCCTGAGGGATATCATCTTGCTCAGTGGTTTTCAATCTGCCTTATAATTAACACCAGGATGCCATGACGGTTAGTCGCGGTCGAGTCGGTGCCCATTTCCGGCACCTGGGTGCAGTGCAGAATTCTGACTAAGTTCTTCTTGTTCTCAAATAGGAGAATCACCATGTTAGCGCTGCCGGGGATCGAGCTAGCAACCCATTCATCAGAACGCAAGCGTTCTCAACCCCTTATATAGCTACGGTGACCGCTAGTCATTATTATGTTGAAAGAAATCATGAACGCTACTTAATGATGGTTTCAGCTGTAGAATCTAACGGCATGTCTGAGACAATATGCATAATTTTCAGGATAAGACCTGATGCGCATATTGAAAATATCATTTGGTTCTCTTTTTTTAATTTTTTAACGTCAAGAAGAATTTCACACTACGGGCTTTGTCCCTTATTTCAGGAAAATATCAAGCCATGTTTGTGATCACAAGCCAAGGAACATTCACGAAGCGACAATTTTATATTCGGGAAACAGAATGACATTCATATTCCTGAACGTCATTTTTACACAAAATTACTAAGAAATTGAACGTAAATAAGGGAATACATTACCGAAATGAAGAAAATTTTTGAAACCTGTCTACTACAGTAACACAACTAAGAGAAACATTGCAGCCGGCTCTAGCAATTACTTACAGTAGCTGAAAATGACTGCGGTATACATCAGATTTCTACATACTATTTCATTTACAGTCATACTTATTTTATTCTTGGAGCAACCTTTTTAAACAAACCGATCTCGTGAACCCTTTACAAACATGTATTGTCTGTGTCCAGGTTCTACACATCATGTTTCAGTTCTGTCAAGCGTAACTCATTCCAAATCATACGAGCTCAACATAGAGCCTCAACGCTCAGGATCAGCCTCATTCCCATTTCTTCGCTCCAGTGAGGGATTAGTCTGATAATTCTTTTCAAAATTAAGTCATTGCAAGTTAATATGCGGAATCTATGCACAAGGTTTCTTTTTCTATTGCGCAGGACCCCCTGCTCATGAAAATAGTAAGTTGAGAAGGAAGGTTAGGAAACGGGATAAAATTTCAAGATGATGGTTGAAGATGTTGCAAAAACGGGACAGCAGGAAACCGGAAAAAAGATACCCCTCCACAAAATAAAAAGCATTCCGTTTCAATAAAAAAGACGTCTTTCTAACTCTCAGGTCAGCACCTCACATTTTCCCCTTTGGGAGTGCTAATGCCCGGTACGATAGCTGCATCCTCCTGAAGGTAATGCGATGAGATAAATGTTCTAAGCCATTAGCGACTGTCTGCAGGCACGATTGTATAATATTATTTAGCTTATCAGTTTTTAAATTCAATATTAACTTCCCTAGCTTTTTGAAAGCACGGTTATTCAATAGAGTAAATATTGTTCACCGATGTATTTGACGTAGAAAGCTATATTCAAATCAAATGGTTTTGGTGATTAACAAGGTTGAATAATGTAACTAAAATGCAAGAAAGAAAAGCGTTCCGTCAATCAAACATTCAACGACGATGAGAGAACACAAGTAACCATAATGTGATAACCGACTGACCGAAAAAAATTACAACGGGCTTTTCCCGAATTAGAAAGCGCTTGATCATGAATGTAACATGATTGTGGCATTAGTTATCCTCATTATTTCATTATTGGTTGGCGTGTTTTACTGTTCAAGCCGATCAGTGTGACGAGTGGAAGTGCAAATGACAAAACGTACAAATAAGACTGCTTACCTGTGGGGCAGTCCTCATACCGCACTTCCAAGTTATCGATCGCAAAAGATCCCTCTTGGCCTATGCCAATGATGCCTTCCAGCTCGACGACGTAGTGATGGTGCTCAACCTGGGCGATAGTGGCAATCATGGGCATTTAGCTCAGTCATGTCATCGAACCTCATCTTATGCATTCAGAATCAAGCACGAAGATTATCAAGATTATCAAGATTATCTGTAAGAGATTATCATGACAAACGAGGGCCATGTCTTTCAGTCTACTCAGCACGCAAAACACAGAATTTCTACGCATCTTTTCTCATCCGTTTTAATTTACTGCTCAATGTGATACCTGACGCTCTCAGTGCTTCGAGTTAGAAAATACATAAATCATTGAGCAGAATAACTTCTAACTTACCAAACTCAAAACACGGTTTTATCATCAAAAGTTAACCATTGTTTCTGTTGGAACGAAAATTGTGTTTCAAATTGCTGCTTGGAAAGAATATGAGTTATAAACAGCCTTAAATGAAAAATCCAGAAATGATTTATCTCTAAAACAGCATATTTCTCAATCGTTTTTTATAGGTGTCACGTGAATACGAACTATTTTTAGAAGGTTCTCTTTTCAAGTAGATTGCACACATTACCCAATTCAAAGAAAGAAGATACATTCAACCAATATATCAGTATTTTCAACAACAGGGAAACACGCACATTTACCAAATTTTTCAAGACTCTCAAAAGACACTTATTCTTCAAACGAAACTCGTTACGTTAAATAGCACCGGTTGGGACTAGCACATCTCTGCCTGAAATGCCCTTTCAATCATTTCATTTGTTGCAAAGACCCAAAATAGCCGTGCTGTAAAACTCTTTTCTGAAAAAGTTAAAGCCAAATCCCGATGCAAAACCCGAAGCTATGGCCTAGTTGGATTTTCTTATTCGAAAAACTTTTTTGAACGTGTGATTAGATGAGACCACAAATAGATTTTTTTCCCTTAACAAGCTTCATTTACCTTGAAATTAACCGTGGCGCGCGTCCAGTCTACCAGGCTCCCCAGCTCGTGTCTCCAGGCGTCCACCGACGTGCGGTTCTCTTCGTGCACCAGCCGCACCTCCACCGCGCCCGCCTCGTATCCGTAGCTCTGCGGCACGGGCGCACTTAGCTCAAGCGAAATTAGTGTGAATGTACTGAAGGCATCGGAGTACAGGCCGTATTATGTTTATTAGTGTATCTTAATAGACCATACAATAAGCGGCTGATGTTTTGTTTATGTCAACTTCGGTACCTGCGCTCAAAGTAGTGGACATCTACGGAAGCGTGACTGAGTTCGAGGCCAGAACGGAGAAATCTTTACTTAACGTTACTAGAAATAAAGGCACTATTAGAAAGTTCTCTTCTGTTGGAGGAATGAAGCAAAAATTTATTGAGATTTACAAAAATTTATTTCTGATCATCTTGTTTATACTTCACCCGTTTTGAGCCACTGTCTATAGTCTATGCACTGGTATTTTCTGAGCATGGAAAACATCGAATATGGTTTAGAAGCAACTCTCTACTTAACCACCAGCTCAAGATGTCTCCTTCCAGGGAGCGCTAATTTCCATAGATCAATAATTTTTTCCCTAAGAGGGGTCATTATATTAAAAACACGGTAGAAAGTACGTAATTATCTCATTCATAGGATCGGTACAAGCTAGGAAATGCTCCCCTCTTTCATAAATGCGCTAGTTAATGAAATAATTCAGAAACAAAATTTCGTTCAAAATACTTTTCTGGATGGTCGACCACACTCATCAACGAGTGAAGCTTAAAATTACGAGAGCCATGTTCCCTGCATGTGAACACCATTTACTTATACCCTCTGTATTTAGGATGCATCAAGACGCTCTCACCGTGTAATAAAACATGAAGCAAAAATTGGTTGTATTTTCGGGCACAACCAGCGATGGGCTGACCAGCCGAACTCTGGTGTGAGGCCGATGGTAAGGACCGGGCTCGAACAGCAGATACCGAGCTGGAGAGTAGCATATATTAATGTAGTTATTAGTATCATCATTATATAAGTAGATTTATTATTCCCTTGCCACAACGGAGGCTACCTTCTGAGTGAGGAGGGAAGGCGGCATTTAGTAATGGCTAGAAAACTGGGATTATATGCATTGAGCATGTTCCAACTCAGGATGTTAATGGACATAGGAACAGCAGCATTAACAGAAACAGTTTTAATTTTTATATACATAGAAACAGCATTTTAGTAAGGAAGAGGAAGGAAAGACAAGTAAAAGATAGGAAAGGAAGCAAGAAAACTGAAAGAAGCAAAGTGGGGACAAAAGGCAGAAGTCCCAATGGTTTATCTATAGCTGAGGAGATGTGTGTATATTAATGAGTGTAGGAATATCGGTTGAGAAATATGGTTATTAACGTTCTAACCTTGTACGGTCACCGTGATGAATTCATTTATATTGAAGAAATGTAACACCGATGAAACTATGAAATTACAAAGTCACAGATACCAGTCAATTATTGCTTTATTAGTTTGCCCAGAAAAACAAGAAATGTGAAACAGCATTTTATATCAGTAGAGAAAAAAACACAATCATCATTGATGACATGAAACGTAGGGTTGAAATTAGGTTTTCTAATATAAACGTTTAAAATTATTCTTAATAAAAACTAAAGACAAATATCATTAAATACGAGCTTCAGCTAAGCCCAAAAACGAACATCGAAACTAAGAGTCAAAATTTCCTTATAATACTCGTAAACTGTAAAATTTTCCGATATGCAAAAAAATGCTACGCAGTGTTAAAGACTGGATAATTGTTTTCATTATATTGATTAGTCAACCGAGCAAAAGTAATTTAAAATGAGCGAAAAAAATTAACTATTCAGTACGAACTGTAGAAACGGTGAATTTATTTACAAGGTGTGTTTCCACACACAGGGTGCGTGCCTGCCTTTGCGCATAGAGACATAGAAACAGTAAGTTAGTAAAGAAGGGAACGAAAGAATAAAAAAGAAATAGCGAATAAGGAATGAAAACAGAAGGTAGCCAAGTGGACACGAAACATAGAGAAGGCTTGTCTGCAGCTGAGGTAAGTTAACAGTAGTTCTCGCGGGGGCGCCAGCCCGTATAACGTAGCAAGATAATCGAACCTAACTGACATTAACCTATTGGCTATCCTATGCACCCTGAGGGGCGCAAAGAGAAGAAAAACACAATATTTTACGCAGTCATTTTAGAAACTTCTCGCCATTGATATGCAAAAGCCTATGTAGGGAAATTGGTGGGAGCCTTGGAATTAGACTAACTGAACAGGGAAGTAACGTGCAAAATGCAACTCAACTCAGTACTCTTTTATTCACGTGTTTGGTTAGCAGAACACAATTAAAGTCGAAAATTTTGGCCTCAGATGAGATTATGCATTTTAAATGAATCATGCTTTTCCTTAGTAAAAGATAAGACTTTTAGTTGTTACTAAATAATGTCAGAATATCGCACGCATAGTTGAGCTCTCCACTTGTTTTACAGCCTTATATGCCATTTTTTTCGAAATTTAACAAATTCATCCCCTTGTATCCAGGATATTCGTTATCCACATATACTTTATATCCATGAAATTTTTATGTACCAAGACAATTACTTCCACTCAGAAAATCGTAAGCTTGGTCTAAAAAAATACAGTTCATTCGAAAACTTCAAAACTTTCAATAAGAGTTAAGCCTGGAAATCGGGTTTTAACCGACCTCGCTATTTTACATTTACAATATATCGCAAGTGGGATCCAGGTAGACTAATTGTAATTTAAATATTTCAGCATTGAAAGGAAAATTTCAAAAAAAGGAATTATTTTTGACACAACTTCTCATGTAACTATAACTGCAATCAGAGCGCCTTGACCAAAAGTGACCTCGACAATTTGACGCTTCTGGTAGTTTTCCATGAAGATCATGAGGGTAATAATTCCTAAGTCTAATAAAAGTTTGGTTTTAGGCATCAGTCTGTGAATTGGATAGACTAAAGTGGAGAACTGTCGTTTGAGTGACTGTGTGTCATTAACTAGTCCTTCAAACCTCCGCATCTCTGAACACTCAAAAGCAACGACTCACATCCAAAGTCGGCCTGGTCTGCCGGTCCGTTGATGTGCACAGCTGAAGTGGACACGAACCAGTTGACCAGCCTGGAGTCGGAAGACCACAGGCACGAGGTGTGGTCTTCGAAGTCGCAAGTGGCAGCGTTGCTGGGACAGGGTCCTGCTGCCGTGCTCATGTCGTCCAAAGCCATCGAGCACGCACTAGTCGAGGGTAGGCTACCTCTCAGCAAAACCTTGCGAAACAACGACTCGAGTTACTTTAAATTAACAAGGATACAAATCATGTGAGGTGTTATCGCTTCCAAGAAACAATGAATGTGAAATATATTACATAAATATGAATGTGAAATATACTACATAAATAAATATATATATATATATTATTGGAATGAATGGGAGATATATTACAGGAGAAAGTATTAGAATGAAATGAAAGTAATTGCAATATTTTTTTTGACATACTCTCTCCAGCTCTCCTGAAAGAGTTGCTAACAATGTAATGCTACTTAAACATCGCTATCATTTTTGAGCAGCTGTAAGCAAAAAAATATCCAGTGTGAACATTAAGGTGAGTTAAATATTTATTGCTGCTTTAACGGTACCAGAATGACAGCAATTGTTTTCACTTCTTTCTTGTTCAAAGAGACAAATATTTTCACATTTATGCGCAACGTCAACACACACACAACTTCTATCCACATAAATATATGTATACAGCGCCTAAACACACATACACATATATATAATGTTGATATAAATAAAACTATTGTCTACATACATAAACAGTACGTCTAAACACGTCTACGCGCTCAACAATCATGGCGTACCAAAACCTGGTCGTCTTCAGCTTCACCACTGGCCGGTACTGTCACTTGAAAGGCGCGCCAGTGTCCGTCGGTGCCCGATAGCGTCGATTTCTGACCAGTAACACCGTTGACTGTTTCCGTCCACACTGTGAAAACAGATGCGAATCGAAAAGAAGCCAGCCCCACAAGTTCCGAGCGACACGAGTTCTCTGTTCATTTGAGCCTGATAGACTAATAAGATTTATAAGTAAGAGTAAAAAAGCATGAACATTTTTAAAGAACCTACTCATTACTGAAGCCGGTAAAACAATGGTCCTCTACACAGAACTGAACCTCACACACATCTGAGAGGATATTTCTCTTCTATTCAATGAAGTACTCGTATTTTTAACAAAAGGAAGGCTTTTGTTAAAGAGCTCGGGCCCTCGCATCTAACGTAGAGCGCGGGCCCTCACATCTTCCCTCTCGGAACGATAACTCCCAAGGAAACAACGGTTGTATCCTGCTGAAGGAGGTCGTATAAAAGAAGCCGAAAATTACTGATTATGCTGTCCTGCTATCATTGTTCAATCGTTCTAGAATTTATGGCTTATAGAATTGCTTTTTATGTTTGAGTGGGATGAGTTCATGTTAACAATTTAGTGATATTTTTTCGTAATCAGAGCACAAATCTACTTATCTTCTTTGCACCAACCATTAAAAAATCTTCAATCTTTCCAAAAAGTTACCTTCGATTAACCTGCACGAGTAGACACCTAACACAGACAATTAAGAGCTTGCCCTTAGTAGCAAAGACCCGCATATATAATGCATTCACTTCAAACGTTTGATTGTGATTTTGGGATACGACGGGATTCTTCACCTACAAAAATTGAACGCATTGAATAATTAGTAACAGAATTCAAAGTGGCCGGTTGATGATAAATCGTTCAATTTACACTTAAAAACCACACTCGAAATGAGTTCAGCAAGAAGGTAATTTGGGTAAAATTACTACACTGTTTAGGAGAAATGATCGCTGAAGGAAAGCAACCGCTAAGATAAGCACCAAAGTAAGCGTGGAAAATAATTCAAATGTTTTAAGCGATTAAAAGTCTTATTAACTGTTTACGTAATACTTAGTGAGTAAATTTACACAACTGGAAATGCTCTAAGCAATTAGAAAGCATTTTCCATTAGCCCGAGGGTTTTGATCTTGATATATTGTAGCTTTGTTTGTTCCATATGAGTTTTACGTATTGAAACTCAGCTATTTTGTCTTTGCTGGTATTACTCAGCTTGAAAGCAGTAATGTTAAGTTTATTGCAGCTGAAACTTAATTACATTCTTAGTTAACTTTATTGCAGACTTTATGTGATGTAAGAATGAAATTATAAATTTGTTCTTTGGTATAAATTGAATGAACACACACCCCTATACACATCGACATGTATTTGAACAGATGGACTCATAATATATGAGTGGTGATGAAAGAAGTAGATGTTCTACTGATAATTACTGGAAAATACATTATGAAATATATTAAGGTTGAAAAGGTTGAAAAATACATTATAAATTCAAACGACTGGTAATAAATGATGAAATCGTTTCGTTCTCGATTCATAAGGGTTCAAGATTGCTAGTTAGTTTTTCTTTTTCTGACGAGTTTATAAATATATCGCGATTGTGAAACTTTGGCTGACTTCAAATGTTTTTTGGTGGTGGGCATTTTGTGTGGTATAGCTGTTTATGAATTGCAGATTAGTATAGTGACGTTGCTACTGAAAAAAGTTTCTTTCCAATGATTTTCAACTTAGGATGTACCTATTGGGTCTAACTGCCGCTATACCTCAGTTCGCCATAACCCAGCGTTTCTCTCATCGTCAGCTAGACCTCTGTCACCGGACAAGATGCATGAATGATTATCAACTTTCATGAACACAATCCACTATTGCTACCTAATCTTTACCTACGTAGGGCAGAAAAGTAAAAGGGTAAAAAAGAAAAATAAGTTAAATGAGTCCATGTAGCTGCCAAAATTCTTCCTGCTCAAGCATCAGAGCATTTGTTTCAGCATAAGAAAACAGATGCTTGCTTGACAGATTTAAGGTAGAAAGATGCAATATTTTGTATTAAGTTAGAATGTACTATTGTATTTTACATATACTGTGAGCCCAAACAATTGACCATCAGATATGTAGTTTGGTCAGAAATGAGAGAAAACTTCAGATAGAGCCGAGCTAAATATACACACATGCATGCTCTAAAGAGCTTGAAGGTATTTTCCAAATTCGTTACAGTAAACCAAGACTTGGCCGTTTAGATTGCGCGGGATTGCTTATGGTAGAGAAAATTCTGAATATGTTCGTAGTGCCACCACCAGCCAAGACAGTCATGAAGAGTCAGTCCAAGATTAGGTGTTCCTTTTTTCTTTATGATGTTGGTTTGATCGATATTACAGTAACGGGATTTTTCGTCTCACTCAAACGGGCTTACAGGACTAAAATCACTGCATCCATTAATAGGGATTCGTAGGTCTCAATCAGCTGATCTTGCTCATTTGTCTTCATATCGAATTGGAGTGAAGAAATTGGAGGCGTTAAGCCTGCATGAGGTTGTGGAGGCTTAAGAAATATTTTTACTCCATAAAGTGCAAATAGTTTCGCAAAAAATCGCATTTGTTGATGTCCTCTTCTTTTGTATATCGTCATAATCTTCAGTGAGTTTTACACACTTTATACCATTTATAATCGTGTAAATAGAATAATTATGACTAGTAAAAGATACAGGTTTAACAAAGCACTGACAAAATAGCTGGGCAATGCGAAGTAAATCAATTTTTATAATTCGCTTAAATAAAGTTCGCATTGAAAAAACAGACGAACTTCGTAGTACCGACCCATAGTACACCTTCACTAGTTTCTTGCTACTTGCATAGCTATTAACCGTCCCCGATATTTCTACGCGTTTTGGACAAACCTGCAGTGCCTAACAAATTTTACTATAGCACAATTACATTTCTTAATATTACTGGGAAAAATTAATACAAACCTTCCAGTAGGGCACCGCCAGCTTCACAGTCGGTGAGGTGGTAGAAGGTGAGGCAGCTTTCTTGTTTTGATGTAAATGTCAGCCTTGCTGTGCAAGAAACCTCTTTCTCATCGCTGCCCATTAGCCAGAGCGCTTTACCTGGTCCAAAAAAAAGGCACAGCTGGCGCTTAATTACTTTGATAGCAAAAAACTGTGTTTGACTTCATGAACACGGCTTGGAGATCAGTCGTTCAAATAAATAACAGATATTTACAATTCATAATTGTAAAATATAGCAGATGAAATTATTTTCAAGGCTCTGAAAACAATACCATGAAAGTACTCAGTAAATATTCATAAGCAATCCGCAGAACCCTCTAATACAAAGTTTGTAATGGAGAAAAGGTAAGTGATGCTATAATTTTTAACATAGGAGTTGGGACATCGGTCTGTACAAAAACCTAAAAAATTTTATGTTGGTAAACAATCGCAAAATGAGGGCTTAAATCCAAATGAATAGATTAATGCGAGGGGCAAAATCAGCCTTCGGTTTTCTCCGCCTTTACCTCGAACCAAAAACTTCACCGAATAAACCTGTATTGATATGCTGTTTCATTCGATTCTAACACTGACTATGTATACAATTGCAGCTTTTAACTCAGGTTATTTATGCCACACAAAGGTGCAGTGAACACATTTTTGACAGTTTATCCAGCGTCTGGACATTGTATTACAGGCGTTCTGTGTCAAAAATTACATTCGCTGCCGACGTTCCCTTGACATCGTTCACACGCATCTGATTGCAATTACTCCTCGCACTGTTACATGTACGGAATCGTAAGTTAAACTAAAATCAAAATTGAGTTTTTCGAAACAAACGTCGGAAGAGGTGAGGATATTCATTCCAATGTCTGAAATATTTCCTTTCAAAGATAGTTTTAAAGGAACGAAAAACTAATCAGTAAATTGGGCTTAAATCAATAAACTTGTTACAAGTAAGCAACCACAGCTGATGTCTATTTTACCGTGCTTCTCTATCAAAGTTAACACTAAGAAAAAAGAATTTACTAAATTTTTTGTGCATTACGTTGGGATTTTTCGATTGTCCGATGCATCAATAGAAGAGAAATTTTTTCCATTTGTTATGTTTCTGTCTCATTAAAGCAATAGAGCACTTATAAATCTGCACAGCGCATCACACCTGCCACCTTTATTCAAAATGTGTCTAATACAAAATTTCTACTTGCCTGAGGGACGCTGAAGGTCTGAATTTGTCTCAGATCTGATAAATTCACGAAAACTATCGACGCTCCATGAATGACTTCAGAGATAATTATGTTCAGGGTTAACAATAAATACAAATAATACTCCATTACCTTTTTATTGATGACCTTGAAAGCTGCGTTTTCTGCTAGCCATCCATCTGCCCTTCCATTATGATCAAAAAGCCTTGAAGGCTGTTATGCGACTTCTTACAGACTTAGAAGCAACGGTACCTTGCAAGACTACATCTTACCGTAGTTAGTGTACGTGGTGTGGTCTGGTCGAGGTCCCGACTGAGCCGTCCACTTTGGTTCAGGTTCATTATCACAGTCTTGGGATATTGCGCATGAGTTCTCCTCGAACGAGCATGTGCTTCCGCTCTCGATGTTACTAACGGCGGCTGGAGATCCGTAAAAAAATACAATTAATTCTATGGGAGCAACTAACTTGATATAACTCGAAGAGTTGAACTTTGCATCGAAAAATCTTGTGAAGGCTATTACGAAGTAATACTTATGATCGAATTAAAAGGTTATGTCTCATGAAAACGAAATGGGTCGATAAGTCTGACAAGCAACAACATTTCGACATTTAGAGCTACTGTTTGAGGAAATTTGTTTCGGTGACCATCCCAGACATGCACGACGTCACTCGAATTGCTGGCAAAACTTGAGTTCACTAGACCTACGAGTATATATACTTAGTCCTTTTAAATATTAGGATCATACTGTTTTTATCAACATTGGAAAGACGTTAGGAATTTAGAAATTAATGTTTAGATTCTGATTACAGAGCTTATCATTAGATGTACAATGAATGATATCGACGGGTGTTGACTTGCTGTATTTGTGTATCGGTAAAAAATGACAAGCTGATGAAAAAAAGTCCTGAGAAAATCAATAAAGATTTAATTATAGAAAATGTATTTCCTTTTCCCTTTCTGGATGAAGTAAAAATTTCCCTATGCGTTCAAAGGACTTAAACAGGACATATAAATCAGAGAACCTTCTTATTTTTAACTGCTTCATCGACGATTAATCAGACTGAAAGAAACGAAGAAACAAGACTACCAGGAGCTACACATCCAGAGTGTAATGTACTCCAACAAAATTTTTACATTAATTAGTTTTGTAAAAGAACCAGCTAGTTAAGATCGAATTTTTGTACGGCCGTGAATTGAGCATAAGCTCATAAGATGGAATAAAATATTTTTCTTCAAAATGTGGAGCGTATTTATAAAGCACCGGAAGCTGAAATAAAATTTTGCTACGTTCTTGGCAGGTTTCAAAATTCTACTGCGCATTTAGTCAAATACTCAGTCTCTGTAACGGGCACAATTGTGATCAATCTAAAATTCTTATTAGTTTGATTTGGTTTTCTGAAGTGACATGAAACTCTTCACAGGTCATGCTATCATTGTGGAGTATATTTATAAATGTGTATTTTTCTGCAGGGTCTCTTATAATAATATTCTCACATACACATACGATCAATTTTCAATATAATCGTACCGGCAAACCTTAAAATTAGTGACCAGTACAAGTTCGGAGAATTGAAGTACACTTGAGAAATGTTTTCTTATTTAGGAAAGCCTCTTCGGTTGTTCTAAAAGCACCGTGTATAAGTTCTACTTGATGTCACAGTTAATTACCTTCAGCATGAATTAATATATATATATAAAACATTCGATGAATAGTAGTCGCCATTGAATATTGTTTTTAATTCACGATCGACTGCGACACGACAAAATAATTTTCACGTGATTAGAGATTACAAAAAATAATGTCACATTTGTATCTAAATACAGAAGGAACATTAAAACTGCAAATCACAAATTCAGGCGATTCAGTGAATTATTTCTTCACAACAGCTTTAATTCACACCTTAAAACGTTTAAAGCGAAAGGATCCTCCGGTCAATGAGTGTATTTTTGTAATGTTGGTGACCGACGTGTCTGTAGTCCCTAACTCGATTTTTATAAATACTTAATGGCATATAGATGAAAGCACGAACCAGTTAATGTTTGTTTTTTTCAAAATTGCTCACTACAATTGACTGATAAATTTGAATTAAAAATTAAACTTCAGTCAAACTATCGCAGGAACCGTTTTAACTATCTGAGTT
This sequence comes from Morinoia aosen, assembly GCA_030386875.1. NCBI lineage: Eukaryota > Metazoa > Arthropoda > Malacostraca > Amphipoda > Talitridae > Morinoia > Morinoia aosen. Next base: position 61,095,265 of record CM059562.1, read on the forward strand.
TTCGGGCAGACTCTCGACATCGGAAGGCACTCCACAAGTCGCGTGTATAATAGGTTGAATTTACGTCACAGTGTCGAATTCAACCGCTTTTGCGTATAATTCACGTTACAACGGTGTCGCTTTGTGCTAAAATTGAGTAAGGGCTGAATTTTCAGAGATGACCACAATCGATGAACGGTTCAGCTTGCTGATGAAAATATGACACAAAAAGGGATAATATCCTTTCTGATTACGGAGCTCACCTTCACAGCTGCCAGAGGTGATGACGATGTTGTCAAGGGCCACGTACAACCAGACCCTGCCAACGGTCGCCGTCCGGAATATAATTTTGTGTTTGTTGGCAGTGATGAAAATGAATCCTGACAGCCAGCCGTCGCTCTGTCGATGGTAAAATCCCTTACGTTGAAAAATGCCGACAAATAATTTCAAGAAACTCACCTGAGTTATTTAACTGAAATTCGAGGAGGCCGAGGCTAGGAGGTCATGATCGTAATTTATTTCAACGAAACTACTTTGGCTGCCGTACTGAAGGCTTCAAGTTTTAATTTGCGCAGCGTAGCTCAACATGTTTAGCCAGGTTTTCCTGGTCCTTCAAAACAGTCAGGATTAACTGCTTCATTTTAATTTAGGGACGTTTACAGTGTGTTCAAAACTTCTACTGAAATTAGGTTAAAAATTTACTATTCTTGTCCAGCATTTCCATAGCTATCACCGAACACAATCAGTCGACTATGCACAAGTTTGTTGATTCAAATGGTGCAAATTAAAAAGACAATTTTCAATAGTATATTCTATAATATTTAATTGGGATGCAAATAATTATTGAAGAAATATTGATAACACAGCTGTAGAAAGTACTACTATTAGGCTCACGCTAGAAAAGTGTCTTATAGTTTAAAATATTTTCATTCTTGTTCTGCCTCTCTCGAGCTGAGTTAGTGTGAATTAGTTTGCGAGAACTTGTTCAAGCCGATTTAATTTTCCGCAAAAATCATCGATAATTCAGTTATATCATTTAAGGAATTCAATTTCCATACCTGAAATCCGTCTCGCCTCCAAACAAGAGATTTGTTGCCATCTTCCTCAACGAGAACTTCCAGGGCGAGCACGTCCGCACCGTTCATGTAGTAGTCGAATGTGACGCACGAACTCTGAGGGTTGAAATTTAGACTATGCACGAAGGTGTGTGGCTTTACCTTCTTACGAGGTGATTAAATATAAGCTCAAGCAACACTAATGGAAAATACAGTGAAATAAATGAAAAATTATTTCAAAAAATAAATAAAAAAGTGTTAAAAAAATAAGAGCACATTCATCTCCGACACATGCCTTTCTGTCCAAAATGCGGATCTCGTATCAAGGACATAACCTACATTTGAAACTATCAGTATATTAGCAGCTTTTGAACAACGAACGTAAGTTTCCAAACTGTACATCCATATGGTCAAAAACTCAAGAGAACGTCTCGAAAACAAATTTTCTAAAATAAGCCGTTAAAAGCACTAAACTCTTGAAAGTACATGAAATCAATTATTTGACAGACCATCGTTCGAAGAATACAACATGATTGAAAAATATCTTTTAATTTTAAGTGAGTTAATTTTCATCCATGAGAAACAAAGAAAATAACGAATGAAACGCAATTCTAGCTGCTAAGCAATTGTCTCTGATCATTTGTAACTTGCTGAAGGTTTTTAACGATTAAGAAGCGATACGCACAGATCTTCCTTTTTATTTCAACCTAGCGTATAACGAGTTCTAATTCAGGTACTCATTACTTCAATTCAGTTCTCTTCAATCCCTCTTCAAACTTTATTATAGTCGCGACAGAATAAAGTCAGAATCCCATTTTTTGGGTCTATGTTTGAGTCAAGACGTGTTGTTCCTAGCGAAGATAAGAGACTGGGATGATAGACCGCAGCACAGAGAGACTCGGTGTTGTGGGAACTTCAATGTCGATATTACTTTTGAATTATCTTTTTATTATATCGGAATACAGAACTTAGATAATTAACCTCAACGCGTAGTACAGGCATGGCACTTATATCTTATATACCAAAACATATAGGTAGAGTACCACAATGTATAAGTATAGTAAAATTATTCAAGTACCTTTACCACAACGTTTACGTACGAGTATAGTACTTAGATAATCATACACATCGAAAACTAGTAATGGTATTTAGCTTCTATCAGTCCTTGTTCTGGACAACACTAAGGAACTTTGGTAATTTAATTGCAATAGCTTTGCAGTATATCCGGAAAAATAATTTCTGGACAGACTGCAGTTTGGGAAAGTTTTAATTTTAGGACAGAGGTTTCTTTTAGGAACAACCAAGAATGGTGCATCGCATTCGCAGTTGTATAGACACATTTTTAGTTGATTCTGAAAAATGTTTGACACTTTCTGCTCTGGTCTATCGCCATTTGGGGCGGGGGTTCAGCGCGGTGCTTCAGAATCTACCGTGCCAACGTGTCCAGACCTCTCATCACGGGAATTGCCTTTAGTTTTTTGAAGAACTCCTCCTTGAAGAACACTCATGAGTTTGAATTATCGTAACGTAATTCCAAGAGAAGTTGTCTTATGGTTGTTTTTAATTCTCTATCTTACTGCAACTCATTTAATAACTAAAATCTATACGCCTCATTACTCTTCAGGTGATTTTTTAGGATATTTTTACTTCGTTATTATCATTTAATACGAAGTAAATAACTGTAATTCATTTACATTTACATTTTAAATGAAATTGAAAATTCAAGAAATATCGAGCGTGCCATTCAGGCAAGGCTCATCAATTTATGGTGACATAAAGCCTCATCAACGCCAGGCCATCTCACTTCAGTAGCAGGGAAGACCGGACTGGTGAAGGTGGCCACGTCCGCAAATCCCACAGTTGATGGCCTGAATGCTAGCCAGTGACCGTGATCTGGGGGCAAGACGATGTCAACATAGCGACAGACATTCCACTGCATACTCCTCTCGAGCTCTCGTGTCATCCACCTTTCATTTGCTACCTGACGACTGAAACTAGGCGCAACGTCAAACGAGCGACTTCGTTTTTGTATACGTTGCGAGATGCTCCACTCCTATTCATAGTGGTTGTATATTCGTCGTTCTTATTTTCAACATTCGTCACTCTATCTTACACGTCACTCACACTGTTTGTTTTAGCAAAAACACTTCTTTGATTTATACGTTTTGTTCTTTACTGCCCATTAGAATCAATGTGAAAATATCCCATGAAGAAACAACGCTACCGAAGCTCCCAACCACAGATTTACGTCCCTATTTATACATAAGTTGAAAAAAATACAGTACTGCACTCTAAAAATGCACAACATCACATAAAGTGCTTTATTCGAGAAAAAATAAAATATATAGTGTTTATAGTGCCTACTCACTTCAAACAACATCCCAGATCATTTTCGTTAACTTTTATCAACTAATTTAGAAGGTGCGTATTTATTCATCTCTATCATACTTTCGAGTTAAGATCATTGTCATATTATTCAATTTTGGCACTTTTTAAACTTGTATTTTAAGCGAGTGATATTTTTTCGAGTATACGAATATTCTACTAACTATATTTTTCAGTAGAATTTTATGAAACATGCAAAGGAGAATATGCATTTGGTTGCTGTCACTGTCATCGCTCGCCAATTCCAAGTAAAACTTTTATTTCAGGTTCTTTTCATCAGATGCAGATAAGCAGATACGGCTCGTTATACGTTCATGTTTAAAAACACCTTGAAACTTTGAAAAATAGCAAACACAGTATTCAATTAAGTGATACAAGAAAAGAAGTATCAGTTCAACAAATGAGTACCATCTGTGTATGACTACTCATTGTGAAATTATTCACGCGTTCTTTACAGATATCTATTTTTTTATATTAGTATGCAGGAAATAAAAGAAATGACATTGTCACAAATAAAGAACACAAATTTAAGCAAAAAAAAATGGAAAAAATTAGGGACATGAGTTGTTTCGAGAAAATGGTTAGAAGCTAAATTATGTCTTGGTCAACCTACTTAATTACATATGTCCATTGAACATTTTCGTCGTAAGAGCACCTCAATTGTGTTTCAATGCTGCAAATCTACAGATACCGTAAAGATAACATCCCTAAGAAGCTATCTCCACGAGCATAAGAACTTTGAATCCCCACCACATACGAGGAGCTGCAAGCGTTTGTATTTGTACAAGCCAGTAGAGTTAAAGTATTAAATAATTCACTACGTGCACTTGAGGTCCTAAGCCAAGGGAGAGACTTTACTAAAAATGACACTCTGTGCAGAAGCCGTTCTCGATTAACATTCGAACATTTTAATTCAAAGTGCACGCAGACAGAGCCTAAAAGTCTGGGATAGTTTTTTGTTACCATTGTTATGGTAGATTTTTATGACCAAAATAGAAGCCGAGATTTAAGAGTCCACAACTAATTCTCCTCATTTTAGATTACTAAGAGACTCATTGTCTATAATAATCAAACAACCAATACAAATGAAAATGTGTCTTTTCAGAGCACTGACGATTAGTGTGTGTTGTGAACAGGAAATTTGGTGATGCCTGCTGAGCTCAAACCAAAAAAACAATTTGGACTCCTCGCCCACCCTGATTTCAGCCTTCTTACATGCCTAGCCTGAACACGCAGAAAACTTAGTCAACGCGAGCTGTACGATGAACCCACCTTCTTGGGGCGGGTCAATGAAGTACGAGTTGGTGACGTCGGAGACCACCTCCCAGCGGGATCCCTCTCGCTCCTGCGTGTCGGCGGAGCTGAGCCGTTTCCACGAGCAAAGGTTACCGTTGGTGAAGTCGCAGCCGGTTGCTGACGGCACCTCTGTAGGACGGGCAAATGCATATTTGTGAGTTGTCATAGAGCTGTTTCTAGAATTAAAACAACTCTGGTTTCTTTCCTGCTAGAGAAGTATAGTTTTACGAGAGTATTTATCTGCAGGGTTCTAAGTTGAAGCAGTACGATGATAAACTACAGTCCTATATATTTTTTTCATTTTAACCCAGCTGTTTTTAAAATAGATGTGGGATAAAATCACGCTACAGATGAAATGAAAATACTGTCGTTTTGAGCTCATGGGGAATCAGAGAGTAAAATTGTCATCGTTGGACTAGCGTTCTACATCATACTCAAAGACATAAAGTTATAATTCAAGATTACTTTGTCGTTTGAACTCTTCATATAAATCTGTGTTGAAATCTAGTTAAATGACAACTCCAACACTTAGACAGTAGTTGGTTGAACTGAAATTTAATATTCAACTCAAATTTAATTAAAGTCAACTGTAGTAAGCAATTATAAAAACAGCAAACATAACTGGATCTGGCCCCCATTTAGCTTGAATTAAGTATTTAGAAGCTGAATTGGTGACTACTGGTCGGTCAGCAGCATCATAAAGATCCTCTCCGCGGCCAACGATGGCGCACGTTGCGGTTAAAGTGTCAAACAATTTAACAATAATTTTTATTCAAAATTACCAGTTATTTGGCTTATATTTTTTCAGTAATATTTACGCAATTTCGCCAGTAGACTAAAAGTGCCGTGAATGAATTGTTCTCTTTTTAATTTTATTCCGCTGATGGACCAATTGTGACTTTTTTCCTCACGCTTAAACTTTTCATGAGACGGGTCTCTGCATTCTTTTTCTCAGTTATTTGTAATAAGTAATATTAGCTGCCACCACTCGCGTGGGCTATAACCATATCGTAATGATAATATAAATATTTTTTCCCTTCATGATTATTTTTATTCGATTAGCTAGTAAGTTTGCCGTATGCCTAAAACGAAACCATATGAATGATGCATATCAAACTAAATATGCAGAATCAATTTTTTTTACAAATACTTTCCTGATGTTAATTATTGCCAGCTTCTCATAATTCGTCCAACATTTTGCCTACAATACAATACATAAAAGCGTTGTGAGATAATTCCCATGTATTAAGTAGTACCCCCCTTAATAAGGGCTTTCGTTACCCATCATCAATAAACGGAACTGATGTCAATCTTTTAGACATCACACAATAATTACTCTCATTATTACGCATTAACTCTCATTCAATCTCCAGGATTCCTTGAAGTACCATGGTATTTACGAGTAAAATCGAGTCATGTTATATTTTAATTGCACGGACATTTCCATATCAGCATTTGACAAATCGACTATTATAGGAGATTACCACCTAAATGTTCATCACAATCGATCTTTTCTTGTGGAGTGCTTTCGGTTATCTATTCATTTAAAGTTGGTTGACCCGATTTTATTTACAGATAGTAACGTGTTCCTTCTAGCAATTTTGCTACGATGGTTTGTGTTAGGAGCATCTCTATGTAATGCATTTTTTGTCTCTCCATACGAGTCGCAATTATTTATTTTGCGAGAAAACGAGGACATATGTTCTACGCCGATGATAATTGCTATTTAAAGACATGATCTGATTAAGTTTAGCTACCGGCTTATGAATTATAATATCCGAATTACCAGCTTAAATTGAAAATCCAATTCTATTATTCATTTCGGATGGTTTCTTCGATTGGTTTTTTATTATTATTTAAGACCTAAAAGTAAACGAAATGGTTCTAATTAAACTTAAAACCTACCAGTGTTACAACGGGGACAAAACAAAGAAGAGAAGCATAAGAAAGATTATTCCATGTAACAGAGGAACTTCTACAGAGACTATGATTTCAGCACGACGTTCGTGTAGAAGTTGCTAGGAGAGGTAATATGATATTTTAAAACTGTGTCGATGATACTGAGAAGTCTCTTTTTTATTTGAAACCTTTCCAACACTCGCTCAAATAATGACCGATGAAGAGCCGAGTTTGAGAAAAGTAAACCTACGTTGACTAGTCGACTTTCAAATTCAAATTTCCAATCAGAAATTTACGCATCTGGTGTTCCTCATTGAACGAAGGTCATTCAAGTAAACCAACCCGTGCTTGCAGGCGCGGGAGACGTAGCACCCGTGGAGGCTGAGTTTGAGGATGGCAGTAAGGGACAGTTGTTGGTTAGGGTCACAGAGACGTCATCTATTGACACCATGGCCTGGTCGTAGCTTGTTCCCCATTCGCCTGCCATGCGTGTCGCTACGAAACTGATCTGCTCACAATGAGGAAACATCTCTGTTGATCACCTCATTATTATAACGGCGTAGTAGAAACTCGATTTTAGCTTTCTACCTAGGTTAAATGAGGGCATGGGTGAGGAAACTGCTAACTCCATTCCTAAAATTCCTCTTTTAATCTGTCTTTTTAATCTGTCCTTTGTCTCTTTATAATCACCCAAGTAGCTGGACATACCTTCGTGAAAATACCACGAGTGAAGACCTGAAATCGAATTGATGGAATGATAAACTACGTTTAGAATAATTCTAGTTGTGATGGATATTGTCTTTTCTTGAAAGAGCGTTAAATTAGCGCAAAAAATCCAGCAGAAACTTCGACATAAGTTTGATTTTGACAGAAATCATATTATATCGTGAGTTACTCTATTCGTATGAAGAGCAGATATGTGCCTGATGCAGGTGGAATCTTCGAACACAAAATTGCTATAGACCAAATAAAAAACTTACCTCAAGATAATTATACGCTTTTACTGAGATGGGAGCTTGGCCTTCAGCCCAATAGCCTATTTTCCAGTCAGTAGGGATGCTCCATATCGTCTTGTTCGTCGTTTGGCTTCCGCCAGGGGCCACGAGTCGCTCAGTAACTTCCAGTGTTGCGGGTGCGCTGCGTAATATCTTGAACCTAATGCAAAACGTGGCAATAACCACAGATTAACGTCAAGTAGCTTTTATTTTTCACGATAAAAAAGTGTGAAAAGGAGTATCCCTGTCGGAATGAAAATCTACAATAGCTGTGTAATAAACTTCCCTAAAGTAAACTGAATTGAAAGACTTTCAGAAGTCAAGCTCTACACGTTTACGTCATTTGAAGCACATCTATTCAAGACTTCCGAAAGTTTACGTATTCAAGATTCCCGCCCATAAAGGCTTGACTTACACTCTGAAGAAAATAATAGATGAAAAAGTTTCAAATGGTTGTTAAATAGAAGCTGAGTAGCAGCTGTTTATTGTAAAATGTCAACATGATGGGAAATTCATATGTTAAATCATAAACTGTTCTTAGCTACCCAGCGTTGAAATAAGAGTTTCTTCACGCACTTTTAAAATTAAGCGATTGGTCATAGTCACGCAGTAGTTGCAGCTGGGTGGAGAGATGCTCATCTTACTTCTGACCATTTGGTCGGGCAATGCATTCATCACGCAAGATTATCTTTGACGAAACTCAGTCAAGCAAAATTTAACCTAGAATTATTTTTAACATTAAATTGAAATTAACGTTATGTTTATATATTAAAATTGCTTTTGAAGGGGCTCAACCTATGAGGCCTTTACCTATCAATCTATCAATTGATTTCATACAGCTTGAATGTTTCTGCACGCGGATGATAATGTATGAAGAAGCGTCCAAGAAGAACAACGTTAACACTGCCTCACTGTAATACATTACGTCCAGAGTAACTTAGTTCATTTAATAGTTCGAAATTATCTATAAGCAAGATATGCATCAAATGAAGATTTTATAGTGAAATAAATAGTACGAGATATAAATTATCCAATGCCGAATTTAATGAGGACACTAACATAATTTTGGGTTTTTCAGAGCTAAGTCATTTTTTCTGCAATTAAAAAAATCATCCACGCATATTGAATGATGAAAGATTTTTTCAAGAATCTTTTCCATTTCCCAGTCATTTTCAGATCAATCTTTTATTTTTTTATTTTACAAATGGTTTCTACTTAATTTCAAGCGCATGTGACGACAACGTCTGATATCGCTTACGAGATGATAGTGACCGGATATTTATTTGGGGACAAACGTAACTTTCCCCCAAAATGTGGACCGAAAAGATGAAGCATACTTGAACAATTCAAATATTTTGTAAATTTTCTAGCATGGGTAGGCGGTTTGTAATTTAGTGCTTCAATTGGTCTCAATTCATTCACAATCTTACAGTAGACCCAAAATTTTACTTATCTGGTATTGTCGCAGCACGATCTGATTTATGTGCGAAAATCACAAATAAGAAGCTATGCACAGATGAATTCGTAATGTTGAGTGCAGCCCCTACAACTTGATGATTTTTGAACACATGAGCGAAACGAGACTCTCACAAAGCAGAGTTCGCCCAATTATATCACAAAAAGAATATTCTTTCACAGCAAGAAGAGAAAAAAGAAAAAAGAAAAAAAAACGCTTTTTCCAAAAAATTGATGCATAAGATGCATTAAAACACATTGGATATTTCAAATTTCTTAACATAAAACGTCTTTAATTGATAGATAAACGTACCATCCGAGGCGTACTAATAGACAAACTATACGAGGCTTACTAATAGACAAACTATACGAGGCTTACTAATAGACAAACCATACGAGGTGTGCTAATAGATGAACTATGTCAGGGGCTAATTAAATCAAAATATTATCCCTTGGATATTTTATAGACTAAGAGATGGCTGACAACTTATAAATAATTTAAATACTGCTAGAGAATTCTTCGGAATTCCTTAATTATCTGTTGAACCGAAGTAAGAAAAGACAAAAAACGCTTTACTGCAGCAGATTAAAACACCGTCGTAAATGATTATCAAGTAGTGAGAAATAGTTAGTCACAAAGTAATTTATAAAAAACATCGCGCAACACAACATGTACATTGCACATCTAGAAACGCGTTCACAAAAATGCACACAGAATGCAATTCCTAGCTTGTTCAACATACGGGTTTTTTCAAGAGTCATGTGCTCAAAGCCTCAAATTGCGCTTTATTTTATTTGTCTGTATAAATTTTGCATTTTTTCTATTCACATAAACGCCCTCTGGGGTAGCGACAGATCTATTTTTGAATCATTTAGCAAGTGTAACAAATATATTTATTTCTGAAATGTGTTTCAGTGTTAACTGGTCGCAGAGCATTAAGTGAAAAATAATGAACCTTGATGTTTTGTTTTTTCGCGAAAAATAGAAATATAAACATACATATGTATATCTGTGTGTAGATATACACACACACATATACACACATAGATATACATGTTTGCGTGCGCATATATATACACACACATACTCATACACACATATTCAAATTCATAAGCACTGAAAATTAATACATAAAATACCTATATATATATATATTTGTATAAATAATAAACATAAAAACAGTCTTACTCTTGCTACGTCGAAAATGACAGTCGAGCTCAGTGTAATCGTTAGAAATTATTTGAAAAAAAATAAGTAAAAGGAAAAATAACTTCGAAAAACGTATAATGAACAAGTTTTCAATTTCAATCAGAAATTTCAAGGGAAATCAAGTTATAGTCTAGGGACAACAACAAAAAAAATCTCGGGTTTCACATCTTCTCGGTATTCTCTTCAACATCATACGGACATGGGTATACATGGGACAAAATGGAGATCCTGTGATAGCCGGATATCACATAAGAGTTGCAAATTTCTACAAAATTTTGGCACGTTGGCGTAGATGGTACAGTAGGCCAATGTAGTATTTTATTTACGGAAGTTTAGAGTTATTTCTGATTTGAAGTTCAGTACTAACTGTGTGCAGAGAAAGAAATAAAAAGGAAAAAACGCATATTCGACTCCCACACATGGAGTACAGGAGTACACACCAAACGAGGAGTACAATAGCCTTGTCAGGGGTTAATTATGTCAATGAGAGAACAAACAGAATATATATTCTCTGGGGTATTCCACGCATGGTAAGATGATTGAAGACTCATAAATACTAAAATATACTAATACATTCTACCGAGATCGACTGAAACACAGTCGTAAATAATTTCAAAGTAGTTCGACAACGTTAGCCAAAAGTAATTTATAAAAACATAGCACTACACTTACATATAGCAACACGTGAACTGATATACACACAAAAATGAATTTCAGAGATTCTTCATCATACGGATGGTAAATATAACTACAGATAATAGAAAATAATAGTATTAAAAAACGACCTTCGTCCTGCTACATTGAGCTGACGGCTGCGTTGCTCATTGTAGTCGACAGCAACAATTAAGATGACTGTTAGAAGGACTTAGCAAACGCAAAAAGAAGATAATTCCAAATTTCCTAACAGAAATTTCAAGAAAATCGACCCACAGATTGAAAGCAACAACAACAAAAATTTTAGGTTTCTCATCCTCTCGGTATTCTCTTTAACAACATTTGGGTGCATGCGATATAATGGAGACAAGGTGAGAGATTTATTTTACTAATGACTAGTTATGAGTAACACGTAGCTACAAAATTTCTACGTATAGACTACATGTGAGCCTAATTATTGCTTCATAATCAACTTCCTAACCCCAACCAGGTGTTCTTAAGAGTGTGAGAAAAAAAAGCACCACAGTATGAAATCGAAGGAATCTTTGCTCAAGGTTTGCCTCTCCTCCGTCCGCATAGAAAGAGCAAGAATGGAAGACGTTGAAGACAGAAGTAACAAGTCGAAGAAAAAATAAAAGCGCAAAAAAGCAATAGTATAACGAAAAAAATGATCCGCAACAAAAGAAAAGCAGTATCTATTTCAACGAATAAAAGGCAGACCAAACCATCAGAACGGGAATTCACATCTTTCCCATGGAAGTGCGAATTCTGTTGGATACAATGATTATACCTACCTATGAGGGGCGTAGTCTAACGGAAACTAATAAACGTCTTCACTGATGAGGTGTCTTGGCATTCCTGAAATTTTGAAGTACTTCTTGGTGCTCATACACTCCCTTTCTGGTAAAAAAATATCTTTTCACGTCGTAAAATTACTTTAATTCAATTCAACTGCATGGTACGACAATGGCTGATTTCATTCAGAAGAAAAATAATAATCAGATTTTTATTGAGAAAGAAAAGAAACTGTCCTCACTGTTTTAACGCCTCTCCAACATGTCGACCGAAGAGGATTAAAAATACTTGTACAATCCAAATGTTATGTAAGTTTTCCTACAAGGGTAAGAGCAAAGACCAAATCTGAAAAAAGGATTTAAACTTGAGAAGGAGCAAGTGAATGTGTCACTCTGTTATGTGCTAATCTTTCATTATAGTGCTGCTCCATCAAGTTGTACAACTGGAGGAGGGTTTTCCCTCGTCAATTCTAAATTCGGAAGCATTTTTACTAATTACATTCTTCCGTTCATGTTTCGTTACATTTACAATCTTAATTCATACCTAATTTTGGCGTTTAGATGAACATGCATGGTGGATTTCATAATTGCAACATTATCCATGTTGATGTAGAAGCTATATTACTGTTTTTACGGCTAATTATAAAGAGAACAGAACTGATGGAGTAATAAAATTTTGTAAAAATCTTCTCTAGTAGTTTTCCTTGATATTTCGTCGGAAAAAAGTATTTTTTCAGTTGCCTGCGGATGATTTGAAGAACGAATTATCAGGGAACAGTGAAAAATCGAATGGTGGTCGACAAACCTCGTAAATTTTGTAATGAACGTAAAGAACTGCGTAAAAGCGTCTGAAATTATAAAAATGCGTTCAAACTAACCAACGTTAATCGTGGGCTACAAATGATTTTTTCTCACCATTTTTTCACTCTTTCATTATTTTCTGTTAAATTTAGCAATGATATCGTTAGAAAGCATTCGTTTCTGTTTGTATATGAAAAAAAGTTATTGATTAAATTCATTTAATTGTATTCAATAACGAACGATATCAATAATGAATATTACACGATCTGGAATATCATTAATCTGATGATGTCTTTTCGCCCTGCTTCACAAACCCATTCCAAAAGTCAGCACCAGATTGTATTCAATAATGTACAATATTAATAATCATTATTACACGATCTGGAATATCATTTATCTGATGATGTCTTTTCGCCCTGCTCCGTTGACCTATTGCAAAGTCAGCGTTAGAGATCACTATATATGAAACAAACTACAATGAGCAACAACTAAATTAACCACCAACGTTGTTCCCAAATTAATTAGAGAGCCTTTCATAAAAACCTACTCACCAGAATTTGAAACAGTTTCGTTTAGAGACGTAGGGTGATGCGAGAACTGCTTGCGTCCCTGGCTTTGAGTCCTCATGTGAGACAAAGATGAGGTGAGTCGGGGTGGGAGGCCCGTCCTCGCCGGGGTGCAGCGAGTAGAATGCCCAATTCATCGAGCCCTCGTTGCGCCAGCCACAAGTGTCCGTTTCGAAGTCACAAGTTGCTGCACAAAATGTGACCTTGGATGTTTTTCTCAAACGCAGAATAACACACAGGAGAAACAGAGCTATAATAAGCCTAATTTTCACTTGAAAGCCCGTGAGTGCACGACAGAATGTAGAATTATGTCATGAAATGTACGTATTCTTGTCATCAACTCTGACAGCTTCTAGCTTTTTCTGTAGCACTTCTCACCGTTGTCTCATTTTGTTTTTAGCTTAAGTTCCTTCATTTCGTCTCCATGATTAGTGTCCCCTCCAGTAATATTTTGCGCCACTTGTAACCTTTCAAAAATCGAGTCTGCCCTGTGTTGATCGCACGTACCGATTAATTTTTTATTATTGGCTTCTCTTTATGCAGTATTCTCCTAGAATATCTTTCTCGCCCCATTTTCCTTTCATCGTACGCCTTTTCGTTTGCTTCCATTTCCAGCCGTTAAGAATATCGTGGTAGAGAAAATAGTTAGGGTAAAAATCGGTTTAACAGCGGAGGATGTTCCTGTGCGATATAGTAAATTATCAACCAATTGTGAACATGAGGCAAGTTTACCAAGATTGTGTGAAGAACATGTATTCAACGAAAGAATGTTTTCCGTAATAGGATAAGGCACGGGGACAAACTAATTTAAAATTTAATTGTCTCAAAAGACACTGATTCGTGGTATTTATTAACGACTTCAGGGAGAGTAAGGTCTATTAATTAATTTCGATGATTCTTTAGGGGCAATCACAAATTTCCATATTCATTGTCACACGTCTATAAATGTAGCTCCAATATTCTCTGTATTTAAAAGCAATAATGCTGTGGAGATAATCGTTCTGAAATTGCATTTTTATCATTAAAAAACAGAAAATAACTGTGAGTAAGTCCTCTCTCTTCATTTCCTAACTCTGTTCTCGCCACACCCTTACCCAAAAAATCTTAATGACCTCTCACTGAGCGGCTCAGAAAGCCAGGACACTGTTCAAACTTCTTGAAGTATTTGTAATAAAATGAGGTTCTCACACAGAGTATATTCAAAAATCCCGAATCTAAGCGTATTATCCATTCGCCTTTCAAAAACTCTTGAATGGGCTTGAGCCAGAGACTTAGTCATGCTGATACAACTCAGTGACTCAATAGACAGAAAATAAATTGGAAGTACGAGTACATTAAATGAAAGCTGATATATACCATGATTTTGCCCTATCTCAAGTAAGGTCATCTGAAGCATGGTCACTGGCGCACAGTTGCATGTGCTGTGGATATTTACCGTATACAGAGCAAGTGACGTTGCTCTGGAGGACGATATCGTCTACTTTGAGAGAGCCTTTTCTCTTCAACCCTGACGTTATTTCGAAGAGGATCTGCTGTGCAGTGGAGCTGCTCTTGTATTTAGCAGATGCGAACATCCAAGCACTTGTGTCATCGCCAGCTGAAAGGACAAAAAACATCTGTTATTTATTTCTCGTCAAAAGCAAGGTTGAACTATATAAGTGATGTTTATTTTAAAATGCAGGTCACTTCTTTATTTCTGCAACGTAAATAAAAAAATAGCTGAAAAATTTATTCATTCACAATAAAGGAGAGAATGGCATAAAAAACAGAATCTATGGAGAAATGCATTAATTGCTTATAAGGTTTCAGTCTTATCACTAAGTAGTAATGGCTGATTATACACAACAGTGTAATTTACATGCTACGAGTCTGGTTCTAGTTCGATAAATGGGATTAGAGAACAATATGAAGGATTCATATGAAAAAATGAAGGATATGAAGGTATAGGGAAGGATTCTCGTACATAAACAGCTAAAAGGTGCTTGACCTTGGTATCTAGACATCAACTTGCAAAAGAAGTGGGAAAATGAAAGCTGCAGATTGGTTAACTACGAATACAGGCTAAGACTGAATGTAATATCAGATGCAGAAAACGTTTGTCGGAATAAAGAGGATGCGAATATTGTAAATCAATGCCACAATACCAACCCACGTAAGCAATGCAAAAACATGTGTAGAACAAACTAATCTGATGCACTCTTTCGGAAAGGTTCTCGTATATTTTGGACAGAGCTGTGTGGAAACACAGCTAGGCGAAGAATGAGAGAGATGTAATAAAATAAAGCAAGACACGAGGCCTTCTTCTCACACATTAAGTGGTACGAAAATGACCACGCCTGCTTGAGACATCGTGGAAACAATCAGTCACAGAATATGACAGAATATGATTGCCAACGTATTATTAGGATGCACTACAAGTATAACACAATCGTGTAGTGTGTTTGCAGCCAAGAAAATGTAAACTGTGTCTTGATCAGGTAATTTATCGGGTGTTAAACGACGAAAGGAAGAATTTTTAATGGTGGCACGACATTTGTAGCTTCTCATTTGTGAATGAATGAATTTGGCGATATTTTACTCACCGAATTGGAATTGGTTGAGAGCTTCGCTGGAGTTGGTCGTCAGCCTGAAGGAGACAAAGTCTTTGGTGATGAGCTGGTACCAGAACGTGAGGCAGTAATGGACGTTGTCTCCAGCTGGTATTACAGGACCGCCGAACCTTGTCAGTTCATTCGGGTATTTGGCATCCGAGAAATTAGCCATGAGGAAATAACCTGGAATGGACACAAAAAGGATTTAATGAATTTGTAAATGAGCTTGCAGCACTACATCTACTACTTTTCGAAATAAAATTGAATGATGTATTTAAACTGTTCTCGTTGACTATTCCGGTACCACTCCTATGTAGTTTCGACTTCATCACTGATAGAATTCGTAGGGTTATGTATACATAACAATTAGATGAAAGAAAGACAGTACAGTGTAAAGTTCACAATGATAGCTTGACGATAACGCACAAAATTTTGATATTAGGCAATTAAAACCAAAACAAGGTGGTGGTGCGAAAGCACATTTCTGATGATTTATAGATGCACGATGCGGTTGCGCTTATATGGTGAATATGGTGACACTCCTATCGTGATTTATGATAGTATTATTTTCGTGGAATATGGTAGCCCATTAAAATATCGCAAAAATACAACTCAAAAGCTCTTTGACGATTACAAATATATTGATTCCAGGCACAGAGATGAAATTTTAGGGTGTCCATGAAAGCAGTTATACTTTCCCTTCCTAGAACACGAATAAACAATAGTTTTCAATAAAATGTTTCCACTGAACTGAATTTGCAAACATCACCTTGTTCCGTCATGGTAGTGTGGTCAACTGCAGACTCTTTCAGATGTGATCCACGGTAACGATAAAAGGCGAAGTTTTGGGCTGAGGATGAGGTGTCCGTTTGGTAACCTGGGATACATACACAATGAAACTAAATTCGGTAATATATTAACTCAAACTATTCTGCGCCACGGATCTGCTGTACACGAAACGACACCAAACCCATTCACCTTCAAGTTATGAATTATCAAGGATATGTTTATTAGATCTTAAACAAACTCTGCGACCAAAAGCGAGCTTTAACTTAAGACACTAGAAGATAACCCACAATCTTTAACTAGAAAGCCTTGCTCTAGCCTGCTATCATCTCCATTCTTTCCTATTCCATGTCGAATGAGGTGACTGATCAAGAATTCTTCGATAATTACTGAGTTCTGAACACAGTATTCAGTGGATAACTACCTGAAAGGATGATTTCCTGTAATACAATAATGATGCTTCTTTGAAGTGGGTAATTTATTTCTCTTCAAGATGTTGAGAAAACTAACATGTCTGCAAAAAAAACCTTCAACTAAAATGGTTATTGTCTTTATTCACTTTCTTAAATCACTGAGCTACCGTCAAAAATAATTGTTTCTGCAATTTCAGTTACAATTCTATACAACTATATTTTATAACTGGATCTTTCATTTTCCAAGCTAAAACCATCCTTCATAGCCGTGAAGGGGCATATGGGACTAAAGGAGGGGAATTGAAAACTGAAATTATTACAAATGTCAGAGCCTATCTCACTTTCACATTTCTAGAACGCATAGTCTTCCATGCAATCCAAGTTTTCATTATTATAAATTAGGTTACAACTCCCTAGTCCTATTTTGATCGATCTCAAGAGAGCGAAAAAAAGGTACCATTTGTCACGGATTGTAGAAAACGAGAAATCTGTGTACAGACTGTTTTCCCTTGCAAGTTACCGGGTATATTGAAACAGCAAATTAGAAATGAAGAGAAAGAAAATACGAACAAATAGCAAAAGTGGCATAAGCACTTAAAAACAAAGTGGGATAAAAGCTTCGAAATCTCACAGGTCCATCTATTGCCTAGGTAACCGAACAATATTCTCCTGGGGAGCTAGTCCTCTTGCACACACAACATTCAAACCTAATAAACCAAACCATATTACCTATCCTATGCCTCCAGAGGAGACATGCTAGCTTTAAGTAGAGATTAAAGTCGCAACCTATTTGTGTTATGATATAAATGAATATCACTCGGTAAAAAGTTCTTCCGAGAAAGATGGATACGAAGTAGAAACCAGAAGTAGAAACTGCTAATTATTCATCCACAAAACTTCAGTTAAGAACGTAAGACAAATATTCCAAGGTTAGTACGACATGACAGTTTATGCACAGTTCAGGTACCAGGTACTGCTCGGCCTGACCAATTATTCAGGTTTGAGAAAATTCGACGAGGTTGTCACCGACCATCGTGTGTACTTTTCGTTTCAATCGATTCACATCGTTGAACTTAACGTTATCAACGTCGAATTTTAATAGCCTGCCAAAAAACCTAAATAGTTTGCATCATGTAGCTCACTTGACTTCTTTACAACAGCATGAAAGATTTGGACTCCACCAATAATTTATGTACATGTTTGGGAATTGATGTTCTATGACATAATGGGAGTACACAAAGTGGATGTGAGTTAAGCTGTTCAAATGAAAAAGCTTTCTTGTTTCCTAAAGATTTTTTTACATGCAGCTTATCTGACCTAATTTTACAGACGAATGAAATTTTCTCGCGAGAAGCAATGCCTGAAAGTGATCCAGCCACGGGATCATGAATTGAACAGTGATCTGTTGAGGAATGTTTCGCAATTTGGAAAATCAAATCATTAAAATACTGAAAGCGTTTTTATTTACAATAAATTTAATCGGAGTTGTGCGAGTAAACTGTGTAAGATTTTCTTCGTCAACTTCAAATTCAACTTTGAAGATATAAATGTGCGTACGATTTAACTTCAAAAATATTCATCTATTCTGATTACTAGGCGATGGTGATTAACTCGTACTGGAACAGCCGCCGGTGGCTTCAGACGAGAAGTCGAAGTTGCAAGACAGTGGAGGCGTCGGGCACGCTCCGTCCTCCACCTCGATGTTGTCTAGGAGGATCGCCGAGTCTATGCCATCAACTATCACCTCCCACTCGAGCTGCTCTCAAAACACAAGTGCAGGGCTTGATCAGGAAGAAACAGTTAAGGAATTTCAGTGCTCTGTCTTAATTCTAACTGATAAAGATTTTGTGTACTACGTCTGAGCTCTGTATTCAACAACATTGCTAAACTAGTTTCAGTCAATTGATAACATTACGAGTTTCAATACATAGGATCTAGTGCGTACTTCCTGAAATTCATATCATCGATCACCAGCGTTTCAAAAATCATGAAGATGTATGTACACCAAATAGGTTATTTTCAGCGTTTGTAAACTGAAAGAATGAAAAATCATTCATCCTTTTTAGAAGTTGCAAACTTCATAATGCTGTAAGATATTGGGAATACACCTCAGAGAACTAACTCAAAAGTTAACTTTAATCGGGATCGAAAGGCTTTTTTCGTGCACATTGATGAACAAAATTAATACCTCACAAAGAAACTTAACTCCAAAATTAAAAGTTAAATTTGAGCGCGTCAACCTCTGTGCCCCCTCAACCTCAGCCAAATCTGAGGGCTAAAACACACCGAGAACGCGTCAGGAACGTCTATCTCGACGGAAGCGGTGGCCCAGTGGAGAGGCGACGTCTCCTGACGCCGCCACAGCGCCACGCTGCGCAGTCCTGAGAGCGCGTAGTACATCCCCAGCACGGCAGGCTCACTCCCTAGCGCACGGTAACTGCATGACGAAATTAATGGATACATTCAATTTTAACTATGACTGATACCAGACTACTGCCCTGCTTTGGTAATTTAGAATCGAGTTCCGAACTTCTCGTAGATCCATCCACATAGAATAAAGAAAAAGAGTTTGATTTTTTCTCGCTGAAATGCTATCATTGTCCGAGGTATATGGTAAATAGTTTTAATGATATTTGGTGGTTGATTAACTTGAGATTGAGTTAGCTGGATAGAGAGTTTGGGCCACTTCTATATTCATTAGACTCTGTCTCTGTTAAGAATAACATGTTCATAAAAGTACAACTTGAGATCCCCACTTCAACAATGGTGGAAGGGTAATGTTTCTGCTTAGTAGTTTGTAAGTAGGAGACAGAGAGGAATAGGAGAAAGAGAATCCTTTCCATTCATAAAATTTTTCGCCTAACCCTAGCCTTCTTTATCGTCTAGTCATAAACTGAGCTGAATACCAACAGTAACTCATACAGAGCTAGTTTTGTTACGATAAAACTTTCAAAACCCTCGACAGCGAAAAAGTATGGCAAAATGTGGCAGATCAATAAGTAGCGCAGATTATTAAAAGTGCGCACGAATGTGATGAAAAGAAGATAGCACTTGTCATGAGCATGTTGATCGCAAACTGGCATTTTACTAGCAGTTTTCAACAGAAACGTACATCTAACGAACTACGAACTTCTGTAAAACCTGAAATTAAAGCTGACATTAGTTTTGTAGATACAAGGTGTCAGAAGATGGATATCAATCAGTCTACAGCCCCTTTCGCTATTTTCTTCGAAGGTAGCGTTCTAATCTAATTAGACATACTTTTTCGCCTTTGAATTTCTTAATAAACGAGGCTTAATTTCGATTTTTATAATCGCACATTCCCAAGAAGTTTAAAAGTTACTTACTCAAACGTGACGCAATGTTTCCCACTGCTGTCGAGTTCTTGTGTTTTTATCCCCGCTGTGTTGCCCGGCGACCGACCGGTGGAGTCGGCGAGCATGTAGCCTCCAGCAGGCAGGTATGGATCATCTTCGCCCACATAGCGAATCCAGTCAAAAGAGTCGTTAGCAGCAGGTACCAGCCCACAGTTGCCTTCCTCGAAGTTGCACAAAAACACCGAATCTGGAGTGAGTAACAAGCAAGTAAAATTTGTTTGAAAATTGTACAAAATAATTAATTATTGAATATATGTTTTACAATAAATATCACGAAGCGCAGCAAAAAATGCAATAATAGGGCTTAACCTTGAGGATAGTGTTCATTCGAGGAGACTGTTATTAAATAAAGACTTCACGCGCGTGTCTTTTCTGATCTCATTTCTGATCTTGTTTTAGGGTACAGTCGAAATAAATTTCTGCACCATTGTTACCAAATAACAATCGCTAATTTATATTGTGCTAACTATACATCACAAACTTACTGCACAATAATATACAGTAATGTGACGTTAACATAAAAGAAGAAAATTGAGCACATGGGAGTACATTTACGGAAAATTGGACAGTAAAATAAATTCAAAATTAAAGTAAGCGCAACAAAAAGATTATTTTACAATTTAAAAATCGCCCTCTTTTAGTTATTTTGCAACAAATTTTCCCGACTGCTACCTCCTGGCAAATAAGTGTACGCCAAACCAACTCCCTATCTAGTTGAAACAGATTTACGCAAAGTAAATAAGTGAAACCGTAAGGTCAAGTCGAGATAAAGCTCGACTTATTTATTACAGAGTGAAATATTTACGTGAGTGTATCATACTCATTTTCAAGTATTTTCTCAACAGACACGGTCTAAATATCCAAGCCATCGAAAGCATCGATATACATCAGTATATATTTTTAAAACATAAATTCCCCATAACTGTGAAGAAGAAATGGGTCATTATTTTTCTTGTTGATATCATGTTTTTTCTATTGTTTCCGTGGACAAAAAAATTAGAAACACCGTGAAATATGTTAGTAGGAAAGGTGGCAATAATTGAAACGTTAAACTTTGTATCTGTGATAGTATTTCCCGCAGTGTTATGTATGTAAATTTTGAAAGGAAAAGAAGGCAAAGTTAGGTAAAAATGGGAATAGGAATTTACCCTCAGGTAAGGAGTCGGATACACAGAGTTCAAGTTTCCTCCAGATAATAAAGTTGCAATAATAGGCTAGGAAACTAAAATAACACCTGTCTATAGTTCAAAAACTGTTACTGGTTCTATTGAGACACAGGATCGTGCAAACGCTCAAATTGCTTAGCTGTGATACTTTGTCTCCTTTTGCATTTTTATTTTAAGCAGTCATTGCTGGTATTCTCTTTGTAAAAAATAGACTCTAATTAATTTCACTTGTAAAGCAGATATAATCACCTAATAAACAAATTCTTCGCTTATAACAAGATGTAGTATTGGATGAGCTGAAATTACCGATGAAAAAATATCTTGGGCTGAAGAAATTGCTTAGGTATGAACACTATCTCAGTGAGTCAAAATAAAATAGTGGTAATGGTATAAGAAGGCCTATTAGAAAATTTCTCTATACATTGTTCAAGGGAAACACCTCATGGAATAGGAATTCACGCTTTCTTCAAAACTGTGACGTCGAGTTCCACTTGCGGCACTGACAAAAGTGGCAGTAATAACTTCTTGAATAACAACTCATTCACCTGTCTTTACTTTCATGTTCTTCAAAATTTTTCAGATATTTGTTTTGAGGTGAAATTTTAAAAAAACCTGAAACCTGCAGCGATCTCTCGAGCACGGTTTGAAAAATGGCATATTTCTTTCCTGAATTGATTCGCATCTGGTGGTGAAAGAAAACGTTAGTTTTACATGTGTACTTCAAGGCTCAAAGTTTTGAGAATCATTAGCATTCTTTCGTCATATTTCCCTCTAGAAATATCCATTTCTCTTTTTTTATCATGATTACTAGAAGCAAAGTACTATTTCATCGAAAAGTTCAGGTACATTTTGTTCCTACAAAGTGGTCATATGTAGGATCAAAATACAACATAATAAACGGTAATCAGAAGTAAACTTTAAAGCAAACAAATTAAACTTATATGAGTGTATACGTGGTAGATTCAATGGTGAAATGAATTAAAAATTGAAAATCGCAGCAAAAATAAAATTTGATAATTGATAAATCATTAGTTTTCATTTATTCTGCGACGAACTCTTATGAATGCATCCCTTGTTAAAATAGTGTAACCCAACCTAATCCCAAATCAGAAACAGATTTATCAAGGATCAAAGCAACAGTGACAAGAGGTGGCCAGAGTTAATTAGAAGTGGAAACGCACACCCAGTATAGCAGAAACCCGCCCATAGGAATTGCCAACAAAACAATCAACACTGATGTTCACTTATCACATCGAACAAAATCCTTGGCACTTTCAGTTATGTGAGACACGTTTATTGTAGATCACACCTCAGAATAGGTTTCCATGTTGATAGGCAGGACATACACAGGATTCCCATGCTGCTGATGCCCAAGGGTAATATGGGCAATCGTCTACATGAATTATTTATTCAAAACTGATGTACCACGTCAAAATAACACTCGCTTTTTTCATAAAATTTAACGAAAAAATTGATTCGTGGAATATTGTCCTTTAATAAACATTTTGAACGCTTGTCCTTTCTCCTCCTGCACTCTATTTTCTCATTTTTATTTCAGGATACAATTGAAAAATTTTAAGCCAGTCTAAAATGAAAAATAATTGAAATTTATAACCATTATAAAGTGTTCAGGTATCCAGTTCACAGGAAAATGGGCTAAGCGCGGATAGCTCAATCAACCAGCCGAGCAAGCAACAAGCAATCCATTCTAGAATAATTTATAGTTGTTGCATGCTTGTTTAGTTGGTATGTCTCGCTGTCACGCTCATAATTAAGGATGCTTAATCTGTGATAAGAGTTTTCACCAGTGGACATGTACAAGAATACTTTTAATCGTTGTATCATTAGGAAGGATATATTTCTTCGTGATCCATACCTTGAAGATTTATCTAAAGAAAATTTCAAATCGCCTCATTTTTGAGGGGACCGTGTTCACCAGTTACTATCAAGATATAAGAAAGTTCCCACAGGTGACAATTATTCGTGAGAAAATGTCCATTGATTGTTGAAGTTCATGAATGCCCATCAAAATATAATACACTTCTCGTTGCTGAAAAGAGGATACCTTCACTTGCAAACTTTTAATATCATAGGTAACAAATCATAAAATAGGCAACTAATACATCGAACTTTACTTCATAGACTTCTTGTGACAATATTTCCGAGCAGAAACGAGATCAACATTAGCATTTTGGGCCGTAACCATGTGTAGTTTAGCTCTACCAGCGGTCTCAAATATATTGATAGCTTTCAAGGGCCGATTAACAAAAATTAAGTAACCGAAAAATATAGACTTTAAATGAAACAACGGTCCTCGAACAACAATAGGTTAATCAAAACTAAAATCAACCTAGCAATGGGAAGCCATTTTTCTCGCCCTCGTGTTAGCGTCTCGATCGCTACCGACTAAAGATGGGTATGGCTCTCAAGCCTAAAATGAAGTAAAACCAGAAATGTTGATTTAATTGTTACTGACAAGTTCAATTTGTAGGTGAATTGGTAAAACGAGATAGGAAAACAGCGAAAAAATGTTCATTCGACTTGAAAAAATTTCAAGAACTTTCCCAAAATAGATAGTGAGACACTTGTAGAATGAGGAACTTAACAACTTCTTCACCGTCCATATCACAACTTTGAGAGAGAAGGAAAAAAAATACATCGTCAACTCACTGCTTCAATTGAATTACTATAGGAAACATCATTTTAATGAATATGGTTACTTTTCCTCAAGCAAGCATAATTTTTCCAACTTTCGATGGTGAATGGGCTCAACGCTGAGCTGTGTAATTTGTTCGTATTTTTTTAATATGGGAAGAAAAGGGTTATTTCATGAGCGCACACTTAGCAGACGTTTTGATATATTGAGTTAACATGAATTTACCGGTGCTAGGCTTGGGGAGAACCTGAGAATGGACCACTTAGCTCACTTCTGTTACCTATTCTATTCTTTTCTATAATCAATATATGGTGTAATTATAGAAAATTCAATCACAAGGAACAATAAAATTTTCATTGCTATCCTTAACCGTAATTGAAAGAACCTTCAGATTCAATATCTTTTCAGGGTAATTTCGCGGTGATCTCATGCAAAACCAATGCAAAAATCCGGGATGGGTCACTGAACTGTTTCCTATTCCACAAAAAAATTGAATTATTCTGTCTCCGTAAACACAAACAAATTCCACTGCAAGCACTTTGGTTTAATTTCCACGATGTAAAAACTTTGTAATCGCATAAAATTATACATTATTCGGAAAAAATCAGGCAAATTCTTTACTCGAAAAAAACCGTACTGTAAATTTTCTACTCGGCAGATCACACTCGAGCAGCGGATCACAACCGAACTTAGCAATATTTTCTGAACAATTACTTTCTTGAGAGTTGTTTGTTTGTCGCTGGTTTATCAGGAATTCCTCGCATTGGTAAGCTACATGCAGTTAGGTCTCGTATATGTTGTCTGTTTGGTTTGGGCTAAAATGGTGTTGTCGACATAATACGATCCATGGTATGGTCTACATGGTTTTATGCGGTGAAAAGCAAGAATAATTTTTACGTACTTATAAATAATGAATGACGTATATTTCCATAAAAGTTTTCTTCTCATACGTATTTTTCAATGGTTCAATACCGTTGGTGCGATTTCAGCCACAGGTGTGCTCGGAGAGAATTTTCATTACGCTGTTGACCAAGAAGTAGTCACAAACTCAATTTACATATGTCTTAAATCATGGGTAAATGAAAATTCGGTCCAGTTAATATTTGCCGTTTTCAAAATTGCTCACTACAATTGAATTTAAATTCAATTTGAATATTGAATTTCAGTTTAACCTATCGCTGCAACGGGTTAAGTATCTTCAACGTCGCACTCCAGAAGATATAAAGGGTGTTTTTTTTTACTTTGAACAAACTTCGAACTAAGGTACAAAAAGTCAAAATAAATCGATTTTCATGAATGACAAAATGTCCAAAACTCTTTAGTTTTCGAGTTATAGTTACTTGAAGAATATTAGAACTTCAAGTAGGGTTGCACGCGAGCACCATTTTTAGCGCTACCTTTAATAGTTAAAGAGGTTTTTGAGCCCCACTAATGTAGTATTTTTGTAATTTCACAATGAAATTTGCGTGTACTCGTTTTACAAATAAGAATTGTGGGGAAATACTTCACTCGGGGAAATTTGGGAAATACTTTATTCGAAGAAGTATGAAAATTTGGGAAATACCTTATTTCAGGAGATAATTCACCTTTGTTGGGAAATACTTTACTCGGGGAAATTTGGGAAATACTTTATTTGAGGAAAGACTTCACTTCAAAATACTTTACTTGGGGGAATACAATATCTTGTGGAGCCAGGGACAGTGGACAGGATGTTGTAACCGCAGAACTCTACAAGAACGGCGTTGTTCTCAGGTTTCGACATGAGTCTGGCTATAAATATGTCGAGCTCAAGTGGGTAGCGGTTCGACGAGAGAGCTGGCGCAGGCGTACACATAAACACACAAAACACATTTAGGCAACACAACACAAGACACACACACAACACGAGCACACAACACACATGCGTTGCGTGGGAACGCCCGGACGAGGCAGCTTCGAAGGGGAACACATCCCGCCGGCCAATCAGCGCTCTGGAACGAATCAGGCGCATGGGTGTGGCAGAGAACGCACCAATTACATTTCGGCAACCCGAAGCAGGCAAGATTTCCACCAATCCTAAGGGAAACACGTAATCTTTGCTTGGAAGAAGCTCAAAATGTTTGGGAAGGTTCGAGAAGAGTCTGGAAAAGAAAACAAGCGAGAGTATATAAGCGGCGAACAAGTACATTAGAGGGGGGGATTTTTGAGCGCACGAGAGAGCACTACGCACGAGGGCTGAGGTTGCATTACGCAGCAGGTCGGCAATCGCCGGCTTGCCTTCTACCAAACTGCAATTTGAAAGTTAATAATTCGAAGTGCAAGAAACAACGTTGGACGTCGGCAACCGGTGAACACCGTCTCACAAAAGAAACCTGATCGAAGTAAACCAGCCTCGCATCGGTGATCGTCATGTGTAAGCACGTCGGAGATTCAACCGAGAGCATTCAAGTATCTTTGCATCGGGGTCGAACTCACAAGCAACTTTAGCGTCAAGATTTGGAGCCACGCATTTGCCAACATTGCGAGTATCAACAGTCCAGTTCGTTCCCCAAAATGCGAAGAACAACGCACAAAACTGCAGTGAATTGGCGCACAACGAAACTCTTAAGTAATTCCCGGCACCAGAACTTCAGCGTCAAGGTGGAGCGGGGAAGGCACCGAGGCAGCGCGTCAGCGAGAGAGCAGTCCAGAACAGAGATTATAGCTGGCCACACACTGGCAAATCTGATCGGTCATGACCAACAGATATGGAATGATACAGATGAAATCTGTCGCTCTAATCGCCACTAACTGCAGCGACTATAACTGCAACTCCAGTGCGTGTTCAGCAGTGGTAGCAGGCGGATATGAGATAGATAAAATTAGATTATTAGTTAGGGTTAGCCTCCCTACCCTCAACAAATGAGATCCAAAGAGAGGAAGGAAGCAAGCACCATTTAGTATGGAGTTGAGGGAACGCAGAATCTATGCACAAGGTGCATAGAAACAGAAAGCTAAGAAAGAAGATCATGAAACAAGAAAAAGTTGAAGAAGAAAGCAGGAGATTCTGAAAGACAGGACAGCAGTGAACGGAAAAAAGAGGGTCCGTAACAAAGCAAAAACCTATGTTATTTTAACGAAAAGAAAGCCTACCTAACCTTAAGCTCAGGTCCTCACATTGTACCCCTGGGAGCGCTAATGCCCATAGATACAATAGTTGTATCCCCCTGAGGGGGGCGGATGTGAGATAACCAGTCATGGACGATAAGAAAAAAAAAGTTTTAGCAAGCTTTGTGCTATTAAGTGTTATGAAGAAGCCCGAAAAGCGGAAACGATCGCGTTGGTCAAAGGATAGGCTTAAAAAAATAATTTTCTCATATGACACTTCTAAAAGAATCAAAAGAAAATAACCCATACGATTTTAGAAATTATTGGCGAATGTCCAATGAGGTATTCCACGAAATACATGCCACCATTGCCCCATTCATACAAAAGCAAAATACGATGCTCAGAAAGGCAATAAGTTCTGTGGTGGAGGGAAAGAACCGTCACATTTTCCCGTACACTGGGCGATAAAATCTGGAGGCGGGTAAGGAATTCCAACATGATGGAAGATCAAAATGAGCGATTTGATATGCCAGACTTTATCTGTATCACCCCACACACTGGCAGATATTTGAGCGATTTGGTCTGTACAGATCAAATCGGCAGAAACTGACCGATCAGATATGCTAGTGTGTGGCCAGCTTATAGTCTCAGCAATGACGAGGAAAATCAGCAGTGAGCGACAGCATATCGGCAGTGAATATCTATCAGTGAATTACGTATCATCAAAAGGGCGAGTGTTATGGTTGTGAGAACTCTGTTAGGTGGTGATAAAAGTTCAATTTCAGATGTAGATCAGCAGGCAGAAAAGTGCTTTTCAAAGTGTCGCGCAAAATCATATAATTTGTAGGCAATCGGTTTCCTGTGTTTATTCAGTCGAGGATCGAATTCACGTTGTGAATTGTGCGGAGCTTCATATAATTCGACACCGTGTTGCAGCTCCAGGTTGAATCGTGATATGTTATTCTTGCTAATATTGTGTTTTATGTTGCTGTGGAACCTGCGGTTTTGTGGATGCGTAATTTGTTGTCTACGATGGAGTATTGGTAACTTGAATTCTCGGTAAGCATCACATTTATATCGTGTCACGTTTAGAGTCTTATAACGGTAGAATGTGTGTGCCTTTCATTAATGCAGTTGTGCCCTTTCAAATTATTTCGTTCAATGCCTTGTGTGATTCATCCACGTGTTTTCCCCAAATAAACTCATGTAAATCTTCAATCCTTTTATTCTCCATGTCTGGTATGCAGGTGTACGCAAGCATAAAGGATAATACTATAACATGTGTGGGGGTTGCAATTCCCTCAGCGTATGGGCAAGGGGGGTCCTAAACCCACCCGCGTCTCGGTATCGCGACAGAATAAATTGTCCTAAATAAGTAATTATCAATTATTATCATGTAAGCTAATCATTAATCAGTAAGCATTGCAGGACACAGGTAACAAACATAATCAATACAAACTTTAATGTAAGAACTTTAACGCAAGAACAAACTTGAATTCAGTTTTATTAAAACAGTCACTCGAAATGGCTTCCATGAACTTCAACACATTTACGACATCTAACAGCCAGTGAGCGCCTTACAGATTGAAACACGCCAGGCATTTCCGTAATACGGCCAGCTGAGTCCACAATGCGTCCAACCAGATCCTGTTCCGATTCAACAGGGGTGGCATACACGAGGTCCTTCATGGTTCCCCACAAGAAGAAATCCAGTGGCGTCAAATCAGGCGACCTAGCTGGCCATGCTACAGGAGCACCTCTGTCAATCCATCGGTTTTGAAACTGGTTATTCAGGAACAGGCGTGTTTCACGAAAGTAATGTGCTGGCGCTCCGTCATGCTGGAACCACATTCGCCTGCGTGTCTCCAAGGGCACGTCCTCCAGTAGTCCAGGCAAAACTTCGCGTAGGAAGATGGTGTACGCAGGTCCCGTGAGAGGAGAAGGTAATAGGTACGGACCAATTAAATTATTGCCAATTTTGCCTGCCCACACGTTGACTCTAAATCTGTGCTGGTGACTATTAGGCTGAATAACATGAAGGTTATTTCCAGCCCAGTAATGATTATTGTGACGGTTGAAAACCACATCACGACAGAAATAAGCTTCATCAGTGAAGAGAATAAGTTTTGAGAACCCGCGATTCATTCTTTCCTGTTGCATTAACCACTGGCAAAACAGCATACGAGGTTCAAAATCACCTGACATGAGTCCTTGCACTCTTTGGAAATGGTACGGACGTAATTGCTGACGATGTAGTGCCCTCCACACAGTAGTATGGTTTCGCAAGCCAAGACGTTGAGCAGCTGCACGAGTGCTGGTTCGTGGATGTTGCTCAAAGTATTCCACAATTCTATCCTCCTGTGGATGATGGCCGCGCCAAGCATTCCCTCTGTTAACGTTGAAGCTGCCGGTGTCACGCAATCTCGTATGCAGAGTAGCAAAATACCGGAAATCAGGCACTTCGCGCCTAGGAAACCTTTCTCTGTACATCCCCAGAGCGAGCCTACCATTTCCGCCTGCAGCTCCATAAATCAAATGCAAGTCTGCCTTCTCAGCATTGGTAAATCTTTCCATGGTCACAGGGCAACGGCGTGTCAACAAATGGCGAACTGATACTGCAACACGTGCGTTCCAGTAATGTAGATTGTTAATAATAAATTTTATTTCATTATTTCAGTTTCACATTGCATCTTGAAATCTTGTCGTTGATTACATGGAATGGATAACCCATATTGAAATGAGAAAAAATGCTTTAATTGTATATGACAATCTCGAAAACTAACAACTTTAAATAACAATTGGTGTGCGGCCCAGTTATAACATGCACTTCTAAACATGCTTTGCGACGCCATAACTCGAAAACTAATGAGTTTTGGACATTTTCTCATTCATGAAAATCGATTTATTTTGAGGTTTTGTACCTAAGTTCGAAGTTTGTTCAAAGTAAAAAAAAACACCCTGTATAAGGAAATAGACGTTCATCAAGATAAAACGATGTTTTGATGTACTTTTTCCTTACCTGCGGCTGCTGAAAGACAGAAGACTGCTAACCACGCAGCGGTCATGAGAAATAACTCCAACTTCGCCATCTTTAGATGGCATTTACGCTTTTTGCACCCAAATGTTAATACTTATTACAGTAGGCTCACTATTCAGGGGCAACTTTATAGTTCAAGAGACGCTCGTTAAACAACATCAACCGCTAATGCAATGAGAACTACTGAGCATCTTTGGTTCATCGAGAGCAGTATCACGATTATTTTTCTATCTAGTCCATTGTTCGAGCGGGCTTCTATAGACCGATGTTGGTGAAGCCGAAAACTGGTCTACGCCCATAGCAAACAATGATGCGTGGTGATAATAGGTGAAGTATAGTGGTCCTGTCACGAGCGAATGTTATCCAATAGGAAAGACGGCAAATATGACACTGATAATGAAATTGTTAGTTTATATCTTCCTAGATTTTCAACACAAAGGAGAAAACCAGGAACGCCCTATAAAATATTCATTCCTCTCAAACGCCAAATGAAATATAAAAACAGAAAAGATTAGCTATGAAAGAAATATGGTCATCTGAAAATTTCTTAACGAACAAGGTTATATAAACATGAAACGTGGAACATTGAGAGCACAACTTAAGCCTTTAGTAAACAAAAAACATACAGACCAAAAAAACAGTTTTGCATGCTCGAGAACTGAAGAACTAAAACGATTGTTTAAAACAGAGTTTGTTTGAGAGTAAACAACGATTATAAAATATGCAACTTAACACTTACACTTATTTATTACACCTAAATTTCAAAGCTATTCCTGTTAACGGAGCTATTGCACTTTTCTGCGTAGTCTTTAATTGGCGAGTGAGGACGACTTTTTAACGAACTGTTGGAAAAGTAACTTCTACCACAATGTTTAACCACGGTGATGCGTCATCAAGTACTCTGATGTACTATACATTGTGTATAACCAAGGTTGTGAACCAGAGAAGCCCAAATGTGGCAAGAAGTTTATCCTTGGACCGAAAAAGGAAAAAGATGTTGCGTATGTTAACCTTGCAGTATTATTTTGAAGTTCATTCCTAAAAAATAATAAGCGAGTAATGCTTTCATTTCCAACTTAAATTTCTAATATCATTTTTGAGAGCCAATTGTATCTAGGAGGATATATTGAAGAAGATAGTCATTAGTTTCTAGTCAGAAAAGTTGACCTTCAATCATCGTAAAATACACCTCATACAGGGACATCACAATCCCTCGGGCTTCGTACGTTTCACTCTAGGTCTGTGCCAATGAAAAGAGGGACAAAATCCTTGCGAAATATACCGTATTTCCAGAATTAACCTCAGAATAATACTGACAAACAGGCACAGCATCTCTTACCCGATTCGGTTCAAGAGAAAACTTACTGCCGCATTGCAGGCCTCCTTAAATTGACATGCAATGATGCACAGTGAGCATCAGAGAACGTGGGCCTGTCATCCCGTAAATTCTGTTCCAGAGTGGTGGAGCACCGTTGCAGGAGTTGCCATACCATTGGTTAGTTATCCATCCCTCATCATTTAGCGATTAGAGACTAAAAGGAAAAGTGCAACAACCCTTTCAACTTGAGTGACTTTGAAATTTTTACGAGTACGGCTATGTTTAGAGCAGATCTGCGTAAATTAGAATAGTTGTTTAGCTTCAATGCAAAACCTGTCTTGGACAATCACTTTAGGTCATATGCAATGGGTATTGTTTTTAGGTAAAAACGTTACTTTGATTTCCTATGATTTTTTCTGTTAATTTTCAAACCTTTAGTTAAAAAGTGATTTCAGTACGCCAAGTTTCGTGTTCCTACTACGTAATTCGTTTTGAGATTTTCGCTTTTTCGGAAGACCTTATTTTTTTGTAGCTGATGATGTGCGAATGTACGAAACGTCTGATATTAGTTTGGACTTCCGTCGTACTTATTACAAACTTGATGCATCATACACCCTGCCTGGTTCTATCTTTTTTACTTGAAGTAAAAGCGAGAAGTAGACCGAGAGGGAGAATTGGAATATTTGAGCTTGCAAGCTACAATCTTTCACTTTTGTTTGTGTCAGCACGAAAAGTCTGCGTGCGAAATGCACCAAGAAGGCAGAGTATTAGTTTTTGAATAAAGCAAAAAGTTGGGCTTTAACGAATTGTAAATAGCGTTTTCACAACCTGCAACCGCTCGGGAAGCGACCCGTAAATTTTTCTACGGCCAATTCGTTTAAACATATTACTCCCGGAAATTCAAACAGAACAAATAGAGAACTGCTTAGTTTGTATTCATAAAATCATTTTTCCCAGAGTCTGTAACAAGTGCAGATGCGCGAAAATTTGTAGGTAGCACTGTAACAAAGTGAAAATACAGTACTTCCAATCTATAGTTATGGCTCGCCAAATGACGAGCTAAGTCAGTAGTTGGCGTCCAGACTCAATTCGAATAAGTTAGGCCATCTGAATTTGCTAAAAACATTAAATGTCATTGACACTGATCAAGTCCACAGTAACCACGATGAATTTTAATTAAGTACTGAACTGTGGCAGGAAAATAAAATACAAACTGAAATTGTTGTACGCGTGCAAACAGTGAGCAACAATAAGAGTTAGTGGTCTCTGGGAAATTATTAGAAAAAGAAATTAACGTAAACTTATCCCACTGCAATTCATGTTCAAAAAACATAGCTGCTTCTGAAATTGAATTATACGGCGGATCTTGAATGATGCAACGATACTGAAATGTTTCTTTTTTATCAACGCAAAATTTTACCTCTGGATGAAACAAATGTTCCCGTTTTTAGAAACAATTTATATTATCCCATGAGGCTAATGTGTCCTTGATGTAATAAATGAAAGACTGAAGCCGGTGTAAAAACCGGATATTTTAATTTTCAAAATGCGTCATGCTTTTTCACCGGCTTCAATCTAGCTAAGACGCATTCAAGCGCCTCATATGTGTTCACGTGCTAAAACATTAAAAAGATCAAAGGATCAAAGTATGTTGTCTCGTGTGCAGCGGTCTTCTCAGAGGAGGTGTCAGGTCTGCATTGAGGCAGACATTTTCAACAATATTATTGTAGATATTGATTGAAAGCACACCTGTCCACTCATTATTTGTTTCATTTTCCATTCTCATTTGTTAGAAATGTAAATAACTTGTTAAATACGTAAGTGACATTCTAAACTTGAAAGCTCAATATCTCGAAAACTTAAGAGTTTTTGCAATTTTTGGTATTCATGAAAAAGGGTTTGTTTTTAGTATTCCTATCACCTGTGAAAGTTTGTACCTGTTGAAAATTAACACCCTGTATATGTATGTCCAATGAAAATGCAAGCATCCGATGATGAACGACAAAACTATCTTTGATACTAATAATGACTGCTGTTAACATCTACGGCTTAATGAGGGAAGTAACAAATATTTAATAATCACACATGCAAGAGGCTTCCGTGACACGTTTCGTTACCATTTAGGACAGTGGTTCCCAGACTAGGGGGCGCGCCCCCCTAGGGGGGCGCTAGGAGGAGACAAGGGGGGCGTGAAGTCATCTGCTCAAAATTATTTTTTTAATTAGAATAATATAATCATTCAAAGAACAAATATCTGTCATTACATACGTGCAAAGTATAATTATAGCAGTCACTCAACCCGTTTTCTCCATATATCCGAAGTTTATCCTGTGCTGTGCCTTTGGAACTCAAAAGATCCAAAGCAAAGTGACAGATTCATGTTTCAAAGCAATGGGACGAAGTAGGAATGAAATTCAACGTTACAAACATGCTTGTACCGCTTGTTTTTGTAATAAACCTCTCTCCATGACATTCTGGAGCAAACTAGCCGTCTTTTGGTGTGTGATAGATCTCGCCTGACATCTTTCTCTCTCGCTTGCTTTCTTGCTTTCAGTCTTTTGGTGTGTAAGCACCCTAAGATCCAACAAACAAAAGTACATGAGCACAACTATGCCAAGGTCGACTGTATGCAAAACATCGCTCGTCAATTCAACGCATTACATCACAGTATTACTGAGCATTTTCGTGCGTGTAGTTATTCTCCGTTTGCTTCTTCTCGTTGTATTTTCCGCAATTGTTCTCAGTGTCATTATTGTTATGATATAAGCCACGTTGTGTGCTGAATACTTTTGGTATGTTACAGATTTATGATTTCCAGTTGTCTGATCTATATCATATGAGTATGTGGTGTGGTGCATGCCAATACGGTATGTTATATAACACTTAGTTCCATGGTGCATTTAATAAGTTTGTTGCTATTTTCACTTTGCACAAATGCCTGAGACAAGGAAAAGAAAGTATTCAGATAAATATAACAAGTATGGCTTCACTGTTATAGAGAGGAATGGATTTCATCTCCCCCAGTGTGTCATATGCCATACAGTCCTCAGCAATGATGCCTTAAGACCTGGTCGTCTGGAGCTACATTTGAGCACAAACCACAAAGCATCAAAAGAAAAGCCAAAGGAGTTCTTCACAGCCAAACTGCATGTTTTGAATCGTATGAAGCTGGACTCAAGCAGTGTTTTTCATCAAGAAACGATGAAACTGGTGGAAGTATCTTACGAGCTGTCAAAACTTATTGCAAAAGCAAAGAAGCCTCAATCTGTGAGGGAGACTCTTGTAAAACCC
Organism: Morinoia aosen; assembly: GCA_030386875.1. Classification (NCBI taxonomy): domain Eukaryota; kingdom Metazoa; phylum Arthropoda; class Malacostraca; order Amphipoda; family Talitridae; genus Morinoia; species Morinoia aosen. The sequence goes on from CM059562.1 coordinate 61,130,055, forward strand.
TGCCTTTTGAGTGCTGCAACCTGTGCTTAGGGACGAAACTGTGCTTGGGGAAGAAAACCAAAGAAAGCTATCGAAGATTTCCTTATCAGATAACACAGTGAAGCGTCACATTGACGAACTTTCAGAACACATAAAAGAACAAGTTTTGGACAAAATAAAAGCATCTCGCTTCTTTGCAATACACTGCGATGAAAGTACTAATGTTGCTCATCTCTGCCAGCTGCTTGTTTATTCTCGATTTGTGGATGAAGGAACTGTGAAAGAAGAAATTATTTTCTCAGCAGCACTGGAGACAATAGCAAAGGCCATCGATGTTTATTCAAAGGTTGACGAGTTACTACAAGAGCACGGTCTTTCATGGGAAAAATTAGTTGGTGTTGGTACTGATGGTGCTCCATCAGTGATTGGATCTCGCTCTGGATTTGTGAAGCTGGTGAAAGAAAAAAATTCTTCTGCTGTAACTGGGACTCACTGTGTTATCCATTGACAATTCGTTAGTAAGCAAAACTCTGCCTGGTAACCTACGCAGTTCAATGAATTTAGCAATAAAAGTGAGAATTTTGTAAAGAATAGCTCTTTGAATTCTAGGCTTTTCGCAGCTCTTTGCTCAGATTTGGGCACTGATTACAAGACTCTCCTGTTTCACACCGAAGTCCGCTGGCTTTCCAAGGGAAACATGCTGAGTCGTCTTTACGAGCTTAAAGATGAAGTGAAAATTTTCTTGCAGAAGCAGAAACAAGACAAACTGTATGAAGCATTCAGAAAGGAAGACTTTCAGCTCTCATTAGCATACCTTGTGGATTTTTTGAGTCTATCGACAACCTCGATTTGAAGTTACAAGGAAGAAACACAAACATCATTGCACGCTCTGATGTGTTCAGAGCTTTCACCGAAAAAATTCATCTTTGGAAACGAAACGTACAAGTTGGGAACTTTTCATCGTTCTCACATCTGAATGAGCTCTTATCTGAGAAGAGAAACACTGAGCAGTATGACGTGACAAAAGAGGTTTTATCACATCTGCATCCCCTTGCTGAGGAATTTATGCACAATTTTCCAGATGTCTCAATGGATAATTCTCTTTGGACATTGGTGCAGAATTCATTAACACTGATGTGGAGTTGTTACTGGAATCACTGCAAGAGGAAGTCATCGATTTGAAATGTGACTCCAGCGCGAAAAGGTACTTTGAAACAATGAAGTTAGAAGAGTTTTGGGTGAAATATCTCTTCATGTACTGAAAAGTAGGTGAAGAAGCACTTCGTGTGATTCTTCTCTTTTCTTCTACTTATCTTTGTGAAGCAGGATTTTTTCAGCTCTTGTTGTTCTGTAAACAAAACAGCGAAACCGACTTGATATAGGAAATGATTTGCGTTGTGCGCTGTCATCCTTCAATCCTAGAATTTTTGATCTTGTGCGGAAGAAGCAGCAGCAGCATCCATCTCACTGAATTTGTTCATAAATTTTGCCTTAGTCTCATGAGTTATTCCAAATATTGTTTGCCATGTTTTCAGATTATTTTTTCTTAAAATTGCAACTTAATTTTGCCAATTTACCAATGTTCAAAATTTTTTCTTTTTTTTTGCTCACTTAGAACAAAATGTTTCCTTTTTAGTTACTGGAATGTAGTATTGTTTGTTTGAGTGGCTTTCATTAGAAAATGTAATGCAAACAAATATGTTTTGCTGAACAATGGTAAGAAATAAATATAAGAATCATTTCATATGAAAAAAAGACGCACTGGGGGCGTGCGGGTCTACTGGAAGCCAAACGGGAGCGTCAGGTAAGATAGTTTGGGAACCACTGATTTAGGATAAAAAATAGAAGAAAATAAAGAGAAAGAATGTAGTACTGCTATAAATCCACGTCCACAGGAATAATCTATACAACAAATTTTGCTTGAACATCTGGTAATCAGCTCTAGGGTGCGGCATATGTAGAACAAGACATCATGATTTCCTGGCCAGGACATCCACATGCAATAGCCTCAAGTTCAGTGTTGACCTGCTTCGCGCCCTGTCAAAAATTGACCCAGAACTGAAGCAGTTTGACGTAATGATAGTGTTTGACGTAGTGATAGTGATAGTTTGATATTGCAGCGCAACAAACGTCATGTCTGCTCTAACGGCAGTTTCCTGGCACCGTTGCTGCACCTGCCACTGCAGTAATTCCGTCTGTTAACTCCACTGATGGGAAACAACTGCAGTGGGCGGCCATTCAGTAGTGGTTAAATTGGCCTATCATGTTTTCTGGCATCATGAATTGATGTAGCGCGCGTAAAGTCCTCATAACACTAAATTAAGATCTGAGCCTGACTAATTAAATGATGTACCATATTACGGTGATAACGCTATGGCCCTGAAGAATAAATTACAGATTTTTATCGATCGGCAACATTGCCATCGGAGAAAATTTCTAAGTTTACTGGATAGCGTAATTCTATTAAAACTGTCCTGTGTAGAAAAGTAAGTACGCCAGTGGGCTTTCTGCAACTGCGATATTCTTAGCGAAATAGATAAGGTAAATCAGACGTCTAGAGTGCGTTACAGAGAGGCCTGTGTCTCGAGCGACTAGTCTGATAGCGAGTCTCACGTGAGCAGCTCCTGGTGTTATTGAAGGGACCCTCACGGGTATTTCGAACGTTTAGTAACTTATATCCACTAAAAGTAGAGACCTTTTATACTAGGCGTGTCAAGATATTGTTCGTTCAAGCCAGTGTCTTTAAACCACTCTAGATTAGAGCACCATGTTGCTGGAATATGAACGTGCTTCAGAAAATTCGCATGGTTTACGAGTTCAAAATGTGTTTCTTTTAACGGAGAATATAACATGCATATCCTCCAATTGACTAATGCAGAAAATCTTGCACATTTTTTTTATTTGTGAAGATAGTATCCCAGCTCACGGCTGAATTTTGCGTTCCGTGATGTTTTCTTTTGAAGTTTTAAATTCTTTTAATATACGCATTTTTTTTGAAAATTCGAAATGTTACGCTCATTGTGTTAGAAATCGAATTTGTCGAAGAATTTGTGAATATGTTGAATTACTCACTGAACGACTGGATGCAATTTTCGCTTTAAATGGAACTAATTCAAATGTCACGTTAGTGATTGGTTTCACATTTGTGTCAAAACACCGCGGAAAATGTGTACGTGCAACTAGAATAGAAAATCGCCTTCTTTATAATTTCTCTTCAAACGGTGGAATAATGTGCATTGGATAAATAAAACGTATATTTGAAAGGCCATTAAGGAACAATTAGTAGCGCTTAGAATTTCATGGAACTAATTTTCTGATAAATTTGTCGCCAAAAAAATCTTCAGTGCTCACATTAAATAAACATTTTCACTCGAATAGCTGTCATTCTTTGCTTTCAGAGAAAATAACATTCCATACCTATTAATTGCTAGTATTCATCGAAGAGTATTCGCGGACCATCATTTTGCTCAACATACAGGATGCCTATAATGCCGTTGTGCAATTTGAAATTACTGTGGCTCTAAAACTATACATGATACATGATAGAAATAACCTGTAAAAGGTATTAGAAAAAAAAATGAATTTTCAAATTATTTGTAAGAGCCTTCTTAAGTTTCTACATGTCCCCCATCATTAGCTATGCTAGGGTTACACGATTTTTAAGTACTTTAAAAACATTTGCCAGTTGGCCAGCAGTAATGTCTGAGAGCACAGCAGTTATTTTACCTTTCAAGTCTCACGATGAATGAGGTCTTGCTGCGTACTCTCTATTTTTCACATACCCCCATTAAAAAAATCTAAAGGAGTCAAATCTGGGGAACGTGAAGACCATGAATTTGTACTACCTCTTCCGTTGAAGTCATGGATGATGAGTTGTTTCGATATACAAGATTTAAATCTTTTAAAAATATTCAAATTATTTTTCGACAAAATATCAAATAACCAAACGGAAATTAGATACCGTAAATTTTTTAATTCAGTTTACAGGTTGTTTCTATCATGTATTGTATAATTTAAAAACCACAGTAATTTCAAATTGCACCACGATTTTATGAACGGCTTTACGGCTAAAATGCATTGCGGCATCGATGGCCCATTTGAAAGGCGACGGGTCTCAAATACCGCCGAGTGATTTATTGATTGATCATATCAGAATAACTTATTTTTCGGACAAAATCATTACCTTATTACGACTTGTATTGCGCATAAAAATATCAGATTTAAACCAAAGAGTTGTGAATTTTTTTCCTTCGGCTGAACTGAGATATTTAAATCACGCCTCATAAGTAAACTGTCACTACTGCTTCGAACATATTCAAATAATGATATATTTATGCTTAGAAGCGTGAAAATATTCTTCGCTTCATGAAGTACGATCTTTAGCTATTGTAATTTTTTACACCATGTAATGTAAATACTATCGATACAAACCTCTGCCTCTTTTCAGCGAGTGCATATGTACACAAACAATAACTAAATTTAACGAACTACGCCGAAATTATTAGAAAAGATTTCTACTGTTATATGCGGAAATTTTTCGATGCTGGCCATCTTATCATGTCATGCAGTCTTGGCAGACTTCATTAGAACTGTTTGAGCATTTAAACCAAAGTTTGCACGTCGTTATCTTCATGCAGCAATCAATTTATTTTAGTGACACGGTCACACACCAGCGTTCAATGTCCCCGAGTTAGATTTACTTCCCGTGTTCTCTTATTGAGCTCAACGAGCAACAGTTGGTGAGTCAGTGACCGCCCTGCGTGTAGCATCCCTTGTCTGGCTCCTCTGCGCCAGACATCAGCTAGTCTCGGACCAGGAGTTGGTGGAGTACGAGTAATATGTACAGCTCGGGGTGGTTTGGGTTTTCTCTGTGAGTTGAAAGCTTATCACTCGTGTATGTTAATTATCGTTATGTTCTCTTGAAATTGAGTGCGAGTATCAGTGAGCTGTCTGAATCAAGGATTCCTATAATTTGACAATTCCTACGAGCAATAAAGTGAATAACATTGTTATTCAAACAATAGTTTTTCTGAAAAAAAGTGAATTTAGAGTGGTGTATTACAAGATATTCACCTTCTATTCATTGCTATCAAATTAAATATTCAGCAAATCCAATGTTGAAATGAGAAGTGTAGCTGATGCCGGCTAGAAACTTGACACACACAAGGCCTTCTTTGTGCGAGTGGTTCGCGTGATTCGTGTGCACCAGCGACACTGACACTGTCCTTAAGGCTAAGTTGATCTTGGTGTCATCTGAAAGTGTGTTCAGGAGCTGGCAAGTGCTTTACCAACGTTACGGGCTAAAATCCTCGACGTGAAGTGAATATTTGAACCAACAACTTCCAAAAACAGCGAAGATGAAGACTGTGACGCGAACTCTTCCAATTAAAGTCCACTACTTCCTGTTTTTTGCAAGTAAGCTCGGATATAATGATAGATGTAGTCTTTGTATTCAACTGTTATATTGCAGACCATTTTCTTTCTTCTAATGCTATATTTTACTTTTCTGAGCTTTCCTCATTGTCTAGTATTATATTTACAATTGGTCGATTCATAGAGAATCTCACGCGCGAGATAAAAAGGAGAACCAACGTAAAAATATACATTTTTATTTGTTACTATTTAGGCAAACGTTTCGAAATGTTAAAATTCCATCTTCAGTGCTGAAAAACATACAACGAGGTCAAAAATATTAAAAAACACAAAAGTTCAAAAAATACTAAAAATAAGTAAACAAACATCTATAAAAACTGCAATCCCATTCCTCATTCAAGTGCAGTAAAAACGATCATTCTCATTGGCTCACCTACCCACCCTTTCACGAGCACATACATTCATACATTTACACATAGGAACCTAACAAACAGACGCGCGCAAACACACTCCACATACATACACACACAAAAATATGTCAGTAGGTTGAGGCAATGTTTAGTTTGGCAGCACTCAAGTCTTTATTTAAGTCAGGTTTATGGGTAGATATGAATAAAGATTATAAAATGCGAAGATCCTGTTCGTTGTTGGTGGTACACAGAGTGGAGAAGTTATTTGTTCTGAAAGGATAATTAAACTGCTGACAATGATCTCGCATTGCTAAATGCGAAGCAGAGGAAAGTATGCGACAGGTTCTATGATAAATTCTTGAATGTTGGCTGTGTCTGATAAATTGTTGTAGCATTGTACTACCAACATAAGTCTGCATGCAGCAGTCACACTTATATAAATAAACACATCCACTCCCCAGGCACTCCTCCAGACGTTCTTTCCTCCTAAAAAATGAACCGATTTTAAAACTATTTCTATAAAACACTCTGATGTCAACAGTAGTGAAAAACCTACTAACCAGAGCTACGACTTCTCTTTTCAGTTCAGAGTTCAAATAAGGTAATTCTATGCACAATTTCTGTTTTGCTACGCTCAAGCTGACAGGAGAGGGACAATATTTTTTATCTGGAAACATTCTGACGGAATTATCAATGATAAATTTTGGATACATATTTTTAATCAATAATGTCTTAATAAATTCTATTTCACGATGGAATATTTCAAGACTTCTAGATATGCGATATGCGCGATGAAGTAATGCAATTATGCAAGATTTGATATATCCCTTATAAATACAACTGAAATGTTCATACTGAGGCCAGTAAATGTTGGTTTTCGGTAGACAGAGGTAGTAAGCCTAGAGTTAAACTTCTTCACGAGTACGTCTGAAAAAGGGATTTGCCCATTTCGCTCCATTTCCGTGGTAAATTTAATGTTAGGATGGGATGCATTGATATAATCATATATAATCATTTTCAGAACGGAACAAAACAAACGTATCATCTAAATATCTACGGTAGAATAAGGGCTTAAATTCTGCAAGGCATTGGGCCAAAAATTTCTCCTCCAAGTTTGCCAGGAATGAGTTTGCTAAGAGGGGAGACAACCTTGAGCCCATTGCTAGACCGTCAATTTGTTGGTAAGTTTTCCCTTTAAAAACAAAAAAATGAATCTTTTAGTGGGATGTCTAGCAAACGTTCGAATTGAGCCCTGTCGTAATTCATAATGGTGAGATTGTCGTGAAAAATACATTTAAGCAAAACATTAATTGATTATTCTAGCGGTACGTTTGTATACATGGATTCAACATCAAAACTACACATGAACAAATTTTCTATGCCGTCAACAGTCGATAACTCATTTACAAAATGATGCGAGTTTTTCCCGGAAAATTCACTATTACAAAAAGGTGTTAATACAGACACTAAATTTGAACAAATTTTAGAATTCGTGGTATTACAGGCGGATAAAATTGGTCTCATCGGTACATCTGGTTTATGAATTTTAGGTAGTCCATATAAAACACCAAGTTGACAACCCACCGAACGGCACGTATTGTATAATTCGTCAGTTAAAATTCCCAGCTCTCTGTCTTTTTTAAGTCTATAATTGATCTTATTTTTTAATTTTAGCACCAGCGTCTTTTTGTCGATGATTTCTTCACGATACTTTTCCCGATCGGCAAGAATGGATTCCATTTTTGAGATATAATTCAGTTTAAGTTCCAGTGAAAGGGTGGGTAGTTGAGCCAATGAGAATGATCGTTTTTACTGCACTTGAATGAGAAATAGGATTGAAGTTTTTATAAATGTTTGTTTACTTATTTTTAGTATTGTTTGAACTTTTGTGTTTTTTATTATTTTTGACCTCGTTGTATGTTTTTCAGCACTGAAGATGGAATTTTAACATTCCGAAACATTTGCCAAAATAGAAACCAATAAATATGTATGTTTTTACGTTGGTTCTCCTTTTTATCTTGTCTAGTATTTAATCATTGATTTTTAAAACAGAATATCATGAATAAAATAGAATGTCATCAAATACCATTTTCAATAGAATATTATCTTAAGAAAATCATGTAAATTGCTGGGTATTTCCCGACCATAGCAGATAAGGAGAGAGAGTATAGTGAAAAACTACCTTATGTTCATTGGTTTAAATATATTATTGTCAGATTACGGATGATTTCGGTCGGTCAAATACAGTAAATTCAGCGGCAATTACGGAAACATAATGCAGGTAATGCAAGGTTTCCAGGTGCCCTCAAACATCACACATGACTTTCACTGCTTACATTGTTATTTTTTCGAACGATCTCTAAAATAGTAGGTAAAAGTTAGTCTCGGGCAAGTGCATGCACGCTCTCAAGTATTTCCCCTTCATTTATACACACTGCATAGCTTCCTACATATAACATAAAACAGCGAACGATTTTATAGGTAGACCTGAAATCAGAGAGGAGAACAAAATTCAGGTGGTGGATGAAGAGCTGACTCTCATGATCCTGCTTAGATTCGCACGTTCGCACGTGAGAGCTGAGCACTTCTCGGTGTGGGTAAAGGGGAAATCGAGAACATAAAATAGATATAGGGCATAAGTTTGCCAGCGGCTCGCGCTATGCTCTAAAATAATCCTGCATTTTACAGTGAGAAGATTAAACTACCTTGGAATAAATGCTAATCATTTTTCGGCACTTGAATCGAATATTATCAAACTGATGCGCAATTAAACCAACAAAAGCGCTGAAATCCTAAAACGCAACCCGTAAATTTTTTTATCCAAAATCCCATAATCCTCTATTAAGCTGAAAATGAAAAAATATAGCAATATATATTTTACGAATTAGTACCTCGTCTCATGAGGGGTAAATGTGAATCTTTCAATAATTTATTCTAGTTTTATTCACCTCAACGAAACGAACTTCGCTTGAACATTTGATTTCATTCAAAATAACTTTGTTTCTAAATTTGACATCAATACAACAAACATATGAATCGTAAGGTAAATTATGAATTGCACTACTAAGGTCTGCTGGTCGTATGGTACCATGTAGACTTTGAAACAACCTCATCAATTCTCCAAAAATAATTAGCACTGAGTTTAATATGTATGGAAACTAAATTAAATGTAGAGTGACGAATTTCGTCATACGTAACATCGCTCGCGAACGCAAATAACTGGGATGAGAAAGAGTGTCGAAGTTAAGCCAGTATGTAGTTGTGTTCTTCCGCAAGCACAATATCGAAGCTGCAGGATGATCAAGACTTGCGTGAGGTCCACAGATACAGTAGTTTATCTCCTGAGGGGCTCATTCTGGAAAGAATTTGCAGTTTGAAATTTGTGGAGTAAATTGGGAAGGAAGCTCAAGGTGTGTTCCCAGATAGAATACTCAGGCAATAAAAACAGCAAGTGTCAAGGGAGAGGAAGAAAATGGCGAGTAAAGAAGATAAGAAAACTTTAAAAAGCGAAGCGGGCAAGAAAGAAGTCATGAAGGCTTCTCTATAGCTGAGGGAACCTAACGCTATCTTCTGTCCTCGAAGCGTAAGGCAGTTCGGTTGACGGCAGTAAGCGTGTGACTTCTACAGGCCTTGAGTATTCAGATATAGACTGAAGAGATGGTTAATTCTGCAGTTAAATTTACAGTGATCAGTGAATTAAAATGCTCCTGTATACATATACCACGTGTGAGTGCGCATAATTTGTAGAATTAAAACGCGTTTTAAATAAGTATAAACAGATATTCACTTTGTTAATATTGCAAATTTAATAAAAGTTTAATAGTGAAGAAAATACTAATAAATGCAATCATTTTATAAAAAAACCAAAACGTTTCAGTGGTCAGCTGCATCCTCAGTTCCGTATAATGAATAGTACAAGGTTTTCAAAAAAGTTTTGTCCGTTTTTAAAGGAAAAAGTGAAAACGATGTAGACACTTTCATCCTTCTCCTTTGCTCTCCGGCTTGTGTAACTGATGGCCAAGCACGGTACGCGTGTTTTTATAGCGTCTGATATTCCTACTTTCGTCTGTTCGAATCTGAAAACAATAATATTGTTATACGCATTGCGTATATATTTCAACTTCATTCAGTGGCTAATCAAAAAACGGGCAGAACCTATTTGGATACCTTGTACATTCAATACAACGCAAGGATAAAATCACGATCGATACTAAATTCCAGGCTATACATTCGAGTAAAAAAAAATATGTGAAAAAAAAGCAAAGACAACTTTTGCATCAACTATCTGAAGGGGATACGAGCTAAGCGTGTTATTTGAAAAGTTTTTTCTCTAAAAATGTGCAACGATTCTAAAATCATAAATTAAAAACCACGGAAAGAACTGTTAGTCACTCTAAAATCATCATCACAAATAACATTATTGCACTTCTCAGTATGGCTGCGTATTACTGAATGAGGATCATAAAACAGCAAGTTACTGGTACAAAAGCGCCTTCCGCGGTACTGTTACTCTAGCATAAATATTGCATGACGTCATTTCGACGTACGCGGATGTGCACTGCGCACAATTATACTTATGAAGAACAGCAGAGTGCACGAGCTCGGGAAAAGAGTCGTTGGGCTAAAAAAAGAACCAAATGTTACTTTGATAGCTAGCATGACGCTCAAATTTACCCTAGGAAAATGCTCACAGAACAAAGACTTCAATTCATGGGCTAGTTTATCAGATGAAGAACTGGGATAGGGTAAAGAGTAATACAAATAATTTTTAAAATTAAGAGGAGCGTTGGCCTCATCATATTTTCTTGACAAAAACTTTTCAATTTAGGAGTTTGTGATTACAAGAGAAAAAACAAAATAAATCCAACAAATAATTAAGCTCTGCGTGTATGTCATTGAAAGATGGACAGGTATTGAATGCAATGCTTAACAGCATTTTGATGTTGTAGATTTTAAAAGTGTTGGAAGAGAAGCTAAAAAATCAGTTCCCAATCCTGTAAACGTCGGCTTGCGATATAAAGAAGTTACATTATTTTCTCCGTTCCTAGAAACATGACAATCGAGAAACGATAAGTGCTTTCCGTTTTCAATTTTCGGTGCGAATTTAACTGATGGATTTCTCCCATTCAAATAATAAAGGAAAAATTCAGCAAGTGCAAGAATTTTAGAGTGCGAGAAAGTATCGTCTATGTAACGATTATAAAATACAAGCTTAAATAGTGAAGGAACATCAGCTAACTATATTTTTCTCATGGAAGCGCAGAAAAATATTTGCAGAAGTTGGTCCTGGCATAAAGCCCAAAAGTCTTTTCGTGATTTTGACTTTAGGATTTTAGAATCGTCGCATATTTTTAAGGAAAAATCAATTTTTAACAACACGCTTAGCTCATATCCCTTTGAGATATTTAACACATATTTGTCTTTATTTTCAGGGTTTTTATCACGGGTTTTTTACTCTGATGCATAGTCTGTCAGTTATTATCGATTCTAATTTAATGCTTCCGTAATAATAACCATACCTTTGTTTTACAGAACTGATGATATCTCTGGACTTCGAAACGTTTTCGATTTTTCAAAATAAAATGACTAATTTTATCAGGATTTTCTTCGCTTTTGAATTTTCAGTAAACGGGTGTAGGTTCTACAATGTTTGTATCTTGGAGTATTGCTAGTTTGTTACAGGCTATTAAAAATCAGCGAAGTGTGGCAATAGTTCGGTATGGTCACAATAATACAGAGAAGACTGCAGTAACGATTACAGTCACTGCGGTGACTGCAATGACTTACCACTATGCAAATCGTGCCCTATGTTAATGTGCGCAGCATTAGCGAGTGTGTGGCCTATACGAGAGGAAATTGCTGGTGTTTTCCATCGATCTTTGTTCACACTTAAATTTCCGGCGAAGTGACAACTCTTAATCGACCTCAAAAAACCTTATTGCACCTATCTACAGGAATTCATTTGAGACGCTGTTAGGACTTTTAAGGTTAATGTTCATTTTTTCCATCTTTTTAAGTTGTTATTTCGATTCTTTATGCACCAGCTACGTCGTCTGTGAAGACTATATAGAATCGAAAGGAAATAATGAACTCATTTGCATGTATGTAAGAAAATTATCTGTCTTTGAGGTAAGAGCAGCAACGCTGACTTAGTCGAAAGTAACGGGCCAACTGCTTTCAGGATCAATTAAGCAATAACAGGGCATCTCATGATCGTTGAAAAACTAATTTTCTCAAACACAAAGATCTATTCTCAGGGTGGTTTTACCAACTTCGAGGGAACGTGATTCAAAAATATTCTGGGTTAAATAACCTGTATATTTTCGGTAACAAAATTTTATTTCATTATAACTGGCCAAGAATGATTTGCTACGTCATCAGTTAGACAATTTTTAATTGTTTTCATCATAACTGATGAAGAATGATTTTCTACGCCATAAATTTTGGATGTTAAGGTCTGGCGCCGGTGCTGCCGTTCCTGATGGTGGTGGGGCTGCAGCTGGGGGTGCCGGTGTCGGTGCAGGGCGCCGTAACGGCCCTCACGCTGCTCACGGTGGTGGTCTTCAAGCCGCTCATCGCCGCCGCCGCGGACTCCTACCCTACGCTCAGGAAACCCATTTTTATCGCACTCCTTGTCCTCATGACCTTTTTTTACTCTTCTGTTTATTTCGTCAAACCCTTCAACGCTCCTGAACAAACTCCTCTCATGGCGAAATGTGTGTTTGAGCCGAAACGTCCGTTAGAATTTCAGAGCTCGAAAAATGTCTCAGTAATTTCCTGCCCAGGAACTTCTGACACTCGCGCACAAAATGAAAAATCACCTTCATCAACCTTTTACTTGGACATCTACGGAAGTAATCAAAGTAAGTGGGCACCAAAGATCACATTTTCAATCGGCAGGGGCCCTTTTGCAAATACTTACACTATTTTCAGTCTTGGTAACAAACCGTTCTTGACAATTTTTGTACGCCCTCGTGTTTTTTTTTTCAATATGATAATGAGGGTTTATTCCTTAGAAAACTTTTAAACGCATTACCACGGGCTCTGCCATCAGAAATTCCTAGTCTTCTGCTTCTGTTAATCAGAAATAAGCCATTATCTGGTACAGGGAAGAGAGGCATTGCGTTGTTTTCGTTCAGGGAAAAATTTTCGATCAAAGCCGACAAGCCCAGTGAGGATACGCACGTTTGAGTGAAATAAGTGCTCCTTATTTTCAACAATTTTCTACCGGAAAATAATGCGATACCTATAGACCTGATAGTATTTTGGTATTGGAATCGTTAATAAAGGAATTTAAAATTTCAGGCTCCATGAGGAGAAATTTTAACATGAGTGAGGATATCTCTTATTTTTCATCACACAGCACCAAAAATGAACCGGCAAAAATAATTAAAAACTGAATTCCTATATTACTCCCTAAATCCTTAAGCGTCTCTGAAAACGTTGAAATAAGGTTCAAAAATATGCTTAATTTTTAATGAGTTCCTACGCACTTTTTTGGGGGCCTCACGGTTGTCATCAGATACACAACATTATAATATAAAATTTGTTGGGCTTTAATTTTGTACGGACAGACCTGCGTTTTCAAATTCTAAAACGACAATTTAAAGTGGCGCAGTGAATTCTACTAAAGTGGCGATCTAAAGCAATTGAATTAACTGTTCATTTCTTGCTAGCATTTTTTGTTTGAAAAATATATCTTGTTTTAATTTCACTTGAATGCTGCTTTTAAATTTGCGATTCTTCTTTTGAGGAGGTCATCCGAGGCCCCTGTCGGCCCGATGGGCCAGTTTTTTCGTTGAAAAAGGAGCCCTAGGGGATGGATTACTGTGCCCCAAAATTTTATAGGGCTATGGGCATTAGCCCCATAAAACTAACTTACACCTCATGGAGGGTTGTAAGGGGACCAAAAATCATGAATTTTTGACCCCATATAAAAAAAAACAAAACACGTAATGAGAATTCTGAAACTGCCAGTTTTGTCTGCAATATTACGAGGATTTCAAAATATCTTTGAATTTGCTCTAGCATAAAAACTCGATGACTTCTATTCTTTTGAAATCACTATAATAATATGAGCCGAGTCCGTCCGTGTGACCCCCTCTTCTAATCGATAGCTTTGATAGCACCATGGATAAAGCTTGATAAATACAAGAAATTATTCTATGACATTATTTTTCTGTGGCGATTCAATTCCCTTTCACTTGCATTATGGTATCCAGAATACGCAATCGGCTTATTTTTACAAATAGAAATTTTCTTTGGAGCTTTCTCTGTTGAAATTCATCACTTGCTTCGACATTTTCAAATAATAATGCGGAAAGAAATGTTTTAAATTTGTTTGACCAGTAACCTAGCTACAACTTAGTATAAGGCCCAAGATTTTGGAACTTGAGTTATTGTTTTCGAAATTATGATTTTCTTGAAAAGCTTCGAAGAGATAATAGACGACATTTCCGAATAAAATCCCTCAAAAGAGGCCACCATGGATAGAAACGTGCCCAACCGTAAGAGAGAAGCAGTATGAAAGACGCCGAAGGCTATCGGACGAGCAACGGGAAAAGGCAAGACGAAGTAATGCTGCTCGCCAACGAGAAGATAGAGCTACCTTGATCCTTGAACGGCATTTGGCAATTCTACGGAATTGTTTGACGGGCCGTGGGCACTAGTATCTATAAAACTGAACAAAAAACAATATTTCGAATTTTTCCAAAAAATTAAGGCAAAAAAAGTTACATACATACATACATACATAAACCAGGCTTCTCCTCCCTATGGGAGGGTAGCCGATAGCAGGCCACAATCATCACTCTTAGCACTAGGAGGCGAGAGAGGCAGCACTGGCCGCACCAGACTGCCAGGATCAGCAGCAGCCTTGCGCAACCACCTTCCACAGTCAGGCCCGACAGCCATAGCTGGTTTACCCCGACCGCTTCATTGAGTGCAGCCCCTCCCCCCGCACAAGACAGGTCAACCCCATCACACGCTGGCAACTTCCAGTACCGAGTCAAAAATAAAATTACTTTCTTACGCACTGCCCTCACTCACTTCTGTCCGCAGTCATCCCTCTCGCCACGTCCACAGTCAGACCCCTCTCATACAAAGCACGTTTCACCCCATCCATCCAACTCATCCGTGGTCTACCTCACGCTCTAAAACCACTCACTTCCGACGTATAAATCTTTTTCACCAGCCGCTCAACATTCATTCTTTCAACATGCCCAAGCCATCCAAGCACTCTTTCATCCACTCGCCTGCTCAACTGTTTGAAAACACCCGTCTGCCCCCTAACCAACTCATTCCTGATCCTATCTCTTCTTGTTACTCCATACATGCTCCTCAAACACTTCATCTCAAATACATCCAACGTCCCCCTCTCAGATGCTCTCAATCCCCAGGACTCTGCTCCATACTACAAAACTGGCACGATCAAGCTTTCATACAGTCCCTCTTAGCAATCATACTCAAACTCCTGCATTCAAACACTTTCCTGATTGCACCCAATGTCTTACAGCCTTCACTCACTCGATGCCTCACTTCTACTTCCATACTATCCTTAACAGCCACATCCGACCCGCCGTACCTAAAATGCTCCACCTCCTCTAACACTTCACCATTCATCCTCACATCCAAAGTTCCAAACACTCCACCTCTTGAACATCTCATCACCTTACTTTTTTCACATTTACCCTCAATTAACGCCTTTCGCACACTCTACCAAACTCTGTAAAATATGTTTGCAAAATCAAAAAAGTTACACGAGTAAAATATGTTTTTATTTCAAATATACATACTCTGGCCAAATTTCAGGCCAATTGGATCAAAATTTAAAAATCGCTGTATGGCCCCTTAAATTTTCTACTTTTTTCAGCGTATTTACCACAGGCCTTCTGAAATAAAAATGCAAGTACAAGCCTTACAATTCCTTCGCCAGCCGGTGACTGGCTCTCTGACGACATCGTGATGAGTTGCTGTTCCGGGATCTGTACCCTAACACCAGCAACGTCCGCTTGCTACTCACTCCGTATAGATCCTCTCCCTCTCTCGGTGAGTCACAAGCAGGTATTTCTTGTCGAATTTGGTAAACGTGGTACAGGTGCGTCGTCTAATCGCGAGTAGTGCTTTGGCTCCAAATAAAGCTGTTAAGCTAGCCTAAAACTTGCGCCTTTTTTGGAGACTATACAATTGACTTATGTTAGAAACCTCGAGATCTAAGATATTGGGGTGGATGTTTTGAACACGTCTCCTCCAAAATTCAAAAGCTTTATTGTATGCTATGTTGATCTCAAGTCATCACAGGTCAATGAACTTGAAAATGTACTATAGCTCTACATGTTGACTCAAATCGAAGGTTTTAAAGTAAAAAAATTAATCCAACTCAAGTTCAATTTAAACCAAGTCAAGTTCATTTTACTCTAAGTCAAGTTCAAATTAATCCAAGTCAAGTTCGAATTAATCCAAGTAAAGTTCGAATTAATCCAAGTAAAGTTCAAATTAATCCAAGTAAAGTTCAAATTAATCCAAGTAAAGTTCAAATTAATCCAAGTCAAGTTCAAATTAATCCAAGTAAAGTTCAAATTAATCCAAGTCAAGTTCAAATTAATCCAAGTCAAGTTCAAATTAATCCAAGTAAAGTTCAAATTAATCCAAGTCAAGTTCAAATTGATCCAAGTAAAGTTCAAATTAATCCAAGTCAAGTTCAAATTAATCCAAGTCAAGTTCAAATTAATCCAAGTCAAGTTCAAATTAATCCAAGTCAAGTTCAAATTAATACGACCCAGAGTTTAGTTGAGATTTTACATAATCACTCGTTAATTTGAGCGTTTTTTGTGTTAAATATGTATCTATTGGATGTGATGAGCAGGAAAAACGTTTTCCTTTCAACAAGGAATACATAAAATTTCTGCAATATAAAAACAAGATGTCGTATAATGTAGTAAGTATCCAGGATCAAGAGGCAGAGTATGATTCAGATCTTTGAGCGGAGTCTACTTTCACAACCAGGTAATTTCATACATGTGGGGTCTTTTTCTTTATTTTGTCTCTTACCTTTTTAACTTCAATCGTTGTACAACATAGGTAAAATAAGTGTATTCTTCAAAAATGTAATCTTGAATGCAGTCTCAATCAAATAATGTATTTAAACTTATGTTTAATGCTCACATTGTAACTCGTGGTTATGAGCCAAATTTGAAGAGAAAAAAATGGGATCGTGAATTATTATTTTAGTAGAGCTTTATCTCATCAAATAACTCAGCTGTCTCAAATGAACTGAATTCTCAGGTATCGTACGTTTGTTTCTTGCATTGATGTTATCTTCGCGAGTTAGAGGAAGTATTTAATTATCGCTTGACATGTCGATGATTTTAAATTTAGGTCATTTAGGTGACTAGATATTGATTCATATCTTACTGGGAGAATACGCATGCGTGTGGATGACCAATGCAGGTCTATTTTATCGAATCCTTATTATAACTCACCATTGTGATGCTCTTTTTCTGAGCAAGTGTCCTGTGCTCAGGCATTTGCTTCTGTGGTCTCGTTCGCTATTTCTTTGACATATTCTTTTAATATCTTGTTTCCTTTTGTTAACTTTCACAGACACTTTTATAGGTAAAAACATTAGTTCAATCTATTCAAATTACTATATTAAACTAAAAACACTTATTTCCGCAGGGACTGAACTCCTCACAAGCTTCAAATTTATCCCAGGGCGACGTGAGAGCTGCTATCTCGAATGCTGGCAACGATTGGTGAGGAAACACCTCTTTCTGTTCGCCTCGATAAGATCTATCTGATAAGCGACATTTGTACGTCAGTTGAAATAATCATCAGCTGCTGCTTTTGATATGATTTAGATTGCAACATGTTGGAGGAGGGCTAGGCAATGACGTTGTATTGAGTCCATGAGGCATCGTTTTGAAGTGTTATCTCTCTAGCATGTGTCTACGCAAACGTTGCGCAGCTATAGTCCTTCAATTTTTCCAATATTGTTGAATACATTGTTTTACTGAAATTTTTCGTTCAGATAAAAAAAGTTAAAACTTTATTGGGCCCGAAAACAGTAGTAAACTGGTATTAAACATCAAAACGAACAAAGTTACCTCCGTCATTGAAACATTGCGCATTGATGTAATTAGTGCTTTAATCAGTTATATTATTATTATATAAGAAAGTTTTTTATTATTGCTTTAATCAGTACTTAAGAATATTCAGAGCGAAATGAACTTTTGAACTTCAATGCAATACATTGATGGAAATTTAACAACTGAAAATATTGTAGAGCAATAAAGCTATTTCACGATGATAATTTGTTTGGCGCTGTCGTAGTGATGTGTCGATGGCAGAAATGAAAACTTCTCACCTGCTTCTGTAACAGAAAATTTAGCATCAGAATATTTAAATAAAATTTCTAAATATGAAGCAAGTTTAGCGATTGTATCTATACGTCATCTCTGTTAATGTGCCGATTGACATCGGCAACAGCAGCAGAAAATTTATCAAGCAATAATCAACAACGTATTCGCACTTGTTGATTCAACTTTGTGAATAAGTAAGGCTCTAGTGGGCTCAAGTCAGGACTGATGGGTACATGAGGTGCCACTTCCCAGTAGTATTGATGCAGTGAGGCGTAGCGTTGGTCTTCAATTCCTATTGTTGGACGCGATAAATCAATTTACACCAACTTTCTCTTGAGTACAGTGCAGTAAGTTCATTTCTCCGTTGGTCATTTATACTAGAACAGCATTGGGTAGATTGCAGATGTAGGCTCGTTCACATTCCTAAAAATTTAATTAAAATAAGGATATTAGTAAATTTTTCTCTTAAATTACTTTGATAGCTGCCAAATGGTTACCGACGCTGGTGCTCATTTCACCCTGTAATTAAATTTTACCAGTATTTTTACTGCTGTGGGTCTATCCGCAATAAATATATTCTTCATACACGTAGGCTGCGATGTTAAAGTATCACATTCAACTCTGTATCTCATTCAACTCGTTTGATGAGCTGGAAAAGTGAGAAATGGCATGTGTGAGGCTATGAGCTGCATCAATAGTATTCTTAGCATGAGCAGCATCAATTTTTTAAAGCTGAGATTACGAAAACTTTCTTTAACCTAAGTTGAATTTTCCCTAAGACAATTCAAGATCATACAAAAAGTCTCTCTACATCAGCTCCAGTGAAATATTAGTTATATTTTTTCATGAAAATTCCGACATTCTCTCAGTGCCATCCTTCCTCCGACGTACAGCATCAATTGTTCTGACATAGCAGCCTCAGCTTGGTACTGAAAGCTATGTAATAATTCGATGACTAGTATATTTTTCATTGCATGAATTCATTGAGCAGCATCTGAAAGCTTCTAATACCAGTATTTCCGGTAGGCTATCGAAAACTCTAATTTCAGTTGATTAACGTAACTTGTTTACGACTGAAGCTTAATTTTTGTGCACAACTGAGTTTCACATGTGCTACTTTCTCTTTAGGACTGAAATATTTTGCTACTCAACTTACAACATCTGCACCATCATAAGTTAAAACAGTGAGCATATTCGGAGACCCAACATACTTGTCAAAACTCCTACTGTAGGGCTAATTGGGTTGAAAAATTTCAGAATATATCAAGAGATTTCCTTTCTAGGTAATACTTTGGGACAATTAAGCTCTGCTCTTTTGCCTTACATTATTTTTCCACAAATTCATTACTCTCTTTTAAATTCTGAAATTCAATTCAGCAGTCTATCTAACGGGCCTTGAAACAACTAATGTAGCATTACATATACGATTCAATGAGCCTTTACGAAGTTGCCAAGTTACAATAATGATGAATTCACTAAAGTGCAGATGCCTCGAAAAATGCTGAATTTTTAGCATTCTTGTTTTGGAATCAAATCAAATTTGGCAGAAGTATAATGTTATGCGGTGAATTCTCCCGTTGTGACCTCAATTCTGTGTCGTACATCATTTCTCCTCAGACACGAGAATAGAAGCAAAGGAACCTTACTCTCAAAAGCCAACTGGTGTAAAATTTTTGCGTAATTAATAGTTGTTATTTATTCTATTTTAAATAGTTGACCACATTTTCTGCTTTTTCTTCTTCTTTGTGCTGCTATCGAGAACCTGCAAGCTGAATCAGTTTGTGCAATGGAATTTATACTTAGCTGTCATGCCGCTAAAAGCTCAACTATGCTGCTGACGTGATATGATGTAATGCGCTAGGGAAATGACTCAAGATCACAGTATCAATGAAGCTATACAAATTAGGAGTGTTATAGATAACTAAAGTGATCACCCTCACTCACGCGAGACTCCAGCCGCGCTCAACGTAAACAGCTGCAACGCGAACGAAGCTCTCATTCTTCGTATGAACATTGAACCCATGTACATGTGTAGTTTACCTTCATTACCGCACTGCATGATTATTATTATGTCTGTATTTGACTTACTGCCATAAAATCTTTACAGTGTTGTTTGTAAATCTATTAAAATTATAAATAAAATGTTCAACTATGAAGTATTAGTTGATTTGTGATATGATCACTTTGTCATGAGTTCGATGCAATCTAAATGTTTGGGGAATTTGCCCTTGTTTCTACGCATAAAACTTTCTCAAACTCACGGGACATGAAACGCAATTTTCAAAAGCTATTAAGCGTATAAACTTGAAAACAATGGCTTATTTCCAAAACAACAAATAACGCAATGAATTTTTCGATGGAGATATGTGCTTTGTTGTACTTTCCCCATGTACCATGTGAATTTTGCGAAGTTTTTTGCTGCATATATGTTTTCTTTTCAAGTATTTACTCGTATTCATCAGAAAAAGACACGTTTATCTCATGTGTTAACATATTCTGGAACTGTAATCTACGTAGAGTTGAGATCATGTACCAAATTGTATGGTATAATATATTTGTAATTCCTAATAATCGTAAAAAAGGTACAGCAAATGCATCACTTAAGATGATACATTGAAAAATTCTTCGGTGTGGTATTTCAGTTAGGATACTGTGTGTCAAATTACAGTAAAAAAAATCGTAACTCTGCTTTCAATGAATAACTTTAAGCGTAGAAGTAAAATAATGGAATGCACTGCGTTTGGCGTGGAAGTAAAACGTGTGAAAACTAGTTTTCTGTAGATATTCTCCATAACTCTTGGTGATGGAAAACAAGAACTGGAGGTCAAAAAGTAAGATAACTGTATTTAACACACTTTCAAAACATTCCATTTTGATGGATATAATTTGTTCACACGAACTGTGCTTGAATTATTGTAAATCACATTCTTCAATGTGGGGAAGATTATCAGCCATTACGAAGTTTCACTTATCTCAAGCCATAGATCTCATCAGTATTCTAAGGCATAGATATCATCAGTAATACATTGACTGGATCTCCAGCATTTATTGTACAGGCGTCGTGGACACCGTGGTCTCGTGCTCATCCGAGTTTCCTAATGATGGAAAACTGCAGTCAGCCATTCAGAGCGCGGAAAAGTGCACCTCGGAGGCAGAGGAGTACTCCATTTGGAGAGAGTCGAACTTTTACGTCTTCATTCTCCTGATGCTGGGCGCCATGCTCATGTTCAGTACTGCAAATTCTGTCAGTGACGCCATCTGCTTGGATTGCGTCGGTGAGTTTCGAGTTTCTTTAACTATTATGCTCTCGAATAGTTAGAGGTCTGTGGGGTAGTGGCAAATAGAAATAATACTGAGAATAATCGCTAATGTAATTAATGGCGAAATAATATATTTTATTGTAATTTAAATGTGAACTTACATTTTTGCCCCATTTATCATGCCGGAAATGTGGTTCACTATCATGCTAAAAAAGAATGAGCCATTTTTTACATAATGCGGTGAACTCTGGAAACGAAATCTAAATGAGAAATTGATCCGATGTCTGAGTAGGATATTCGTTTGTTTTTACAGTGTAACCGAGCCAGCTCTAATGAAGGCGGATATTCACAAGATAAAGTCTCAAAAATAAGAATAATTCTGCAAGGCATATAGCTACGGGTTTAGAATGGGAGCTCGAAGTACCTTAGTACATGCGAAAAAAATAGTAAATTTTTGCTCATGCACGTATGCCAAAATCCACGAGAACGTACAAAATAGAGGAACTGAGAGTTAACCGTGCTGCTGTTCTGTAGATCATGCAAAGGATGTCAGATTTTCATACGATTTAATCACGTGCCAAACTATCAATTTTGAGCAAGTGAGGAAACAACCATTCTCAAAATTATACTACTAATCCATCTCTTCAGCACACTTTCGGTGAAGTTCACTTTGATTCTGGTAATTCTTTCTCATTATTGCCCATTCAGTGAGATCCAGTCTGTTTTGGTTCATGAGCATGAACATAATCGTACTTCACCTGCTTTTTTGTTTACCTTGGAATTTACGTGAACCTTGTTGTTCATTTTTTTCTCCACCGTTGACATCGAAATCGTTTGTATTAATAACTATGTTTTTATACATGTATGAAACAATCGTACATGTATTTTTTTTTGCATGGTATTTGTCCTCCACCGTAGATTTCACATTAACTTTCGAAGAGCCGCGATCGAAACATTGGCTGATATACTACACAGGTGTGAACCAAAAAAATTTATTTTGTTCATCCACCACTTCTACCCTCTTACCAATTCATTGGTATATGATTTCTATGTTCTCTACCTCGAATAGGAATAGCTTTAACATTCTTATGTTAATCTACGTTTGGAGGTGGTTGCAAGTGAAACTACTAACTTCTTTCATTCACCATAGTTATTAGGTTCTAGAGTCTAGACGATCAATTGATTCGTAAACTTTTTAATTACAATGCTGGAAATCAAATATTGCCCAACGTAGTCTGCAGAAGTCGTGCTTGCCATGAAAGGGATAAGTTCCGTGTCAGGCAGTGACGGCGACTACGGGTCTCAGCGCGCGTGGGGGTCGGCGGGCTGGGCAACACTAGGATTGATGAGTGGCGCTGCGGTTGACTGGTGGTCGACTGACGATGTCACGAAGAACTACGCGCCAGCCTTCCTCTTCACGCTCGTGTTTGGACTTGCCGATGTTGCTGTTTCGTCGGCTACTTTGGAGGTGAGTGTGGAAATTGAGAATGATCACCATGCTCTCTCCTATTGCGGTAGATTATTTGTTGTACAATTGTAAATGTTGTATAAAATAGCTGTTTAGAAATCGAATTAACTTCGGTTTAGTTAAAATTTTATGTATTACTTTGAATTGAATTAGTTAAAAAGTATGGGTTTGAGAATACTTTCAAAAGAGCTTTCGGTCGGTGCTGCTTGTTGTGAGTAAAAAGAAACATGCAATTCTCGTCAGTGAAAGTGCTGGCGGGAGAGACAATATCTCAACAAAGGCATTTTTTATTTTTTATAGAGATAAGACAATAAAGTTATATTAATTTTAGCAATACTTTATATATATGTATATATATATATAATAATTTTCAGGATTTTAATTCAGGAGGAGAGTTTTCTGCATGCCATGTCAGTCTTTATAACACACTGAGCATCCCTGCGCCACGGGAGCTGTAGTCGAAATCACATAGGTAATTATCCCATTTCCCCATGAAGAACCCATGAAGTCAGTTGTCGGGAATCTGTTAAGAATAATCAATTTTTGCGAATTTAAAAATGAGGATTTAGGAAAAAATTTTAATTGTGTGTAATAAATGTTTGGCTTTGTTTGGCGTACTTACAAATATCTCAGAAAATCCCAGCAGTACAGGAGGGTCGCTTCAACATGTATGTTTTTATGCCTGTATGTTTTCTTTTAACTCAGCAATGTTAGGAGGCCGCGATAAGGTGCGAGAGCCAAACGATGTCTGTTTACATTGTGTGTTGTTTCTGGAGGGGTCTATTTTGTGGTGTTGGCAAATCTTTCAATAGGGCGAGCCCTTGGGAAACTTGAGACGGTCGGAAAAATGCCTACCCATGGGCAAAACAAAGCCGACTTATAGTCACACATAAATCGAGACACTCAGGCCGATAGAGACGGCAAGCCAACGGTCGTTTTCGAAGGAGCTTGGACGTGGGAAGCAAGGGTACCAAGACATAGCACAGGGAAGGGGTAGGCGGGCCGCTTCGAAGTTCGAAGGGTCTGATTGGGCGAAACGAGTACAGAGGACAACCCTCAGGAAAGAGGCTAGGCGGCGAAACGAACAAAAGTCAGTTCTCCAACCGACGCCGCGACGCGAAGTATAAAGATAAACCGCGGGTGTGTTCACTGTAACAAACGTGCTCAAAGATATAATGAAAAGTGGTTATTGGATATATTGAAAATCATACTAAGTTTCACGCCAAAATGTGATCATGGCATTCACACATGTTTTCGTTTTTTTACTTGCAGAAGAGAGCAAATTAAAACCCCGACCAGCGTGGGAATAATTTAATGGAACATTTAAGTGTAACGTCTTTGGGGAGGGTAAGAGCGAAGCCATTTCTTGGGAAGAGATAATTCTTCGTTATAAAATTTCTGAAATTAATTGGCATACAGTGATGTAAAGATTGAAATGTGTTAAGGGGGCTTAATGGGTGCTATCATAATTAATGGGTTATAAATTGATCTTGCAGGTGGGACGGAGTCATATGTCTGAGGATTGATCAGCTCGACTGAGGGGAAATCGACGTGTGAATATTCTGAAGCGGAATAAGCAAAATAACGTCATCACTAGACATTTTCTGAACAGTGAATAAGATAGGCCTTTGAACTGAAGCGAGTCGCGGACGATTTTGTGGTTGAAGTGACCATTGCTCACTGTACTGCTGGAAGAGAAAAAGGACAGGATAGATGAATTCTCATGTGTAACTCTTGCAAACTTAGCGGCGGCCGGCCAGCCAATATTTCTGTGTAATTATGTGATGTAAGTCATTTGACGTATGCTATTTGCTTTCATTACTTAATTAGCATTATTCCTAACACTATTCATTGTGTGTGCGCTCATTAATGTTTGTATTACGTATAGCTGGGAATTATAAATGTTAAGCATAGTTCATCCTGTGTATCATGCCCCACAATATTAGAAGCGATCCATCGTAATACCACGGAGGGCGCCCAGAAAATGCGCTGCGTAAGTGGGTCAGCGATCCCCGGTGACTACCTTTCTTTTTAGTATATGTACTGTAATTGCCGATTATTATTAATTAATTTGTGTTGCATATGTATCCTTTGGAGGTGTGCCATTCCTCAATTCCGAGAGCCGGATCTTCCTGTTAATGAAATGTTAACAAGGAGGTGAAGGGACGATATCTCGTGACACAGTTTTCCAATAAAGAACCACATTGTTTTACCCAAATTTTTCGATAAAATTTCGCCCCAATTAATATGTCGAATGGACCATTTAAGCGCATAATCCTACAGTGTTCACCGCTGTTCAGAGAAAAATACTTTTGAATCTATACTAATATTGAAGTAGCACCGATGCGTGCCACAAATCATTTCTTGGGGTAAATTTCTTTATCGCAGACATCAAAGAACAAAGTTTTTGGCATAAAAAAGACAAGTTGTTAGTGAAAAACTGTACGCACTTAATTTGACGGGGCTACATGTATCAAATAAATTAATGATTTTTTGTCTGCTTTGTAGTGTGCAAATAGCTACTCACCTGAACTTTACGCCTCAGAAAGAACAGGCAAATTTGTGCCACCACCTACAACATTGGATGAAATGTAAAGACATCGATGCCACGAACGCCTCTGAGATCCAGAAGTTTGATAGCCTAGGTATTTACAAATATGTAAATTACTGAACAGTATCTCATCAAATTTTGAGCGGTCGTGAAGAACTATTCAGCTTAAATTCAAGAAACTATGTTTTTTCGACGTAAAAATAGGACATCAAAACGTGATCGCGTTCTTAACGTTCAGTTTATTTTGAAATAAATCTGAATGCAGAAAAAATAAAAAACAATGTAATGCCTTCTTCATAGAAGGTCGACCAAAAATTTACAATTTTTTCTACTGAACATGAAGGACAAAAATGTTCAGTTTTTTTTCGGTACTCTTAAAACTGATCGCTCATAGTACCATTCAGACTAGTTTTTCAATTCCATATAAACATTTTTTCTTAGAACGCTACGAGTTCTGAAGATACCAACCATTTATCGTTCTCTTCCCCCTAGTGCAAGTAATTCCATATTGTGCAGCATTATTACACTTTTATTTGCATTTCGTATTTAAAATAAGACCGATGAGAAATAATTTGAATACACACGAGTAATCGCAAAATTGTACTCTCATGACGAACTGCGGAATACCAACGAAATAATGAAGAGATGTAGAAAAATTAACAGAGAGGATAACTCGATGCATCAGTGTATCATCTCAATCTTATCTTCACCCCAAGGTTCCAAAATTGGAGCAAGACACGTCGGTTTGGCGCGACTTGAAGCCTCTGCTTCGACGTCCCGTATTTCTAGTGTTCCTCTTTTTCGTGGTCATGAACGGATGCTTCGATGGCATTGTGGCCACGTACGTCTTCGTGTAAGTGCAAGATTAATGTAAATGCACTCAGCTCGGAAGTGAAGTATCTGAATGAGAATTGTTATGCGTGCACTTATGCCCAAGGTTTTGTTGAGTGTTACTTTTGTTTTCTAATTTAAAACTAAAAACCATGTCCAATTATCAATAGAATCCAGTTAATAATCATTCTAAAATTTGCACTTCTTGCCCTCTAAATTGGCAGAACAGCATTTGAAAGGGTGCAAGATATTTCATATAGCAACTGCAATTAGTATCTTTTTAAATTACTGTCAGATGATCCCCTATTCAACTGCACAGCTACTCCACCCAAGCATTCACTCTTGGCGTTCAGCCGCAGTTCAGCATTGATTAAAATAAGAAGATTAATTTAGCCTTGTCGAACCTTTGTGTCAAATTTCAATGTTTCATGAACGAAAAACTTGTATCTCTTCGCAGTCTTCAAGAAGAAATTGCTGCGGGCACCCCAGCAATGAAGCACATAAAGCTCCTTCAGGGTCTAACTATCGTGGCGCAGAGCGGTTCTGAAGTTCCGTTCATGTACATTTGTGGTGAGTCCCAGGGCCTCTTGCAAGGTTTGGAGCTGTCTTCTCAGTGTCAGTCTCTGAAATCATTGAGGTGGAGTTCAAAATCATAATTCAACGAGCGCAGGTTTGTTCAAAGTTAGCAATTGTTATTCAGTTTCAACTATTGAAACTTAACCGTTAACTTCAATAATCGAGATCACTGAATAATTAGGACAGGTGAAATACAAGATCAGATAAATGAAGAAAAATTATTTCTATCGATGACACCTAATGTTTTATGTACCCTAACTACGCAAATGGTTATACTGCAAGAAAAAAACACGTTTCCGGTCCGGCAAAAGTATGTATGTTTTGTTAGCTTTCTCACTATCTTTTTTGAGCTAAGCCAAAATAAAATTATTTTAACCTGTTCGAGCCTGCTCGGACATATGAGTCGCACATTCATACGTTCAAGATTGCTTGAACTAATTGTTCGTGACTGTCTACTGTGACATAACCATCACACTACACATAAACTAACATGTTTGTTGGGACACCAGTGTAGCAATACTATAAAATGTTATAATTCATGTAATATATATGAAATAAAATATTTTTAGCTTAATCTGTTTCCATACGGGTAATGAAGCTGAAACATGTGTTTTTACCTGTCTAAATCAATTTCGTAAAAGCCGACTCGAAAGGGTTAATTCACTGTAACAGCAGCACAACAAATACCTGTTAGTCAAGGCAAGATATGTGATTTATTTTATTTTTCGGGGTTAATTAACATTTCAAGAGCAGATATGTTGGTATTCGAGTCTCATTTGTTACTCAATGATACAGGTCAAGCTCAGCTAAGGGCTTCTAAAGCTTCCTTTAGTAGTCCAAAGGTCCAGCTTAAATTATACCATTAGATGTTTTTTTCTGATTCTATCTTTTATGACCTAACATAAAGCAACCCAAATGAGACAATGAAATACCGATATCCTGAACTGTTTGCCAATATGTAACCGGAAAGTGACCATGTAATTTAAGGTTTTTTTAGTAGTAATGTTACATATTTCTTTCAGATCGCCTCACAAAGAAGTTCAACCCAGAAAAATTGACGACTGTTGTTTACGGGCTGTATGGGATCCGGTGAGATATGAGATTGAGAAAGCGGTCGATCTTAACCCACTGTATTGAAACCTCAGTAGTTTCTGTAAAAAATTACTGAAAAACTTTTCACGGCTCAGAAATATTTGTGACATTGTAGTAGAATATCTAGCCCACTTTCGCATTCGACTGGTTATTTATTTTCTTCCGACAAATCATTTTTTTCTTGTGAAAAATGCCGTACAAGAACTAAGTTTCAAGTACAGTTATAAGATGTTAGCCAGAGTGGGAAGCCAGTTTTAGTCGCCGTTTCCCCCCCGAAATTATTTGTTGGGGATCCTGCCCCCCCAAATTTTTGGCTGGCTGCGCCACTGATCACGCAGTGAGTTCTTGCCCTGACTTATTCCCATGCTAATAGAAATCTGTGAAGAAAAACTTGATTAAGTTTAAGAGCTTTAGAATTCTGTATTTCAAAATACAATCAGTATTTTTTTGAATTATATTTAGAAATAAAATACCATAATTTAAATATTCCATTGGAAAATTCTATGAGTTACCCAAAAGTAGAAACATTGACCCTATTAAGTGGCATTGTGTTGCCACCAGAGTACAAAGGGTCAACATACCCCAACGTTAGATTCACCTAGCTTAATGTTTCAGGTGTTTGAGAATAATTTTGAAAGTATGTCAAATTGGTTCTGTGAATTGAGTACGAAAAACAGTTCATTTCTGTACTGGACTGTCTGTTGAAACGGTTGCGTATTACATCAAGGTCGATTATTGTATAATTCATAAATTCAGCATACTCTTCGTGCCGTAGTTTCTTCATACTCATACAAGGGACTTGTTTTTGAAAAGTCCTCAGCTTTATCATTTTGTATTACCAAGGAACAACTATTGGATGAAATTCTGATGGATCTTGGCATGTTAGAGTTGGAACTGGAACTGCGCTACCACTGCTGGTTACTAAATGACTTCGACGGTTTTGTTGGAGACACTATTTATGAGACAAAGGAATTGTGAATGCTTTTCGGATTTACACCTAAGAATATGATTTACTGATACAATCTCTGGTATAATTGACACTATGGTATACTGATAATTCTTTTAATTCTTAATTTTTTATTCTTCTGATCAATCTTAAGTTTTATGAGTTCTTTGAAGCGTGATTGAATTTTATGTATCTCGTTGTCGTTACTTACTCCGCTTATAAAATATTGTCAATACAGTGGTTTCAAGTTCATATCAAAACTTGAGCTTCCTTCGACCGTACATCATAAAGAGTAAACTTACTGAATTTCCACATATCATTCAACAGAATGATTTTCAGACCGGTTTTAATTCTGATCAGGCCACAGTTTAATTTTTTTTCATAGATTTCTACTTCTTGGGCTGGTTGGCCTGACGGGCAAAGTCTGGCTGACGCTGCTGGTGGAGCTACTGAACGGCCCGTGTTACGGCCTGGGCTACACAGCCATCGTGGTGTACGCGGGCCGCATCTCGCCCCCTGGCACCTCCGCCACTGTCCAGAGCGTCACCAACATTTGCTACGAGGCTATCGGTAAACGCCCACATTAGTTCTACCGTGAAAATTATAGAGGTATATTTCGATCACGAATTTTTTAACAATCTATGCAATGAATATAATGACAGTGAACATAACCCGGCAAAAGTGTTCGCTGTCAACTTGTGGACTGTGGTAAATACCCGTTCCAGTTCATTTGAAAAAATTTAGAAGAGCTCTCCAAAGAAAGTTTTCTCCGAATTTCTCAAAATTATCTCATTTTGAAACTTCCCATGAACTTGCATTTTTCGCGACTAAAAAATTTTTATGAAAATTTACGCATGATCCGCTAGAAATCTGGTCAAAATTTGGAACGATTGAACGATGTATGTTTGCTCTACTTTGAACGATGGAATCATATTTTGCAGTGTCTGCTGGGGTTAAGCAATTTAACAGATTATTTACTACAGGTTACAAATCAAGAAAATTATTACTCAAGACTATTAAAATGTAAACATGTGAATAAAGCTACTATATGGACGCCCCGAATCAGTTCAGCGAATTATAGAGCAATATTGGCAAAACAATAATTCTATTAGATTCATAAATTATTCTGAGGTATTTTTAACCTAGTACACTTAACCTCGTCACTCAGCAAATTGAACTAATAATTGGTTGACCAAACATTCGAGTGTTAAATTTTCAAAATTATTCTAAATGAGAAATGCAAGAACGGTGTAGACTGGAATGCGTAAGGGTCAATTTCGTTCTATGAAAGGGTCATTAGGTAGTGTCAATTTCATACCTTATAAATTTGAATCGTCTGGTAGGATATTTATCGTTTCATCAGCTAGCAGCATCAATAGTTGTGTGGAAGAAGAAATTCAAGATTCATTTAGCGTGTTTTGCATAATTTTTTCATGAATCTCAGAAGGGAAAGAGGTAAAGTTTTAGCTCTAGTGATATGGAAATTGTCTTCGAAAAATAGAAACAAATTTTAATGGTACGGAAGTATAGATTTGTTTTAACTTGAACAATTTCAATTGTCTGTTTGCGCAGATGCAAATATGTTAGACCCTTCTCGCCTTCATTACGCAAATTTTAATGAATGAAATTACGATTTAGGCTGTTATCGATCATCAATCTCAAGTATTTAAACATCTATTTATCGCAATTATCTTCCTTAGTGCTGTAATGTCTCGTTTTTTAGATGCGAATTCCGCATGTCGGTAGAATTTTATTACTCTTATACCATACCTTTATTCCACATTGTTCAACTATTTATGGAAGAATAATAGACAGGGAACGTTTCCTAGAGAAATGAACGTTCGATGTAGTAGTTTTAAGAGACTTCAGGTGATACATTTTACTCTACTAAGGATTTAAACTGATTTTGAACTAATGCCCTGTACACAATATCCTTATTGAGGTCAGGTTTTTATCGATTATAATGGGCAGAAATTTTGAAAAGTTGCTTGAAAAGTTTGAACTGCAGTCATGACTATTTTATATTTTTCTAGTAAATATTATTTTCATATCATTTAACACCCTATCTACAGCGTAATGCCACTGATACATAACAGTTTGTTGAAATAACATTTTCAACGACAAGAGTTACTGTACATCTACACAATGGTTCCTTCGTTTTCATTCTGTCAATCAGCCATCAGTATGATATTCATCAAATCGACCTTTTTATGTGAGACAACATTCCCCTATGCTTTGCCCTGTTCTCAAATGGCTTCCAATGAGCTGTACTTGCAGGGTATTCAATAGCTTGCGTGGTGGGAGGCGTCCTCATACAGCTCCTGGGCGGTGCAGTCAACTACCTTGTGTTTAGCGGCCTCGCGGGCTTCGTCTGCGTCATGCATTGGATCACATTCTCAAAATTCATTGCACACCCAGACCAAGGTAACCCAAGAGCTGGTGAACAAGGTGAGTGCTAAGTAACGTCACAGATTTCGTTTTTTTTCGTAAATGAAACAGTAAAATATTTTCAAATAATACCATGGCATTAGTAATTCGTTTTCAGTAATATAACACGTACATTGACTTGCCACCAGATACAGTTTAGTCATGAATCCTATTGAACATACGTAATCTTAGGGAACTAGTGAGGAACGAGACGTGCATGAGACAAGTGATTAGCTTAGGAAAGAGTGAAGGTTATAAAACGTCGATTCACTTAGCATAAACATCTCCCAACCTCACTTCGCTAAAAAGCCTTGCAAGTCTCCAATATAAAAGTTTTCATTTTACTGGATTACTGTGTGGTTCTTTTAGTATTAAGTAATTCATTTCTAGGAAACTTAGTGGATAAGTCTTAAATGCCGTTGTTTTCATCTTTGGCTACTTGTCTCCTAATAGTCTCCTAGACAAACAAAGAGCTTGAAATCTTGTTGTTCACGAATGACTGTTCCTAGATTTACATGTCTGTGTAGTGTATTAGTCCATTGTCATAGGTTTATTTCAATAAATATTATTATTATTATTATTATTTTGTTGATAATTTTACTATCAGACTCATTTATTTAGATTACACTGCACATTTTTTTTGCGCAGGGTGATATAAACCCGTACGCCGACAGCTCGTAGCCACGTTTTTCTTAGAGCAGAACCTGACGATGCCAATATCTCACGAGGTTGTTTCAACGCACAGGCAACGATACACAAATCGAAAATCTTCACACTAAAAGAGCTCTAAGCTGTAGCTCGTAGCTGTAGCTGTTCTGGTTGCTCGTCTTTATTTCAATACGCATACTTCCATCAATTACGAAAAAATAATATGACGGAAAAAGTAGACGCGAACGAAAGTGGGTTTTGTACCGACGTCTTCATGACTGATCTGTTTTATTCGTTGTTGTAAAATTACTTTTGGTAATATTTTCATGGGTCAATTGATGTTATATTTGGCTGCGTACATGTGTTAAGACAGGTAAGATTAGGCTAGGTTTGGTTAGTATTCAACAATTTAAACTAAATTCATGACCGACCTTCAATTCTGAAACATTTACTCTTTCTCATTCAAATAAATTCCATCTTCAAAAACAGAAGAAATAAAATTTAAGCATAGGGCCTACATTTCAACTCACGAATAAGAAATTGAATTGAAGAGAAAGTTTTAAAATTTCAAGTAGATAAATTTTTATTTCCTCTTCCAAAACATTGATACAGTTCTTCATTTTGTGAGAATTCAGTCATCAATGAAACTTAGGAGCAATTCAAAGTTTGTTTAATGATTCGAGCGTCAACACTAGTGGTAGTCCGATACTACAAAAAAGTGCAAGCCTTGTTCACTTCTCTTTTGCCTTTCAGGTGATACAAAGAAAATCGAGGTGAAAACTGACGAGGATCGAGCGCTTTCGGAGCCTCTCTCAAGCACAGCCTCTGACAGCTCAAGCAATGGCACGAGCGGCCACCAACTTGCCAATGACGCCTGAGCCATTACGTATAACAACAAACGAGGAAGTCATTCACGCTGGTGGCAGGAGCGGGTGTCTGATGGACTCGATGAAAGCAGGAAGTAGATGGTTGTCCCTTGAGTGTGTCTGAAGTCTCCACGGACTTGCGGACTGGCAAAAGCCTATTTTCCGATAAGCCTGTGTGAGTTGAACAACTAATGCTACACATGTCCCAAATAGGGCAGGCCGTGCGTGTGAGAATTTGGTTTTTCCTAAAGTATGAGGAATAAACGATTAAAAATTTGTATAAGACGAAGAAAACTCTACTTTCTTGTTGCTGCCAAATAACTTGTCTTTACTGCTGAAGATAAGGATAAATTTTACCTTTTATTGCTTCTACTGCAAAAAAAGTTATTTTGTTATGTAAGTATCTGATTATAGAGCAGATCTCAATATCTGATATCTCAGAAAAACTATGATGTTCGCAACAGAATTTTAAGAGGCGAGGAAGTATTAAGTTTCAACAAGGTTTTTACGGAGTGTTTGACAGCACAGTTTTCATAAATAACGTCAAAAATATTTTTTGCTATAAATTTAGGGAATGAGCTGCAATGGAGTGTTATTTTAATCATACATTTATCCCCTGTGATTAATGTCAAACGATCTTTTGCAAATTCAACTCTTTCTTCAACTTTTCCAAGCAGGTTGCACCTTCTCATAAAAAGTGACACGTCGCTTTCATAATTAATTCACAAAAAATCGTTAATTCACTAATAGCTTAGTGTACAAGATTATTTGAGTCTACGTCACAAGAGTAGTGGATTCCAGGTCTTCCCAAAACAGTATTTTTAACTGCGTGGGATTAAGAAATAATTTTACGAATAAGTTGTAATCAATATATTCTCCTACTAAGTAAAAATTTCAGTTCACGTTGACTTGTTTTCAAAACTTCTCGTATCAAACAAAACGTTTGTTTTCTTAATAGAAGTAATAGAATAAGTAATAAACGTATTCAGACTTTTTTATGCCAAAAAACATTTAAATAATTTTACTTTCATTAATTACTTTTGCCTTCTAACTTCATTGTGGATCACTCAGATTTCCTATTCGGTACATGTATAGTAGGAGGGTGCCGAAGTTACATGTTTCTCAACCGATATTGAAAGTAATAGAGAGATGTTGAACCTTCACTCTGCTTCATATGTCCTAGTCACTTCTCAGTGTCACATCGAGGGCAGCCACAAGGTTAGCGCACACCGTTACGTCTTATTAAATTTATTTCACTAACACTGAGTTAACTCGAAAGGTTAAAAAAGCATTAAGCCAAACCCATGAACTTATTAAAGAGTAGAACAAAAGAAGTACAAACATGCAAAATTATACTAAACAGAACGAAATCACATTCGCACAAACTAAAAGTTAAAGCGGAAAAGAAGAAACTTAACGAAAAAGAACTCAATGTGCTGACAAAAGGGCACTCAAAAACAATCCCCCAGCCTGCGCAAGAACCTCCTATGACACCTTCAATCCCAGGTGCAAACAAATGACTGCATTCAAGCGCACGCTATATATTGCGGTTCACACTTGGAGGTCACGGTTTAAGAATTCAAATTTTCAATAACGCCAAACTTTTGGCCTCCTAACTCACCAGACCTTAATCCTTTGGATTATTACGTGTGGGACGTCGTTGAAAAGGAAGTTAATGAATATCCCCATAACATCAAATCCTCTCTGATGGATGTAATAGCCCGAGCAAAGGAGGACATAAATACAGACCACCTGATCAAATAAGCTTGCAATCGCTTTAGGACTCGAATTGAGTCGGTGTTAGAAGCCGAAGGAGGATATATAGATTAAAACGTTTATTATTATTTTTACTTGTTTTGTTACAAGAAATTGTAAGTTTTAACGATTATTATTTTCATTTTTTTCTTTTTTCTAAGGTATTTGTCCTCAAATACTTTAGGTATATATTGCAAAGCCCTAGTTCAAATCAATCCAGTATTCGCTCCATTTGTGCAGGGAGTCATGATGCACGTCATACCTCAAGTTAAAAAGCCAGAGAACTAAGTTCCAAACTTTCATCCTGCGTTTTTGAACTATGGTTTCAACATAATTTAAGTGCGAGCATTATGATTTCCAATTTCACAGAACAAGTAAATGTTTACATTATATTGCCAAAAAACACCTTCGTCACGGCTGCTTGATCCTGACTTTCTGCAAGTTTCAGATGCGAGAAGAGTTAGGTATTGAAGAAATGATTTAAGCCCTTGATACGGAGACAGAAAATAAGAAAAAATTGAATAGGAAAAATACACAAAATGAGAAATTTGAGAAAGAGATAAATTCATACGGATGCGCTTGACGAGCACGAGGATAATATTGAGAAACTGAGAGATTCATTTATTTCATTTATAGTGAATTGGACAGTTAAATAATGAAATAATATGGCATTTTATAAATGAGCACGCAACATTGTAGAAGTAAATAAGAAATAAAATAATATAGAAGCGATTTATTGGTAAATAAATGCCACAACCCAAGCTGGGAATTGATATTTATGACGTTTACCACACGCTTCAACTATTACTCCTAATTTGAGCACAGACGCACTTCAAGAGAGAAGAGCCACAATAAGCGATACATGTACGCTGCATTTTCCGAATACAATTATTGAATATTTACCGGCCTGCATTCTTCTTGAGTTGTCTCATGAGTGACACCCATTTTCTGTAATAGTAACTTGGCTCTGATCGATCATTGCACTCCGCTCGAGACGTCGCATTAAACTCATCTTGAAGACTAGACCATGATATCACACTACTCATTATTTTCATATGAATTTCTTCGATTCTAGTCTAGCTCGCCCTGTCGACTCTGTCCAACTTCTGATGGTGTTCTAAATCATGCCTTTCGAACTGGTGCGTTCACCCTCGTCTCCGATGCAGGAAAATCGATTGTCCTCGTCTTCTAAAACTAGATATGTGTTACTGAAATGAAGAGCCCCTTCGAATTTTACCGAGCATCTTCTCGTTCGTACGTCAGAGATTAATTTTCTCCCCCTTTCCCGAGAACAAAGTTTTATAGTTATTGCCGATTCCTTTATAATTGCTTATAATTGAACTGATACTTACTTTACGATAGACTTTTTAATTTAAGACAAAAATTTTATTTCATGGTTCATTCTTGTAGTAATACAAATTAAATAAGAAATTAAAACTGAACTGGAAGCTTTAGCAAAGTTCCTGACGTTTGAAATGACTCAAGATGACTTCGCCACCCTCACCGGTTGGTTACAGTTGAAGAATTGAACAATACCTAATAATACAAAACGCATCCCTTTGTTCAATTCACACAATAAAACCAAAACGCTCAACATTTTAACTCATTACGTCTCTCCCGTTCGACAGAGTTTTGGTTCGACATAGCGTCGATTAGAATAACACAGCCGGACGCGATACTTCCTTTGAGTTTCACTACAAAACATGCCCAGTCTTTACTCGGTGCCGTTTAAATAGCCAGCACCCTCTGGTATTGGCCTGCCCAAGTGATTCCGGCCCTCTAATTCCCCTCACGCAGCCCTTCAACATTCCTCCGAGGGAAAGCATAAATTTTACCAGTGTTTTTATTACCCCCTTCCCTTACCGTCCTACACATATTAATTTAGCATTGAATTTATATCATTTATACATCAAAGTCCGTCTATTCCCACGAAGTCTGCTTGAGGAAACCTCCCCCACACTTCACCGCTCATGTAATGCTCTCTCCTTTTTTTCTCTCCGTGCAATAACACCCGAAGTTTTCACCCGAAGGGACGCCGTTTTTTTTGCGCTTTTGCGATAGTTTCAGTAAATGATTGAAGAAATATTATAGCATATTTTCACAAGGTTGAGTCGTTCCACAATGTGAAAAAAACTTTTATTTATCGTACCCAATGTCAGTTTCAACAGATGTAGTGTAAGAAGTATTAATATTTAAGGTTTGTTTTAGAGAATTGTTCAGCTCTGTAATCAATGCTGTTTCGATGGGTGGTGCTGCAGCCAGGTGTGAATGCAGGCTTCAAAGAAAGTAACTGTCACTGATATTCCTTCCAATAACTTTTTTTGGAGTCTCAGCAACCTTCTTACTACACTGTTAAAATTTTTACACCCTTATTTTCACGCTGTGAGTATACTCGGTGATAGGTTAAATGAAACTCAGAGAATGCTTGATTTTTTTTGGAGTCAGCCGCATAAATTTTCCTACGCTAAAATTTTTCATCGACCTTTCATAGCTATACACCAATCTACAAGTGATTTCAACGTCAAATATCGTAAGAGCATCATTATTTCTTTCTTCCACTCAACATTATTAGTAAACGTCTCGCACTCTCTTGAATACGATTTTGAGAACATCGAAAATTGAATCAAGTATTATTTTAACCGGAACATTAAGAGTTTCAGTAGACTCCACCCTTGAATTCAATTAGTTTTCTTGTTGAACAATAATCAGAGTCTGCTGATTTTTTTGTGAAAAATTAATTGCTAACCTACTTTCCCGACGTTTTCATTTTAAGACGTCCATGTCCGTAACCCTGGAGCGCAAAGCAACCGTAAGTTATGTGCTGAGATCATCACATTGCTGTCCGAAGCTCAAAGATCATCCATCACGGCCTCTAGCTCGACGACACACTCGTTCCAGTGCACACTCAGCCAGCAGAAACAAGACGGAGGCGCCCAACCCGAACGCCAGTAGGCTGATGGCAGTGTAGGTTTCTTCCAAGCCTAGTGGAGTGATCGGCACGCCTGGGCATGGCGTCGAACGACCATCTAGCCCCCATTTGCTCAAAAGTCTTACGAGCACTCCGCTGGACCTCATTTTTTTTAACCTATAAAAAATGGTTTTGAAATTTTATTTCTCTGTAAGCCAATCAAATTATTAATGAATGTTTATTTGGTGACTCTAGGATCAAGTAAACAATACATGAGATTCTTCTGGAAACTCGAGAAGCAAAATAAGGTAACAGGTGTTTGAAAACGAATGACACATTCCTCAAACTTTCAGTTAACTAAGTGAAGTAATAATAACACCAAATTTTCTTTCTAACAAGAGATCGCGGAAGTGAGGCGAAGGCAATGAAAAAAGCAATTTTACCTGTTGTCGTCAAAGAGAAACATGTAAGGCCCTCATTGACATTCTGATGTTAATCGTTTCTTCGGAATAAAGTTAGTTGAGTACCTTCGACATTAAGCCCAGAGAACCTTCTTACCCCATGCTTCAAAAAAAATACATTGTTGTTTTAACAGTGCGATTAATACGTTATTCATGCCCATCACAGTGTGGAACAGATACGCAAGCAAATATTGTTTTGTTTTTAGTTGTGACTTTGCATCGATATACGCTGAGTGTCCAACTCCAACTCTGAATCAGTTTACTTGTGAAAGAGCCATTCGTGAACCTTTATTGAAATCCGTAGACTCAAACATGCCTTGTAAGATCTAGAATTTCAGTCTGAATCAACATGGTACTTAAATCGCTAGCAGCATAAGTGAAAGTTGAAAATTAATTATTCAATGCCGTAATTATTTTTAAACGTTAAGCCATCGTTAAAATGTTTTTTTGTTCCAACATGATATGTTTATCAAATTTCACAATTAATTCTGGCTAAAGACAGACTTTTCCAGATACTTGAAGATGCTCGAATGTTGGACAGTTTGAGTTGAAATGGCGATACTTCTCGAATCTTCATAAACTTCTTTGAAGATCTGGTTCATGAATTTTGACTTGAGAAATCTGGGTTAAAACTTGTTATGAACGTTCCTTACAATACCACAGAGTTGAAGACAGAGTATTTTCAGTATATTTTCCGATTCCCCATTATTGGGTAGAAGTGAAAATTTTCAAGGTCGATCGAAACATTGATTCATCAATGATTGGCTATTACTGCTTAATAAATATTCTTGAATTATTATAAAACAGTAACTGATATACTTAATTGGTGTTTTAGGATTTTTTATTGCGGAGGTTAATTTTCGCAGCTCTGAGCATGGAACGGCATTTGTACAATTCAGTTGATTCGCATTTTATTTGACTAAATAAGTCTGATACACAAGTTTTTTTTTAGATTGGTAATTATTTAATGCCTCTGATCACACAAATGGTGTTCCTGGAAGGTGAGGAATGAAGAAACCACCCATTAAAAAAACTGAAATGATACACAAATGGTGTTTCCACACCGTAAATTCCTTGCGCATAGAATTAACTGCAGGATTCGGAAAAGTTCACGAAACAAGATTAAATTAGGAAAAGAAAGTAATGGTCTGTGAAAAATAAAACAATAATGAACCGAAGTAGTATGATCCGTAACATTCAAATAAATTTGTTTATTTCAACAAATAGAAACCCTGGCTAGCCTTCAGCTCAGGACCTCACATGTTTTCCTCGGGATACTAATTCCTATAAATATTGATGCACCCGGAATCTAGCACTGAAATGCTGCCCTAACGGCTCGTATTTTTAAGACTTGATTTTGGTTGATAGAATATTTCATTATTTCAGTTTGTTCTTATTGCATCACGTGGGCACAGATGTGTATCTGAAGACCGATAGTCTTCAAAAATAGCGAGATGTATGCAGCAGATTCGTCAAATTCAAACGAATATTGTAAAATAATAAAAGGGTATTTGATTTTGCGGCTGTCATTGCGCGGAAATTTTTTTTATCCTGTAAAAATGTTTTTTTTCATTTTCAAACTTACTGGATGTTCAATATGGGCAACACCGAAAGTCCACGATGAATGGGGAAAGCTGCTGGGAAGACGAAATACCGCGTTGGAAGACGAAGTATACGGCAGTCCTGTGGGCAGGTATGATGTGTATCAGCATCCCTGAGCCCCATGAGAGCATTGGCGTGACACAACGAATGGAACCTTCATTTCTGCCTATAGTGATGGCAAAAGAATCTATGTTGATAAAACACAGAGTAGCAAAATTCTAACTTTCTAACTTACCGAGATGAGTGCTAAACGAATGAGTGTGGTTGACGTTCGCTTTTGATCTACTCTGCTGATTAGAGAAATGTGCAAAGGAACAAGATATTGATTAGGTGTTGGTAAAACGATATTAAAGCAGCGACAGTGCGTCAAATTTCATTGGACACAAAACACTGCTAAACAATTTATTTTGCATCCCTTTGGGATATAAAAATTAAAAGTGAAGCAGAGCACCACAGCCTGTATTCGCAGCATATGAAGACTTGTTTGAAATTTTTAGGAGGAGCTAATTTTTATTTTATTTTTGTATTGTCTATGTATTATGACAAACTTTTTGGTGTCTTGGGCTTATACGACACACTTAAGTGTATCAACCATGACAAACCTAATTTAGTCAGTTTTGTTTCACACAAGTATTTCTCTTTCTCAGGCAGGTCACTGAGCACACTAATTAATATACAGACAACGTCTGAGAATTAGAAGAAAAATAAGGGAAGGTATCAGGGTTTTAGGGGAGAATTGGACTCAGTCACAAAATCTTCAAACAGTTCGGTTTTAAACATTTTTTTAACCCTTTGAATCGTGAACATGTAATTTAACTCTCTCAACCACTTTCATAATTAAGTGGTCAAAGGAAATACTCCACT
The DNA here is from genome assembly GCA_030386875.1 of Morinoia aosen. NCBI lineage: Eukaryota > Metazoa > Arthropoda > Malacostraca > Amphipoda > Talitridae > Morinoia > Morinoia aosen. Next base: position 61,170,431 of record CM059562.1, read on the forward strand.
GTGTGTCAAAATATTTCGAATATTAGTTTGAGACAAAATTTATTTCAATGTACAACGTAAAGCCTGATGTTGAGAATAAATTGGCCGAAAATCTTTAAAAAGTATCTAGCACATGATAGTTGTTCACCTTAGCACATGAGAGTTGTTCACCTGAATTTCAATTAATTTAATATATCTAAGAAAAGATACCTTTTCTTTTTAACTCGAAAACTCGGAAACCTACCTCCAAATTTTCAAAATGCCTGAACTAGAATATGCACTTAATAATACAAGTAATGAATTTTCAGGAAAGAACAAAACAACTTACGGCACAATCAAGCACATAAATTTAGCAGCTAAGAAATACTTCTTGAATATTTGAAACAAATTTTGGATAACAGATTATTTCTCACAACATTGCCAAAACTCAATTATAATACCAGTTGCAAAACCCGGGAAAATACCATAGTAAACCATATAACTGCAAAGCTATCACACGTACCAGTTGTCTTAGGAAATTGATGGAACGAATGGTTAATGTCCGACAGATAGAATACTTTCACATAAACAGTATAATAAGAATAATACTAACAACACAGTGCGGATGCAGACAAGGGAATAGCGCTGTGAATCACTAGTATAAAAAGTATAAGATAAAACGTGGAAGAATAAAATTGTGAGTGATCTACTTCAAGTTGGAACAAGTGGGACACTGTCAGTTTTCATCGGTAAGTGGAGCATAGAACACTAAGTGTTCGAAACTACAGTTCAAACATTCACGAACAGAAGAACGATGTCCATCAAGGCAGCGTCCTCTCGCTCACGTTATTTCCTCTCAAAATGAACTAAATCTTTAAGCAGATCCAACTGGGGCAAAAAATCCATTGTTCACTATGCGTTAATGATTTGAATATCGGATACTCCTATCAAAACCTCTAGGGCATTTAAAAGAATATCTAATTTTATATAAAAATTATATATTTCAATGGTCTCAAGACCAGCGTTTTAAATTTTCGTTTACTAAAAATAAAGCAATACGTTTCAACTCCATGCCTGGATAATTTGCAAGAATCCTTCACATTTAAAACTGCTATTGATTTGGTAACTTGAACAATTAAAGACAGTAAATGAACGAATAGAAAATTGAATAATGTACTTTATTCTACCTTCGGTTGTGAGAAAAAAAAAAGTGTTGGTCGAATAATCAGCAAAAAAGGGATTTATCAATCATCACCCAACTAATATTGTAGTTTACTTTCTTAACGAAGATATAAGATTGTTTTCTCTAGTGAACGCTGCAGAAAGCGGGGGTTCAAATCGGCTCGAGGAAACTTCGACATACTTTACTGTAACTCGTGTCAGGGTAATTTTTTGAACTGAGTGCGGTCATTTAATTAACTAAAATTACAACACAGAGACTTACTTTATTTGAGACGGTACTTGTGGGTTACCTGACACCAATTTTAATTTATGGTTTCCTTTTGATGTTAAGGTTAGGTTACGTTAGCTTAATTAAGTTATCATTAAGTTTTATTATTTTTAGTTTTTATTCTGTTTTAGGACAAAAGGACCTAGCACCTGCCAAGAACTGAAGAGGAAGATCCCAGAGATTTATTATATATATGCTAAGTAGATAAATTTCATTAGAAATAAATACAAATCAACATGGATACCATCTCACAAGGTAAAATCCATTCATGCTGTCCATAACATCAATACAATATTCATTAAACGAATACATTTCTCACTTTTTCCACCAAAAATAATTTTTACCCTAAGCAAGTGTTGACAAATAACCCACAAGTACTTTGAGACTCTTACGGTGTTCATCCAAGGTGTAGGTTTATGAGTTCAGCTGTCTTTGCTTTTCCTCTGTGTTCTGAGGAGAAGGTGATAGGATACTAGGCTTGAGTATTTGGGTACAGATATTTTCTAGTTTATTGAACCTATTTTCCATAGAATTAGGAATATCAGGTAGCTTTAGATTCCTCGCAATTGCGTAGAGGAAATTTTTTTTCTCTTGTATATAATTTTTCATTATCTCATTCTAACATTTTGAGATTTTTCTTAGCGTGGTTACCTATTTTAGGTCACGCCAGCAGCCTATAACTTTTTCTCATCGGTTGAGAGTAAAAATTGTGTTCATGAAAAACGTCTTTCAATTCCATACTTATTCATTTTTGTTATTATGCAAAGAAAAAATATTATGCAAAGTAAACAAATTTACCACAAGCAATTAGAAATCAGCATGAGAATCGATTTTTACGTGAAGCATGCATTTACTAGAAGCCTTTCATAGGCTCATGATTCGAAAACTTCCTCAGATGGGCATTTTTACGTAAATGAATGAGTTAAATGTCTCAAGTCTTACCTCCAAGGGATCATTTTTGGTGTAAAACATTGTGAAACTTCGGTCCTGTAGTAACCGTTGGTACAAGAAGTCGAAGTCTCCATGGAGCTCAGGGTGCGGGAGGACCATGTCACGGTACACATCTCCCAGCAAGCTATTCGTTTCGGACTGCACAGGGTGCCCAAGAAAACATTCAAAGTATTTTGCGTTAGTCTTTAGAAGAACTGTATTAGCACTTGACCGACAGGGAAAATATGAGTTTTGCCTCTCAAAAAACTGGAATATACTGAATTATGGTTTTGTTTTAATTTATAGATCATTTAGATGTGGAAAATACTACCAGAATGACAACTTGTGAAACTCATGCAAAAGACGGTCGGCACTCGTAGATTTCCAGTATGCAAATGTTAATTTTACTCTCGATCGATTGCTCGAATACCCTATTCATTGTAATGAAAAAAATATTTTGCTGATTTTGAAGGTTTGATATGCGTTGCAGTTCATGCATATGTCTGGGCAAACTGGATAAGAACTGGCAGGAGTAGAACGGTAGTGCACATGTATATGAATGTATTAAATGAAAATTTCGATACATTCAGGAATAAATACGTTTTTTATACAATGATGAACAACAGAAAAATAAGACAATAGCCAAGGAACATATAAATTAAAACGGGTTTGTGAAAATCATCATTTGTATCTATCATTTTCATTTGGAACAATTTGAACGGAATTTTTACACCGACATCTCCTGCATCAAGAGACAATAATGCTCTAGCCTCAGTCACTTAGAAAGAAGGCATTAGTTTCTGCTTAGTTTTGCCTACGGTAACTGTGGGGAACCTGTCACCACTTGTTTAGGGGAAAAAGTGTTTCTAGGGGAAAAAGTAAAAAATATAATTTTTTAGGGAAAATTGAATTGATGTTCTGGACAGTGTGAATTAATTTATCCTGTTAGAAGGTACCCTTGTTGATTTATATTTATTTACAATGCAACTTATCTACTTTCCATAAATATATAATGAATCTCTGGGCCCATCCTCTTCAGTTCTTGGAAGGTCCCAGAGATTCATTTTGGCCTGAAACCAAACAAAAATTAAACAAAACGAAACTAATAATAATATAATTAAGCTAACCAAACTTAACGTATTCTTAATATCAAAAGAAAATCATAAATTAAAAGTTGTGGCAGATAACCCAGAGTACCGTGCCTGCTCTTCTGCGCACATGCAGCGATGCTTCGGGAAGTGACTGGATAGCCGATTCGTTTCAATTTTCTTCAAAGATGATGTTCTCCATGCATTTCACCCTGAACATTGTTTCCATCAACTATGCTCGTAACTATGAATAACTTTCAATGAACTATCTAATTGTAGACCTGATTCTGTGAGCCTGAACAAAATGAGGTCAAGCTCACAATTGTAACAGAATATTCTGCAACCTACCATTCATTCTATTCAGCAAATTTTTCATTCTTCTAAGAACTCTGATGCAATGGCGTTTCACTGGTATAAATAGTCGAGTCATTGTTGTACACCTTAGTAACAACAAGAACATTATATTTCTCGTTTTTCATCGCAAAGTTTGATTAACCTGTATTGATCTCTAGCCGTAATTTCTACTAGAAAATTACGTCAATCTATTCGCCTTGATTTGACGATCAATGAGCATGATTGTACAACTCGGAGCATTAAATATCCCTGTATATTCACACGCTATCATTTTATAGATAAAATTATCACAGTATTGACATCTTGATGGATTAGAGTTGAAATGAATGACTATGAAATGCCTCCTTTCAAATATTGTAAACGAGAGAAGTACTCCGAGAGCTACTTATTGATCTGCTGTAGCTGTCTCATGGCTGCAAGACGTTTTTAGCTACTGAGAAACAATCAGTTCCGAGGGTAATTGTTGAGGAAACTGTAAGTTTCAAGCGGTTATTACCATCATGATTTGTTCCATGAATGTCTCCTTTTGCAGTCCTAGAGTGAATTGATGCCTTGCATGGTAGAGTCCTTGGAGGTTGTCGAAGGGCAGCACGAGCTTGTACGTTGTGAGCTGCGTGATGAGGGACGAGGAGTAGGAGACGTGGAGCACCATGACGCACGCCAGCACCGTCAGCAGCCACAGGCGGTACGGCAGTGAATGAGCCATGTCTCTATCTTGGCCTGCCATGTCACAAGAAAATGCACTCGGAAAGTATGTATCACTGAAATTGGAAATTGTCTTCTGAGCTTTATGGATTTCCTCGTGTAGTAAATGTTCTTAAGAGTTACTTCCAACGGAAACAAAACACAGATGACATCAATTTTGATAGCTTGGAAACTAATAAAAAATATGAAAATATTGGTTGCATATATGTTCCCTCATCGCCATTTCACTTGAGCAGATCGTGAACCATCGTTAATGGGTATACATGTGTGGTCACGTTGTTGTTCTTATTCATATCCTTTACTATTAAAATGCAGAGATGCATGCATGCTCCCAGTTCACATTTCGCAGTTTCACTTTAGAGCCTCAAGAGAAAAATGAGGAGAGACTATGCTCATTTTAACACCTTTAACTTGAGTAGTTTGCTTACCCATATTGCAGAATAACTTGAAGTTTGTCATGAAGCAGGAACTGAGAGAGATATTTTCTTGGTTGTTAGATATTTTCACGACCATCTTCAGTATAAGAACGGAAACGAGAAATATGAAGAGAGTTGCCCCCCACGCTGACGAATGAAATTCATTTGTATAGTTGGATGACCCCTGGAACTTCTTAGGACGACGCAAAACTAGGGATTGCCTGAAATAATAATGAATACTCGTTATGCCACACGAACAAGAGTTTCGCGTCGTCGAAAACAGAAGCCAGTAGTGGTCCGAGCCATGGAAAGTCTCTTGAAACACGTATGAATAATAGTGAACGCTCACTTTCATCATTCCTAGGGTCTAATCTGAAATTTATTAACATATTTTGTTATCTTTTGTATCCTTGTATTTAAGGATAAACAGCCTGCATCTACATAATCCTTATAGGCAAGCTCGTTTACAGGTAGGCTTTAAAGTTACTCCAAATTGCCTACAACAAAATTTATCGATAAAATGAAAGAAAAAATTAAAAAAATATGCTATAACGTAGAATGGGAAAGTAGTAAAGGTTAGAATGTTCCTAAGAAGAGTATATTAATGGCTACTTATGGAATAGGGTGTTTCTAAAGAAGTGTCTTCTCTGCTCGTCCTTTTCCCATCGCATATTTTTTTGGAATTGAATGCAATGAGTTTTTAGCCATTTTATCACATGAGGGAGAAAGTAAAACACGAGTGCATTTAATAAGAATTTTCCCCCGATATTCCCTCTTATTCGTCTTTTTCCGTGCTCTTTATCATTAGAAGGACTGCATGATTTAAAAACGATCAACGCAGATACACGATCAAATCCAGAACTATTTAAATAAGGAAATGCGAAGCTCTACACGTCCTCATGCAAGGAAAACATGGGCATGTGTGGTAGTTATGATTGTGACTGTTGGCACGATTGCTCCGGTTCAAAGCATATAGAGAAAATTTGAAAACTGAAGTTCAAAATACGAAAAAAAATATCAATGAGGAAAGGAAGGATGGGGTCGCATGGATGGTTCACGTTGTTTCACTCGTTCTGAGAGCAAATTCTCATTGCATTGCCAATGAAGGGATGTGAACTAACGTGAAAATTTACCTTATGGTACTCATCAAAATTTAAAAAAATAAATGACTTAATGGGCACAATACATTATTGCAATGCTGAGTCAGTCTGTAGGGTTTCCAAGAATGTCCTTCAAGGTTTAAAGTAAAATAAAAATGAGCGCACGTCGTTAATTAAATTTGTACGTGTGTATTGGGGTCAGAACTCGTAAATGCTTATTAGCACGTTGACTGCCTATTGGACATGTGAGTACCACTAGGTAAATTGCTCACTATCGTATCGGTGTGAATGAACCGCATTTCAATTATTTCAACACCTTTTCGAAACAGATTTAAGCATGCTAGGTAAAATATCATCATGCTATTACATATTCACACTTCTTAAGAGAGAAAAATTTTTATTCGAGCAGGAAACTCTCTTTTTATGCTGTTTCTTTCAACCTATACTTAACATGAGACCACTGAACGCACATGAGCGTTCAGTGGCAGCGAACGTGTTAATGCAGAGAAACGCTGCCAAGTTTGAAATATTGAAGCCAAATTATCAAAAAAATATAACATACTAACTGAGAAAACTAAAAAATTAAAAGCATTTCATGAGCAAATAAATAAATAAATACAGTTGTCAAGGCTCTTGACGTAAACAAAATTAAGGTACAATTACAGGGAACCGTATCTTTAAGACATTTATCGTGTCTACGAGAGTCAGCAAAATTGATAGCCGTATGAAACACGATTGCTTTCCTTAGAATTATTCCACTCTCTTGTTTTGTCGTTATAATGGTAGATGAATCATCAGTGTTGAAATTGAGAAGAAATACGGATAACACTATAGCAAAATCGGTATCATCTGTGAGTCATGATGCTCGGATTCATAAGGTGACGCATAGTACTTGTTTCTGTTCAAAAATCATCACCCACCAAGTGTTTATGAGGGTATCAGAGAAGTCGAAAGCGTATTCCCTATCTATAAGTCTGTAGTAAAACGGCGCTGCAATGTCAGCTCGACCTTCATACACATCGCCCAGGACGCCGGTGTAGTCACCGGTGGCGCTTGCGCCAGGTGTTGCCTCTTCGGGGATGTGGCCCTTGACTCTGGAACGGAACCAGGGCCTGTACAGTGAACGGAGTTGTGGGTGTTTTCATTTCTCCTCCAGCACAGACGGTGCTAAGTATCCAGGACTGATCAATCACGTGTACTCTTCTCTTTCATTTACGTTTGTCACAAGAACTAGAAGGGGAATTGATCACGCTGAATTGGAAACTAAGTTAATGGGTCAAAGAAAATTATTCATGTTGAATGCAGTGGTTGGAAAAACGTAACATGCAAGGAGTCCGGGAATGGACTCTTGTATTACCATAAACCTCAAGAAATGACAAGAAGAAAACCTTAAAAATGATGACAGCGTTCTCCGTCTCATAATTCAAAGCCAGGAGAACGAGAAATCCAAAAACTCTTGTCTAATAATGCTGTAAGTCAGCCTAAACATGATTCAAGTTCCTTGTACTCACTCGTCAGTACCACCATGGATGAATTAAAACTATCTATGAAAAAAGAGCTGCTGCCTATACCAAAGCCGATGGCCACTGCCTCCTTCATGCAGTAGCTCACGAACTTAACACACAATCGACTTCAAAATAGAATTATCATTCCTTAAAAGCAGCAATCAAAACAGAGAGCATAGCAAATGAAAACACCTATGCCAATTTCCTCGACAAGAAAAGCGGTGACCTACCTAAGCTCATAAGTAAATACATTGACGAGAAACATTTTGATCATGATTCCGGAGACTCAATACCTCAAATCATATCAAATGTAACTGGTAAAAAAATTCGTATCTTCGATGGAAAAAGCAATGGTGTTTGGAGAACAGCAGTCGAGCTCTCACCAGAATTATCGACTAATAACCCTCCTTGCTTCATCGAAAAGATGACCACTACTGTACCCAATTGGTGCCCAAGACAAAAACCAGACTGATATCACATCATCTTCATGACAGAATCCAGTTGTCCAGTTGAACAAAAGTCTCTCAAATGTAGCTGACGCTAGACTTGACACTCTAGGCAACAATGATAAGATCAACGAAACCACAACAGACCCTACCAGAAAATCATTTTGATGCCTCAAATAATCGCCATAAAATATAAAATATCAAAATTAAACATATCAATACTCGTAGCTTCAATAGTAAGCTGGATAGCATTACTGTAATGTTGGGGACAGAAGACATTAACTTTTATGTGCTTCCGAGACATGGTTTGATTCACGAACCCAGAAAACAACTTTAGTTTTACACATCAGTTTTAGTCACGAACATTAGTTTTACATCTTCATTATCCAGCTTTGTCTTGAACCCAAGAAAATCGTTCCTGAATGATCTATAACCAAGTCTAGCTTTTTTCCGCCTGCATGCATGTTTTTCGCCGCCTAAGCGATTAAATCACTAAGTTAGACTGGGAATGCTTAACTGCCTGGGAATGCCTAAGGCGAAAAAGTTAGACTAGGATTCCTAGTACAAAAACTCTGAATTATCACTTGAAAAATTGCCACCACATGTTTTCATACTCTAATATATAACATGTGTAAAAAGAAAGTTCAAAACCAAAATTTTTATGAAGTGAACAATACCATTTATGACATTCTGCACATACAGCTCAATATTACTACAATTGATGATTTTTCGTCATTTTTTACTTATCCTTTTTCTTGGATACTGTTTTGTATAATATTCAAGAGCAAAATTAAAATGATATGGGCGAAAATAAAATCTTTTTTGTGATGAATGTGACGCTTCCACAAGCGATGAACAAAATTCTGCAGCGCACTTTCTTCCTTATGGTAGTACCCGTCGGCCTTAAACGTGTAGGACACCACAGTAGTTTTCAATAAAATAGACATAACGCTGAAAATTCGAACAACACCCATCGGTGACAAGTCACTCCTAAAGGCAACAATCTAATGTATGAAAACACCAAACCCCAGCATCTGAATGAATTACCTTGCAATTATCATGCGCTTGTCCTCGACACCCGTTTAAATATGAAAAAAAAACACACTAATCAATTGCTCGGGGATATAAATATACTTGAAGTGTTACCTCAAGTTTAAACTCGATTGAAGAAAGTCGAAAATGTCGCCCATCAAGCCGCCTATGTGAATTTTTCCATTTGCAGCTGTAGTGATAATGGAATGCTGGCCCCTCTGGAAGTAGAGAGAGAGATGGTATCTTTCATAGCCACCGATTTAAACAAGCTGTTAAAGATGATAGGTTGGACTTGGATGATAACGGATTAAAAACCTAAAATAGTGTAACATAATTGGGCAAGTTAATCCTATTTCAATGGATGTTCGTTTTTGAGTAGGTTATATATTTCGAATACCTGAAAATACATTATCATTCATTCTCATTCGCTCACCGGGTAAATGCTACACCGTAAGATAAAGCCAGTGAGATTGTTGCGCCTCTCCCATGGATCCTCGGCCAACTCTGTCTTCATCTCCATTGTAAGGCTTACGGGGTCTACAGCTCCAAGTTGCGTCACAATCGCCGGGGATGTCGTCCCAGGTATGTGGTAGGCTTCAGAAAATGAGGCGTCTTTTTCTCCCAGACGAAGCAAAATGACCTTGAAAAATTGAGTTTAAAATAGCCATAGAAAAGTAGCAATTGATTATCCTAAGTCTAGGATATAATCATAAAATCATAGAAAAATAACTGAAAAAAACCCGAATTTCCCATAAGTGAGTAGAGCAAATGGGCTCCATTTTTTCCCCACCTAAAAATGACTTTCATCCATTTTGAGATCAAATCTTATGAGCTCTCACGCTAATGCCCTCTAGAAAAGATTCTTCTATGACGTAGAGTAAACACACCAGTAGCACAACCTCAAACACTGTCCCATTGAAATGGTGCCTTGAAAATGTTTCACCAGTCTCACCTTATTACATCCATCGATGAAAACTGTTCTAAGATTTAAATTTGTCTCCGCTAAAGCTTTTCAACCATAGTTATTATAATTTGTCTTTGCACTTTCGACGTATTTTCACTCACTTGTTCTGCGTTCAGAATCATACTTAAACAAAGCAAAGTTCGACATGTTTTAGATCTTATTTGATTACTCTTTTTTTGTATTTCAATTTAAACTTTTATACTGTTTTAGCGTTGGTAAAGCTAAAAGAAATTTCTATTCTAAAAATGGCTATTAAAAGATGGACAGCTGATTTTCTGGCATTACTATAGAGGAGGTCATTACATTTTTCTTCAAATAGTTATGTTTCATCTAAGTCATAATCAAATATTGTTTCTGTGTTATGCAGAGTAGTATTCAAAACAAATGGAGTACTTAACATATTATTTGAAACATTATAATTCGAGAGTAGTATTATAGTGTTCTTGGGTCATTCTGAACCTAATGAAATATTGCTTGAAAGCCTTCAAAATCGTTCTTATGTATGTGCACTGCGCATCATAAATTCCTAGCACTTCTCTTTGGATTACCTTTGCTGCGCTAACGATGCATTTTGCTCTGTTTTTGTTAGATTTTACTGTGAAAAATAATTTTTGCCACATTAAGGTACTCATGTCATTACCCCTCAATGTTGAAAATAGAATCATCCCATCAGATAAGAAGTTAAGCGTGTAGCAGGGATATAAATCAAAATTTTTCATAAAGCGCCCATAGGAAACAAATATTTTCCATTTTTAAGGTTGCTTAAAATTTTTAACACAGGAGTAAAATCCTATAGAAAATGAACTCACCAACTCATACCACAGAGTTCATTTATTAATTAAAATGAGGTATAGATGATTCATGCTTTCATGCAGCATATGTTAACAAGTTAAAAAGAAGAAAGAATGCAAAACTTATATCAGTTAAAGTCGCTGAAGAACGTAATTCTTGCATCGATATTCATTGTATTATTTCGTTTTTATTGTTAAATGCTCGTAGAATAAAAATTGTTTCAAATTTTTTAATTAAAGAGAAATTGAACGTTTTTTGTAGCCGATGAAGTATTTTTCAAGCTCCCACAACAATGTTTGTTGGGTTTTGGTCCTACAAGTAATGATCGTCGAGTATTATTTCTATATTTTTATTTCGTTTTCTGTTGCATTGTAAAAACAATTAAAAATTTTTAAATACACAAAAGTAAATTGTACAATGTCGCTAAGACAGAATATCTGGCAGAATCAATAAGTGCAGGTTAAATATTGATCAAATGAGTGTCATTCTCTTGAATTTACTCCATATTTTATATTATAAGTAGATGTGAGCACTTTCACTGCAAGATGATTTTGGACAAAAATATATAACCAAATGCGGATTAGAGCAAGTGCAAAACGTATTGGCTTCAACTGATATTGTTGTGGAAAAAAATACAGTACGTTGGTATTGTGAATAAAATGAACTTATACCTTATTGTTTTTCTATACGCTTGATTATTCATCACACAACCTCGCTTCAGTATGTGTGTACGATGAGAGGTTTTGATAATCTATAAACTTGATTATCCATAATTTAAGAATGCCTGATGAATAACTAAGATTTTTTTGTGACGTAAATTTTTATTTTCATTTGAACAATAGGTAACACATGCTTTTATGCAGCGACGATTATTACAAGTTAACGAAGATAGAGACCCGAGAATTGATGTCATTTATCGTCCCTGAAAAACGCAATTCTAGCATTGATTTTTCAAGCCATTTGGCTATAAGGTAACTTTTTAAAACTCCTATTAATTACTATAATACTATTTTTAACTTGAAGTGTTCCAAAATAGTGTTACACATTTTACTCTACGCTTTGAATCCCATTCTGTAAATACTCAGGAAATGATCAGTTTTGGTTTTGATAAAAAAGGAATACTCTGTGATTAGAAATGAGATGGTTGCCCTAGCAGTGCCAAGAAATGAGCATCTCCTTCATTCAGTAGTCTCTGATATGAGGTTAAAGGAGTAATTAGTTGAGAAATGGGACTTGTTTCAATTATCATAAGTCGTGTTATTAGGACTTCTTATTATCAAATGCTCTGTTTTAATTTAAAATTAATTTTAAAATTGATTAATGGAAGTGTCATGAAATTTCTGTTATTCATAATTTTTTAATTAGTCGTACTATGCAGTTAAAATGATTCACCCTTATTCACCCTTACTCCAAATATACTTTACAATTCAAAGCTCAGTGTGTTTCATTTTCTTCGATCTCCTTTTTTCTAAAGTACTTTCGTTTATACTTCGTGCGACCATAATCGGCATAAGCCAAGTGCGTTTGTTAGAGAAGACACCGCAGAAAATTGCTCAGGTGTTCCCCTCGTGCTCTCACCCTGTTGTCAGGCCGCCAGGTCAGGTCCCGCAGCGCCTGCTGGTGTGACGCTGCGTCGGTGACCAACAGCCACGGCAAGCGAGACATGTGCTCCCACGCTTTGTTCTGTCCACAGCAGTAGAGAATGCGACTTCTAAAGTGTTATTATTGATATGAAAATAGATATTGTAAATAAACGATTTTCTAAAAATTTATAAAAGACTTAATTACATGAGAAGTCAGTATTTCCTCAGAGCGTTGTAAGGAAATGTAACATTTTGCTAGGCTGCGACGTGAACAGAGCGACGCGAAGGGACATTGGAATCTTTGGTGTATACTATCTATCGTAACCGTTGGACGCCAGAAAGGGGAAGTTTAGTCGGGCAAGCGAATGTAGTCCAGCAAGGGCGAGAGCAGAAGGGCAGAATTGATATAGCAAGCAAAGTTTGCCTAGCATGTGCGTTATGGTAGATTTTTCACTGTTCTAAGAGAAGCCGTTACAAGAACGTCGAAGCCAGCCTCAAAGCGTGAGAAAGTGTGCGAAACTCTACAGAGAACTGGAGGCCGAGGCAACGGTCGACCCTCGGAGAAGCGTGGGGCAGCTTAGAAGGGGCGAGGGATGGCTTAAGGAGAAAGCCGCATAACCTGAGCCAATGAGAGCTCGCGACAATGCCGCGCGTTGAAGGTGTGTCAGGAACGCGCAAGCACACAGCCAATGAGATTTCGAGACGTTAAGACAAGCAATAATTCCACCAATCAGGATTAAAATGCCGTCTTCAGGATTAAAGTGCCGCCATAGCCATGTGGCTAGAGCGTTCTGCCGGCGTGCGGGAGACCCGGGATTGAATCTCGGCGCTGGCAGTGGCGATTTTCTCTGTTGGGTATAGGAGAAAAATTCCAAGCACAATACCCCACTCTACCCAGGTGTCTGAATTGGGTACCGGTCTCGACCGGGGGAAAGCGTCATGGCGTCCTGGCGTTAGTTATAAGGCATTTGAAAATCCAATGTATCAGGCTTGATTGGAAATAAAGCATCCGTAGATGCCTTCATTATCATTATTCATTATCATTATCTTCTAACCACAAACATTCGTGAACCTCCTGGAACGAACCAAGACGGAACACATATAAGGAGTTCACAAGAAGAATCGGGAGGATTTTAGTCTCGGTTGGGCAATAAGAGAGACGCATAAATTTTGAGTGCGGGGCCGGGGTTCCGGCAAAACGCCGGCACACCCCGGCATAATAACAATTCACGATTAACATTACATGGAAAGAGTGCCGCTGATGTTTAACTCCTTCAAAAACGACAAGATTTACAAAACCCCTCGGTGCAAGTGTACGCTGATAATATCTACGAAAGGTCAAGGATTCTACGAGCATCGAGCGAGGCAACATACAGCGGCCTGCACAATTCAGCATCAAGTCAACCACAACAGCATAATCGCAGAAGAATGAGGTCGATATCTCTGACACCAACGAAGCATAATAACCAACAAGTTATTAACGTCGGAAGACAGCCAGGCGTCTGTCGCCCACGCCGGAAAAATGAAGAGGCATCGCCACATCGCAACGGTACTCTGAGCACGCTGCTGAGTACTATCAGCAGCAAAATGGAGTCGGCAGTGAATCAACAGCAACGACACAGTACCGAAGAGTGCGAGTGTTTTGTGGTATTGAGAACTCTGAAAAAAGCGATCTTGAGTACAAGTTTAGATACAAAGCAGCACATTGAACAGTGCTTCAAATTGGCGCGCCATCCAAATGGGATTTTGTGTCAGGTGTTTCTATAGCTAATGTGCTGAGTTCACGTTGGCACCGTGTGAAACGTCTTATTCAAATGTATCTTGTGGTGAGTCAAGATTTTACTGGCGTGTATTGACCCTATTATTTGTGCTTACGTTAGCCCAATTATTATTATGTTCTTCTAATTCCAATTCATTTTGCGTAAATCTACTTTTGTTAGTTGCCATAAAATTTTGGGTAACGTTAAATCATGCAATCGTTCGTTATAGCGCTGTTTATGACTCGAAGCGTGCATTTCTCTCATTTGGTGTGCTATTTGTGTAAGAAGGTGTACGTCGATAATTATCTTATTTGCATTGTTCAATTAACCCCACTCACGTGTTCAACCTTAAAATAAAATATGTTTAAATCTTTCAAATATGTGTATCATTGTACTATGCTGATCAAACTGGGGGGGTTCATGGTGCGCACTATGCTAAGTCCTGCTATTCCTATTCTCCACCTTTTCTGTCCATCCTCTTCCTGTGTATTTCCCATTTCTAATTTCCTTTCCACTCGAGGTTTAAATTCCTCAATCGTAACGTGACTGGCGGCGTCAGCCGACCCATAAACGTATCGTGACAGCGTTAAGGATATTCTAGTAAGAAATTTTACTTGAACTACATATGTAACTTTAGCTTTCAGTTGCTCCCGTGAGTGAATTCACTGCGGAACAACAGATCTTTCTCTCCCATTTTTGGTAACTCATTATGCAAGCTCCTATAGCATGGCAGAAAAAGATGCACATTATGCATTAGGTACAGAGGCTAAATTTCCCTCAGTATCATTGATGAAAGGATGGAAAAATGTTGCATTGTAGAGCGTAATTTCGGAGACGGAAATAATAAATGCGTGTCTTCATATTAAAAATAACGGCAGATTTCAACAGTAATAAACAAATCGCTGAAAGGATTCGTGCATCGCCAGGTGACTCGGTTGCAACGAGCTAGATAAACCTGTGACTGAAATGAGTGGCAAGTTGGAACCCTGCATCACGTTTGTAATGTGTACAAAATGAACGTTCATTTTACCAGCTTTATCTATAAAAATCAAATGGCAAACCTCTCAAGCAAAAACAAAATTTGTATTAAAATAGATTTACTGAATTTTGAAGATTTTCTCATAACATTGACATGTATGCACTCTTATAACGTTACAATTTGATGCTAATATCATACTCACTTGAAAAATTCAGGCTATTTTGAGTAATTGAGTACGTGGCGAGGGAGAAATGTTTTATTTTTGTCCGTCAATTATTAAAGAGTTGAAAGATTTTAAATTTTTGATAAGCTTGTTTTCAACATAATAACCTAAAAAGTTCTAGGTTCTAGGTCAAAAGTTCTAGGTCACTGAAAATTATACTCCAAAACTCTGTTAACATTTTCGAAGTGGCCGACCATCATGCTGGGTTTACAGTTGCCAAAGTAACTCAGTCATTTATGTATTAGAAAGCAACAGGGCCTAGTCAGGCGGGTCAGCCCTGCTCAATCAAAATTATTTATACCCACACACTCATTCATTACCTCCAATAGAGAGAATACCCTAGCGTTCGCTCCCACTAGGTGCGAGCCCCACTGATCGACTGCGTCAAAAAAATGGTGTCGTACTGAAGGGCTGAAAATTATTTTCTTAATTTCTTTCACACAAATACGATTTAAAGGTCTATCCCCTAATTATTGCTACCATGCTTCTGTTATTCTTCTAAAGAAGAAACATGGAATAGACAAAGTCATATCATCTTTTACAAGAAAGATCACGGTTCCTTGAGACGAAAAGATAAAACTACATTACTAGGGAAATGAGCAGCTACTCAATTACTCAGATTTCGAGGTTGGCTTACTTGCTACATAAGTACATTTAACCAAATGCAGGGCAATGTGTGTTGAGAATGTTATCATACCTAAGTTCATAGAATTTCAGTGCGAATAAGACACTATCAGCAATAGGTCGCATCCGGCCTCAACTAATGCCAACAAAAGCGATTTCCTTTTAATTCCGAGGTCGACCGCGTGACGTGGAAGAACAAATATGCTTCTTAATTTGGGAAACCTTCAATTGATTAAAAGGTTTATCTGATAAGAAATACCAGCGACTCAATAAAGCGGTTATAGACGACGTTTATCTAAATCATCTACATGAAAGAAAACGTTAATTCACACCTTTTCCTGCAAAGCAGATACAGCTCGGGCAGGCCTCAAGTCCGCGATGAACATGGTGTCAATAAACTGCCATTTGTTCACTTCAGGATACATGCTGAAATAAGAAGAAATGTGAATTTTTTGCGTCTAGACGAATTTGTAGAACTAACAGGTTAAATAATACACTTGATGTGTGAACAATAGTACACCTGACATCCGTGAGAAAACAGTGAAACTTCTGTTTTTGAATTTAAACTTCATAAAAAAATCTTAATGGAAAAATAATGAATGTCTCGAAATCTTCGAACGAAACAGTTACAAAATCAAAGTAAATTTTTCAGACCATTTTGAAGACTGTGATTTTTTAAATACCATTTATAATTGAATAAACATCAACGTTAAATTTTTGACGCAGATCTAAAATATTTTAAATGTTCGCACTTCTGAATGATCTAATTCTCACTAACAGTTTGTCCTTAGTAAAATTTTTGTAGCTACGAGGATTGAAAGTACATATTATACTT
Organism: Morinoia aosen; assembly: GCA_030386875.1. NCBI lineage: Eukaryota > Metazoa > Arthropoda > Malacostraca > Amphipoda > Talitridae > Morinoia > Morinoia aosen. The sequence goes on from CM059562.1 coordinate 61,187,175, forward strand.
AAATGAGGAAACACTCAAAATCCCTAAGCAACTCTATTTTTAAGATGATTACACAGGGTATAAATCGGTAACTGGAATAAATACTTAAATTCCCATAAATTCGATCACAAACCTAATGGAATAGGATCTAAAAAATAATTATTTTCGTGTATTTCTCCCTGCAGAGGAAGTTAATTCAATTTAAAAATCTCATTTTCAAGATAGGCATGATATATCTCTACTGTCACCAGTACGCGAAACATGCATGGAAGAAATACGCAGAGCCAATTTTTATAAACAGCAACAAAATGGAAACGTCACTAGAAGAGAGCCGAATAATTTCGCTGACGTGTGTTAGGGATAAAACGTTACTTCTATATAGCAGAATAGTAGCCGTTCATTGAAAATAAATTAAAGCTAAAAATCAAAAACAGAAGCTTACACAGCAGACAATTTTCAATCACCTTTTGGGAGCGGCAACATATGAAGTGAAGGGAAGTGGCCATGGAAAGCTTGTGGTTCGCTGACACGCGCGCGCAGTTCGGAAGGAGATCTGATGTGTCGTATCCACAGACCCCGAAGTGCTGTTTCCTGTGTAGGTGACAATACACAACGGAAAATCGAGTCATTATAAAATATATCTCTGCACAGTTAAAATTTCAATCTCGAAAATTTTACCTAAGCGTCAGCTGTATAGAGTTGGATGACGGTGAATTTCTTACTTAGCAGTGGATGTGTACTCATAAATCATAGTGTTTAACAAGTTTGAGGTGTTAAATCGTGACAGTAACCTCGTACTGACTATCGGTTAGAATTACAAACAATTAAATCTTGCGAAAATTTCATTCTTACTTGAGACACCGACGATAACTAGCGTCATACTGCGCACATGTTAATCCAACTGACTAGAACCAATATCTATCAATGTTTAGTTACGAATCCTCCATGAGTTCATTTTTCTTTCCTCCAATTCATTTGAAACAAATATACTGTACATCGGAATTTGAAAGCTCGGTCTTACTTTAGATTGTGTGAAGAAGCTAATGATCTATGATAAGTAAATTAATTCCACACCAGCCAACCAAAATGTTCTCCCTTGAAATTCCTGTGAACATTTATTATGTAATTAATAGTAAAAACGAAGTATTTTACGTGGTCATGATATCGGCCATTATGAAGATATTTTGACGATTTATTGCTACAACAGCTGTGAACTTAACAAGACACAATTTTAGAGTTGTTAACGATCACAGCAAACTCTCTTTTCCTATTTTAAGTGTTCTTTAGCCACATTGTCCTGCTTGTGCTGAAATTCTAGGAAACACTAAATAGTTATTTGAGAACGAAAAATTCTAACAGAGCAGAGACTCATCCATTTTCGGACTTTTCGGACCAAAGCAATTTTCATGGCTAGAAAACTTCAACAAAATAGTTCAAGTTTTCTGTCAACTGACGTATTGCTCGTTTGCTGAGGCATTAGCGTACCGAGTTATTTTAAGAAGCAAAATTGATGTCGATTCATAAGTTCTTGTTATCATTGACAGAAAATTGCTCCCAATTCACGAGTGAGTAAACTCGCAACACTAGATTTAAAAGCAGCTTCAGATGACGACCGTCCTTGGCGAGTTCTACTGAGAATCCAATTGCCAAATTACCTCTTTTGAAAATGGAATACCAAAACTGCAATATTTTACGCAGTTTTTAGGTTGTTCTCTTTCTCCATCTTCACGGTGATGGTACTTTATTCCCAAAACTCTAACTTTAATTTAAGAGTTATGGTTTGATTTTGAATTCAGAGCTATTTTATGTTCAGTTCTTTAGTATATGTTGCTGAAGGTGATTATCGCTAATTATTTTATTAAAGAATAAACGATTTTCAGTAGTGATCATTGACTTTCGAATTTCTTAAAGCGAATGTATGTACCTACCTATCGCATAGAATCAATGCCGGTGACTTGGATAAGTCCCATTGCTAGTGAAACCGCTCTAGATGTTATATTGCTCAAACTCAAAATTTTCGCTCAATGATTCCTGTCTAACTCAAGCTTTTCACCAATGCTGTTGAATTTTTGCTAGAAATTCAGCAAGAAAATTCACACATACTTCGTTCCACTTGGACTTAGAAACTTTACCTTCACTCAAGCAATGAAGGGCGTCTAATAATTAAGTTTTCCTTTCAATTGAGCCTCATCGAATAGTTGCGAGTGCAGCGAACTTTGGAGAACTATTCACGATATTAATAGTGCCAAAGCAATGATCAAACCTGCACAGCTCAATATCACTCAATTCCAGGTTATAATTACAAAAATGACCTCACTGATGACTTTGCTTGAAAATTAAAGACAATGGACGACTTAACTGACGATGGAACCAGGCAGACCTGCGAGCTTCACGAAGCGAACGTGGTGGCAGCTGCGGAGCGCAGCGAGAGCGCACACCAGGCGAGTCAACGCTGCCGGACCCATGGTCTTCTCGGCGCCGTGTGTACCTGGAGATAAGATACTCGCAAATTACGGAAAATAACCTTGCTGGCGGACTCCAAGACTTGCAATCATGTCCTAATGCTCTGCTTGTTGAGTTGGGGCTCTTCTGATCAATATTATTCAAGTGAAATCAATGAAAAATTGAGCTCGGATCAATGTGAGTTAAATTCAGAAAAAAACAATAGAAGTCCATCCGTGATTTGAGCTACAAGTGAAAAATGAGTATAACAAATTCAAAGTTTTTTCATATCTCATCTTCTTGTTTTTCCTCTCCGTTAATTGTTGAAAAGATCGAAGAACTTCATCCCAGCCCAACAAACGGTAAAACCCCAGAAAAAACTATTCGTTTCTTGAATCACTGAACAGTGAGTTTCATTTTCATCATACGAATTAAAAATACATTCAAACTGATTTGATTATACTCACAAAAATTATAGTTTTTGTGAGAACATTGGTTAAATCATTAAATTCAGATCAACACACTTCAATGATAAATCCTGTCAAACATTTGAGAAGAATGAAACGGAGACAAAAAGAGCCGCAGCAGTAAAACAGTGCGATAATTTTCTTAGGACAAGAGAGCGTTCTAATATACGGAAAAATAAGAATTGCGCTTGATAAAGTTTCTATTTCAAAGTTTGGACTTATAAATTAGCATCCTTGAACGAGCGATTAAATGATCCTCTCTTGTGATCCGATTTCAAAGCTGCACTTAGGTATTCTGCATGATTACAAGCTAGCTTAAGAGAGAGAGAGAGCTTGGTGGTAGTTGAATAGCTTTTTTAGCCTTCATATACAAGATCATTCAAAATCTGAATTGTGCTTCTTTAAACTCGTTATGAAGTATATGTTCATCCACTAAACAAATATAGGAAAAAAGGCAATCTGACGATATATGCTTAGGGATCTGTTGGGGATTTATCAAGCCATTTTGTCAGCTAAATATCAGATTTGATGAGGTATTCAGATGTGGGAATTTAGACAGCGAACTTAAAACGCTTGAAAGAATCGATGTGTCTTCGGCGGTATTTCATCCGCTTGTGAAAATTTCCGTTTGAGCAGTAAAATGCGGGTATTTATTCGTGAATCGAACATTTATTTCTCAAGTTTAGGAGCAAATCTTGAATCAACTAATTTGGAAGGACCTACCAATCCGGAGACGAGTTGAAAGTTGTACCGAACAAATATACAGTGAGAATGCATTCCGTCAGTCTCTACCAGTTTATATATAAAGAGCCGCTTGTTAAACTAATCGATTTAAAAAGATCTGTTTTGAAAAACTGATGAACAATGAGAAATTCACACTTGCGTTGGCAGGATGAAAGAAAATGAGAGCAATCACAATTCACTATTGTAAATTATGTTACGGTGAACGAAAGTGAAAAGCGCATCTAAGGTTGGGGCTAGAATTATGACAGATCAGCAGTGAAGGAGGCAATTTACAAGAGTTTCGTTGCCTGGCTGATTTAAGGATTCAATACCTTTAGGGACGAAAAGAATTTTCACAGAAAAAAAAGTATACTGGAACACTCTTTCATCCGAAATCATTGCAACGTAATAAGAACTTTTAGGAGAGTGAAAATTATGTTCGATGTATAGTTCTTCACAAAGTCAACTTGAAACTTAGCTTAAAACCGTATACCTTGCAATATTTGTCTATATTTTCGATGAGTATTGCGGATCTGTCGATAGTGAGTTATGAAATCAATTCTCGGCAGTTGTATAACACTAAACTGTAAATTATTTTGTTACGTGAAAAAACGAAATAGCCAAGTTAAGAAAACTTTAATGGTGAAATCACAAAATGTTCAGCCAGCACGAATTATTTTATACACGTACGTACTATTTGCATCATGCTGGTGTATGCTCCCCCAAAATATTTGACCATCTTTTCATTGCAAGAAAATGCAACGAGAAAAATCGTAAATGGGGAGACGTGTTTTTCTACTTAGAATGGAAGATAAATTGCAATTTTTTTGCACTGCATGTACGTGTAAAATATATGAGAGTGTGTATTGAACTACATAAATTAATAAGTTTAAATAAGTGTTTCATCTGAAATTTTCATTTTTTATAACCACCCGCCATGCATAATAATGGTTAGTTATCTTTTTGAGGCAGCGATAATTTTTATAAGCCATGAAGTAAAAAGTGTCTATGGCGACTGTAATGCAAGGTGACACATCATCGCTACGGTGACGAAATTCATGCATAAATATGCATGCGAGGCGGCGTAACGGATGCATGAACGGATGAAGCGGCGAAAAAGTTGGAATGGGTGAGTCCTCACCGTTTTCATTTCACTGTTTTAATTGTAACTAACATTTACCAATCTATTCAAACCTAGAGTAATATATCCGACGAAATAGCTTTATGATTTTTCTCTCAGATGCTTACAAAGCTCAAAATCACTGCGATGCCAACTTAATTTTCTCTAATGATTTTTTTTATAAATTTAGGACTTTCACCTGTAATGGAGTTTTCAAAAAAATTGTTTGAATGCATTTTGTGCGAAAAATTCGTACGAAATGTATGACATTTTTTACTATTATTTTTCAATATATTTCCCATCATAAGAAATTGCCCAGCATTTTGAAAAATTTGTCATTAGGAAAATGTTTCGTCGACAATAAAACCAATAGAAGCGTTGGTGTGCTCACTTAGATATACCTCCTGCTGTTAAGATGCGTTCCATTTTAGCAGATGGCTTAAACTTCATTTTATGTAATTGTGAGAGAATTGGATTGATTCTCAAGTTTGAAGACATTATGAACCGACTTATCTACAAAAGAATTTATACAAAGAGGTCACGCGAGAAATCTTCAGAAATGTTTACCAAACGATTAGTTTGACATCTCTTTACGGTGTTCTTTAGGTTTTGAAAGATGAAGTGTTCTTTCGGTGTTGAAAATGTTAAAAGAGGTCCGGATTTCACTTAGGCTCATTAATATCATACGCTGGGAGAGATTGTCCTTATAGGACTTGGTCGACAAATATTTCGACCGTGTAGGTTATGTTTTTTTTCGTAAATTCTCTGTAATCATTGCTCATTAGATTTAGGCTACAATAAGATTATTATTTCGTAACCAGCACTGGTATTACACGAAAATTAAGTCATATATCGATAAAAAATGAATTATTTTTGGAAAATGTGAAGGAAGTTTAATAAGACACAATACAAAATTTGGTGAAACTTTTTTTCAGGAAATGTCTTTTTTTCATTATCGAAAGAACAAACACACAAATTACGCTCCGACGTGAAGTTGTACAGCTTCAGCTCTTGCGGATATAGGTACGTATTTTCCATGAAGTTTGTAGGTATGACATCTGTCGACTGTAATTTGAGCATCCATCATACGGGCATTGCGTGAATGATACGTTTTCGTTGTCTAAATCCAAATCCGACGGAATTCGATTCCTAATTAAACAGAATTCCCCAAACTAGTTCATTTCTTTTCAGCTCGAAGTTGAAAAAATATTTCCAAATATTTTCAGGCATAGTGAAATTAAGCATGAAAACTCTACGGAGGTCCCTAGAGAAAACTACCGTAACTGGACGAGGGCTAAAGCTGAAGAGGTTAACTTCATCAGCGTGTATAATTGGTCTGGTAAACTGTTTATTCTTTATAAACTGCATCATTTTTCAATCGTTTCTTCTCGCTAAATATGAATTAGGCATCTTAGATGGTCTCTTAACTCCATCACAATAGATCAGCTCACTGTGAAATTTAGTTCACTGCGAAAGCTTACACCAAAGCTAGTCTGACGTGATGTTTTTTTACCCTTTATAATTTCGAAGGCCAACGATGTGATAGCAAAACGATTATAAAGTATTAAAAATCCACCCATGATAGAACGTTAAAGTTACTTGCTGCTGAGAATGTATTCAGACCGAAACCCAGATCCCTCCAATAAAGCTTCGTACTGATTATATTGATGAATATTCTAGGCTAATTTTAAGTTCCAACACTGCAATAAAAATTGCTAATTTAATATTTTAAGTCTACCTGTAAAGTTTTTACCTTGGTCAGTCGTTCCCTGTTTTTTCTGAGCCTGTGGCCGCAAATTTTTGCCTTCTTAAACCTACTTCCATTTTTAACTAGAGATGAATCATCAAGGGTTTTCGAGGGGTGCAATACGTGTATGGACTCGGATCGTTGGGCTACAAAGAAAAATTATATTAAAAAAAGACGCCAAAGCCTTCTTTATTATAGAAGCTTCCGGATCTCATTTCTTCGAAAATCCTCTAGTAAAACTTTTCAAGGCAAAAACTTAGATGGCTTTGTATAATATTGGTCCCTCAGTGATGGCTTACTACCTAATGTGAATAGCAAAACAGGGTTGTTTTCTGAAAATAAACTTAGTCAACTTTAAAAACCTACTTCCTGATTTTCTGGAAGTAAAAGACAATGACGTTTGTTTTAGAGCGTAAATAATTTGCAAGAACTCCAATAAATTATTATTTACTATTTTTCAAATAAAAATTCTTATATCTAATCAATATGTTTTTAAACTGTGATTGAAAATTAGTCTTAAGTTAAAAATGGTTACAAAGCTTTTCAATTCAGAGGGATTATGGCAAATAGTGCAGGGTTGTTGCTAAAAGTGTATTCGTATACCTTTTAAATTTGGTATAAACTTTTTCACCGACATGATAAGGAAACAAAACTGGCATTATTGTAAAAAAGAAGAGTTATTGTTTCATTTTTATTTTACTTTGCAGGACCTATTCGTGTCATCATCTCAGATTAGAGTTCTGAGTCTTTCAACATTTTCCGGTGTGCTTTCAGAAACTTTTCTTCCAGATCTTCCTTTATTATGTTTCTCTCAATGAACCAGGATTGCCACTTTTGGAATTTCCTCTGAAGCGTTATTGTGTTAAGTTAGAATCGTGATTCCAAGAAGAATTTCCTCTGAGTCCCAACAACGAATGAAATTTTCGTCAAATCTTCGATGATAAATTTGCGTTGTTGAAAAGTCAGTCGTGCCATGTTAGCTGATTACAATAAACTTCACTCATGCACCTTTGATGTTTATGCTTATTTGATGGGTGTACCAGATACGTAAGAAAACATTGAATTCTTTCCATTTGGATGTTATATTTATAGTCTCCTAGTTCATGCATTTAAAAAGTTATTGAAATTTTAAAAGGGATACATTTTAAGCAACCACCCTGTATTTGTAAAAACGCTAAAGCATAAAATGTTGCCTAATGAATGTCTTCAATTTTGATTGTTTACGAAAAACTGAAAGCTATTTCTTTAGAAGCGAGGAGCCACGCTTCCAATACACTTCTCTTTCATTCAGAACATGCGCCAATATCGAACATACTAAATCACTACCACCGGTGCTTAGTTTGTGGCATACTAGCCTATGATTATGCAGCAGCTTTTTATTAACATTTGAAGAATCTCATGAAAAATTACCGCACTAGAACTGTGGACTCTCGCACGTGTATTTTTACAGTAATCTTAAGCCGAAAATTTACGTGAGAGGATTCCGAGTTATTCCATTGTAAATCATCGAGTCATTTCTAATATTACTCACTCTTGAACTTGCCAGTGTTAATTACGAACCAAATTTTTGAAGGGATTTAGTGGAGTTCATTTAATTGCTAAGAAACGCCAAGCTCCATAAGTCATTTAATTTGATGTTTTAGCTTCCACCATAACGTACCAAAACATTCACGTAAAATCGCATTGCACGAATGATGAAACTCTTTGCGAATGAAAGGAACGAATGAAAAATTCCAAGTAAAGTTACTTTGTTGCTCATGGAGAAAGTCTGTTCAATTCTTCAGCCAGTTTAACGCAGCTAGCCAGCCATTGATCAAGCTTTTCATTGAATATTTTAACAGCACGATTGAAGTAAAAAACCTCTTTGGACAAAGAAATTCACTGGTGCAGAAACTGCAGGTTTTATTGTTGGCAATATTTAGATTTGAATTGCTCATAGAATTCAGTGTTGGAGAAAAGAGTTTCTGTTTTAGTTTTCATGAATGCTTCCATGGTACTAGTTTCAGTCTTAAAAATGAGCTTATCCGCAGAAAGATTACAAATTACCGAAATTTTTTTAGCACTACACACTATACGAAAGGATAAATACAGTATTGACTCGCAGTGATGCTGCAGTGTTTATTAACTGATTTCTCTCTTGAAGAAATAATTTCTACCAATGAGCAACGAATACAATATTAAAAGCCCCTGAAATTGTAATATGGTCGCCTTTAGTAGACGAAAATTCTCGTATGCACTTGCGTGACATATGCTGACACGCAGTGAGGGCAGCCTGCAGTAGGTACAAGATTTACATTTACCAATTTTTAAACTTGCTATGAAGTGCCGACGTAATCTCACCTTCAGCTACTATCCCTTAACACGGCGACTGCGATGGGTTTAACCGAACTTCGATATTCAACTCAAAGTAAAGTTTATGGAGATCAATTTTGAAAATAACGAATGTTACTGTGAATAGATTGTGCCTTCATTTAGTTTCAGTAATTATTTACGAAAAATGATTTCGTAACTGCAGGCAGCAGCGTTATGAAAATTTTTTCAGTGACCAAAAGTGGGTCGCATCGCAGTCATAGTTAAGGCTGGGAAGTGCACCTGATTATTTAGAAATCATAATTACTACATGGTAGTAACCCTTCTTACATGACGATGTTACCACTGTTCTTTTGCGTGTGTCAATATAATTATGCAATGATGAATTTAAAAAGTAATTGCTAATTTAACCTGTCTTACATATCAGAAATATCTTTTACCGCAATCAATGTATGTTCCTGAGCTAAAAGTTTTAGTAGCTCGCACGGCTAGAATACTCGACCGTTATTTCCTAAGTCTAAAACAGTACATGGGTAAGCATGCTAGGTTAACCCGATTTTCAAAGTCATGGAAAGACACAACATTGTGTCTGGAATCGTGAGAACTAAACTCAAAATAGCTCGCACAGAGCTGGTAAATCCCTAAGCTGGAAAAACACGCTCACAGAAATTGTTTCCAGGATATCCTAGCAAGTTTACTCTACAGAAAAAAAACCGTTTATTTGCAAGTTGCCACATGAGATACACGCCAACATATTGGCTTTTAAAAATTTCTTAATATAAGACGTCCTAAAACAAAAGTTCCATACGAGGAGTACTAATTTACAAACCATCCGAGGTGTACAAATAGATAAGCCATTCGAGGCATAATAATAGACAAACTATACAAGGTGTACTAATAGACAAACTATCAGAGGTGTACAAATAGATAGACAATACGAGGCATATTAATAGACAAAATATACGAGGCGTACTAATAGACAAACCACACGTGGCGTGCTAATAGTCTAACTCTGTCAAAGGGTAGTTGAATAAGAAATGAAAAATATCATCTCTTGGATATTTTCTTAATCTTCATTATGTCTTGCAGTCAAGATAATAGAATTTCTCCTATTCATTTGAGTATTTCAGGTCATAAATAAAACTCGAAACACTCCTTCGATTCCCAAATTCACTCACTATTTGAGAGGCGCACTGTAAAGTTTTGGTTCATTTCCTATATGCAAAGTATATCTGTATTCCAATGGTATGGATGATACAAACAAAAATGAGAAATTATCGATATTAGCATAGATTGTTCGAAAGAAATTACAAATAAAACTTTGTCTCCTATTAGTAAGTTTTTAAAATTAATTTTGCTACTCTCATCACTAGGAATTATTTTCTGGAAAAAATGCTTGAAACTGGTATCTTGGCAAAATGATGAGGGCAAAGTTTGAACATTGTTAACACTCAGTCTGGTACTCACTTTAACAAATAATAAATATTAAACACCTTTTCAATTTGACTGATAATAAGTGTCTTCGAGTGCAAGAGAAAACGTCTTTCATATCGTTATGTTGCTCTCGACGTAACTAAAGGATGATGTCAGTTACATCGAAATGTCGATTTTTTAGCCTGACCTGAGTATAAAATTTTCAAGATTGACAGGGTTTGAGTGAAAATGATAAGCAATTTTCTTTGCATTTTAACTCATGAAGAACTAAAATAATGTTATACGGCCTAATTCAGCATTTGCTTTACAGTACCCGCATGGCATTTAATTGAAAACTCTGAGGCTCGATGACAATTTTCGAGTCGAATGATAACTCTGTTTAAAGGATTTTCGTTCAAGGTCCGCAAACATCGGTAATGTTCTGATGATCATCGATCTTTTTCAGGGGTCATTTAAGGAACACTGATGACTAGGGATGTGACAATATGAAGCATAATATATGCTGCATATTTGCTGATTTTTTTAGCGCATGTGCAGCATAAAATATGAAGGCTTCGGCAAGAATTATGCTGCAAAAACCATAAAATATGCAGAATTATGCAGAAAAAATATTAAAATATGCAGAATTATGCTATATGTAGTGACCATATTATATTATACTATACTATATAGATACTCCACTTTCGTCTTTCGAATGTCAAAAATACAAATTATATGAAAAAAAAATTCCATGGTTTGCTAAAAAAGAAATAGTCTATCATGTAGACCCGTGTCTCCATCCTACATTATTTTTGCGCATAACACCTAAGTGTACGAACAAATTCATGTCACTCTCATGAGCAGCAGCGTGTTCGTGGCTCCAGCGGAGTTGTGCACATTGAAAATCTAGTCTACAGCGCTACTCAGGGTAAACCCTTCGTTTGGAAACGTCACGCGCTTGGATTATGCCGTAGCAATATTATCTGTTCCACTTCATCGTGATATCTTAAAACCCATTGATAGGATGAACTAATGTTTTCTGGTCACCCAGTATCCTAAAATTAGGCGAGTACTAGTATTTCCCTTATTTCACTGCCCTAATTTGAATAAAGCCCAAAGGTACCATGAGTTTCCCTGTTCCTTGGAAACCCCTCATAACGAAAAAAATCAAGATATTTGTCAAATCATTCCTTTAACTGAAATTGAACAGTTAATGGTGCACTTGTAAATAGAACAAATAATCACTGCTGCCAAAAATAATTGTGAGAAAACTAGTAACGGTCATAGAATTCAATCAGCTAAATGGATGTTCCTATAGAAAACAAATGGACAAGAAATAAAAAATTTCAGAATCCTTCGAATTTAATCCGAACAAATTTAATCTCAAGTTGAGATGTACATGAGCTCGCCGGAGATAGAAGGGACTTCAGAAAGAATAGAAGCAATTATTATTGTCAACCCTCGTAACATGTCATTAGCCTCAAAATCATCAAACGAGCTAAAAAATATCTTTCTGCTTAGTCAAGGATAAGAATAACAAAGTTGATAACGGAGTCATTTTTTAAATACGTGACGGTGGATTTAAAGGATTTAACTCAGGAGAAATTAATCAAAGCCTGCTCGGGAACAAAGTTAGTAAACATATAGGATGAAAAAATAGAAATGTTAATAACTAGGGCTTAACTCAAAACAAGAAAAAATGAAGTGTCTTAACAGATGTTCGCTTTGCTCAAATTGTCTTGCTTATCGCTTCATTTTTACGGTACAAGGACTCACTTCCCGGGCGTTTGCGCTCTTCTGTTGTCAATAAATGTATCAGAGTCGTGCGCAGTGCGCTTCGGCGTATGTCAAAATGACTCACGCAATATTTACGCAGGAGTGGCAAAGCACCGAGGAAGGAGTTTTCGGACCGGTAACTTACTGGCTCAACTCCTCATTCAGCAATACTCGGCCATACCGTGAATTACTGTGCAATTATTTGTGATGATGATTTAAAAATAATTTACAGTTTTTCCCCGATTTTGACGTTACGATTTTAGAATCTTTGCTTATGTTTAAACAGGAATAAACAATTTTAAACATCATGCTGAGCTCGTATCCCCTGCGGTAGTTAATACATAGTTGTCCCTTTATTTGATTTTGAATAGTCTGACATTTCACATTTTTAAATTTTTACATTTATTTTAGTCGTGTTTTTATGTTTGCGTTGAATTGAATTTACAGAATTTACAGACTGATCATGGACCCAGTGTCTGAAACATTTTCAATTTTTCATTTTCTTATTAAAATAACTAATTTTATTAGCACTTTCTTCCCCTTTAAATTTTTAGCAAATGGAGTGTATCGTATTGAGTTCTCTTGAAATGTAAAAAAAACTACACACCTGGCATTTATGAGGCTATGCGCTAGACTGGCATGCACCGATCGTCCGAAAAAGCGAACGTAGACCGAAGCTCATAGTTTCACGAGAAGGAATCCAATTCTAATAAAATTTAACAGATTTTACAAGTCATTTCTCGATGTTCGAGAATGACTAACAAATTGTAGTTTCCTTTAAAAAAGTTCTCACGTCAAAATAAGAGGCGTAAAATTACAGACTGATTACATGGAGGAATAGAAAATTAAAAAAATTAGCCTGTGATAAAAATTAGCCTGTGGAGCTGGAAAAATCGTGTTTATTTAAGTGCTTTGTTTTCTCAAGCTGCGTGAAATGCATTGACTGTGATCATAGCTGTGCATTTATTGGTGAAGCCATATATTGATTTTTTGATTCATTCAAATATTTACAATGGGCTTGAATTCTCGCGAGCATTGGATAAATTTTGATGGGTTTGAATGTGTTTCTCGGCACTGTAGCGTTAGTTTACACCCGCAAACAAAAATTATTGTAAATGTTCGATGGCTTAATGAAATAGTAGGCTACAAGTGGGAATTAATAATTTCACTATACCTGGGGACGATTTTTCCTTCTTGCAATGCGTACTCGGAAGTCGTGATGACCCGATAAATCCCTCATGCCAGATTAAAAAAAGGAATACATCTGTAATGAAAGCTCATTTTTTGTCAACCCTCTCGAAAATCGTGAAATAATTTCCAGCACATATGCTATAGAGAAGATAGGAACCCCTTCGTAGAATAGCCAAAGCAATACCAGCATTGAACTCCCTGAACATAAGCCATTAAGTCTTTCCCGAACATTTTACTGACTGCGAGTGATTGATTGACGTGTGTTGCTACTGGCAAATGTCTTTATGACTCTTTTCTCTATCGTGAAAGAGCCTCTGTGAGCCTTTGGATTCTGGTGTCGACTTTGATGGGACAATTTTTAATTCAATGCACTAGCTACAGGTGAAATTCCTGAAAGTAAATAATCCTTCCTAAGTGTGAGTTCAAGATTGCATTGGCCGTTTGAGTTCGAAATGTTCTGAATTATTAAAGTTTATCGGCTGAGGTGCTCTGAAATTTCTTTGTCCTATGAAGAAATGTATTAAGTTAGTTCATGTACAGTAATTTCTCATATTCATTTGAGTATTTCAGGTCATAAATAAAAGTCGAAACACTACTTTGATTCCCAAATTCACTCACTATTTGAGAGGCGCACTATAAAGTTTTGGTTCATTTCCTATATGCAAAGTATATCTGTATTCTAATGGTATGGATGAAACAAATGTCTGTCACGAGAAGCGGGCTTCACGGCCTACGTATATAAAAATATGTAAATTTTCGTCACGATTCCATTTTGCCGGACGCACTCCCTTCAGTGAACTGGGTTGGCTCCTTGCTGGGTTTTCGTATCGTAACTGCTGTGGCGGTGGATTATGGGTGTGGTATTGCCGCACATGGCGCTCAGCTCTCAAGTTTTCTTCAATGCTTTACCAGCTTATTTTTTTCTTATGACACGGACATTTTTCGAACGTTCTCTGAGCCTAAACAATTAATTTTGTTGTTTTTTCTTCTGCTGAAGGAGCTTGTGAGCACTCCCGTAGTATTTGACAAGTGCTACGAAAGAGTTCTTAATAAATTATTTCCATTTGGTTTTAGATTTTTTGAAGAGGCTAATATATCGATCTCCTGATTAATAATCTATTTTCCTTTTGTTTTTCTACTTTTATTGTATCTCCGCATGCAAGGTACTAGCAAGTTGTGTTAGCTAAAGCTTAGAACTTTGTCATGGTGGTGAGGGCGGGCAGGATAGTAATTTTTTGTGGTTGCCTACTAACTGTTAATTAGTCACCTGAGCTTTGCCTCCGATGAAGAACAAGATCATTTAAACTGTATTTGTACGTTTAAGTACAAGTATCATATCGACCAAAAATAGAATTGGTTCAAACAGACGACTGTTATCAGAAAACGTGCAGCTGCAGAAGGAGCAGTTATCTCATGCTGTCCACTAGTCACTTGCCAAAAAACAAGTAGATGCATCACGCCAAACTGTCTTCTGCTGTACACAAATCACTTTTTGCCAGAAGACAAGCCACTGCATTAGCGCAGTGTTACATGCTGTGCTCTAGCCATATGTTGCCAAATGACGAGCAGCTGCATCAGGCTCAACGATTCCCTAATGTGCACTTGACGAGCGACTTGCCACTCCAAAGGAGCCTTCAAAGGAAGAATGAGATAGAATCGCCTTCACAGGTCGTACGTAGGACTGCGCAAAGGAGGCGCATTGTCTCTGCTGCCGAGGACTAGAGCGTACTGTCTCTGTCGAAGGCACACTCTTACCGGTTGTGCTCATGATCTCTGCCGAATAAGGGTCTGGTCCCGTTATTTTCACTTTCTTGTAAAATTATCCTAATTATTGAACGTGCTTAAAAGATCTTTTTGTTTTGACGGTATTTTACTGAATTGTTCAAGCTTAGTCGGTATTATATTATCTATCGTTACTATACACCTCTTCACTGTTATTGAATGTTTGAAGCTCAATTAAGGTAGGAGAATTCTCTCCGTTTTCATTATTAGGTTAATTCAAATCGACATGTAAAGCTCTGTACATTGAGAACAGCAAAAAGGAAGTTTCCTCAAAGTAACTTTTATTTAAACAATTTATAGTTCCTTCTTTGAGTCAAGTCTTGTTTAAATTATTAAATGTTAAGGTTTCAGCTCCAGCAGTCAAGATAATAGGCAGATTGATTTCAGTGGGAGAAAAACTGACGAACCACTCCCGGTGAAAAGTTGAGCCCTCGCATACACCAATAGGAATACAATCAACAGGTCAGTGTGAACGATGATTGTGTAGTATACATTTTCGCGTATGGATGAAATGAACTCACTATCAGCAACAAAATTTTCATGTGGCTGTCTCTTACTAAGCACATTATGAACATGAGAGAATATTTTTTTGCAAATTCTCAAGTTGATCGCTTCGACGATTGCGATGTACTGCAATTACCCCATGCACTATCAGAAATAGGGTTGAATTGATTGTGGCGAAACATAAGAGACGATAAATTCGATTCTTATTTTCATTCACAGGCATCTCAAAGCTTCGACTTTGATTTAATTTTGATGTTTTGTATTTTGTTTTAGAACACATGTTCTGAAAATAAATACACACATGGTGATAGTTTAGCGAGTAAACTGTCAAGAGCAAATTCAAATACAAATGTGATACAAATTCGATGCTCATGTGTTTTGAATATTCATTCAGTTGAAAAAATTACTTTTTTCACTAGTTGTACCCATCGCTGTATTGAGAAGATAAAACGAAATCGTGTCGAATACGTTGTCTCGATGGCTTAGGGCAGAGGTGCTTCTTTATAGAGACTAACAGTCGAAGTATTTAAACAAAAAAAAAAATACGTGCTTGTGAACTGTGTGTTATAAGACCCACTAACCTTTGTTGATTTAGCTCCTTAGACGCGTAACACTTGCGGCGACGCTGCAGCAGACGTGGGCCAGCGGGACCAGCGCACCATGAGCCCGGCTGAGGTAGCGCGTCTCGTGTGCACGATGGCCGCCCTCCGCAGCTGCAGGCACGTCCAGTACGTGGCGCTCGCAGGTGTGTGGAGTTAGTCTAGCCCGTATGTGCTGCTCTGCAATAGTCCTGATGTTCTGGGACAAAATATGGATGGGTACCTCGATCATATTCTATTGCGTTCATCTCTAAATGCAGTTTAAGCGAGACGAACTCCGAGCGTGTTCATGATGGTTTTTTGAACAAGACGCCTTAAACAGTATTTATTAACTTACATATTAATGAATTTATCTAGAAAACCAAAGAATATATGAAATCCTTAAAAAATTTGGATTTATTGTGATTACTTTTTTCGTATATTGTACTGTAGATGCGCCACCCCTGTGAGTGCAGACGAAAACCGGTACGATTACGCGGGCTGTTCATTACGGCGCTCGTGAGATCTGATATGATCAATTCCATGAATTTATACATAGATGGATGCCTTGAGTTTGTTTCACACTTTGATTGATGCCTATAAGGAAGAGTTCACCGTGAAAGTTCTACATATCTACACGAACTCAAGGCATCCATTGAGGTAGAAATCCAGCTAATTGAACCAGATTTTGCCAGCGCTAAAAAGATCCATTTGCGTAATCGCGCCGATTCATGTATTCGCCCATGGGAGCAGCACATGAAAAATATTCTACCCAAAATTTAATCAAATGAAACCAGTATTTATTAGAATTGTTATTACTGCTTTATATTATATTATATACTGCTTTGTTTTTTAAATACATCCGTTATTTTGGAAGTCACTGAAGATTCTCTTGGCCCCATGCTATAATAGTGATTATTCCAGAAAAATAAAGAAATTCAATGATTTAGCAATGGACGCCATAGACAACAAAAATTCTAAGACACCAAGCGCAGCAACAAAACAGTTTGATGTACCGTTGCTGTTTTGAAATAAAAGTTTCAGATCTTCAGATTGATAAATGGAAATGATTTCGATGCTCATATAATTGTATTAAACATTGAATTTCATAAAGTCCTCTTTTTCAAAATTTTTTAAATATTATAAACAAAATATGTTTGCCGACAGTTATTTTTCGCCATGAGATAAATTTTAAGTTATTTTTCGTCATGGGATAAAGTTATTTTTCGCCATGAGATAAAGTTATTTTGAACTTTATGAGAGCTGTACAGAGTGCAGATGAATTTCTCTGGAGAATAAAATATCAAAGAATTACATAAGCACAGAATTAAAACTCATTGAAACAGATTCTGAATGAAGATTTACCTACATTATTGTAAACAAGTATACAATACTTTCATTTCCCCAAACATTAAACTCAAGTTTCTTTGGATTATTTTTTTTTGTGGCATGAATTTGGAACCCTGCGTTAGTAGCAATATTCACTTCACTGCTGAAGAGCGTTGCTAAGATGAACCCAAAATTAGACTTTTAAAACGTTACCCTTCCGTCTCCCGTAAGGCATTCTCATTACTGGCAAAATTTAGAGGCTTTTTATGCCTCACCGCAAGTTATCATCATATGTTTGTGCTGCCGTGCAGGAGAGGGCAGTCCGATGCCTCCTCCACTTGTGCAAGCCACTCTCCGCCTCTCGCGGACTTGCGTGAGCGGCACCAGTTTTCTGAGCCCGCTGCCGCTGCCCACCCACTTAACCCCTGGCCACAAAAGGTGACTACCCAACATTAGGGAAGTCAGTGTAACACGTTCAGCTGGATGTATATTCATTATAATGATCAGGTTACACTGCACGCTTGATTTATGAATTTGCCTTTTTTCCACTGTACATATTTGGATAGTTCATAAAGTCTTGACTATTTCAACATTCAACTAATGTTAACTCTTGCTAGAGACGACAGCTATTGAAATGAGCTAGCTTGTAAAAATTTTATCTTAAATTCAATGTTCTTAAAATGAGCTCAAGAATAAGGAATCACTTCTGTTTTATTTTATCATTGAAATCAATGAACATTTTTTAAAGCGTGCCATGACAAGAAGAGAAATTTAACTAGTGCCTAGTATGACGACCAAAGTTTAACAAGCAGCAAAGTAACATTTTCCTGGTATCTGGTGCAGCCGTTACCCTGAAGAGAACAGGTGGCAGTTCGTCGACACTCTCTTCGTCGCCGACATCAGGCAGGCGGGAGCTCTGTCCTATTTGGAGCAAGAGGTGGGAATGTTCCGCTGATGATTGTGTTTCCTATGATTTGCCTTTGCCTGTGAAGCAGAGAGTAGTCACTGTATTAATGAATTGGGTTGTACAACATGTCTGCAGCATTTTTTCATGACGCAAAATTATCTGATTCCTATCTAACAGTAATATATTGTGTAATAATATAAAATCTGGCTATATATAATTCATACACTCAGATTAAAACTACTTCACAGAGAACGGAGTTTTATATGATATGAATTAAATGTGAAATGAATTATGAGGGTTGATATTTTGACAACATTAAAATAAAAGATGGTATAGTTATCATTCTTCATCTTATAATCTCAAATGTGTTTCTTGATTGCAACCTTCGAGGAAACCTCTTTCATTACCAATTCAAAACCAATAATTAAAGAAAAATCTAGTTATATTATTTGAAGAAAATTAGGAGTAAAAGGAAAATGCTAACGTAAGTGGAAATAAATTTACTGAATTTATAAGCTGTACGTATAGATCTTTACAAAGAATTGCAGAAACATATTTATGGGAGCTAGCTAGAGGGAAAGAGACTAATCATCGACAGAGTCATGGTGAGGGGGCAGCCACAGAGGCACCGAATCGCAAAATTCGCCTAGCTGAGACAGAAGACACGCTATAGCTTGAGAGACCATGGACCGATGAATTTAGCGATTTTCGTGCCTTCGATCGTTAATATCCGCCGAGCTAAAGGAAAATATTTGATAAATTCTAACCCGCTAAAATGTCCTATACATGATTAGTTCTGTAGCTGTAAGACGGAATGAAGCTGGCCCTTACACTGAATTAAATCGTGACTTAATTCCATCACACGAGCCTTTTTTCAGGTACCCCGAGTGATTCCGTGGACCAATCATTACTCAAGATTTCTATCGTGGATCACAAGTAAATTTAGATCTTTTTTTGACAATAATCCGGGTATTGATTTTGCTACCTTTTCGTGAACTGCATAAAAGTAGATAATATGTATGATTTGGACGAAGTGTAGACTCAGCCTACATAGTTCGGGTTTCAAAAAATGGTTTGAGAGAGGCGTTCCCCGAGAGATTGGTCTTCCAGACAAATTGACTGATACTGGCTTGTGCGCACGTGAAATTTAGCCTCCAGTGGTTATTTCCTGATAGGTCGTCTAGAATTTCTGGTTCATAACGAGCACCCGTGAATTCTGATAAGTCTTCAGACATAGTATTCTGATAAGTCAATACACCGGTTGAAAGGGTTGATGAAGCGTGTCGTATTTACTAATTTTACGATATCAGTTTACAGTCGGTTGAATGCATGATAGCAAAATCACCAGGATAGTATTTTTAAAGCAATGAGAAATAAAATTTTTAGGGCTATGCGAATGATGTTAATATCCCAAGGCACTCTAATTCTCACGCCTCGTCCATTGTTCGCATACTATAGTAGAGTCAAGATCTCTAATTCATTCGACTATTGAATGCATAGTAAGGTAGCAATGACCTTAGGAGCATAACTCACATAAATTTTAAAATAAAAATGAATTTTATTATAAATTTTATTATAAATTTTATTAAAAATTTTATTTCAAACTTATTACATTATGATCAAACTTTAGCATAAACTATGAACTAAATGGAAAATAAATGTATAAATGTTACGCCATACCTATAGTGAAAACAATAAATCTATTTTGACTTTGGCTAATACTTTAATTGCTCGATGCTATCACATGCTAGCCGTTTTATTAACCAAGAGGAAAAAAAATTTAGAATTAAATATTTTATTGATGTCTTTCATTGTTCCTGAGCGAGATCTGTTGACAATTTGAGAGAGTACTGGTGAGCTGCAAATGCGCTGTGGCTTGAAATGGTACGTTTAGTGAGCATTCCAGGACCGATAATGGATATGTACTTTCCTAGCAGCTAATCGTTTTCTTGCTGCGTGTACTTTACAGATAAGGACTTGGGAGTGGATGTCCCGGCTGCCATGGCTGCTGGTCGTCGACGAGGCGGGTCACCAAGCGGCGCTGCGCCACCTCACCTGGCGGCTGGACAACAAGGTGACGTGCCGTGCAGGGAGTTCAGCACTGCAGCTGTGTGCCAGGCATCGCGGTATTCGGAAAGAAAAATGTTGTGGGATGTGCAAATCCCGAGACCCAAGATCTCAAGGCCGAGCTCCCACAGCTCGGGTCGGCCTCCGAACCTCCCCTACAGCCGACGCCAGACACACACCTGAGCTCGTGTGTCAGAGGGCACACCCAGTGTGAACACACGCTGCCTCCGTTTCTGAAAAACACACGCTGCCGCCACACTTCACGGCAGAAACGGGAGCACACACTAGCTCCAAGCTAGTGTGGTGAGTCTGAACACACTCAGACACACAGGCACACAACACGCCTACAGGTCCTACCTGCTTGTGTCTCAGCACAAGGAAAAGAACACAACACAAGTATCTCGCAACGATACTTCAAGAGCGAAACCGGAAGCTCAAACGCGCTCAACCTCACTCGGCAGCAGCAGACGCAAATGATCCCAAGGCCGGCACACCAATCGACGCTCCATACGTCAGGAAGTAGATCCCACAAAATACCTCCTGCCACTCAAACGGAGCAGCTTACAACGTAAAAAACGTCGCATGTGTAATTCTAAACAGAATAAACACATTGGAACACCAAAGCGTCCGTGAACAAAAATTACGATGTGTACACAAGCAACCCGCTGACGGGTGCAGCCCTGTGATTGGCCGCGCGTAGGAATACGTGCCTGGCGTAGCAATACACCACAAAAAATAATGTTTCAACTATATCAAAACTGGATCTGAGGGAAGAATAATTGTATTAACAATGCAAAATTTAATTTTACACTTACGAGAAAGGATAGCTAGCGATAGATTTCTTTGCAAGTAGCAAATTCACGTATTCTTTCATAAGAATTCTTATTTATTGAAAACAATTTTCTAACGTTTGATGAAACAGTCATAAAAGGTTTTAACAAATATTTAAATGCTTTCAACGATCACTAAGCTGAGAAGCATACGGCTAAAAATTCCTAAATGCTTCAACTATTTGAATATCCAAGTACGCAACACTTTCATTTGTATTAAAAACACGCCGCGGGTTGAACAGAAAGGAAAGTCCTAGCCTGTTTTATTTCATTTATTACCGCGAAGCGAACTGATAACATAATAGGTTAGATGCTGCTTGACATCACATGTTAAATGAACCTAATCACGAGGTTGCGTGCAGTCAGGCCCTTGACAAATAAAAACGTTGAGCATGATTTCTGAGGGTAGCACATGCACAGAGCGATGTCATCATAGACTCATGTGTTGTAAGAACTAAAAGTTCTCGACCAGAGCGAACGTGACTAAGAAGTATAATTTGATACATGAAATGGGATCTTAAACGTCAAGGCAAATAGTCAGCTGAGTTGGATACCCACTTCTGACTTCTCCAGACAATTCCTCAGCAAAATATCGATTACAGTCGTTGAATTTAAATATTTACGGAATATAATCAGTTGACATGTTTTTAACCACATTTAACTCTCATATCCAGCAGACTCTAACATGCAGGGATCCTACGAACAGTACGCTCTATTAAAAATAACATCATTCAACGCGAGTGAGGAAACCCGCGATCGGCTCATCTTTCCGTCATGCAGTGATGAGATCGACGCTAGAAGTACAAAAATATTATTGTAGTCGTCAAAAATCTCTAGGCAGAATTAAATCTGTTTTTCAATTTTTTTCAGGGTTTTTATACTCGTCACATGAGGGTCACGAGACAGGGACGCCTCTAATCAACACCGGCACACCAAACATGACACCGCGCTACTAGACGTTTTTCTATCAGTACAACTCGTTAACACTGCGTTTTTCCACTTTTCCATGCTAGAAGTCGGGTGTACCTGTAAAGATCCATCTATGGATTTTGTACAATTTTTTAAAGCGTTCTAGGAAATTTGTAACTCGATATCTCATATTTGACCTTATATTGTGTTAACCCGTGAATGCACGATGTTATTTCAAAAAAACACCGTTGGGTTAATTTGACGGCAACCTTTTTTATTAAAATAACAAATCACACAAAGGTGAACCAGCTTCAGTTATTTGGGAAGAGTCACAAAATAATGTTCAAATAATATGGATAAAACTTACAGTTATTTGAGTTTAATATTCAGTTGGGGTCATTTTCACCCCACAGTTCATCCAGGGGTAATTAAACGACGGTAATTATCATTACTCCCGCTAGTTCTAAAAGGCAGAGGAAACTTCACTTGCGGCGCTTTATTTAAGTACAGGGTACGTAAGGTACCTGAGGACACTTATACTGTGTTTTTTTGTGGTTTAAGCTAGCCCGATATTAATCACTGTATTTTTTATTACAATTGATCCCATGGCAGATACTACTATCTTTAACTAATGAAATTAAAAGACACTCTGTAATAATGTCTATAATAGCAAAACACAGCAATTTAGAAATTGCAAGTTTTCTAAATGTCGCCAAATCTTTTGTTTGCAAAGTTAGAAAGGAGCTGAATGAAAATAATGGAGATGAATTGGCCAAGAGTTAGAGAAAACACCATTGTCGATGCTCTGACTCACTCAGAACGCGAAGTTTCCAGCAACAGTGAGGGTTTTCGGTGTTGTTAGCAAAGAAGGGCACATCACGCCTCCTCATTTTTTTTCACAAGGCCCTAAAATCAATGGAGATGCCTATGTCGAGACTCTTCAAACCATTGTTTAGCCTTGAATAGACAACGTAGCCAATAGAAGGGCCTATGTGTTCCAACAAGATTCGGCTCCATCCCATAAAGTTCTCAAAACCTAGGATTGGATGGCCGAGAATTTTCATGATCATGTCCCACCAAACTTATGGCCTCCTAACTCACCA
The DNA here is from genome assembly GCA_030386875.1 of Morinoia aosen. NCBI lineage: Eukaryota > Metazoa > Arthropoda > Malacostraca > Amphipoda > Talitridae > Morinoia > Morinoia aosen. The sequence continues at coordinate 61,210,352 of CM059562.1, forward strand.
TACCTTGATCCTTTGGATTATCACGTGTATTGCATCGTTGAAAAGGAATGTAATAAACATCCCCAATAAATCACCAAATCCTCTCTGATGGAAGCTATAGCCCGAGCAATGGAGGTCATAAATAAAGACCACCTGATCAAAGCAAGCAGTCGTTTTCGGACTCGAATTGAGTCCGTGATAGAAGCCGAGGGAGAATGTATAGAATAAAACGTCTGTTAATATTTTGTTACAAGAAATTGTAAGTTTCAACGATTTACAGTTTCATTTTCTGGTTTCTAAAAGTGCGTAATGCGTTTTCAGATACCTTACACACCCTGTAGTTAATTAATGAGGTAAATTAAAAGCGGGGGGCACGTTCCAACTAGTGATCTGGTCTTCATGGCTTAAAGTAACTCAATCTTTAGAGGCATGTAGAACAATGGAAACATTATACAAGGAATAATGAATCTTTGAACCTAACTTATAATTATTGTGCTGAAATCCTTCTTTCATTCATCTTGTGCTATCTATTCGTCGCATTTATTCAAAATTCAATTGTGATCACGATGCCCATTCACGAATGCAAGATGTGATGATTTAGCCTCATAAAAACTCATCAATCCACGAAGCCTGGCTCGTCTCTCAGCCTTAATTCGAATTTAGTATTTTGCGCAATTTAAAATATTGTTCGTTTGCGTTTCGCTTCCAATCCACTACAAGCATTCTGTGCCCCAGTCTACGGTACTCTTAAGATGCGAAATCTTTAATTAATCTAGCTTTCATCACCTAATTTTTTTTCGAGATGGTGATGCACAAAGTGAAGGCGGTGAAAGTGACTAAATGAAAAACTAAATATTTTTGAAACAATTTGATTTCATACGACACTGCACTTGAATGATTGATCTGCTTTTAATATTGTTAAGCCATGTTTGCCTGCGTCCAATTATGATATTCACTCAGTTTGCTCGTCCAAATAGTTGCGTAAGCACTCATTAATTAAAGGGAGTAGTAACCCTTTTTATGTGGGGGTAAAAAGAGCTTTAAGCTCGTGTCAAACGTAAAAAATACTTGAAGCAGGAAAAAATGGTCAACACCTTATTTGTCCATAGATGAGTTTGAGAACATTGATGTTTAAAATGAGTCAGATTATATTCAAATTATGAAGCGGAGGAAAAATTATCCCTACAAGAAACCTGAAGTCACAAAATCATGTACTGACGGGTGCAAAGTAATTTTGTGAAATTTTGAGTTTCTATTCTTCCACAGAAAATCACAAGCAATATCTCTTTCCCTTACTCGTATAGGTTATCTTCCTGGTGCTGGGGGAGACGGGCGCCTGGTTTTCTGAAGCATACGGGAGCGAGGCGACTGCACCGCCTCAGGTGACGCAGCTCGGCGCCGTGGCCGCGTCCAGTCCCCGCCTGCTGGAGGGCGATGAGCTGGCCAAGGACCCCTGGAACCGGCGTCTCAACCTCACCGGCGCTGTTCTGCGATGCTCAACTCTAACCGTGAGCCACTAGCATGGGAATAAAGGACCACTCTTCCAGTGCAAAGTATTTAACTAAAAAAAAAATACTCATTCAAATACCTCCTTCGATTTGTCCATTGTAGGCGACAATCGAAAAAGAAGGATATAAAATTTACACACTTCTGCAAAATAAAATAAGCTAACAAAATAGCATGCAATGTATCTAATCCGGCTCATTTTATTGGCTCGATAATCGTCTTGAGGTATAAAATGACTTGAAAAACCTAAGAGCCAATGAACAAGACAGCATAAAAATATTTAAAATAACTTATCTTATAATGTAAATAATTGTGTCTTGCTAGTGCAGCTAACTGAAACCTAAGAGTTAGTAACTCGGATATGCCAGGCTTTGTGCTAAGAGTGATGCAACGTTTAACTCTTGTGCAGAACAGGATGGGCACCGGGAAGAATGTTTACGTTCATACGAAGACTTTCACTCAGACATTTGGTCTCAAAAATTAAGCAAAGAATGAATTATGAAAAATTATGTAATCGTTGTATAGCCCTACTCAGCATTATTGATTTCATGTTGTTCATAAAGCTTGGTGCACATCCGGCAAATTTCAACCCGATTCAAATGGTGTATTTTAACATTAAATGAAACTGAACTTGCAGTTTCTCCAATTTTCCAGCAGAGTAAAAAATTATAAACCAAAAATATAAAGTACTTACATATATTGTTGCTTCATAGAACAAGTTACGAACCTTTTTTGGTTGTAGTCTGGTATATGCTAGAACGGAGATCTTACGGCCACAAATTGACAGGCGGTAAAGCACGCTCAAAATAAGTAAAATTGTCGGGTAAAAAAGACTCCGTGATCATGGCAGGGTTAATAATTTAGTGGAAATGAGTTAACGAAATAATGAAGTGATTTGGGTTGTGTGTAATTATATACTGCTTTAAAGGGATGGAAACTCAAAAGCACTTCCTCCCTCAACTCAGATTCGTATGTTCTATGTACCTGCTCCCAGTCGACTTAGGTGTGCGATTTTTTCTTTTTCCGTCTTTCAAAAATCCTAAGAATTTTCATCATTCTAACTTATCGATAAACTCTAATTCAAATTAAGGCCCTAACATGTCGAATCCTGTGTGTTTCATCGTATACTCCAACAACCTGGAGCATGGAACTATCAGCAAAATCTCGTTGGCAGATGAGAGGAAATTTTGCCACAGAGTTTTCATGGAAGACGGCATAGTTACATGCACCATTCGAACAGCTATTGTGTCGAGAGCCTATACTGTTTACCTTACTGGAGTTTGCTCAAATATTTAATATCATTTTGTTCTAATTTTTATGTTAGATGAATACGAATAAATCAGTATTTTATAGACCTACATTTACCTACATTAATCAAGGCAATCGCAGAATTGGCGATTGCCTTGATAAATAGGATTGCTCACTTTTTGCGAGATGTTGAGTGTTAGCCTAAATTTCAGCTAAACTTTAGTTAAAGTTAATTTTCCAACTAAACTTTAGCCTACATTTCAGTTTCCTCTTGAAGAAAAATAAAAAGTTAGCCACAGTTCATTTGAGTCAAGTTTATGCCATGGGTTCAGGCTTCAGTAGAGTTATCGTTTGCTGTACACTGGCATCCCTTGTAAGTCATTTGAAAACCCAGAGCGTAAAATGGTCAACTTCATTGAGGTGAAAAGCACTTTCTTTAGTTTTCATTGTGTTGGTAATATTGATTTATACTATAAGCATACCCCTTAAGAAGCATGTTACACTTAGACTAGCATATTTCTCTCTTTTCTTACATAAGTTCATTCATGTTGCAATAATTTTCTGTACATTAAAATATGCATTTGCGATATTGACCGTACACTGCCCGTAAGTTGATAGCATGATGAACAGCAAAGTTAATTTCGATTTATTTTGTGCTCAAAATTTCCATTCGTGTTTTTAGTACGCAGGTTTGAATATTGCTAAGCCGGCGTCAGACGGATCAATCTACATGTCCGGAATGTGCGGTGAAATGATGCTCGCTCTGGAGTCCAACTTTAACTTCAGGTGAGGGAATCTTGTTCCATCTTGTTGAATAAACTCCTCAATGACTCAAAAGAAGATCAGAATACATGAAAATGAGCTATAAGTTTAATATCATAAGTATCTTAAGTTAAACTGAGTGAAATTCGTATCACATCCAAATCTAATCAGGACTAATTTAGCGCGTGGCCCACCGAAGTGTGGGCAAATTACAGTTCGAATTTTTCAGTTATATGAAGGCCGATCAAATTAACTCATGTATCAAATAAAATGGAAAAAAATGTATTGTCTTAAATAATATCCAAGAATTATTCAACATGTCCTCCTTTCTCCACGGTAACCTGGAGGAGACGAGAGATCTCCTGATCACACATTCATGCCATTTAATACTTTTCTTGTATTAGGATTCTCGAGACTGAAATGTTTTATTCACAGCACTTCTTGCCCAATAATAGATACCTGCAATTTTGACGAGAAGTTGACGCATCCTCCTAGTGGAGAACTAAATAAGTTTTTATTTTGAAGGTAAGAATTTATTTTAACCCTATCAGAGAAACAGCTGATTAGTTTTCACAATTTTAATTTGTTTTCTACGACACTTCTACGAATTATAAGTTTGTATCTCCAAGCGTAAGTTGAAGCTTTGGGATGAATTGCAACGAAAGAAAGCATTTTTGTGTTTTTCTTCTGCTTCACAGCTCATAATAGAATCTAATTTTTTCAAGTATACAGCTCCAATATTTTGGTAAACAATTTTGTCAAGCGCTCGAAAATTAATACCTAAATGATAATCATTGTATCGTTAGCCTCCAGGAACACTTTCAACTATCATAATAGATCCTAGATCTGTACTCAGAGTGATGTACTGTATTATAAGTGGAAGAACTAAACGAACAAACATTCATTACGAATTTATAGACTTTCATAGATCATCTTCATTAGCTGTGTTGCAGATCTTTAAGAACTTTAAATCACTTCAAGCTGTGACCTATAACTGTTATCGCTTCCGGTGTATTTACCGACATTTTTAATTTGAGTTCAAGCTCTTCCATAGTTGCATTCAAGACTATTTTGAGTATTCCTTTGGACCGGACTTTCTGTTATTGAGAATCTAATATAACTTTCTATTCCCGTTTAAATCGTCGTAGCATCTCCAATGGATATCGGCAGTTTGACACAGTAAAACTTTATTGCTGATTTAGTGCAGCTTACAAGGCCGAATGTTATCACAGTAAAAATTGATCTAGATAATTCATGCTGTTAAAATTGAACGTACGGTATTGCAACGCTTACTGCCAGAGGTCAAGATTTGTTAGAAGTGGTCAATAATTGTGTGTATCCACCCACTGCAGCTCGGCGCCGCTTATGGAATATAACTGACGGATTCACAGCTCAATGGAATTAACTGTGGGTACGCACAGCTATAAAGGAAGAATAGAGCAGTAAAAGCAAACGTTATATCTGTATCCCTGCATTAATATTACGGCACTAAACTATTGGAATACTGAACCAATTTTTAAAAGGGATGCCTACAAACGCAAAACAATTATAGGAAGGTAAAAAGAAATAGTTAATGTTCTTTTAATCACATGCAATACAAAAAGGTTCGTCTATAAGTGAGGCAGAGTAAAAAAAGCAACATATTGACGAGTTGAGCTCTGATATAGTAACAGAGAAGTGTAAAACTCTCGACCCGAGGCGTTGGTGCTAATAAGAACTGAGAAACTCGGTTTAGAAACTCCACGGGAAATTCAAAAAGTTCCTGAATACAGAAGCAGCTACTGAAGAGGCTATCACTCGAACATCAAAAAACTTGAATAGATAAAAACATTTCGAATGCGATATCTCAACTGAGCAACGTTTGGTAAGATGACGTGAATTGCTGTTCGATGCAAAGAAGCGAAGAAGAAGAAGCGATGTGTTTTTGCAAAATTTGAAAAATATGGCGACCTGTTAATGGGTTAAAGCTAGTAAATTCTACAGATGATTTTTTGAGGAAAGTTCATGCATAAGTTGAAAGTTATAAATATATCATAATTATGGAGGCGTCAATTGAAAGAATACTGTTACACTGAACACTGTAACACTCTTGCACTGCAATTTCTTTTCAAAGATATTTGTTTCCTTCCTATTTTTCCACCTTTTGAGCTATCAATGTTCGGTGAAAAGTTGGAGAAGTTTTCGGGAAGGAATTTACTATTACTAGTGTATAACTTGGAAAAGGCTGTTTAATTGTTGTGGGAGGAGGAAGTGTTGCTATTAGCGACAGGAATATACAAATAGTATGTACTCTAGGTCGTTCATGAACGTGTAAGTTAGAGCGGACTAACCAACCTTAGATGCTGGAAATTTACATCAATGTCACACCCGATAACGATATCTTCCAACAAGACAATAATTCCTGCCGCACATCCCGAACTTCGACTACTTGATAACTCAGCCCCCTGATTGTGGCCTTGTCTAGCATCTGCAGTCATGCTGACGAGAATGTGCATACCTAAAAACTAGAATAAGCAATACAATTTTGTAAACAGTTGCAAAATTTCGATGCAAAGACCTATGTCAAGTTGGTATTCAACTTGCCAAATGACATCAGGCCAAAAGGAACCCGAAACAAATATTAAAGTCATGACATTTCCATAAAGAATTATTTTGCTTGTGTGAGTAATAAAGTATTTTTCCTCATAATTTTTGTATCTTGCTATCACCTACCTCATTATTTTGACCAATATTGTAATTCATCCGTCAATGATGCAAAGGTTCGCGAGAAAACTCGTTCACGTTCATGTAATCGTTTTAATCATGTGTTCAAATTCAGAGTCCTATATACAGTATACTCTGTGAAAATGTGTTTGTGAATGAGATATACAAACATGTGTATTTAAATGAGATGTACCAAAATGCGCTTACGAGCTAGACGATGTACCAAAATGTGTAAATGAAATGAAATGAAATGTGCCAAAATGTGAAGAGAAGGAGATGTACCAAAATGTGTAAATGATGAGGTGCACCAAAATGAGTAAATGAATGAGATATACCAAAATGCACTATCGAGGGAGATGATGTACCATAAGGTGTATATGAAATGAAATGTGCCAAAATGTGAAAATGAATGAGATGTACCAAAATAATTTAATGAAATGAGATGTACTAAAACGCGTTAACAAGTGAGATATTCTAAACACGATTCCGTCTTACTCAAAACTCAAAACTATGCCATGAATTGAATTCTTTTCCAAAATTGAAGAGCTGCGAGAAGAATTTCTTGAGAAATTAACACAGTGAGGTCTTATTAGAACAGAATAAAAGTTCGTGAAGTGTGAACACTGAACGACCAAAATTTAGTCGGTCAATTATTTCATGAACAATATACTTGAATGAAAAGCACAGAATAGGTACCGCTTTAAATTATTTTTGTTAATGACCCGGGAGGAATAATTAGCCTGACTCATCCATGCAAAATTGAGAATTAAACTCTATTAACTTAGATTTTTCTCAGATTGAAATGCCACATTCCTGAAGTGAAGAGCTACGGAGTGAACAAGAATGGAACGCACGTCGATGGAGTGCTTGGTGATCTGTTTCATGACAAGGCTGATCTAGGCTTGCCCATGTTTTTCCAAACCCACGACAGAGAACCTTACTTCGACTTCGCAGTTGCTGCCAGAATACACGCGTAAGCACAAAATTCTACGGTCTCGTCCGTTCATCAGCAGGTTTTACGCATTAAGTTCTATAGTTGTGATTCGTATTATTTAGAATTTTGGAGATTGAGAGATTTATAACTATGAATGAAAGTCATCGTATCAGTTTCAATATATTTTGCCTTTACCTCTTCGTCTGTTTGATGGAGTTATTCATTTTGAATATGATTGAGTACAGCTGTGTTCACCCACCAGTCAGCAGGAATTTTGCATTCATCTTTTGCTGGTCTTTTGAATTCTTAATGCGTTTTTTTGTTACTATTGATCTATGACTGTCTTGATTGTATTATTCAATACTTACGCAGCGCAGCATTGAAACACTAATATAGTTATCATTATTTCAACGATTTAAGTAGCAGTTTTATTAGTTTGCTGCGAATTGTTACCATACAACGCTTTGCAATTTTTTCTAACGTTAATTTCGCCGTAAAACGAAAAATATAACCTTTCGTATTACTCCTATCATAATTTTAACTTCAAAGTTTATCTCAATAGAATAATAATTATTGTTCCTCAACTACTTTCTCACTGTAATGAACTGTAATGAACCATAAAATTTCATCCAGCAGAACTCACAAAGAGGCTTAGACAAATCAATTTTATTACAATGTTCGGAAGTGTCCTCTCCTTGCTCGTCAAATTGTGAAACTAAAATCCTCTTCTTAACAGACGAATAACAATATGCTTAAGGCACGAGTAAGCGCATTATTGTTAACTACAATATTCACATACTTCGTCCCTAAGGCTCCACTTGGCGACGAAGAAGTCGAAATTATTTTTGGGAGCATCCACCTACACCTTAGAGTTTGCCCCCTCCACCTGGAGTGCTGTCGCTGTCCTGTTTGTGACGAGCGCCTGCGTCTTGAAAGTGCTAATGCGAAGTCGAAGGAACGTGACATTTTCTGAATGTTTGTTTGACAACGCAAGCATCTTCTGCAACATGGGTAAGAAATTTAAGGCTTGTGCCTCTCCTTACAAGTTTAGGCCATCAGCACAATGGTAGATCTCATGATGAACCTGCAGGTCAAGACCATGCAACACACGAGGATCTCTTGTTTCGAAGACGGACGGTCTGTGCGAGCTAGGAAATGAGAAGAAAAAAGAAAGAGAAGTGAAAAATAGTTTATTAACAAAATTTTGTATACGAAAGTAAATCAAAAGTGGAATCAAAATTCTCTATTTTAAAGGTTCTTGAATCTAACTGGCTCAACTTCCACGAATAAGGCAATGATCTGAGCAAAACAGTAAGAGTGTAAAAGTGCATGAACCTCATTTTCTATCAGTTTGAAATGAAAAGTTCTTTAACACAACTCTTCGTACGGAAACCCTTTGAACGACATAGCCTTTAAATTGACATCTTGGCGTGCAGGTACGGTTGCACAGTACAATCAACGTTGTTGCAAGTATACTGTGTGGAAATCAATAATAATTCTAGTGTAAAAGAAAGGCTTACTGACAGATGTTAAACCCTACGGATAACGCATGCTCTAAATAACGAGAACATGTTATGACTAGTTTGAAATATCATACCCAACTTAAACCGACGTCAATGTTTTTTTCGATAGTGAAATCGGGTTGGATGACATTATGCAAAAAAAAATATTGTTTATCACGAACGCACAAAACAAATTAACAAACATTTGCCCAGAAAATAATTTTTATGTTTGAACGGCTTAATAAGTTCGGTTTAAAACTCCACTGTCCTGGATTCCTTTAATTTTGATGATTCATTTGTTTATATTTTCCGGTTCCAAAATATGACGCCCCCAGAGGTGGTGGTGAATCTCTTATTCAAGCAGGGATACAAGGAACTAACTTTAATTATCGAATACTTGTTTGATTGCTGATTTATAACTTTGTGTGTGCTGGTCACAGAAGAGCTTTTTCATTGAGAGTAATCATTAACATTTTTAGTTATTTTTCTATGAAAGAAAAACACCTGCCTCTTTTGGGAAATTATTGACTACATAGTTCATAAACTTGAAAAAATGCCCCAAATTGAAAGTATAATAATTGAAAGGCTTCGAATTTTTTTTATAGAAACCTCGGAAAATTTAAGTTTTAAGTCGAAGTTTAGGGGAAGTAATGGATTTCTCATTTATTTATTATACACAGAAATGAACACACATACCTATATGAAGTGAATTGAGAACATTGCAATCGAATAATGTTTATAAAACTAACAAATATCTGCCAAATATTCCAAACGCAGACTGGCGTAGCGATTGAGTGACTTGTCGTACATGGATACCAGGTATAAAAAGGTGAGCGTTAATGCCGATGGTTTGATATAGAAAATAATATTGCTCTTCTATTATTTCGAATTCTTGATCTAAAATAATAAATTTTATTTACCCAGTTGCCACTTGTTCAACAGCTCTTCTTCAGTTGGAATAGAGGAAATAAGTTCACTGAAATGCAGGTAACTTTGTTCTTTTCTTGACTGTTATATCTTGACTAGGATTGAAAATTTTTGATACAGGCATCATCTCGTTGGAAACAAAAAAATTTGCGGCGGCAGTGTTCCTCCACCAGCAGTAATGGAATTCTTTTGCATTTTTTTCTAAATTTCAGTGTCATCCTCTTGAGCATTAACACGGCTTTGTAAATATGATGCTGAATGGCGCTCTAAAATAAAAAGTTTAGGTAAAGATTACACCATAAATATTAAACATGTCTGATTTCCGGGTAAACAATATTTTACTGGCTTAGAATTCGGCTTTATGATGAATCTTTTTTAAATGAATCAAAAATGTAGAATCTATATACATTATTGATGAAGGAAAAGGAAAGAAAAATTTACCAATCATCTCACAGCAATGCTGTTCACGTCGTATCAATGGTATTGGGTTTGCACCAGAAACCTTCAACACCCCATGAACCTGATGCACTCAATCACGTGAGAGGCCTCACAGTTCCTCGCAACGCGCAGGCCCAGAGAGCATCATGTCCAGATCGCCGTCGTACCGAATGTGGCTCATCTCTATCATGGCTGGGGTCATCCTCCTGCACGTGTCCTACTCGTCCTCCCTCATCACTCTGCTCAGCACCGATGTTGCGAAAATGCCATTTGAAGATTTGGAAGGACTGTACGAGGCCAGAAACGAATATACTCTCAGCGTTCAAAAAGGAGCGTACAGTGAACAAGCCTTCAGGGTAATGTAAATGTTCTAATTTATCGAACGTTTCAACTATAGAACTATGGGATACAATCCTGTCATGAAACTTTTTGATACCCTGAAATAATGCAGGCAGGCTGGCAAAACAGTGTTATGGCTTAAAGATTGCGAGCGATTCTCCCTATTTACACCGGATATAATTTCTTTTGATGCGTGACAGTGTTCTGAGACTTGCAGATTTGCATAGTAAGTTCTGAAGCAGCATTGACGGGGCATTTGAAGTTAAACTTCAAATAGTAGTACAACAAAGCCTACGAATGTACGTCCAGAGATGTGGTGATCCTCAGAATGTTCGAGTGCCGGTGTGATGTTTAGGGTTTGCTTCCCCATGATTATTAAGATTAGCTAAAAATTTCTCGTGAAATTGAAAAAATTTCCAATGAAAGCGCAAATCTTCTCTGAAATTTATTCAACTTATAAAGCGTGTCTGCTAAAAAAAACATTCAAAAATGCTGTACATTGTGAAATATTAGTAATAGAAAACTGAAAACTGTTTCATTAAGAAAGGCATGATTTAAAATTCTATGTTATTTTGATCATTATGTCTATTTGGCATACCTGAGACATGAATAGAATCATCATTAATACGATTTTAATTAACGTTGATAAAGTGAAATTAGCGACAATTTTATATTGGTGGTACGCTATTAAAAAACTATCGTTCGTTTTATTCTTAATATAAAACTTTATTTAAAACCATATAAAATGCAATGTCATCAAGGAGTCTCACAGCCGGATAAAGAGCGGGTCTGATTATTTTGCCAAAGAATAAAAAACTTAAGAAGTTCTGATCAAAAATTGTTGGATAACACAATTTTTAGTGATGAATGTCATATTTATTCGAAAGGTGGGTCAAAAAGACAAAACTATTGAAATTAAATAAAACTTTAAATCCCGATTTTTCCAATGAAACGTATTTCAGCCTTCCCGCAATAATCATATTCAAACTAAACAGTTTTAAATCGCTCCTTTTTATCGCTCACACTATGTACTTCAGAAAATACATCAACACTACTACTAAACTATGAAAAAATTACGTAATGAACCTTTCATTTTTCTCTATCTTACTTCGAAAACACCTAAATTTATTACATCAAAATTTCTTTTATCTAAGGTTATCAGAGGTTGATATTGGCATTGTATCTTCTCGCTTTACAACAGTTCTTTGTACATGAAGATTGTCGACTATCTTCCCGCGATGAAAGCTTCGAGATCAAAATATTCTATTTAAACTGTACTAATAAGTTTGAATTACAACAATAAGAATCCATAAAATTTATTTCTTGATCTTAATGAATAACACCTTTTTTATCACCTAATTTCAGTCACACTTCCACCCATCGCTCTTTTTCCTATGGCACAAATCTTTTCTATAGTATTTCGCGTGTTATTATGATTCAACCTTTAGGCTTACAATACAATTTGTCTCCATGAAAATAAAGTACTTCTACATAGAATCTGTAAGGTCCTCGGGATGATTGTCAAGTAGGCATTCCTTGTGTGGAAATGGAATGTTTCTTAACGTTACTTCCGAGTTTATTCTCTTTGATTCATTTCAGTCCTGTTTTCCAGCACTTATACGTTTTTCTCCTTCTGCTGTCATCATGTTTCATAAACTTACTCTCTGAATGATAGTTGCACATGTAGTGATATACATATACATAGTTGCACATACATAGACATACATAGTTGCACACATGAATTCTTACCACCCAAAACTATTTACAAAACGAGCATAATAACATGTCGCAGAATTTTCAACCTGAATGTCTGCATGAGTGTGAAATGCTACAAGTAAACTATCACGAAATAACCTTTTTCATCTGCGAACTGTTCAAGACCTGAAACTTTGACTGTTTTCGTGATCCCAATAATTAACATTCAAAATAAGCAGGAATGCATTTTTGTCCAGAGTGCGAAGGAGGGGCTGCTGGCGGATATCTTCCGTGACATGATCTCGAAACACCTCGAGTACATCGAAAGCATGGAAGATTCCTTTCAGAGGTTACTGCGGCAGCCGAAACACGTCATGTTCTACACACCGATAATCCCTGCGACGGTGAATCTTTACGTTTAATTTACTGTACCTGAGGTCTTAACTCTTTTCAGTGAGCCCATCGCCGTAATGAGAGGTGCATTTCACTTTTGCGTACGTGACAATACAATGTTTCTCCTCGCCAGCTATCCACTCATGGTAATGTTCAATAAGATACTGCAATCCATGACATTGACAGTTCACACATTTTGAAGTCCCTCGTGGGAGGTTGTCGTTTCAGTATGTTAACGGTCACATGCAGCTTCATACTGTTCACCACGGTATAACGTGCTGTTCACTAACATACATAGTTGTTTCAAAGAACCTTGATTAGACTTTCGTCCACTAACTATGGGTATTTCACTTAGCCGAAATCATTGCTCAGAATTTTAATGTTTTTTTCATGGATGTTTTTAAAATAATTTTTCAGCTCCTTATTGATGTGTTCTTTTATTCTTATTTGTTCATGTACTGTATAATCCCATCTACTGGTCTAACTTAGAAGAGGAGAGCGTTGGACACTGTCTGTCTCAATATGAGCAGTGTAGTACTTCACGTTTGAGTATTTCCTAGTTTTTATTTTTCGGGCATGATATTCCTCCCTTGTGCAGATCTTTTATGAAGTAAATGCATGTTATCGTAGGTAAAACTTAAAAAAAATATCATAAGCACATCTCTTTTCCTTATTTTAAGTGAAAGTTAGCAGTAGTAGTTGAAAGCTAAAATTGTAGAACGTATTCCTCTGCGTCTCCAATCTATTTTTTTTTTGAAACGCTGAACATTTTTTATTTTCTATCTTAGAAAAAATATTCATTATAAGCGTTTTTTTTGTAAGCAAAATGATTCACATACTTCATGGCTTGAGTCTCAGAAATTGCCATCTAGATCAGAGGTTCACAATTTCTTTTTGCTTCGCACCCGTGAATAAATCATTCGAATCTCGAACCCTGTGAAATAAAAATACCAACACATAACTTTAAATTGGCATCTCAAACATCAACAATATCCCAGAATTATTTCCCCCAACCTTTGTGGCTAGAAACCCAAATTATTACAGTGCAAATTAGAGTGTGATCATTAGTCGTGCGCAGTGCTGACCAGAAATAGTTTTTTGCGTTCTCTATTGACAGACTCTAGCGTTTTGTGCGGAACAAAGTCCCAAGGGACTTTCCAAATCCAAGTCTAACTTTTCCACTGGAGTACCTATTATTTTAGCCGCCCAGTGCAGAGAACATAGCGAATGGCAACTATTATAATTATAGATGCCGCGGCGAAGAAGCTTGCCTGGAATAGTATTTTTTCCTCGATCTTTGATATTAAACGAGCTTATGGCTCGTGATTTTCATACTTCGTTTGGCACGAATTTGAATCATGTTCTACTTTGGCCATTTTGAAACTTAACATGAAGGATTATGAGAATCTATTTTAGTGTATCGGAAGAAAATCCGTATTTCGAAAAATAATACCGTGTTGTTTCGAAGAGTATTGAGCCCCGACATTAGCGTTTGTCCAATTGTTTCATATTTTTCAAATCAAAGTATCAAAATACTTGTTGTCATTATCAGGTAGGCATGATTTGGTTGGGATTTTTATGTTGCTAACGGCGCTTCTACGTCATCGTTTCTCTATGTACGTATTGCCACTGCATGTCACCATAAAAAATAAACTAGTCCCTATGGAAGCACCCACTGCTCGGGCTTCGCAAGTTCACCCTCATGGGAAATTTCATTTGTATGAATTTTAAGCTTATTTTTGCCCAACAGCTCGAAGCTTGTAATATGGTGTGAAAAGATGTGCAGCATTGACGCCCAACGGAAAAAAATTATTCGTTAAATCATACAATACAAAGATTAACAGCATTAAAACAACAGGTATTACCCTAAAATTATTCAAATAATTTATCCTCCTTCATGATGGTTGTCACTTTTATGCATATCAATAACAATATAATGTTTCAAATGAAAATTTTTCGCAATGTCACGATAGACTTTCTCCGCAGGACTGCAGCATTATAAACTCTCGCCACAAGCTATTTGCGTCTCCTCTCGCTTTCCCCTTCCGTGCCCGTTATGAAATGCAGCCAATTCTGAACACTCGGTGAGTGGCGTTTAAGAAGTACGCTCGCCCCAGGACATAAATACGTCAGTGCAGGCTTGAGGCAAATAAGTTAAATTTTGAATCTACATTGTTAATACTGACTGAACTTAAACTATATCGAGCGAAAGAGCTTTAAGTCCAGGAATATTGCACGTTGAAATACGTTAGTGCCAGGTTTCTAGTCTCGATTTGGAAGACAGCAGGCTCGATTTCAAAACGTGCTTTCCCAAAAAAATTTTCAATTGTCTAACGATATTGCGTTGACTTACAGAATAATGCAAATGCGCAGCGCAGGACTCACAACTAGGTTAGCACAGAAGTGGAAAATTGACGAGAAAGAGAGGGTCTGTGAACGACAGCCTATAATGCCTCTTGGCCTCCAAGAAACCGTCACTGCCTTCTACGTGCTCGCTCTGGGACTGCTCGTGTCCGCAGTGATTCTCCTTGTGGAATATGTGGTAGCGCGGTCTGGTCTCTGAGAGAAGACAAACGCCAATCCTTCTCTGAGAGCATCCGCAGTGACGCTGCCTGGTATCCGTTGAGGATGTAAGAAAAACACTCAGCTCATCAAAAATTGCAATCTTGGATTCAGAATTGATTCGTAATTGACCCACAATTCATAAAAAATGAACATTAACTCAATCTAGAACGAATAAACGGGGATACTGTAGCGTGAGGTCTACTGCCACATATCACCTACACTAGTGCAGTTTGAGATGTGTAAATTAAGTGTTTATAGCTAAATTAAATGTATGGAAATAAGTAATACCCATTGATAACCTAACCTAACCTCACGCTATAGTACTAGCTAGAGGTAGATCTCATGCTATAGTGTGGAAGACCTCGCGCTATGGCAACACTCGAAGAAACTCCACACCAAAATGAACACTATTAGGAAAAGTGCAGGATAAAATGTGTCGCGAATAAATTGTAAGAGTAGTTGGTACTCAAGCGTAAAATTTCGCCGTATTTTTATACCTGTAGTATTTTGTTCGATTTCTAATATTAAATTTATATTTGTCCTATTCAACATTTCACACAAGCAAGTTCTAACCTCCGTCACTTTATCTGCTGCTCTGATTTCGGAAGCTATCGTGTGGCCCGGTTGCAGAGTGAGAGCAAACTTAGGGTTTAGTGTGGTCAGCTTGAGCACGAACATTTGAGTGTTACGGTAGAAATAGATTAACTGAAGCACTCGCCGCAAATACATTTTTTAAGACTGGGGGACCATGAATATCTGCTACGAGGGCTAGTGAGCAAAGCCTCTTGAGTGTCTCTCGAGTGTGACCAGCGATCAATCGAGTACCAAGGAAGGGATATGAGCGAGACGGCGCTCCGGACCAGGAAAACGACAATGCAACCTACTTGCGACAATGACACCTAGAGTTAACCTCATGCGTGTGCGGTAGTCACATTTCGTATTTGAATCTTGAAGTTATTAGGCTCTCAAACTAGTCCATTTGATAACATTCCACAGTAAAGTGTACGCGTTAGAAATAATGATGCAGTGAAATTTATTACCGCCACTGAGAGTTTCCACTTAACTTCATAACGTGCATTAATTTTCTACAGCGAGTGAATTAATTTCTATCGCATTTAATATCACTAGTTTGAATCCAGAGTTTCATCAAAGCTTAGTGTCTTTATTGTAGCTGATTTTGTGAAATAAACGGAAGGTGAAATTGAATTATTTTTTCCCCTTTATCTTGAAAAATTAATGTGTATTCTTACATAAATTGTCTGAATAAGCCAACGAGTTTTCTAATGATCATTTCACCCACCCAAGGAACCACGAAGTACTTTACAGTTTTGAACCATAAACAACAAAAAAGGCTGGATGCTCCACGTAAAGCAACGCACCTTAATTGCCATAAATTGTGTCTATATCTCATAAGTAACCTCTAGAAACGGTGCTGGCAACCGAACTTGCTTCTGTCACCATGAAAAGTACGAAACTGAAAAAGTTTTGAGCAAGTCTTTCCGCTCCTGACTAGGTACCCAAGTTTCACGAATATTTAATCAGGAAAGAAAGAGCCAAAGCGTGCAACAGTGATGTACTCGGTCACTGACTGGAGCCGCGCAAAGCTCATTAACCCCTTTTGCTTAAAATATATAAATCTTGTCATACAGGGGAAGGTAGGGCAAAGAGCATTGGCCACCAAACTTTCGAGACAAGTGAATTGTTAGCTTTGGAGCGTCGGCGGATTTTTCAACGCCGTCTGCTCGTGCAGGGCTGTCGTAGCGCAAGGCGAAAACCTAAGCAAAGAAACTGAAGCTGGAGAAAAGAAAATTGTATAAATAAAGTTGGGGAAATGAATATCGCGATAATGATATTCAGTTGATAATGCCTTTGTTTTTACCTTGGCCTACAGAAAGACTGGGAAATATCGACTCAGACCACCCAGTAATAGAAATGCCGATGAGCCAAGATGAAATTTATTTTACGCCAGTCACAAACGATAAAAAATATTCTTACCAATGAAACAGCCTGAAATACTGTATTCCAAAGTTCAGATATTTCAGAATATAAAATTTGTATCCTAGACTTCGAGCAGATTCTCCCTCACTGCCAACACACTCCACCCTCACTGCTGACGCAATTAAGACTCACTGCAACACACTCCAACTTCACTACAACCCACTCCATCCTCACGACCTATGCACTCCATCCTCTGTACCAACATACTCCACCCTCACTGGAACACACTCCACCTTCACCGCAAACACAGCGGTTTAGCGGCAGATTCGGAATTTACCGAAAATTCAGTATAACGGTTTAGTAGGGAGGTAACTCAGAGGTAACAGAGGTAACTCAGATGAATAGTTTTCATGCAGTTATCAGTCAAAAAAGAATTTAAAGGCCCAGAAAAGACCCGATTCCAGTCGGCCTTCTACCACATATGGCGGCTGTTATTATAATGAATACTTTGATTGTAGATACTGTAATTGGGAAAGAGTATTCAAGGTGTTCGAAGCAGTTCTTAAAAAAATAGTAACTTCAAATCATAATAAATATCCTTGAAATTAATTTTTAGCTCGAATACCATCAAAAAGAACGCTGGCTAAATATCGTAGCGCTTTTTCATGACTGAAATCATTCAAGTTTTTACCCAAACTATGTTGCTCATATTACTTAAAAATCTTTTCATAGCCACTGTACCAGAACAAACCTAAAGCTACATGAAGGAATGCTTTTTTTACTCTACGGAGTGTCATAGAACATGAACCAATTTGAATAACAAAATGAGATGTTATCAAAATTAGGGCAGATTGAGATCATAATCATTGTGGTGACTGAAGCATATGTCGTAACGGTGTACGAGTTTCTAATTCTCTTTTCAAAGAGTAGCGTCACCAATTTGTTATTGCTAAATCAAAACGATGTCATTGAGTTTGTCATTGCTGAAAAAATTCCATCAGTATAAACGAAGAAGCATGCTGTCCTCTGGAGTTGGCTTTAGTCATGACATTGTACGCCGGCAGTGGAATTGCAATTTAACAAGGATATTTTCCATGGAGCACCATCCATGCGGCCGGCCATGGTCAGCCCAAACCTAGCTTGAGCCAACTATTGGGTTGGCCAAAAGTTCGATCGTTTTTTAACGTAATTTTTCCGACCTTTTAAAGATTATTTTTATATTCTTATTCTCTAAATCCTGTATTCGGTGAAGCGAGTATGATTACGTCAGTGTGTAATGCGAGTAAGCCTCCTAGTAGAGAAGTTCTAACATTTTTGCTTGCATTCGAGCTCTTGAAATGGTGGACCAAGCAGAACACTTTTCTTTATGAAGTAAAAACAATTAGATATCGGTAGTGCTCTATTCTTGGTCCACCATTTCATAGGCTCGAATGCAAGAAAAAATGTCAGAACTTCTCTATCTGTGGCTTATTGCACACTAACGTAAACATGCTCGTTGTACCGAATACAAGATTTAGAAAATAAGAACATAAAACGATCTTTAGAAGGCCGGACAGATGACTTTCAAGAAACAAACGAACTTTTCAGCCAACCTTATAATTTCCAAATATTACGGGAGCTTAAGACTGAACATGGGGGTCGTCACTTTCGCAGCAACAGCGATCTCAAAGACGCAGTTTTAGTACATTTTAACTCGTTGGTGGTACTTTTCTTTGAAGAGAGAATTGAAGAACTTTTTTGCCTTTATGAAGAAGGCCTCAAGTTTTTGAGCGATCATGTATTTCCCCCTACTAAATTCTCGATAATAAAATTTTTCTTCGAGTGCATTTTGAAATATCCTCCAGATGTAGGAAAAACTTTAATATTAGTAATTTTGAAAAGGTGAAATGTTGCTTTCTCATTTTTGAAAATTAATCAACGTATGTCTTTGCTCTACCATTTATCGTATATTTTTTTTTTATAATGTATGGTGAGACATTTTCAGTCATCTCACGATTGATGAGTGAAGAGAAAAAAAATAATGAAGGAATTGTCCGACGTGTATAAATCATGCGCTCGTTTTTATTCGAATTAATGATATTGTTATGATGGTGCAAATTCGTTACCGACCTTCTTAAACAAGCTCCGGAGGAAGCGTGCCACTCAAAGAATATTCATTTTGTTGATTCATTTTATTCAGTTCGTTCAGTTCACTTCTGTTTTCTCCCGTTACGATTTCTTAAAGTTTTATCCTTTATTTTCGTTTCAGTAGCTTACATGCTACATTTCGTTATTTTCTAAAAAATAAATTAGCACTAAGTTGCTGTGCACAGTGTTTTGCTCATTTTCTCTGGTTCAATGGGGCTTGTAATTTCTCCCCCTCTTCCAGATTCATGCAACCCGTCAATTAAAAGTGGCTTGTATCCCGAGAAAATTTCGAGCCCTTATTAAAGACCTTATTAGTGGCAACCATGAGGTCATTAAAATAATTTTAACTTGAACATAAAATAAACCTGGTTTGGTTTAAATTTGAAGCTAATTTAATTAGTGGTTCCTATTATTACATTGATTACTTGTCTTCAACTAAAGTCAACGCTTCATGAGTCTTTAAAATTTCTGATGAGTCTTAAAATCTCTTAACTAAACTGTTTAAACCATAACTTCAGCTTGAAATCTTACAACATTCAAATTCATCTTGTGCGATTCCCTCGAAAAGTGTTACTTCTGGGTGCACTTATTTCGTAAATAAATGAGCCGAGAAAGATGATGCCTCAACGATGCATGAGTAAATTTTGACGATATAATCAGTCGAACTATTTTCGATACATACCTAATCATACACTCATTTCACTTCTCGTGTATGTACTCCCACATTGAGAGGTTTTTCACAACTTAGAGATTTTTTTATCGTTGTATTGACAGTCTGCTTAACTCCGGCGTTTGCGTTCGAAACTGGCGTAGTCCTTCTAGTGAGTGGAGTGTCTTAGAATGATAGCTGCCATTTATGTTATTTTATTGCCTAAACTATCTTCATTATTTTTCCGCTTTATTGTCAGTTCTACTCCCTTTTTCAGGTTCAAGAGCATCCTCTTATTTTTGACGGAATTACAATCGTCTTAAATTTCTACGTTTGTGAAATTCTTCTGCATCAGGTTTCAATAAAACTTAATTTCGGCTTTTCAAAACCCTCGATTTAATTAACCTTAACCACCAGTAATAGAAAATTCTTGTTAAAGAAAATTTACTACAACCTATGTTACAAAGACAAAGAACTCATCAAAATAGGAGTAATTGTTTGAGATTTGTTTTACACGAACACGCTCGGTAACTGGGGTTAATCTCCGTATCATGCGTCGTACTATTGAGGGACTCGGCAAGGAAGTGCAGGGGTGCGGAGGTCAGAGGTGTAAACACAACAGCCTCGTTTCCTTCGGTATTTACGAGTGACTCATGAACAAACTGAGGCTCGAAGTTTTAAACATAATGTTGTAAAACGAGCTGCCACGAGTAGCTGTGAAAGCGCACGTCCGTTTGAGATATGGTGTATTGATGTAATAGTGATATGCTAAGCATCATAAATGGTCAAAATTCAAGGGCAATTAACTAAATTTCAAGAAGCTGATTAAATGCTTCTGTGTGTTGTTGTATCCACATGCACCAGAATTTTATATCTTAGCTGTTTCGTTCATTGATGCGGAACATTAATGGCGACACCAGCGCTCCAAGCAGTAGCCCAGTGAGTACTCGTCAATAAATTGGTACTGGGAACTGAGAAAATTCAATATAAAAACGACAATTTTATTTGTCCATCAGTTTAATAATTCTCTCGAGTACAATGTCGCTACTAAAAAAATGAAAAAACAGTTTATTTCCAATAAAGACGAAACAAAATGAACATCATTGGCTTATTAAAATGTCTTATAGTAAGAATGCTGATACACAAACATGGGTATCGTAATACCCATGTAGCTAGGCTAATCGAAATAAATGGTCGAGGGGAATGTATCCCTTTTGTTGCTCCATTTTAGGTTTGATAACATACATATGTAACCAGAATTAGAAAAGAAGACATAATTTCAGTGCCGAAGCATTGTTGAAAAACTCATTTTAGTGCACACATATCGAAATACGAGCTGATGAGCTTGCAGTATAAGGAATTATATTTGAGAGTAAAACGAGTGGATTGAAATAATTCTGCGTCTAATACAAAGCTGACATTCAGAACTGTATTTTCACTCCTACGTATCAACTAGTATGCCAGTCAAGGGGCTCGGGGATAGTGTTTTGTATCACACCACGAATTTATAATATTTCCATTCTAATAATTGTGGCGCAAAAGATTATCTCAGTCAGAAGCATGAAAAGGTTTGTTCTACAACGGCAAGCACGACATGTACTTCACACTTGGAGTAATACGTGAAGTTAACCACCTAGATAAAGCTGTCATAATTTACTCACGAGCATACGAAATGATAAATAAATTGCATCACACAAGGCTAACAAGAACATTTTAGGACGTGAATAAAACATTATTGTCCTATTTGGGTAACGCATTAAGTAAAATCAGGCTAGTTTTTTAAATGTCTTGATGCAGATATCTTTAATTGATAAACAATTCTGCAATAACAGTAGGTGCCATGACTGTCCAGTTCAATGCTTGTACAAAGATGGAGAGAAAAAACATAATAATGTATCCTATAGCTGCTTAATTGAAGTTAAATAGTGTTTTTTCATTCATGGAAACAATGAAAATAATTATCTTTGTTGGGTGAAAACACGTATGATTTTTTGCACCTACATTGCCATATAAGCTTTGGCTATCATGCTATCAGGGAAAAATATTTAAAGTGTTTGTTACGGCCGACCGATATTCAAAATTAGTTTTTGAAGATGAAAAAATAAGAGCGAGTTAACTACTTAACATTCAAATTCTTAACTTAAATACTTAACTTAACTTAAAAGAGCATGCTTCAAGTAACTCACGCAACAAATTGATGATATTTCTCATGTGAATGCTTGACAATAATATAAGGGGGAAATTGGAAAGTATACAATTTATTGGACAAATGCAAGTCGCTTGATTGGAAATTTTGCAGAAACTGCTGTGTGTAAATGCATGGATGTATATAAATATATATTAATATGTATTGTACATACACATATACATTTGTACATAGATACTAGGGTTCAAGCTTTAAATCACAATTTGTTAGTTAAATATTTTACCAAAAAAGGTCATTATATTAGCATCTTAATAAACATATATGAGTGAATCACACAACAAATCTAAATTTCTTATAAAAAGGCCTTACAATAAGAAAGAGAAATGGTGTGTTAGGTAGCGCTACAACGTGAGAGTGAGTAGAAAAAGAGCGTTATTTATAGTTCAAATGCAAGTTGTTATACGTGTGTACACATTACACGCATACATATACATATACATGCATACGCATGTACGCAAACATTAGCGTACAAGCAACCATAATACCAACACATACCACAAAAATGTAGCATAATGTATTGAAATATAGGATAACAAGCAAAGGAGACTCGTAATTAATTTTTCAGAATGTACTGCAGCTTACGATTATTGGTGAGACACAAGCTGACGAGCTATTTTCGTTGTAAATTTTCTCAACGTTTGAGGGATTTTGATACTGTGGGGAAGATTGTTCCACAGTGAGGTGCCTGATATTAACAGAGCCTGCTGCCCTATGTCAGATGAACAGTAGTTGACGAAGAAATTATTGTTTCTGCATGCTCGTCTTTAGGTTGGCGACGGAGGAGGATGGAATCGCACTATCTCAGCATTGCTCTAGGAGGGTATAAAGAGAAGAATACTTATAAGGCTTTGTGCACAAGGAACTTTTCTTGAACAGGAGTTCAACCAAGTTTATTGAGGGAAGTGTTACGTGATCACTTTTTTTGAATTTACCGTTGCACACCACCTTGGCTGCGAAATTTATGAATTTTCATAACTCTCTTAGAAGGTATTGAAATATATCTCTCCATACTAGCCTGCAATAGTCAGCGTGCGATAACACTAAAGATTGAATGACTAGTAATCTATTTTTCATCAATCCTAATTTTTCCGTAAATTTTGTTATAAGTTTTCTTAACATGAGATTTAAAGGACGTATTTTTATAGAATCAGGTACATAGATTTTTATATTTTTCTGATGGCTTAATTTCATCATTCCCTATTGTAAGAGTTAGATTTGAAAATTTTTGATTGCGTCTTTGGATGCGAAAATATTGCATTGCGTTTTACTAGCATTTAGTTGGAGGCCGTTTTGCTCGTACGATGATCAGCATTAATTTGATTCTGCGATATTTCCAATGCATAACTTGTTATTGAAATTCGAACATCATCTGAATGCATTGAAATTTGGGTAGAAGGCATTGGAGGGAAATCGTTAAAGAAAATAGGAAATTATAGAAGTCCAATAATAGATCTTTGAAAAACACCGAAATTGTTTTGAATTAAAGGTGGACAATTTGTTATCTGAGCGGAATGCATGAGATCGATTTGATAATAACTTTCGTACTATTGCATGTCAACCCATAAGTTTAATAATTTTCGTAAACGTCGATCATGTTCGATACTATCGAACGCTTTAGAAAGGTCGAGTAGCAGCAAGAGTGTTACATTCTTTTGACTGATATCACTCTGTATTTTTTCAGTGATATAGAGCGGGCGTCCTGAGTGCTATAGTGATCCTCCTACAGGCGAATTGATTTCAATGAAGTAAATTTGCCGGTCCAAGTGAGATGAAACTTGACTTGCTATCACTTTCTCTAATATTTTAGACAGGACAGGTAAAAGAATAATGAACGTGTAGTTTGATGCTGTATTGAGGTCTCCAGTTTTATGGAACGGTCTAATTATGAAATGTTTCCATTGGTTTGGGAATTGGTTTCCATTGGTTAGTTCCTTTGATGTATTAATTATCAAACGAATCAATAGTGCTGTGACTGGGAAGCTGCCTTTGATATATTGAAGGCTAATACCATCAAGTCCGACTGCCTTTGTCTTTTTCAGTGAGTGTAAGATATTTACTAACAATGACATTGACTGCCCTCCTCACCCTAGCGTAACTGCAGGCTTCAATCCTATCAATTCGAATTTGATGAGCAGATGACGCATGAAAGCATATATCAAATGAAAGTTGATTTGTCTATGTCTCTCCAGACATATTTACAAAATTAGTGTTCAAAACAATATAACAGGTCAGTAAAACAAGAAAACGACTTAACACATTTCTTTCACTAAAGTAATCAACTTCTGATTTAATGAACCCACCAAGAAAACCCATAAAGCAAGGCTTTTAGCTCGTAGTTTAGAAAAGTAATTTTCAGTAAATTTTATCATTTGTAGAGACCACGTTGGAAAGTGGTCTGTTAAATTATTGAAAAGAAATGACCTGTATTAAAAAAAAAATTTCTTCTGCAAAAAAGGTGAGCAGCGGAAAAGTACATGAATCGGGGATAGATTTATCACTCGGAGCACTTGCTAAGGCAATGACTTATATAATCGAGTATGAATTTGTTAGAAGTTGAAAAGTGTTATAATTCCTGGTCATTTATTGAAGCACTAAAAAAAGAAAAGTTCCGTTGTACGACTGGAATCTTGCAAGCTCTCAATTACGGTTACAATTTTTATGAGTTCATTATGCGTCGCAGGCTTTTTCATTGCTGTAAAATTTCATTTTCAAGGGTAAAATGATTGCAGATACTTTATGGTTCGATGATGAGAACAGTCAATTAGTTACCACCGACAGTAACACCACTTGCACCTTTTCATCAATCAATGCATAAGCCACATCATTCAGTTCAGGTAGTTCTCAGAAGACCATCATTGCTCAGAGAACTACACGTAATTTTGGAATTGTCATCTCAAAATAATTAAATTCTGCAAAAAAATCGAAACTAGAAAAAATTATTATATCATCAAGACCTACTCTAATCGTGAATGAATTCCATGAAAATGAGCATTTGAGTTTCGCGAGCATGTTACTGATTGATTGTGATTGATAGACGACGGCGCTTCTCACAAATACTTTCACGGTCTTTTCTACTGGAAGTCTGAGTTAATGGCAACGACCAGCCATGATTGAGTCGTAAAAATTATTGAATCCCAACAGGCAAAATTTTTGTCGACGATTTTATTATTTCTCTCGGTGCATTTTTCGATGATTAATTTCATGTGAGCTAATGCACTCATCAATCGAGTTTACAAAAAGGGAATTTAATGCGCGAACCTTGGTGGAAAAACTCTTGCCGAGAGTAGGCTGAGATTAAAATTTCTGGTTGAGTTCACAGCTTGACAAATTATGAAGGATTACTAACGAAGGTACTTTGTCATTTCACATTCAATTTATCGCTGAGCCCTGTGAAAATTCTTTCCTACGGTGAATATATACCTCTGCCATGAATCTCAGACCAATATAGTCCAAATTGACTTCCACTTTAGTAATATTTTTCGTACTTTACGATTCATTTCCATTGAGCGATCCCTTCACATTCTAGGATTTCTAAAATCCTTCTGAAAAGCTACCGTACCTTACATATAAATAGAGTTAACAAGCAACTCTGTGACAGAACACATTTTTGTTCCCTAAAGAGAAGACCGCTTGCGGCTCATATATACTGCGACTTTCGTATGGTGACAGCTGGGGCGACGAAACATATATGATGCCGATTTGTATGGAGTTGGGCTAAGAAATTGAGCTGAAGATTTGCGTATTGTTGACATAATGTACTTACTTTTCTTTGTTACACAGTTGTCAGCTATGTCCGTATACTTCGTGTACAAAACAAGCAGATGAGACAAGCTCGACCGTCTCTTGTTGTGCATTATTGACAAGACATGAATTAGAATTAAAGAGAGGCATTTCAAACTCAGGCAGAAGTTATATTAAATTTTAATTCACCTAACCTGCAGTGATACAGCTCTTACGACTTGTAGCTCTTGCGGCGACGCTGCAGCAGACGTGGGCCAGCGGGACCAGCGCACTATGGGCCCGGCTGAGGTAGCGCGTCTCGTGTGCACGATGGCCGCCCTCCGCAGCTGCAGGCACGTCCAGTACGTGGCGCTAGCAGGTGTGTGGCGGTGACGGTGGACTTGATGTTATATTCCCTATTATGTTTTGGGATTGAAACGTGGACAGATACTTTCAACGTTTTGTTGCACGTTGCTGCACTATGAACTTGAATAGAAGCGTCGGTGTATAGTGAAGGGAAGCGATGAATTCCATTATTTTTAAGCAGTGTTTTGAACAACTTAACTTTTGCAGAAACATCTACGTAAAAATAATAAATGTGTAACCGAGAAAAGCTCGTCGTGTTAATGCTAGCTTATATCTGCATTCAGGTCAATAAGTTGCTTTTCAATGCTTAGATTCATGTGTTAACCGTCTAATTTTTTCATGTCTGTGTTCTTAAAACATTCTTTAATTTACAGTCAAAAATGTTTGACAGTGAAGGTTTTCTACTGTTCGCTTTTGGAAATTTTATGAGCACTCCGGAAGTTACAAACAGTGTATAGATGCAAAAGAAAATTAATATTTCAATTTTTAGGAAAATAAAGTATAGGTTCAAGAATTAATTAGAAACTCTATTGAAAATAACTGATGAAACTTGTGCAGGTTGTTGCAGTATGACCGGTGCTGCTCAGTTCAATGGAGTTATTTTCGCGTGATGGTATCATAGATTGTAGCAGGGTTGTAAATTGCGGCCGAGCCCACCGTGGGGTTGTGCAAAACTGCGCGTATATTTACGCGACGTATCATCGCTAAAAACAGATATTACTGTAAAGTGGACATTATTGCGAGGCAACTTCTCACTGACGGCACTGTAAGCCTCGTGAATGCTGCTCTGATTGGAGGCTGCTTGCCCACATCACGAAGGCAGTTTATCATCGGTACTTTTATCAGCGTTATGGTGACGTTTTACTTAATATTTGTCTCGGGCACTTATCTCAAGCTTGGGCCTATCAGGAAAAATTTCCGTCCCTTCACACAGTATAGGTAAAGAGCTTTTTTCTGGGCCATTTTAAACAGAGGGCTTTCGAACTTCGATTATGTGGGCATAAAGATTTAGATATCACTGAAAAACACGTATTGTTGAAATTAGGCGATGAGTTGTGCACTATTTTTAGCTCTCAAACTTAAAAAAATTATACCGAAATGCTTATCATGTTCTATTTGACGCTTCAGCGTGTCAGCCATTTCATTAAATAAAGACATCTCGTTTTTGAAATGTTTGATAGCCCTGTACACCAGTCAAAATATTGATAGTCTAATTTATGTTCACATATAAATCTTTTTAAATAAAATTGGGAAATTGTTGCTATAGAAATGACAGCGAACTTCTTATGTTTATTGTCAGTCTTCCGATTTCAAGGACAAGCACACTAATGTCGAACTGAAATGATTCCTACATGCTCTCGGCTTGCGTGAAGATGATGTTATCATGTCTCAAGATTCATCGTATTGCTCGTATACTGTACGAGCTGACGTAGGTTCGTCGAAGTATTGAGCCAAGTTACCAATCGCTGGATTTTTCAAACCTTGTTTGCATTGTACCTGAGTGCACGTCCGGCTAGTTGAGGGAAATAGCTTTTTATTTAGTGCAGCATGAAGCCACTCCAAGACGTTAGTTTAAACAAAGCAAATTTTACGTTTTCTTTTATTGTAATCTTGCACCAACAATGCTCAAGACAGGTAAACTTTTGTTCAAATTTTTATTTTTAAAATCTTTATTATTGAAAAATACGCTCGTTCGTTTCTAGAAAGGCGTTCAATTGCAGGGTGTCAAACTTCTGAGGCAGTTACAAATTACCATAATATTAAGGAACAATAGTAACAAAAAAGTCATTTAGAGTGTATTATATCATCTGTGACATGTGTGTACACTCCTTACATTTTTGTTGAACATAACCATTGATAGGCAACGATTGATCCCTATTTTTCATCTCTTAAGCAACTTGTTTAATTATTCGACGGCGCAAGATTGTCAACTTGTGTCGATACCCAGGACATCTAAACTAAAACTTCTGGTCATCATTTAATTTTTAACCCTTCTTTACTACAAATCCATCGTCGCCGTCGACCAACCAACTTATTCCAAAGTTTCCTGTTCGCTTACGCCAGTTCCAGATTCCATTGATTTGATGAACTACTATGAGTCCCGCATTGACTCGGTGTTTTTTCTTCATTCGTGCATTTTCATTGCTGTCACTCACTTTCATATCACACATATCGGATTCTCATGCACGAACATAAGCAAGCACAAGGGTTCGGAAAAGGATATCTTAACTCTTACAGTCTATCCATAGTGCTTGGAGGAGAAGACGGCGTGAGCATCCTCACCTTTCTCGTTCTAACTCGGGCTTTTAGAATTATCAATTCGCTCAGCATCAATCATCACTAAAAAGGTAGCCAACGATGTCAATCAAGCGTTATTGTATTTCTACAGTATTTTGACGTCCAAAATAAAAGTACAGAGTCTGCTCGTGTAGTACCATCATGTCAAAGGCAGAGCAGTATTACAGCAATATGATATCTGTTTCTGATAATAGAGACAAAAAGAAACGCTGTAATATATCCATCAGCTAAGAACATGGGGCGTAATGAGAATGCAGAATTTTCTCACAGAGAATGTCGGCTGCTCTGTGCACTGAACTTTCCAACGATATTGGAGGCAACCGAATCTCTCACGGCTGATACAGTGAGAGATTCTAGTTTCACTGAGTGACTGGCTGATAACACAATGAATGGTAAAGAATTCCGTTGCATCCTGCCATTATTTTCAAATGTCAGAACAGAATGTCAATTTTCACATACGCTTAAGTTGATAAACTCGATAAATATGCTGGTAAATTCAAAGCTCAAAAATGTTACTAACCTTCTCAAATTAAAATTTCAGGCTAAGATACTCTAAAAGAGTCTCATTTGGTACAAACTTTTCTATCTCATGAAAAACATACATACTTTTATAAAAAATTACAGAGCGTGGGTTACACTAAATGCAGTAGGAAGAGACGCTTTGCTACAACTGAGCAGCAAATGATGCATGGTCAATGATGCACTGCGCAGGCTGTGGCAACGCTCTGCCCCCTCTACACAAGGCAACACTCGGCTTCCTGCGCACCTGCTCGAGCAGCACCAGCTTCCCTCGTCCACTGCCGCTGCCCACCAACTCTACTCTCGGCCACAAAAGGTGACTTCCCAGTTTTGTTTTAAGAAGCGAAATGGGGAATATTGAGTTAGGCAGATAAGCTTTAATGAAGTTCGAAATATTTAGTGATCGATAAAGTCTAGGAAATTAGGGATCCTTATTATGCGACGGAATTATCAACTACACATTGAAACTAGGAAAAGTTTTGTTTTCAGGATTATGCTTCGCGACGAATTGAGAGAAATGTTCGAAGTAGAGTGCAAGATTTTGAAATTCTTGGGTATCATAAATAGTCAGTTTGTATGGCGAGTCAATAATAACACTCAAGGCTTTAATAAATGGATATTTTTTCGATAACCTTCCAGTTCATCCAAATAAACTATTCCGATTATTTAGACAACCAAAATTTTCAATCAACAAAAATTCATCCGAATGAACTTCATTAATTCATGTACTCAAACTTTAAATTTTGGAATTCTTAAAATACCTGCAGATATTTTCTACATTAATTAATTTGGAGTGAATTTTCGAAAAAGTTTGCTACGTTTCTTGCACAAATAAAAAGGTCTAAACGTTTAACACTGACCAAAAGGATAAATTGAAGCGATAAGAAACATTTTATTGGATGAACGGAGACAATGATACTGTGAAAAACTTTATTGTATGAAAGCTACGAGAAAAAAATTAGGAACAAAGGGCACACTCGTAATTTGATCAAAACTTGGACTATCAGTATTGGAATGACACGTTTTGACCTCGGAGATCACAATAAATCATCTCTGTTGTCACAGTCCTTCCCATGATGCCAGCGAGAATGAAATTACTATAGCCAGGATCTTTGCTTATATCAGTGTAATTAATATGGTTTTATTAGGTTTTTATTTGTTTCACCAAAAATTATCATCATCGAACAAAGTAAGCGAAGAATGAGCATTGCTGCAGCTGAGAAATCACTACAAAGATATCGTTGCGACTAAGACACAAACAATTACTGACAGTTAAGGTTTGGTAAAATTTTTGTGAGAGAATAAGGACGATTTGATCGCTCATTTAAATATCTCGCGGAGAAACGTCAGATTGAAATGATAAGAAAGTGTTGCAATGAATTATCAATGTATCTTAGGTAATTTGTGTCCTGATACGCTGGTAGAAATAATATAATTTACCGGAAAAATTTACCAACTCCCTTTAACAAACTTTGATAACCCATAGAAGTATGTTTTTTTCAGTTAATGAAAATATTCAATTATACTCTTTTAGAAAATTCAGCTGTGAAAAGATGTTTGCTGAATTAGAGGACACATTTTGGTGCCAAGCAAGGTGCATCAAATCACATTACATGAATTAAGTTGTAATTAATCAGTTAACAATGAATTAATCCAAAGAACGCATGAAGGGATAGCATTGCAAATAACGCCTCATAAATCAAGCGATATGAGTTCTATTGACATTACCATTACGTAAATTTGATGTACTATCCAAGCAAAAAAAATAAGATATTTCAAACCAATGCCCTACCAGGCTTTCTCTTCACTTGATTTCGTTTTGGTCTAACAAGCATGTCCTAGATATCCGTCAAAATAGAGCATTTTACAGCGATAAAATTGAAGCTGTCAGCAGAGAGTAATCATTGCATTCATAACAGGTGTCTCAAAATGCGTAATATCATCATAAAGTTTAAGAAGCCTGGGTATAGCTGAAAGTATTTGAAAAGAAGTGTAGTATCGCTGTTTTCTGGCGATATTAGGTTCGTATAGCAGGAAGCTTTAACGTCAATTTGCCTAACCGCATACCAGGCAGGAACGAATGAAACTCACAGCAGGACTTCTAGTAATGTACTGACTCAAAAAGGAACACACATGCCTTAAGACTAGAGCGCCCCCGGAAGTTGAACAAAGCCCTTCCGGTAAGTGCACCCCACGGCGGCATCCATCGGCTGCGTTTATGACACTTCCGCGGGTGACCGCGATATTCCAAACCAAGCACGCTAAGGACATCCTGTAAGCTTGCCATGCGAGGCTCACAACAATGATCTTCCGGGACTCGTAAACCTAGGCCTCCGGTACTCTCACTTACAAACCAGTGTCATACTATAACGATGCATATTTTAAAATATAAGAATTTCCCTCCCCTTTAGATGAATATATGACACAAGGAAGGAAGAACTCATCAACCTATTCGCACAACAGGTTTAGTTAATCTACCTGATCTACGAGGTTCATTTTGCACAGGTGAGCTGCTAACAGGCTGAAAAGCAGGAGTCTCTGCTGCCCCACTCCCGGTAGATTCCGAACTACTGTGCAACAGCTGATTTGAATGTCTCTTCCAGATTACATTTAATGCTAATATTTGAACATGAAAGATATTAACAGCAACTTTACTAACAATAGTTCCCTTCCACCACTTGGGACCATTTCTTAAATTCAGAGCAAGAACATGATCACCGACATCAAATTGAGTTACATACATAGGCTTAGACCTGGACACAGAAAATTTAGGATGAACTCTATCTTTGGAAGTAACAAATTTACGATTGTTGAGCGCAACAGAGGGAGCAATTTTTGTAACACTATGCGGAATACAATGCGATTGAAATAATGCTTTTGCTAGACGGGCTTTGAACGATTCGGAAGAAGAGAGTTTTTTCAACAAGTCTTTAATGACTCTTACCCCCCTCTCAGCTTGACCATTGCTTGCTGGAGAGTAGGGCGGAGGTGTGAGGTGCTCAATGCCGTTGGAAATAAGAAAATCTTTAAAGTCTTGAGATGAAAAGTTAGAAGCGTTGTCACTTACGAGCACATCATACAACCCGTTTCTGCTGAAAATCTTTCTCAACGCATCGACAGTAACTGACACACTCGTGGATGGTACCACTTCGCATTCAATATATTTAGATAATGCATCTACAGCAATGAAAATAATTTTATTCTCGTAGAAAAAGTGATCGACATGAATGCGTTCAAAAGGACGAGAAGGAGTGGGCCATTCTACATTTCTAGACTTAGATTTTGCTCGATTTAATTGACATTGGGGACAACATTTTACGATGTCTTCAATAGTTTTGTCCATTCCGGGAAACCAAATAACAGATCTGGCCAACGATTTCATGCCACAAATGCCAGGATGTCCATCATGAAATGTTTCAAGGACTAAACTACGCAATGACTTGGGAATAAAAACCCGCTCTTTATAAAGTATACAACCTTTCATGATGGTCATCTGAGGTAGCAGGTTCTTAAATTTAGACAAATTAGGATTAGGTTTAGGAGGCATGCCAAACTTTATGTATTGTTTAGGTTGGCATAGTTCGCTATCCATATCAGTGGGAGTTTTTATATTTTCACACGTGACAGGAGTTTTATCAAGAGAGTTCACAGCAAAAATCATTTCGTACGGTTATAGCTCTTTTACAGTCGTGGGTAGTGGCAGCCTACTGAGACAATCGCTATTTACGTTACATTTACCTTTCGAATAGTTGAAAACATAATCAAACTGGGAAAGTCTGAGAGCCCATCTTTGAATTCGAGCGGAACAGTTGAAAGGTACACCCTTGTTATGTGCAAAAAGTCTACAAAGAGGTTTTTGATCATTATGGATAATGAACTTAGCACCAAGTGGAAATTTTTTTAATTTCTCCACGCCAAAAACAGCACTAAGGCTCTTTTTGTTTCAATGTTAGAGTAGTTTTGTTCTGCATTATTTAGAGATCTCGAAGCAAATTGAACCGGACACCAATCATGAGAAGGACTAACGCGTTGCATGATTATGGCAGCAACTACATAACCCGAACTATCAGTTTCAAGAAGAGTTTCATGGTTGGGATCAAACAACTTTAGAGGTTTATGCGAACGAAAGATGTCTTTGATTTTCTGGACACTTTTATCCTGTTCTGGAGTCCACCGGAACTGTACATTTTTCTTAAGCAGCGAATACAGAGGATGCATGACATTAGAAAAGTTGGGTACAAAACGACTATAGAAATTACACAATCCGATGAAAGCTTGCAACTGTTTGAGCCTTTAAGGAACAGCAGCATTTAGAATAGCTTCTACTTTCTTAGAGTTAGGGTGAACACCCTTGTTATTGAAAACGTACCCTAGATAAGACACACGATCAGTTAGAAAGGCACATTTAGACAGATTTAAGCGAATTCCAGCGTTTTTGAGGACAGACAGGACCTGCACTGAGAGAAATTTTGACACACCTGGGTGTGTCAAACGGTTATTCAGAAATGTTTTAATACACATTGAAGGATTTCCTTTGACCACATATTAAAGCGGTTGAGAGACTTAAAACACTTATTCACGATTCAACTGGCTCAACTTTTATTGTAGAAAACCGAACTGTGCTCAAATTTTGTGATTGGAGTACAATTCTCCCTAAAAAACCTTCAAATCTTCGCTAATTTTTCTTCTAATTCATGGAGATTGTCTTTATATCAGTGTAATTAGTTGCTAGTCAAAGAAAGTGAAATATTTATGAGAAATAAAATTGACTTACGTTAAGTGTGTCATGTTTGGCACGCTTAAGTGTGTCGTATAAGCCCATGACACACAAAAGTGTGTCAAAATACATAGGCTAATCATGTATATTGTTGACACACTTTTGTGTGCCGGTTTTGCGACAACTTGACACAGAAAAGTGTGCCGCTTTTGCGACAAAATTTTTCTCAGTGTGGTCAAGAACTTCCAAATGAGCATCAAATGAAGAGGTCAAAATGAGGAGTTCATCCTGGTACACAATGATGTTATCGATGCCAGAAAGAGTCCTATTCATGAATGCTTGAAAAATGCCGGGGCTTGCACGTAAACCATAGGGTAAGTAATTTTACATAAATAGACCTTCAGAGGTGTTAATGGTCGTAACTTTCTTTGATTCTTCGTCCAACGGAATTTGCAAAAACGCGTTAGACAAATCAATTTTTGAGAAAAACTTAGCAACTCCGACTTGAGAAATGACATCATCAATAACAGGGAGTAAAGATTGAACTGGATTTAGAAAATTATTAATGGAGGCTGAAAAATCTCCACAGATTCTCACACTGCCGTCAGACTTTAGAACATTAACGGTAGGAGATGCCCATTGGCTATCATACACTTTGGAAATTTTGCCCATGCTCTGCAAGCGCTCCAGTTCGGTTTTGACAGAGTCTCTTAGTCTTACAGGAACTGGGCGTGCTTTACAAAATATAGGAACTGCATTAGGCAACACATCAAGATGAACTGTTTCTCTAACGTTAGACTGTGAATCAGATGATAAATATGAATCATATTTCAACAAGAGACTTCTCGCCAAATTAAGACAATCCGTTTTATTTATGGAGTCGTATTCATCAGGAATGACAACGTTTACGTTGAGTTTAGAACAAGTATCTCGGCCAAGTAAATTGACTCCATCATCTTCCTCAATGAGAAACTTATGATCAAAACTGACATCTTTATAAGCGACAGTTACTGCAGAATGACCAAGCAGGTTTACCGAGGTTTACCGAGACACCACTGTACCCGAGAATTTTGCTGCATGTAGGATTTACAACAGCACCAACTTTGAGTGCATCTCTTTTACGTATAGTTGACACGGCACTGCCGTTATCCAACAGGAATTCAACAGGTTTACCATTTAAGTTGCATGTAATCATAATGGGCTCTTTAGTAACGGGAATTACAGTGGTGTTTACTCTAAAAAATTAGAATCATTTAAGGAATAATCAGAACATTCATGTACATGATTACCGTCAACACTTTCGTTCCTAGGTTTTTGTAGAACAGCTTCGTTCTTCTTCTGTAGAGGCACCCGTGAACTCTTCATTAACACGTCTTCTCTTCCGACGTTGCCACAGCAACCGCGTCTTCCCGGCTGCACTGTGTAAGTGCGAGCTGCGTCAAATTCTCCTCGTCTAGGTCCCCTTCGTGCAGGCTCAGCAGGAGGAGGCCGTGCTGCAGTCGTAGCTTTGCAAACTTTAGAAATGCGGCCTAATTTTCCACATGTGTAACATTTCAATTTCAAAGCATAGCAATTCTTTGCAAGATGCTTTTGCTTAGTTCCGCAGCGAATGCATATGTAGTTCGGCGGGAGTTTTTATGTAGTGAAAAACGATGAAGATGAATCCTCACGAATAATATCTTGAGCGTCGGAGCTCAATTGTTCGATGAATTTTGCGTGTTCAACACATTCGTTGAAGGACTTGCTATCGCACTTCTGTAGAACCGCGCTGAGAATTTGCGCTGAATGTAGCCCAGCCACGAAGACATCTCTCAATAAACGATCACGACAGCAATTGCCATAATTGCATGCAGATGCTAAGTCATTTAACGTTTTAGTATAACTTTCTATGGATTCATTAGCACCTTGTTTTCTATTTAGAAATGTAACCGATGCACCGCCGAAGGATTTTTTTTATTTCAAATTGCTGTGTTAATTTTTCTTCAAGTTCCTCATATGTAGCTTCAGTGAGTAACGTAGGTTTAATTCTTCGTTGTAGATCAGTAATTATGTTTACAGGCAATGCTTTAATTAAAATGATTTTAATTAAATAATTATTTCCCGCTTTCCGAAGAGCGTCTGCACACTGCATTTGAAACCTTTGCAGGAATTCACTCACTGTTTCCACTTCAACATCGAATGGAGGACAGCTAACTGTAGAACACGCCATCCTAATTTTAGAGCACTTGTAAAGTTCAAATTCACTTAGGAGGTTCGAAGTCTCGTCGCCAATTTTGGTATCGCTGTTTTCTGGCGATATTAGGTTCGTATAGCAGGAATCGTTAACTTCAATTCGCCTAGCCGCATACCAGGCAGGAACGAATGAAACTCACAGCAGGACTTCTAGTAATGTACTGACTCAAAAAGGAACACACATGCCTTAAGGCTAGAGCGCCCCCGGAAGTTAAACAAAGCCCTTCCGGTAAGTGCACCACACGGCGGCATCCATCGGCTGCGTTTATGACACTTCCGCGGGTGACCGCGATATTCCAAACCAAGCACGCTAAGGACACCCTGTGAGCTTGCCATGCGAGGCTCACAACAATGATCTTCCGGGACTCGTAAACCTAGGCCTCCGGTACTCTCACTTACAAACCAGTGTCATACTTTAACGATGCATATTTTAATATATAACAAGAAGTTAAATCCAATTGTAATAGTTTCTTGTCATCGTTTGTTTACTTTGGTTTTTACCTGTGCGTATGTAGTAACATTCAAGGAAACTGATACCCAATGTTACATGATATGTTCTAAAACAGCAGAGTCATCTTTTGAACTTTGCATTTACGAAGAAGAAATTATTTACCTGCACTGTTCATTCGCAGTTTTATGCCCATCAATTTACGCACACTCGGTCTTTTCTTTTAAATTTTGTGGCTCCAAATATTCTACTTCTACTGGTTATATTAGTGTAATTAATATGGTTTTATTAGGTTTCGATGTGTCAGCGAAAATTATGATCATCGAGCAAATTAAGCGAAGAATAAGCATTGCTGCATCTGAGAAAATATTCTCTCGAAAACAAAGTAGCAAACGATCAAGTTGTTCAAAGATTGTTTTTATTGAAAAATTTACCCTTACGCCCTCAACTGATCAGCTTCATCAAACATTCAAGTCCGAGTATTTTTTATGGTTCCTTTTTTATGGCTTAAGTACCTTCGTCACCTTTTGCAATCTAAAATAACTCTTTATGAATTCTATTGTATTTGTTATGCGAACATTTTGGAAATAAACGTCGTTGTGGTACGTTCACAAAATTTACTCACACATTTGCCTTAAACTTTTTGGAACATATTTTTCGTCGCAAAAAACGCACATGACTTATTCATTTGTTTAAAGTTATCAATCCTCACCTTTGTAGGTATTCCGTAAAAGAGAAAAAAAAATTCGCAGCAAAATGACTTATCAAATTATTCTGAAGTAAATACGAAACTATTCTGAATAAAAAGCGACGAACAAATCTTTAAATGTCATTGTTGGATTCATGCATAAACTTATTTCAACTTTGATATACAGGTTCATACAAACTTGTTTCTGGCATATTTGTTCACTTACTTGATATGAATGTACAAGGGCGTTTTCGTTTTCACTAACAGAGCTACATGAAATGATGTTCAAAATAGTAGGTTTCATCATTTTGAAAGATGAGTTAGAAGTTGAAAGAGGTAAGATGTTGTTAAAGTTTTAGCGAAATATTGCTTATGAAAAATCAAGAGTGATCGAAATATTTGAACGCACAGTTCGAAAATGAAGGTTCTTGTTCACCATCCCTTTCATAATAATGAATTAATGGGGTTTAATCTACGCACGTACGCAGAAGTTAGAAGCCATGATTTGACAGTAACATAAATTTGACAGTAACAGTCAGAGACTGGACGCCGAGATCTTAATTAAAATATAGATGAAGCCGTTAGAAAAGCTGCGGTATAAATAGACCATTATGACCAGAACATAAGCACTAAAGTGACGTATTTCCGGTGCCTGTTTCAGCCAATACCCTGGAGAAAAGAAGTGGCAGTTCGTCGACACACTCTTCGTCGCCGACCTCAGGCAGGCGGGAGCTCTGTCTTTCTTGAAAGATGAGGTAAGAATGAGATGTAGTTTTTGAGACATTTTTGTGACGAAGAATTTTTATGACTGACATAAGCTTAAGAAATTTGCTGGGTCATCTAATTCTTACCTGTTAAATTTTCTCTACAGTAACTCAAATATGAACGGATTGTCGTATATCACTGTAGAACTGCGCCGAGACACTCCTGTGTCTCTTATGAATTGGCATGAAGCAATCTGAGATAGTTTCGTAACTAGGACGTGGAGTAGTAACTGCATGATATGCATGAGATGTTAGGTATCACTATAGAACTACGCAACTGTAAGAGCGCGAGCTTATCTCAGGTGTTGGCGGTGAGAGGTTAAGAAATACAAATTTCAGGAACCTGAGAACCAATACTGCCTGGGTTGACTTCCCCAGTACAGGGTGATTATACCCAGTGTATGTATATACTCGTATTGTGTTGAAACCAAGTGTAGTTTACCGAAAATATTTGTCATCGTAACCAAGACTAACCTTATACCTGCAATAGGATTCAGTCTCAAACAAATTGATAAGCCGCAGTTTTTCATTCGTTGTGCCGTCTTGTCTTTCTCTGAGCGAGGCTGAATGAAGTCAAATCGAGAGGGCTGACGAACTACAGGTACGGTGGTGGCAGTTCGGAGTCCTGAAACGAAACTTTAAGGGAGCGTCTTTGCTCAGAACACTGAGGAGTTCTCTCATTTGGGAGCTGAGCATTTTCCTTTTGGGTGTAATTCACGCTACCATGGTGTAATTTACAGAAGGGAACGTGGGAGTGGATGTCACGGCTGCCGTGGCTGCTGATCGTCGACGAGGCGGGTCACCAAGCGGCGCTGCGCCACCTCACCTGGCGGCTGGACAACAAGGTGACGTGCCATGCAAAGTGTTCAGCGCTGCGGCGTGTGTCTGGCATCGCGGTATTCGGTGGAAATAATGAAGTTTTTATCTTATTTAGACTACTAGCAGGAGAAGAGGTATGACAATAATACATTGTTGAAATTCATATGTGCGTAAATGAGCCGCTAAAACAGGATGATCATGTATAGAGCGAATACATGTACCTATTGTCAGGTATCGAACCGAACCAGAACGCAGTCATTTTCTGTTTTTTTGGTAAAAGAATATGTTCGATTAAAGTAAAAAGTACATTTCTCAACTTGGAAAAGTTAGTATTTGACGTAATAATTTCTTAACCCTGTATATCCTTGCTCATTCAATTCAAACCTGCTTTGAATTATTGAGATAGATTTGTTTTTTAAGATAAAAATCAAACCTACAAACACTCTCATTTAAAAAAAAACAGAAGTCTCTTCAGCTGGAGTACTTTTCGTAAAATTCTAACATAGAACTTTTACACTCTTTGATAGAGAGCTTTACACTTGCTTGTCTCCCTGATTTTCTGGAATTTTCATTTAATATCACAGGGCAGTATGAGTTTTTCTAAGTTTATTTATTGAAAAATTCCAACTGTTTAGATTTTGTTTCAAAATTAGAGTAAAAGATTACTGAACGGTGAATGAAATGCTGCTTTTTATTCTACAAATTTGCAGTTAATAACACTGAGAAAATGACGTCACATTTGTAGTAATTACTCAGCTAATTGATATTAGTCTAAATGCCGGGATCAGTTGAACGACTGAGCGGCTAAGTCAATGTCGGTAAGCGCCAAGTATGTTGAAGGAGCTGTCTGCAGCGCAAAACTATACCGTAAATGAGACTAATAACAAATCTTAGCTTGGAGGTATCGTGTGTTTTTATTTATTGTACTTGTGGACAATTCTTCCAAACTATTAGAACAGACATAGACATTCTATAGCTAGCATGACGTAATTACATGTACTTCTAATACACCGGCAATGTTTAAAATACCCCGGACTCAGTTTTTCTTCAATACCATGGATCATAACCACCTCGTGCTCGTCTTAGGTCATCTTCCTGGTGCTGGGCGAGTTGGGCGTCTGGTTTTCTGAAGCGTACGGGAGCGAGGCGACTGCACCGCCTCAGGTGACGCAGCTCGGCGCAGTGGCCGCGTCCAGTCCCCGCCTGCTGGAAGGCGATGAGCTGGCCAAGGACCCCTGGAACCGGCGTCTCAACCTCACCGGTGCCATTCTGCGTTGCAGGGCTCTAACTGTGAGCCAGTTAAACGCTTAAGAGTTATTTCAATCGCCTGTACCGTACTGAATTAACAAACACAATGCATTTTAATAACACAGGCTTACGTCACATAGCAGAGAGGGATCTCTATCCAAGCCCAAGTATAAATGTCCTAGAAGTAAATATTAATTTTGAAAGCACCTCACGTATTTGAAAGGTTGCGTTGTGTCTCATCCACGAAGCAGGCGGCTACAGTAGAAGAACCGCGAGAGGAGATCTGATACGTCAACTCCAACTTGATTGCACCTCAGCCCTGACTCGCGCACTTTTTTCACCGTATGAAGAGCATTTTTAATTGTCTACGGGGTATAGGCCCGCAAGCTGGAAAATAATGTTTGACGGTAAGTATAAATCATAACAGGGTATTCTATCTTTAGAACATACGAAAATTTCAACATTGGATCTGGTATGTTATTTTATATCAGCTAAATGACATCAATGCTTATAGATGGTGCTTTGAAAATTTTTAACTAGCACTAGATGCGCCGGTTAACTGGTCGCTTTTGTACTGAATAAATACAGCATTAGATTATAAGTGTTTTCACGATTATAGGATAATATTCGTAATTCCTAACGGATCCAGGGTTGTTATATTATTTAGCGACAATGTTTCTGGTCGAATCAAAACACGCTAACTCAGAATTGTTGTCGAAGTGTATTGCAAGGAGTCCGCCTATGCTAACCCGAATATTTACATAGTTCAGGTTACGATGATGCACGCGGAACATGTGATAGAATTATACACCAGACAACTCTATCATCAAATTGGAGATTTAAACGAGAGCAGAAAAGGGCGATGCATAGATTGATTTGAAGGAGGTACAATTTTTATGCTTTCACTTTTCAAAAAAGTAAATGACGCTCTCGCAGTTCGAAGGAAGTGCTGATTATCTTCGTGGGGAAAAAATTAGAATCATTAAATTGGTAGGAATGAATGGTGATTTTTGGATTGAACTCACAGATGAGGTTTATATGTATGACAAATATGTTCACCGACATGTCTAAATCATGTCAAATTTCGCTCATAGAAATAAATATTTGAATGAATTTCCGGAAAAATAATTGGAAGAATAATAATTATCTTCGGTATAAACAGTGAAATATCGCTCTCGTAATTCTTTGTAATGATATCAAAGTTTGAACCAAATAATTGTAGAAAATAACGTTTTACCCTGGAATAGAAACCATAGACTGAGTAGGATCAGAGAAGGAAAATAAATTAAGTATTTTTATAGTTAGCATGCTTATATTCCAAAATCTCTTCACCTTATCTAAAAGCTTGTCTAGCGTACCTCGCGTTTTGCAAGCATTTCGATTTTATTTGTTTGACCGTACGTCTCGCTCCTCAGAAGACCCTTTTTGTCATGGAGGGGTAATTTTTAATCGCTCTCTCACTCATCTAACCACACCATGTCACAATTCAAATTCTTCTTTTCTGCATTATTTCAATTTAATGGACCGCCAAAACATTCAAAAATTTACTCATGTCCACCAAAAAACAAATTTCCT
This sequence comes from Morinoia aosen, assembly GCA_030386875.1. Classification (NCBI taxonomy): domain Eukaryota; kingdom Metazoa; phylum Arthropoda; class Malacostraca; order Amphipoda; family Talitridae; genus Morinoia; species Morinoia aosen. The sequence continues at coordinate 61,251,657 of CM059562.1, forward strand.
TCATCTTTTTATCTTCCCTCTGCTCCTATCAACTATAATATTCGTCACAAATTAAAATTAAAATAAATATGGTGCAATACATATTAATTCCTCTGTTTCCAGTACGGCCAGCTGAGCATTGTCACGCCGGCCGTAGACGGATCTGTTCACGTGTCCGGTATGTCGGGCGACATCATACATGCCCTCGCGTCCAGCCTGAACTTAAGGTGTTGCATCTGAAGCGTGATTCCTTTTTCAAGTTTAAAATATTTTCCTGGCCTCCCCTCGAAGTGCATACGAGGAATAACTACCAAAAGAATGTTTTAAGTAGGCTGAAATTTGCACTAAAAAAATTAGATTAAATTTCGAGCATAAATTTTAAAACCTGTTTGCCGCCGATTCTAAAATACTGTGACCTCCACTGAAAATATTATATTTTGCTGAAGTGAAACGTTTACGAGTTTGAAATAGAACTTTCATTCTTCACAATTCATCAAACTCACTTGATGTTCAGTGATTCAGTGTACTCTCAATAAGATAACGAGAACGACAACTTCTTACTCACCCTCATTTACTAGTGATATTTGAATGATTAAGCACTTTATTACTTATTTTGTAGTTTTCACAAATAAGACTAATTATTAAAAATTCTCTTCTGAGTATTTTCTCTGAAATCATTCTCAAACTATTCTGGTAGAGACCTGAGATTGACAAGTTTTCACAGTAATTTTTGCTCGCAGAAACATCGACACCTTCTCAGCCCGCTAAAAAAAATAGCATTGATCTGAAAGATATTTCTTTGAATGGATCATGTAATAAATAGGTGGTAACATTTCTCTTGTCGAATTAATTATTTATACTATCCAAAACAGAATTATTTTGCCGTAGTTCTAACATAGCTGCCCCTTCACGTTTGAGAAAAAAGTAGAATCCACATTCTATTAACATTGCGCGGTTTCAGTAAATAGTTATTTTAAATCTTAGCAATTTAGTATCTCAGTTTTCTCCATTTCATTTGCCTGTAGTGCAAACTTTAATTCGTTTTATATCTACATTAGAAGTAATCAGGAGTTATTTTCTTTCACATTATTCATATACCGACAAATAAAGCACAAGTGTAGAAAAAAGGAAAATTTTGCTAGAAATTTGCATAATTATTTCCGGTTCAACTTAACATTGCTTACATGTTTGTGTCGTATGATGGTAAACATGATGTTACTTGTTTTCCTGATGTTGCTTGATGTTGCTGATGTTGCTTGATGTTGCTTGATGTCCTGATGTTGCTTTTTTGATGATGTTGCTTGTTTTTCCTTGCATGACAATAAGAATTATCTCCTAATTGGTTTCGAGTGCTACTTAAAGATAATGGCGTGGATATAGCAGATTTTCTACGTTTACATGAATTCGAGACTTCATGGGCACGGGGTGAGTAATTACTGTTGCAAATATCTGACGCTAAAAACATGTTTCTATAGAGAGTTATACAGTTGCATAACCTTAACAAAAAGGATAAATTTACTCAAATTCATTTCATGAAATTTAATCTAAACGAGATCAAACGATGCGTTTTCTTTAGATTTCCAATTTGAAGACGAACCACCGAAATCGCACTCTGAACACGATTTACACTGTGTTAAAATATTAAGCCACAATAAAAACTCGTAACCGATGCATCACCTTTCAACTTTGACCTAAGGCTTTATGGTTTTTCCTAGTCTGCAGTGTCGTGAGCCTAAAGTAAACAGCTTTGGTGCACCCACGAACGGAACTTACACTGACGGAATTCTAGGAGAAGTGTTTCAGGAACAAGCCGACGTTGGCACTCCAGTGTACTTCCATACCAAGGAAAGAGACTTCTACTTCGACTTTGCAACCGACGTCGGGATGCAGTGGTGAGCTCAAAATCTCTGAATCTTATACATCCAAACATTTTATTTTAAGCTTCAGAATTTGAGATTTAAATTCTTCGGATATTCATTTCCTTTCCCCATAAGCCTGCAATAGGAAATTATTCGAGACTTTATTCCTTCGGGAAATGTGTTGGTGGGAGTAGTGTGTTTTAGAAACTTGGCAACCTCTAGTGATGTTTGAAAATTTCTTACCTTCACTCGAAGGTGCACGGCAAAAAGTAGCCCAGTTTAATTGAGGAAGTCGTAACTTTTTGATAATAACTTAGGCTACTCACTCAAGAATCTGCTGGTCTTTCCCCGTGAGGCTTCGGTGTGTTAACTAAATTTTGTACACCTCATAATGAATAAGTGCAGAAGACCAAATTATGACGCTTACAAACGCCGAGGTTCAACGTGGGTAGGTGGGAGTAGGTTGTTAAACCCTTTATTTTATAACCTAAGGCGCTAAGTTCAGTTACATTGGTGCTTTGGAGTGGTTAACAACATCCGTTTATGGTAAAGGCGGTTTTCGTAATGATATGATTGTTTCGCGGCCGCATGGCGCACCTTCCGGACGCATTTCAGTCTCGCTCCACGTGCACCCGCTCTATTTCTCTCAAGTGGGTTGAACATTTTAGTCAACATGGTTATGTTGTGTGCAGAAATGCGTCACCGTTGACAAACAGCATTTAGTGGAAATTATTTTTGATAATTAACTTTTATTTTGTGTTAAAATCAATTTTTTATGCACTAACTGCATGTTATGATTTTTTCAAAGCGATATCTACAAATTGAAAGTTATAGCACCCATTTTGAATGTGGTCATACGGTCCCCACCACTACTCTTCCCCGCTCACTAGCTATACTGCTGACCTAGAAACACTAAAGAAAGACTTAATTGACATCTGGAACAATCATTACACGACTTTCTCTATTATTTTCATAAACCCAAAGATAATATTGAAGGGAAGACAAATATGGCTCGTTTCGGGGAGTCGCTACTAAAACAGGAAAGCACAGTGCAAGTTCGTTTGGACAGTCTTATAGTTTGTTCTCTTTAGTCATAGTTCTCGGTAAGCACTTCTGAATCTTATTAGGCTTTCAATTTTGTGCGTAATTCTTTGTCTGTGGCAAAATTAGCTACTCTATTATGCCGTCAGTTGTGATTAATTAATAGTTAAATTGCTAGTCATCAATAATTGGATAGCAAGATGGTGAACACTTACAGACGGAAAATAGGCAACAAGGATTTTAAAAATTTCTTTGTGCAGTGGCTGGCCAGCTAGGTGGATCCACCAAGGGAGATTTGCGGTTGAATGTTTTTATTGTATAATAGTTTGTCACTAATTCTCAACCTATCAATCCTATCCTATCAATCGAGGCGGCTACGCAACCATTCCCTTCTTTTACAGCTTTTTTTGTAAGCATCATTGTATTTATAAATACAGTACCATATACGCATATTGCTTTAAAAGTGCATTAAGGTATAAAAAACGTCGCAAAAATCAAGCACAGAAACTGCAGCAGTAAAGTGCAAGTAGTTGGTTTATACAAAAGGCTCTTTGCAAAATAACCCTCAGAAACTACAGTCCGAAGGGAAATTTTTCCAATAGCTACGACTAAGATCGATCCTATCGTGCGCCTATTGAAACCCTACATTTTGATAACAACGTGAATGAAATTATCCATGATAATAATTAGGTTTCTTTCGCATCAAGGTTCTCATTGGCTGTGAGGCGATCGAAATTTTTCTTGGGATCGTCCACATACACTCTGGAGTTCGCCCTCTCCACCTGGATCGCCGTCGCCATCCTATTTGTGACTAGCGTCTGCGTCTTGAAAGTGGTGATGCGAAGCTGCAGCGATGGCACGCAGGTCACAATTGCTCAATGCTGCATAGACAACGCAAGCATCTTCTGCAATATGGGTAAGAAGTCCGCTGCTAGAACCCCACAGCATTGCCTTCAACTTGTAGCTCGTGTCTAGAAGCTCTAAGGTAAATACCAGGCCCCTGCTAAATTCTCGCTGTTAGTTGCATACCTCTGTTTTAGAAAAAAAAATTTAACGTCTCTTCAGCAAATTTTCTCGTAGAGAGCATAATCGTCTATTATTTCTCAATCAAATTTTAATCATGTGAACGACTTTACGTAGCAGACCAGGAGTGGTTTAGTACAGATTATACCTGGTGAAGCGCCTAGTTTTATCCGTACTTATCAGAAGCAGCAATGGTAGTTATCAAACAAGTAGTAGTAGTTACCAAACGAGTAGTCCTAGTCATTCAACAGAAGTAATGATAGTTACCACAAGTATTTATGCCTCAACCTGTCCAGAGTAATATTTGCTTATAATGGTATTTCTGATGTAATCGGTGTGAAAGTATTATTTTTTTTAAATATCTGACTACATCAGAGGCCTTATAGTTTCTTACAACGCGCAGGCCCAGAGAGCATCATGTCCAGATCGCCGTCATACCGAATGTGGCTCATCTCAATCATGGCTGGAGTCATACTCCTGCACGTGTCCTACTCGTCCTCCCTCATCACTCTGCTCACCACCGATGAAATGAAATTGCCCTTCGACGACTTGGAGGGTCTTTATCGGGCCAGAAATGAGTTCTCTCTCGGTATTGAGAAAGGGACCATCGTTGAACAGTTGCTCAAGGTAATACAGATAATTTATTTTACTGACGCTTTGTATCGCCTTGCTTTAGGCCACTACCCTATTTTGAAATTGTCGAATGATTTTTCAAACGGCACAGGCAAAGCAGTAAAACAGTTTTGATTCACTTTTGTGTAATATAACTAGATGCTGAAGAAACCATTGTGGAAATATGAAATCAAAAAATTGTTTGCCATGTCCTGTGCATTAACTTATGACCAACTTTTGTGTAGTGTCAATTTCTATCGATAAATCTCGACTACAAACCGATTGCTTCATCGCTCCAACCTCTCTCCAGGGGAAACTAAACGCGCTGCTCGTGCGCTACAAGCGCTCTCCAACAGAATTTCAAGCGCACGCTTGCCCTAGACACCAAACTCTCAATAATATTATTCACCCTTACACATCCCTTAACTATATCGTGCTAGCATGAATAAGCACAATATCCGTTCAAAAGCGTTAAATAGCCTAATTTGCCTCAATATGACAGTTTGACGTTCATAATTTGTGTATTTGAAAAAAATTTTACACTTTTTGCATTTTCTTTTGTCCCTAATTCAATAAAGAGGTATCGCTTGGATGCTAACGCTACTTTTATTGAGTTTATTACAGGAAGTGGGCGCAATTGGTAGTTAATGTTTTAATCGTTATAAAAATAAATAATTTCCGACTGCAGGGTTGGGAAATATAATTCATTCAATTAGCGGGCTCGAACAATTTTGTTCCACAAGACTAAAGCATGGCGTTGAATTTCCAGTTCAATACATTTCAATCATTACTATTCGGGTATGAATTGCGAACATTTTACTGCAGTGTTATTGCTTTTCTCAGGAAATTATTATTTTGAATTATACGTAAGTTGTATTTTGTGATTGTAATTTGTTTTCAATTAGAACTATCAACTGGCCCTAACTTTAATTTAGAGCTGTAAGCTCGTCGTGTGCCTCTGATCCGTAGATGGACGTTGAAAAGTTTTTGCGTCAGTTTTAGGCCGGGAACACTACAGCTAAAAAAAGATTCGTGGTTAATACGCAATAACTTACTTTCTTTTTTTCTCTTCATTACACCCCTTTCTCTGCAATAATATTTACTTCACTTCTTTACGTCTCTGGTTATGGAGCGATCAATGATGTAATGAAATAATAATTTAAAAATAGAGAATACCTTAAAAAGTTAAATACATGCTATTGCTTACCGTTTACACCATTTTTCAGAAGATTTTTCTATTCTTTAAGCCTGCTGTACTGCCGAAATTTTCAATACTTCAATTCGCACCCCGCCCAACCAGAGCAATTTGGTTCCTAGACCTGAAATTTTTGCGTACGTTCCACTGCAAATTTTTGAGTGTTTGTATTACGTCAATTCTCAGTGCTATAGCAGCTGGTATTCTATAAAATAAATACTCACAAGTGTAGCAATGTAATTTTATAATGAGTTTCGATTATATATGGCCATTGCTCGTTGAATGTGGCCATTGTTCAGGTTGCATTTTCTTAACTGAACACTAAGATTACAATGAACAATTTCCAGAAAAAATTTGATCACATGTCAAGACATTTTTAAACAAACAACGCATTATAAGGGTAAAAATATAATACTGGGGTTGAAATTTTGATAGTTCTAATTATTCTCGCAAGAGACGTTGGAAATTTTAGACAGAAAACTTTGCAGAACGAGAAGGAAGGGATCCTGGAGAAAATCAACCGCGACATGATCTCCAAGAACCCCGAGTACGTCGAAGACATGAACTCGTGCATTCAGAGGTTGATGCGGCAGCCGAATCACGTCATATTCTACCCGGTCATTCGCCCACTCACGGTAATGCTTCACTCGTAATACCGATAACCATGAAGTCAATCTTAACTCTGCGTTATAGACGTTTTCCATTATTTCTATTATTTTGATTGTATAAGTCCTCTTTGAGCATGACTTTCCGCAGTCTGGAGAACGTGAGAATACTGTTTCATCCCATACTGCTGTCTCAAGCGGCTCACAATCACTCGTGAGAATCTCGAGGCCAAGTCAAACAAAACACCATGATCACCTACACAAAATTATTACACCTACTCTGTGCACCTATCTCTATTTCACAAAGCAAACGAGCTGCTCACACAAATGATTGAATCGGTTTTAGTACTATTAGTTCATGGTAATTTCCGTATTTTCCTTTTCCGAGAAGAAATACATCTTTTCATGGATATATACCTTAACAGTTTTATATCGCTTAATAACAATGCTATATTGGGAAGGCTTTACTAGACTCCAGTGCACTATTTGTTCATGTTTAGCATTGGAAAGTTTAGCTACAATTACTTTTCGTGATGTAAATATTTGTCAGTAATTTTTTTGTGGAAAATCTAGCTCATTTGGGTTTTTCTTAACTTCATTACAATAAGGATGCGAACTTCCCATTTCTGCGTTGTACCAAAATATTACTGCACAGTGAGAACGTGTTGGGAAGTTCATAACAACTAACTCTAAATTTTTAATAAAGATACTTCAAGCCATCATCTTTCTCCCTGAGAAATTTATCTATCTAAATGGAGCTGACCAGTGGCGACAAGAAGCAGTTTATAAGTAATCGCTTCTTTCCCTCCCCTTGATCTGAGTTTGAAAGGGTTGAATGAATGATATTTGGTAAATGAAATCAACCGCAAGATTATAAGCTAAAACATGTGCAGAATCACTTACTCATACTAAGGCTTGACTGAAATAAACAGCTAATGTAAATGAGTTATTCATTAACATATTAGAGCAGTGTTCCGGTCACCACTCAAAAAATTAAGGGCTTTCACAGTAACCTGTGAAGTATCGTCCCTTTCATATGTTACAATAGCTGCTATGTCAGAAATGATAGATGGGAAAATTTTGTTCTCTGTTTTTGTCACAGCTGTACAGCTGTCTTCGAAATGTTCATTTCCTGCAATTTTTAAATTGTGATCGGTAAAGGGATACATCTTGGTAACCATATTCTCCTCGGAGTAACATTGAACCTCTTCGGCCGTGTTCATGAGCATACTGTTTTGAAATGTGACTATGCTTATCGTCTACATAGGTGTGGGTTATTCAGCAGAAATAAATTCGTTCCTCATCATCGCAAGTAAGGAATCTCAGTCGATGACATGATATTTATTTACAGTAGCCCATGCATTGAACGGTCTACCTGATTATCATTTACTTGTTATTAAAATAATCACCACGAAGGAACATCATGCTCGAGTAAATAGGTGCGTGCAGTGAAGAACATTGTCTGCACTTTGAGTTTTTATTGCGCAAAGACAGTATATTTTCCTCTGATGAACAATGTACCTTATGTCTTATTTGATGATGGTACTCGCTTCATCAATAGTATAAGGATCGATTGCTCAATAATGGGCTGCGTGGTACTGAAGAGAGTTTGCAACATCATTTGACTGACTACATATATACTATATTTACAACGTCAAACGAAATGTGACAATTTAAGGATTTGTACAGATGAGCGTAGAGTCCTAATGGTAGTTTCCCTTCGGTGGTTCTTGATTTGAAAGAATCAATGACTTTAATGACTAAAGGTCTTTGAAAGTAAACTTAGATCAATTTCAACTTTCCCACGTCGCTGATCATATTTCTCCGTGCTTCTTTTTTATAAATTCTGTCCCTAGACACACCGCGCAAGGCGAAGTATCAAATAACTATTTCCTTTGCTTTGAATGCATCGACTAATCAATCATTAGGTGTATTTCCTCTTGCGGAGTATCATTCATTAAATAATTTATTGTCAGGATTCTACTGCCTCTTGAAAAGAAATAGTAATAGACTGAATGAAAACACAGAGAAATTGAACTCATTCTAATTGCATATTGTCACATGGATAAAAGTTTACCAATCACCGGTTAAATATGTTTTTGAACCCTACCAATTCTGATCTACCTCTATACCTTAACATTTATTCACCCTTCTTCAAAATGTAGCTCTTTCAGCTCGTTTACATTCTCACCTCAGGACTGCCGCATTACACGCTTTCGACAAAGGCTGTTTGTGTCCCCGACAGCCTTCCCGTTCCATATCGGACAACAAATGCTGCCCATCGTGAATGTTCAGTGAGTACCTGGTTGGTCATTCCAGAGGAACTCGCCTTCCCTGAAACCAATGTGCCAATGCAAGTATGAAACCAAAAAACGCATTTCTGAATACAGCGAAATGTCCAAATATAGTGTGAGTGTGAAAAGAAATTAGTTTTACTTCAAGAATTTTTTTTGCTGAGCAATGATTCAGTCAATATTATTTGAAGCTTTATGCTACGCTTTACAGAAGTCAACGTTTTTTAAAAGCTTCAATCTTCGACAATATTTTTTGGTCGACTTTACGCATTTTAACCCACAGATTGATGAAAATGCACAGTGGTGGAATTCTACGCAGGATTAAGCGGAAGTGGAAACTAGACGGAAAATCTACTATATGCCAGCAACAACCTGCGATTGCACTTGGTCTCCAAGAAATCATCACTGCCTTCTACGTGTTGGCTCTGGGAGTGCTCTTGTCCGCTGTGATTCTGGTGGTGGAATGTGCAGTATCTCGGTCAGGTTTCTGCGGGACGGCAAATCGTCAAGCTTCTTGTACCTACTTTTCTCGCGATGACTTTGTTTGCCATTCATCGAAAATGTAGATTACATATATCGCTGATTTGAAAATTGCTGCTTTGATTTCTTCTGCAATGAGTAAAATGTGTTCGAAACAACAACGAAGCCACACATTGAAAGGAAAGAAACTTTTACCTGAAATTAAAACTAAAAATTAATGAGAATCTAAAGTAGAAAGCTCCAACGTAAAATCTTGATTTTTTTTAATATGCGAACGCTTTCTGAGCCTTTCTCTAAAATTCATGTTTAGCTCATGCATTTCCTCTCGCAGATTTTGCTTCTCTCCACTTTATTTACTGCCTTTCAGCATTGTTCGTCACCCTTTTACAGTGTGAGAGTGAACACTTCAGTATTGATAGGTTCTTTTATTATAATCGATCTGAGCTTATAAATAACATCGCTAGCAATCAAAAGGTTCGTCAGGAATCCTTCGATGTCAAGAACTTTCCATCATAATTACTACGCGATAAGTTTTTGATCTATTGTAATCTGTGTAGCTTGAGGTGACGGAATTCACTCCATAATTTTGAAATGAACATATTTTACACCGTAATATGCGAACTGGTTGGAGTTGTAGTGTGTGAAACACCGAATGATGGATTCAAAAAGCTTTATCATTTTAGCGGATCCTCGGCATGAAAATTATGCTATCAATTGCTTTGCCACAAAGGAGACTCACAGCTGTAAATGGATATCCACTAATCGACGCTCCTGCAGGCATAAATTCTGCCTCTGTCACCGCATGCTTTAGCAGGAAGTTTACCTAATTAAAGGCTGCACACAACATGAGTGTTATTCATCCAAAATTCCGTACAAACACTGCTTACTGCAAAACTTGGTATGAGGAACCTTTTACACATGGGAAAAACAACGAACTATTTAAAAACGAAAAGTTCTGAGCTGTCCAATGATAAAATTTTAACTTTTGAGGAGTTCATAGATTTAAAAAATAACTCAATTCAATTCCTAAACTACAAAAAGTTTCCTTGTTGAATCTGCTTCTCATAAAAACCAAAATATTTTATAGCAGAGCATCCCTTACAGTTTCCCATTGCTGTTTCCCACTTAACTTCATTTCTAGATACAAGTTTCAGAGTTTTGAGTGGCCTCCACATTCTCCGGATCAAAACCCAACAGAAAGGGTCTGGCAGCAGAAGAAAATTCACGTTAGCTGAAGGCATCCGCCTAATCTGGCTGAAATGTTTTAAATTTATTTTGAAAAATGGTAAAATACCTTTCTGGACTGATTCAAGAACAGTGTTTCCTATAGATATCTTCACGTCTGCCCCTAGCCGTGGTAACATAGTAATGACGTCACACTGGTGGTGGTCGAACGACAGAGGCAGGTTTTAAGTAAAATGTAGGGGAGGAACGCATTTTACTCCATACCATTTCGATGAAGATTTCTGTGATACTGAGTATGACTTGGTGTGTACAGGCATTTGGATTCCCAATATAAACCTGTTGGTCTCATATACCGTGTTTTATCTAATTCATTCACGACTAAATTAAGAAATTGCTTTCTTGGAGGACAGAGGGTCAGTGCTTGAAAAAACGAAATCGTTGCTAAGCAAGATTTCAGTAATAGTATACAATTTTTCAGGGTTTATAGTTTGTTTATTGAACTCAGCTAAACTTTTGTTGCAATTGACGATTTTTGTCTGTCTGGCGTTGTGATATTTGTAGGTGTTAGTTGCCGCAGCTCACATAAGTTTGTGGCAGAAAAGAATAAATTCTGCAGTCAAGTCAAGTGGGGACCATAATTATAATTCCAGTGGACCGTAATAATAGTGACTTCAATTTGCCGCAATCGATCGCTGCCGTGCCAAGAAGTTAGTAAAAAAAAATATTCCGAACCACGAGGACCAAACTAAGACTAATCCTCAGAGCACAAGCTGAAAATGAATCTATTTTATGCCCCAGCATTGGACGATATATAGCAGTTTACGAGCCCAATTAATTATTTCAAGCCAAGGATATTTTAATTTAATCAACAAAATGGCCTCTAACTGTCAGTAGTCAAATCCTTTTCAAATGACTGGTTCGAAGGAACTAACTCGGCCCTTTCTCTGATCAATCGCAGTATAATCTCGACCAGAATTTTCCTCTCGACCACTCCTGCTCAGATCTGCCCTTCAGTCCTCCAGCTCAGTTTCTGATGCCCTCTCCCTGAGTGACACGACTCTCTCATTCCATTCCTACATGAGACTAGCAAATGAGAGCGTTAGAGCCCAGCTCGAGCCGACCAGCAGTTGGGGGAACGTTCTGAAAACGTTCATTTGTAACAAATGTCTATTTCCATCGTGAGTGCTGATGGTTATAGTACCATTATGCCCGGCGCCCTTAAAGGATTACGACTTCACGGTAGCCCGCGGAATATCAGGAGATTAGGGAGGATGTGGCAAAATTTCATAATTAAGATTTTGAAGCTTGACGACTGTAACTCTAAAGTTGTTGGATTTCTCGGGCCGTAGCTCTAGAGGTGTGTGGTTCCTGTACTGGTATCAAGAATATCGTATAAAATATTTCGTAAGGCTACGGTGGCCGAGTGGCCCAGCTTGTAATCGCAAAGGAAATGACTCGATATTGTTCAGTTGTCAACATATCTATAAGATTAAGAGCTGTGATTTTGTATAAATTTTTTGTCTCGTGATATTCGAGATTACCTGCATGTCAAATAATCAGGCTTATATACATATAGTTCATGAAGAAAACAACTCTACATACAAAATTTTACGTGAGACAACCTGAAATCTACGCTCTAAATCGTTGTTACACTAATCTCTATTGAACCCTAATTAGCATTTGTTCCCTATGCTTTTACAGCGTTTTCACATGTATAAAAATACATCTGATTTTTCAAACATTTCTATCAACATTAAGAACAGTGCCGTCCTCCTTGCACCGCTTGCCGGTGGGCGCATAAAAGTCTCCGATAGTGTGGCCGAGGTTACATTTCCTCTCACACTCCCTCGCCGTAACAGCAACAGTCCGCCATCCAACGAGTCGTAGTACCAGTAAACTTGCTAGCTTTGGACCAGCTTTTCCTACCCTACCAGCGAGAGCAACACTGTGTCTGCGGCGTATTATCGTATTATTGTAGATTGATATCTTTTTGACAGCGAAATTCTTCATTGGATGAAGACACGTCAATTTATCGTGCGAAGACCCCAATGCATGAGACACATTTTGCCTAAAATATATTCGAATTTTACTTACGGCTTTGCTGTGAATATAATTTTTGGTCGCCTTTTTTCCAGCAATTCATGACGTAACATCTTTGCTGTTGATGTTTTGAAATACTTGCAGCATTGCATTTCGCACATCCTCGCTCTCGCTTAAATTAATCATTTTATTTCAAATCCTGAACTAAACACAATGAACCATAATATGTTACCTCGAAGTAAAAACTAGAAAATATCATTTCAAACTCGTAGAAATTGATTCCCTTTTTTATGTGAAATACGGGATGTTATTCAACCAACGAAGCCATAGACTTCAATGAAACAATTAATAAAGACCCTAATTGTTTGGCTACGTTGTAGCTCAAAACGTATTATTTTGCTAAAACCTTCACAATATTGTCATTGCATCGACACGTTTGTATATAGACCCTGAGTTTTCCATGTTATGGCCTGACAAAGAACTCGTGCTCTGCTTCAGGGCTGAATTATGGGTTTTGATCTACATAGATAACAAAGCTCACAAATCCTTCTTTTACCGCAGGCAATAAACGGCATTGAAAGTAATATCTGAAGAAGCAATTAGTACAGCTTTCACTCCCGTCGATTTTCATGGTTTAACACAGGTTGGACTCCATAGAATACGGATTTCGACACTTCCGTATTCGAACATTTACCCTTTTTGCGTTTGTAAATCATTGAGTTATTTTAAACTTGCTTTATAATTTCAGAGGCGTTGGACGAGTCATATAGGCGCTGCTTTCTCATTACATGATTTATAAAACCATTAGAAATCTTTCAGAGAGGCTCTTCGAGTGTTTTTCAGTATGTTGGTGAATTATGACGTGTTCATGCATTCAATTCGGAGGTTTTAACTGGAAAGTTTATACCAAGCGCCTTAATTATAAATGATAGGATACATATATCTTGAAAGAAATGTTTCTATAAATTGAATTAAAAGTTTTCAATTCTCTTTTTAGCCTCAAGAAAGGTATGCGCTAACTCCTCATGCACCAGCAGTAAACTAGTCTTAAGCTTAAAAATCGACTGTAAGCTATCAAAAGCATAATTATTTATTTCATTATTTGGTAAATACTAATTACGACTGTGAGAGTATGAGTTTCACCATTTTCAAATCATTTTAACAGTTATATTCTCAGCATTTAGCGCAGTAATTTTGAAGTTGTGGCAGCTATGCGTAAATTAAAATTATTTCCCTTACAATCTCGTAAACTGAGAATTTCTTTTAATAAAAAGTACGACAAGTATGTTTAATGAAATGGCATTCTCAAAATACGAAAACTAAATTTATGTAACAGTTTAGAATCAATAAAATCTGTCTCAAGAAAATACCCCTAAGTTATTCAGCACACCTAAGATTACAACTTCTTTCAAGAAATTTTAATTCCAAACATGAGAAATACATTAAGAAAGAAAATATGTGATTATAAGATATAAGCTGAACTTACCATGTTATAAGAGATACGTACCAATTCACTTACAACACAGATAAGAAGAAATTTTAAAATTACACTACAGGCCTACCCATGCATGTTCACAGAATCAAACGAAGATTGGCAATGACCGGCATTGAAAGCGGTAATGCCGGTTAATTAAAGTTACGAATCTGTTGACTGACAAAAGAACGACAAAATCGTCAATATTTTCTCTGAGCAAAAGTTTGATTTAAGGAATGAGTAAGGCTTTTAAAACTCAAATATGTTTAGGTGCAAAGCTGATTACCTGAGATACAAACAGGATTAAAGGTGTAACCTTGATACATAAGAGCAATTAATAGTGTCTTTGGAGTCATTTTATTTAAGCAATACAATGCAACAGTAATCATGTGACGTACATTCCCTTCATTTCACTTCAATTGATATAAATAACACTTGCTCTATCGAAATCGTTGACAAGCGACCTAAAAAAATTTTCAAGGAGGTGACTAATTTTATGCTGTTTCTAGAAACTCTTAACTTTATATTCCTACTTGATTGTCAGATATTTTAATAAGAGTCTTTACAATTGTCAATGACTGTTTCATCAACGTTATGCTTTGGATGCATTTAACGTCCATGATATTGATCATTGTTGATGTCATTTCACCTGGCTTTATAGCTTTCACTCAAAGCTTGGTTTGAAAACACTTCTTAATTTTCTGGTCAACTGAGGTATTACGGATATTGTTGTCTATTAGGAATCATTTGTCTCATTGTATTTATGGATAAAAGTCAGCTCAGTTAATTACTGCTCACTTTGTACGCTCTGTTCAAGAAGGTGCCATGCAATTACGCTTTCCATGTCGAGTATCACAATCATTGTAGATAGTCATCTGTGTGAGACCACTTTATGGGTACTGATCTTTGATAACCTTTTAGGCAACAACAAAATTTTCAAATATTATAGCTTTCACCTGCACGGTGAGTTCATTCGTGAACCTCAACGTAGATTTACTCGTCAGTAAGATTTTTAACGTCTCCCTCATGATTGATTTTGACTTCACAAAATGTCGTCAACGTACCACAGTTTTACGTTCCAAATTGCTATAGCAAAGTTTTCCACAAAATTTGTGTGAAACTTAACGAACATGGGCTTTAAAAAGGAAGCCATGGTCTCTCTATCTGACTGCCGAAACACTTTGCCTTAGAATTTGACGAGAAAGCGATTTAGTAGATACGTATTCCATAAAGTTGCGTCAAAAATGACGTGGAAACAGACAAAGTGGAAAAAGGTCTTCATTCTTACAGATGCAACGTGAAATTATATCAATTAGCAAACAAGTAAAATTCCCAGGCAAAAACATTGAAAGCTAGCTAGACCCATCAAAAAAGTTTCACGGGTATTTTATAACAGAAACTCGTCCTAACCAATTTTACTCGATCCTAATCTAGCATCTCCCACCATCATTTATAGCCTAACCTATCCTACCCTAAGCTCTCTTCCCATAACCTTTCTTTGCATATCCTAACTAATCCTAACCGAACCTATCAACACCCATCCTAAACCATCTTAACTCATCTTAATGAAATTAGTACTTAAACAAGGATTTTCTATTGACCTAACAGCAGTTCATTCGCTAACGACAGTACCCATAAAACTTTCAATCGTGTTCATGATACTATTTGACTTCAATTTTTTCTGTGTAACAAGATAAGGCGGAACGCAGTGAATGCACAGAGTGACACGAAAGAGCTATATACAACCAGAATTATTATACTATAGATCAGCGTACACTTTTCTCTACCTTGAACAACTGAAAGCGCCTTTTTCATTTTTATTGCAGAACTAAGCTACATATACTAAACCAGAAATTTACAAATCCATCAAACACCATAACTTTTACTATCATCAGTACGAACCTGAACTATTTCGAAAGGTTGAGAGATTATATATATAGCAGAGAAAGAAATCCGCAAAAAAAATTTCAGTTGTTCTTTTATGCAAAAATACTGAGGTGCGAAGTAATTTTGGAGTAATGAATGAAATATTTCGCAACCAATATAGTAACTGGCACATGAATTTTAAAAAATAGCTAAAATTTTCAGTCGATGTTTGACCGTGTCTCTCACTCATTTGATGGAAATTATGCCGGATATACCTAATGCAAGTTTTTTCGCGGACTGTGTAAATTAGCTCCTTGTATAAAATGCAAGGATAAACAGCCAATTAGAAAACCGTCGTGCAAGACTCGACATTTCTTTTTCGTGAGTTCAGCGTTTTTGGTGACAAATTTTCTGCGTAACACATATCTGTGGAGTCCAATTGAGCTGTGAGGTCTTTGTTTAAGCTTGGTCCAAACGATACTTCGTTCTCGGAGCTGGAACTACCGTTAAGTTACCTACAACTGAGAGATCACTTGGTATACCTGGTGTCAAATTTCAAATCATATACATGTAATCTATTATATTATTAGCTTTTGACTTTTATCTGTAGGAGGAACACTAAGAAATTGCTAAGTTTGAGCTGTTTCCCAGCAAGAACGCGGTAAAACAGCATAACAAATGTATCATTCCGCAAGGATTGGTGGCGACCCATCGTAGATAAGTTTGCTCCCATTCGAATGTGCATTATAATATGTCTACGTTTATAAAATCCCTTTGTCTAAAATAGGTCGTACGGAAAGCCAACATAAGGAAGCGCATGCACAGCTAAATCAACGATATCACTGGCTCAGGCCTCATCAGTTTTCATTCGAAAGTTATAATTTTCGTCAAAGCTATTTTTTAGCAGTCCTTAAGTGTTGAACGGAATATACCGTAAGAAAATGAAAGAAATAAAAAATTCTACCAGGAAATACTCGTATCCGAGAGCAGCAATATAGTTTTTTCCAAAATTTACACATCATTATTTGTACTTTGTTCATTGGTTACTTGGCTACTTTCTTCTTTTGCTTTGTATCTCATTATAATGTTCTCAGACCAGTTATTGATGCTGATTTAGCATCGTGCTTTTGCTGTATTCTGGGCTGATGTTTAGTTTTTGTTCATTATTTGCTCATTTAAATATGGACTAAATTCATTTTTAAACTCTTTGTATCTACCTCTTATATAAACGTTTGCATTTTGCTGTTTCAATCCATTTACTGTACCAATGCAATATTTTCGCTTAAGATTACGTCACTTATTTTCCCTGATGGTTATAGAAAACTAATCTCAGATCATGAATGTAACACATAACCGTAATAAATTCCAATGCCTTTCATGATGCTGCCTCAGGAACATCAATAATTGTTTTCATGATTTACGATGACTAATTTTCTATCATCATCATTGCTTCTTCCATTTTTCCACGACATCATTTTTCTTCGTGCGATCAGGGTTAGATAGCGAGTTCCTCATATGAAAAAGCAGGTTGATTTATCACCGGTCACTTACTTAAAAGCCGACAATCCTCTTATTGCGAAGTAGGCAAGAGAAGGAGGTACGATAACTATTAATAATTTAATTTTTCTCAGATCAGTGGGCTGATTTTCAAACCAGTGTGGAACACACAACTGCATTCCCATAAATGGACACTCGAAGACTCAGAAGTTAAGCCGCTGCAGTTTTCAGTAGCTTCAAAAGTAACACAATTTAGATGTTCTTGGGCAATAGCAAATACTCTTCCACTGAGATGAATTCTCTGACGAGTAAAAAAACTCATCCATAGATCAGACCTGCATAAAAAATTTTGTTTCTTGATTATTTCTGAGGAATAGGAGTGCATTTATCACTGCAGATCGAAATAGTTGAGCGTAGAATGCGCAAGATATTGTACTGCTCCGAATTTGCCAGGATTCCAAAATCCCTTTAATTAAATTTCTGAACGTAAAACTGGATTCAATATACTTTACAGTAGACAAAGCATTTCTGGAATCATTAGTAGTTTTTCTGATTGACCTTCAATATAACTGCATTCTCTTTGCTGGTTCAGTTTAAGTATCCTGACTTTATGGGTCGAGAGTAGTCTTGTGTACTTTTGAAATTCTGATAATCTTTTCTATATGCTTCCTTGTTTTCCACTGTCCCCGCTCTGCTTTATGGAATAAAATGGAACAAAATTTGTGAACATGCTTGTGTAAATAAGATAGTGGGAAGCTGAGCTTCGTTTTCATGGTGCAAATAACGCTGTCATTCACAAATACGTAGCGATAAATTTTCTGTTTCCTTGGTCTCATGTATGTTAATCCCTTAAGCTGTGTTGTGGATACAGTCTGCAGCAAATCTAGAGTTTATGAAAGATACAGTATTTCTAACTGTTGCTTCTAAAAAAAATTTGGAAAAGTTTTTTAAGGACACCGTCTAGGTAAAAAAAGTCCGTTATTTATAGATGGATTTCTCTGAAATTTTCACAGTAGGTGTGAAATGATGCAAATATCATTTGTTATTTCGACAAAATTTTTGTATCTGCACTGGATTCTTTTTTATTTTCGAAAAATATGATAGAATAGGGTTTTTTTAGATCTATCTTCTTCTACAATTTTGAAGTTAAAGAACCAGTACTTCGTTTTTAGATTGCTTAGATGTCTATATAACCACTCGCAATAGGGAATTTCGATAACTTTTTTTTCATGTCGTGTAATTTTCAAATTAATAAATTTATCAAAAAATGCTATTGCGCGAGGATACACCTTGCTGAGCCCTATCGAATGGTGTATAAACCATTCTCGTAGCTCTAAAATTGTGAAGAAGTAGCATTTGAAAAACCAATTATCAAGTTTCCAGAAAAACGTGTTTTTTCACAAAAAAAAATTATTTTTATCTTTCGAACTACAGGGTTTTCTATAATGAACTCTTGAGAGTTTGTAGCTCTTTTCAAGCCCTTTCGATTGATACAATTTACATTGCTGTAGCTCTGTAACTCTGGGAAAAAATATAAAACAAAAGAGAATAGGTGTCATTCTTGAAAGCAACCAATTTTTTTAATTTTTCAGTTTTTTTTGACCAAAATACGTTTTTTTTTTTGTCAAGTCAACTCCTTTGTTTTATAGCTCATTTCAAGCCCTTTGGATTGGTGTGCTTGCCATAGCTGTAGCTATGATACTGCAGCTGTCATTGAGCTATGAATGAAAGCTGCGGTATCATAGATACGACAGAACAGCTAAATTCTGAAATTGTCAAAAATTATAAAAAAATATTTACTCAGCGTTAGAATGTTTCTTTTGAATAATGGAAGCACTTTGAGTAGCCCATTAACGAACTATAATGCCATTCCCGCAGAGAAACACGCTCAATTGACCCCCAATAATGAGGGGGGGAGGGTTCAAGGTCACTCCACCCCCATCGCTTTCCCCTCCTCTGGTGGGCGCACTATTCGGAGTAGACGTAAACGGAAAGAACCAATGGAAGCGCAAGAAAATCCTTTATAAGATGCATATATAAAAAGATAATCAACACATATCCCGATTTCTATCAAGACGGTCTCCTGCTTCATTATCATAGATACGGCAGAACAGCTAAATTCTGAAATTGTCAAAATTTTACAAAAAATATTTATTCAGCGTTAGAATGTTTCGTTTGAATAATGAAAGCACTTTGAGTAGCCCATGAACGAACAATATTGCCATTGCCGCAGAGAAACACGTTCAATTGACCCCCAATAATGAGGGGGGTGAGGGGTCAAGGTCACGCCACCCCCATCGCTTCCCCCCCCCCCCCCCCCTCTGGTGGGCGCACTATTCGGAGTAGACGTAAACGGAAAGTACCAATGGAAGTGTAAGAAAATCCTCTATAAGATGCATATAAGAGTAGAAAATCAACACATATCCTGATTTCTACCTAGACGGTGTACTTAAAGAGCTTGAATTATTTTTATCGTATTAAAAATAGCAATCAATAACTAATTTCAATATTAGAAATTAGTTCAAAATAAACCTGACCCAATGGAACGGAGATGTCTTTGAATATTTTTGGATGCGAAATATATGAAAAAGTCGTTCGTATTTTCATTAAGGAAAATTTACTTATGAAAAATTGTATATATGTATGTTTAGAACGAAAACACTAGATAACTTTGGGAGTTTCACACCACTGAATAAGTGTGTACTTACTCGTTGCATAAGGAAACTTAAATCAAACTTTTGTTCGGAATAAACAGGCTTCAATTGCAATAAGTTCATCCAACAGATCTTCAGCATGGAAATATTATTTTTATAGAATTTCTTGCAGTCAACTACACAGTAATACGTTAGTTTGAGTGTGCAAATTTACTATGTAAAAAAACGGAATAATTTTTTAGCAGAGTGCATTGAAATCTAAATTTAAAACCGATCAATAGTAGAATTGAGAGAAAATTCCTGTGCGCGGTCTTTCTTACATAGCAATGAGAAAAGCAATGGTGTCTTGAAAATCTATAGATAGTAATTATTCACGCTGTCAACCTACTATACTGTAAAACAATGAGCTAACAAGACTAAGCTCCGCACGAACGAGTGACATCAAATTAAATATTTGATGTCATGACATGTTAAGTCTACCTCACACCTGCTCCACAGCCCAACGATGTGAGAATAAGCAGAGGCTACCTGCTTTCCTGTATTTCGTCGTCCGGTTGCAATGTGAATGTGAAAAGTATCTTAGAAACGGGCATACATAACTGCAGCAGATTGAATGGTAGAAACCTCCAGCAAAAACTGGTTTTTCAGTGTTTGCTTGCATTATTAGGCTGATCCTAGAATACAAAGAACTGTTGCAGCGGCTAGAGATTTAATGACTGATTTAGTGAGAAGAAAGCGAAGGTCAGCTATAGACTGTAAAAGCCTTTTTAAATCGTAATTGACCTGTTGAACTGCAGGGATTTGAGGTTTGAAAGTTTAAAAGTTCGATACATTTCTCGTTCGGTGAACTTTTGTTCCTGCCGCTGAGCGTGCTGCTTGTTTTTTGCTAGTATTTGTGTAAAATTCCCCTACGAAAAGGAACGAAGATTTTTGAACGATTAATTTAGCAATGATGTCATAGACCCCTGGAGACTAGTAAATTGGTGCATTCCGTTACACTTCATATACTGTAATTCACACAAAGAAAAAAGAGACCAAGGTTAAAACTATATATTACACACATACAGTAAAGTGAAACCTTTTGTTTTTGGATTTTTTCCCCGGAATTGCTGAACGAGATCATACTTGTTTGAATTCATCGAAAGTGTGCAATATTTCACTTCCATTGTATTCTTCACAGGTTAATATGAAATTGATAATTAGCCAAATATTTTACTACCACATTCTACATCAAGAAAGTTTCCTGTTTCATACATTTTAGAAGAGAACGTGTGAAATTGGGTAAATGTTCTAGTACCTGGTACGCAGCCAACGCTGAACTTTTTGATTTTCTTGACGTCTTATTGATTGACTCTTATTTTTAAATGAGCTTTGCTCTCCGATCACCTTCATATAGAATGCAAATTATCTGACACGTTGAGATAGATTATCGATATTGATGAAAAATCAGGTTAATGAACCTCTATTTGTCAGTTATGCAGTGAATCAGCTTCATCTGAAACAAAATTTTTATGCACTTTTCAAATGCTACTAAAAATAATTGCTACTGACTCCCTTTAAGAAACGTAAATTCGTGTTCAATTTTGCCCCAATTTCATTTTGCGCAATTGTCAATTATGAAGCTTACGATGGGATATTTTCAAAGAACCCTTGGCACATGCAGGAACAGTCAATCGTGGCATCATTAATTTTTTTCTGAAAAATAACAAAATCGTTCGCGCCGTTGTCGGCTATGAGATCGCGCTGAGAGATCCCCAGAGCCTGGGTGTCCACCTCGGTGCCGTCCCACCACAGCCACACGCCCTCAGCAGTCCTGCTGAGGCCCACCCACAGGACCAAGTCTGCGCAGCAAAGAAGGTAAGTCAGCTTTTGGCTGCTGGGTGCATGCATTTTAAGCGCTGTAAGTTTTTACCTTTTGAATTGTGTGAATGAAGAAGACGATTAGTGAATATTTTCTGTTTGGTACAAATTCATGTTGAAATAAAATGGGAAAAAGTGAAATAATTCATTATGAGGTTCGATATACTTAGATGAATGACTTTGGAAACTTTGAAATGAGGGACATGGCAGATAATACATTGGTCAACCACATAAAAACACTGCTAAAAAAATTATAGTGTTTTGAACTGCTAATAATAGCTTCCTGAAAACTCGAGACAACTCGTCTCAACTTCTATTCACACTTCAACGACAAACTTTGAACACTGAGACGTTTATGAGGAAAAAAATGATGTTCTTAATGAACAAAATCATTCGAAGCTTTGAAAAAGTCATATGATGAAAATGTGAGTTTAGAATAGTCGTTATAAAAATAAATGTTTACAGAGAGTGAATGAACTGTTCTGGAAATTCATTTTACAGGGCAGGTTTTTTGTAGACTATCTTTGTAAATGCATGTGTTTAAAATATCAGGGATAAATAAAGGAAAAATTAAAAAACACCAAACATGAACTACGAAATAAGAGGAGACACAAAAGATCATGATCAAAAACCCACAAATTACCCTAAAAAAATAAATCAAATTTTTAGAAAGAGAAGAGCATGAAATGAAGAAGCACCATGTCTTTCTAATGTTGGTAAATATTGGCGGAAAAAATATGTAAATAAAAAAAATTGAATAAAAATATTTTTTGATTTTCTCTTCCAATGCTGCAAGTAGGTTCGTCTTCTGTTTTCGCACAATTTGTTGAAGAAAAATCGGATTGGATTTTTTACTTCCGAGTGGTGTGCAATTACATAGAAGGGCAAGACTTCTTATACACGTCGGTAAATCGCTCAGCCTACACGAGGTGATGAACCCTTTATTACTTAGGTATGTCGTTCTGCCCTCATCACCTCACACTGCTTCTTCTACGGATAATCAAGAAGACACAGAGTGATGATAGAAATAGGTCTATCGACCAAAGACAAGACGGTTCAGTATATAGCGCAGTAATGAGCAGATAATGACTTATAGAATCTTTCATGAGGAATTGATTCCATATCATTTTTCACAAATGATGAAAGAAATGATTAAGGTATGGTCTTAAATAAAAGTTGCTCACTAATAATTCGATAGCACCCAAACAAAAAGCGTTCCTTCTGCAGTTGTAAGCTGAAGCACTCTATTATTCACGTAAGTCAGCACGCGAACTTAATATAAGACAGTAGAAAGAAAGTATTTATACCTGACCTCATGGAACGATCAATTAGTGATCGACTTATAAAAAAATATTGGATTTATCCTAACGGAAAAACATCACAGCAACGAAATGATTACACTGACCGAGAAGATAAAAAATGTGGAAAAAAGTTTGTTTGTGTATTGAAAATACATTCCCGATTACAGTAAAAAAGTTACGTTCAAAACACAAACACAAGACGACGGATGTTCTAAAAATCTATCGGAAATAATTCCTCAAGGTTGTGCGTCTGATATGCCTCTGTCGAGAACGTTGCTTTGCCAGTCTGTTTTCTGGCTGTTCCGGTCGTGTCGAAGCTGAGGGGGTCGCTGTGGCAGGGGGTTTTGCAGTATTCTTTTGACCATCTTCGAACTTTTACCTTAAGCCAATTGTCTCGTTTGGTTTTAAACGTAACAGGTGTAAAGTTGATTGTTGTGTTTTGGCGGAGGCTAGTTTGAAGCTTGCTGTAGAAGGTGTTCCGTGGAGCGTCGGGCTGCGGCGCGGCTTACGCTGTGTTCTTCACACACACGCGTGTGGCGGGACGGTCATGGCGGATACTGTTTGCTGGAACTTGGGCAATTGTTTTTCTTTAATTCTTCCAGCGTATATTATCCCTTTACTTACTTAAGTTTGTGTGAATGATTTCTTTTCCTTAATTTAAGTTGCTTACTTTCTGCTTAAATTGTTTTAAGTGGCTCAGTGATTAACTAGGCTAATTGGCCGTTAACTAAAGTTACTCCCGAAACTTTACACCTTACCTTAACCTACCTTAATTAACGAGTTCTGTTACTCTAGCTTCTAGGTTGTTCAAACGACTTGGCATCGAACATTGCTCCCTTATTTTATTTTTAAAGCATTTGAATCTCCTTGTATGCTTATTATCTTTTACGCTATTGACACTTTCCTATTACTTATTTCAACTTAACTTTCCTTATAAACCATTCTTCGCCCAAAAGTTTTTTCACTAAGTGCCATTTATAAGCTCAGGTAGGTAATCAATCGTTAATTGCAATTTTTATTGTATTCATTGAATTTTTTGTCTTTGACTTGTGCTTTTTGTCTGATCAGTTCCTTGTAATTGTCGTAACGTCTGGTTTTAATGTTGAGTAACTTCTTTCCGGCAGTCGTGCTTGTCATCTCTGCTCAAGTACTTCGCTTAGATTTCTACTGTCGTCTTCCTTGACGGACGTAAATTAGGTAACTCCAAGTGAAATAACTTGTTTCAATTATCTGATTCAATTGTATTTAAGCCAGTGGTTTGTTCCTTTCATTTTTTATATTTCGTTTTCTTAATTGTCCTACAGCCGGTGTTGGGTGTTGGCCCTCCGTTTCACTTCCAGGATTGGAGAACTGTCATAAGTGTTGCATGGTGGAATCGCTGCAATCTGCCTTCTGCTTCCGGGCTCCCTGCGTGACTTGGTGATCATACCTGTATACCAGCCTTGCCGCTCCTGTCGTGAAGTTTCAAGCTCCAAACTTCTGTCTCTCAGTTGGCTTACTTACTTCTCAACTCTGCCTGTGTGGCCAAGACTAATCGGCATACCCTGCCTGCATCCTTTTAACCGTGTGATTTTGCACACTTTAGTTGAATAGCTTTAAAAAATCTAACTTTTATAAAATCCTTAAAAAATAAACCTTAAATACAAGTGAAATTGAACCATGCGATTTTAACGTGGTCTCGTTGCGGTCACTGTTACCGCAAATAAAATTTATTGCTTAAACTGAGCTGTTGCAGTCTACTTAAAACCTTCTAATGAAAGTTTGCGAAAACTGTTCGTTTTTACTTCAAACTTGATTGTGTGAGTGCTTCATCCAATGAACACAATTATTATATTGAGACAAAATATTCAGTTTGAATCATAAAACAGCCATTTCAACACAACAGAATTTTTGAATAAAAAGAAAGTGAAAGATCGAAGAGCTAAGATGAGAAAAATACATATTCACCTCGCATCTACTGTATTTTATAATTACTCCTAATAAAACCTACTATTTTGTTGTTGCGCCAAAATTGGGCAAAGAGAACATCAAACAAATCTATAACATTAGCTCACATTTCAAAATGTAAACGTTGAGGCGTAATATCAATTATTTTGGGCCTAAATTTATCAAAGTCATGGTTATTTTCACTTCAAAGTACAACTGAAATATTTTTTGTTTCCACATCGTCATCTGTACGTTGAAACAGCCCCTAACCAAGATACTGTTTCTAACATGCTTGAAGTTAGGAATGATGTGCTTGGAATCATAGGCTGCCCCTATTTCACATCAAGCATGTATCAGAATATCAATGCAAGGCAGCGGTCACGACCAAGTGTAGCTGGAGAGCGAGAAAAACTCCAGCAGAACGAATCAAACTTGATTCAAAAATGATTCGGCAGATCATTTTCGTAGGCGTCTGTCAACTAGAAATATTTAACTCATACTAAAATAATTTTGCGAGAACACGCGCGATAATCGCACTGTTTCCTCTTGTCCCGCATGTAACTTTACAGGGAGGAATAAAAGTATTCCTTTCAGCATTCATTTCAAATGCACATCATAGAACAGTAGCATAATAGAGGTCTTGATGTACGTACAAACCTACGACAATTTTCGCAAGGCTTAGTCAAACATTTTTCAGTGCTGAGGAGCACAGAACAGAATTATTTCTTGAAACACTATTTTTGAGCAATTTCCTTCGATAGCTTAAGTTCATCCATAAAGTACATTCTGGAGACAGGCACTGGTCGTCTTAAAACGAGTATGTCAGCTCTGATAGTTTTGTGGCGCAAATCCAATCTTTGACGCCGACACTCAGCTCTCACCCGTATTTGACTCCAAATGGCAACCAGCCTTACACCTATTAATCATGGAGTTCAATGGAGATCATAAGTATGAAGCATCAATGCATGTACGGTCATTTCAAGTTTTTGAGTTATTAAAGAAGCAGCCTCACCATTGAGAGTTTCGAACGAGAGTCTAGTCCTGACAATGGGCAGTCCCATCCCAGGCTGATCACAGAGCACATCGCACTCAGCGCGTGGCATGTTGGCCGGACTCGGAGTGTAATACAGGCCGTCACCCAGCTGGACGAACTCTCCTGCAGAAAAAAAATATGCTGCTTCAATTCCATATTGTCTCGAGTTTCAATAAAGTCTATAGGATTATTTATAAATTAAGGGAAATGCAGTACATGATAAGCAGGTACATTCTTTCAAGGTCAAAGTTCTTTTTCATCCTGTCAAAATATTTGTTTTAGCTTCAAGTCCATAGAAATATTTCTCTACTTAATTTTTCATATCGTAGTTACTTCAACTTTGAATTCATTCCATCTTTCAAACTGAACTGAGTTGGAAGTGTTTTCATCGATAGAATAAATGAAAGCTGTTTGGAAGCTAGAAATGCTTTCAACAGCGTGTAAGAATTTGCTGGCCCCTCTTAAAACACCACGCCAGGCTCACGTTTGTACTCGTATATCGCCCCGGCGCTGGGGACAGTCGGGCCCAGGCCGGCGGATAAGACGCAGATGCCACTCGAGTTGAAGGAGTAGGCGACGCAAGACTCGTCAGAGTTGCAAAGCCAGCGGCATTCGCCTAGCAAATACAATAATGACGAAAATAAGTTACAACTCTATTGGAATAACATTTCTCAATGTAATTCTCCTACAATTTATGTCAAGTTTAAATAGTTGCGGAGATCCATGACACAAATTCTTACAAGGTATTCAAAAGAAATCTTGAGTCTCACTTCCTATCGGAATATTAGTCGTGTAAGATCACCAAGTCAAATCTTGTCTCCTACATGACTGTTTCCAATAATGAAATTTGCCATGGGTAATATGTAATATGTAATTTGCCTTCAGTCTGCTGTTAAATCTTTTATCGAATATACTATTCAATATAGTCCATATAACCTATATTGTAAAATGAAATATCTGATATCGAGTAAATTATCTCACTGATCAGTCTTATGTGAAACTAGGTTTAGTGATTTAGGTTAAACATTATTGTACACCTTAGAATAACGTTGATGGTAGGATGCCCCAGAAGTCGCTGAACTTATTCGGGCCAATAGGTAGCTATATTCAAACTTGTCCATTGTACTAGACTTAAGAAACATTCTACCTCTGTATCTCCTGTGGTAAATATTTATTGCGACGAACTCACTTGGCGAATTATCTTCGTTCCATGTATGGCACGCTGTCATTCATACGTGCGTAACTGGCGACAATCTCGTACAGTTGGTCGCTTACTTGATCGCCGTCCTAGTCTCACTTTTTGCAAGAACTAACTAAACACAATCGCAATTTTCTTTGTATTGAAATTTTATAGACATACATATCAATAAAGAAGCGACGAAGTTAAGCGAAGGAATGACGTGTGTTTAACAATTCATTTGAAAACGATTTTCAGGAATGAATCAGAGCAATAACTGAAAAATAACAACGTCTTTGACAGTGCAAACAAAGTATTTAATAATAGTTGAATATTTATTTCCGACACGGATATACATAAACAGGATTATTTGCCAGCGCTTCAGACATTCAGGCGTACATCTTTATACATTTTCTGATGTGACTGAAATGGTCGGAGGATGCTTATTTATAACGAGAAAAAATGTTGACTTTACAGAAGTGCATTACATTTCAGTCATTAAGGGTTATTTCGATTAAATTTGCTTATGAATAATGTTGATTACCGAGGTAAGCGATACGAATCTGAGACAAGAACCAGCTGCTGAAATTATCGTCTAACTACACAACAAGTGTTTCTGTGCAAATAAGTTCCTACATCGGGTAATCGGAAGAACGCATGGCTTCATAAATTTTTGCCCATAGGTAACAATATTAAATGCAATAAGTTTAGTAAGATCGAAGAAAAGGTCAATGTGGAGTGGTAGCATATATAGACAACTTCGATGCAATTTTCTAGAAACCGTTTTTCGAATGGCGTGAACTCCGCGTAACTTAAGCTTTTTCTGTTGATGTGTACCAGTTATAATGGGCTAATTCAGCACCTCCCGCAGTATGTACTGTATCTCTTATATAACTGCGAGAGCTGCTTTAAGTCTTGCCAGTAGCTTCGGCTCATGTCTGCTAGGAGATTACCGTCAGTCATTCAGTGATACCTAATTACGTATACATAGAACCAACAGATGAGTACGGAACCTTCTTATCCACAGCAATTTGCCTGTAAGCTAATGCTTCATAACGAATTCTATTGATTTGCTCCCGGATGGTTTTGAGTATTTCTTTGACTATCGATATTGTTTTCACATGGCATGTCTCTTCGACAAAATCTGAAGAGTTAATGACTATGCCGATAGTAGCTTATTTACGTTACATGTTTTCCTGACAGTCTCTAAAAGCTAATAATAATTTTTCTCACACAGATTTTCAAATTGTAAAATAAAATAGCAGTAACTTAACATATCCCTAGTGACCAAATACTCTGATCCCGTTGACTTATTTATTTGGCTCATTTTCTGGATTTCAATAAATTTTGTTTCCTCCTTCTGAGGTATTCATGTAAATTTATGTTGTCTCGACCACCTGTACTCTTCCCCCAAACCAAAGACCGTAAATTTCATATTACTCAAACAACAAAGTTGTGCAAATCCCTCTGCCCAGCCACTGTGCAAAAAGTTGAACAAAATAACATATTAGTTGAAGCGAAACTCAAATTGGGATGTACAACCACATAAATATACTTAATTTATTTGATAAATACATACAGGAAATGTGTGAAAGAGAAAGTAAAAATCTTCAACACGTTGGTGTACTTCTCAGCACTAGGCAAAGAGTTAGTATGCTTTAAAATGGTGAATTCTTTAAATGCTAAGATGGTTACCAATTCAGAAAAAAATGTCTGTACGACTAGTTGCGACTAGTTGACGAGCAACAATTCTTCTTAACAGAAGTTTCCACTTGTAAACAAGTTGTTTTTTTTAGCCAACTGAAGAAGAGCCAATTATATCATCTTTTTGTAATGTAATGCCAATTCATGTATTCTTTTTCGTATAACGAATGGAGAATGGATTTTCACCACGAATATTTTTTTGAATGAGTCGGTATCACATCGAAGTTCGTGCATAAGATGTCAAATATTTACATTAATTCTTCCGCATATAAGAAATGGAAAATGGATGCTACTGTGGAAACTTACATTTGGAACGAGTTGGCATAGCATCGAAGTAATTTCCCTCAGTGAGCTGCAGGTCCTTCACGTAAACAGATTGGACGCCAAGGTGACTGAGTAGGTACGCCTCAGGCATGCGTCCCTCGGTGCCGCAATTGACTGTCAGTGCTACAATGATAACTAAAGCGAGTAAAGCCATTTAGATTTAGTACTGAAATTCGTGAAAAATCAAAAAAATTGTTATCAATAAGTATCCTTTCCAATTTGGTGGGAATTTTCTGCGAAAGAATAAGTGTGGAAAAGTAAGAGTAAACCAAAGTGAACAAAGAAATAGAGATGAGAATTTGTGGTTCTCGGGTTTATACGCACAGTCTAAATAGTAGTTCAAGTTGTGAGCAACTGCTTGTAGGAATAAAATTAAAACAACAAAGCTATTAGTTGGAAACGCTTATAATAGAAACAAAACCTTGTTTGATTAGCTGAACAAGGAAAAATTAAGAGAAGCAATATTTGACGCTCTTATCATTATCAGACGTCATGTGGAGAGTTCAGAGCCCATCACAACGTGGTAATCGAATGGACGAGTCAGAAAAAGTTCACAACTTCGACATTCATAATTAATGCCACCCACGTCATTCTGACCTTGTAAGTTATTTTTTCAGTTCTGTAACTGTGCCACTTCGTTTGAAGCTTTTACAATCCCATGCCTTATACAGATACCGCTCTTTGCCAGACAATCTTTATTTTTTTTTTTAACTTATTGCTGCCATATGACCTTCAAGCACGTCTATTTGTAGAGGTTGAATATTAGATTAAAACTCACTCACGCAGATATTTTTTTCAATTTTAACCCATAGAAAATATTTTCGCGCTTAATCTGAAAAGGCGACATGTCATTATTGAAGCCCATTGCTTCCGATAAAGATATAATTTTCTGCTGTCATGATAAGGGAAGTGGTGCTCTAGTTGTAGTAAACGTAACTACATTAAAATATCATTCATGATTCCATTCCAAGGAGATATCTAACACGATACTCACATGCTTGACGTGAAGGTACTATATTGTTGTTACTGTCTTCAATTTCCTCAGAAAATGTTTTAAAAAAACTTATTTTCAAAAAACCTAATGGCTGTTTGGTACTGGGTCTGGTCCTGGTGTGCTACTAGGGTAGTCTAGAATTCATGACCCTGATTCAGAAGTGCGTTTACCTTTCACCTACTCTTTTCAGCGTCTCGCAGTTGCAGGTTTAATTTAGCAAAATTTCGAGTTACGATTTTAAATCCTCGCACGAATTTGCTGTTGAAAATTAGTATATTCTAGTCGTTTTTTGACAACATAGTGATAATTTTTTCAAATGCCTTCTTCCGATGTTGAATAACTTTCTGCAAAATTTCTACACAACGAAATCATTTCAATTGTATTATATTGTTTGTTGGGAAAATGACATTATTGTTTCGGCTTCAAAGGATTATTTTCAACACTCTGCTCAGCACCTAGCTAAAAACTCCTCTTTCTATTTGACCAAAAATTTTGTTAGCAATTAGAACACAATCGTTGAGAGCTATCTCTTCTTCCTTCTCTCGCTGCAAAATTGACATCCTACATTTACACCCAGCAAAGCCATCCCTGCTGAATTAACGTAGGCTCTGTGCAAACGATAAGTCCAGGATACTTTTTATAGCTCCTAGGCCAGTCTCAGAACTTCCTTTTTCTTGGTTACCGAAGTTCAAAATACACAAATATTTCATTTACGATAAAACCATGAATAGAGTAATCGCACTTCATGTTCACTGGAACTTAAAACACCCAAATATTACTTTCAGAACGTAATTGGGTAAAATATCAGCCCTTTTCCCATAAATTGCCTTATACCAAACATCGCAGCAGTTTTCCCTGTATAAAAGAATTTTACTCGCTTATGAAGAAATTTCTTTAAATTTTACGGTTTCCGATTTGAAATTTATCCCATCAAGACTCAGCTGAAGCACTGTAGTAGGATTTAGCTCTAGCACTTATGTCAGGAATTTACTTTTTCTAAATTGTTTCATTTAAATGGTTATCCATTAAAACTTGTTTACAAAGCTCAGAAGAATTACGGAAGTGAGAAATTTTATTTATTTCCATTAGTGCTTACTACTAGGTAAAAAGAGTTGGTCAGGACTCTTAGTTATTTCAGCCCAAAATCAGCGACAAATATTAAAGAGATTTGCTAATTAATATAGGCTTCCTTTTAGTTCTCATAAATAATCATTGAATTCGCTTATTTTCCCCCAAAAAGATACTTCTGACAGGCATGTCGGCATCAGCTCTCTACTGACATGCGTGGTTCGCTTGGAGTGAGTCTGTCAGGAGGCTTCACCACGCGAGCGCTATGTGTTCGTTTAGCAGAGTACGTCGACATAGGAGCTCCGTAATCCTTCCCCTCACTAAATGATTTCTATGCCGAGAAGTGCAATTCTCCACAGTCTCTAAATTGTAATAATGTTTTAGCTGATTTAACCAATCCTAATGATCGTGTAATCGAGTCACTTTTTATTCTACTACGTAAACCTTTATTGAAGGGAACTTTGTTTGCTCACCTTCTAAAAGTTATTCATTTATTCAATTTGATTATTCCTTTCACAACAGATAATTTGGATGATGTATTTCTCACTCTTTAAGAAATGCTCCATTTGTAGAACGAAGCTAGTGCATCAAATAACTGTTTTTCAATGCGTCACTTCGAAGAGAGTCAGAGATGTCCCATAAAAGTACGATTTCTGAAAAGTGTGATTCAGCTGTTACAAGCAAACTCCACCCGTTCAAATAAATAGTTGAAAAGTGGAAACACATAATAAAACCAAAATTCAAACCGAGTAAAAACCTCCAAGATTTTAAAACTGGAAAAAGGGAGTCCTGTTTAAATGGTTTTGAATTGAATACGACTTAGTTGAGAATGAGCAGTAAATTCTTTGCAGTCATTTTATATGTAGGATGAATGTGCAATTTGAAATTATGTGAGAAGACACTTAAGTATCTCACTCACTTAATCGGACGTAATGATTATTACACCTAAGTGATGTCATAGTTCAGTAACTCACGTACGGCAGGAAGTTATGTTCTTCCGTTTTTCATACAGAATTTCTCCATTGATGCAAAATCGAATAAAATATCCACTGTTGGTAATGAACATTGGCGTATTTCAACAGGTTCCTTATAATGTGTCCAGAAATATGTTACGAACGGTGATCAATTGAGGCTGCGTGAGTTAATATGTGAGCGATAAATTATCACAAATGTTAGTTGATCGCGTACAAAAAAATCCTAATGGGAGAAATCAAATTTAAATATTTTAGAAGTCCATGATAGACTTTATTAGAAATAAAGCTTTAAAATCGAGTATCACGAGAACTGAAAAGACTTTGAGCGAAATCAAGGAACTCACTGCAGCACAAATTTCAGCCCCTATACTTCTTGTACCAGAAGAGAGGTAAACCAGAGGTTAAAGCAAACGTATCTCTGTGCACAGAGTCAGCTGTCACCTTGGAAGGATAGAATTGTGTAGATTGAACACAAACTCAAATAAGCTTAATGGATATTTTAAGCCAAATTACCTAGCAGGGTTGCAGAGCCGGTTATGTTGGTCATTACGCTGCCGAGAAGTGCCTGAGGATGAGTGTCGTTGTTTGTCTTCAGCGATCAGATGGAGGCAAATACCACCAGTATCGTCGACGCTCCTTAGAGGTGGTGCTGTCAAACGTGAGACTGCAAACTTGCGTGCGAGAAGAGAAGCGATTGCGATAGAACTAAACGTCGTAGAGTTAAACCCCGGGCGAAGTTGAATCACTTGTAGGGATAAAACGATTTCATTTGCAGAGAGTGGACGCATATGATAATAAAAAGATCACACGGTTATCGACAAATTCTCTCTCAGGCTCAATTCTGTAGCCGTGTGATCTCAAGATTCGGTAACGTTCCTGACCTCCTTATCCGTTTATGATTTTTCTTGTGAGGCTATCTCATTAGTAAAGTGTACACGACTCAACCAAGAACTGTTGATGAGTTGAAACAGATAATTCAGGATGAAATTCACAGTATTCCATTTCAAGAATACAGTCGTACAAAATAACGCCATCTACGGGATGTAATTTAAGGTGATCATCCAGGCCCCTGTCGGTCCGGTGAGCTTTTTTTGTTTTGTTGTTGGAAAAAGACCCTTAGGTGGTGGACTATTCGGTCCTAAAAATTTATGGTGCTACGGACACTAGATCCCCCCCGGGGGAGGTAAGAAGACTAAAAATCCTGAATTTTCGACCCCATATAAAAACAAAACAAAACGGGAAATAAAAAATTTAAAACCGTAACTTTGTTTACGATGCCTCAAGGATTCAAAAACTGTCTTTGGTTTTGTTCGAGCTTAAAAACTCAATGAGTTTTACTCATTTGAAGTATAAATAAAAATAAACTAAAAAACCAATATGTCCAATTTTTTTAAAAAACTCCTGAGTCAAAATAAGAATAGATGAAATCGTGTTTATTTTCAACGGTTACATATTTTAGTCAAATGTCATAATAATCAGACTGAAAATAAAAAATTTCATATTTTAAATTTTTTTTTTGTTTTCGGAAATTACAATTCACAGTGTGAATATGAAGTTCTGCATGGAAGTTATCGCAATAAATATGAAAACAGCATTCAATTACGTAGATTGTCCTTGATATTACACTTCAAAAAAAATTTTGTTTTTGGCTTATACCCAAAACCTCTAACTGTCAACATTCCAAAGAGGATTCGTCAGTGAGTTTTTGTGCTAGGAAAAAAACAAAAACAGTTTTGGAATCCTTGAAATATTTATAACAAAAGTACAGAAGATTTTTTCCAAGTATAATAAACAAATTAAATAGCTCAAACCAAAAAAATGTATTTTTGATGTAACGGTAAAATATCGCTTATCACAAAAAAGTTTTTCAAAATGTTTCAATTTTCTTCTGTACTTTTGTTAAAAATGCTTCAAGGATTCTAAAACTGTCTTTGGTTGTGTTCTAGCATTAAAACTCAATGACGAGTCCTCTGTTGAAAAATCCATAGAAGTGAACCAAAAAAATTATTTTTTCTTAAAAAAAGCCTAAATCAAAAAGTTACACTAGTAAAAAAATTTACTTTCAAGAAATACATATACTGGCCAATTTTCAAACGAATCGGATGAAAATAGTCAAAATCTTGGGATGATGCCCTTAAAAGAAATAAAATTCTATCACTGTTTCTTAATTGACACGTTTTAATGTTTAAATCAAAGAAATATTTTTATGCCATCGCTCTTGATTGTAATGGATGCTTAAAAAATTCCCGTTTTTTGTGTGACCTGCTGAATACTCTGCCATAATAATATATCTAACATATATTTATGACGAGCCTATGCGTTGCGTGTGGCAAATAATTTAAACAATATTCTTTGTTTCGATCCCCGTGCAAAGAAAAAAGTTCAAGCTTAAAATCATGGCGCAGCTGGCATGCTTAATTTCAGAGACTTGTGTAGAAGCTCGTAAATTACCTGAGGTCATGAGGTTTTTCGTTGAATAATTTCTATCGCAATTTGCTTGATGGCGCCGACGAGTCCCAACATGTGCTTTTCGCCCTGAATGTACTAAATCATCCAGGCTTCATCATATGTAATTTTGAACTAGATGTTCGACCAGTCAGAACTTATACATAGAATATTATAGATTCACTCACAATTCTGTGAAACATTTAGACCACAGAATATTCAGAATATTCAGAAAAGCTGAAATAATTCAATTCTTACTATTTGTATAGATCAGCTGGTATTAATAGTGACTTGCCTGGTAATTCAGGAAAACAGCCTAATTCCTTTAGAAATAAAGTCAAACTTATTTACTCACGAAACATTTTCAGAAATAAAACACAGCAGCATTGCCTGTGTGGGAAAATCAATCCGAAGCTTTAAATGAATGAGCATAGGATCGAGCTCGGAGGGAAATTTATGGGAGAATAGTTTCATTGCTTTATTTAAATAAAAACAATCGAGCTTCTCAACTCTACCTCTCGTGTTCAGTGAGACAACTACTGAGGAATGATGACAAATGGCATGCAATTGTGAGTAGTGAAAAATGCCATCATTCTCGAACATCAATGCACATTCATATTTTTCATCGTTTCTCGGGATTTATTTCCTCCATTTCAACGAAGCAGCAAACTAAGTTGGTTTGATATTTTCGACAGCATACCCGTGGGAACATTGTGTAATGTCTTATAAGACTTTTCAATTAACCCTTGATAAGATAAAAACTCTTAGAATACTCTAAAATATATTTCTTCAGAACCTAGTACTTGAGTTGATATGTTACGCCTCGCATTTTGCAAACTTTTCGGGAAATTCAAACTTTCTTTCATGATCTGTGCATCATCATTCGTGCTCGTCATTTGCAGCTGTATTTAATTAATTGACTTATGTGATGAACTGTTGTACTGTAAGAGACAAGGATGCAGTTGGTATAAGTTAAGACAAAACTCTATTTGAAACAGATTTGGAAACACAAATTATGTCGATGTAATTATTTCGGTGGTTTCACAGTCATTTTCTGACACAATATGCAATATGTATATTAATTTTCTACATAAACCCGTTCATTGTGAAAAAGGGAAATTTATGGAATAGCACAAAATTTGTAAAAGGTCCATTGAGTGCAAATAAAACTGACCCAATAGACTGACTCGTCAATTATAGACCACTCAAACCCTGCAGGTATAATTTTTTCCGTATTAATCCCACGTAAACATAAGCTTTCTCCTCGTGAGAAATATAAGACTAACCATATGAAGGATAACCAGTCTTCCGAGAAGCTTGATAATTCGTAATTTTTGCAAATGCGTTTACTTATAATATTTTTCGCATTTCAAAGTTGAATGCACAAATAGGAATGCCCACTAAAGAACTGATGGAGAATTGAGCGGAACTAGTTGATCTCCTAGAAAAATCACGAATGATACTTCAATTTACCTAACCTACCCTAAGCTAACCCGACCTAATCAAACCAGCCATATTCTAATTGTTTGCCTGAAGACAGCTCACCAGATAGCTAGTTGGGAGTTTAAGTTGGTTATAGCTCTGAGATTTTTAGAACATTGAGGAAACAACTTTCGGCTTGACACATTATATCTAAATATCCCATGAATGGTAAGGATTCATTTGAAAAGAGTATGAAAAATTTCAATTATTGAAATAAAGACCAGTACGACTTTCATCTGTACTACATGAAAAAGTGACAAACATTAAAAGCTCAGATATTGAGATTGAATATGAGTCAATCAGAAAACCCTAATCTGTGGTAGAATATTAAGTTGAAAAATACATCTTTCAGGCTCAGAAATTTCATAAAGCATATGTTATTCATAATTTGAACCAATCTTAACTATTTGTTAGGAAAATTTCAGAGGGACCTAAAAAGATTTGCAGTTCAACATTAACAACAGTTTTTCGTTATTACAAGTGCTTTTGAAATCTTTTAAAATGCACAGTCTATTTAAATCTTCGAGTTAGAGTTTTCCGTTCGATATTTTTAGACATGTGATCATGTGCACCTTTTAATCTAGAACTTCCGGGGATCAAAGATTAAGGCGCATTACAGTACCAATTCTTTGATCATGAAATAAAATTTGATAGATTGGCAGAGGTTAACCACTATCGAACGATTGATAGCATGTAAATTTACACTAGACAATGCTGATTTATATTTCGAATGCCTTTAACGAGCTTAGTCGTGTGAAGTTGTTAACAGTGGCCAATTACTTCTCTGAAGGTAGGGTGCATTGTTGAGCTTATACCATGATAATACATGCGAACAATGCCTCTAATGCTTGGTTCTACTTATAATGGAATCTATTCCAAAATATTAACTACATTTCATTGATTTAATTTCATTAAAATATAGAATATTCAAACAATTTCACATTAAAAATTCAAAATGAATGTTCTTTTAAGTGTTATCAAATATAATAGCTCTTCATATTGCTGTACACATCACAAATCGAAGACCTGGGTGTGTTGTGCATTGTGTGAACTGATGAAAAAATAATTGCGAAATGGACAGCTTATCTGGAGATCCATTTGACATCTTCGCATCAATAAGTTCTTCTACTCATTTTCTATTATTCCTATTTTTTGGGATTTTCATGGTATATTAGAGCTCACGATATTTATTTGTATTATAAGAGAGTGGGAGTGAATATCCATTGTGTCTTACATATATGACCACAACCACACTACCGTTATTATCGAGAGCCACAGCGGGAGTAAGATATTTCTCTCATGAGCGTCAGTGATAATGAACGGTGAAGGAGAAGAGCGCGCGTGTATAAGCTCGGCAGCGATGATTCAGACGTCGCGAAGGAAGTTGGTGACAATGGCACACTCCGTGGTCATGAGAAGAGGTTTCTATCTTGGTTGATAATGGCAAGCAGTATCCATGCTTATGGAATACAAAGCTGAATTCATATAAAAATAGATTAGTGAAAGAAGACGCCTATCAACTGATTGGAAAACAACTACCTAACTTTTCGAGTGTCATTATTAAAATAAAAATACAGACATTGAGGGTGCAATATCGGAAAGAAGCTTCTGCTATGATAAAATCTGCGAAATCAGTCACAGGAACCAAAAAATTTATGCATATAAGTTTTGGGGTTTTGACATGCTGACATTTTTAAAGAATGATATCATTTGCAACACCGTTTAACGCATGATCACAAATCAACCGCTGTGATTGAACCCTTCCGTGTATAAGCTCAGCCGTGAACATTCACGCTCATTACTTGCAGAGGACGAGGCCTTAATGCCACTCAAAATAAACGGTGACGGTGAAAAAAGTGCGTGTATAATGGCCTTAATATGCACTTGAATTATAAATCCGTCGGTCAATGACGATTTCACTTCATAACGAAAGCTCGGTCATGATTGATGGGAACAATATTTTCCTACGAAGTAGCACTCTAAATGAGATTAGCTATTATTGCCCGTGAATCGTGAATGATTTATAGCAGATTAGAGACAAGGTGACGGTGAAGCCTGGACTCGACAAACGATTTTCCATCACTCGTAATTACTTTTGACTGTATATTTTCCAGGACCATATTAGCTTCTGCGTGTCCATCGTAGCAAATATATCATAGCTTTGCATTTTTGGTTTACAGCTGATATTTATGTAGAACATTTTAACATTTCGCAGCACGTTTATCGTAGATGAAAAAGTAAAATAACTCTCTGAATCATTTCATTCATGTGAAAAAATCAGATTTATTCATCCGAAACTAAACAAAAAAATTTAGTTGTGACAAATTCGACAACTTTTAACCCATTCGATCCGAGGGTTTGACGGCTAGCCTTAGCTCCAAAGTTGGCTTTATGTTCCTGTTTTGTATATAAGAAGACTTGATTGAGAATCTAGTAATTTTTTCACAAATTAAACGCTGAAAAACCAATGGAAAATCTTCTCTACAAATTAGTTATTTTTTTATTTTATTTTATAAAAGAAATTCATTGAAAAAAGGAAGTTCAATTTTATTCAGTTTTATTTCAAGTAGGAAAATGTTGTACACTCCTGATCAAAAGTTGAAGACCACTTGAAAATTTAGAAAAATGCCAACTTTTCAGTGATAAATAATTGAATGCATTTAACTAGGGATCGGCAATTGCTAAAGGTAAAAGGTGCGAAAGACAAAAAATAACAATTGTAACAATTTAATAAGAAATCAACATTATTAATGAATAATGACTTTTCAGCTGATCATAATTATATAACAAGGTTAAAAAAAGTTTAGTGTACGGGTTATTTCCGGCATTTTAGATTAGTTACAGGTTGGCGCTGATAGCGTAAAGGTTTCACCAGGCCCACAGCAAGCAAACTCTCCGAATTGGAACGCGGTCGAATTTTCGAACTGCATAAGCAAGGCTTGTCGCAACGCGCAATCGCAGCTGAGATTCGCCGCAGTAAAACTGTAATTTGCAACTTCCTAAAGGACCCAGAGAATTATGGAACAGCAAAATCTAGTGGTAGACAGAAAAACATTTCACCTACATTGGGTAGGAGAATAAGATGGGTGGTTTCTCAAGGCAGAGGACGGTCTTCCTAGCAAATTAAAGCCCTCACAGATGCTGATTGCAGTGCAGTAACGATCAGGCGGCACTTACGACAAAACGGCATGAAGACCAAAAAGCGTCTACAAGGTCCTTGGCTGCTTCAACGTCACAAAGTGGCCCGTTTACAGTTTGCTCGTGAGCGCCAAACATGAGACGTTGAAAAGTGATCTCAAGTTTTGTTTTCTGATGAGAAAAAATTCAATGGGGATGGCCCAAATGGCTTCCGACGGTACCGGCATGACAAAGAAATCCCTCCTGAAATGCGCCATAGTGGTGGAGGCTCAGTTATGGTATGGGGCGCATTTTCCTACTAAGGAACCATGGAGCTTCAGGAGGTGCAATGCCGTCAAACAGCTGCTGGTTACGTCGGAATGGTGCAAAGGTCATCTTTGTCAGTAGAGGGTTCTCGTCTGTGTGGTGATGGATGGATTTTTCAGCAGGATAATGCAGCAGTCCACACCGCCCGCCAGACTACGACTTTCTTTCAAGCAAATGGGGTTTCTGTTTTGCGTCATCCAGCATGTTCGACTGACTTAA
This sequence comes from Morinoia aosen, assembly GCA_030386875.1. Lineage (NCBI taxonomy): Eukaryota > Metazoa > Arthropoda > Malacostraca > Amphipoda > Talitridae > Morinoia > Morinoia aosen. The sequence goes on from CM059562.1 coordinate 61,291,412, forward strand.
ACCCAATAGAAAATGTTTGTGGGTGGATGGCGAGAGATGTTTATGGAGATGGTAAACAATTTGCGTTAGTAAACGAACTTCGTGCTGCCATCTTCAGGAGCTGGGACGACATTCCTCGAGCCCTCATGGAAACCCTCGTTTCAAGAATGCCACGAAAAATTTTTGAGGTTATTAACAAGAATGGAGGCAGTACTCATTACTAAGTTCAATTTTTGCTCACTTCGACATCGTTGAACAAAGATTTCCTATGATTTTTGCACGTGGTCTCATGATTTTGATCAACTGAAAAAGTCATTAGTCATTAAAAGTGTTGATTTCTTAATAAATTGTTACAATTGTTATTTTTTGTCATTCTCACCTTTTACCTATAGTAGTTACCGATCCCTAGTTGAATGTATTCAATTATTTATCACTGAAACGTTGTCATTTTTCTAAATTTTTTAGTGGCCTTAAACTTTTGATCGTGAGTGTGTGTATTCTACACTACGTTTTCGTTGAAAGTTAACAGTACAAGCAACGAAATTATCAGCATTTCAACTTAAGTGAAAGTCCGCCATAATAATGGCGATGTGAATTTGAAATAATACTAAAGAGGTTGATTTTCTAGCCATAACATTAGTTTTTGCCTTGTTTTGTATCCACTTTTCTTTATTTTATGTTACTGAAGCATAAATTTATAAGAACTAAATTTCTCAGTGGTTCTTGGTAAAGCACAATCCTTCCGAAAAGCATTCGATTGTGTAGACCACAAAATATTACTCTCGCAACTACACTGTTATGGCATTCGAGGGATTGCCCATGATTGGTTCAGATCACACCTAACAAATCGGAAGCAATGCGTTGTCATTGACGACGCAAAGTCGGACCCACAGACAATTAGCCATGAAGTTCCACAAGGATCTGTTCTTGGGTCTCTCCTCTTTCTGATTTTTATCAATGATATTATTAAATCTACATCATTCTTCAAATTTATGCTTTTTGCCGATGACAGTACGCTTTCTGCAGTCCTTCCGGACCAAAATCTCGCTATGATTACGGAGAGCATAAATGATGAACTTCATAAGGTTTCATTGTGGCTTAAAGCTAATAGAATAAACCTTAATACTGATAAAACAAATTATATCACATTCTCATACAAGAAAAATGTATCTCTCCCACGCATTAAAATTGGCGAAGGTGAAATCGAAGACACCAACTCATGTAAGTTTCTGGGCATCATAATAGATAAACATCTGACCTTCAAAGAGCACATCACTCATATTAGTTCTAAATTATCAAAATCCATCGGAATTCTAAATAAAGTCAAAAATTTTCCGCCTGCAACAGCTTTACAAATGCTCTACCGAACGCTCATTTCTCCATACTTGCAATACGGAATAGAAGCATGGCACGGAACTGATAAAAATGAAACCAACAAAATTTTTACTCTGCAGAAAAGAGCTATCAAAGCGGTAAAGAACCTAGAATATAATGCTCACACAAATGATTCATTCAAAAATTTACAAAAACTTAAGCTTTCGGATCTCTAAAAAACCTCCATTTGTAATTTCATTTATAAAACATTAACAAATGATGGCGACAATAGCCTAGAACAATAATTAACTGCGAAAACTGGTCATCACGACCATTTAACCCGAATTAGAAGTAAATTCCTGCTTCCTTATTATTCAAAGGCCCGTTCGCAACACAGTATCCTCTTCGCTGGAACTAAAACTTGGAACTCAATACCTGCGGAGATCCTTGAAAGTAATTCTTACAAAGTATTCAAAAGACATCTTGGGTCTCACTTCCCATCAGAATACTATGTAGTCGTGTAAGATCACCATGTCAAATCTTGCCTCCTACATGTCTGGTCATAATTTTACTTGCCATGGGTAACATAACTTTAGGTTAAGTGAATTGGGTTAAACATTATTATTATTATTGTACACCTTAGAATAACGTGATGGTAGGATGCCCTAGAAGTCGCTGAACTTGTTCGGGCTCACAGCTCAAGTTTAATTCAAAAAAGGTCAAGATTAATTTAAAACAGCTAAAGTTTAATTAAAAAAAGTCCAAGGTCAATTTAAAAAAGCTCAAGTTTAATTTAAAAAAGATCAAGTTTAATTTAAAAAGTCAGTCTCAAACAGGCTATACATAAAAAAAATTTCAATTTTGAAAGCTTATGTTTCTAAAATTTCATACTTATGTAATAATAATACATAAAATTTTATTTGTAAGAAGGCATATTTATATAAATTTACTGGCCCTGAAAATAGAGTAAATCGAATATCAGACAAACCAAGCTACTGTGATTTTGTACTCAATTTGGCATTCTTCAAGTTTTACCTATGAATCAGATCATCGGTACGTATATCTATTTATAAAAATGAAGCGAATAAACCAAATGTAATAAATAACTGTGTGACAATTAGCAAACTGCACTGACTGAAAAGTTGAAGCTCAGTAATGTTCAATTTTTCAGTCAGTGCAGTTTGCTAATTGTCACACAGTTTCTTATTGTATAAAGTTTATTCGCATCATTTTTGTCAATAGATATAAGTACCGATGATCTGTTTAGCAAACGATTCATAGGTAAAACTTGAATGTCAAATTGAGTCCAAAATCACAGCAGCTTGCTTTGTCTGATATTCGATTTACTCTATTTTCAGTGCCAGTACTTTTAAATAAATATGCTTTCTCACAAATACATTTTACTTGTATTATTATTACATAGGTATGCAATTTTAGAAACATAAAGTTTTCGAAATTGAACTTGATCTTTTTTATATATTGCCTACATGAGACTTTTTAAATTAAACTTGATATTTTTTAAATTAAACTTGAGCTTTTTTAAATTGATCTTGAGCTTTTTTAAATTAAAGTTAAAAAGCTGTAGACTTAAAGAGACATTCTACCTCTGTATCACCTGTGTTAAATGAATTGTTTAAATTGTTTAAATTGTATCCACGTACAAACAAGGGTGAAAGAAGTTCTTTCATGGTTGAACGGCTGCAAATTCATCGCAAAGCAGTTTGGAAACTCGTGACATGGTTTATCACGTCAACCGCCACGTGTGCCACCAGTAGTACATAGAGGGAATTTTCATAATGCTGCACACCGACCTGCAGTCACAAATTAAATTTTTATAAATACTTAATCAAAGCTGAGTAAAGGCCCGATCCCCTCAAATGTTTACTATTTTCAAAATTACTTACTACAATTGACTTCAAATTTGGGTTGAATAATTGAATTTCAGTTTAACACATGTCGGTTAACGTGAAAAGGAACTAATAAAAATTTAATCTGCCAGGCAGGAAAGAAAACTATTCGTCGAAACAAAACGTCACATTAAAAAGCATTTGAGAAAAACAGAGCAAAAATCAAGCTACAACAAACTTTTTTTGCAACAGAATTGGTTGGCCACAGCAGCAAGAGTTGGGTTTCAATTCATTTCAACCACTCGTGAACATACGGAGTTTGTCTGGCGTCGACACATTCTCAGCTAATTGGAAAATGGCATGGTGCCTTAGAAGGTTTTCACGGGCGAAAATAAAACCGAAGCTTATCAAAGTTTTAACCTCCAGATTGAAAGAGTCTGCAGCTAAGATGGATCATTGAAAGACAGGAAAGTGAAACGATACTAGAATGCTGAATGAGTTAGTTGGTTTTTTTCTTCCGCTCTCTCTTGCCTTATGGCCTTAAAGTTCATTTAATCCGCGTCAATCATGAAGTATCTGATGATTTTTATTGAAGATAAATCTGCCAATACTATGTAATTCGGGTTATTTTCTGCCCGCTCCCAATCTTAAGTGTCGTTCATTCATCTACTGTTACTTTTCTGACAGCCTTATTCGGATGACGTTACGTTAAATTTATGAGAAAAGTAGCGTGTTTTCGCTGCCACCACGAGGTGTAATTCTATAACCTCGACTAAAATTAGATATGAAATAATCGTGCGTATTTTCTTAGTTTTTTGTGTCAAATTGTCTTTAAAATGTTTATGAATTAATTTTAACATTGAACATTTTAAAGACAATTTGACACAAAAAACTAAGAAAATACGCACGATTATTTCATATCTAATTTTAGTCGAGGTTATAGAATTACACCTCGTGGTGGCAGCGAAAACACGCTACTTTTCTCATAAATTTAACGTAACGTCACCCGAATAAGGCTGTCAGAAAAGTAACAGTAGATGAATGAAAGACACTTAAGATTGGGAGCGGGCAGAAAATAACCCGAATTACATAGTATTGGCAGATTTATCTTCAATAAAAATCATCAGATACTTCATGATTGACGCGGATTAAATGAACTTTAAGGCCATAAGGCAAGAGAGAGCGGAAGAAAAAAACCAACTAACTCATTCAGTGGTGGCAGCGGTGTATAAAGTCAGGGTATGAAGTCGCCGGTGAGCTAGAGAAAGGTCAGGAGTTCTGCACTCAAGGGATCAGGGAATAGTTAAAGTAAAGTTAAATCTAAACGGCGATCAGTGCTCTGATAGTGAGGTTCCCTCACTTCCGCTTTATAACTTATAAATTCGGCTGGCTCAAATATCCACGTTAGCGTTGAGGGCTCGAAGTCGGGTGATTGCAGAACACCCCTCGGGCTCGTGTTTCGTTGGCTCGTGTGTTGACTGTTTGTACACAGTCTGTTGTCGTGAGAAATCGATCGAAGGAAATCGTGGGTTATTGGTCTTGTTCAGTTCGAATTTATGAAGAGTTTCTACCACGCGGTCTCGTGTAATCATTACTTGCCTTTCCCATAGTACACGTAATAAATTGTGGCCTCGTATCATTAACATTTGATATGGGGAAGATTTCTCTTCTGAGAAACGTCCCATTTATATCTTTCCCAAGACCATAGCACGAAAGCCGGTCGTTATTTTATGACCCGTGTAATATGAGATCCAGCCTTCACATCAATTATATTTTTCGCTCGGCAACGCTAACGGCAAAGATGGGATAAATCTGACTTCATACCCTGACTTTATACAATGCACTGTCTGCGATGGTCAGAGCTGCAATAATTATTACAGCATATGAGAGGCTTCCGCTCTTTTTTGCTCCACTTAGAGTAAAACTAGCATGTCAGACACATCGGAACAATTGTTTCCTTGGGCACGCGAAGGTTGCGGTGGCGCACCTTGGATCCTTAAACAGGACTCTGCTGCATCACATGGCTCAAAGAAGACTCAACGCTGGATTCAGATGCGCATTTCAGCGTTTATCAGCGAAGAAGAATGGCCTTCGAGGAGCCCGGATTTTAAGCCCGCTAGACTTTCCTGTGAGGTCCATCTTGCAGAGTACGGTCTCCAGGACCCCTTATGATTACCAATTGGTAGCTAGAAGTCTGATCCGTGTCGAGAAGGGGCTTGGTGTTTTCGAAGTGCTTCGAGCCTTCTATGAAGCTTTCCAACGAAGATTAGTTAGCCATTAAAAATACAGGAGACCGTATTGAATAAATGCTTTAGATCATCGCTGAAGAGTCTTCGATCTACGCCCATTTAGTTAACTTTTAATTTTATTGTCTTCAAGAGGGGACCTTAATTCCACCCTTTTATTTACAGAATTATGGCACGCATGTATACTGTCCGAATTTGATGACTACACAAGTTTTTATGCATATCCATTAATTTCTTGAGAAGGGAATTCTCAGTAAAAAGCTCTTTAAAAGAAACCTTTGCCTGCATAATTTATTTTGCGATGAACTCTTCATTAGGAAAGGATAGGTCCTCGGTTAAAATTTTTCCAGTTTTCACCAAAATCAGAGCAGAAAAGCCACACAGCGCAGTTCAGGACAAGTCGCCGCAGTATTGCGAGTGGCAGTTTATGCTCGAAACGCGCCACTTTTCGCAGCATAATCGTTATAAAGGCGGGTCAAACAAGGTAGGGTCAAACAAATTTTTTTCTTCAACTTTGTGGATTTGCTGACGTTACAGCAACGAACCAATAGAAGTGCTCATATCGCACTTTGTATATTTGCTAGCCAAAAATCCGTCACCACTATTGGCCTAAGGACATATCGTTGCGATGACGTTCTCCAGTGAGTCAAAATAAAGTTTTTCAATTGGCTAGCCGAAAAAGAAAATGTGTAATTTCCCCCGCAGAAATGACCCTACCTTGTTTCTTCTACCGTGGCAGGCGCTGCGGTCTAATTCAGGGGTTCTTAAAGTGGGGTTCGTAAAATGTAACGAATTTAACAGTGGATGAGTTTTATATATAACTTTTTTCCTGGGCTAAACACGTGTGAGGGCGTTCTCAGCTTATTTTTTTCAATAAAAGTGGTCTTGGTTGAAAAAAGTTTGAGAACCCCTGGTCTAGTAGACATTATTGCTGAGGTGCTGCGTAGCCGCAACGTTGCCAGCAGCTGCATTCGACGCTGATTAACATCGGACTGTCCGCCCCGAAACGGCGTGATTTTTTATGAAGTATCTTCGTGAAGGGCCACACTCTCCGACCATGCCACACTTTCCGTGCTCAATTAGAGCTTGTTCTTGTTCATCAAATGAAAACAACTTTCATTAATTTACGCGTTTGCAAATTCACCTCTAGAATTCTTCTCCAAGCTTGTTCAAGAAGGCTAAATTTGATCTCTTCTGTCGATTTAAACGTTTTACCGTCATTGACGTTCGACCAGATTAGACAGCTCGAATCATTATCGATGCAATTTTAGAAAATTCCACGAAGAGTTTTCACGCTTTTTGTTATACAATCGATTTTTAGGTGGAAATTTTCGCTTAGCTACTCATAATTGAATATTCCACAAACCATCTTGGCGACGAAATTATTCGTTCACCCCTCGTCTTTCAAAACTTTCTAGAATTACTCAAAAACCATTGTTCCCAGCGACATAAGATTATCACCGGGAGTGAAGCACACTAGTGGCAATAATACGAAGTTTCTAGAACACAATATTATTTTTTAAAGATTTAACAAGATGAACTTTAGAAACACGAAAAGACAAAATTATACAAGATCAGAACATAACATTACATTGGGAAGTTTTTACCGTTATACTTGTTTTCTTGAAAAAAATTGTGTCTAAAATTTTCCAGAACATTCAAGATGTGAGTTCATTCTCGAAAATTGTGCCAGAGCTAACGGGGGGCCAGAGGAGTAGAGCTTTGGCATTCGTACACCTGCGTCACGATGTGAAAAACTAAAGAACTCAGCGTGGATCTAAGAGAGAAGATTATTGACTGCCACAAAGCTGGAAATAGTCATTGTGACATATCTAAGCGTTTGAGCATCCCAATATCTACAGTACAATCTATTATAAAAAATTTTGCTAAGTTTGGTACTGCAGAAATATTGCCTGGGCGTGGTCGCATACAAAAACTCGAGAACTTTTCGAAAATTGTGTCGTGAAGTCAACGCTAATCCACGAGTGAAGCTAGACGACATTGCCGAGAGATTGAACGCTCAGGGAACTAGCGTGAGCAATCGCACAATCCAGCGCTGTCTGAACAAGGAAGGCCTTCTCGGACGCCAACCTCGAAGGACCCCACTCCACAAACCATGTCATGTTGCTGCTCGCTTGAACTTTGCAGTCACACTTGGATAAGGACAGAGGCTTTTGGGAGAGAGTATTATGAAGTGACGAACCTAATCGAGCTTTTTGGGCATAATGACGTGAAGAAGGTTTGGCATAAGAATGGTGAAGCTTTCCTGCCTAAGGACACTGTGCCAACAGTTAAACATAAGTGAATCACTTATGTTTTTGGGGTTGTTTTGCTGCATCGGGTACTGGAAAATTGGTAGCAATTGAAGAGAAGATGAACTCTGATGACTATATTTCTTTTTTAGACGAAAACCTGAAGGTATCAGCTAATAGTTTGGGACTTGGAAGGAAGTGGGTACTTCAACAAAACAATGACCTAAAGCACACGGCCAAGTCTACAACTAGCTGGATCCCATGAAATAAGATAAATGTGCTGCCATTGCCTTCGATGAGTCCTGATCTCCATCCCATTGAAAATTTTTGGCAGGAATTGAAAGTCAACATCAACAAGAGAGCTCCAAAGAATCTTCAAGAATTGAAACGTATCGCCATTGCAGAATGGAACAATCTTTCATCTGAAACTACGGAATAGCTTGTAAAAACTATAATAAAAGGCTCTTAAATATTATGATGATGAAAGGTTACGCTATTGATTATTAAAAATATACTCAAATGGTAGATTCTCCTCAATAAAGTGTCATACTAACATTGTGTGAATAATTTTGTCTTATCGTGTTTCTGAAGTTCAGCTTGTTATATCTTTCAAAAATAATGTTTTGTTTTGGAAACTTCGTATTATTTCCACTAATATATATGGGCTTCACGCCCTGTGAAAATCTTATGCTTGTGGCAACAATAGCTTTTGAGTAATTGTAGAAAGTTTTGAAAGACGAGGGGTGTACGAATAATTTCGTCACTCCTGTAAATGCGACAATTCATTTTTTTGCAGTGCTGGCCATCAATTCTATAGTGTTTTTCAGTTTTCCTATCCAAGGGAGTTCAACCATAGCTCAGATTATTTATTATATGTCCCTTAATTTTGTATAACGTTCAGAATTTAGTTGTATTATTGTGCAATTACATACGGAAGCATCCCGCTCAACCAAGTCAAATTGCAGTATCCAGTCTTTCTCGACTCTGCGACGTTTTCTTGCCGACTCTTGTTCCAAATTCAGCTCTTTATGAATGTATGCCACACAAAATTAACGTGAACTTTTTACGGCATCATGGGGATTCCATAAGCCGCAAATATTCTAGAACATGCGAGCAAACATTTTAATATTTAGTTTATCACGTTGGATGACACCTGAGCTCTGAGGTTTGTCAGCTGTAATTATTTTTAGATAGAACTGCACATTTTGTTAATCATCATGGGTGAATACAATGATGCTACAGGTAGTACACTATCAATGAAATGAAATACCGGAATCTATCACAAAACACATTCACATGAATGGAAAAGTTCCAAAAAATCGCGTTCAATTTCCAGTTAAAAGTTATGGAGCATCGATATTACAAGGTTAACGATCGTCATCTGAAACTCAGCTTAAGTTTCTTGCAATGTTTGGAGCTGTGATTAGTTTGAAGATATCGCAATTTTGCTTCAATTTCTGTTTAATTGGCAAAGAAAAAATAAGCGGGTTTGGTTATTGAATTCTTATTGGATGCATGAGTTTGGTTATCTTAAAAACTCATACGAACGTAAGCCAGTTGAGGGGCTGCAACCGTCGAAGGAAGGCTCATGACTCCTCTCTTGAACAGGAGACTGCGCGACACTGTGCTTCTCATGTGCAGAGCCACCTTTAACTACTGGATTATTGATTGGTTGAGAAGACCGTGAGGGTCAAGCGGAACTGAGGGTCATTAGGTTGCTGTTACAAATATGGTCGTGTTCGTGTAGAAACTTTATCAATGTTCGATTGACTTGCTCAGTAAGTGGCAATATAGCAATGTCGGACTTCTGCGGTGACCTCTTATTTATCATATTCTGAGTTATCAGTTGGACAAAAAGCATAATTATCACATCACACATAGCAGGTGATAGATCACAATGCTCTTCGATATTATTTCAAGCGCCTCCTCATGTAGTTTTGCGACAAAAAAAATATAGTGAAAAAATAGTGGACAGAACCGAGCAGTTTCAAGCACATGTGTACTCGCAATAAAGTAAGAATTTGTGACCGAAAAAGAATGAATTATTGTAGAACTCTCCAAAACTCTTGATTGTCAATTAATGTAAAGTCGAATCCAGGAAAATGAAATTCAAGAAAGACTAAAGAGAATTCAAGGAGCGCAAGAAACGTTGTGAACTGCTTCGAATGCAGCATCATAGTAGAAATATCTATAGCGTACTACTTAAATTAGCTCTCATGTTTTCACTGACAAGTTTGCTTAAGCATCACGAGCTAAAACAGCTCACTGCTATTAATTAAGTGTTGCCAGCTTTTCTAAGTAAGTGTAAGATGAAATTATGCAAGAATTATATTGTCATTACCTGCGAATACTACCGCAAATAATAGATGACCAGTGAACAAATCGATGTGTTTGTGCTCTATTGCAGGTGCCGATGTTGCTCGTAAAAGCAACAAAATTCTCAACATTAAAGGATATTTATCTTTCTGCTGCAGCATTCGAACATTATAAAAGGTACACAACTCAGGTTGTTTTATTTTTCAGCAATCACTGATGATACAATACGAGACTTTAGTTTCTTCTATCTGCGGATAGTCGAAGTAGAAATCTTTTATTAATGGAATTGCCATTTCTAGAAATAATGTTTGGATACGTGACTTATCATAGTCTTTTCTGACAAATTCAGTAAATTTCACCTGTTCCATAACTCACATCAAGCTGTTATGATCATGTTAACCTAAGGTTTAATTCTTAACTTGGTTTAAATTATATCTCTACATGAATAATTTGAAGTGGGCTGTTTTATGTAATACAGGTAAGAATAATATGCAGTGTCAACAATTAGGTTTTCATCGTAAATATAAAGCGAGTGGGAGATCACTAAATGAAATTTCAGGGTAGAATAGGGAGAAAATCAAATTAAGCAATGTATCAGAAGTGAACAAAATGTAATCATGAAATTAGTCTCCCGTCCAATAAAAATAGCGTAAAGTTATCTTCATTGGATTAGTGGCCATTCACTCATTTGTAATGAATACACTTTCACAAAAGAAAAGATTGAATAAAAGGAGTTGCTTGGAAAGTGAAATAAAACAGATAAATGTTCAACACGAGAATGAAAATTTGAGTACGGCGCCATGGTTTCTCTAGGACGAAATTTTCTAGCACATTATTTAGATTTTAAGTTACGACCAGGCTTTGACGTAGAATTTACTCACGGAATAATGTCAATGAACGTGGAAAATAATGCTTAGGCAGGTAAATCTTCTTGAATTTTTTTTTCATAAATTGAGTGTTAGAACAAATTCAAATTCAGGAGAGCTGACTCAATTGAAATTTGAGAGCAAAATGACAAAACTATCGATATCGAACGCATGAAGAAGAATTTAGAGACAGCTTTTATGAGTACCTCCCTGGGCTTATTCTCATACTCACATAGCTCTGAAGAGACATTCTTCACTTAGAGGTTAAAAAATTCTTGTGCCTCAAGCCCCACTGCACCTCATTCTGGGCGAGATAGCTGACTAAAGTAACCAAATAAAAGCAATTTAATGTTTCTGGTGAAAATTCCTTTTCCCGACAGGGACATTAAATATCCTTTTCAAATAGGCGTCCTAACAAACTGTAACTACATCGACAAAACAATTTTGACCTTAATTAGTTTTTCAATTTGAAAAAAGACTATCGTTTTCTGACCGGGAGGGTGAGAGAAAGAATGAAGATTGAAGGTGCCATTTTGCGTTCCTGAGCAGCGCAGGTGCCGAGCATAATTAAATAGCTGAGCTATGGCTTCAAGCGATTTGCTGTGTTCTCATGACCAGACATTGGAAAGGCTGACCACTGAACATTGTTCGCATCCATGCTCAATGACGTTGTGTTTTTAGAGCTCACTTTAAAAAGTTTATACGGTGCAATATGGCTCACATTGAATTCCAATGAAATTTTTCAACCATATTTTCAACCATAAGAACACTCTACACAGCGACGAGCATGTCTGAGAGTGTGAATTGTTGTCATTGAAAATAGAAGAAAAGAAATTGTATGTAGGTGCTCAGAGGGACAATGTGAGTGCCACACAGACCTGAAAGCTGTGGAAATAATGTGAAAGATGTTTCAAAAAAATGATGTACAAAATTCTGGTCGGAAAATATCGTTAAGGCCTATCATCCACTTTTCTGGCTGGCATGTGGGCCAAACAGAAGATAAAGTCGAGCCCTGGCTGAGCCTTGGCCAGCAGTTCGTCAACATTCCCTGCTGCTGTCACCACCAATCTTTGCCCGAGCTTTTCTGTGCACCAAGATAGCTCGTATGGCGCACGCATCTCCGCATCCACCGCCATTTGGAGTCCCAGCCTAGAGAGGTGGGAAGAAGTGGTTCCCACACCTGTGGTTCCCTCCGACGTCACACTTCGCGGCTGCGTTCCTGTGCTGCCGCGGCGCCGTTCGTGGTGACGCGAGGTGAGGCTCACGGTCAGCCACATGCTTCCTTCGCCCCTTGTGCACTTCTGATAAGTGGATGACCCCATGGGACCGAACCGATTATTTAACTCTTTCCCACCAGAATTTGTGTCGTAGTGTTATGTACGTAAATTCAAATAGTTGAGAAAAAGATTCGCGTGAGATCTCTCTTTGAACAGAAAAAATGTATCGTATACATACCATTAGTAAATGAACGATTTAAAATTATTAGGACAGTCTTTCAACCAGTTTTGCTCATGATGGCACATAAAAATATTGGCGAAAGTTGGGCCGAGGGATAAAACCATGCCCAATTCGTCTATCTGCTGGAAATATTTGTTGTTGAAGATGAAAAAGGAATTGCACACACCTAGTTCTGACAGTTTCTGTTAGAACTGTTACTATCTAAACAATTAGAAACTGTTAGAACTAGCTGTTTGCAATTCCATTTTCATCTTCAACAACAAATGTTACCAGCAGGCAGACAGATTGGGCAAGGGTTTACTCCTTGGCCCAACTTTCGCTAATACTTTTATGTGCCATCATGAGCAAAGCTGGTTAAAAGACAGTCCTAATCATTTTTAACCGGTTTTTTACAAAAGGTATGTAGACGATACATTTGTTATGTACGTATGTTTATTAAGTAATCCTGGCTAGATTCTCGAACCCTATTCTAACTTATTCTTAAATACTAATTCTTATAAATAATTCTAGCTTCAATGCTTCAGCCAATTCAGAAATTCTGAGATTCGTACACTTGTTTTTATTCAACGCTTATTTATAAAATCTAAATTTTCGTATCCTGTGTACAGGTGCTTGTGTGAGGCCCCGGCACGGGGAAGGAGAGCGGAATGCTGTTGTCTCTTTCTCAAAAAAAGCAAATTTGTGATTTTGGAAAGGGACCCGTCTCTCCATTTAGATCACCTATATCTTTATTTTTCCTTCGGCACACTAACCGGTGATGGAAAATTAAAAATTATACTTGAAAAATTCATTCTCAAATTAACTTACGAGGTTTTGTATAAATGAAGAGGGATGTAGGCTAGGCACAGCACGGTACTAGGACTGCTGCCAATAATGAAGATTGTGCATCAAACCTTAGCTGCGCCAGTTGGCTTTTCAATACGACCAAAATGCCTGGTTCAGATGATAAACTTGCTGTGTTTGTTCGATCGGATGAATTACGAGTTTGTTGATTCATTCTTGAACTTTTTCAAGAAAATTAAGTCGAACAGAATTGAACAGAATAAAATTAAATTGAGTGGAATTCAACGGGAGAAAAAATAACAGAATTGAACAGAGCTGGTGCGAACAACTATGCTGTTAAATAATTACCTGACACTGATTGGTAATAACGCGCTATTGTGCGTAGCGGTTGTGTATTAGAGTAGGATTTGTAAAATTATGTTGTAGAATATTCATGAGCGCTTTCTCTCCTATTCTTCTGTTGCAGAAGTTTATATGAACTGTTGAAGAAAATTGACAGGATTTCCTGTACTTGCAATATTAGATTAGTTGTTTCCTTTCTTCACTCTTGAAATTACCTTTAAGACTAACCTTGGTTGATGTTAAACTTCAAGTCAAATTAAGTGTTAAATTATAAATAGTATTAAGTGTTAGTTGAAAACCCGTTTAGATTTTTTCGAGCAACAATTAATCAGACCCAGCTTTATATATCGGTGGCTTGTCTTTGGTTTTTGAGCTATAGTCGAAATTTCTCTGAATACAACTCAATGAACGCACCATTTGAGCCAAGCCACAATGACCTCGCTAATTTTCTGGACGACCAGAGCAGATCGCCTCCAGCCTCTAACCAGCCAACTTCACTTATCTACAGAATTATTCTTTGTCTTAAAAGCCTACGCTGTCTTCATCTTCATCTGCATAGCCTGCGGAACATCCCCTGCAACCAACTCAGGGGCACTGGCAGTTTCCGTCCGCTACGCTCAGCTTCTGCCGATGAACGTGAGAACGTGAGGTGAGAGGCTGAGGCGCCTTCCCTGCTGCTGCATGCACCCCTCACCCGTCTACTCGCATGACTTCGCTTCGCGGCATCTCCTGAGGCTCACGGGTACTTTGGAGGTTCGTGGACTGTGGTGTCATAACCAATTACTACCCATTCCTTGATCTGGGTATTTTGGACGATGTTTTTCCCATGCATTCTTAAAACCATAACTTACTATTACTAAAAACTATAACTTACTGTAACTTAAAACTATAACTTATTATAACTTCAATCTATAACTTACTATGACTAAAAACTATAACTTACTATAACTTAAAACTATAACTTACCATCACTTAAAAATATAACTTACTATAACTTAAGACTATAACTTACAATAACTTAAAACTATAACTTACGATAACTTAAAACTATAACTTATTATAACTTAAAACAGTTCTATAACTTGCTATAACTTAAAACTATAACTTATTGTAACTTAATATTATAACTTACTTGGAAATTATAACCTACTTTTAAATTATAACTTACTATAAAATTAAAACTTACTGTAACTTAAAACTATAACTTACTATAACTTGAAACATACATTGTTAGATTAAAACTATAACATTATTAGATTAAAACTATAACTTATTATAACTTAAAACTATAATTTCCTATACCTTAAAATTATTACTAACTATAACTTACTGTAACTTAAAACTGTAAATTACTATAACGATAACTATACTTAACGTAAAATTAAGTTGTCTCCTAACAAACTGTAACTAACGCAACAGAGCGCAGGTGCAGCCCTTCGTCTGACGGCATCCTCACACAGCGAGTCGAGCGCCCGCCTGTCTATCAGAAGTCCGGCTCTCAAGAGTTATTATTTTTTTTGCTCTTAACTTTGACGTTTTGTGCATTTCGTGGCAAATGTTAAAAATATTTGACAAACATTTCTCCCAAGAATAAATGGGTAATCTTTCCATTAAGTGGATTTCCTTAAATTACTCTCCTCTAATAAATTTTTCTATCACTGTCGCCGATGACAATTTGCCATGAGCAAGCCATCGATAAATGTGATGTTGGGTTGTAAGTCTTGATACCGAAACTTGGTGAGCACAATTCAATTTTTTAATATACTGGTTGACTTTATATTTTAATGCGTGCGTACGTGAGTGCTACAACCAATGCTTAACAATATTTCTAAATATCGAATGAATGTTTTTGTGGATGTGCCGTTCTCTTACACGTGGCTCTGCATTTATGTGAATTACAAAATGACTTCAGAGAAATAATAAACCTACCAATACAGCCACGGCAGAGTGTTTTTATCGAAAGAAAAGTCATAAATCATTAGAATCCCGGTCAGGTGAGTGAGGGGCATTAGAAACCCCCTCATCATTATTTTCATGAAAAAAATTCAAGGCTGGCCATCACACGATCCTCTCGTGAACAGCACTGAAACAACAGCACATGGGTGAACAGCATTGAAACAACATTTTCTGTTCGTCATCTCCGCAATACTGAAGGGAGCTAGATCATTAAAAATCTTGGCATAGTAAACCGGTTACGGTCGAACCTTTTCTGAAACAATGATTAGGAGTTTCTCCATACCAGTTAGGGAACACGGATGAAATCACTTTTATACTTTTCTTATGGTGACCCAAAATTTTTTGCTCGCTCTAAGTTTTTTGTGTCAACTGAGCTGACTGGAGCTTAGCTTCAGGAAGGTAATATGGCTTCCATACATCACTCAACTGTCAACGAATATCAATGAATGTCATTCCATGCACAAAGAGAAAAAGAACAATCACTGGCTGTTCTTGGGATAAAAAACTTCAATTCCAGGGCCAAAAATACTCCTCAATCTCGATGAATAAAAATGACTGTGTGACGTACATCGAGTGCTCATGTTTTTTAAACAAAAATTCACGTGTCTTTCCTCCTCTAGCCTTAAAATAAAGAAAGAAAGACAAGTAAAACAGCTTATTTCTAAAAAAAAATGTTGAAACGTGAAATGTTTAAAACGCATTAACATTTAAAACTTTTCCAAAGTTTAAAGGCCCTTAATCGGTAGACAAACATTGAGAGGTGGACAACAGTCTTGAATTGATAAAAAATATTTTATCTAAAACTAGATGACTGAAGGCTTAAAAATACGTTGCATGGATCTGAAAAAAAATCGGAAGATCTTCGTTATAGGTTAAAACGTAAAAAAAGTTCTGAAAAACTTTGAAATCGACAGACATACCATCCTAACTGATTTTCAAGTAGTGACAAAAAATTGACCAAACCTAATTTTAAAAAGACATCACAAGACGCACATCGGAAACAAATGAACACACATACTCGCTCAAATGAATTTCAGAGCTTGTTCATCATAAGATAAGGGAGATGATTTCCTAAATCCTAAGCTCAGAATAGGCATGTTTTTATTTATCTATTTATATTTTGGGATACAGAAACATACGACTTTCACTGAGATAGCGATAAATCTCTTTTAGAGACAGTGAGCAGGTTTAATATTTTTATTCACCATGAAATCTAGTTATTTCTGATTGAAAGTTCATGGCAAACTGGCCTTTAACTTGGTTAGTTTTTAACTCTGAACTATTGCTTGAAAAATTGGCAACACATGCTTTCATACTCTAAAATTAACAAGAGTGAAAGAACGCTCAAAGCACCAGCATTTATGCAGGGAACAATACCAGTAATGATATTCTGAGCGTGTGACTCAAGCCGTAAACTTTTCGGAAAATCTGAGGATCACTATAAAACTATAATTGACTAATTTTCATCGTCGATTTTTATCATTTTTTCATACATTCTTTTATTTAACATTTTTGACCAACAAGACAATGATTTGGACGAAAAGGAAATCCATTTTCTAAAGAATGTGATGCTTCCGCTAACAATCATCGAAATTCTGCAGCGCACTTCCTTTGTTATGGGAGCACTTGGCCGGCTTTCAACGTGCGTAAAATTATACAACTATTCACACTCTTTCGTTCACCAGGTAAATGCTACACCGCAAAATAAAGCCCGTGAGATTGTTGCTCCTCTCCCATGGATCCTCGGCCAACTCGATCTTCATCTCCATTGTAAGGCTTACGGGGTCTACAGCTCCAAGTTCCGTCATTATTGCCTCGGATGTCGTCCCAGGTATTTGATAGGCTTCAGAAAATGAGGCGTCGAATTCTCCAACGCGTAGTAAAATAAACATAAAAAATCAAATTTGACATAGCTAAATGTTTAGGCAAAGGAACAAGTGATCACCCAAAGTCTTGGATATAATCAAAGTCCTAGCAAAACAAATAAGCCAATTCCACTTTCCTGCAACTCAACAAGTGGATTCTAGTTTTTCTCGATTTAAGTATAACTTTCAACGATTTCTATGACTTATCTTGAACAGTGGTACTCTAATATCCTACAGAAATGATTCTTCTTCTACATAAAGTTAACCCATCAGTAGCACAATCTCAAACATCGTCCTAGTGAAAGGGGGCCTGATAGATGTTGCACCAGTCTTATTTTACTATATCTATCGATGAAAAGTGTCCTATGATTTAGAAATGTCTCTGCTAAAACTCTAAACACGTAGTTGTAATAATGTGTCTTTGCACTTTCGATATGTCTTTCACTCCCTTTTTCTGAGTTCAAAATCATACCTAAACAAAGCGAAATTCCACATTTTTTGCTATTATTTGATCGTTTTTTTTCTGAATTTTAATTTGAACTTTAATACTGTCACAGCGTTGAAAAGGCTTATAAAATATTTTGTATTCAATGAAAGGACAACTAAAAGAAAGACAATCAGAGCTGAGTTTCTGGAATTATTATAAAAAAGAAAGAAAAAGAAACACACTTTATTTCCAATATAGATGATACAAAAAGCTCATCATTGGTATTTAAAAAGGCTGCACCCAAGATGACTGATTTTCACCCAAAATTCAATACAAACACTGCTTACTGCAAAACTTTGTATGAGAAAGCTCTTGCAAATTGTAAAAGGAGCAACAACCATTTAAAAATTAAAAGTTCTGAATTATCGAATGAGAAAATTGCAACATTTGAAGAGTCCATGGGCTTGAAAATAACTGAAATAAATTCCTAAACAGCAAAAAGTTTCCTAGTCAATTCTGCTTCTCTTAATAACCAAAAAATTTTATCACAAAGCTTACCTTACAGTTCACCATCGTTCATTTACAGTTCATTTTCAGTGGTTTTCGCATTCTCCGGACCTAAATTCAATTGAAAGCGTCTGGAAGCAGCTGTAAATTCAAATTATGCAAAAATAAGCATTTAATGTTGTTGATATGTAAGAAACATGCTCTGTAAAAGTGTGAAATCGCCTTCTAGACTGGTGCAATAACAATGCTTCCTGTAAGTATCCTCATATCTTCTTCCCAGCGAGGCAACATAGCGATGATGTCACATTGATGATCGAAGGACAGCAGTAGTTTTCAAGTCAAATCTGCAGGAATAACGCATTTTACTCAATACCATTTCGATGAAGGCTTCTGTGATATTGAGACTTATTTGAGAGTAACCTGGTGTGAAAAGACGTTTTAATGCCCAGTATGAACGTGTTGGTCTCATACATTGTGTGTTATCTAATTTATTCATGACTAAATGAGAAAATTACGCTCTTGATGTTGAGCGGCGCAGCGTTTGAAAAAACGAAATCCTTGCGAAGCAAGAGTTCAGTGATAATGTATAGTTTTAAAGCTTACGGTTTGTGTATTAAACGTAGATAAAATTTTGTTGTAATTGTAGATTTTTGACCATCACAACCAGCAAAATTTTTGTATGTTAATAATTGTCAGAGCTCTAATAAGTTCATTTCAGTATAGGATGAATTCTGTTGAAGTCAAGTAGGGACCGTGATGATGATTCGTGCTCACCGCAATTATGGTGACTTAAATTTGACTTAATCGATCACTGCCGAGCGAAGAAGTTAGTCGAGAAAAAATATTACGGACCGCGAACAGCAAACCATGACTCAATCTCAGAGCACAAGTTGAAAATAAATGTATTTTGTGCTAAAGTATTGGACGAAATAGAGGGGTTGAAGTGTCCAATTAATTATTTCAAGCTAAGAAAATTTTAATCATCAATAAATTTGAATCTATCAGTAGTCAAATCCTTGTCAAATGACTGGTTCTAAAGGATCAATCAGTCATCAATCGCAGTAAAACCTCGACCAGAATTTACTTCTCGACCACTCCTGCTCAGATCTGCCCTTCAGTCCTCTAGCTCAGTTTCTGACACCCGCTCCCAGAGTGATCCAACTCTCTCTTTCCATTCCTACATGAGACTAGAAAATGTGTGTGTTAGAGCCCAGCTTCGAGCCAACCAGTTGGGAAAACGTTCATTTTTACCAAATGTCGATTTCCATCGAGAGTGCTGATGGTTAGCACCATTACCCCAGGCGACCTTGAAGGATTGCGACTTCACGGTAACTCACGGAGGTATCAAGAGAATAACGAGGGTGTGGCAAAATTTCATTGTTAAGATTTAGAAGCTTGACGACCGTAACTCTAGAGTGGTACGTGACTGGGGACAGTAGCTCTAGAGGTGTTGGGTTCCTACACGAAATCTTTGCAACCATCTCTGAATAGTTTTGGTATCCAGAGTATCGAATCAAATGATTACGGTGGCCGAGTGGCCCAGCTTGTAATCGTACAGGAAAATGACTCGATATTATTCAGATAACATATCCATAATATTAAGAGCAGTGATATTTTGTATAAATTTTTTGTCTCTGATGAACATTTTCGAGATTAACCACATGCATACAAATAAACAGGCTTATATTAATATGGTCGATGAAGAAAAAACTCTACACACGAAGTTTTAAGTGAGACAACCAAAAATCTACGTTCTAAATCGTTGTTACGGTAACCTCTATTTAATCCTATTTAGCATCTGTTTCCTATGGTTTTACAAAAGTATTTTACAAATTTTACAGAAGTATACAGAAGTATCTAAATACGCCTGACTTTTTAGATATTTCTTTCTAAATAAATTGTCTGCGGCGTATTTTCGTTAATAATTAACGAAAATTCGCCGCAGATTATTGATTTCTCTTCGACAGCGAAATTCTTTATTCGATAAAGACACGTCAGTGTCAGGCTATTGTCAGAGATGCCGACTAGTGCCTTGTAATTTCGCGGGAGGAAAAATAATTCTCTCGCAAATAATCGAACTGACGTATCACAGATACTTGCGAACCATATATCCGTCTCAGATTTGAAAATTTCAACAGCCAGAAAATTCTTCGGCTCCAAAACTTCAAAGCTTGATTTTTATATCGGCTTAAATTTCAACAGCTCGAATTTCATTTCGGCTCTAACTTTCTAAGCCTGTATTACCAGCGCGAAAAACTTAGCTTGATTCGTCTCGACTCAAATTTAGAAAGCTTGAAAAACCAGCTCAAATCTTCAAACCTTGTAACCAGATCGGACCCCAAAAATTACCGAATAATATTCGCAACTTGGAAACTGTTGAAAAGCCCTCGCCTTAATAAAATAAATACTCAGCAACTGACTTCTCTCATATCCCTGAAAAATCAGGAAGATTCTCCGGAAGAAAAGCCTTGGAACTTACGGCCCTCAAAACCCTAAAATGGGGAAACTATCTAACTTTTGGCGCCCAAGAGGATACACCCAAACTAAAATATCCAACAAGTGGCGCCCGAACTCAGCGACCCGAACTCTGGAAAGCTGTATCTTTAATAAAACGGAATATTTAACAATTTGGCGCCCGAACAGGGACTACGAATCCTGAAAGCTAAGAAAAACTAAAATATAACAGGAGGACTTGACTCCCTGAAGCAGAAGAAAATAAAGAAGGACTTTGAATCCTGAAAACCAAGAAAAATAAAAAGGAACCTCGACTTCCTGAAGCAAAGAGAAATGGATTGCGTCCAACGTGCCCGAGAGTACATGACTGCCCTAGGCCTCACTCCGGAGCAACCAGACTACCGTGAAACCTTCCTTCAAAGAATAAGAATTCTGGAGGAAGCTGAAGAACGAGAACGAGAACGAGCACTAGAAAGAGAAGAACGAGAACGAGCACTAGAAAGAGAAGAACGAGAACGAGAAAGAGAAAGAGAAGAACGAGAAAGAGAAAGAGAAAGAGAAGAACGAGAACGAGAAAGAGAACGAGAGAAAGAGAGGGAGAGAGAGAAAGAAAACGAGAGCATGAAATCCAGCTCCAACAACTCAACCAACCAAGGGCACAAGAAGCCAGACGGGTCAAAATACCCGATATCGCTGCTTTTAACCCTGAACAAGAGGGGATCCAAGAATTCATGCAGCGTTTCGAGAGTCACAGCAACGCACTCGAATACACGGAATTTGAGGCTGTTCTCGCACTAGAAAATCTAGTAACGGCTAAGGAAAGAAGACTCATCCAGACATTGGCCGCTGTCGACCGCTACCAATTTAGGGAAATCAAAAATTTACTGCTGGAGTCCCACAAGATAACCCCCGCTAAACTGCGCAGTTACTACTATGAACTGAAGCCTGAGGAAGGAGACAACATGAGTCGATACATCCGGAGATTGGAACAAGCGCTTAACGCATGGCTCACCGGAAGCCAAGTAGAAGAAAACTACGACCAATTGAAAAATTTCATGCTTATGGATAGGGTCTACTCCAGTCTACCGTCTCACCTTGCTACTCAACTCAAGAACAGAAGCGGTAACACCTTAGCGACTCTAGCTGAACAAGGGGACAAATTTCTACAAGCCCGACCCAATACAACTCTCCATAAACTGTGTGAGAACCGTCTGACGAATAACAAAAACGAAAGTCAAGAATCTTCAATGGGAAAACCTTCCAAAAGTTATCAAGTGAATCAAGTTTCTAACACCACAACCGGAAACTATCGACCTTCACCTCATCAGAACCAAAATTTCAACTATCGACCTTCACCTCCTCAGAACCGAAATCCCCAGTATCGACCTGCACCGCTTCCGAATCAGAATCAGAATTTCCAGTATAGGCCAAGGACAACTGGACCAGCTCACGTAGAAGGCAGACCCAACTACTTTAACCGTCCGCAGATGACCTGGAGAACATTCTTCTGTAATCACCATGGAGAAAATCCAACTCATTCTAGCGCAGAGTGCCAAGTACTTAACCCACAATCTCAGCAAAATACCTCTTACCGAAATGAAGGAGGTGCGGCACAACCTACTGCCCACATAAATTATATCGAAGAGGAGTCCCCAGGATATACCCTGCCACCCGTTGAATGCAATCATGCTGCGGTAATTTCGAATACAACCGAAGTACTATTAGGAGAATTAAAAAAGTGCCAAGGCTAACTCAATGATCAACCTGTGGAAATCTTACTGGATGGAGGAGCCACAGCCGTATTTGTAACTAAAGCCCTTGTGCCCGAACAAAATATGTCTAAAAACAAAATCACCTTGAAGCTAGCTGACAGCCAAACTTTCGTAGCGCCGTTAGCAAACGTAAAACTTGACTGCCCATATTATCGAGGCAACATCACAGCCGTAGTGATGGATAACCCTGCAACCGACATAATCCTAGGACGTGTGCCAGGAACTACATCCTTTGAAGAAGAGCATACGCCTCCTATCATAACTAAAACCTCTAATGTCACTATAAGAGCGAGTGCTAAGAGAGAAGAAATTGAAAAATCTAAAGAACCAAAACAGCTGCAGATCAACAAGAAAAAGTTCATTGAACTACAGCGTAACTTTGCTCCTTCAAAGCAGCTCTTCAAAAGAGCCGATGATATAACAGAAGAAATTAAGAAAAATTGCGGATTCAATACGTACGAGCCTCAAAAAGGGGTTCCTTATCGAAAGACTCTCCATAATAACCGCATCAACACGGACAAGGAGTGTCCTCTGTATGGGAAGGTGCTTGAGCCAACCAAAGAAGAAATGGAGAAATTAGAAAGTGATGATCGTAATACACTAAAGTCTGGCATGCGCGATAAAGGCCTACACCTAAAAGGACCATGGCGTCCATGGCCACCGGCATCTACGGTAGACCGCAGGACACCCTGGCCTCCAAACAGCAGCTGCTGCCGGAAAAGGACAACTGCGTTCCGAGCTCATCATCTCAAAAAGGTCAACGAGGAAAACTGGCGACCAGATCAGCGATCAAACTGGCGACCAGATCAGCGATCAAAATGGCGACCAGATCAGCGATCAAAATGGCGACCAGATCAGCGATCAAAATGGCGACCAGATCAGCGATCAAACTGACGACCAGATCAGCGATCAAACTGGCGACCAGATCAGCGATCAAACTGGTGACCAGATCAGCAATCAAAAATAGCGACCAAAATCAACGATCAACAAAGGCGACCATCGATCTCTTATATATCTGCAACAAGCGGATAAACTAAACCCACGACTTGAACGATGGGCTTTATACTTCAGCCTCTTTCAATTTAAAGCGGAACATATTCCTGGAGTGGAGAACCATCTCGCCGACTTCTTATCCCGCTCTCCCCACCAACCAGAACTGGATTCGGCCTCTTCAGAAGAGAAAGGACAAGACTGTTCCCGAGCTGTATTGGAATAAGTGTTTCTAATTGTTAAGAAATAGTCTTAAGTATTCTTTATAAGCTATCTGATGTACATATGCACCATTATATTAATTTATAGGCCAAAAATCACCGTCGACATCGGGCTTCATAGCATGTTCGCAACATTACTTGCAGTAATGTCTTCTCGGTAAGGGCGTGTCAGGCTATTGTCAGAGATGCCGACTAGTGCCTTGTAATTTCGCGGGAGGAAAAATGATTCTCTCGCAAATAATCGAACTGACGTATCACAGATACTTGCGAACCATATATCCGTCTCAGATTTGAAAATTTCAACAGCCAGAAAATTCTTCGGCTCTAAAACTTCAAAGCTTGATTTTTATATCGGCTTAAATTTCAACAGCTCGAATTTCATTTCGGCTCTAACTTTCTAAGCCTGTATTACCAGCGCGAAAAACTTAGCTTGATTCGTCTCGACTCAAATTTAGAAAGCTTGAAAAACCAGCTCAAATCTTCAAACCTTGTAACCAGATCGGACTCCAAAAATTACCGAATAATATTTGCAACTTGGAAACTGTTGAAAAGCCCTCGCCTTAATAAAATAAATACTCAGCAACTGACTTCTCTCATATCCCTGAAAAATCAGGAAGATTCTCCGGAATAAAAGCCTTGGAACTTACGGCCCTCAAAACCCTAAAATAGGGAAACTATCTAACTTTCGGTGCCCAAGAGGATACAGCCAAACTAAAATATCCAACAAGTGGCGCCCGAACTCAGCGACCCGAACTCTGGAAAGCTGTATCTTTAATAAAACGGAAAATTTAACAGTCAGTTTTTGTGTGAAGACGTGTCTCAATGAATAACACTCATTCTAGACGCAATATATTCAAATTCTACAATTTTTTACACGCAATTTTGCTATGAATTTAATTTTTGGTCACCTTTCTTTTAAGTAATTCGTGACGTAACATCTTCGCTGCTGAAGTTTTGAAATACTTGCAGCACTACATTTCACATATTCTCGCTCTTCCTTGAATGAATTAGTTTTTGCGAATCCTGGACTTTGCGAAATGAGCCATAATATGTTACCCTGATGTAAAAACTAGAAAATATTAATTCAAACATGTAGAAAATCAGTACCTTATTTAGTGTGAAATACAAAATTTTCTTCGAATAACGAAGCCATAGACTTCAATGCAACGATTCATAGAGACCCTAATTGTTTGGCTCAAAACGTATTATTTTACGAAAACCTTTACAATATTGTCATTGCATCGACACGTATGTATATAGACCCTGAGTTTTCCATGTTATGGCCTGACAAAGAACTTACGCTCTGCTTTGGGGCTGAATTATGGGTTTTGTTCCACATAGAACAAAGCTCGCAAATCCTTCTTTTACCCCAGGCAATGACCTGCATTGAAAATAATATCTGAAGCCGCAAATTGCACAGCTTTCACTCCAGTCGATCTCTACGGTTCAACAGCAACTGGACACTACAAAATATATGGATTACATAACAGCAGTAATCGATGCGTTAGTGAATCACTGAGTTATTTTAAACTTTCTGCTGGTTTTTTTTTCAAAGGCATTTGATGATTTACGTGTGCTTATAGGAGCTGCTTTCCTCACTTCATGATTTATGGTTGCTTGCACCAGAAATTTTTCCGTGAAGGTTCTTCGAGAATTTTTCAGTGTGCTGGTGAGGGCGCCGAGAATTATGACATGTTCATTCAATTTGGAGTTTTAAACTGGGTAGTTCCCATAATTATAAATTATATGATACGTGTATCTTGAAAACAGTCTTTCTATAGATTGAATGAATTGTTTTCAAATCTCTTCTAAGCTCCTACATTACTGTGCGCTAATACCACGAGTAGTAAACTAGTCTTTCGCTTCAAAATCGACTGCAAGCTCACAAAAGAATGAATGTTTTTTTAATTTTTAGGTGTAAAACAATTACGCGAGTAATGGGAAGAGTTTTACGCTTGCACAGATTAAAATTATTTCACTCATGATATTTCAACATATGATTTCCTTTAAATAAAAAAGTGAGATTACTCTAAAGAAATGGTAGCCTCAAAAATACGAAAAATGAAGAAACATTCTGATTTAAAACCAATAAAATTGAACTTTTATACGCAATCAATACGTACTGTAACAGAGTATGAGTTAAATAAAGTTACTTAATCCCAATAAAATTAATACAATGCGAATAACCCATATATATTCATTACCCCTTTCGTTAAAAGTTTTTTGAAGTAATTTTAAGGCAGAAAATGAGCAATGTAGTAAGACGCACAAATGTAATATAATTTAACTCAGCGCAGCGAAAAATTTATTGAACAATTCAGACACAAGTCAAATGAGAAGAAACTTTAACATTACACTCCAGTTTACTCAATACATGTTCATAGAACAAGGCAACGATAAAAAATAATAGGTCTGACATCTGAAAACGAATCTTCGAATAAATAAAGTTTCAGATCTGCTGACTAACATGAGATCGAAAAAAGCATCAATATTGTCATTAAGCATCAATATTGTCATTTTACTTTTATTCAAACCATTTGATTTAAGGAATGGGCAGGGCTTTCAAAGCTTAAATGAGTTTGTGTGCCAAACTAATCACCTGAGATAAAAATATGGTTAAACATGTAAACTTGATGCTTAAGAACAATTAATAGTGTCTTTAGGGTCATTTTATACAAACAATACAATGCAGCTGTGATCATGTGACGTACATTCTCCTTCGTTTCACTGCAACAAATACAAATAAGACTGGCTCTATAACATCACTGACCAGTGACCTAAAACAATTTTACGAGGAGCTCACTAATTTTACCCCGTCTCTAGTAACTCTCAACTTCAATTCCTACTTGACTATCGGGCATTTTAATAAAATATTCCGTAATGTTGTCAATACCTCTTTATTAGCCTTATACTTCAGAAGGAATAAGTTGTTTTGGGGAAATAGAAAACATTATTTCACGAAGATAAATTTCATGCCGACTAGAGGAACTGATTCGCAGATCAGACCAGTACGGGGAGTTTTGTTTCTTGAATATTTCTGAGTATTAGGCGCACGTTTCATCACTGCAGATCGAAACAGTAGTTTGAAGAATTCTCAAATGATAGTTCTCGATTCGATTTTGATCGCATTTTAAAATTTCTTTCATTTAATTCTGGAAGAAAGTAAAGAAAAAGACAGGTTATTTCTAATAAAGACGATACAAAAATGATACATCATTGGTTTTTAAAACACCTGAAAGGACTTTTGATGATGCACACATGAGTATCTTAAAACCCATGTCACTAGTCGAAACCAATGATTGAGAGGCAATGTATTCCTGTAGTTGTTTTAATCTAGATTTGATAATATGTAAAACTACATTTAGAAAAGAAAACACAATTTTAGCGCTGATGCATTATTGAAAACACTCTTTACAAAGCACACTTACATTGAAATTCGAGCTCAGGGACTTGCGGCTTAAGGAAATGTTTGAAAGTAAAACGGGTGCATTAAATTAATTCTGCGTCTAAGGCCACGAGGTTGACATTCAGAAATATATTTTCACTCCCACGTATCTAGTAGTATGCAACTCAAGCAACTCGGAGAAATCAATTTTATGATATTTTCAAACTAATAATAGAAGCATAAAAGAGTCTACCAGAGTCAAAAACTTAAAAACGATTGTTCTGCGACGGCAACCAAGACATTAGTAGCGTAAATGGTAAAATCGACCACCTAGATAGGGTTATAATAACCCATGAGCGTGAGAAATGACATGATGAATTTCACCACACAGGCAAACAAAAACATTTTAGGACGTGAATTAGAGAAGAAAACATTAATGTCGTATAAGGTTACCACATTAAAAACAGTTACATTATTTTTCAGATGTCATAATGAAAAGGTCTTCAATTGATAAACATGCATAGGTGCCATGACGGTACAGTTCAATGCTCATACAAAGACTGACAGAAATAAAATTCAATCCTATAGCTAGTTAATTGAAGTCGAATGGTGCTTGTTTATTCATGGAAGTAATAAAGATAATGCACTTTGTGGGTGAAAACACTTATGACGGTGTTCAAGTACTTTAATTGTCATGTAAGCTTTGGCTTAATTGACATCAGAGAATTATATCAAAAGTTTTGTTACGGAAGATATTCAAAAATTTCTTTTCGAGCATTAATAAAAGTTAATTAACTGCCTAAAAGAGCATGCTTTAGCTCACACGGCAATTTTATGAGATTTCTTCTTTAAATGCTTGAAAATAATGTAGGGGAAAAACAGAGAAATACGGTATTTATAGGACAAATGCAAGTCATTTGGTTAGAAATTTTGCAGAAAATGATGTATGTAAATGTATATATGTATATAGACATGTACATAGATACTAGGCTTAACGCATGAAAGTGTTTTTAATTCAATGTTATCACATAAAGGTCATTAGTTAATGAGCATCTTATTAAGCATATATGGATGAAAACCACAACAAAGTCACAGCTCCTTTATAAAGGCTTTACAATAATATTGAGAAATGACGCGTTAGGTAACGTTACAAGTTGAGAGTGAATAGAGAAAAAGCGGCATTTATAGTTCAAATGCAAGCTGCTTGTTTGGTACGCATATATATGTATATGCACACATAAGTACCTACATACATACTCATATCACGCATATATATGCAGGCAAGCATACATAAACACACAAGCAATCCTAATACATGCGCATACTACAAAATTTTTGCATGATGCACCGAAATATTTGTAGGCTAATGAGCAAAGGAGATTTGTAACTACTTTTCCAGTGTGTACTGCAGCTTGCAATTGTTCTTAAGACGAAAGATGACGAGATATTTTAGTTTTAAATGCTCTCAATGCATAAGGAATTTTGATACGACTAAGTTTGTTGCGCAGATAGGTGCCTGATATTGGCACAGCTTTTATACCAACGTCAGATGAACGATAGTTGACTAAGACATTATTGTTTCTGTTCCGCTTTAGGTAGGTGACGGTACGTGGGGGATGAAATCACACCATCTGAGCGTCACTCTCAAGAAGATATAAAGGGGAGAATACGCATTGGCCTTTGTGAACAAGAAACCTTTTCTTGAATCTGAGTTCAGCCGAGTTTGTTAAGGAGAGGGGTTATGTGATCACTTCTTTTGAATATACTTTTGCATGGTACCTTGGCTGCGAAATTCTTTCATTTTTGTGTCTCTCTTTCAAGATACTTAGGTATTTCTCCCCATACTAGGCTGCAATAGTCAGTGCGTAATAAAACTATAGATTGAAGGGCCAATCATATAGATTTTTCGTTGAGCACACTTTTTGTAGGATGAAAAAATATTAGAGTTCAGTAAATTTTGTTGCAAGTTTTCTCAGCGTGAGATTTGAAGGACATAGTTCTATGGAACCAGAGACCTAAATTCTCAACTTTTTTGATCGCTAAATTTGATCATTCCCTACCGAAAGAGTAAGATTCAGAATTTTCTTAATTGCGTCTTTGGATCCGAAAATAATGCATTACGTTTTGTTAGCATTTAGCTTGAGACCTATTAGATCGTACCATGATTTCAGGATAATCATTTCCATCGACAAGTTCGCCACACAGATCTTCAGCTTTATAATATTATGATTATATAATTTCTTGCAGTCAACTACACAGTTCTGCATTCGATTAAGAGCGCAAATACACTATGTAAAGACTGAATAATTATTTTAGAAGATTGCATTGGAGTCTAAATTTAAAACTGATCAATCGTTGAACTGGATTAAAATTTGTAGGTTCGGCCTATCTTATAACGTGAATAGAAAATCAATGTTGTCTTGAAAATCTGTCGACAGTAATTATTCACGCCATCAACCGACCATAAACCAATGAGCTAACCAAACTGAGCTCCGCACCATCTTGTGACAGAGAATTAAATGTTTGATGCCATGGCATAAAAAGTTTGCTCCAGAACAGTTTCACAGCCCAACCATGTGGCAACAAGCAGAGACTTCAAGCCTTTTGTATTTCATCGTCCGGTTGCATTGTGAACAGCATCTTGAAAAGGGGTGTTCATGATTGCAGCAGATTGAATGATAGGAACCTCCAGCAAAAACTAGTTTTTCGACCTGTGACTTATATGATTAGGCTGATCCTGAAATAAAACGGGCCGGTGTAGCGGTTGGAGATTTAATGCCTAATTTAATGAGAAGGAGAAGAAAATCTGTTATAGACGGTAAAAGCCTATATAAGTCGTAATTGACCTGTTGAACTGCCGAGTTTTGAGACATGAAAGTTTGAAGGTTCTATACATTTTTATTCGTTAAACGTTTGCTCCTTCTGTTGAACGTGTTGCATTTTTTTAGCAAAACTTTGTGTGAAAAATCGCCTTATGGAATGAAATGAAGAAATTTGAACGATTAATTTAGCAAGGATGTCATAAAGGTCCTAAGACCAATGTATTCGTGCATTCCTTGTAGGTTGCACTTCATATACTGCAATTCACAAGAAGAAACAAGAAAGCAAGGTTGAAACTTTATATTACACACATACGGCAATGTGGAACCTTTTGTTTCAGCCTTTTCTCACCAGAATCAATGCACGATATTATCCTAGACCAAATTCATTGAAAGTGTTTAATATTTCTCTTCCATTGCATAATTCCAAGGTCGAATGTCAAACGCTTAAAACAAGATATTCTACTACTTAATTCTCTGTAGAAAAAGTTTCTTGTTTCATACATTCTAGAGGGGAACGTGTCGTATTTGATACTTCATAAAAGCACTAGTAGATAATGCACCGCCAACGCTGAACTTCCCTAGAATTTGGAGAAAATGATTTTCTTATTGATTGACTCTTATTGTTAAATGAGCTGTTCTCCGGTCACCTTCCTAAAGAATGCAAATTGTCCGACGCATTGTGATAGAATTTTCCCAATATTGATGAACAATCAGGTTAATGAACCTGTGCTTGTCAGTTATGCTGTGAATCAGCTTCATCTGAAACAAATTGTCACGCACACTCCAAATGCAACTACAGGTATTGCAAATGACTTCCTTAAGAAATGTCAAATCGTATTCCAAATACGTGGAGCACTTTTGCCTCAATTGTCAATTATGAAGCTTACGATGGGACATTTTCAAAGAACCCTTGACACAGGCAGGGATGATTGACCCTTGCGTCATTAAATTTCTTGTTATATATGACAAAAACGTTCAAGCCGTTGTCGACGACGAGTTTGTCCTCAGTGAGGCCCAGCGCCTCGGTGTCCAGCTCGGTGCCGTCCCACCACAGCCACACGCCCTCAGCAGTCCTGTTCAGGCCCACCCACGGGAACAAAACTGCTCAGCAATGCAGGTAAGTCAGATTTTGGCCCCTGGATGTGAGCACTATAAGTTATTAGCTCTTGAAATGTACGAATGAGGAAGACGGAAAGATGACTTTTAAATATTTTCAATGTGGTACAAATTCATAATGAAAAAAAATGTGATATAGTTTATGAATTATTTAAGGGTATGGATATATTTCGAAGCGTGTCGTTAGAAACTTTTAAATAAATGAAATGGTAGATAATACCTACTTTGATTAACCGAAAAAAACATTCTCAGCTAAAAATAATAGTAATTTGAACTACTAATAATTGCCTCCTAATATTTCAAGGTAACTCGCCTCAATTTTTATTCAAATCCACACTTCAAAGACGAACTTTGAAGACCGAGACGTTAATATGTAAATATAAATGTTCTTAATGAATTAAATCTTTCGAAGCTTTGAAAAAGCCATGTGGTGAAAATGTAAGTAAAGAAAGGACGGCTTATAAATGACTGTTTATAGAAAGTGAATGAACTGTTTATTGAATTGTCTTAAAGAGCAGATTTCTTTTAGACCATCTCTGTAAAAAATGCACAGGTTTAAATACCATGGATAACTAAAGGAAAAATTAAAAAACACCACTCAAGTACTACGCAATAAGCAAAGAAACGAAGGATCGCGATAAGGAGTCAAAAATATTCCGCAAATTTAACCAAAAAATAATGCTTTGAGGAAAAGCAGAGCATGACGTGAAAAAGCCCCGTGTTTTGTTTACGTTGGATAATATTGGCGGTAAAAATATGTTAACCATAAAAATAGAAAAACAGTATCATTCGATTTTCTCTTCCCTTACTGCAGGTTAGCTTTGTCTTCCGTTTTCGCACCATTTGCTGAAGAAAAAGAATCTCAGTTTTTTTTACTTCCGAGTTATGGTGCAATTAGATAGAAGTGCGAGCCCATGTATACTCGTGATTACATCGCTCAGCCAACACCAGGTGCTGAACCCTGTATTACGTGAATAAGTTGTTCTGCCTTCTTCATCTCACACTTGAACTCAGTTTTCATTTTCATGAGCTTCGACAAATTTTCATCGTTGGAAGCGTTTAGAATATTTATGCTTTTTCCCAGGATAATCAAGAAGACATAGAGTGATGATAGAAATGGGTCCATTGACCGTAGTACAAACTGTTCAGTATATAACGTAGTAATGAGCAGATAATTACCAATAGAATTTTGCATGAGGAATTGAGTCCATATCATTCATACTAATGGTGAAAGAAATGATTTTGCTATAGTCTTGAATGAAAGTTGCTCACTGGTAATTCGGTAGCACCCTCAGCAAAAAGTTTTCAACCTCCAGTTATAAGGTGAAGCACTCCAATATTCATGTGTGTGCTAGCATGTGAACTTAATATAGGACAGTAGAAAGAAAGCATTGATACCTGACCTCATAGAAGGATAAATTAATGACCGAATTATAAAAGATATAAAATTCATCCTAATGGAAAAACATCACAGCAACGAAAAGATTACAATGAAGGAAAAGTTAAGCACTGTGGAAAAGAAGTTACTTTTATATTAAAAATACATTCCCGAATACTGCAAAAAAGTGACATTCATAAAACAAACATAAGACGATCCATATACTAACAATTTATTCTGCGTAAATGGGGTACGGTACAAAATGAATACAGTTATTATATTGAGACCAAATATTCAGCGTGCACTGTAAAACAGCCTTTTTAACACAGCAGACTTTGTCGAATAAAAAGAGCGTGAACGATTAAAGAGCTCAGATGAAAAAGTACATTATCAACTTACACCAAATTTATAACCACACCTAATTATACAACCTACTTTTACGTTACTACGCCAGAATTGAGGGAAAGAATACATCACCCTAATCTATAACATCAGTTTACGCACATCAAAATAAAAACGTTAGAGCCTAATATAAATTATTCAGGGCCAAAATTGATCAAACTCTAGCTTAATTTCATGCTCACATAAAACTAAAATGTTCTTATAGTACTTATTGGACGATTCTTAGGGAATCTTATGCGTAAAATAAACACAAGAACCAAAGTGCATATATACAGCACTGAAGATGGAATTTATGTATTCTGAAACGTTTGCTTTTAATTAATATGTATATATGCACTTTGGTTCTTCTGTTTATTTTACGCATAAAATGTTCTTAGTTTCCACATTGTTATCTGTGCGTTGAAACAGCCCCTCACAAGACACGGTACCGTCTCGTTCATGTTTGACGGTGGAGAACAATGTTCTTAGAATCGTATACTGTCCCTATTTTCCATCGTTCAAGTTTTAGAATATCAACGCGAGTCAGCGGTAACGACAAAGTGTGGCTGGCGAGTAGGAAATCCAGCTGAACACTAGGAGGTGTAACGAAACGAACTTGATTCAATAGCGGTTCGGCAAATTCTTATCGTAGGCGTATGTTAACTTGAAATATCTAATTTAAACTCAAACAATTTTACAAAAACACGTGCGATACTAATGCATCTTGTTCCCCTATATAAGGAAGAGTGAGATTATACCTTTTAACATTCATTGCAAATGCACATCACAGAACAGTACCAGAACAGAGTTTTTATGTACGTACAAACCTACGAAAATTTCCGCAAGCCTTAGTCAAACATTTCTCAGTACTGAGGAGCGCAGAATAGAACAATTACTTGAAGCACTATTTTTGAACCATTTGCTTTGATAGGTTATGCTCATCCATAAAGTATATTCTGGATACAGGCAATTATCATCGTCAAACGAGTATGTCAGCTGTGATAGTTTTACGGTTCAAATCCCAGCTTTAACGCCGACACTCAGCTCCGACGAGTATAGGACTATAGGTACTCCAAATGACAATCTACCGTAAGCCTGTTAACGCTGAAGTTCAGAGAAGCGCATGAGTGCAGCTTCAATTTGTGTACGCTCAATTCAGCTTGTCATGAGTTGTTAAAGAATCAGTCTCACCATTTAGAGTATCGAACGAGAGTCTAGTCTTTGTGATGGGCAGTCCTATCCCGGGCTGATCGCAGAGCACGTCGCACTCCGCGTGCGGAATTTTGACCGGACTCGGAGTGTTGTAATAAATGTTGTCATCCAGCTGGACGAACTCTCCTGTAGCAAAGAAATGTACGTCCCTCCAACTTCACAATATCTCGAGCATCAAGAAGTTTATGGCATAATATAAAAATTAACGGAAATGCAGTAGATTAGAAACAGGTGCATTATTTGAAGATCGAGGTTGTTTTTCAACTTGGGAACATATTTGCTTCATCTTCAAACACATTGACATATTTTTGTACCTACTTTTTCATACCGTTGTTACTTCAAAATTGAATTCATTACATCTTTCAAGCTCAACCGAGTAGAACGTTTTTTCATCAACGGAGAAAATGAAAACTGTTCGGAGGTAAGAAATACTTTCAACAGCCGGTAAAAATTTGCCGCTCCCTCTCATCGAACACCATGCCCAGGCTCACGTTTGTACTCGTATATCGCCCCGGAGCTGGGGACCGTCCGGCCCTGACCGGCGGATAAGGCGCAAATGCCACTCGTGTTGTAGGAGTAGGCGACGCAAGTCTCGTGAGCGTTGCAGAGCCTGCGGCATTCGCCTAGAAAATACAATAATGTCAAAAATACATCACGACTATAAGAATACTTTTTTCCAATGCAATCCTCCTTCAAATGCTGTTGAGTTAGCATGTTGACTGCGATCAAATCACTTTGCGAGTTAGCTGCGTGTCATATGAGGCGCACATGCCTAGCTGCCAACATTATTACAGTTGATCACTTGTTTGCTTGCTTCCTTGTTGTCCCAGCCGCACTTTCTGAAAGAATTTACTAAACACAATCGTAATTTCTCATCAATTGAAATTCATTAGAAATTCATTTCAATACAGAAACAACAAAGTTGAGCGAAGGAAGGGCGTACATTTAACAGTTCATTTGGAAACTATTTTTAGGAATGAATAAAAGCTGTAACTGAAAAATAGTAAAATTTTTGATGACGTTCAGCTAGTGTGTAGTAATATTTTAATATTTATTTAAGCACGGACATAAACGGGATTATTGGCCCGGACTTCAGATATTCAGACATATGCATTTATGTAATTTCTTCTTTGACTAAAATGCTCAAAGGATGATTATATATTAGGAAAAAAATAGTTAGTATTATAGAAATGCATTGCATTTACGTTATTAAGGGTTGTTACTCTTTAATTTACTAATTCTGACAACCTAGGTGAGTGATTCGAATGTGAACTAGAACCAGATGCTGAAATTATCGTCAAACAGCATGACCAGCATTTTTGTGTAGATAATGGTAAAATCAATCTTGCGGGTGATGGAAAGAATGCATATATTTTTACATTATTGTCCACAAGTAAAAATGGTTAAAAAAAATTTATAAGGAAAATATTATAATATATATTAATTTTCTGCATGAATTATAAACATTTTTCTATGGAAATTCTCAGAGAAAAATGAATCATTTAAGATTTTAAATCAAAATATTTGTTTAACTGTGTGCGTTAGAAAATGGACAATATTGTTATTGAATTTGTCGAACGTCGGCAGATTGAGATCATTATTTTTTTGAAGTAAGTCCAGATGAATTTTTTTAAATAATAATTTCGTTCCAACCATGAATGAAGGCTGAACATACAGTACATTATGTATTTGACCGACTCTATTTTTTATGAAATTCGAAAATTTTGAACGCTGCTTTAGGATGATGAGTACAGTTACTCGTAGTTAAGAGATTATGCAATTAATAGAGTCTTAAAGTTGAACAAAACAAAATTTACTAACAATCAGAAAATCGACTCGAGAAAGTTTTCGACCAATTTTGAAAGCATGTCTTCACTTTTTAGGAGCGTGACCTTTAGATCCAATGACAGCTTGAAAAGGATTATTATGGCTGAAAATTAACTTTTGAGTCTTCGTTTGTAGTGTCTTGTTTCATTCTTGCATGCAGATGATCATCAAAACAGCAAGGCTCTTTGGACTCTTGTAGTGGGCAAAAGGTTAAAATTTTCGACACAAATTTTCAAAGGGATTAAGGTCCGGCGATCGATTGTCTAGGTCACGGCCTTTTATTTTCTTGTCTAACAACCTATATAATGAGTTAATTTGCTTCAAGGTAAATGCTTTGTTACTGGAAGGTCCATTTGCGCCGGCTTTTACATAGGCGCCAGAAAGTAACTCCGCACTGCCTTATTTTTTATTATATTTTGAATTATAGCAAATATAACTAATTATTTGAAGCAAACTTTACACCATAAAATTCTACGCCTTTTAATCTATAGATATGCATTCTCAAATTTATTTTTTTTGCCACCCAGTAACTGTGTAGGCAACATTTCATATGGAATGGACAAAGTCAGCAGGACAAAAAGAAACTCCGCACAACAGAAAAAACTTTAATTAAAGAACAATATTGAACAATTCTGGTGATCTATCATATTCATTAGGTTAATATTTAGTGGCACAACCTTTCTGTGCCTCAAAAGCCCTCAATCTTTTCGGCATGCCCTCGATCAACCTACGGCAATACTCTTGATACAGACAGTCCCACTCCTCTTTTATTTTACCCCAAAGTTCTTCCAAATTTCTAATGTTTTCGTGCCGTAGTTTGTGCTTGATGTTATGCCAAATATTCTCAATAGGATTAAGGTCTGGAGATTGAGCAGTTCAATTCAAACAGGGGATATTGCGCTCCCGAAGAAAGTTTTTCACATTGCGAGCCGTGTGGATAGGCGCATTATCCTGCATAAAAATGCATTCTTCATTTGCAAGACTTCAAAATAATCAATAAAGTGTTGTCCCAGCATTTGAAGGTATTTCCCGGAATTTACCCTGCCTTCCAGCCTAACTATAGTCCCGGGACCATAAACACTGATGACACCTCAGACCATCACGGATCCACCAACACCTTGCAGCGTCGATACTGTACACCTGGGTTTAAATTCTTCGCCCTTGTAGCGTCTAACGTATTGCCGGCCATCGCTTCCAAGCCTATTGAATTTGCATTAATCACTAAACAGCACTTTGCTCCAGAAAAAAGCGTCTGTTTCTTTATGGCTCTTAGTGAAATTCAAGCGACGCTTTCTGTTCTTTGCGGATATCATTGGTTTACGTCTGGCAATGCATCCCCTTAGCTTAAACTCTTTCAGCCGATTCTTGACAGTTGACACAGAGCACTTTCCAATAAGACCACACTCTTTACGCAGCTCTGGGGCACTTTCAAATCTGTTGCGAAGACTCCGGATCTTGATGGCATGATCTTCTCTGGCCGATGTCACCCTTGGACGTCCACATTTTGGGATGTCATGAACGCTGCCAGTCTTTTGATGCTTTTGCAATGTTAGCCGGACGGTTTTTTCGTCACAATTCAATCGACGACCAATTTCACGGTTGGATATTCCATTGTTGTGTAGTTTAATTATCTCTTGCGGTTATCAACGGAAAAACGAGGCATGACTAACATTTATTAAAGATTTTAGCACTTTATGGTCTTCACTATTACAAATTCCCGATCGCAGCTTAAAAGGGGACACTATAGCATATTTCCATCGAAATCCTAACATGCGAAGTTTCTTTTTGTCCTGCAGACTTTTTACATTTCATATAAAATGATGCCTAAACAGTTACTGGGTGGCAAAAAACTAAATGTGAGAATGCATTTCTATAGATTAAAAGGTGTAGAATTTTATGGTGTAAGTTTGCTTCAAATGATTAGTTATATTTGCTATAATTTAAAATGTAATAAAAAATAAGGCAGTGCGGAGTTACTTTCTGACGCCTATGTACATTTTTTTGCAGCCAAGTGAATCTGCCGGTTAATTCATTTTCAATCAAGGATGGGGGTTCCCCTACACCATGGATAGTGAAACAGCCAAACACCGCAATGCTGTCTCGTCTATGCTTGATGGTAACGCCCTAAAAATTTTCTGAAGATCGTCAGCAGTCTCTGTTTTCTACAACATATGACGAGCTTCGTCTTGGCTGAAAAGATTAATTTTACTTCTGTCGGACAAAAGAGCTATTCTTAAAATTCAGTTCTTCGTCAAGATGGTCTTTGGCAATCGTAAAACGGCTCTTCACGTTTCTTGCAGTAAGAAGAGAAGGTCAGCGTGGAGTGAAAGCATTTAGACCACTTCGATGCAATTTTCCAGGAACCTTTTTTCGACAAATGTAAGGACACCAGTCCGATATTCTTCCAATAAAATTCTACTTCTTTATCTCTACCTCGGAGCTCGGAGCGTTGTGCCCCATACGCTTGCCGCCCCGCACTCCATGTGAATATCAAATGAAATTATACAGTTTATAGTGTACCATTGTGATCTACCTATGGTAGAATTACTTCGTGAAAGTGTATCATGTTCTTGCTGATAACTTTGTTGCCTCATTTCACTCTTAGCTAGCTGTATTGGATGTCCTTTAAGAATGGTTCCCGTTTTCCTGTCCAACAGGCCACATCCTTGTGACTGCGCCTTTACCCACATCGCAAATTCAGAACTGCTTTAATTTAGTTACTTTAATATAATTGTTCTAGTATAGTTGCTGTAGTATAACTGCTCTAGTGTAATTTTGAAACTGGCCCGATTCCCGTGTCCAGCTGTTAATAGTTGTCATTCTAAAATCCCGATATTTGTGTACGTCTAAATTAGAGTTCTCTCTCGACTTCATTCATCGATATCCTCTTTCATATGTAAAATTAATGTTTAAAGTAAATGTTATTCATACTGTTGAATTGAGCAGTAAACGTCTCTTTTTTCTTTGACCTGCCACCTAACCTATGCCTGACAACAAACAAGAACTCCTTTTAACTCCAGTTCTTTCTGCAGGAGCGTACGGGATGCAATGAGCTCATTCATCACTTCACACAGTGTGTATACAGCCACTAGAGCGGTTCGCGACCTTGCGAGGAGCTTCGGCTCATGGCTGATTGTAAATTGCCTGTAGTCATTAGATGATTTTAAACTACACATAGAATGAACAGATACCCCACATGCCCAGCAATTCACCTGTAGGTTAATCATTCTTAATGAATTTCATTAATTTACTCCCGAATAGTATTGAGTATTTCTTGGACTATTGATATTGTATTCAGTGAGCATATATTTTCAACAAAATTTGCCAAGTTAATGACTATTCCGATAGTAGTTCATATACATAAGATATATTTCTGGCAGTTGCTAAAAGTTGATAGAAATTTTTATCACTAAAATTTTCAACTTGTGCAATGAAATAGCAATAACCTGGCAAGATATCACGTGTGGTCAAGTACTTTTGTCCTGTAGATTTATTTACTTGGTCGATTTTCTGGTTGTCAATGAATGTTGTTGCCTTATTTTGAAGTACTCTGGTGAATATATGTTGTCTGGACGAGTCTCTTTTTTTGTCTGGTCTCCTTGTAAATCTCTTTTTTTTATAAACAGTCTTACATTTGATTTCTTCGGAGGTTCAAGAAGGCGAATTTGCAAGTTTAAGCCGGAACTTATGTTTAAATAAGTAACATAGTGTACCTCAAAATTACTGAGCATATGCGCAACAAAAATAGAGCTTTGAGGGGTAACTTAAGTAAAAAAAATCCTGTTTTGCTGTTACTCAATATTCAAATATTTAAAGCAAACACTGGAGTAATAACGAAGCTTGACATACATAAATGAGTTATAAATACATATAAAGGAGTTATAAACAAACAATAACTATTTATTATCCATCTTGCTTGTTATTCAAGTTATAAGGGCCCGGAGGCTTAGTCATTGAGGGATGACTCAACTATAGACTAGCCACTACATCCTAAACCCAAGTACAGAATTTTCAAATTACACAAAAAAACGGAGTTATGCAAACCCCTATCCCCAGCCACGGTACAAAAATAAGGACAAAATAACATATTGGTTGAGGCGAGTTTCAGATTGGATGGTACAGCTAGGTAACTACCCTTAATTTACTTGATAAATATATACATATGTCAGAGAGAGTAAAAGTCTTTGACACTTTGGTGTACGTCTTATCACTATAGCTATAGGCAATGAATTTGTATATTTTAGACTATTGTCTTCTTTCCTCTGATCACTTTTCGCACCAGAAATGAGTACAATACTCTCCACTACGTCATCTTGACTTCATAAGCTCCTGAAAAGTTATCCATCTTTAGTTAAATATGGAGCACCAAGAGCAACATTCAGAATTCTAATCTAAAAAGGGAACGGATACTAATGGGAAGTTAGCTTTATGTGTCACACAGATTAGAGTAAAAAATACTTACGTGCAATTCGATAATACTATTTGGAAAATTGTTTACTCTGGTTTCTATCCCTTGTATTCTAGAGGTTTCGGCGCCGCCTGGTATGTGACAATAAATTTTGACGACAAATATTTTGTTTCCAACCATTGCTACCTGTTCCAATGCACAGGAAATTACCTTTTAACGGCCAGTAAAGATTCTAAAACGTTTATTGAAATCATAGGTGCCTCTTACACGCCGCTAAATTTTATTTAAGCATAAATTATGAACAATAACCGAGGGCGAACGACCTCTGTCATTGTCTTTTAACTACCCTTGCGCTCAAAGTTTCAAGTACATATTTTGGGGATTCTTCATTTCACAATGACATTTACAGCCGTCGAAGTGTTCAGAAAAATGATTTGAAGGTTAGATGAAGTGCAGGTAGAAGAATCAATACCACGTGTAGGTACAGCAATTCTCGATACGACTAAGTTTCCTTCCGTATTATTCAGGTATATAGCCTTGCTTAAAAAACGTGTTCCAGCCATAGTAGCCGTGCAAAAAACTGTTAGTAACATTACCCCATAATTTAGCCTATTTATTATTTCCAGAGACAGTCTCATTGATTGATTGTTTTTGCTATAGTTACATAAAATGAATCTATGTTTGCCCTATTCAGTGCAGCTATGGAATTTTAATCATAAAAACAATGTGATCATGTTAAAAGAGGCAAAGCAAAATTTCGAAGATGGTCGCAAATTCAGGAACGTGTGTAAACCCAGCTGACGAACAGCAATTTTTTATAATAAATAGTGCCTCTTGTAAACAATATTTTTTATCAAACTTGAGAAAAGCCAATTGTATCATCGTTTAATCAATGCAATGGCAAGTAAAGTATTTATTTAAATTCATTTCCATATGAATTTTTACCGTGTTGACTTGCGCTTTGAAGAAGTCTGTATCATATCGATGTAATTTTCTTCCATAAGATGTCATATATTTGCGTTAATTCCTTTGCATATATGGAATGGAGAAGGGTTTCCACCGTGTAAACTTACATATGGAAGGAGTTGGCATGGCATCGAAGTAGTTGCCCTCAGCGAGCTGCCAGTCCTTCACGTGAACAGATTTGCCTCGCACGTGACTGAGAAGGTACGCCTCGGGCCGGCGTCCATCGATGCCGCTGCTGACCGCCAGGGCTATAATGATAACTAAATCGAGTAAACCCATCTAGATCTAATTCTCAATTCTATGAAGAATCAAGATCAAGAATGATCTGTTTTGATTTCGTGGGAATTTTCTGTAAAAAAAGAAAAGTCGGAGTAGATCAGAGAAAACGAAGAAAATGAGACGATAATTTGCTGTACACTGCGTATACACTTAATCTAAAGCAGAAATTTAATTTTTTAGCAAATTTTTATCAACGTGTAGTTAAAATAACGAAGCAGTTGGTTGAAACAGACTTTAAT
Organism: Morinoia aosen; assembly: GCA_030386875.1. Taxonomy (NCBI): domain Eukaryota; kingdom Metazoa; phylum Arthropoda; class Malacostraca; order Amphipoda; family Talitridae; genus Morinoia; species Morinoia aosen. The sequence continues at coordinate 61,333,020 of CM059562.1, forward strand.
ACGAAGATGACCATATTAGATCAGCTATACATTGAAAATTAAGAAAAGCAATGTTTGACGACGTTATCTGACATCATATGTAATGAGTTTCAAAGGTGCACTACGCGACAATCACAAAAACGCGTTAGGAAAAACTCATAAGCATCGGTCAACATTCACATTAATGCTGCCCGGCCATCCAATCCTTACCTTGTCATTTTTTAGTTCCAGTTCCTCAACTTTGCCGCTTTGTTTGAAGTTTTTGTAACCATGTGACTTATGAAGATTTCCCTCTTTACCGAACTGATTCCCACAAATATTTTTTTTATTTTTTTAAAAACGTACTACTGCCTTACGTCCATTTAGTAAGTCTATATTTCTAGAAGTTGAAAGTTAGTTTGAAACTCTTGCACGCAGATATTATTTCACTATTAACCCATACAAAATATTTTCGCCCTCAATCTGAACAGGCGACATACGAGTATCATTACTGAAGACCATTGCGTCCAATGAAGATACCATTTTGTACTGTACTGCTAAGGAAGTGGTGCTGTAGTTATACACTTAGAAATCGTAACTACACTAAGAAATCTTTTCTGATTGATTCAAGTTTAAGGATATATCTAGCCCGAAACTCAAAGGCTTCAAGTAAAGATACTGTATTGCTGTTAGTGTATTCAATTTCCATAGAAAATGTAATAAAACAAACCTAATTTCGGAAAACTTAAACACATGGTTGTTTGTAACTGGATCTAGGTCACTGTGCTATCTGCATTAATGCAAAAAGATACTTAAATATGTCAGTCATTTAATTTAACGTAGTTATTATTATGTTGAAGAGATGTCACAGTTCAGCAGCTCGTGTATGGCGGGAACTTGCATTCTTCCGTTATTCATACAGCCGTTTTCAATTCACCAAGGGAAAGCTTCAAAAGCTCCTTCAATACACATTGGCTTCAGATGATGAGTAATCGAGTTATGTTAAATTATTGACATTGTACAGATCTTCAGAAATGAAGTCGAAATTGAAGTGTTTGTTGTCGTAACTTCATTTGGAGTAATTCACATCTCATGTTGCAAATACGAATTCAGCATCGGCAATGTGCTAAGGAAGTGTTTGTTAGTTATCTTGCTTTGCTCATCATTCCAGTGCACTAAAAGGTGATGGAAGGCCAAAATCATGCAGCTATCAAAATACGTATAAACACCTATAATGTAATTCTGGGTTGCTTGCCTGCAAATTTGGTAGGTTGTTTGCAATTGCCTACATTTTTCAATGATAACAAAAAGCAAGGTTTCACACACTATTTTCGTAAAAACGTAGGATAATATTTAAAATTCACATATTTTGTCTGAGATAACTTTCTACCAAACTCCGTTTTGCAGAAAACTTCTTATATTAGCTAGATGGCTCAACGGGACGTGGGTGTTTTAGTTTAAACTTAGACCTTTCTTCAGTTTTAACAGAGAATTGGTAGTTAGAATATGGAAGCGGAAGCTAAGTGTCCAGACAGTAGGAGACAGGGAGCGTCACGCACTACCAAGCACACATAGTAGTGGGTAGACACTTGCGTGAGAGCTAGACTCCAACCCAAGTAAACCCACGTTACGATGGTGAAGCAGAGGAAAAATGTCGAGGTAATTGCATAGATCAGCTGGTGCCTTACTGCTCTTAAAGACATTTGTGGTTCTCGTTTTACCTCTTAAATCACTGCATGGTCCCGTGAGAAAAATTCAGTTTTCCGAGTTAGATAATCGCACCGTTTTAGCAGATTCCAACATATCTATTTATTTTCAACATAACATTTCATAAGGTAACCTATCCCAACCTACTCCACCAAAATTTGACTTTGCCTGTCTCAACCGAACGTATGCCACCATATCCAAGCCTAATCATGAATTTTTAATCAATTCGAAGCCTAGCATCCGATCCAACTACAGCGTCATATCATCACAATTCGTAAATCATGTCATTATTTCACTTTTCGTTTAACCATCGACTATTTATCTGACAACGACCGCTACCTGATGACGATCAGTTGTTACTGTGATGCCGCTAGTAGCTCACATCACCTCCTAAGTTTCTCGCATGAATTAGTATAAGTGTAACTCTCGAAAAAACAATGCGTTCAATATTATAGATACTCGTACATTGCACAAAAGTTGTTTCTTACGTGAGTCACACACCACAACGCTCCAACTTCACGCAAATGATTTGAAATTATAATAAATCGTTCGTTCAAAATAACATTACGTCAAGACCGTACAAATTTACTTGAAAGGAAAAATATAGTAATTGTTTCAGCTATTCACTAATATGAGCGATATGTCACATATTCACCAACAAATTTGCTGAATTGACAAACTTGCTTTATGTACCAAGCAGCAGTTAACTTCTTGAATGAAGAGAATGTTTCTCTAGAAGATGTTTCTAGAAATTAACGTGAACGCATATTTAAAAATTTCCATCATCTCTTCCTGTAAATTTTTCGTGCACGTTTTTGAAGCAGAAGCTTATGTTTTTTTTCGGATCCTTTCTCATAGATTAATGATTGAAAGTTATTTCTGATTGAAGTAAAATATCAGCATTAACCGTGTCTTAGCCCTGCTCTGTTCTACAATGCGTTACTTTGGGAAGAACCTTTGAGGCTTTTCGATTTCACTTGTTCATCAGTGCGATACGCGTAGTCAAATATATACCGATGTACTTTCCTGATAAACATTGCTACGTACTTCAGCGTATCCTAATTTTTTTACCTGTGCAAATGCAGTAATTTTGAGAGGGTATTCCCATGTCAGTAAAAGATTTCATTATTCTTCTCCGAGGCAGTTTCATGCAGGGCTCGCTATCAGTGAAATTTCGGACGGGGCGATCTTCAAACGTTATCGATAGCATTGCGCGAAAAATAATCAATTTAAATGTTCTGGGTTATTCACTTTTCCAGTTTTTCGTACGCCTATTCGTCAATGCTCAGTGAAAAGGCCGCAAAAAATATAAATGCACAAAAATAACCTTATCTTCTGGCATTAGGGTTCATTACGTCAGTTCCGCTGAAGAGCAGCTCTAAATTAACCTATTGCGATTGACTTGGAAACAATGTTGCAGTACTGAAATTTTTACGCTTGAAAATGTTTCATTACGCATGAACAATAAAAAAACAGATAATAGCTTAGGCTCGACCATGGCTGACATAAATCTGCTTCCATGAAAAATATTGCTTCACGCTAGTCTTTTGCTATGATTCACATTGCCGATCTTGTAAAAGTATATTCAATGGTAATATAAGCCCTCGTTGGGCTTCAATGACGGCATCAATTATTTAAAAGAATCAGATATTTTAATGAAATTCATTCGGTGCGTATGACAGTCTTAATGCATGAGAAGGGTATGTTCAAATCCAATTTATTTATATTACTTGCCTGCTCATTTTGAATTGATATACGAGTGATCGTGTGCCCAACTGTCATTACATGCTCTAATTTAGAAACATGCGTTATAATATTTTCCATTCTATTTTACCAATCTTCTGTAATTATTTTTTTATTTCTGACGAGTGCCCACACATCAGCAACGTTCTTGTCCTAAATTGCAAAAAATGGTCGGGGCTGACCTCGCTTTTGTCACTAGTACAGCCGAGTATTGCTGAAAACTACCTCATATTATGAAAACGACATTAATTTCACCCTCAAAATGAAAGTTTTAGTTTGCTAAAATAACTTGACATCAATTAACTCACCAAACCAGCATTTGCAGACCAATTTTTTCCATTCTCATCAATTTTTATAAGAAATACAAAAACTTCAATCTTCGTTTGGGCCACACATTGAAATTTCTAAATAAGTTCACAGGAATGAGTGTCATTGTGCGAGAACATTTTTGCGAAACCTATCAACGCTTATAATTTGAAACTGTTGCTTATTAAATCCACAAGTTTAAACGAACATATACACCATTTATCATGCTCAATAGCATGAACAAAAAATGAAAATGATCTGAAATAGCTCCAAGTTTAGGTGTAAAAAAAGTTTCTCTATACAAATAGCGTATAGAGAAAAAAAATCCCTTCAAACGTTAAAAATATTCCCTCATTTCACGAATAGAATCACTAAATGAATCAATTGAGTCTTCAATGATCGAGAGCATAGACAGTGGATATTCGAGAAATTTAAGCAAATAGCCGTCAGACAGGCCAGCACCGGCAACATGCAGCGCTGGAGAGCACACCAACGACTGTCGAGTCCGCAGCCTGCCTCGCACGCTGATCGAGCTGCCACTGAGAACACCTTTCCTCATTAGAATGCTGTGCTGAACACCAGTGAATGTTAACTTATGAATTGTGAATGTTTGCTCTATTAAACAAACGGCCCGTCGAACTCCTATGCTACGAAGTATGTTCTATCATCAGAACTCGAGACAAAACGATTCATTTGACCTAGACTTTAACTGCCAGTCATAAGATATAGAACTACCTGCCATCAGGCACGATTCCGACCGCCTCTTGGAATACGTGGTGCAATTCAGGGCACCAGCCCCACGACAGGATATCAACAAAGTGTAGAGAGTTCAGCGTTAGGCTACAAAACTGATTCCAGAACTTTGTAATATCTTCTGCGAAAAGCATGGTCAACCTTGGTTTCCCTTTAACAATGAGACTGCGAGGTCAACTAATCGAGACCCACACTTTAAGCGTTTCAGATATTTGATGATTTAACCCCACAATTTCATTTAGATACTCAAGACAAAGTCAAACCAGAAATCCTCGCCAGAAATTAATAAGAAAAATCATGGACCGTTTCATGCAGCGAACTTAATATTAACAGTTAAAATTGTAAGAATTAGGAGCCAGCAGTTAAGAAATCGCTTCTGTTGACATAATGCACGTGTTAAAAATTGTCTCAACCTATACTGGCTAGAAATTTTCCAATTTTATAATGACTAGCGCGACTGATGACCAAAATTTGAGAGAGATTAAAAAAGAAAAATTATTATCTGCGTAGTGTATTAGGCAATATTAGAATCCATTTTTACGATACACTTGGTAGTGTCTCTTCAGAAAATAACTTCTAAGAACCTCGAAGGAAATAGAGATTTAACTGTTTTAATATTCCTTATAATACAGGCTAGCTTTATAATCATGCACAATATTTCTATAAAAATTATGCATTCTTACGTTAAAACAATGTTCATGCGTCCATGCATGATTATTGATGACTCTGAATACGACGATCATCTATCCTCTCATCTAATCTGTCACCGATGGGTGATTAGTGTCTGAAATCAGGAGACTTGGGGTATCAATCCAATAATAAAACACTCCTCACAATCCTTATTAAATTCCATATTATTTACTGTACACAAGATTGAACAATTACCCTCATATGTAGAATGATCCCATCTCTAGAATGACGGTAGCGACCAATTTCCTCGCTAATTAGTGGCATCAAAATTATTTCAAGTTTCGCTACGCAAAGTAGCGAAAGTATTTGTGAAAGTATTCGTATAAAAAGTTGTTACTAGTATTAGCGTTATTGTCAGCGAAGCTATTGAATACCAAGGCCTTCAAAAAAGAAAACTACTCAATTGTTTTATAAAGCAATGAATCATATTTTTATTTTATTTTATTTTATTTTCTTCTCAACAGAGATCGAACCCCAAATGAATGAAGTCGATAAAAATTCGTCTTGTAAATTTGGGTGGGTTAAATGACAGAAGCACAACAAAATTTACACTGTTGGTATCCGCCTAAAGTTCTTGTTTGAATGAGGCTGAAATATTGATTACCAATTCGTATTAAAACTCTTGTGCTACCCTGGAGACCCATAAAATTATTCTTAATTTAAATGAATTTGGTTTTAAACACGTATATCTGATGTATATCTTAGAATAGTATTTTAAAATAATACCTTAAAAGTCCTTTAACTTATACGGGCCCACAAGTAACGCTAATCAAATGCATCCATTTGGGTGCTCTTTTAAGTTTTACCATCAAGCTTTATCATCTTTACGTGATTATCATCACTCATTACTCGTGATGATTTAATAATTAATTAATTGTAAAAAATATTTGCAAATTAGTGCATCGATGTAAATTTAACGCATTCTAAGGTTCAACGACTTAATGTCAGTTTTGGAGTGGAAAACTTTAGGATTTCACCTGATTTTCCATAAAACATGCAATATTTTTCACATTTGGCCAAGTGATTCAAAAAATGATAAGCGTGGGATGCATAGCTGTTTTCTTCGATGCAGCGTAGCGAACATAAAACACTTGCAATCAATTTTTTATTTTATTTGGAACTACAGATGAGTGGCAGCTAGGCTGTAACCTTGGATTTTGCGAGCGTGACCAGACCTGCAAGCTGTTATGTTGCTTCTCATGTCAAAATGTATAGAGTTTGCTCTATTTTGAGCACAATCTATTTAATTGATGATTTAGACTAAAAAATAAGATCAACCTGAAAGCAACTCGCTGACCAACTAGGTAACGCAAAGTGACTGACACTCAGCAAGCTTCACTAACGACAAAGGGCTATTTCACATCGAAATAAATAACGTGCAGACGTTATGTTTTCATGCAAAATTATGACACCTTTGTACATGTGGACACCATGAAAACTTGTGTATGAAGGTGATCGCTTGGGGCATATACACAAATATTGAGTCAGGAATTTATTCTGCCTCAGCTAAAATTTCTTGACTTCTATATATAATCTTTGAGTCGCAGTCGCAAAACTTACTTTGATCTGAAAAACTAATGGTGAAACTAGAGAGGGCTTATATGTATTCTAATCCCACCTTTTAAGCCTATGACACAACCTAAAGAAAACAATTGTTCCCAACGAACACGCAATTTTTAATAATCATCTTTAAAATGATTCTTGCTGAATGTGGCAAAACAACCTAAAAGATTCAAGATTCGTATTCAAATTCTTCGCTTGGATTTCCTCGGTGTTTCTTTATTTTGTTGCTATTGAAGCAGGTCACTGCGGTAAAAGTATCTTCGTACCTAGGAATTTTTTTAAAATTTAACCCCAACCAAACCTCACCATTTTAAAGCTTGACACTTCGGCCGTAGAAGCCTTCTGTTATGATTGACAGCCCTACGCATTACAAGAATATGTGTATAAATTTTGGTTCCAACTTGAGTGGCGTGCAACGTTTTACCTTTAACGTCTATCATTGAGAACCACCTAAGGCTCAAAAGTTTCTGAATACAGTTCACGTACTTAAAATGTGAAAATGAGTTCGATTCCGCCGCTGCTCGTCTCCCACCACGTTATATCCGCAAGGTGTCCCCAACACGCCTAACCCCTAAGGTACAGCGGTCGTTAAAATGAAACTTGGCATAATGACACGCAACTTCTAACCTTCACATCAATGATATTTCCTGACGCTAAATGCATAACCACCAGGATTCCACTGTACTACGCTATTTCAATGTTAAACAAGTAAAGAGATTTTTGCAGAAGTCTGACTCTATGTGAGACCATTGGTTCACATCGGGCGTTCTTATCTGTCCTCCATCAGCAAATTGTGTGCGAATGTGAGGAATTGAATTATAATGGGAACATGAATTTCAATATATTATCAGAATGAATAAATTTTAGATTTTTACGTGTTCTTTATGACTAGCACGTGTTTTTCTACGTATAAGTGTGCATATGCGTTTGGAAACTTGGTTCAAATTAATGAGCCGAACGTTCATTTTATGCTCACAGTTGTGCATAATAGGTCATTTTTTTGACAAGAACGGTTATAATAACTCAATCCAAAAACACATACAGCATTATTGTGAAAAGTTTTGTGTCGGTTGTGACGTATTCTATCAGTGCCTCAACTTTGTCTTTACGTACGTGTTTAAAATGTTTGAAATTAAGGTTGAAATAAGAGAAGTTACATTTTTTCTTCTGTTTTAGTTGTTCACCCACTGGAATTATTCTTAAACGAACATCACCCATCATCGTACATCCACTAAAATGATGACTTTCATTTTAAAACTTTTCAAGACTTCTTATTTTCTAATACATTTTAAATACATACTTTATCTCAAGTACGATAATTTTAATTATTTCTTATGAACTCAGGAAAGTTAGTTTTCTTCAATCGAATTATCATAAGAAACTTATAAACGATGTAACTAAGATGGTATCGCTAATTTCTGATGAAACAAAATTCGAATTGAAAACTGAATCATGGGAGAAAATTATACTTCAAATTGAAGATAAGATTAATAATTTTTTGCGGAAACTTAAAAATTTACACGCTCTGTCCAATGAACTGTATTCAAAATTGTATGTATCTGGTTCAAGTCCAGGAATCTTGTATGGTCTACCTAAAGTGCACAAGCCCGACTTTTCTACAAAATTTCAGTTTCGGCCCATTTTTGCCGCGGTCAACACCCCTAGTTACAGTTTAGCTCGATTCTTGGTGCCTGTATTAAGTCCATTAACTAAAAATGAGTATACGTTAGAAAATTCATCCCAATTCGTTAATGAGATTACGTCATTTCAAAATGCGGATAATGTAACTATGGCTTCATTTGATGTTGAAAGTTTATTTACAAACATTCCTCTGACAGAAACAATCAATATAATTTTAAATGCTTTTTTTGCCTCGTCAACAGATTTGATTTTGGGGCTTAGTAGAATTCAATTTAAAACTCTACTTGAACTTTCGGTCTTAAATTCTGTGTTTGTTTTTGCTGGCAAACTATATAAACAAATAGAAGGTCTTGGCATGGGTCTCCCTTTGGGCCCTACGTTTGCGAACATTTTTATGTGCCATTGGGAGCAGAAATGGCTTGCAGATTGCCCCACAAGTTTCAAACCCGTATTCTATAGAAGATATATTGACGATACTTTTTTATTATTTCAAGATCCTAGCCATGCCACCATGTTCAAAGACTATTTGAATTCTAAACATCCTAACATAAAATTTACTGTTGAAATTGAAAGCAATAATTGTTTATCATTTTTAGATTCCCAAATTACTAGAACAGGCCGCGCTTTTAAATCTTCTGTTTTCAGGAAGGTTACGTTTACTGGATTAGGCTTAAGTTTTTTCAGTTTCTGTACTTATAGGTTCAAGATTAATACTATAAAGACACTATTGAATCGAGCTTTTAATATTTGTTCAAACTATGTGGACTTGCACGGTGAATTTACTTTTCTGAAGAGTTTTTTTAGTCGAAATGGGTTTCCTTCATCTATAGTTCATGTTCAAATTAAAAAATTTCTGGCTAAAAAATATACCATAACATGTACACCTCCAGAGCCAATGCAACGTCTATATTGTGTATTCCCGTATTTTGGAGATTTTACTGATAAGATGTCAAGAGATTTAGAAACCCTTTTTAAACGCCATTTTCCTGCTGTGAAACTATGTATTATTGCCGTCAATTCTCTTAAAGTTGGCTCTTTTTTCCGCTACAAAGACGTGATTCCGAAGCGAATGCGGGCATCCGTTGTCTATAAGTTTAGTTGTGTACAATGTACATCTGGCTATGTCGGCATGACGACTTTGCCACTTTATATTAGGATTGCCCAGCATCGTGGAATCAGCTACCGTAGTGGAAGAATGTTAACCCAACCGCCTCACTCGTCTATTCGCCTTCATAGTGAACAGTGCTGCAATCGCATAGCAGAGGATGATTTTCAAATTTTACGTACTGCTCCTTATGAATTAGACTTGCGTATTTTAGAGTCTCTATACATAGCCACAGAAAAGCCTGACCTTAATAGTACAAATAGCTCATTTCCCCTGCAAATTTATGTGTAGATTTTTAATGGAAAAACTTGTGTTCTTTAGATATGACTAAATTTTTCCTTTTTTCAATTTTTTACAGAATGACTTACTGAGGATGGAGCTGGTCTCCGAAACGTTTTACAGAGTGATTAGATTCTTTGTATATATTTTATTTCAAAACCTTGTACAGTTCCAATAAATATGATATCAATTATAACAGCGTTCTTCGTTTATAAGTTTCTTTTAATTATTTTTATTGCGATTAGGTTGTTATTATTTATTATTCCATTATAATAATTTTTTATTTTCGTTTATAATTTCACTATTATTTCATGACTTTTCCATTGCTTATGTATTATTATGTTATTTTGAGCATGATTTAATTGTATCATTATTATTCAATCCATTAATATTTTCTTACTTTTATGTTCCACTAGTCCACCTCCCCTTTATTTGAAATAAGAATGAAGGTGAAATGAAAGAAAGGCCGTAAAAAATATAAAAAATACAATATCTCGAGAGTTGATAAGGCCGCGTGAACACGGCCCGTCAAAATATTAGGACTGGAGCTTGTATCACAGATATGCTCATCACACACTGCAGGCTGGCTTCGGACAGACAGAGAGACGGACGGACGAACGCGGCTCTTATTATAGTATAGATAGATTGCCATGCTGCAGCCAGCACCAACTGGAAATGTGAGTATGGAATCCAATCATGTACTCTCTTGCAGAGAAGCTAAGATCACATGGCACATCAAGCAAGGAATATCGAAAAATTTAAACTATACTTTCGATGAAGTATTTATAAGCAAAGAAAATTTTGAGAAAGTTACTCATTTTTGCTGACAAAACCCATCGGAGTCGGGTGGTACGAACTGCACAATTTAAAGCTCCGAATTGAATCTATATAACCCAGTAATACCCGTTGTGTTTATTAATATATTTGTTTGGTGTCCGCTTCTTAAGAAACATAGATTGTGTGAGTTTGCGGTATCATGGATACCGAATTCCTTAGTGTAGCATTAAAAGATGGCCTTTTCACGCTTTGAAATATTTGACATTTTAACAGGATAGGTTTTGCTAGGATAGGATAGGTTAGCTTAGACTAGGTTAAGCTAGGAGAGGCTAGGTTAGCACAGGTTAGGTAATACTGACAGAATTTTTTCACGGGTCCACCTAACTTAACGATAACATAGTCCGTGGAATTTCCACGGGTCCTGCCGCTATCTACATGTAGTAATACCCTAGGTTTATTTGTTTGGAGTCCGCTTCTTCTATTTTCTTCGTCACGCTCATAAGGAGAGTTATAGTGACCGTATCTGTGATACGAGTTTCACCAGTGCGCAAGTACAAGAATGTTTTTTTATCACGGGTACTGTTAAGATGGATATATTTGTTCGGCAGCACACCTGGAAAATTGTTCAAGAAAGTTAGTGAATCCCGTCATTTTTTGACGGGCCGTGCACTCTACTATAATAATATACGTAGTACTATAATAAGAGCCGCGTCCGCCTGTCTGTCCGAAGCCGGCCGAAAGTGTGTGATGAGCGTATCTGTGATACAAGCTTCATCAACTCCACAATTTCTAGTGTATCAATCCATCAGATTCGAATAGGAAAGAATATCACGAAAATTCTTAGGAAATAGGATCGTGAACTTTATTATACATTTTTGACGGGCCGTGTGCAGTCGGCCTCATTAACTCTCGAGAGATTTGATTTTTTTATTTCTTACGGTCTTCTTTCATTTCGCCTTCTTTCTTATATCAAATAAAGGGAGGGTGGAGTAGCGAACATAATTTACGGCCCCCTCACTAGCATACTGAAATATACTCGGAGAACCTCTCCCGGAAAAATTTCGAGTGTTTCTAGTGTTGAGTATCTCATCTGGCCCCCACAATCTTCTGAACTCAACATTGTTGAGCATTTATGGTCGGTTTTAGAAATTCAAGTATGGAGTTGATTTCCGTTGTCATCGTCTCTAGAAAATCTGGAGGGTGGTTTACCTGAATAATGGCCTAAAATTCCTTGGAAACAATTAACAATTTGTATGATTCAATACCTCGGATAATTAAGGCTGTAATTGTCTCATAAGGTGGACCGACACCATATTAATACATTCACCGCGTTTCCCCGATTGTTAATGGTTGGTTTGTTTAGGTTGTAAGTAGCTGCATGAATTGGGTAATCGATATTACTGCTCGAAAACATTTTTATCCTTCCCAAGAAATATGAAAATACACGATAACATTTCACTTCGTATGATGACAGTTATTCATTAACATGGTCACGAAACAAATGGAGGTCATTAATTTTTTTTCAGAACGTGAATAAGAAATTTATCGATTGAGCCAATTAAATATATTTTTTGATTTTCCAACGTGATTCCATTATTATGTCCAAATCCTACGTACGTAGTTTTTTACTGAACTTATGGTAAAACTTTATAAATATGATGAACTTTCTGGAAATAACCTCCCCACAGACGTCTTAGTGAATACATCAAACAAGCAAGCCACTGACTGCCTAAAATTAATCTTTCAGTTATTGCGGTTTGTCCGCGTCAGAATTTGTTTTGCATATTTATAGTTCACTTCTGAGTATGTCGACAGGAAAATAAAACATTGAATTTTAGGTAAGGCTAGAACTTTAATATGAATTCTACTGTTTTATTTTCTACAACGTGCTCCCAAATATAGCTAATACAAAGTTCAGCATAATTTAACCTCTCACCTAAAAAGTCAAAACCTCAAAACCCTTCTCAATATTGAAAAATCATTCAATATTTTCCGTGTTACTTCAAGGTGCATTCTGATATTTGGCCTGCTGTCGATATTTTAGCTCAATTTCTTTGTCTTGTGACAAAATTATTGTAAAGAAATGTAGAACTATGTGATCGTCCATTTTCTGTGGAGAAATTCTTTTCCGCGTTCGTCAAGAGACAGGGCAAGTTACGTGCGGCAAATTATCGGTGTAATATTTTCTTTCCTTCGTGACTGCGGTGTCATTTTAATTCTTTCTCAGTTGTTTGTCTGCATGACGTCGATAGCAGAATATTTATCTTTGGGAGGATTATTGTGACCATAATATATTTGGAGCATTTGCTTCACAATAAGATACAATTCATGCCAGTTTGGGAATATCCCTACAAGGAATAATCACAAACGGGTAAGTCTGGAGATCTAGAGGGGCCAGGGAACATTATCGAATCTTCGCATCACCTTATTTTTTCTGACCACAAATTGGCGCTAATTTTGAAAGTTAAAAATTAAAATTTAACGCCTACAATTGTTTTATACAGTAATCACCAGTTGTAAATAGCAGCTTCAGTGTTACAGCTTCGTTTTCATACGCCGACTGTCAGCATGCATTCATGTCCTGTCACCTCACAGCCACGTTGCTCCATCCTCGAGGTTCTGAATTTTACTATAATTTTTATTTTGTGTTCTATATTGCAGCTCCTATTGGAACTTCAAAGTACAAGATGGATCGAGAGTAAATTTCATTGTATGATAAATAGCTGTATCCAACACTGAGAGTTAAACCTATTCAGGAACTCAAGTCATGAAAAAAGTATATGAGCATTGTTTTCTGTTTTCAAAATTTGTTCTCATCGCATCTGGCAGAAAACCAAACGTCATCACTGGTGGCTCCCTTCGTAGGATATGTGTTAAAAAAACTCTTAATTGAGACGGGAATCTTTTCGAAAGCAGAACTTGAAAACGAAAAAAACGTGAACAGCAAAAATGGTACTTGTGGGTTTCTGTCACCACTTTTTGGGGTTTAATAAAGGGTAAAAGAACAACTTTCGGGAAGGTCCCAGGGATTCATTTTGGCCTGAAACAAAACAAAAATTTTAAATAATACAAATCAATAATAATTTAATTTAGCTAACCTAACTTAACCTAACCTTACCATCATAAGGAAACCATAAATTAATGGTGGTGACAGATAACTCCCAAGTACCACAAAAATTTATAATTGATTCCACCCCCGGTGTGGATAGCAGCAGCTACGATGCCCAGCATTATTCCCCAAACAGACGAAGAAATGTGTGGAATAATTCACAGTAATTTATAAATGGATGTAAGATCGAATAAAATTATCAATATTGATGCTGAACCTGAGCGTATTTTAACAGGCTCATTAAAATGTGTTGTGAAATATGTAACGAATAATGATCCATTGTAGCTGCGTGAGTAAATGTGTGAGCAATAAATGACCTCAATATGGGTATAGGGATGGGTTACGAAAGACGCTACAAATGTTAGTTGCATGAGCGCGTACAGGAAAATCATCACGGAAGAAATTAAATTTAAATGCTTCATGGAATCCGTAATATTTTGACAAACGAAAACAACTAAAATTAAAGAAGACTTTAGGCGAAATGAAGGGATTGAGCGTAACACATATTTAGCCTGTACTACGTGTGCAGCGTAAAGTTCGGTGAGGTAGGCCGGAAGGGGAAAGCTAGCATATCTCCGGATGTAGACGGCAACAGAAACAAATTTATGAAGTTTGCTAGAGGTTCAAAGGAATACACGTTGCTAAAAACTGTCAGCTTAAGAGGATAGAATTGTGTTGATTGCAAACAAACACAAATAAACTTAATTTAAATTTTGAGCCATATTAGCTTGTGAGGTTGCACAGAAACATTGAACGAGCATTGCGGGTAAATATTTGGAAAGAAAACCGGTTAAATTGGTTATTATGCTGTAGGGAAAAAGAAGTATACACATTAACGAAGAAGCCCCTGAAAGTGAGTGTCATTAAGTTTGCCTTCAGTGATCAGATGGCGGTGACAAGCATGACCAGTTAGGTCGACACTCCATAGAAGTGGTAGGGTTAAGACAAATGTCTGAAGACAAACGTCTGCGATAGGATTGAACATCGAGAAGTTACCCGACGAACGAAGCTGAATCACTAAGAGTGGTAAAGCGATTTCGATTGGAGAGAACGGATGCGATCGGTAATTAAATGGATCACACCACAGTCTTAATTCGGTAACCGCATGATCTCAAGATTCGATCATGTTCCCTGGCCCCCCTAGATCTCCAGACTTATCCGTATGGGATTATTTCTTGTAGGGCTATTTCAACAGTAATGTGTACACCACTCGATCAAGAATTGTAGATGAGTTAAAACAGAGAATTCAGGATGGCATTAATTACTATAAATCAGCGGAGATATTCGCGGCGGTCAATGAGGAATCTCAACAGCAGATCTCAAGAATACATTCGTGCAGGAGAACACCATGTACAGGGTTTAATTTAAAAATATAAAAATTCCATCACTGTTTCTTGAATAACATGTTTCAAGGTTTCAATTAATACGAACGAAATATTTTCCTGCTATCACTTGGTTTTATTGGATTGTTAAAAATTTCCCGTTTTTGTGTAACCCGTTAGGATATTCAGAATTGAAAATATTTCTAACAATTTTTTTGACTAACCTCAACATTACGTGAGGCAAAGAATCGAAATGATATTCTTTGTTTCAGTCCATGTGCTGTGAAAAACTCCAAGCATAAAATTACGGAGCTGCTGGGCTTGCTTAATTCCGTATTCTTGAGTCGAAGTTCATAGAGTAACGGAGGTCAAGTTTTCGTTGAATAATTTCTATCAGAATTATAGTGATTGCGCGTACGAGTCACAAAATATGCTCTGGCTGTTCGTTCAAAATTTACTAAATTTTGCAAGTTTTGTCAGCTGCAATGTTAAACTTGGAGTTCGACCAGTCAGAAATTGTGCGCATTGTAGATCATTACTGGTGCACAAACAATTTTCTATTCAGGGTCTGAACGTTTGTGAAACATTAAAAAAACACCACACCTGCCCGAAATCATTTAACGCTTACTATTTGCATTGACCTGTTGCATTTTATAGTCATATGGTAGGTAAATCATGAAAACAACTAAATTTCTCATGAAATAGACTGTCAATTTGTTCACGCGCAAAACATCATCACAGCCGAATTGCTTCTGTGAGAAAATCAGCCTCAAACTCCAAATAAATGCACACGGAAAATAGCTTAGAAAGAAATGAATGGGTGGAATATTTCATTGCCTTTAACTCAGACAACGACCGAGGAACGATGACAAATGTCATGCAATCGTGAGTAGTGAAAAATGTCATCTCTCATCCCCAAATATAAACGCCTTTTCATATTTTTCATCGTCTCTCGGGATTTTTTCTCCATTTTAACGACGCTGCAAACTAACATTGGTTTTAAATTGACGACAGCATACCCACGGAAACATTGTGTATTGGCTTGTGAGATATTTTAATTAGCCTTGAGAAGAAACCTGAAGAATAGTCGTTGAAATTTTTCTGCAGAGCCTAGTATTCGAGTTGAAATGTTTGGCCTCGCATTTTGAAAACTTATCGTTAAATGAAAACTTTTTGTCATAATCTGTGAGGCATGATTTATGATCGTGATTTGGGGATGTACTTAATTAATTGATTTTATGTGATGAATTGTTGTACTGTAGACGAGATGAGCCCGGTTGGTACAAGCTGAGTCAAAACTATTTGTAAGCGAAATGGGAAAACCAAATTTTGTCGATGAAACTATTTCGGTAATTTCACGACCATTATCTGACACAATTTTCAAATTGTAGATTAATTTTCTACATAAACCAGTAAGTACACTGGGAAATAGAAAAAAACGAGGAGTAGCACAAAAAAAGTTAGGAAAAACGGCTTCGACTGAAATAATACTAACATAAAAATAAAATCTTGAACTATACTACAAAATTTTCGATTCCTAAAGCTTATACGCGCATTCTCTTGACTGGACTAAATACGTAATTCTTAGAAAACTTCTGACTGACTCGTCAATTTTACTGCAATCAAACACTGGATAGAATTTGTTCGTATTAAATTCCATGTAAGCAAAAGCTTTCTTCCCGTGAGAAATATATTCCTAGCCAGATAAAGGATAAACAAAGTCTTCCAAGAAGCTTTCTAATTCGCAAGTTCTTCACGTGTGTTTATTTTAGTAAAAGAAAAAAAAAATTTACATATCAAAGTTGGCTACACAGATATAAGAATACCCTCTAAAAAACTGATGGAGAATTGCGCAAAACTAAGTAAACTCCAGAAATAATTCACGAATGATACTTCATTCCACTTAAATTTCGTGCCCAAAGAATTCACGAATATACTTCCACATAAATTTCGTACCCAAACCTACACTAAACTAACCTGATAATCAAACCAGCCCTATTCTAATTTCTATTTGCCTGACGACAGTTCACCTCCTGATGGCCAGTTGGGAGTTGAGATGATTATAGATCAGTGATTTTTAGAACATTGAGGGAGCAATATTTGTAGCAAGGCATTATATCTAATTATCCCAGATTTTATTTAGATTCATGTGAAAAGAGCATTAAATTTTTTCGCTGTGAATGTAAAGACAAGTGCGATTTTCCTCTGTACTACGTGAACAAATCACTAACACTATAAGCTCAGATCCAGAGATTGACATCTCTGGAGTCGAAGGGGCCGAATAAGTACACCAATATGAGTCAATTGGAGGAACTTAATTTGAAGTAGAATATTGAGTTGGAGAAAGGCAGCTTTCATGGTTAGAAAATCCCTAAAGTAAATACTATTAAAAATGTGAGCCAATCTTAATAACATGTTTTGAAAACTTCACAAGCGAATAAAAAAATTTGCATTTCAACATTATCGACTGTTTTTCAATAGTGCCGCAAATGCTTTTAGCTTCTTTAAACATACACAGTCTTTTTGAAGATGTGAGTTAGTGTTTTCCGTTTGATATTTTTAGACATGTATCCATGCGCACTTTTAATCTAGAAGTTCCGGTGTTCAAAAATAAATAGTCTTACTACACCACCAATTCTTGAATTATGAAATAAAATTTTATTAATTGGTTGCAAGTCTATGACTATCGAACGCCAGATTGCAAGTGATCGCACACCAGACGGCGCTCATTTATATTTCGAATGTCTTTAACGAGCTGCGTCGTGTGAAGTTGTGAGCAGTGACCAATTACTTCTTTGAAGTAAGCGAATTATATTGAAGACCGACTTAATACCGTAGTAATGCATGCAAACAATACCTCTAATGATTGCTTCGAACTGTAACAAGTTCTAGTTCAAAATATTCATTACATTTCATTTATCTACATTTATTCATATGTAGAATATTCGAACAATCACTCACTGAAAATTTGAAATGAATACGCTTCTAAGCGTTATCATATGGATATAAAGATTGTTTGTGGTATATTCAATTATAAGATACTAAGCAAAAAATTTCACCTCAAATATCAATTGATTTACAAAAAGCGTGAAAACTTTTTGTGGAATTCTTTAACATCGCATCATTATAAATTCGAGCAGTCACGTCTGGTCAAACGTCAATAACGGTAAAACCTTCCAGCCGACAGAAGAGATCAATTTGGCTTCTTGACGAGCTTGGAGAAGAATTTTAAATGGGAATTTCTGAATGCTCATGAGCAAAGGAATTAATGAAAGGCATTTTCAACTAATGAGCATAAATAAATTCTAAGTGTGCACGAAAATTGTTTCATGGTTTAAGAGTGTGACTAGATACTCCATAGATACTCCATAAAAAGTCACGCCGTTTCGTGGATTACAGTCCGATGTTAATCAGCGTCGAATCGAAGCTGCTGGCAACGTTGCCGCGCTGCGCAGCGGCTGAGCAATAATGTCTACTAGACAGCAGTGTCTGCCTTTAGAACGAGCATGCTGCATAAAAGGGGGCAGTTTCGTGCAGCCAAATTGACCGCCACCCAAAATGCTGCGGCTTTTTGTCCTGAACTGCGCTGTGTGGATTTCTCTGCTCTGTTCATAGCAAAAACTGAAAATATTTAACTTGTTATTTATCCTTTTCTAATAAAGAATTCAACGCAAAGCAAATTTTGAAGGCAAAGGTTGCTTTTAATCTGCTTTTATCGAGAATAAGCTTCGCAACATATCTAGGTACATACCTGTAAACTTATGTTGTGATCAAATTCAGACAATATACCGCAAATGCCACAATTATGAAAACGAAACGTTTTACCAAGCTTCTCTATGAAACACAGTAAAACTGAAAGTTTTTTAACTGAACACAAAGCTCGAAGGCTCTTCAGCAATAATCAAAAGCATTTTTTCATTATGGTCACCAGTACTTTTAATGACAGACCTATCTACTTAAGAAGGCTTTGCAGGCACGCAGTCGGAAACACAAAGCACATCCTCGACACAGATTAGACTTCACGAGACGAAGAGAATCATGAGTAGTGCTGCAGACCTTATCATCCAAGATGGACCTCACAGGCAAGTCTAGCGGGGTTATATCTGGGCTCCTCGTAAGCAATTCTTCTTTGCTGATAAATGAAGGAACGTGCGATTGAATCTAGCGTTAAGTCTTTTTTGAGCCATGGGGTGGAGCACAGCCTTGTTGATCCCAAGGTGAACTACCTAAATTTGTCCTTGACCAAGGAAACAATTCTTCTCCCAATATGTCTGCAATATAAGTTGGACGCCTGAAGAAACAAAACGAGAGGAGGCCTCCCAGTGGCTGTAAATGCAGCTCAGATCGTCTTAGAAAGTGCATTCTAGCGTCATTTCGGTTTTCTGCCTTTCAATGACTCATCTTTGACACAAACTCTTTCAATGTGGAGGTTGAGACTTTGATGAACGTCGATTTTGTTTTCGTCCGCGAAAACCGTCATGGGCAGCGTGCCATTTCCTTAGAAATTGAGAATGTGTCGACACCTGTCGAACTTCGTATGTTCATGAGCTGTCGAAAGAGATATACTTTGAGATCTTCTTTCAGATCCAGGCGAATTGAAATCTGACTAACTCCTGCTGCTGTGGCCAATGAAGTACCAACGCTGATGTTTTATGCTCAATTCTTCTCAAATGTTTTTGATATGATGTTTTGTTCACACGGATAATTTTTGATGTTTTACTAGGTTCTTAAACCTTGTCACGACTCTCCAAGCTGTTTTGCGATGATTATGTAGCTTTTTAACAAAACCTAAATTTCGCTCACTATTTTTATTCAGGAATACGATTATGCTTCTACCAATAACCATTAAAAAATTTAGTTTTCATACATTCTTCTTCAGTAATGTAAAATAGATACTATAAGATACAAAATGAAATAAAAACTAATAACATGCTTTGGAAATCAACCTGTTCGATGTTATTCCAAATTCTCATCGGTTTGTTAAATTCTTCCGACTGCAGGGTGTGTAGTTGAAGGCTCGCTAGCGTCGTTACTTCCCAGGCTAACTTTTTTGCCAGAGCATACATATTTTTCGCCACCTAAGGGATTTAATCACTTGGGCGGCGAAAAACATGCATGCAGGCGGCGAAAACGTTGGACTGGGTTGTATGCCTGAATGCTTGCCATCTCACTCAGTTGCTTACATAAGTCAGTGTGTACTATACTGTCAGCTCTCAACAAACACGTAGTGCACAATACAACAATTTGCTTCTAGAAATATCACTGCGTAAACTTGAAGTTCCTTTTCACATAGATTATTCATGTTTTCCACTAATCTGTACGAGGAAAAGTTTATTTTCTTCTCAGTCAAATTTATCTTATTCCCAAACGTCTTACTTTAGACAGGATCTGTAAAAATTAGCAAATATACGAAGGGCAGTTTCTATTACCTTCCATACAAGTCATTTCTGGAAAAATGTTTAATTGAGACTCAATCAAGTCTTCTTCTCACATAACATGAATGTGAACAACATTTTTGAGCTAAAAACTCGTCATACAAACAACCTGACAGAATGGGTTACAAGAAGTCTAGTACACTTCCATTTCAATCACATCTGTTCAATTTCGAATGAATAAAACTGATTTTTTCATCTGGAAGAAATTTTTCATCAAATCATTTTGCTTCCAAACTTTCGAGTAACGTAATGTGAAAATTAATAATGTGGCACATGGCTATAAGCTGTAAAGCTAACATGAAAAACTTACGAGAACTCCTGAAAATAAGCGGGAAGCCGCTTACATAAGCGACTGTAAGAAATGATCCAGCCAAAAGTACCTACGAGCGACAGAAAGTCGATCGTCCAGTTCACGCTTCACCGTCACACATTTCTTATCACAGCACAAATCACCGACAGGCATTAATAGCTGATCTTAGTAAGAGCTCTACTTCGTAGGGAAAATATTGTACCGATTATTCCTGAGCTTTAGATTGTGACGTGAAATCTTCTTTGACCGATGGATTTATCATTATTCAATTGCATATTCCTGACGCTGTGGTTCTTGAAAATGCCTTGTTGCCTTGTAGTGTAGCTGTATTCGTATTTCTGAAGTTAAATGAATATTCAGTTTCACTATCCCATAATACAAATGAATATTGTGTGCTGCTATATTTGATGAACAATATAAGCAGTAAAAGTATCAGAAAACATGCAGAGAAACTAAAGAAGTCGAAAAAGTCAGATGAACCGTCACACTGGCTGTCCAATTCACAATTTCCATCTCACTAGTTCGCGGAACATATCCTGTTGATTCCAAGATATTCGTTTCGTGGAATGTACAGCTATATGAAGCGCTACAAATCCAGCCGCGGGATGTCCCTGTTCCAGTGTGAATAATTAAGAAGTGGTTGCTGCTACTTAAACTTGCTAGCATATGATGAGTGACGTGAAAACACAAACCGATTAATGTTATGCTAAAGCATATGATATTAACCTGGTATGTCTCGTGACGTCACGAGAGGGTTCACAGATAACGCGTCATTTGTGGTGAATCGACGTGACATAATTCCATCAACTGTAATGTATCCAATTTCCCCATAGAACTGAGCTCACTAGGCTTTACATAAGCTAAGGAGAAGTGCAGCATTACTATATCTGTCAAATGAGTGTAAAAAGAACAGTTTCCCATGGTTATTTCTGATATAACACAAAATAAACGCGTAGCCAAGCTTGGTTTGGCCCACCGTAAAACCTGCGTCATCATTTCAGACAATAATTATTCGAACAAAATGAATCTAATGACAAGGGTCTTCATTTTATCACGGGAGCTGAAGTTACATTGGGCAAAATTACCACTCACAGTTTTAATTGATAAGGCAAAACTACCTCTCACACGAGATTGCTAAGAACCGCCTGAGCGACAACTTGGCACTGTTCAATGAGCGCACGGGAAACCTCAAAACTTGACCAAAAGAAAGTGAACTCTTCCTGAGTTACGATTTCGTTCTTCAAAAGCCGCGCCATTCCGCATCATGTCTGCGGATCCCATATTTGATCATAAGTAAATCAGAAATACAAAATACATGAGCCAAATCTTTATGATAGTAATTTTCATTCCTCTACAGACCATTTCCGCTTTTTTTTATTTCTAACACATAATATCGCAGAAGTTTTGATGGAAACTATCTTGAGCAACGTCTCAACTGCATTGTATTTAAAATTTCCTCCATCTACCGGACACAATTGTGACGTCATTGCTATGCTGTCCCGTTTATGAGTAGAAATGGAGATGTTGGAGGCATTGATGCTACCAATGAGTCCTACCTGCATCTCCACGCCTGCCACTGCACCAAGCACGTCAGCATATGTACAGTGGAAATAAATGCATCACTTCGTTCAGTTTTCTTCATAACTTCTACGGTATTGGGTTTGAGTGATCAAAAAATACATTTTTGGCCTGTAAAGATATGCAAAATTCTAATATATACTTGCTTGCTCGTTGAGTGTACTCGCATTTATTTTCGAATGATTAATGAGGAAATGACAGTCCTGATAGGGAGCGTTGCAACCAAGGAAGTTGTATCCATCTTCTTTGGTTGCAACACTTGGGATAGTGCGGTTACAACTCGTGTATATTTGAAAGTGATGGTGTCCAATTTCAAGCGTTATTGTTCGTTGAACGTGGCTAAAGTTTTGTTATAAGTGGCGATTTATGACGACATGGTGATGCGTGGTTTCAATCCGTATAGGCCTTATTTTCCTTTTCAGAAAAAAACTAGCAAAGAAGTCTAACCATCTATCTGATAACTCATATGTTTCAGTTATAAAATGAGGCTCCTACGCATATTGCAAAAAAATACATAAGTAGAATATTTATTTGCATTGATTGTCTAATGCGTTAGAGCAAGCTAACGTCGAGCATCTACTTAAGCTAAGCCTGACTATACGGTCATTTTCTGGAGTGTCAGAAACTATACGGTGGCAAATTGAACTTTCTTAAAAGCTTAAACAAAGTAACACTGTATATTGCATAACTTCTTGTATTTAAAAAGCCTGGTCAACTACGTTCAATGGCAAATAAACGATTCATTGGATACAAATGGCACAAAATCTGTCACCATTTTTGTGACGTCATGATTTCTACATACAAGGCTTTTGTTAAATCATTATTGTAACGTTTGACAATTGGTAAAGTTGCTCGTTTGCTAGTTTCACATGAAAACAATTTTCCTCTTGAAAAAATTTTGGCTTTCATAGAAATTTTTTAATCTAATCATAGTTGCTCTAGCCTCTGCAAATACTTGTCGTTTATGTTCTATTATATAGACATTCTCAGCTCAACCAGATAAGAAATAGATACTCAGAACAAATGGATTTGTTTCGTAAAATACCGTAGACCCATGGAAAGAGTGTCATAGTTAATACACAATGTGTATGTCTAACATTGCAGGACGCAATAATGCGTCGAAACACGCTTATGCCTTACATTAGTGAGCCAGTTTTGAGAATGTTTTACACGCACTAGTAGATCTTATTGTGTATGATTTGCTTTTTTCAGTCTAGGGTGATGTTTCCCATTGAATTTGTGATCACTTACAGTGATCGGTTTCCGTATCAGCTGCATAAATAGATCATGGTCAAATTCGCTGCACACTGAATATCATTCGGTCAAGTGAGTGACATGGTCGTCGTTACTCATGTAGCGAGTTAAATAAAGAGCAACTTCAGAATATTACCCAAAGTAAATTTTGAGAGGGATTTTCTTCTCATCATTAATGGAATATATTCTTCGTCGGTATAATACATGAAATATCAACGCTAATTTTATTTCAAATAAAAAGGTCATATTCGTTAATGTATTTCCCCTGACGATGGTTTTTTAGGGCGCAAATTCATTCTCTTGCATTGCTGGACATTTGTTCCGCAGTGTTTTTGCTGTGTTACTATCCGTGTGAGTTTAATCATAGTTTACCCAAATAATATAACGTAATTTTAAATGACTTCCAGAATTTAGTCGCCTTATTGTGCTCTTGCAGAGGGAAGCTCTCGCTCGACCATGTCAAGTAACAGCATCCAGTTTTTCTCGACGGAGCGTCTTTTTCTCGCCAACTCCTAAATCATATCCAGTTGTGTATGAATGGACACCGTCTAAAACTAACGTGAATATTTTACACTGCCCTGAGGATTACATGAGCAGCGAATAATTTTGAATTTCTAGCTTACTTTCTAAAATTTATTTATTCATGTTCGATGACACCCCAGCACTGCATTGTGTCAGATGTAATGTTTTCTGAGCTTTAACCGCGCATTTTGCTAATCAACAAGGTGAATACAATGACGCCATTGGTATTCACTCAATCAATCAAATGAAATGCCGGAATCAATCACAATAGACATTCACACGAAAGAGCGAGTTCCAAAAATTCGTGTTCACTTCTCAGCTAAAAGTCATGGAACACCGATATTCCAAGCTAATCATCGTTATCTGAAAATCACTCAGCTTCAACTCCTTGCAATTTATGAGCTGCGATGAATCTAAAAATATAAAATAACTTTAGCATTGATGCTTTCAAGCTTAAGAATAAAAAGCAAGGCGAAAATCGCTACACGTAAAGTCCTTCCTCACTAAGTGAGGATGTTAAATTCCTTGTTAATAAGTTTTCCACAACTCAAAATTCAAACGATTCTAGTGAAAAATTTTACAATTGGACCTCTCTTCCGTTTTAAAGACATACTGTCATCCTCACTGTGCCCGTCTCTGGTGTACCAAAACAGCTGTTCACGTTGTGAATCGCGATACGTTGGTTCTACCTGCCGTATCCTGATGACTAAAGATTCGGAGCCGTTGGGCGAAGTTGCAGATCTGGTCTTCCTCTTGGGTCCCCCCACTGTCCTCTGTTAGATCTCATGCAGACAAGTGCTATGTTCCGGTCTCCCTAAACAACTTTGCAATCATGGCCAGTACCTCTTACAGAACAGATCTTACCGTTCTCGAATCCTTGCATATTTTCAAAATGAAACCTACTCTGAATAACACCCTAAGTGCTTTTTCGCTTCGAGTTGCCAACACATAATTCAGTTTTCCTTTACATTGTATGTTTTTCCCGTTGTTGTTCGTGTTTTTCAGAGTTTAAACTTTTAGTAACACTCCATCATTGAATTAATCTTTCCTCTTTTGGTTTTGTTTTACAGAGATCTTGCTGAAGATGGACTGTTAGTCCGAAACGTTCAGTTTTATTTTATCATTTTTAATAAAAATTGCTTTACGTGTAGCGATTTTCGCCTTTCTTTTAAATTTAAAAATATCGCAATAATGCTTCTATGAACGCCGCCCGTTCCTAGTTTAATTGATATGGTAACAAAATTCGGTATTGGTTGTGGAATTCTTACAGTTTGAATGAGTTTGGTTTTCTTAAATGAGTTTCATCATAGTGCATACGAACGTAAGCCAGTTGAGGGGCTGCAACCGTCGAAGGAAGGCTCATGACTCCTCTCTTGAACAGAAGACTGCGCGACACTGTACCTCTCATGCGCGGAGCCACCTTTAACTACTGGATTATTGATTGTTTGAGAAGACAGTGAGGGTCAAGCGTCAGGGAAGTCCGTGCAGATATCATTAGGTTGCCGTTACAAATATGGTCGTGTTTGTGATGAAACTTCATCAACGTTCGATTGAATCGCTCAGTCAGTTGCATTCGGGATGGAAGTGTAGCAATGACGGATTTCTGCGGTGACCTCATTAATCATTTTCTGAATAATCGGTTACTAGAAAGTCATAATGGATACATCGCACATAAAAGGTAGAAGATGCGTATATGTGATGCTTATCGATAATATTTCAAAGTCCTCATGTAATTTTGCGACAAAAAAACACCAGTGAAAAATCTTTGAAGGACCAATTCGAGCAGTTTCAAGTATATACGTACGTACAATAAAGTAAGAATTTATGACCGTCAAAGTTTGAATTATTGTATAACTCTGTCCAAAACTCTTGATTGTCAATGAATAGAAAGTTAAAACCAGTGAAATGGAATTAAAAAGAACTAAAGTGAATTGAAGAAAGTCGAGAAATTATGTGAAATGCTCTGAATTCACTATCTCGGTAGTCATCGCTAAAGGACGATTTTTAAGTTGTAAATTAATTTTTACGCTTTTCCACCGAGCAGTTGGCTTCAGCACCACCAGTTAGAATAACTCTACGATTACGTGATGCAAGCTTTTTAAGTGCTATTGAAAAGAAATTGTGCATGAATTATATGGTCATTTCCTGCGAATACTATCGCAAATCGGTGCCCAGTGAACATATCGATGTGTTTGAGGTGTTTATGAGCTTTGGCAGGCGCCAACGCCGCTCGTTCATAGAATCGAGCAATATTTTCTGCATCAAAGAAAATTTAACTTTCTGTTGCTGTATTCAAACCTTATCATATTATGTTGATTGTTTTATATATCAGCGGTCACTGATGATACGACACGAGAATTTTGTATCATCTCTAAATTTGACTTCTATCTGGGATAGTTGGAGCAAGAATCCGTTTTTTTATATTAGACTAAAAATTTTGCATAAAATGTTATATTACGATACTTATCATAGTTTTTTCTAGCAAAGTTCAAGGACGTTCACTTGTTCCATATCTCACATCAAGCTGTTATGTTCATATTAAATTCAAGTAAAAGTTTTTAACTTGATTTCAGAATAAAATATACCCATACATGAGTTATTTCGTTTGAAACTTTTCATGTATTGCAGACAAGCATAAATTGCAGTGTAAACAATGAAATTTTTATCATCAATATAAAATGAGTAATCATTCACCAAATGAATACTAAGGGATTACTAATTGAGTTTTAAGGAAGAATAAATGAATAAATAAAGAAGAATAAAAAACAAATTAGGGGAGAATAGTGTGAAAATTAAATTCAACAATTTTTCAAATGAACTAGCCTACATGTGATTTTAAAATTAATCGCCTTTCTAACAAAAATTAACGAAATGTTATCTTCATCGGATGAGTGACTATTTACTTTTTTATAATTATCACACGTTTACGAAAAAAGAGGTGGATAAAAATAAAAAGGAGAGGTAAAGGACGAGGAATGAAACTGATGAATTTTCAACTCAAGAATGAAGATTCAAGTACGGCGCTATGATTCTCTGACACGAATATTCCAAGTACATTATATTTCAGTTTCAAGCTCTGGCCATGCTTGGACGGCAGGGAATTTGCTCACTCAAAAATATCAATGAAAGTTTAACATTATGCTGAGGCAGGGAAAAATTATTGTAATTTTCCATAAATTGTTTGAGAGGACGAATTCAAACTCAGGACCGTTGACTTAATTGAAGTTCGAGAGCAGAATGACGAGACAATCGATATCCCACTCATGAAGAAGAATTTAGAGATTCAGCTTTTATGGGTGCCTCCCTGGTTTTATTTTGAAATTCACACCGTTCTGAAAAGACATTCTTCACTTAGAGGTTAAAAATTCTTGCGCCTCGAGCCTCACGGCACTCATTCTAGGCAAGATGGCTGACTACAGGCGCAAAGTGAAATTAGTTTAATGCGTTTGCTACAAAACTTTTTTATAAGACAGTGTTATCAAATATTCTTCTCATATAAGCTTCCTACCTAACTGTAACTACACCGACATAACATTGAGGTTATTTTAGTCCAACTGTGAACTTAATCAGTCTTTCAGTTTAAAAGAGGGGCCATTGTTTTCTGATCACCAGGGTCTGAGAAAGATAAAGAATTGAGGAGCCAGTTTGCGTTCCTAAGCCGGGCTGGTGCCGAGCATAATTTATAGCGTAGCGATCTCTTCAAGCGATTTGCTGTGTTCTCATGACCAGACATTTGAAAGGTTGACCTTTGAACATTGTTCACATTTCTGCTCAAATACGTTGTGTTTTTAAAGCTCACTTTTATAAGAGTTTATAAGGCTCAATAAGGCCAACGTTGAATTCCGATGGAATTTTCCAACCATATTTTTAACCAAAGCAGCACTTAAACACTATGACGAATATATCTGAGAGTGTGAATTGCCGGCACTGAGTACAAGAAATAAAAGTGTACATAGCTGCTGAAAGTGACAATGTGAGAGCTACACAGACCCAGATAGCAGTAAAGGTAATTTGAAAGGTGTTTCATGTGAATGAAGAGGTATGTGGGATAGTCACAGCACGATACTCTTGTTGCTGCCAATAATGAAGATATTATATCAAATCCCAACGGCGCCTAGTTTGCTTTATAATACCAAAATACCTGATTCACATGATAAACTTGCTTTGTTTGTTCGATCGGATGAGTCTTGAATATGTTGATTCATTCTTGAACACATATGTCAAGAAAATGAAGTCGAATACAATGGAACAGAATCGAATGAAATCGAGTAGAATTCAACGGGACAAAAAAGAATGCAATTCAGAAGAGCAAATACGAGCAACTATGCTATTAAATAATTAGCTGAGATGAAATTCTACCAGCTCGATATTGTGCATCACGATTGTGTATGTGAGTAGAATTTGTGCAAGTATATTTTAGAATATTTATGAGTGCTGTCTCTCCCGTAAATTTGTTACTGAAAATAATAGGAACTCTCGCCCTAGACAATCCGCCAGGAGCAAACTTTCGACAAATTTAAAGTTCGGTTGTAAGTCTTGGTCCCGAAACTTGGTGAGCGCAATTTAACTGTATTTATTTACTTGTCGACGTGATGCGTGCATATGTGAATGCTCCAACTAGTGTTTTACAATATTTCTAATTATTGATTTTTTTTTTTGAGGGTGTGCTATTCCCGTATACGCGACTGTGCATTAATGTAAGTTACAAAGGAATTTTGTGTGAAATAATAAATCTACCAATACATACAAGGCAAAGTATTTTTATCAGATGTCTAAAATTCTTAGGAGCCATGCCAGCTGAGTGAGGAGCATTAGAAGCCCCTTACAGTTATTTTAGCAAAAAACTCTAGCCCTGCCATCAAAATATCCTCTCGTGCCTCGTCTTGGTTGAACAGCACAGGAGCAACTTTTTTCGTCCGTTTCCCCCGCAGCGCTGGAAGGAGCTACAGTTCATCAAAAATCTTGTCATCGTAAATCGGTTACAGCATAACGTTTTCCGAAACAAGGAATAAGAATTTCTCAATATTGTTTCGGGAACGTGAACGTACGCAATCACTTTTCAGTTCTGATGGTGACCCGAAATCTTTCTACTCGCTGTGAGTTTTTATGCTTCAACTGAGCTGACTGGAGCTTAGTTTCTGAAAGGAAATATGGCTTCCATATATCACTCTACTGTCAACGAATATCAATGAATGTCATTCCACGCAAAAGGAAAAAACGAATAATTACTCGCTGTTCTTGTCATAAGAACTTCATTTTCATTACCAAAAACACTCTTCTATTTAGATGAAGCTCTAAAGAACTGTGTGCCGTACAGCGAGGGCTTATGTATTTTAAATAAAATCTCACGTGTCTATCCTCCTCTAGTCGTAAAAGAAAGAAAATAAAAGTTATTTTTTTCTAAAAAAGTTGATAGATGAAATGTATTAAAACGCACTGACATTTAAAAATTTCTTAATATAAAGGTCCTTAATTGATAGACAAACCTTCAGAAGTGGAGAATAGTCGTGACAGGGGCTTATTACTTTATTGAGAAAAAAACAGTAATAATATATTCTCATATATATTTTATCCAAAATTAGATGACTCAAATCATATAAATACTTTAAATAATCTGGCTGGAAAACCATTCAGGAAGATCTTCGTTTTAAGTTAAAACGAAAGAAGACAGCATGAAAAGCTTTGAGACAGACAGAAATACCATCCTAAATGATTTTCAAGTAGTGAGAAAACGTTGCCCAAGAGTAACTTTAAAAAGACATATCACAACACTCAAATCGAAACATAATAAACAAACATGCACGCAAAAATAAATTTCAGAGCTTCTTCATCGAATGATGAGTGAGATAATTTGTTTATGAATCCAAAACTCGAATACGCTTATTTTCATTTATCGATTTACGTTTTAGGATACATAAATATGCGACGCTCACTGGGATAGCGATAGATCTCTTTCAGAGACGGTGTACTATTTTTATCTACCAACAAATCTAGTTATTTCTGATCGAAACTTCAGGGCTAACTGGTCGCAGAGCGATTAGCGAATGTAATCGTCATGACTTTCAGTTTTTTTTTATAAAAAAATAAAAATACTTCATCTAATTACATCCAACTGACGACTGTATTTCTCTATGCAATCGAAAGAAATAATAAAAAAAGACTTAGAATATACATTTATGAGATAGGTTATAATTTTCTGACAGAATTTTTAGAAGACCCAAGTTACAGTATAAGAACAACAAAAAACATTTTAGGTTTCTCATTCTCTCGTTTTTCCCTACAATAACATACAAACACGGGTGCATGACATAAAGTAGAACGGTGATAGGTTGGTATCGCTTATAAGCAACAAATAGCAACAAAATTTCTACACACGTGTTACAAATGAACCAAATTGTGCTTGCGTAATCGACTACACTTTATGTGCTAATTGTTAGGTCATTGCAGTAGAATAGTAAAACATTAACAAAATTAGCTAGATCAAGTATAGGCTTTCAGCTTCACAGAATTTGAAATGCTGACGTTAAAATGGCAGCGAGAAGATTTAAGGCGAACGGTCGATCGTTTAGTTTGAAATTATAACAAAATGTTGCAGAACGTTATTCTCTATGACTGAGATGCAAAATGGCGTGACACGTTTGCCTTGAATTCTTTTATGGTTTGAGAGTTTGTGTATGCTGTAAAAGTCTATTCCACTATAGAGCTCCAGAAACTGAAAAAGCTATTTGTCTCAGGTCAGATGAACAGTCACTAACTATAAAACGCGTTTCTCCGTTCTGATTCGTGTTCGGAATATTGGGTGAAAGAAATTTTACCACGTCGGTATAACTCTGCATGAGGTGGAGAGACGAGAACACTTGTCGAGTTTAATGGATGAAGAATCCTTCTGCTATTAGGGTCCAGCCAAGTTTTTAAAAGGGCCCTTGCATGCATGATTGCGTTTCCAGAAATTACCTTAGCACACCCCTTTGGCTCAGAAGTTCATGTATTTTAATTACTTTTTTTGAAGATATTGAAATATGTATGTCTCCCCAGACTAGACCGCAATAATGCAAATGCGATCATTCTAAAGACTGGATCATCTATAATCTAGCTTTTACGTCAATTCTGTTATTAATGCGATAAAAGTACATCAAGGTTCGGCTAATAATTTTGCTGCATATTGTTTCCATGTGTGGCCTGAAGGACAAGCTTTGCTTGAACCAAGCATCAAAGTTCTTTACTTTGTTGAATGGCTCGATTATACGTCTCAAACGTCAGCGTAAATTTGGGGGATGTTCTGATAGCATTCTTCGATCAAAAAATAATGCATTGCGTGTTGCTTGCGGTAAATTTAAGGTCATTTTGGTCGTACCATGATTTCAGGCTCTTTGAAAGGTTTTCAGCGTTGACTTGTGTTTCTTTCAAATCAGCTATAGAACTTGTCATGTCAATTCGGACATAACCAGCGTACATTGGAATTTTTATGCTTGCTGGCATAGTTGAGAAGCCGGTGTTTTTTTCAGAACAACACACTAATCGATTTTCAAAATTTTGATGCCTGTTTATTTTAAATGACATAAAAGTAAACAAGTTTTCTTCTATAGAATTTCCGTTGCAAATGAGTATTTAACGAGTTAGAGCGGAAAGTTAATTTCCGATTCCTTGTCAGTTTTTCTCTTTCAAATGGCAAACATCATGGCTGTATTGTTGTCGCCAGGTGACGCATCTCTCTTTCTCTGTGTCGCTATTCGTTCTGAGCCCGTGACGTCATCGCCCCGCCTCCTCTTTTACGAAACTTATGCCGTTACGTTACGCTACTTGACGTTAGGTTACAGGACGTAAGGTTACTTTGCGTAACGTAAGGTTACCTTAAGTTACGTTAGGTAAGTTAGGTTAGGTTCGATTAGATTGGGTTAGATTAGATTAGCTTAGATTAGATAAGTTACGTTACGTTACCCCTATAACTCGCTAAATATTCATTTGCAACGTAAAGTACATAGATGAAAAGTTATTTATTTCGATCTCATTAACATAATTCAAGCAACAAATTTTTTAAATTCGATTTGTGTATTGTTCTGAAAATTTACCGGGAAACCATTTATAAAAATAGAGCTATAAGTGAGTGCCAAGGATTGAACAATGGGAAACTCCAAACTTATTTAATATGAATGGTGACATCTTGTTATTTAAGCACTCTGCATAAAGGACTGTTTACATGATCATTGAGTGCACGCGTGAGCAGTGAAGAGAGGCGAACGCCCCGCCCTCTTGTCCTCGCTTCAGGCGCATTTACTTGCTCGAAGACAGTGGGGCTGTAGTGATACTGACAAGCTCTAGCCACCGCCATGAAAACGAGCATGGTCCGTTCTGTCATTGAGCAGTAAATGAGCCTGATACGAAAAATGGTGGGCGGGGCTTGCGCCTCTCTCCACTGCTCACGCGCGCACTCGATGATCGTGTAAACAGGCCTTAGGAGCGGTTCGGTAAAGCCCGTATGAGACGGTGGCAAGAAGTGGCACTCATGGGTGCGAGAGATGCGCTCTATTCTCCGAAGTCATGGCGGCCGCCGTCACCAACACACTGCAATGTTATTACACGAGACGGTGTTGGCCGGCCACAGACACGGCGCGGAGTGGCGCACGGAAATCGGAAGCTGGATTTGTTTTCATTATTTTATTCACCAATACATGTCTTTCAAGTCATGTTCATTTTCGATGGTCAATTCACAGAAATTCAAAATTAAAACATTGTTAATTAAATGCATTGATATTATTTTAGGGGTTCTGATACCAGCAAAATATATATACCATTTAGAAAAGAATTATGAAATTAATATGGCTCAATATCTACGTCATATATATATGATTAACCACTAGTGTGGAATGCGTGGCGCCCGTGAATGCAACTACGCTTGATTGCAATTGAAGGTTTTTTTTGCACGGTGGAATGCAGATTGATTGTCGTAAATATGAAAAACATCCAATACTGGTAATACTGAGGCACTTGTACACACAATTGCAGCATGTGCATTGGTACAGATAACTCTAATTTTAAGAGCAGGTACCATCTCGAATAATACTTCATCGTACATTAAAATAGCTCTGATGTAAGTGAAGAAATGACTATCACCCCATTTTATATACTTAGTTCGATTATTTAATGCTTGGTTTAGTCATCAGGCTGACATACAAACTTTTACACTGTACTGATTGTATTTTGAACAATAATAAATATGAGTATTAGAGAAACGAATTGAAAATTTGTACATAGCGGTACAGTATAAATTTACACTAGAACACTTACTCTCCTGAAAAAGTACAAATAGCGTATACATGCTAGTTTCCGTCATTTTTTACTTCTGCATAATGTAACTGTGATTTCGAACTTCCGAAAAAAAATCATAATAGTAATTTTTATGCAGAAAACAAGAGAAGTAATAATACATGTGGAAGAACTAACTTGTTACCTACATTGGGCTGAGAATGAAGTATTTCATACAATGACGAAGAAAAGGCGCAATGAATGTCACCTTCGTCTAAGAATGGGAATACTATTGGAAATGGGAATCGCAATTTGGGAATACCATTTCATCAGTTCCTGTACCTGATTTCTGGGAATCTTTTTAGTTTTGTTTTCCTGCCTGAACTGCGACTGAAGTGTATTTATTTATTTACTCTGGAGTTAATTCAATCTCTGGCTTCATTTCTTTAAAGATGTTGTTTAGTGCTATTTTTCGTAGAGATCTATCTCTATACTCGCTACTTATCTCTCTACATAAACATGGGTGTGTTCTGAGAATTTCTATAAATAATGTGGTCGACCGCCCGCACCAGTCAGTCAGCGGCGGAGGTGAAGGGAGAGGACAACTTATCGCAGACATCCTTCTCATACGAAGCCTTGCTAGCTACTGCCATGCATGTTCGTCCGTATCGTGCAGAGAGCGATCACGAGTTTCGACACTCGTGTACGCTGGGACACCGCCACAGAGAGCAGAGTTGCTACAAAAAGAGAGGAAATGGGTGGAGCTAGCGATGAGGCGCGCAAATGTTCGCACTCGATGCCACCGTCTCATATGGGCTTAAGTAGCTTTTGAACCACTGCATGTCTATTCTGAGGTTCGATAATTTTTGCAGGAGTTTTTATGCTCAACGCTCTCGAATGCTTTGGAGAGAAGAATTATTGGTGAGCGAGTTAAATATTTTTGGTCCATTTCATTGTAAATTTTTTCTGTGATGCTGAGTGAGCATCTAAAAGCTGGTAATCCTCCTGTAAGCATATTGATTGCGATGAAGTAGATGTGATTCATCCATCTTAGGCGAAAGATGGTTTGTTATTACTTTATCTAATATTTTGGACATATCATGTAAGAAACTGATAGGTCAGTCATTTGATACTCTATTGATATCACAATTAATGATAGATAGTTTCCACTTATCAGAAAATTTGTTCGTGGCTATAGATCGAGATCTTCCAGCTTGAACATACCATAAACACGTAGCAAACTAAATGTCTAGGCCACTAAGAATGTGATAGAATATTTTCATGGAATTGAATGTGTGTTACTTCTGGTGATTTTAAAATTCCTCAGGCCTTGGATAAAATTAGTTCCTCAATCCATTATGACTTGCCTCCTCAAAATTGAAAATTGGATGAAGGCCTAATCTGCAATTTACTAATCCTTTTTCCAGAAATTAAGAGCCTATAACATAAATTTGTAGTTTCGGCAATTATTTCGCTATTTTCACATGAGAACTTTGCGCCATTGATTTCAGTCATAGATTCGGGAATTTAATCGCAAATTGTACCTGCCCTCTTCCTTATCGCACTGCCTTATTCGGACTTATCTGGGTCAGAGCCTGTGGTCACAGAAACACACGGACAGTCTACCTACCAGTTCCGACATCAGGGCCTTAACGCGCTCGACAACAGCAAAAAAGGGTAAGCGCTCCAAATAAAAATCGACATTCACGTTACAAAGGCCTCCAAAAGCACTCCAAATTTAAGGTTATCATGAGCTCATGCGATGCAAATAGCGACAGTCACGTTACAAAGGCCTCCAAAATAATTTATCCGTAAAAATGCTCTTCAACCGCCTGTGCTGGTGTTAACACATCCTTGAAATGCTCGCTTACCTCACTAGGTGGCACACTCAGTGAACGTGTCATTCCATTCATCACGTCAAGTATGTGTTTTTGATTCTCATAAACTAATTGGCCAAAAAAAGTACCAACCCTGAACAAACCATCTCATATTGTACTCCAGATCAAAAGAGACGAGCTCCAAAACGGTGCACACACGAGCATAATGCACCTAGGCACGTTCACAGAGACAGCCAAAAGTCATAAGCCCACACAACACAGCGCGGCCCCCAACGAAGCCAATAATGCCTCCAACATCTCAAGTCATCCTCTAAGAAATCGTAATACATATCGCAGTTATTTCATGACGATCACGAAGAAGCAAGATGTGAGAGCCATTAGTTCCCCTGCGTAATTGATTTCTCATAACACGAAGCTTGTCAGGCTTTGGAAAATTTTATGAGTTATGCAGAGCTGTGCATCAAGTACTTCGAAAGTACATAAATGCTAGGTACTAAGTATACGATTCAAAAGTAGTTGAGTATTAACTACTAAGTACTTTTCTCAAATGTACTTATGTACTTTGTACTTTACACCTTCGAATGTACTTATGTACATTTTAAGTACATCATTCTGTGAATTCAAAGTTCTAATTCATTGTCGAATTTAATTTTCGTCAAATTAAATTTCTTGATGAAATGTTGTTAGTATTTGGCTTAGCTTTTACCTCATAGTCTCATCGCTCATACGCAATTGGGAACAGGTAGACTGCACTTGCTAACGACAAAACAAAAACCCCAACGAGGTTAATTTGACGCGCTCAGCGGTTATGGGTTAAATACTCGTAAAATAGAATATAAAAAGGTTAGAGTATAATATTCATGTTTCCTGAAAGCATATTTAAGTGCATCGAGAACACTCTATGCATATATATTAAAAATAAACAAATATTTATATACATTTAAACATACAGTATTATCGATATACTTAATTAAATGTTATTCTCGCGGACGAAAGATCATAATTAACAGAGTATACCTATACTCAGCGCAGTTATCGAGACACAAGCAGCAACATTTATGATCCCAGTGAAAATCCTTCGTGATGCGGAGAAAGGCATTTGACTGAATATTATCTACTAGCAGGACCCGTAGAAATTCCAAGGTCAAAGTCATTGAAAACCTTGGTGGACCCGTGATATAATTCCAAAATAACCACTCCTAACCCGACATTAACTATCCTAACCCAACATAACCTATCCTACACCAACATAACCTATCCTAACCCAACATTGTTGAAACCTTTATTGTAGCACCTTGAATGTATATGTGTATAATACTGATAATGTTACAGTGCTCTTGTGTTAGAATGTGTTTGAACAGTGCTCTACGTTGAGAACTGAGCTCATGGTTCTCATGGAACTGAGCTCATGGTTCTCAGGCTTGGCTGGAGCCCACTCCACCGCTTACCTTCGCGATGTAACCTTACTGTGGCCTGCTGTGTGTTACTGACAATATATAAATCCCAAGTGTCTCGCTTTACTTACCCTAACCTCAATAAACATAACCTATCGTAACCCAACATAACATATCCTAGCCCAACATAACCTATCCTAACACAACATAACCGATTCTAAACCTACATAACCTATCCTTACCCAGTATAACTCATCCTAACCAACAAAACCTATCCTAATTCAACATAACCTATCCTAACATAACATAACACATCGTAACCTAACCTATCCTAACGTAAAATTTGCTAATCTAATATAACCTACCTCAGCATCGCCTATTCTAGCCTAACCTATCATAACATAACCTATTTGAACCTAATTTTTTAATATCCTAGCCTAACCTATCCTAGCCTATCGTTATACATTCTACCTTAATCTATTACACAATTACCTAGCCTAACGTATCCTAGCAGGACCCGTGAAAAAATTCTACCATAACCTATTCGAACCTAATCTCTCTGAGCATAATCTATGCTAATCTAACATAACCTATCCTAGCCTCGCCTATCCTAACCAATCTTAACCTAATCTACTGAACAAATGTTCTAATATCCTAGCCTTACCTATTTTAGCCTATCGTTACGTCTCCTACCTTAATCTATGACACCACCTATGTTAACCTATTACACGCACATCCTGACCTCACAAGAAATTTCTAATATACCTTACCAGTTACCACGGCTCATCGGTAAAGGCCCCGATACACTGGGCAAAAAAAAATCGCGGTGATAACCGCCAGCACGCCTCTCGATGTGCCTCCCATCCCTGCACACCAGCCAGTTGGCAGAGTGGCCACCGAGCTTTCAGCGATCCGAGCATGTCTGGATTAGGACGGTCGTCAGACTCGTCACTGCGACGAGCAGTACCGTTTTGAACGTTGACGGGAGAGGTGCACAGCCATGTCTTGCTCCGCAATTGAGTAGACAAAACTCGAACGCTGAATTTTATAGACGCATTTAAAAAATTCGACTGCTTGCAGAAAGTGATGAGCAGCGCTTACAGAAGGCTAAAGCACAGCGCAACGTGCGCTTTGGTTTAATCCTGCGCTCCATACGGCTGGTCGCAATCGCGCACCTACCCGTACGACACGCTGAGGCAGACTGACGCTTGCAGTAGTAAGGGGAAAGAGCATGCCAGCCCAATTTTGGATTTTTGGAAGATTTCAGCAATTAAAGAACGATCTTGAAAAGCCTCAAAGCCTCATTCATGATTTTTGGAGGGTTACAGCAATTAAGGAACGATCTTGTGAAGCCTCAACTTCCATGATTTTACGAATTAACTGGAAGAGTAAAAAATATTCTTATTTTGCAAAATTATTTCAATACTTAAAATATTACGATCAAGAAAAAGTGATTTGCTAATGAAATTTTTAAAGAAGTATATAATTTCAATAAAACGTTTCGGTATACCCTCAAAATCTTCTCGTT
This sequence comes from Morinoia aosen, assembly GCA_030386875.1. Taxonomy (NCBI): domain Eukaryota; kingdom Metazoa; phylum Arthropoda; class Malacostraca; order Amphipoda; family Talitridae; genus Morinoia; species Morinoia aosen. The sequence goes on from CM059562.1 coordinate 61,371,075, forward strand.
TTCTTCACAACTATAGAAAATTTATTAGAAGAAACTAATGTATACACATATAGGATGGGAATCTTTCGCTGAATATTTAGGTCTAAAAGATTGTCAAGGGTATAATGAGTGTATGCTTTTAAGCATGTCAAATAATCTTTAAAATATAGTTATGAATTCTTATCAAGTGTCACGTTTGTGCCGTACATCATAACGCAATCTCCTTTCTGATTGTAAAACATGATGCAATATCCTTTCCGATTGTAAAACATGATGCAATCTTCTTGAAAACTTTTCGATTGTAAAACATGATGCAATCCCCTTTAAATACTTTCCGGTTGTAAAACATGATGCAATCTTCCTAAATACTTTCCGGTTGCAAAACATGATGCAAGATTTTACACCCCCAATTGCTCGTCATGATGAAATTTTTGTGATAAGGAGCAAAAATTTCCGGGTTCACTTCAGATGCTTTCTCGCCTGAGTACTTAAAGGAGGTGCTACTACTGAACTCACGCTTTTCAAATTAGTTGAACTTTTATTGTATTAAAAATGGTATATGATAAATCATCAGATGTATATACATTATATAACAATGAAAAAACACGACAACATACGAACTCGAAAATACACACAAAGAAAGTATTGACTTCATTTGATCCTGAAAAAAATAAAATACCCTCAGATAAGAATCTTATAAAAATGAAAAAGCCATTCAATGTATTCTGTAAGATCTGTAATGTATCTATTAAAAACTTTAACCAACATGAGAAGACACTGACACATGTGAAAAACATTAATAATATGTTAATATCTAATAAATTCTTCACTCAACATAAAAACTCAAAAATACACACAAAGAAAGTATTGACTTCATTTGATCCTGAAAAAAATAAAATACCCTCAGATAAGAATCTTATAAAAATGAATAAACCATTCAATGTATTCTGTAATATCTGTAATGTATCTATTAAGAACTTTAACAAACATGAGAAGACACTGACACATATGAAAAACACTAATAATATGTTAATATCTAATAAATTCTTCACTCTACGTAAAAATAAGTTGAAAAAAATATTGTGACACATGTAAAAAACACCTGACAAATATCTATAGTCATAGAAAATCATTGAAACATTTCCGGAATGTGTATGGATGTAAATTTAGAAAAGTTACTAGAGCAATGAATGGAATGAGCTCACAGTATGATTACGGAGATATTTCAATCAAGGATTATGAGGTATTTCTTAGAAACTTCACACCTGAAATTGAAAAAGTAATAAAAAATCAAGCATTTGACAATCTCAAGTTACAGCTTAATTTAAAAGTGCAATTTTATAAATTAAAGTTAGAAAATGAGAACCAACGCTGCCAAGCGTATTTCAACTCTGTTAATTTTGTGACAGCATCAAAAGGATACATAGAAATTGCAAATTTACACAAAGAGGTTGTTAATAAAATCGATGAATTCACAAGAAATTCATCTGGTTGGATAGTTGAACAATTATTAGAGTTCAGTTTGAAAATCGTTGAATACAAACCGATTACAGGGTCAAGCTATATTGAATTACCTGAGAAGTTTCGAAATCCCAATTATAAATTAATAAATATACAAAACACCGACAACGAATGCTTCAAATGGTGTATCGCGAGATATTTCTGTCTAGATGAAAAAAACGGTCATCGAATTTCTAAAAGACTAAAAGCTGAAGCCGAAAAACTTAATTTTTCTGATATAAGGTTCCCCGTAGGACTAAAAAGTATAACCAAATTCGAAAAAAATAATAACATTTCCGTTAACGTTTATAGTTTTAATTATAATAATGAATTGTGTCCACTTAGAATATCAACATCAAAGAATAAAGATGTGGTTTCATTACTATTGATTAGAGATACAAACACGACTCACTATGTTCTCATGAAATCATTAATTCCTTTTTGTAAAACCAGTAATCATTACACAAAATATGTATGTCCGTATTGTTTATCAGTTTTTAGAAGATCAGATATTCTAGATAAACATAAAGATGATTGCTCAGTTCACACTCCAACGAAGTATGTGCTTGAAGGAGGTAAATTGAAATTTAAACATTACCGAAAAACAATTGGACATCCTTTTGCAATTTATGCTGACTTCGAATCAACATTGACAAAAATAGATACGTGTCAACCAAATCAAAACTCAAGTTACACCATGAACATTCAGAAGCACAATCCTAATTCATTCTGTTGCTATACAAAATGTGAAGCAGATGAATATTCCCGTTTAGAAATATATAATGGTGAAGATGCTCCCCAAAAGTTTGTAGAATATTTAGAAAAAGAGACCAAGAGAATTTATAGTCTGTTGAAAATGAATAAGAAAATGTATTTACCATCAGATAAATTCGAAAAATATAAAGAAGCCACAAGATGTTATGTATGTGGCGGAGAATTTACGGAAGATAACTATAAAGTTAGAGACCACACTCATTTGACAGGTCATTACAGAGGTCCAGCTCATTTAAAATGTAATTTAAAAATTAGAAATCCAAATTTTATACCGATGTTTTTACATAATCTGTCTAATTACGATGCTCATTTGTTCGTGAAAGACTTGGGAAATATATCCGGAAAGTTGAACGTTATTCCACTAACAGATGAAGAATATATTAGTTTTACACAAACCATAAAAGTTGATTCTTATGTATGTAAACATACAGGAAAAATTAAAGATATCACCAGAGACTTACGGTTTTTAGACAGCTACAGGTTTTTACCTTCGTCTCTGGATAAACTATCAAAGAATTTATCTGAGCACAAAGAATTGTCGAAGTTCTTTCTCAATGAAGAACAATTAGAGTTGATCAACAAAAAAGGTATTTATCCGTATGAATATGTAAATAGTTATGAAAAATGAACGTTAATAGTTTACCAGCTAAAAGTGAATTCTAAAGTAGATTAAATAATAAAAATATTTCAGAAGATGAATATCAGCATGCACTCAAAGTGTGGAGAGCTTTTAATTGTAGAACATTCAAAGATTACCATAATTTATATCTAAAAGTGGATACATTATTATTAGCAGAAGTATTTGAACAATTTAGACTAACATGCATGAAAACTTATTCTCTAGATCCAGCACATTATTTTACAGCTCCAGGATTGTCTTTCGATGCTCTACTGAAACATACAAAAATAGAATTGGACTTGTTTGAAGATCCTGATATGCTACTATTCATCGAAAAAGGAATAAGAGGTGGGATTTCTACAATATCAACACGATATGCAAAGGCAAACAATCCATATATTCCAGAAACATTCGATAAAGGAAAACCAAATAGTTTTATCACATATATTGATGCAAATAATCTTTACGGCTGGGCTATGTGTCGATCATTACCTACTGGTAACTTTAAATGGAAAGATCCAAAGTCGAAACTCAAAGCAGATAAAGGTTATATATTAGAAGTGGATTTAAGTTATCCAAAAGACATACATGCTATACATAATGATTTACCATTAGCTCCAGAAAACATCAAAGTAAACGATGTAAATAAATTAGTTCCACATCTTGGAAAACGAGAAAAATATGTTGTACATCTTAAATCTCTAACACAATATCTAGATCTAGGATTGAAGTTAGAGAAGATTCATAGAATATTAGAGTTTGAAGAAAGTCCATGGATGAAATCATATATTGATATCAACACAAAAATGCGTCAGCAAGCTAAATCTGAATTTGAAAAAGACTTCTACAAGCTGATGAACAATTCAGTATTTGGTAAAACAATGGAAAATATTAGAAATAGAGTAAATGTGTGTTTGGTAAAGTCAGAGAAAGAATTAATTAAATTAGCAAATAAACCAAACTTTACCAGTTTTAAAATATTCTCAGAAAAATTGATAGCATGTCATATGCAAAAACAAAGACTGAAATTTGATAAACCAATCTACGTAGGGTTATCTGTATTAGATATAAGTAAAACATTAATGTATGATTTCCATTATAATCATATTAAAAAAAAATATGGTAATAAGGCAAAGTTGTTGTTTACAGATACAGATTCATTATGTTATGATATCGAAATAAAAGATTTGTACAAAGATATGGAAAGAAATAAAGACTTGTATGATACATCAAACTATTCTAAAGAACACTTCCTATATTCAACTAAAAATATGAAAGTGATTGGGAAAATGAAAGACGAAACGTGTGGAATACCAATTGAAGAATTCGTCGGTCTCAGAGCAAAACTATATTGTTACAATACGAAAAATTCAGTGAGTAAGAAAGCAAAAGGTGTAAGTAAGAACATAACTGAGCACAATATCACAATGGATGAATATAAAAGAGCATTGAATAATAAAAAATATACAAAACGATGTATAATATCCAAAGTGTTAACCACGAATTATATACTAAAGAAATAAATAAGGTTGCATTAAATGGTAATGATGACAAGCGACATATATTACCAGATGGTATCAACACACTAGCATTAAATCACTATAAAGTATATTAATTAAATAAAGTATAAAAAATGATTATCTACAACAATAATGATTTCTATAACCAAGATTTATTATCTGTTGAAAATGAACAGTATTTGAGTGATTTGAAATCAATAGTTAATGAAGAAAAAACTGAGAAGGGTATTGTAAATACATTACTTAGAAAACTTCCATTACCTGAAATGCATTTGAAATTACCATCTAATGTTCAATCCGAACAAGTCCCGAACGGTTCATTCAACAATAAACATACCTACTCATTTTGCGGTCCAGGAACTAAGGTGCAGAAGCGAATTCAAGAAGGTTATCGAGGAGTTAACTCACTCGATCAGGCATGTAAGAATCATGACATATTTTATTCACAACATTCAACAACGAAAGACAGAAACTATGCTGATGATATTCTAGCAAAAAGAGCCGCTGAAATTGCAACTGATCCAAATGAATCAGAATACGTTCGACAAGATGCTAAATTAGTTACCGCAATTATGGCAGGTAAGAGCTGGGCAGGAATGGGCCTCTCGTCGACAAAAAACTTTCAAACACGCTCACTGATGTGAGCGATAAAATCTTGAATGACTTATATTATAATCCAAAGACTGGTTATACTGGAATGAAACAACTCGTTAAAAAATCCGGCTTATCTTCAACTCTCGTACGAAATTGGTTAGAAACTCAAAAAACTCACACTCTACATAAACCAATAAAACATAATTTCAAAACGAGAAGGGTGAAGGTATCAAAAATTGATGATCAATGGCAAGCTGATTTGGTTGACATGCAAAACTATAAAGATCAAGGAAAAACTACATTTTAACAGTAATTGACATTTTCAGTAAATATGCATGGGCGATTCCAATAAGTAAGAAGACAGGTGAAGAAATCAAAACTTCTTTTCAAAAACTATTTAAAATACGAATTCCTTCTAAAGTTCAGACAGATAAAGGATTAGAGTTTACAAATAAATCCACTCAAGAACTATTCAAGAAACATAACATTCAGTGGTTTAGTTCAGAAAATGAAACTAAAGCTCAAGTTGTGGAACGCTTCAACAGGACGTTGAAAACTAAAATGTGGAAATATTTTACACACATGAAAACTAAAAAAATGGGTGAATATTTTACAAGATTTAATGCAAAATTACAATAATAGCTATCATAGAACAATTAAAATGACACCTAACCAAGCATCACTGGAAAAGAACAGTAAAAAGGTTTATGATAACTTATTCCCTCCAACCGAACCAACTTTCACATCACCGAAACTCATGATTGGGGATAGAGTAAGAATAAGCATGAGACGGAAAGACTTTCGGAAGGGTTATTTGCCAAATTTCACTAATGAGTTATTCATTGTATCCGAAATACTGTCTACTGAACCAATTACTTATAGATTAAAAGATATGGATGGTGAAGAAATAAAAGGAAGTTTTTATGAACAAGAACTATCAAAATATACTAGTGATGTTTATGCAATTGAGACAATTCTCAAGAAGAGTAAAGGAAAACTTCTGGTCAAGTGGAAAGGTTATGATGAACCTTCATGGATCTCAGCAACTGAACTTAATGTCAGTTCAGAGTGAACTTATATTAAGTTAAAGTCTTTTTGAATTTTTATCTTTAAAAAATGGCGTTGATTGATATCAAAACTAAATCAGATTTACTAAACTTAGCAAAGAGTTTGAAAAAGCAATTCACAAATGATAGAAGAATCGAACAAGATTTATACCATGATGTTAAAAAAGTTTACAAACCATTGATTGAACCTTTATCTAAAATTGTTGACGAAACTAAACAAACTAGGTCGGCAATAAAAGATATACCTCATGAAAAACTTGAATCTATCCAAGAAATAGCTTTGCCATCTTCTGAATCCAACACCGTAGTTGGGCCAATCGCATTGAATTTCTTGCGTTTTGCATGGAAACCTGGAAATGAGTATGATAAAGCTTATGGCATTCGTTGGGATGGAAGTAAAGTTATGCTAGGAAATAAAAAGGTAGATATTCTGGGTGATGATTTGAAAATTGGAGATAGAGTATACGAAGGCACAACTGGATTATGGGAATTATTAACAAAGCAAAATTCTATTGATTTTAGGGACGAAGATAAAAATAATTATTATGATATGTTGTATTCAACTGATGCTTATTTGAAGGAAGACGGTACCATAAAAGCAAATAGGGGTGAGAAATATTCTAAATTTATCAAGCCCTTCTATCGAATAGTTCAACGAAAAAATGCTCAAGCTGCAGTTGAAACAATTAGATCAGCAAGTCCATCAAGTTGTGAATCAAGTCGTGAATCAATCCCTGAACCAAGTCCTTTCAGAAGCTCAAGAATAGTAGAATCCTCAATTTTGAGTCGACACGAAATTCCTTCAACAAGTCAGAGACCAATTTTCGACCCTTCACGAAGGTCTACTTTTAGACCAACTCCTACTCCTATACCTTCTCCTACATCGTCTCCTATACCTCCTCGTCATCCTCCCAGAGAGGATTCAGACGTTTCAGGATCAGGTATTATTGTATTACCATCTAACATCAATGATCTTGTAAAAAGACACCAGTTATTGTTCGGTTCGTTTACCGCTGGAAATACAGGAGTTTTTAATGAACTGCAAATACTTACGCATGAACTTTTAAAGCAAGGTCTATTAAATACTGTTGAAGTAAAGGTGTTTGATAATTTATTGTTTAAAAAATGGAATCTCAAAGCATTGTAATTAGTGAAAGAAAAAGTGACATAAGTATAAACTTTAGTCCAGCAATAGAATTGAACAAAAATAAATTTCACGAAATGGCACTGGTTGGGTTAGACATGTATCATTCTATTCCTAACATTGATGAAAATAATAATAAATTTTATTATGAATTAAATGGTGTTAAAAATGTAATTACACTTCCAACAGGTTGTTATGAAATAGAAAGTATAGACGAATTCATTCAAAAAACATTGGCAGGCTTTATTGAAATCAAAGCAAATACTAATACTTTGAAATGCGTCATAGTTCTCCATTCATCTACGTTAAAAGTATTTTTCAATAAAGAAAAATCTTTAAATACAATGTTAGGATCTGGAGAAATTATCTTAGAAGGTGTTGGAGAACATGAAAGTATAAATATGGTGAACATAATGTCTGTTAACGCAATACTCGTTCATTGTAGCGCAATTAACGGTCATACCTCAACGGTTCTTTGCATAATATTTTATATTCCTTTTTCCCAAACGTCCCACCAGGATATAAAATTGTAGAAAATCCAAATAAACCAATTTATCTACCGATATATCAACCTTTACTCTATGATTTGAGAATTTGGCTTACTGATCAAAATGGACATGCTCTGAATACTAGAGGTGAAGAAGTAACTGTTCGATTACACCTAAGATCTAGAAATTAAGATAACTTGATAAAATTATCTTTAAAAAATGGATTCTTTAAGATGGAATGAAAACATTAAAGTTGATGAATCAATTGAAAAAATTGAAACGCATAACTATGAACCACAAATAGTTACTGATCTGAATCGTGAACATAACGATATCAAGATCATTATCCAGAATCAAGATCAGTTCGTATTACCTAGTAAAAGTTTTATTTATATAGAAAAAGCTTTGAATAAAGAAGATGGAAGTGATTATAATTTTAAAGATGAAAAAATAACAATAATAAACAATGGATTAATGCATTTGTTTGATAGAGTTTCTTACAGAATTGGAGATGAAGAAATTGAAGGTTATAGTTACCCTGGAATTACAACAACTCTAAAAGGATTAGTTAGCTATCCCCGAAATGTTAAAGAAAACATGATATTTTTCTGGAGCGTTGATACTAAGAAGAATGAAAAATCAAACGAAGGATTTAGCGATCGAAATGACTACTCAAGTTCAGCTAATGGGAAATTCAGCGCTGCTATCCCACTTGAACATGTGTTTGGATTTTGTGAAAATTATAAGAAGGTAATTTATGGAGTGAAGCATGCTCTGACTTTAAGAAGAGGTGATAATTCTAATGCTATATTCAAATCAGATGAGAAAGATGCAAACCAGCAAGGTAAAGTAGTTGATGGTAAAATTACTATTACAAAATAAATTTGGAAAATGCCAGCTTACAAACTGTCTGATGAGTGTAAAATAAAGCTATATCGTCAAATTAGGGATAAAATAACATTACCTATTCCTTATTTGAATAGACAATTGGAACAAACCATTGTAAACTCTCAACAGAAATTCTTAGATTGGACTTTAACTCCAAATTCAGGATCTCAACGACCTCGATACATAATTTTAGCATTCCAAACTAAGAAAGCTAATTCAGAAGCTGTAAACAATGCAATTTTCGATCATTGTAACTTGACGAATGCATATGTTCAGCTGAATAATGAACGATACCCTGATCATAATTTACAGATTGATTTCGATTCTAACAATTATGCTACAGCTTATAAGATGTTAATAGATTATGTATCTAATGAAAATTGTGCTATCGAATACAGACACTTTAAATATTTGTATCCCATCTATGTGTTTGATATCAGCAGACAAAATGAACGTATCAAGGAAACTACAATTGATATTAAAATTAAATTAGAATTTAAAACCAATATTCCTGATGATACACATGCATATGCACTGATTCTATCTGACAGAGTAATTCGATTGCAATCTGACGGTGATAAAATGAGCTTAAACTACTAAAAATTAAAATATATTCACATAATAATGTTTAAAAAATGTATTGTGTAAAGTGTAAGAAGAAAACTGATACTGATAATCCTCAATATTTAATTACAAAGAACAATAAGATACTGGTCAAAAGTATGTGTATTATTTGTAAAAAGACAAAGACTACTTTTGTTTCTAAAGATACTGCGACGAAAGGGGGTTTTATATTTACAATTCCAGCTTTATTAGCTGGCCTTGGGGCTGCTGGCTCTTTGGCTGGAGGTGCTGCTGCAATAGCATTCGCAGTCAATAAGAAAAAAGCTGATGATAAACTCTTGTCAGAAACTAAAAGGCACAATGAAGCAATGGAAAGTAAAAAAGGTTCAGGTATACGGATAACTCCGAGAAAAAAAAACCTTGTGGAAAGGGTCTCTACTTGAAACCACCAAAGAAGTAATACCTAACAAACCATTATCTAAACATGATTTAGAATACTACATAAATATATTGAAAATTCTGAATTTTCGAGGTATTTACATGAGAGATACTTTACCTAAACACCCTTTAGAAACGGAATGCGGAATCCTAAATTTAGACACTGAAAAAGGATTAGGAACGCACTGGACTTGTTGGTATAAGAAAGATAACATATGTTATTACTTTGACAGTTATGGTTTGATTTATCCAATTGAATTTAAAGACTACTTAACAGATCGTGTTGATATAATTTTCTCTACTTACAAAATCCAGAAAATAGGTGATGTAATTTGTGGACATTTATGTCTAGAAATGCTGAAGCGTTTAGAAAATGAAAGCTTTCATGCAATTCTTTTAGATCTGTATGAAACCCCAACTAGTTTATAGAAAATAAACTACAGTTAATTTTTTTTCTTTAAAAAATGCCTTGTGGAAATATTTATGCAGCAAAGTTGGTCTTTTTACCTTCCTGTAAAGAAAATCATGAACATGAAAATAGTGAAAATAATTCTGAAGGACTTTTGCAGAATGTAGAGCAAATAAAAAGTTTACTTGAAGATTCTAATATAGAGTCATTGAAAGACACAATTGAAGCTCTCAAAAATGAAAGAACTGAATTGGAATCAATTATAAACGAGTATGATGAAAAATATGTGACTCTGAAAACAGATTTACAAGTGAAATTTTCTGATGTAGACTCAATCGTTAAATTCTTAGAGACGTTAATTTATGATTTATCTGAAAAGTTCGTTGCTCTTGAACCAAAAATTGTTTCAAATGATGAACGACTATCAAGCATATACTATACATTGATGAAGAAACTTGATGAAATTGATGCTAAATTTGAAAACATTGATTCAAACATAATCAACCTAACAGACGTAAAAATTCCTGAGATTGGGGATAAATTGAAGAGTCTAGAGTCAGGTATTGAAACTAGAATTGATGAAAAGCTGTTAGTTAAAGAGTCAGCATTAACCGATCAGATTAAAGGAGTTGAAGCTAAATTTGAGCTTGTGGACTCTAAGATAACCAATTTGATTGATGTTAAAATTCCTGAGATTCTAGAGAATTTTAAGAATCAAGAGTCAGTTATACAAAATCAAATGGATGAAAAACTGAAGACTTTAGAAACTAAAATTAGTGATCAAATTGATTCAAAGAACTTATTAATAAGTAATAAAGTTGCAGAACAAGAAATTAGTATAATTAACGTTGTGAATGAAAAAGAAATGAGCTTGCAGACATCACTTAATGATCAAATTGAAGAAAAGCTGAATAATTTAGAATCAACACTGAACAATACTGTTGAAGAAAAAAGTAAAAGCTTAGAGGCACATCTAACTGAATTAAGTGATAGAAACCTTTTTTTTATGGAAAGAACTGTAGCATTAGCACCTTCGTTTGTTGAAGTTGACAATAAGCTAAAAAATTTAGAGTCAACCATAACCTCATCCAGCGAAGAAAAATTCAATGGTCTTAACAAAATTATAATGGAATTACGAGCAGAGTCAGTCCCATTAAGAAAAATAGAAGAACTAGCCAAGAACTTGAGTAATGTTGAAAGTCTTTTCCATGAGTTTTCAAGAGACATTATTTCAAATCAGAATGAAATCAGTCAGTTCAAATTAATGCTTCAGAATGAAACTGATAAAAATGTAGAATTAAACCAGGAAGAGGAAAGTTTGAGTGACCGAGTAAACAATTTGATATCTATGAGAGTTAGAGAAAATTTAGAGAATTGAAAATTCTATGTATAAAAAATGATAGGCGTAAATATTTTTGGACAACAAGGAAAAAAATCATTTTTGTCTTCACAACCAGGACCTCCTGGAATAGGTTTTAAATATCTTGATGAAGATCAAAATTTCGATTTAAATAATAGAAGACTTGCAAATATTTCTTTTCCAATCGAAGAACTTGATGCTACGAATAAAAAATATGTTGACGAAGTTTTGGAAAATTTGAGGCTTCATCTCAGAAAATATATAGAGGTAAGAGAAAATCTAATCAATGAAAATTATCAGTTCAGAAGTGATTCTATCCAAGCATCTATAGATGAGAATACTACAGGTTTTCAAGAAAAACTCAGGGAAATTATGACAAATCTCGATGAACATAGTAGAATATCTGAGGAAAAAATAGAGGTGATTCGAACAGGTACTTTAGAACATACAGACTTTTTCAAAAATGAGATAAAGAGGTTGGAAGAAGAGGAAATAAAAAGTGTGAAATTAGACTATGCAAATCTCGAGAGAGTATTCAACGATATGAGTTCATACATTGAAACTTTTAGAAATAATCTCCATGAACAGGATAGAGAAACAATCATAAATACAAATGAAATAGAAAAATTGAAACAGTCATCGCAGAAATTGGAGGATGATAGTGCTGATATTAAAAACAGATTAATATCGTTAGAGAATACTTTGAGACGAGAAACCGTTGAACCGTTGAACTAAAAAAACATGTTTTTTAATAGATGAACTTAATAAAAAATAAAAACACATTGAAGAATTGAACTTAATAAAATGGAAGATATTATTACAGACATTCAAAGAGAAGTTGTTCGCAATACTGCAAACATAAATCAATTGCAATTAAATGTTAGTCAAATTCAAAATGATGTCGAATTAAATAAAGAATTTATTACTCAATTAGAGTCAAATATCATTCATCTTGAAACATTAATCAGTAACGTTTCTAATGACACCAAAGGTAGCTTTTTCTCTCGTTATTGCCCAACGAGACAACCAATAAGAAAGAAAAAACATTGAAGAATTGAACTTAATGAAGTAGCAAATTTAAAAAAACAATGTTTACAATTGCTACAAACAGGAAATAAATTTTGAAAAATCAGTTGTAGTTTATTAGTTATATAAAATGGTGTATATGTGATACACCATGTGAATGGTTTTAAGATTCGCTGGACTCTTTCAGAACAACCATCAGAACAACCTCTTTCAGAACAACCAACAACCAGAGTCCAGCGAATCTTAAAACCATTCAATGTTAAATTGGCTTTCAAATCTTCGAATCCGATAAAAAACAGCCTAATCAGACTTAAAGATAAACGATAGAATTCCGAAAAAAGTAATCTTATATATAAATTATAATGTAAAAATTGTGAAGCATGTTACATTGGGGAAACGGGTAGAAATCTTTAACAACGAATTGATGAGTATGCGAAGAATGTGCAGAGGAAGAATAGGTTATCCCTAGTCTATTAGCATTCCGAAGAAGATAACCATTCTTTTGATTTGAAAATGTATGTATATTATAAAATGTTAAAAATTGATACGCTCGAAAAATTGTCGAAGCAATGTACAGTGTTTAGGAACCTAACAAAATTAATCGTCATCTTGATGTCCCCCCGCAGTTTCTTCCTATGCTCATCAGTCGCCCTTGATCAATGATTTTCGGCTTGCATGTAAAAATTTAAAAAAATGTTTTGTATACTAGATACCCGCAGATACCATAAGAGGTTTTGTTTAAAAATACATCGTTCCCCTGATGACGGCTAGAGCTAATCTAGCCGAAAGCTTGGGTCTTTAAATTAAATTTGTCTTTGCTGATCCCAAAATTTAAAAAAAATGGAAACTTCACTACCAAGACGTCCTTTATTTTAACAATTGTAGATGATTATGTATTATTTATTCCTTAAATGGGCTTGTATCTAATTACTGAAAGCTTAACGGAATGAGTTAGTTACTAAGTAACTAACTAGGGTAGGAACAAGCTGAATTATTACATGATGTTGATAGGCAAAACCAGTTTTTCTGCGGGATTCTGATTTGAAAAACTTATTTCATCCTTTAGGCATCCATGTATTATTTCTTCCATTAATTACATCTATATATATCACATATCTATAGATATATCCAATCTATTGTCTCAAATGATTGTTGCTGCGCAGAATAATGGAAGAATGAAGAAAACTCAAGGGCTCTAAGGAAAGTTTATTTCAAACTAGAGACCACTCCCGACTCCTCCCTCCAGGCATCTCCCATCCAGCGCACACTTTTATGCCCATAAATGAAAATTCTTAGTTAATTACAATTACAATTACCGTTACAGTGGGGGCAATAGTAGTTGAACGTTTGAAATTTAAATATTAATAGCTACATGTTGATCTATTCAATACACAGAATTAAAGTGAAAAATTTATCAGGTTCTTGCTCAGAGGACCAGAACATTTTAGTTCACAATTGATACGCCGTAAGTGTTCCTCGCAGCCTACAGAGGCGGTGACGCTGTTCAAGCGCGCAAAACAGTACGACACCACGCGAACCTGGGCTGAAGTGTAACCGTAAACGTTTCGTTGCCTCAATGTATTACACGGCACTGAAGATTTGATGAAGTGAACAGTGGTGGGTTGGTGAGGAATCTGACGCTCAAACTTGTTGCATCCTGAGGTCAGCTGCGGTCACGTCTTTAACGTTCCGATCAAAAATGTGCTAGCACGTATCAGCCGCAGGTGTCTAAATTTTACAGTTTGAATATTAATTTACATTGACCTGTAGAATTTTGTACAGTTGCCTACAGAATCGGCGTTTTCGCGTCACTCGATAAAACGATGGAACGCGTACCTACATTGTCTATGGCTTGCGCTTCGCTGCATCAACAGGATCAAACAAATTTTAAACCTCAACACTGCTTTTACACTAAATTTATTGAGCTTAATAACATTATAATGTGTAGTATGATATTTTCCGCATGCTACATTGCCTAAATTGTTCGAAACACGTTGCAAATGGAGAAACTGTGATCTAAAATTCAAATATTTTTTTTCAGATTCAGGCCTGAAAGTACTTATGTACTGAAGTACTTAATTAGCGTAAGTACATAAAAAGTTCTTATGTATGTACGTCAGTACATTTGTACTTAAGGACTGAAGAGTTATGCAGTGATTTTTTTTGCTGATTGAGTGTGAGAAAATTCGTTGTAAAGCCTAATCTTTACGTGTTCGACGTTAGCCAGCGCCGTTCGATTGGGCTTTTCAAAGTGAAAAAATTGAGTGCTCGCGTATTTTATTGCAATTTCAGCACCCCCAGGCCCTCCTATATCTCTATAAGGAGCCACTCCTTATATCTCTGAATGATACGAGTAACAATTTCAGACTTTTTCTCATAAGTTTCCTTCGGGATGAGAAAACTAGTATCAATATGAATAGATCCCATAAAACACGAGGTTGTCGAGAATTGCCAGTTTCAACAAAATTTTCTTAAAACTCATTGGATAAACGCAAAATTGCTTAAAAATGGGCATTTTTTCTTTATCACCCGCCCATAGAACAACTTCGTTTTTCCATGACCTACACCACTCCACATCATGACTGCGATTCCCTCATGTAATACGTGTATGAATCAGAAAACACTGAATATACAAGCCTAATATGTGTTTATTTTTACTTTCTTCATAGTCACATATGTAGGTTTTGATCGCTCGGACATGGCATCACAACATTACGATAGAAATTATATAGAACAGCTCATTTACTTTCATTGAATTGCTTCCCAACTGACGCCTCTGCTATGAACACTTGAGTGACGTTATGGCTTTAGTGTGCCAAGTTTAGGAACAGGCCTGGAGATACGCGAGGTATTAGCAAGACCTCCTACATCTCTGGGCCTGATCCTCAACTTTGCCCATAGCCATGACGTCAGGGCTGTGTCCCCAGTTTAATGAGAATCGGATGGAAAGAATGAGGAGCCTGGTATAACTCCATCAGAATTTTTGTTACTGTGTGTGTTCAAAAATTATATTGGCCGTTTTTAATTGTATGTTAAGCAAAAATATATACGGATAGGCATACTTATAGCGTACTTTATAATATATCCGGGAATTACAGGAGGGAATCCGAGTTGGAGTGATCCTGCACTTGAGAGTCGAGGCCGTCACCCAAGCGAATTTCAGTAATAGAGAACAACTTTGATAGTTATTTTCGTTGTTTGTTGATCTGTGAAAAACTTTTGTTGTAATAATTATTGACTATTTTTCATCACTACATCTCGTATAGCATAAAATTAAGACTCTTAACCAATGATAAAATAAAGACCCTTAACTACTGACAATGCATGATAATATGCAAGTACAATATCTCCTGTGTTGAAATATTTTTATCTAATTGTGCTGGCTGATACTAGGCCTAAAGAAGTTGAACCATACATCTGTGTTAAGAAGTATCTATATATTAATAGGCTAACCTGTGCGTCACGCTCTTGAACACCTTTGCGGTATCTATGATACGGGTTGGCTCACGTCGGGTCGCGTTACATTAGAGGGAGAGAGAGAGAGACAGGGAGAGATGGAGAATGATTTTTTAAAAATTTATTTCATTTGTTTATTTTATCATTTATTCTTTTTAAGTTTTTTTTTATTTTATCATTATTTATTTATTCAAATTTTCTATCATTTCATTTTTTTATAATTTTTGGTTTATTTTTTATTTATTTTTTTTTAATTTTTTGAAATTTGTTATAATTTTTGGTTTATTTATTTTTTCAATTTATTGGAAAATGTTTTTTTTTTGTAATTTTACGAGCTGCTGCAATTTTTCGAATATTTCTTATTGATTCAATTTTTAATTTTTTTCTTATTTTTTGGTTGATTTTTTTATTTTTCATTTTTTTTGTCTTATGAATTTTTGAATATTTTTATACATTTTGCTTTATTTTTTTATTCATCATTTTTTTCATTTTATATGATAAATATTTTTTTTGTAATTTTACGAGATACTACAATTTTTTGAATGTTTGGAATTTTTTTAATTTTTCAATTTTTTGAATTTTCAAGTGTTGCCAGCGTATCAGTGCTACTGACATCCTTACTTTTGTTCAAACCTGTACTTTGCGCCCCTATGAAATTGCGAATTTTTGAACGTGGCCCTAACTCTGAAAAGTTTATCCACCCCTTATCTAAAACAATGGAGCAGAGAATAAAAGAACAAAGAGAACTAGCTAGCGAGCGACAGCGAAGGAGACGACAGCGCTTGCGAGAAGACGAAAGGCAAGCAATTCGTGATGGAAGCAGACTACGAATGTAACAGCGATGGATAAATATGAGTCAGGAAGAGCGAGAATTGTATCGTCAAATCATGGGAAAAAAAGACCATGAAAGAAAAAATAATAATAATATGGAACACCAGGTATATTACACTGGAGCCATGGATGTCCGATGCCAATTTTGCGGAGCTTTAAGATTTTAAAGAGAACAACTAAATTGTTGTCATAATTGAAAAGTTTCACTCCCTCCCTTAGAGGAGTACCCCGAAAATTTGAGATAATTTTTTGATGCCGACGGTGCAGAGGGTTCTAATTTTAGATAGAATATAAGAAACTATAATTCTGCATTTGCTTTTGCATCTTTTGGTGCGAATATTAGACCTCCTCCAGGACGTGGACCGTATTATTTCCGTTTACAAGGTCAAACTTACCACTACGCAAGCCACCCTATGCAGATGAGTCTGAAGAGAGAAGATACGGCCAGCTTTACATCTTAGAAACTAATGAAGCCAAACAAATTAGAGCAAATGCACACGAAAATGCTAACTGCTTAGTATCTGTTTTTTAAAAGATAAATGAGGCGATGAACAATAATCCTTACACAGCAGCATACCACAATATGAGGGCTATTGAACAACATGAACAAGTAAGAGCTGCAATTGAGAACATGCCACCAAGACAAGTAACCATGCAGTTCATCTCTGGCCCTGACAGACGAAGATACAACAACCCAACAGGCAATGAGGTAGCAGCCATATTCGTTGGTGATGATGGCGCGCCTCCAATGTACCGAGATATTGTTGTTTATCATATAGGTCTACAGAGGCAGAGGATTTCTTACATATCTTGCCATCTTGATCCCATGGTTTATCCTCTTCTCTTCCGAATGGAGAACCTGGATGGCATATAGATATATATGCCTCATGAGGAACATCGCCAAACGCGTGTTCGCGACAAAGTCACCATGTAACAGTTTTACTCGTACCGTATGGCAATCAGAGATGACTTTGGTGCTTTACATCGAGCTGTAAAACTATTGCAACAATACATTGTTGACGCCTATATGAAAGTGAAGGGATGCCGTTTGAACTTCATTAAAAATAATCAAGCACAATTAAGAGTGGCACTGTATTCGGGTCTCATGGATCACCTAGACAGACAGAATGATCATCAAGAGCCAGGTGTTCCAGTCATTTTGCCCTCCACATTTACAGGAAGTCCAAGGAACATGCAACAAGCATATCATGATGCCATGGCGATCGTCTGCAAATTTGGAAAACCAGATATTTTCTTGACATACACTTGTAACCCAAAGTGTCGAAAAATCACAGAGAACCTTGGATTGCATGAAACAGCACAACACAGACCAGATTTGGTTTCACGAGTTTACAAGATACACCTCAAGGAACTCTTGATTGATATCAAGGATAGACATATCTTTGGTGCTCCAGTTGCTCATATCCATGTCATCGAATTTCAAAAGCGCGGTCTACCACATTGCCATCTTTTGATAATTTTGCGAGAAAAAGACAAACTAAGAACAAGAGAGCAAATTGATGATATAGTTTGTGCTGAAATACCTTCAACAGACCACCCAGAGTTGAGAGAATGCGTGAGAACATTGATGATCCGTGGTCCACGTGGGACATCAAATCCTAATTCTGTGTGCATGGTCGAAGGACAGTGTGAAAAATATCCAAAAGATTTCCATGAAGAAACCATGATAAATGTATCCGGATACTCAGTGTGCAGACGGAGAAACAGTGCAGAGAATGTACAAGTGGGCACTCGTGAGGTTGACAACAGATTTGTTGTCCCATGAATAAGTATCTAGTGAGAAAATACTTCGCCCATATAAATGTTGAAGTGTGTTCCTCGGTGAAAAGCGTAAAATACCTGTTCAAATAAGTATATAAAGGCCATGACTGTGCAAACATGGAAATAAGAAATAATGTTGTTAATAATAAAGAACCAAATGAAGTACATGAACCCAATCAAGTACATGAACACAATGAAGTACATGAACATAATGAAGTTAAACAGTATTTGTCATGCAGGTATGTGTCTCCGCCAGAAGCCTTTTGGAGATTGTCAGAGTTCAAAATGCATGATCAATCTCACACCGTTTATCGTTTGGCTCTACATTTACCTGATGAGCAGCAGGTGTACTATAGAGAAGGAAATCAAAGGGAGGCGGCAGCAAGAGCAGAAGAACGTGACACACAATTGACAGATTGGTTTAAACTCAATCAAACAGATGAGAATGCTCGAAATTTTCTCTACTGTTCTATACCTGAGCATTATGTTTTCAACAAACAACAGGGTGGACGCGTCGTGTTAGATTCAGCAACATTGTAACCACAATATATTCTGCAAGTCCTCGAAATGCTGAAAAATTTTATTTGAGGATGTTGCTCCTCCATGTCCCTGGAGCGACTTCATTCAGGGATTTGAAGACAATCGGGGGTCAAGAAATGGACACCTTCAAATATGCATGCGTCAGACTGCGCCTGGTTGAGAATGACGATGCGTTGCAGGAAGCTTAGACAATAGCAGCTGCTCATCAAATGCCACGGCAACGACTAACTATGTTTGCAATGATGTGCGTCTTCAATGATGTGCGTCTTCTTAAAGTTAGATTATTTGAAAATTTGTTAGGCAATGTTGACCGAATTTTTCCACGGGTCCACCTAGCTTATTGATGACATTGTCCGTGGAATTTCCACGGGTCCTGCTAGTGATAAATAATTTTAGCAACCAAATTTTCATTGTCCACTCATTTAACAGAAAAAGTATCGCTGCAGATCTCCTGGGATTTTTGAATGTCTTATCAGCCCCGTTGTATAGGATTTAAAAGATGGATTGAAGCCTTTTAAATTTGATTTATTTTCAGTCCCATTGTTAAAGGAGTATGCGATGGATTGGAGCTAATTGAATTCAGCTTTTCCTAATAATCGCAAATTACATGAAATCCCTGTCTATGACTGAGACATTATGATTTCTCGTCAAACCTGGAAACGTACGAGATACTGAAATTGGTATCATTCACTTCTGTTCTCAGCTGTATTAGCAGTAGTAACACTAAGTTTAACTTTTTATACGCCTAAAAAGAATTACTATAAAACTTCTCAAATATTCTGTCGCCTATACGGCCTCGTCCTGCAGAATAGAAGAACGAAAGAAAGAAAGAAAAACCGTTTATCCCAAAAAGTTTATACATGAGGTGCACAACACATTGAATTTTTAAAATTTCTTAATATAAAGGTCATTATAATTGATATACAACCTTACGAGGCGTGCTATACTCGTATAGGAGTCTAATTAAGTTATTGAGGGTATCAGTCTAAATATCACCCTTATGTATATTTTATACACATATTGATGGCTGATAACTTATAAATAATTTCAATACTAAAAGAGAATTTTTCAGAATTCCTCAATTATAAATTGAAACAAAATAATAAAAGACAAAAAAGTCTTACCGAAGCAGATTGAAACACAATCAATGATTATCAAGTAGTGAGAAAAAGATAGTTAAAAAATAGTTTATGAACAACACCACCCAGCGTGTCCATTTATAAATGTGTAAACAGTTTTGACTGATTGATCGCATAAAATCGACTTGTAATTCCGATAGATCACACAGAAATGAAGTCGTAATTCTGATAGATGACATCTAAACGAGTTGGAATTGATAAGTGACATCGAAACGAATTAGAATTCATTCATTCATGCTTCCTTATTATCCAAAGGCCCGGTCGCAACACAGTATCCTCTTCGTTGGAACTCAAAACCTGCGGAGATCCGTGATAGTAATTCTTACAAGGTATTCAAAAGAAATCTTGAGTCTCACTTCCTATCGAAATATTAGTCGTGTAAGATCACCAAGTCAAAATCTTGTCTCCTACATAACTGTTTCCAATAATGTAATATGCCATAAGTAATGTCGCCGATATTCAGTCTACTGTTAAATCGTTTATCGAATGTACTGTTAATACAGTCCATATGACCTATATTGTAAAATGAAATATCTGATATCGAGTAAATTATCTCACTGATAAGTCTAATGCGAAACTAGGTTAAATGATTTAGGTAAAACAGTATTGTAAACCTTAGAATAACGTGATGGTAGGATGCCCCAGAAGTCGCTGAACTCATTCGGGCCCACAGGTAGTATTATAGAGTGGATAGCCCCACACTAGAGCACAGCATAGGTTCCACATAGACAACATAGATAGAGTACTGCACAAAATAGAAAATTGCAATGTTACAGCAATTTAGGTAAATAGTTCACTCACCTCTTGGATACCTTAACTTAATACTCCATTTTCAATACTGTGGCTAGCAAGAGTAGAGCGGAGATAGACGGGAAATATATGGAATAGCGTAGAATAGAATTAGTACATTAGTTTAGAACTTAAGAAGTTAGATACCAACCACAGTATGGTAATTATTTACACACTCGGTCAACATGTACTTGTTGTTGAACCTGAGGCCAATCGCAGACTGGCTCGCGAGTGTTGCCCTATCGAGCGTTGCCAACTTTCGGTCTCTCTAACTAGAACTTACACTACTCGCTATATTACACCCCTCCCTCCTTAATTAGAAACCCCTCCCTGTATCCCCAGTCCCCTTATTCAATATAGTCAATCGTAAAGGTCCATTCTCACCACAGGCTTCCGAGCCCGGGTAGACCTGCGTGAGATGCTAGCACTTGGAGGCTCGTTCAGCCTAGCCTCCTGGGTGGGAATCGGGTACTCAGGTGTTTCGGAGTCAGGTTCATTGGTCGGAGGTGGTGGGTATGAATTTTGAGCAGGTTGTGGAAACACAACGGTTTCTTCCGTAGGTTGTTCCAAGGGTTCAGGGATGGTGTTCGAGCAGGTAATAACTTGGTCCTGGTGTCGACGAACGACCTCTCCTCCCTTCAGTTGGCACTTGTAGGATACCGGGCCTGTTTTCTCAATGGTGGTAGCAGGGGTCCATTTTGGGGAACCCGGCGTGTATTGACGGACCATCACAGGAGAGTCCGGCGGAATATCAACCGCGCGAGACCCTGGGTGGTATCTTTTCTGAGCGTCCTGGCGTTGAGCAACTTTGGACGCGATTGCTTCTGACGGCCAAAGCAGATCAAGACGAGAGCGAACTTTTCTACCTAACATCAGTTCGGCGGGCGTAACACCTGTTGTCGTGTGGGGTGTCAGCCGATAGTTGAACAGAAACCTGTCTAGTGCTAGGCGTAGGGGTTCCGTTGACTTTCGTATATTCTTCTTGAAAGTTTGTACCATGCGCTCTGCCAGTCCATTAGTTGAAGGGTGGTATGGTGCGCTCGTAATATGTCGCATACCACATGCCTTCACAAATTCTTGGAATTCGGCCGATGTGAAACACGTTGCATTGTCAGAAACAAGTGTTACTGGAAATCCAAATGTCGCAAAAGTGTGTTTCAGGCACGAGATCGTTTCGCTAGAGGTTGTAGTAGATGTGGGAAAAATTTCAACCCACTTAGAGTGTGCATCCACGATCACTAGATAGTATTTTCCATCCATTGGGCCCGCGTAGTCAATGTGTATGCGATGCCAAGGCTTCGCAGGCCATTCCCACGGATGGAGTTCAGCTTTCGTTGGTGCAGCTCGAGTGCTCAGGCACTCGCTGCATGACTTAGTCGTTTCTTCTAGATCTTTGTCCAGCAGCGGCCACCATACATATCTGCGAGCTAACTCCTTCATCCTGGATGATCCAGCATGGCCAGAGTGCAGTTCGTCCACAATGGCTTGTCTGAGAGCTTGGGGTACAATAATTCTTGCTCCCCAGAGCACACAGCCATTTTGTGTGGACAATTCGTCTCGCCTCCTAGTATACGGAGCGAGATCAGGGTCACCAATTACCGTCGAAGGCCAGCCTACTTGGCAGTATTTGTACACCTTTGAAAGTACTGGGTCCCTTAGGGTGCCGTCGCGGATGTGGGTGCTGGTGACTGGAGCTGACTCGAGGAAATTCACTAAGGACGTCCATTCCGCAGGAATAGGTGTGGCTTCCTCGGGAGTTGTCAAAGGTAGACGACTGAGAGCATCAGCCGTGCCCAACAGCACGCCGGACCGGTGACGCAAGGTGAACTTGTAGGACTGCAGTAGTAAAGCCCACCTTTGAATGCGCCCGGATGCCATCGGAGGAATGCTTCTACCCGGATCAAATAGTCCTAACAAAGGTTTGTGGTCCGTAACCACAGTGAAATCCTGTCCCCACAGGTAGCAATGAAATTTTCGAAGTGCGAACACCATAGCTAGGGCTTCTTTCTCAGTTTGAGAGTAGTTGCGTTCTGTTGCTGTTAGAGTTCGGGAGGCAAAATAGGCGGGGCGTTCAGTCCCATCAATAAGGTGACACAGCACCGCTCCCACACCATACGCACTACTGTCCGCCACTACCACTATGGGTTTCTGAGGGTCAAAATGGACTAGAGTCTGAGAGTCCAGGAGGGCTTGTTTAGATTTCTGGAAGGCTCTCTCCTGACTTGCATCCCATTTCCAAGGGGTTTTGTCTCTCAGTAAGGTATTTAGGGGCTCCAGCATAGTTGCAGATGATTTTAGAAATTTCCTATAGAAATTTAGCAGCCCAAGGTAGGCTCTCAGTTGAGTTACATTAGTGGGGGCTGGTGCATTCTGGATTGCTGCTACCTTCTCTGCAGTGGGGTGCAATCCATCCTTGTCAATTTGGTATCCAAGGTAGGATACCTGTGGCACTCCAATTTGGCATTTATCCATTTTCAGTTTTAGTCCTGCCTCCTGTAGTTTAGATAAGACTTGATAGAGACGCTTGTTGTGCTCTTGCTCATTAGTGGCACTCACCAGGACGTCATCCAGGTAGCAGAACACTCCTGGGAGGCCCTGCAATAGTCCTTCCATGGCACGCTGAAAGATTCCAGGTGCGGACGCAATTCCAAAACTGAGACGGTTGTAGGCAAATAAACCTCTGTGGGTGTTTATTACCGTGAGTTCCTTGGAGTCTTCATCCAAGGGTAGTTGAGCGTATGCCTGAGACATATCTAGCTTGGAGTATATAACTCCTCCTGCTAACCCGCTAAATAGATCTTCCACTCTGGGTATAGGGTAGGTATCAAGCCTAGTGGCTCTGTTGACTGTTAATTTGTAGTCCCCACAGATGCGGATGCTTTGATCAGCCTTGAGCACAGGGACGATCGCCGCTGCCCATCTCGAGTATTGTACAGGGGTGAGGATACCTTCCTGCACCAGTCTATCAAGTTCTGCCTCCACCTTAGGTCTCAGTGTGTAAGGCACGTTCCTGGCCTTACAAAACTTTGGTGGTACAGCTGGATCCACTTCTATTTTGAAATTCCTTCCCTTAAAGCAACCTAGACCTGGTTGAAAAAGGTCAGGGAATTTATTTGCTAACTCTTCAGGGCCGGTAGTCAATTTGTTGACATTATTTGATACTATAGTTAGCCCAAGGGAATCAATCAGGTCCCTACCCAGCAAAGCTGGCCCCTCCCTGTCTACAATCACAATAGTTGCTAGTTGAGGAACCATATTACCAGATTCACGCTGGATGTTAGCTCTAATCTCTCCGCAAACTACTAGCTCCGCTCCCCCATAAGTCCTAAGCTTAACATCAGAAAGTCTCAGCTCGGGTCTGGACTTGGCTGGTATTTTAGAGTAGGTGGCCATTGAAAGGATAGACCTGGCAGCACCTGTATCTACCTCCATCTCTAATGGCACACCATTTAGTAACAATTTTATTTTGATTGGGGGTTTCATTTCCTCGGCTATTGAGAAAATCTCTCCATAACAGCCTAGATTAGCAACTGGATAGTCTGCACAGGCTGCATTGTTAGTTCTATTAGGGTTAGGGTGGTGTTCCCTCCCCCTTTTCTCATGCATAGCATGCACAAAATTATTTTTGTTGACTTTAGCAGAATTTTGCTTTTTCAATTTAAAGCAACACTTCTTAAGATGGCCTTTTTGGCCACAACCATGACAAACACTGTCTTTATAGGGGCAATCTCTACGCCAGTGCAGATTACCACAGCCGCTGCATGCTGATTTGGGGCTAGCTTGAGCCTGAGTTTTGCCCTGAGGCTTAATAGCAGTTTGCTTTACTCTATGCTGGCCCACATTTAGTATGGAATTAGGTTGCCTTAACACAACCGTCTCCCTCAGTAGAGTTTCTTTGGCAGTTGCCAGATCCACGGCTTTTTTCCATGTGAGGTCATTTTCATTGAGCAAACAATTTTGAACATCATTACTGGCCACACCCAGTATTAACCTATCTAGCAGAGTTTCTTCCAGAACTTCCTGTTTGAAATTACAGGTGTCTGAAAGGGCCTTTAAGCTAGCCACAAAATCAGCAATGCTCTCCCCTTGTTTCTGGTTCCGCTTATGGAACCTAAACCTTTCAAAGATCTGGTTGCGTGTCGGCTTAAAATGCCGTCTTAACGCTTCCATGATCTCCTCATAGGTAGCATCTAAAAGTCTTTTAGGTGATAGTAGGTCTTTGGTCAACCTAACAATTTTAGGACCCACCAGAGCAATAAATGTTTTAGCTTTATTTGAATCTTCCACTTTATTAATACTAAGGAAGCAGTTTAGCCTGACTTCATATTCTGGGAATTCTTCCTCTAAAGGATTGAATTCTCCCACTGAGCCTAGCATTGGCATTTTTACCCAGCTTTACAGCTAATTGTCAGATATCTACCTGAAATAGTAGTAGCAACAATATCAGTTGCAAGAGTAGCCAATTCAAGAGGCTGTAATAATACACCTTGTTAAAAAAAAATCAGAAATTTACAGCATCAATACTCTAGTCACTGAATAATAATATAAATTCTGAGTTCCTTCATTAGTCTAGCCTCTCCCAATAGTTCTACAAAAAATAATCCTCGTCGCCAGTATTATAGAGTGGATAGCCCCACACTAGAGCACAGAATAGGTTCCACATAGACAACATAGATAGAGTACTGCATAAAATAGACAATTGCAATGTTACAGCAATTTAGGTAAATAGTTCACTCACCTCTTGGATACCTTAACTTAATACTCCATTTTCAATACTGTGGCTAGCAAGAGTAGAGCGGAGATAGACGGGAAATATATAGAATAGCGTAGAATAGAATTAGTACATTAGTTTAGAACTTAAGAAGTTAGATACCAACCACAGTATGGTAATTATTTACACACTCGGTCAACATGTACTTGTTGTTGAACCTGAGGCCAATCGCAGACTGGCTCGCGAGTGTTGCCCTATCGAGCGTTGCCAACTTTCGGTCTCTCTAACTAGAACTTACACTACTCGCTATATTACAGGTAGCTATATTCAAACTTTTCCATTGTACTAGACTTTCAAAACAAACATTCTACCTCTGTATCTCCTGTGGTAAATAAATTGTAAATTGTTTAAATTGTTGAATTCTGATAGATGATACTTCACAGCTGTATTACTAGTATTAACAGTAAGTTTTGTTTAGTTAAAAAACGACACATCGAAGCAATCCTAACTGGCACCTACATTCCATCAAAAATTACCAAAATCTTCGATAGCTTCAGAGATGTCATGACACACGACATCTATTGAAGTGCATAGCAGTGTATGGCGATGCTTTTATCAGTTTTATCCCTTTCCTATATCACAAAAAGAGCTACTTACTTCATGATAAGCACCACGTTGTTGAGAGGAACTGAACTCGTGACCTTTTCACTCAAAATTTTGGGATTTTTTCTAGAGAACCTCCCACTAATGTAACACATAAGTTTGCCTACTTGTAACTTTCGAAGTAACGCACCTATCGTCTTCAAATTACTGTCGAGTGAATGAACATTTTAATCTATTACTTGAGTGTAATTTGAAGTCGATAGGTGCATTATTTACAAAGTTGCAAGTGGGTGAACTTGTGTGTTTCATTAGTGGCGGGGCTTATTTGGAAAAGACCCTAATTTAGCGCTCTGTTTCTGTGCAACACAATATTTATATTCATATTAGTGAATTCTATTTTTTTACTGTCCACTCTAGCTAGGAAGAGTTTTACAACCAGTTCATTGAATGAATCTGTCATGCAGTTTATTCATGCTTTCACATAAGAATGAAATATCATTGACAATAAAGTTGCGTATCAGAAAAAAATAAGGTCATGTTTTGAGGTTAGAATAGCTGGCTGATTTCTACCTAGGCCCATTGTATTTTTTCCATAAAATTTCATTAGTAATTTTTTCTAATTGAAGTATTCAAAATTTTTTTTCACACAAGTAGACTGAATGATATCGTCCATGAAAAAATCAGAAGGGGCTGGTTTAATAAACATCCCTATCATTTTCTACAATATGAGTAGGAAGAAAAACAGTATTTTTTCCTTTATAAATATAAAAGGTATCACAAATAGTTTTCGAGTGTTTACTTGTTATAATTTGTCAATGACTATTTTAGGATCCTCTCCACATTTCGCCGCAAATTTTATCCAGCAATTTCAGAGTGGAAAAATACAGGGTATTTAAATTCCATACTAAGATATTACAAGGAGTGAAATGATTGTGTCGCGCTAACCACCTAAGCGCCAACTTCCAGATAAACCTGGCATTGACATAGTCTCTTCTGCATTAAGTTAAATGATAATATGACAAGCAAAGACAATAAATAAGGATTGCTCACCTGAACTTCGAAGAAAAGTTGTCCAGGGAACACTTCCTCAATGATAGCCGGCTCTCCGGGCTCTCAGATGCCCGAAAGCAGGACCGGTTTAGAAGTCGTAACGCACAAGGCACGTGCTGCCGACTCCATAGGTGGTTGTCTTCTGACGTGTCAGCCGGCGAAGGCCTCGACGTCACGTGCGCTCCGAATCCGTTGCTGTGACTTCGGATGCAGCTCGCAAAGATAAACGAACACATTAAGGATGTTCGACATACGCATTTGTTGCCAGGAAGGGGAAGCAATCCATTATTGCCTGCTTGTCATATTTAATTAATTTAATTCTTTTAGGTCAATTAAGAATTGATTTTGACCCAGTCCCTTATACTACAAGATATTAATTAACTTGCATGGGACATACAAGAGGAGCAGGCTGGAGTTGCGACACAATCCCGGCAAAAGAAAAAAACGGAGTTTTCATTTGAAAATTCCGTGAAATACACAAAGACATGCAATGTCCTTCCAGCTCAATACTGGAAAGGACCAAGTAATAATAGCTGCGCATAACACATAATTGAAAGGGTTTACAAATGCCCTTTCTTAATAAGATACGTTAAGGAGAGCGCCCCCCATACGGACTTTTTTCTTTATTATTGAACCTAGAACAATGAAGTTTGGTATACTGATAGGAAATTGAATTTGGAACCGTTTTTGCTCAGAGCAAAAGTTCAATTTTCTTGAAAAGAAAACGGGAAATCAAAGAAAACGAAGTTAAAAGGGGGGTGTTTCAAAAATCTTCTCCTCCTACAGTTTTTGAGCTACAGTAATGATTTTAGTATCATTGGATGCGGAAAGACACGAGCTTTTATGGATGCTAAAATTCATTCCAAAATTATTTATTGCTCATGAGTTATGACGTCATAAATTTTCACTTTTTCGAAGAAGGGTTTTTTTTCCTATTTTTACACTTTTTCATTTTGAAAATGTATATTTGAGGAAACGAATTTTAGCATCCATAAAACCCCGCGACTTTCCGCATCCAATGATACCAAAATCATCACTGTAGCTCAAAAACTGTAGGAGGAGAAGCATTTTGAAACCCCAAAAACCATTGTTTACATTATAAGCAAAACAAAGAAACATAAACAATTCAAATAAAAAATTTTTTAAAATTTTTGATTCAAGTTAGACCCCTGAAATCATTATAGAGTAATCCTGAGACATAGAAGATGGCATAGCAACTTCGCGCCGTGAAGAAAGTGCCATGGGGGAGGTGTAACATGATAAAATACCACTTCCCCCTCCCCTCCCCCCCATTCTTTGAACCCCCGTAGCGGGCGAACGAGTGAACGTACGAGTCTCGTTTTTTCACAGGATGTACCTGACCCTTACACTTCTTATAGCGGCAAAAATCCCAGTTTCGCAAGAAATGTCAAAAACATGGGGTGCAGAAGGGGGACGCTCTCCTTAATTTACTACGTTGCTGACGCGCCGCTTGCCTAAGAGGGCGGTCAGCAGGAGTAACTACCGGTTCTTCGGACAAGACCGAAGAATCCGTATCAAAAGAATTTGAAGAATTAAGCTGCTGAACTCTAGGGTGTTCAGAGGTAGAACTACCCCTTTGAGTTTCAAACCTCGCGGGAGGTTCGGAACGAGGGTATGATTCCGCGTCCGAACCACTCCCGTCTGCGCTATCTCCTACCTCCTCTGGAGTAGGATCGGTCACAACTAACTCCAGTGGGTACAGTAACGAGATTTTGATGGCGCTTTCAGTATTATCAGCCCTTATAATTCTTACAACACGGACTTTGCCGTCGCGACCAGGAAGCAAAGCACTGATGCGAGCCAAGGCCCAAAATGGTCTGGGTTTTATCGGGTGTTTTACAAGTACCACTTGACCCACAGATAATAATTTATTTTGCAAAGGTAAAGATTTCAGAGGATATGGACCTCGCAAAGAAACAAGATACTGAGAATACCAAAGCTCCCTGAACTTAGCGACCATGACATCGCGTCTCTCCAAAAGAGTAAGCAAATGCTCGCGATGCTCAACATCGTCAGTCTCCAAGTCCGGAAGCTCATCGGACAGAATAAGAGAATTAGATGTAGGATAAAGCTGAAGAAATTGAAGGGGCATTATAGGTAGAATCGAGTCCCCCATCTCAGTGTAAGAGAGGGGACGCCGATTAAGGTTAAGAGAAATATCAGAAATAACAGTAATGAAGGAAGAATAAGAATAAGTGCTACGTCCAAAAAGTTTATATATGCAATCCTTTATGGACTTGAACAGGCGTTCCCATATCGCTCCAAATTGAGGACTATAGATAGGGATAGTTTTGAATTTAATATTAAAAGGTCGAAACCGCTCTTCATACAAAGAGGAAGTTAACACTTCCGATAGAAGATCGGGAGCGGCGGTGAAAGTTTTAGCATTGTCAGAATAAACAGTGCTAGGAATGCCCTTTTCGTTTGTAAATCTAATGAAGGCAAAGCAAAATTCCTCCAAAGTCATAGATGGAAGAACTTCAATGTGAATAGCCCTAGTCTGAAAACACGTAAATAACAGTAAGTACACCTTTTGCTTGTGACCAAAAGGGTCTAATACCCAAAAGTGGGCAGAGAAATCCATGCCAGTTGTGGCAAATGGCCTCACGAAATTAGTACGCGAGTCAGGTAAAGCAGGAGGATCGGGATAGGAAAAAGCTTTGGCGTTTAGCTTCTTGCATACAATGCATTTAGCCAAGACGCCGCGAACTGTGCGCTTGCAGCGTGGCACGACATAACCGTCTAACTTAAGTTTCTGAACGGTGATGTCGAGCCCCTGATGGTTAAGAAGTTTGTGAGTGTGCGAAATTAATAAATGAGTCAAATGTGAAGAACTAGACAGCAAGATGGGGTTGCGAGTGTTATAGTCTAATTCCTCAGCATTCGCAATACGACTATTCGAACGAATGATACCGTGCGAATCGAGAAAAAGGTTTAAAGTTCTAACTAGCAACGGCGGCCGAGGACTTTTGTTTTTCAAGGCCTCGAGCTCGCCTGCAAAGTGTGTACTTTGCATAGAAGAAATAAGGAACAGGAAAGCTCGCAATTTTGCATTGCCCAAATCTGCATGTCGAAAAATAGCGACAGCTTTAAACACCTTCTCAACCGTACCTAGTAACTTAGGATAGGAGGAGAAGCGTTCAATCTCCAAAATAGGAGCTTTACACGGAGGGACAACATTAACATTAATACATGCAGAGGCTATAAATTGATGGGGAATGCATCCCAAGTGGCCCTTGGGCCACTGGTCCTTACCTTCGCGAATCCAGTCAGGACCTGTTAACCATACATTTTTACTCTCGAGAAACTTTCATGCTTTTATGCCTCGAGTTAACATATCTGCCATATTGTACATGGTGGGAACGTATTCATAGTGAAAAGAAGCTTTAGTTGTACCTTCCAACGTTAGTCGCATGCTGTCTATATCCTTAATTCTATTACTGACAAAAATATTCTTTCGGGGAGGCTTACCACTCAATAACCAAGCCAGGGTAACCTGGGAATCGGTAAGAAAAGTTACACTTGAGACCGTGTAGGGAAAATTGACGTCACTCATCAGAGAAACAAGACACTGGTACGCAAGATACACAGCCAGAAGTTCTAGAGAAGGAAGAGTTCGTTGCCTAGGAGGTGAAACTTTAACCTTAGAAAAAAGAAGTGAGCTGCGCTCTTTTTGGACACCGTACATACAGGTTCCAAAAGCTCTTTCACCAGCATCACAGAAAATTACGAGGTCAACTTTCTCAGTTTCAACAAGATTCATCCTAGGGAACTCAAATTCATGCAATTGAGAAAATTCCTGACAAAAATTACGCCATTCTTTACAGATATCATCTGGAACGTCTTGATCCCAGCCTAGTCTCAACGGTGTTAATTTACGTAAGATGAGTTTTCCTCTAACAGAGAAAGGTAACAGAATTCCTAGCGGATCATACAACGAAGCAATGTCTGACAGCATACTTCTACGAGTTTTACAGGAAGGATTTAAGCTTTTTACAGATATGGAAAGAGAATCAGAAGAAGAGTTAAAGTTGTAACCCAACACTCTGGAGTGCTCACTGGAGCTACAAAGAGAAGGGTCAATCTGAGACAGAAGATTAGAATTATTAGACTGCCATTGACGCAGTGGAAAGCCGCTTTCTTTGAAAGCTTTGTTTGCGCGTTGAAAAGTGTCAAGCGCAAGCTCGGGACTATTAGTTGTGAATATAAGGTTATCAACGTACAGTTTGTTAGACATGATGTCTCTAACCACCAAATCACTAATAGTTTTAGCATGTAGTTTGAGAAGAAAATTGAGAATGTAAGGGGAAGCGACAAAACCGAATAACAAGGTTGTGTACCTAAAATATTTATATTCCCCATTTTGAAAGAGAACAAAACTAAACTGATTTCGGTCAAAATTTTTGGCTAACTTCACTTGAAGGAAAGCCTTGAAAATATCTGATAGCACAACAACAGAATTAGAGCGAAAATACACCAACAAGCCAAGCAAATCATTCATGAGGTTAGGACCTACGTATGAGGCCTCATTTAGACTAGGCAATTTACCTCGCTTGAGCGAGCAATTAAACACTGGGCGTATCTTGGAAGTGGTAACGTGTTCTCTCACGACAGGCCTATGTGGTATCCACTTATGCTCACACACATTTAAATTCTCGAGAGAGAGAGGCTCAATTATACCTAGCTCGAGTTGTTCCTGAAAGACATCGTTATATTGCTTCTCTATCCCTTTACGAGAGTTAGAAGCAGCAACTTTCTGCGCGAGATAGCGCGCCAACCCGAAACTATGTGGCACTTTCGCTAGTATATTACGATTCCAAGGTATGTGAACATAATAGCGGCCTTCGTCATAAACTACGCTACTCTTAAAGTCTTTTAACTCTTTATCATTCTCCACTTCCTCAGCAGGCACCCCTATTAATTCTAAGTCTAGAAGTCTATCAAGACCGGCCTGCACATCACACTCAGTTCCATCCAAGGCAGAAGAACAAACTTTAGGAGGTTCAAAAAATGCCTCCAACACACCATGATAACGCTTAGCTTTAGATTTACTCTTTTTTGTTTGCTTTTTTTGGTTATTTGCAATAGTCAAGGAAGAAGAAACTTTATGCAGAGCAGAAGAAGAGGAAGAAACGTCAGGCGAAACAACAGAAGGAGAAGAACTCTTAGGCGAAACAACAGAACAAGGCGAGCCACCGTCTTGCTTTTTAGCGGCCGAAGCCACAATAGGAAAAGAGGATTTATAACATTTTAGATCCCCGAAGGGTAAAAAACCGTTAGCTACACGCATAACTTTATAGCCAGCGACGTTTTGCAATTCAAGCACTCGAAAAGCTTGAAGAGCATCAACCCCCAGAATGCCGTTGATTTGAATATTGTCACCAACGACTTCAGGAAAGGAAGTAGACAGAGGAAGCTTAGTCTTAAGGAGCTCGAGTTTAGATTTCAAACCCTTCATCCCCATCTGTAGGTGCAAATTTTGCATTGCAAAAATATCAAGCTCATGCTTCTCACAGTCAGGAAGCACGAGCTCGACGTTAATGTGCTTGCCCCGCAACGGGACAGAGGCACCAACCGTGTTTACAGTAATTTGCTGCAAATCATCGTTAGAACTATTAGAACTAACGGTATTCAGGTCAATCAACGTTTGTTGACTTCCTGAGTCAATGACGAAATTTACACGTTTAGAAATATTATTAACTTTAGTAGAAAGAGCGATTACAGGGCACATTCGAAAACGTGCCTTTAACCGTCAAGAAGATGAGGCGGCAAGAGAAGAAAAACTTACAAACTTAGGGCATAACGGGCTAACGTGGGTATTAGCCTTACATAACGAACAATGAAAGGGCAAGCCTCTGCTTTTTGCAGGGCAAGACTTAGCTACGTGGTTGTGACTAAGACATACGGAACACAATTGCAACTCGCCTACTTGCTTCACGCGTTTTTCGTGAGTATCAAATTTACGGCAAGAAAAAGACGTGTGACCGGTCTGCTTACAAAACCGGCACACTTTCACGTTAGGAAGGTTAGAAGATACAGGAGAAGATTTAAACTTAGTTTCAGCTCGAGTCTTCTCCTCCACCCTATCATTGCGAAGGGAGAGACATTTCTTAGGTTTGGATTTAGTTTCCAACAGAGACAGCACATGATGCGCGTTCTCAAACATTTCTAAAGAGAAGAAACTAGCTTTACAGTAACGAAGAAGTTCTAACAAAAAAAAAGTCAGGCAGTTTGGTTTTAATTATAGCAGAAAACAAGAGATTGCCTGATTTCTCGTTACGAAAATCTACTCCAAGCTTAGAGAGCTCAAGTAGACGAAACTTAACTTTAGAAAGAAAAGTCCCTATTTCTGCAAAGCTAAAGACACTGGGAGAATTTATTAATTCGTCCAGTGCAAGAGAAACTAGTTTGTCTGCGTTCAAAAATTCCTGCTTGAGCAAAGCCCAAGCAGCTTGGAAACAATTCTCATTGGGAAGTCCCTCAACCAGACTCAGGGCTCTTCCCTGCAATTGATTTTTTAAGAATATAAACTTTTGCTCCTCGCTCATATTAGGATAGGCTTGAAGAGCATTAAGAAAAGATTCCTGAAAATGGAGAAAAGAAAAAGGACAGTGTTCATTATCACTGAACTTTCTTAAAGTTAACTGAGGAGCTCGGAAAATGTTTAATGGTACATCCACAACAGAAACCTTACTAGCCTCAGAAGGAGGCGCGGTATCATTAGAGTTTGATACCTGTGCCGAAAAAACTGAATTTTTTAATTCAGCTATTAATTCAACAATTTGTACTTCATATTCAGCTCGTCTAACTAACTCCTCCTCAGAAATTTCCTCAAGGTCAGAAGGTAGAATAGAGGAGAGATGGCGAAAGTCCTTTAGAAGGCTACTCAACTGAGGAATAGCCTCCCTTAGGAAAGAAGGTGCACAGCCAGGAGCTAGCACCTTCTTTCGCAAGGCGGTAATACTACATTTTACTCCCCGCATTTTCATGCTAAGGGCTGAGGCGTTAAACGTTTCAGTCATGTTACGTTGGCAAAAAAGTAATAAGTAAATAGTTAATAGGCTTATTAGAAAAAAGTTCAGCTAATAAAGGTCTACACTTTTTTTTAAGTGGACAAATTCGGTTACATCCCTATATTATATAGATAGAAAAAATAAAAAAAGACACATAGAATACACAAAAAGGTTCTTCCCCACCAATTTAAAGTTTGATCACATTATAAATGGTTACACAATTAAATTTTTCGCAAAAATACTATTTTTAAATTTTTGCTTCAATATATTTAATTTATTACTTACATACTAATACACAAAAGTGCAATCAGAAAAATTCTAATTGTGCAAGGTAAACAAGAGACTAGCTTCCAAAAGCACAGGGAGCCAGTAATACGAACAATAGTACCTTGCACAAAAAACGACACGAAAATATGCACCTTAAGCTAAATGAGAAGAGAACCACCCCGGCCTCAAGCCCGGAAAGCTCGGCAATCAACAAGATTTTCCTAATTACGGAACATTTATTACATTTATTTTAAGTTTTTTATGAAAAACAGTTATTTAAACTGGAGAAAGAAGAAACAAAAAGATATAGTCACCAGGATTATTCCTGAAGCAACTCCAGCCTTACTTAGCAGCTGACGAACGAATTGCGCACATCAGAACTGCGAACTTTCAAATGAAATGAAGAATTTTATAATTTAAGAAATTCTTCGTATAAATGAATTTTGAGTTGAAAGAACAAAGATTTGAAGATTAGATCACTTTCTTCGAAGTATTCGAAGATTAAATCACTTTCCTCATAAAGTTGCGAAGATTACAATTACGTTAAACTTGACTTCGAAAAAAGTAACTTTCGAAGGAAACAAATATTAAGATTTATATAAAAATAACTTTTCTTCGAAAAAAAGAACTATGTCGCGCTAACCACCTAAGCGCCAACTTCCAGATAAACCTGGCATTGACATAGTCTCTTCTGCATTAAGTTAAATGATAATATGACAAGCAAAGACAATAAATAAGGATTGCTCACCTGAACTTCGAAGAAAAGTTGTCCAGGGAACACTTCCTCAATGATAGCCGGCTCTCCGGGCTCTCAGATGCCCGAAAGCAGGACCGGTTTAGAAGTCGTAACGCACAAGGCACGTGCTGCCGACTCCATAGGTGGTTGTCTTCTGACGTGTCAGCCGGCGAAGGCCTCGACGTCACGTGCGCTCCGAATCCGTTGCTGTGACTTCGGATGCAGCTCGCAAAGATAAACGAACACATTAAGGATGTTCGACATACGCATTTGTTGCCAGGAAGGGGAAGCAATCCATTATTGCCTGCTTGTCATATTTAATTAATTTAATTCTTTTAGGTCAATTAAGAATTGATTTTGACCCAGTCCCTTATAGTACAAGATATTAATTAACTTGCATGGGACATACAAGAGGAGCAGGCTGGAGTTGCGACAATTGAATGAATTTTGTTTTCATGATTATATATTTTATGTTCATATTATTGGACATTATAATTTTTTCAAATAGACAATCCAGCTCTTTTAAGCAGATACGTCACCCTAAAATGAATAGATACCTCAACTATTGATTCATTTATCGTTTCAATTTGTTTACTTCCTAGTCAGCTGAGTGTTCATGGTAGAAAAGAATGACAGTTTGTGGTGGACAGTTATTGACAAATTGTAGGAGTGAAATCAGAAACATTGGCACGTACCTGACCTGTAGGTATTTTAATCTGGGATAATGTTAGTGGGATGCCGCCGACCGTGACAGCCTCTCGTGGGCAGAGCGAGAGCAGCGACGACCAATCAAGTGATGGAGAGTGTCCATCTCGGTTGCCTGAAGCAGGTCAACTCGATGATGACGATTGCTGCTCTACCAGCTGTGACAGCAAGTTTTCTGATGAATCTTCTAAAGATCAGTCTACTTTTTCTACACCCCAACATTCAGAAAAATCCGTTCCAGCTGAAAGAGCAGAAGAATGTCTTCTGTCGCCTGGGAGTTTGCAAGAAGAAAATGATATTCAGCATACTCCAAGCAGATTTTTCAAGTTCAAGAGAAAACATAAATTATTAATCTATCTATTTCTCAAAAAATTAAAAGTGCATTTAATCATGTGTCTCAAGTTTGTTCTTTCATTACTTCTAGTTTTGGCTATGGTGCAGTTTAGGTGAGAATACTTTCTTTAGTAAGATTTGATGAGTTAGGTATATATTTATATATATAGTTGTATATGTCAAGTAGCCACATTTTTGTAACCAAGGTGAAAATGAAAGGTAAATGTGAAGGGTAGGACAATCATAGATTTTCCAATTTTTGGTGCCTAAACATGGTTAATTAAATCGAAATAAACAATTTTTGATAAATCTGAAGGATGTGACTGTTATCCTAAACATCATTAATTAAATCAAAATAAAAAAGTTTTTTTCTATGCATTTTCTGTCTGAAATGATTATATTACGAGTTATAGCAGTAGGTTTAAGTTTGATCTCTGATGACGAATGCGCTCGAATAAACAGCTACTCATTGATTTTCTAATTTTTGTTGCTTGAATCATGGTAATATCAAAAGAAACAACTTTTCTTCTATACACGTTTTTTGTCAAATGAGTATTTATTGAGGTATAGCGGTAGGTTTAGTTTCGTCTTTGATGACGACCGTGTCAAAAGCGAGACTCTGCCATTTCAAGCGATCGATGAATTTCTTTCCGTTTCAAACACTGGAGTTGCGGTAAGTCGTTTAACGCTATAACTAATAAAATACTCATTTCCGACGGAATGAGCATAAAACAAAACTTGGGTAAATGTTGAAGATTATTCAGGAATTGATATTTGATTTTTAGGTCCCTTAACCTAGTTAATTAGATCAAAATACGCAAGTTTTCTTCTATGCAATTTCCGTCATAAATAAGTATTTTACAAGTTATAGCGGCAAATTAGTTACCGCAACTCAAGTATTTGAAGAGGGAAGTAATTCATTTGGCCTGGCAAATGGCAATGCTGCAATGGCATCTCACTTTCGGTTTTCTTGTTATCAAAGACGAAACTAAACTTACCATGCTAACTCGTAAAATATTCATTTGACGAAAAAAGTGTATGGAAGAAAAGTACTTTATTTTGATGTTATTACCATGATTAATGCAACATAAATTTGAAAATTAATGAGTAGCTGCTTATTTGAGTGCATTCCTCATCAAAGACAAAACTAAACCTACCGCTATAATTTGTAAAATATTCATCTACGACGGAAAGTGCATAGAAAAAACTTGTTTATTTCGATCTAATTTAC
This sequence comes from Morinoia aosen, assembly GCA_030386875.1. Classification (NCBI taxonomy): domain Eukaryota; kingdom Metazoa; phylum Arthropoda; class Malacostraca; order Amphipoda; family Talitridae; genus Morinoia; species Morinoia aosen. The sequence goes on from CM059562.1 coordinate 61,408,652, forward strand.
TATGTTTAGCATTCGAAAAGTGGATAGTCGTTTCCCGAATAATCCTGACATTTACCAAAACTTGTTTATTGTGATTAAATTAACTTTGTTTAGTCATTGAAATTTACAAAATTGATTACTGTCATATCCTTCATATTTACGCAATTTTTTGGTAAATGTGTAGTTAGCGTTGGTCAGTAATTGATTTTCCGTTTTCGGTGTCTAATCGTAGTTAATTAGATCAAAATAAACAAGTTTTCTACTATGCTATGAAATGATTATACTATTAGTTTAGCGGTAAATGACTTACCGCAACTCTAGTGTTTGAAGCGGAAAGAAATTCATCGATCCCTTGGTAGGGCATCACTGCAATGGAGTCTCGCTTCCAGCCTGATCGTCATCAAAGACCTAACCTACCGCTATACCTCGTTGAATACTCATTTGACGAAAAATTGTATGTAAGAAAAGTTGTTTATTTCAATGTTATTACCACGATTAAAGCAACAAAAATTCAAAAATTGATGATTAGCTGTTTATTCGAGCGCATTCGTCATCAAAGACGAAACTAAACCTACCGCCATAACTCCTTAAATACTCATTTCCGACGGAAAGTGCATAGAAGAAAAATTGTTCATTTAGATCTAATTACCTATTTCTAGGCACCAAAATGTGGAAAATTGATTACTGACCTACGCTACACATTTACCAATTTTTTTTTGATGCACTTTCGAGGGGCAAATGAGTATTTAACAAGTTATAGCGGTAAATTAGTTACCGTAACTACAGTGTTTGAAGCAGGAAGTAATTCATTAAGCACGGTGTCTGGCAACACTGCAATGGACGCTGTTATCAAATGCCCTCAAATCATAGTCATCCCACCATCTGAGACGAAAATCAACATACCGCTATAACTTGTTATTTTTGGGTGATAATTTCTATTGTGTTATTAACTAAAAGATCCTAGAAGTGAATTCAGACACCGTGGGGCTGGCAAATAATAAATTACAAAGTACTTAAACAGCTCAATCGTGCTAAAAGTAAAACCTACTGCTCTAACACGTAAAATACTCATTTGCCGCAAAAAGTGTATAGAAGAAAAGTACTTTATTTCAATGTTATTACCATGATTCAAGCAACAAAAATTTGAAAATTGATGAGTAGCTGTTTATTCGAGCGCATTGGTCATCAAAGACGAAACTAAACCTACTGCTATAACTTGTTAAATACTCATTTTCCCACAAAAGTGCACGGAATAAAAATTGTTTATTTTGATCTAATTAACTATGTTCAGGCAGCGAAAGTTGGAAAATCAATGATTGTCCTACGCTTCACAAATACCAAATGAAAATAAAAGTTCCAAATATATTTAGGCAGTACTAAAACCGGTAAATGTGTAGCGATGGTTAGTAATCGATTTTCCAGTTTTTGGTGCCTAATCATAGTTAATTAGATCGAAATAAACAAGTTTTCATCTATTTTTTTCCATCAGGAATGAGTATTTTACGAGTTATAGCGGTAAATGACTTACCGCAACTCTAGTGTTTGAAGTAGAAAAAATTCATTGAGTGCGTCGTATGGCAACACTGCAATGGACTAACCCTTCTGACGCGCTCGAATGATCTATCGCATTCCCGCCATATCAGAGGAAAATTAACATACCGCTATAACTCATTACTTATGGGTCATAACCTTTATTGTGTTATTAACTTAAAGATCCTATAAGTGGGTTTAGGCTCCGCAGGGTGAGCTAATAATACATTACAAAGTATTCAAACTTACTCTAACAGCTCAATTGTGCAAAAAATAAAACCTACCGCTCTAACTCGTAAAAAACTCATGGGACGCAAAAAGTATGTAGAAGCATAGTAGCTTATTTTGATATAACCATGATTCAAGCAACAAAACTTTGAATATCGATTAGAAGCTGTTTATTTGATCGCATTCGTGACCTAAGACAAAATTAACATACCGCTATAACTCGTCAAATTCTCATTTCCAACGGAAAGTGCATAGAATAAACTTGTTTATTTTGATCTATTAAACTACGAGGCCTGTCGAAAAAGTATCCGACCTTTGGCCAGAAAAAATACTTCAACAACCTGACGGGGTTGGGACCCTAATCCCCTTCAAAGTAGGCTCCTTGTGCTTCCACACACTTAGCCCACCGATCCTTCCACTGCCGGAAACACCTCTGGAAGTCTTCTTTTGGAATGGTGTTCAGCTCTGTCGTCGCGTTCCGCATTATCTCTTCTCTACTCTCAAAACGGGATCCTTTCAGTGGTGTCTTCAATTTTGGAAACAACCAGAAGTCGCAAGGAGCCAGGTCTGGAGAGTAGGGAGGTTGGCGAACGGTCATAATTCCATGTTTGGCCAAGAAATTGCGGATCAAATGGGATGAATGTGCGGGTGCGTTGTCGTGATGCAAGTGCCAGTTGTTCGCAGTCCACATGTCTGGTCTTTTGCGCCGAACTGCATCACGAAGTCGCCGGAGAACATCCTGATAGTACTCCTTTGTCACTGTTTGTCCTTCCGGTGCGTATTCGTGATGCACAATTCCACGGACATCAAAGAAAACAGTCAGCATCACCTTGATTTTGCTTCGCACCTGCCGCGCTTTCTTCGGCCTTGGAGACTCGGGATGCTTCCATTGGGATGACTGTCTTTTTGTTTCTGGGTCGTACCCGTACACCCATGACTCATCTCCAGTTATCACGGTGTTCAGAAACCCAGGATCAGTGTTGGCGGTGTCCAGAAGGTCCTGTGCAACGTCACGACGGAGGTCTTTTTGTTCCGGCGACAACAACTTGGGCACGAATTTCGCAGCCACTCGGTTCATGTTCAAATCATCACGCAAAATGGCATGTGCAGAATCTTTACTCACTCCAACCTCTTGGGCAATCTCCCGCACGGTCAAACGACGATCTGCCATCACCAAATTTCGCACCCTCTCAACAACAGCTGCACTCCGAGAAGTTTTGGGCCTGCCACAACGCTGCTCACTCTCCGCTGATGTGCGGCCATCTTTGAATCGGTTGAACCACTCCTTAATTTGTGTTACACCCATAGCATCTTCCCCAAACACCTGCTGAATCTTACGAATTGTTTCAATTTGAGAATCACCAAGCTTTTGACAAAATTTGATGCAGTGTCTTTGCTCAATTCGTTCAGTCATCTTGCAAGAAAACTAAATCCGACAAACACTTAGAACAGCACCTTACTTGGCGACCACCAGCCAGTGACTGGCCCAAGTGAATGCGGTGAAAAATGTCAAGCATGCGCATTAAGATTCCTCCTTCCACCGTGCACAGTGGCGCCGCCTTAGAATCACTACTTTGCGCGGGAAAAATTAAGGTCGGATATTTTTTCGACAGGCCTCGTATGTTTAGGCACTGAAAAGTGGAAAATTGATTCCTGACCATTGCTACACATATACCCTAAAACCTAGAAGTAGATTGTAAGCCTAATGAACAATTTTAAAATTACACAAAATTTATACTAATTAGGAAGATAACAGGCATGTATGTTGGTTAATTTATTCAGTTCAGGTACCAATTATTTTTTATATCGAGGATTGATACTTTTTTCTACCAAAAAGCATGTAATGATTGACTCTTTTGTGCAGCTTCCCGGATTCAGTTCGTCATCCCTTTTCACACCAATTCTTTCCCACACACACCCTGGTGACGGACTTCTATGAAGGAGAGCTGCAGCTGCTGGCAGAGAAGCTGCAGCACACAGACCTAGCTCTGGTGATGTACTATGCGCCATGGGACCGTGAGAGCCAGCTTGCCAGGACACAATTTGCCCATGCTGCAAAAATTCTCCATGATCAAGTAATCACAGAAAAATGAGTTATTCCAACCTCATGTAGGATGGTATATATGGTGAAAACAATACACATTCCCTTGTACCCAAGTGAAACAGTCATCTTCATTAACTTCCTGATTGTGTGTTGAAAGTTTTAATTTTAATAGTGCTTTCTGCAGTATTTATTTCCTGTCAAATTCATATGAGAATACTAGCTGAATTATTAAATTTTTTTTGTACAAATCTATGTCCTTTTTTAAATATAATTTGCTTTCTTTAATTGCCTTGTTAAAAGAAGTTAATTGTCTTTCAGTTGCAGTATTTTTCAGAATTCAGTTAGCTAAAATGCACTTTGCAAAATTATCTTGACAATTTTTGTTTCAAGCCATTCACTTCTTTGAATATGAGTGACAGCTTTGTAATTCATTAACACAAACTACTGCTGATTACAGATATTTGCTATCCCATACTCTCCTATCTTAGTTCATTATCATATACTTCTTCGTTCATCCAAAATATCAAGCTTTGCTGTTTGTTTCTGATGTAGTTTTTATCTGAAGCTCTATCTTAGTTACTGCAGCTACTCAACTTCAGCAAGGTGTGGCAAAATGTCATTTAATTTTACTGCTTGTGCTTGTTTTTTGGAGATTTTATGGGTTAAATAGTGTCATAATTTTCTTCAATTGCTGTCAACTGCTTCAATGTGGTGAACTTGTCCATTTATACTGCTCTACTTTGTGAAGTTTATTGTGAATAATTTACATCCAGTGAGGAACAGATATATTTTCTATTGAATAGGTAAATTTTTTCCCTATTATTTTGAAATGTTTGTTTTCTAAAATGAGCTTTTTATGAAGAGAGCTTATATCCTAAAAATTGAGCCTAATTAAGTTGAAGTTGAGTTCCTACTTGACGATATAATTGTATAGCATATGGTGGTGTGTATAAGCATTGGCATTGCTTCATAAATTTCATGAGGCAGATTCATTTATCTGTTAATCATAGCAATTGACTCTTGCTGCATAATTTTGGAGTCACTTACTTTTGTTAAACCGTATCTTACATGAAATTATACTACTCATTTTTTGTCTGTTGGTCAAAAAATTTAATTTTTTGTAATTTTTAGATGATATTTATCTCTAACAGCACCATTTTGATGAAATATTTGATCATCCATAGTGCCCCTTTTTACTGGCTTCATTTTGAGCCATGACATACTTTTTTGCAGGTATTTTTCTGTGCAATGAATTGCTGGCAGCCGCAGAGCTTTTGTCGCATGAACCACAAGGTGAACAGTTACCCGGCACTTGTGCTGCATGTCAACACTGGAGCTTTGAAAGGTGACTTTTCATACCTGCGTACCATTGTTTCTTTACTTAACCAGGCTACGTGTTAGTTGACAGGCTGATTTCACTAGTTACAAGTACTGTAGATCCCCTCAAGGGGATACAGGTATTGTATCTATGGGAATTAGCGCTCCCAGGGGGACTATTTGAGGTCCTGAGCTAAAGGTTAGGTAGGCTTCCTTTTGTTGAAATAGAATAGGTTTTGTTTTGTTATGGACCATCTTTTTTTGGTTCACTGCTGTCCTGTTTTTCAGCACCTACTACTTTCTTCTTCAACTTTTTTCTTGTTTCATGAACTTCTTTCCTAGCTTACTGTTTCTGTGCACCTTGTGCATAGATTCCGCGTTCCCTCAACTCCATACTAAATGGTGCCTTCCTCTTTCCTCTCTTGGAACATCTTTGTCGTGGTTAAGGGAGGCTAAAACTTTCTTATATAATAATAATAATTGTATTTTCTTCATACTTTAATGAAAGTCAGCATAATAATGCAAGGTTAATGAATAATGGACAGTAATTATTCACTTCAGTTTTTAGGAAGTTTGGAGCAAGTACACAATTTTAAACATCGCGCCATGAGTCATTCTTAATTGTGTCCCATTTGATTGAAGGGGCCATACTGCGCGAGAGCCGAGCGTTCGCGTACAGCGGTCCGGTGCTGTCAGAGCACATGGTGCGCTTCGTGACGGCGGCACTGCGGCCTTACCAGCACGTGCCTGACCGCCGCCACCTCGCCAGCCTCCAGCTCACGCACTCTGTGAGCCTTGTCTCCTATTGCTTGCTCTACCTGCTTCTTATTCCAGCCTTCTGTGATTGGCTGATTTGGTTCCTTAATTCATTTTTGTGTTGTTGGTTGTTTATGTAATTTGCTAGTTTAGGTTAGATGGATGGCTTAGTTTGTTATTGATTTGAGCATTCTACTGTTATAAAAGTGTTGGAAATTGAATTATGAAGTGCTGAATGATCGAAAAAAAGCTGACTGTTCAATTTTACGTTGCAGTAAGCCATTTATCAATTCTAATCTAATCAGCTATGTGTAAAAACTTAGGAAATTGTATTACTGAGTAGAAACTGACATAACATACAAGTACCTTTCTCACTCGAGTTTGCGTTCTGTTTATGTCTTGAGTTGAGAGCCTGCAATCCTTCATTTGTGTAGTGGATGACTGTGCTTGTGTTGCTATTTTGTTGCATTCAAGTGGTGGTTTACTCATTTATACAGATGTTAATAACTACGGAATGTAGTTCATCTAGACTTCAACTTATTGATGCCAAGTAATAAGAAATTGCATCTTCAAGCGCAAAATTCTTGTTAGAGCTCGTTTTCTGATAGTTCACTATGGGAATTAGCACTTACATGGGAAAAATTGGAGGTCCCAAGCTGAGAGTTAGGTTGAAATTTTGTTGAAATAAATTGTTGAAATAAATTTTTTTGTTTAAATAAATTTTTTGGTTTTGATCATTTTTCTCTTTCCACTCCTGTCCTGTTTTTCAGTGCCTACTACTTTCTTCAACTTTTACGTTGTTTCACGATCTTCTTTTTTAACTTACTGTTAATGAGCACCTTGTGCATAGATTCCGCATTCTCTTAACTCCATACTAAATGTTGCCTTCCTTGAGTCTTTCTTTGGAACATCTTTGTTGCAGTTAGTGAGGATTAAACTAACTTACAATCTTTCAATTTACCCATGCTGATGTTGTAACCTACTCTACATACGTACATTCCTTGCTATTTTTTGGCCATGCCAGGTTCAAAATACCAAATGTAGTTCTTGTTAGGTAGACAAGTACAAAACGTTGCGTTCAGAGCTTATGATTTGCATAATATGTGCAGGCGGTGATGCTGACATACATCCACGGTGGTCTGGAGGCCGAGTACACGGACCCGACCGATGCTGCGGTGCTGCACGCTCAACATCAACTCGCTCTGTGGTACCGTGCTGCGCTGCACTGGCTCGACTACGACAAGCGCGCCGAGGTTAGAGGGTTTCTGTTTGTTTCAGTGAAGCTACTTTTAGGTGAACGTGAATTTTTGATGCCTTAGTTTTGTAAGGAGTTATTAGAGCTCATGAACGTTTATTAATTTCTTTGTCATAACTTGTAGCTTTGATTTGTGAAATTGATAGTGCACTTTTTACAAGAAACTGCATTTTATTATTGCTTATGAATACTTCAAATTCCCTACCCATCAGTGGCATTCAACTATTGATTTTAAGGAAATTTGCGCACACATGAAAATATGTAAAGTCCCTCCAAAGCTAACGGTTTGGTAGGGCCTTCCTTTTGTTCAAATAGAATATTTTTTGTTTTGTTACGGACTGTCTTTTCTCGGTTCACTGCTGTTCTGTTTTCAGGACCTACTACTTTGTTTTTTGACTTTCATCTTGTGTCATGAACTTCTATCTCAACTTACTGTTTCTGTGCTCCTTGTGCCTAGATTCCTCTTTATTTTTGCTCCACACTGAATACTGCCTCTTTTCTTTCTTTGGAGGTCTTTTGTTGTGGTTAGGTAAGCTTGATCACACGTTTTATCTAATCTAACATTGAATTTCCTAAGGTTCTATTCAAATGCAAGTATACTGTGTTGTGCCAGCGTTAGGTTGCTGTACTTCTCGGTGCACTATACTCGTAAATACAGCTGCCAATCAGCATAGAGTGATAGAGTATGAATTATTTTGAATTATTACTGAATGATCATGTATAAGGGTAAATTGTGCCTTATGATGTGCAAAGAAAGACGTTGCTTTGCTTGTTGTAATGATAAAGCTAAATTTATGCAAGCTGGTAGTCAAAGAATTAGATTAGCAGCTTGATGGGTCGTTTTTTGGTGTCCAAATTTCACAACGTACCTCATCAACCTGGTATTACCCCATCAACCGTACCTGGTATTTCTGGTTTTCTCAGTCAGTGTTTATTGCAACAAAGCAATTTAGTTGAGCACTTAGCCGCGTGATCAGAGTGTGGTGCCTCACACAGGTGACGTGGGCAGTGATCACAAATCCAAGTCTTGCTGCCCAGCTCGGCCTCATCAACTCCACAGCAGAGCACTCGACCAGGCCCAAGTCCGGTCTGCCCCCTGTACGCTTGCTCATCGCTGACATCAATTACGTGAGTGCTGTGGAGTCCTGCATCCGCCCCGGGGGGCTAGGGTGCCGTGCCAGGGCAGTGAGGCATCTGGGTTTACGACAGTAGCTTGTTCTCTTCTCTTAAAATATTTGTAGTTGATCTCAATTTCTTCAGAAATTCAAGATCAAAATTAATTGAGCAAAATACAGTCATACCTCACCTTTCAAAAGACCCAATTAACGAATGATCCAAGTGAGAAAACGCCTTTACCTAAAATATTCGTCTCTGAACAGGGAAGAAAATTCAAGTTATGAAACGCAAAATTGCAAAAATTCAAAAATTCAAATAATGCGCCCTTGGCATCGCAGCCCCCAAAATTCCCAGAAACGTAAATACACTTGTAGCGTCCTGTATTTTGTTTTGAAATTGGCGCGATAGAGGTGCTTTCCCATTGGCTATCTCCCAGCTAGAGCTAGCATCCCTTTGGTTAGGAGAAAGCTGCATCTCCCCTTGATACCCATGATGATTTTAGTGTGCCTTCGACCCTCGTTCGTCACGGTGTTGTGACACTCGCCCACATACGCTGTGCGCTCGCCCTTACATATCTTGGGCATAGTTGCTCAACTCAAATGATAAATGATTTACATGTTTTATTCATATGCATGGTTTAATAAATCATTTTATATTACTTTTAACACATATTTCATACAATATTGGTATACTTTTATAATTTTTAAAGGGAGTAGGGGGTGGCGTTGGAGGCTTTGGAACGAATCAGGCTTTTTACATGTATGACGTGACTCTACTGACAAAAAATTCATGTTTCAAAACCCCTTCTGGAGCAAATTAATTTTGTGAGGTGAGGTAGGACTGTAGTAGGTTATATGAACCAAAGATGCTTGTTTGTGTGTTCGTGTTAATGTATTTAATATTTCACTTATTTATTATTCTAAACTAGAAAATATTGTGGGAGGGGGCGCTCAGTCGCCTGACGTGATTTTACTTTCCTTGGCAAACGTGGTCCGTGAGCAGTATGTGGAAAGCGGAACTTGAAATTGAACTTGAACATGAAAAGAATTGCCCTGAAATGCTGCCTTCGATTAACATCTCCTTTAGGAAATGAGCTGTTTACAGCAATATTTTTGGTCTGCTTTTGTGTTGGCCGTATTGTATCCTTAACTTGTTCCAAGTTCCTCATTAAACTGCATTGCTTTTATCGGCAGTTTTATCAGTATTCAATTGTGTAAAGTTTCATTGCCAATCAAGCATCCGTTTTATGCTCTAATCCTCTGTGATGGTTGTAGATATGCGAGTAACATCTAGCTTGGGGTTTTCTTCTCGAATGATTTCTCTCTTCATTGACTTCCGTTTTAATCGTTTTGTAGCTCTACATTGTGAACTTCTTTTCAACAAAGGTGTATCATCATCATCAAGAGAATAAAAAAATCTAAATTAAACTCCTGTACATACAATTCGAGATGTGCATTGAGAGTCGTTTAACAAACCCAACATCAGCATCAAGAGATGAAAGCTGCATGCAGCAGAGGTTTTGCTGTTCTGTACTTTTTACCGTTTTGTTGCTGAATTAGTGTACCGTTTTAAAAAGTGCATCGTGCTGAACTGCTCTCCGAGGTATCCTGCTTCAGTGGCATCACAATAACATTGTATTACTGTCTCTGTTGTTCTTGGTCGGCACCTTTTTCGGGGCTTCCGGGGGTATTACAATTTTTTTGAACATGTTTATTATGGGTCAATTTGCCTCCAATGGTTCATCTGTCAAAAATTTGCCCGTTTCCTGCCAAATTTGATGATATCTTATTGTTATATTTTTCATTTTGTATAAGCAATTGAATTTTATATCCTCCATTTGTGCACTTTCGTTTTGAAGACATCTTGGTATTTGCAGGAAACATCATATTAAAGACATAGATGTATATCAGTTCAGTTTCCTGTACAACTTCCTAATTTGAAAAATGACCTCTTCGTTGTTTTTAGGCTCATGCGTGCTTTATATCACTAACGACATATTTACTTGTGAACAATATCTGAATACCAACTGAATACTCTAACAGTATGCTAATATCCTTTTTGTAAATGGTAATTTTGTGTTGATTTTCCTTTAGGAGTTTAATCGTACATTACCGAACTGGAGAGAGCCAAAGCCAATGCTGGAGTGGGTGATGACGCGGCTGGCAGACACGGTCAGTTGGCTGGAGGTGACGGGTGCCAAGAGCTCCGTGCTCAACTCGCTGCTCCGACGCGGCCCCTCACTCCTGGTGTTCACGCCTGACCGCCCCCAGCACTCCCACAACGTCCTCTTTGACGCCGTCAGTCCTTGCGATAGGGGGACGAGAAGTGATACTGCTTGCTTTGTGTCTTCAGAATGAGAGATTTGTGCTGTTAGCTGGTACTAATTATATTCAGGAAGAAGACTCAGATTTGATTTTAATTACTGTTTTGTAGTACTGCTGAATTGCGTTGCTTTGTTACGGCTGTTAGAGTAATGTCTTTTCGCGTTTAGCTTGTTGAAATTTCATGCCCACTTTTATATAATTATGTTTTGATGAAACGATAGAAGTCTTACCTTAGGCTGGGAAAATAATTTTTCTGTTTTATGGCAAAATTTCTGTTTATCTGTTTTATGGCAACTAGTCTTTTCTAATGGGAGGTTGGTGTCACTTTGACAACTTTGCAGTAGCAATGTAAAGTCTGTTCAAATTATGAAAAATTATCTGGGCTTTGGCAGTTTAGCAATGTAATTTTTTTACTTTGGAAACCAGCTTGCATCTTGACAATTGTAGATGCGAGCAATGGTGTGAATTATCCTATAACAACGGTATTATTGAATTATTTCTTATACTACGATAATATAACATAAATTATTACTGATACTATGCCCCCTCATGGGGATACAACAATTGTTTCTATAGAAATTAGCGCTACCAGGGGGAAAATGGGAGGACCCGTACTCAAAGTTAGGTAGGCCGTTTTTTGTTAAAATGTTTTTTGTTATGTTAAGGACTATCTTTTTTTTTTGTTCACTGCTGTCCTGTTTTTCAGCACTTTCTACTTTCTTCTTCAACTTTGATCTTGTTTCAAGAACTTCTCTCTCAACTTACTGTTTCTCGGCCTTTTTTGCATAGATTCCACGATCCCTTAACTCCATCCTTCAGGGTTTTGAGGTCTTTATAGAGTTCAAAACTCCTAGCAAGTCCCCAAAATTTACAGCGCATCCAAGAGAGCATTTCTTGAAGCATTGTAATATACGATAGTAAATTCAGCTCCGTTGATCTGAGGTCTGCGACAAATAATTGTGGAACATTAATGCCTGTGTATTTTATTTCTTAATTTTGAAAGGTGATAACAAAGTTTCGTTTCTTGATCGACATTGTGATGGTTTTGTCCTTAACTTGCAACCCTTTGTGAATAAGTTCATGCTAAACTATTTGAGTATATGTCTTAGTTATCTGTACCTGCAGTTCTCAAAGTTATTTGGGGACATTCAAATCTACTTCAGCGTTTTTTTACAACGAAGTGGATTAGGCGATGGTTTTGATAGTGTATGGATGGTCTTAGTCTAATATTTAGAGCGATAATGTTTACGCAAATTACGCACTTGATTGAACAGTTGACTGTTGCTTCTGTTCCTTCTGATTAATAATGTAGGGAAAGTGGCGTAGTCAAGTAATTACCTTCCATACTTGGAGCTCATTAATGAGCTTGGAGTTCATTAAGCAGAAAAATTCCCATGAAAATAATAATTTTGATGAAGCCCTGTTTCTTCTGATATAAGTACCATGTAATTTAAAGAGCTGTATTGAAGGTGGAGGTGCGTGTGTGGGCAGGTGCGGGGGCTGTGGCTGCAGTACAGCACGTGCGCCCCCCACAACGTGTCCGTGCAGGACACGCGTGCCGGCAGAATGGCAAGCTTCCTGCTCGACAGCCACCAGCGCCACGCGGCGAGCGTAGCCATCGCCTCCGCCCAGTGCAGCCAGCGCGCCTCTCACGTCCTCAGTCTGTTCCCTTCACGCGCCTCGTTTTCTTGTGGGCTTTCTGTGTGACTGTTGACGCTTCTGTGCGTACACTTTGGGGCTGAATGAGAACTATGAAAATCTGCTTTGGGGCCTCTGCGTGATTGATGTCTGACGGCGTGAAACGTTATTGACGTGAGAAAGAGCCACTTCTGTTTCCTCATTTTTTTTTTAATCAATGTTGTGATTAATCTCTGAGCATTGAATTTCTTGGTATGAATCAGTTTCACCATGTTTTCATTTGTGGCTTCAACTTACTTGAGTATCGCGAGTATTTCTTTTTTAGCAAGCTGTTTTTTTGAGTTGTACGTTCAAATCGTTCGAGAGTCAGGATTTGTTTTTTAATTTTATTGGAGCTCTCTGATTCATCACCATCGATGTATTGGGTCAATAAAGCAAAACTTTCGTAACTTTACCTCGTAACTCAAGGGTATTTGTAATGATCAGGGTCTTGTGGAAGCTGGCAGAAGAAAAGATAGTTCAAAGTTTATGCTAGAATATAGACGGTAACGGGAGCTAACAGAACACAAAGTTGGAGCAGTTGAATGCTAGTTTGCCGATAAAGGGGTTTTATTCTTTAAAGGTGTTAAAAGACCCAACATTACTGATGGGTTCATTCTAGTTTGCACTTTGAATGAATATAGGCTCCATTAGTTATGCTTCAGACGTATATTGAGTTAAGGTCTAATTTCTTCAAAGCCTTATGTGTTCCCTGTTAAAAGGCCTGTGTGCAACCTACCTTTTGCGCTGTTATCCTCTATAAATTGTGCATGATTCATATATTGTTACGTAACTCCATAAGGCATTTTACCTCTGTTAAAAATACTGTTTAGCCGTCTCTGTGCTAGATATATTAGCTATTACAGTTTCTGTGACATTAAATTGACCTTTTTTGCATTTTCCGTTGTAAAGAAAAACGAATGCGACCTCGAAGTTGTACCTCATCCCACTAACCCGTGACTGTGGTGCAGGCACCTCTGAGGCCGCTGTGCCAGACGCGGCTGAAGACTGCTCGCTGCCGCTCAGCCTTGATGGGGTCGATATGAAGGCGGAGATGTGTGAGGACGGCCACTTCACGTGCCACCCCTTCATGCCTTTCTTTGCCAAGTGAGTTCTGGGAGCGTCTGCTTATGGGTTTTTTGCCGAGCGTGTTTGGCGTCGCGTCTTATTTCTGAATCATGCTTTTATTTACCATGTGTACGTGTCAAGTGTCTATTCAGGCCTCTGAATTATATTTTTATTAGCCTATTACGTGTTAGGCGTAAATTTATGCTTCCAAATCATGCCCTTATTCATCAAGTGGCTGTTGGACGTCAGTTCATGCCATGAATCATGCCTTTATCAGCCAAGTGTGTTAGACGTCAAGTCATGCCTTCGAATAATTCCTCTATTTGCCAAGGGGGAATTGAACGGAAGGTCATGCCTCTGATTCACTGGTGCAGCAAGTAACAAGACTCAAGGTGGTGAGTTTCAAATTGAAGGACCGTTGTTGACGGGCCTGACTTGATTTCTTGTGTTTGATGATCTTGAAATAAAATCTTTCCCTCATGTTTTCTATGCTGTCGTTAGTCAGTAACTTGGAATTTACATAATTATTTATTGCACTGCAGATATCTTCAATTGCATATTTTTTTTAGAGCTTAATGTGCAATTGGAATATCCGCAATTTATTTTTTTATAAAATAAAGTTCCGGTTCGGCTGAGAGAAAAACTTGAAGTGATGTCATGCATCAGGATAATGATAAAATTAGCCCTTTGGCTCATACTCGTGGCTCAGGTAATGCTTTGCACTGGTATAGTTCTCTTCTTGCTCTGATCATGCCATGTCTATCTTACTCAGTGCTCTTGGAATGAGCCTTGAGCTAATTCAAGGGCATTCAGCTGCCGTATTAGGAAGGTTTGTAGTATGTCTAGTGTCATGGTTGCTTTCAATTCTTCCTTTTTTGTAGGAAAAATTTCATCGTCATTAGTGTGATACGTTGCTCTTGCATTTTTGTTTCAGGTATTCTCGTTTAGTATCAGTCGCTATTATGCGATTTCATGCTTCTATAGCTTTTAGCTCTCATTCCTCATTCCAGTCATTCAGCCTAAACGTTGTAGGTGGCTGATCTTAGATATCTCCCCTCAGGGGATACAACTATTATATCTATGAGAATGAGCACTCCCAGAGGAATATACCAGGTCCCAAGCTAAAGGTTTGAGGCCTTTTTTTTGTTGAAATTGATTTTTTTTTTTGTTGTGGGGAATCTTTTTTTTTTTTTTAGTTCATTGCCGTTCTGTTTTTCAGCAACTACTACTTCAACTTATCTTGTTTCACGAACTTCTCTCAAAACTTACTGTTTCTAAGTCCCTTGTGCATAAACACCACCAGTTCCCTAAACTCAATATTAAATGGTGCTTTCTCCTTCCTTGCTTTGGAACGCTTTTGTTGTGGTTAGGGAGACCTAAGCTAACATCTGAACTAATTTTGGGTGTCCTTCCTGTGATTGAACTGCTCACTTTCATGGATGATAGCCCACCTTGATAAAGAGAATTGCTGTAGTGTATCTAGAATAAATATTCCTTTTTACACAATTTCGTGGCCCAACGTGGCTCAAGTGGTTGAACGGCGATCGTGTTGACCAGGCCGGGAAGTGGCGTGGGCGAGTTGGTGTGGTCGCTGGTGGGTGACGCCTGCCAGTCGCTGTTTGGCTTCAGCAACCCTGTGTCGCAACACGTGTCTCCGCCCTGCCACATGCGCCACCACCGCGCCCCTGCCAACACCACGTCTACTGCTCACCGCTCCCTGGCTCTGAACGTGAGTGGCTTGCTGGCATAATGCACCAATCTTCTGCTGTTTTCTCGAATTTTCTCCCATGCTGGTTTTTGAGTGCTTTTCCCGATCATAATTGTTTTTTTTTTCTACACTTCATTTACACAAGTATTTTATGTCGCTGTTTACTGATTAGAACCTTGTTGTTTTTCTGATAACGTGAAGTTGATATTTCATTGCTCCAAAAATTTCAGCATCATTTTTAGTCTAACGTACTACAGAAGCTAACTGAGCTGTTAGAACTGTGCATCATTGGTGACCAAGAACACACATTAACAAATATATCTTTCAGCGAATGACGACACGAGTACTACAATGTGGGAAATTGGGCCGTAAAAGTTAAATTTCTAGTGTGTGCAAGTGTAAGCCAGTTTTAGCTCGCAAAGTGCCTCGCTACTATCACTGTCTCAGCTCAGTAACCTCAAAAATCATATCATTCGTTGTGAACGTCGTGCGCAAATCATCACTACGGTTCTGTCTGTTTTTTCAGTGCGCCAACAAAAGCGGCGGAATTGAAGACGAGCGCGTGCAGGAGCTGCTGCTGTGGCACGAGGAGGAGGTGTGCAGGCGCCTCCAGACCAGTGACGTCTTGTCTCTCAGCCCTGCTGCAGCTGCCCCATCCCGCGCTTTGCTCGACTCCTTGGCTGGTGAGTGCAGCGTTCCTGTGCCTCTCTTGGTTTCCAGAGTGGGGCACTGTGTGGGCTGGTAGCTGGGTTGCTCCTGGTGAGTGCAGCGTTCCTGTGCCTCTCTTGGTTTCCAGAGTGGGGCACTGTGTGGGCTGGTAGCTGGGTTGCTCCTGTGCCTCTCTTGGTGGTGGTGTCGGTGTCAAGAGTGGGGCACTGTGTGTGTGAGGGTAGCTGGGTTGGTCCTCCTTTGGGCGTTTTCAAATGAAGAAGAAAGTTCTAACATGTGTGACATGATTGTTCATGCATGTGGTATAGTTTCGTTATTGTAGGGGAAAGTTTTCCACTTCTGAAACCAAAATATGTTACGTTAATTTCTTAAGTAATGGTGAAAAGTAACATTAGACGTCCCACCAATCGAGGACATAGTATTATTTATGCTTAGTGTTCGAGTGTTGAGGGAGAAAGTCTAATAATAAGTGGCCTTCAAATACTGAGTTTTTATTATCGAATTCTTCCCTTTTTCTGTTCTCAGCACTCATTTTGCTGTGCTACAATTTCTCACTCTTCTACTATCGCCGTTATTATTCTCAGTTTTTTTACTTGTGTACAGGTTACGGACTGAATTTGGAATTGATGTTTTTCTCATTGACCCTATACTCAATTAGGTTTTGTTTTTCGCCCCTTGTATAACGTTTGGCTACGCCTGAGTTACAATTTCATGCGGGTCTTACGAGGTAATTGTGTTTTGTGTCAAAACCTGTGCATTGTTTTTTCAGACGTAGCAATGACACTTGCTATGTATTATTTGGGTGAGCGGTGGCATGTGTTTATTTTGACCAAAATGGTCGCATTTGCTCACCAGGATACAAGTGGTCACTTGCTGCACCGCTTGTCTGAAAGTGCTATTATACGGACTAGAGTTGAAATAACACTTGTTTCAAATCATTTTAGCAGCGTTCCCTTTTGCTGCCATTTCATGTGCTATAGTCAGCGGAGTTCAAACGTTTAGATTTAGATCTGAGCTTACTGAGCAGTGTTGCTGTAGTGACTTGGACAGTAACACACCTCAGTAGGCTCAGATATTTTAGGAATTATTGTTATTAAAATAGTATTTCAGTTTGCAGCTTCATGTGACATTTGTTTTTTCTCATAGTATTTTCATGATTAATTTTTCATGTTGTGACATATCACTCTGAGTTTTCATATCTGATGTAATTTACAGATTTATCAATGCTGATCTGTGTAATTATACTCTTCTGACACACATCATTTATTCTTTGAATATGAGCTTTTGCGAGTTAAGCTTATCGTTTATGTTTAATCCATGTGCAGATAAACGTGAATAAATTTTATTCACAATAATTAGTACCAATCATGGTATCAATAGCGTTGAGGAACCAGTTTGAGGCTCTGGTTGTGTTGCTTGTGGTGTGATGAGAGCGTGATGTGTGCAGGCGGAGTGTGCAGGAGCAACAGGACCCTGCAGTTTGGGCTGCTGGACGCCAGGCTGCACGCTGACCTGGCCAGCCACTGGGGGCTCAACTGGACCCAACACAGCCATGTAAGCAGCGTGGGCACTTCTCTCAATTTAGAGAGACAGAATAAGGCACTGCCTGATTAGTTTTCCGTTCTGCTGGAGCTCACAAACTTGAGCTTTTTTTAATTAAAATTTATCTGTAAAGACCCCTGACCGTCTGCAACCCACCCTACAGGATTGTCTGATGTTGTGTGGTTATTATGGGAAAATTTTACTAGAAAAACTCAAATTCAGTCATCTTCACCTTACGAAAGAATGACCTTACCAATGATCCAAGTTACAAAATGCCTTTAAGCAAAATTTTCGTCTCTGGATGTGAAAGCAAATTCAAGGTACGGAAAGCGAAATCTCAAAAATTCAAATGATGCGCGCTTGGCTTTGCAGCCGCCCGGGTCCTCCGAAACGTCATTGCACTTTTGGCATTCTGTATTTTGTTATGGAATTGTCGCGATAGAGTTGCTCTCCCATTGGCTATCTCCCAACACCCTCGCTGGCCTCATATTGGCTAGGAGGAAGCTGCATCTCTCTGGTACTCATGGTGCTTTTAGTATGCCTTCAATCCTCGTTCGTCATGGAGCTCCAGCACGCGTTAACGACAGAGTTACTGATGTTTTGCGAGTTTTTCAAGTGTGCTTATTGCAATTTTATTCTTTGTTATTCCTCATAGGCCCCAAGAAAGAGATTCTCAGTGCAAGTGAAAAGAATAAGCGGGCTCTGTTAACAAGAGAGATCAAACAGATGATAAAAAAAATATGAAAGTAGCCTGGGGTGGAGAGATATAGCGTAGGAAAATGGCCGAACCCGTATATCATCGGTACGATATTGAACCAGAAAGGGGCCTTAAAAGCAACAAATCTTTCGAAAGGCCTCTCTGTGATATACTTTAGAGTTTTTTAAAGGTTTAGGGGGTAATATTGGGGGCCTTAGACCGAATCGGGCTTTTTATATGTGAAATGCGACTTTACTTATGAAAAATTTAGGCTATTAAACCACTTCTGGAACGCATTAATTTGGTTAAGGGAGGTATGACTGTATACAGAAGGATTTAACTTGAGTACGTCAGTTTGGTAACCGTGCTCAAAATATTAAGGGATTTTTGATCGATTAATGTTGAGTGCACCTTGTCTGAACCAAGTTGTACATATGTGTGATGTGCTAAATAATGAAGTTGTGGAAGCCTGCAGCCTGCACGATAACTGCACTCCTCTGTTTCTTCTCCATGGCCGTAGTTCTTTGTGATGTGAGCAAAGTGTACAAGAAAAAGCTTACAAAGGCGTGTGTTTCCCGACAGTTTTTGGCTGTTAACGCAACTTCTACATTACTTAGTTTACTGTCGTGTTTGGTGTTTAGACCCCCTCGCGCCATCTCGCCCTTGTCGCGGGGAGGGGGCTTGCGTGCCTCTATGATGCCCAGGGCTGTGCTACCCAGGTGCAACCATGGTAGAGTGGCCTGGGTTGAGGGGTCAGACGAAGAGAGATGGCAGCATTGTGACCACCCTACTGACTTGGACTTCTATATGGATTTGTGCTGACTTTCTCTCTTCGGATGACCTAGCCTTCTCCTGGACCACGCTCTGACCTCTCCTTGGGGGCTGGCAGGAGCCTAGGCCCGTCCTGCCAGTTTTGAAGTCGCATGCGGCGAGGGCTAGTGGGAGGGGTGGCTGGGTAGGCGGGGGGCTGCTTAAACGTCCTTGGCGTGCGGGAACGCGCCTTCGACTAGTCAAGCGCATCAACCTGCTGATCCTGGTCACTCTGACTGCTATGCCTGTACCTAGCGAGCGTTCCCGTTGGGACTACGTGTGCCCGACATCAGGGATCCCCTTGTAGGCGGCCGTCTTAGGTGATGGCTCGGGGTGACAGGTGAAACCTTACCTTTTCTCAACATGGAAAATTTTCCCGCTATATCTTCGGTGACGACTGGACCCTCACGCACGGACACCTGTACTGAATCTTCCTCAACTTTGCCATTGGCGCAGCAACCACCATCACAGTCTTCTGCGAGTGGTGACGCTGAAGCCGGGCCGTCTGAGAAAATGAATATTATCCTTGAACCTCATGTTCCCCCATCTCAGAGACAAAGGGTGCAACCACACCTACACAAGCGCCGTGTTCGGCGGCAACATTTGTTTGCAGAGCCCCTGGCCAGTATCGATGATAACGAAAATGCAGCTCTCCCAACGGAATTTAAAAGATTTTTCATTATTAAAACCAAGGATGGATCGCCCATGAGCCACGTTGACGTGATTGAAGCCAATCGTCAACTGTGCAGGGGACTTGGTGGCAGACCTGCGAAAGTAACAGAGACCCGGAACGGCGGTCTATTGGTTGAGGTGCGCAACCAGCACCAAAGTGCGGTTATCTTAGGCCTGCGGTCCCTTGCGGGAGTTGGCGTGCAGGTGTCTCCTCATGACAGACTTAATGAGTGCAAGGGTACCATATGGTACGACAACTATCCTCAGTATAGCGACGACCGCCTCCTAGAGGAACTGAAGCAATTCGAAGTGAAAGCATTATACCGGATCAAGAGATTCGAGCGGGGAGTTTTGATGCCCTCGTCAATATACATCCTCACTTTTGACCGTTGCCACCTACCACAGTCTGTAGACATTGGATGGACAAGATGCCTCGTGCGCCAGTACGTGCCAAAGCCCCGCCGCTGTTTCAAGTGCCAGGACTTTGGGCATGGTGCCAGGTCCTGGCGTGTGCGTCAACTGCGCGGAAGAACAGCATGAACTGCCCTGCACCAAATCTCCCCGATGTGCCAACTGTGGTGAGCAACATCCTGCTAGCTCTCAGTCTTGTTTCTATTATAAACTTGAAGAGGAAACCCTAGCGGTGCAGACAAATCAGCGCATCAGCTATGGCGAGGCTAAGCGCGTGGTTGGCAGTCGTTTCAATAAAACCCGAGTTACGTATGCAGAGAAGGCTAAAACCCCTCAAGCGATGCCCACCAACCGTGTTCCCGGCCCTGCTGGCCGGTGCCAGCTGAGGAATACTGCAGTGGAACGGGAGCCGGGTGCTGGTGGAGCGGCCATCCCAAGAATATCTGCAACTGAAGAACAACCACCTGCATCCAAAAGTAGAGCGAAAAGAAATCCAACGGAAACTTTGGTGGCGGACCAGCCAAACACACCTGGTGAACCTTTGAGAGCAATACCTTCTATAATAACCTCGAGAAAGCGTACACAGAGCGGCACGTCGCCGACCCACAGCAACAACATGGGTAATGTGGCAAAAGCACCTAGAGTCACCGAAAGAGCTCTTGATGCACTTCCAAGCCAGGCAAAGATTATTCCGGAGCCGGAGCCGGCAGCCCCGCCTGGTGGTATATCGGAACCAGAATGCAAAGTGGATAGAGTGCCCCGACCAGGCGTGCGGATGCCCGGCAGTGGAAGTGGGGCTGTGGGGAGCGCTGGACGTGACCTTTCGGTTCCTCGTGCGGACGGTCGCAGGTCTGAGCGGGATAGTGAGCGGCATATTGTGACGCAGCGTGTTCGCTCTCTGGAACGCGTCACAATTGTCCCAGAAGATTTCGCGTCGCATATGTTGAAGAAATTTCCTATCCCGCGTGGCTTCCCAACTAAGCCACCTCCCGCAGTGCCAATTCATACATGGGATGATAGACCCATAAGCCCCGTGCCGCCTGATCTGGCAACCGCTCTGAATGAGGGTGCTGAGAAGGACTCCACGCGTGCTAAATCTCGAACTGGTAAACCGTGAACACCTGTATCCAATGGAATATTAGAGGATTTCGACGTAACTACGGAGATTTGAGGGCCCTCCTTGAGGAGTACCAACCTTGGTGCGTTTGCCTCCAGGAGACCCTTCTTGGAAGCCTGAACCCTACACCCCCAAACAACTATTGCATTGAGGTTTTTTCCCCGGTGCCTAATCCAGTGCCCGGAACGGGACTTGCAATACTTGTGCGGAGAGATGTGGGTTATAGTAAAATAACAATCAATACTGGACTACAGGCCCTGGCCCTCCGTTTGTGTATCGGGCAACGTATGGTCTCCGTATGCAATATCTATACATCACCTGGAGATCCCTTAACCTCACAGGACCTCATCCTTCTCAGTAACCAACTAGCAAGACCAGCGTTCATTCTTGGAGACGTAAATGCCAAACATGTTCGTTGGGGCAATTTGATAAATGATCGGCATGGCAGAGCGGTGGAAGAGTTTTTGGATGCTACCGAGTTGTGCCTGTTGAACACCGGAGCCCACACTCACTTTCATGTACAAAGCGGTACCTCCTCTGCAATCGACGTCAGTATGTGCACGCCCGACATTTTTCCGGATACGCAGTGGTCTGTGCTTGAGGATACGTGTGGTAGTGACCACTATCCTATCCTTTTGAGTTTGGTACGGTACCAACCTGAGCCCGTGGATCCACGCCTCAATTTTAAAAAGGCAAACTGGAAAAACTTCGAATCCTGCTCGCTAATGGAAGAACCAGATGAGAGTTGCAGTGTGGATGAGCTGGTCGATCACTTTGTCAGAACAGTGCGTGCGGCTGCCGACGCTGCCATCCCAAAGTCTCAGGGAGGCTGCCAGAAACATCGTGTTCCATGGTGGAACAACGAGTGTGCAATAGCTAATTGTGAACGGAAGCGAGCCTTGCGGCGCTACCAACGCACTAAAGAGCTGGCCCATAAGATCGCCTACAACCGAGCGAGGGCTCGAGCGCAACTAGTAAAGGATGTAGCGCGTAAGACATCGTGGCAGAAGTATGTCTCCGGCCTGAATACCGACACCCCTATGGCCAAGGTATGGCAGAGAGTGAACAAAATGAAGGGTAATTATGGACACAGTTCACTGTGTTTGGAAATTGATGGCTCTCTCACGGCAGATCCGGATCGCGTAGCAGAAGCTTTGGCTCGGAGCTTCTGTCGTGTCAGCAGCGGGTATCCCTCCTTGGCTCTCAGACGTCAACAAGAGCGGCAACCACTTGATTTTTTGACTAATTCCACCTACTCTTACAACGATCCCCTCACAATGGTAGAGCTTTATTGTGCCTTGAAAAAGTGCAAAAACACAGCCCCCGGGCCTGATGGTGTTTACTATCAAATGATGAAAAATGTGGATCATACGGCAATATCATTCCTTCTCTATATATACAACAAAATCTGGAGCACACACACATATCCGCAGCAATGGCGAACATCAACAATCATGGCTTTTGCTAAGCCCAACAAGCCTGCCTCTAACCCAGATAACTATCGACCTATTGCCCTGACTAGCTGCCTTGGTAAGCTGCTGGAAAAGATGGTAAATGTACGGCTCACGCGATGGCTGGAGGCCGAAGAACTGTTAAATCCCGTACAGTTTGGTTTCCGACAACACCGCGGAACCATAGATGCTCTGCTCCGTCTACAGAACTACCTGGTAACTAACCTCGCAGAACGCCGACAGACTGTATGCGTTTTCTTCGACCTGCACAAGGCCTATGATACTGCGTGGAGATATGGGATCCTCAAATCATTGCATGGATATGGACTCCGTGGTAATATGGCCTTGTATATCCAGGAGTTTCTTGGTGAGAGAACCTTCCGTGTTAGAGTGGGTGGTACTTTCTCCTCACTGCAGCTTCAGCGTGAAGGCCTGCCTCAAGGCAGCGTCATGAGTTGCTCGCTATTTAATGTCGCCTTGAACGGTATTACTTCGGTCCTCCCCCCTGGCATTTTAGCCTCTCTGTATGTGGATGATTTTATGCTGTACTCCTCATCTGCATTATTGCCTGCAGTGACTCGCAGAATGCAGAGAGCCATCAACAAAGTGAACAACTGGGCTTTTGAACATGGCTTCACCTTTTCTACTGAGAAGACTGTAGGCCTTCATTTCCAGGGACGTGGCCGATGTGATCCCCCTCGACTGGTGCTGGGGGAGGGACGGGTGGCTTTTGCGCACAGCGTCAAGTTTTTGGGGACGACTGTGGATGATAAGCTCACCTGGAAACCTCACTTGGCAGCCCTCAAGGTTGAGTGTGCTCGGAGAATGAATCTCCTTAAGTGTTTATCCGGAGTAGCGTGGGGAGCAGACCGAATGACGCTGTTGCGACTATATAGAACTCTTATCAGGAGTAAAATAGACTACGGCTGCATAGTATATCAATATGCAAAAGAATCGACTCTGGCTAAACTGAACCCAGTGCACCATGCAGCTATCAGGCTAAGCACTGGTGCTTTTCGATCCTCACCCTCTTACAGCCTGTGCGTGGAGAGCGGAGAGCCTCCTCTGTGGCTTCGACGTGTGCAACTAACCTTGCAGTACCTAGCCAGGCTGGAACAAGTCCCGTTGTCTCCTGCATGGGTTAGTGTGCACGCGCCCCTTGGACGACACCTGCCTTTTCCTTATTTCATACCTTCGTCTGTGGACTACCCTGTGATTACAGCTGCTATGCAATTGAGACCCATGCAAATACTTCCAGCACTCTTAGAAAATACTGCGACGTGGCGCGTCCCTATAGATAGTTTTTGCCCCGGATGCCGGATGCCCAAGAAGGAATCCGTGCCGGACTACATCCTGAAGGGAATTTTTATGGACCATGTAATGGAAAAGCACGCTAAGTCTGTAAAGTTCTACACTGATGGATCTAAAACGGGAGATGCTGTAGGATGTGCTGCTGTGTCTGGGGAAAGGGTCAGTGCAAGGAAGCTGCTCCCAGAGTCATCAATTTTCACAGCAGAATTGTACGGTGTGATGGAGGCGCTGAAGCTGATTGAGGAGTATCCATGTGGGCCCTTCACTATTTTCGTTGACTCAAAAAGTGTAATTGATGCCATACAGATGTATAATAGTACGCACCCGCTCATTGCTGAAATTGTCGCGATGCTAATTAACTTTGCAAGTAGACGCAAGAGTGTCATGCTGTGCTGGGTGCCCGGACATGTGGGAGTATCGGGCAATGAGCGAGCTGACCATGAGGCTGAACGGGCTGCGGAGACAAACGAGGAGACGCTGAACTCGATGGTCCCTTTCCGAGACTACTACCCACGGATAAAGGCTGCAGTGAGAAGCTTGTGGCAGCAGGAGTGGGATAGAACAATTAACAATAAATTAAGAATTATAAAACCCACCGTACGTGAGTGGACATCGTCTAGTTGTCGCCCTCGTCGGATGGAGGTGATACTCTGCCGCCTTCGTATTGGCCATACTCGTTTGACGCACGGGCACTTGATGGAGCGACAGCCGCAGCCTCGATGTGAGCGGTGCCACGTTCCTTTGACTGTCAAACACTTTCTTGTTGAGTGCCCCCGGTATGCTGCTGCCAGGAGTGTGTGCTTCCCGAGACTGCGAGGTCCTGATGAGGATGTAATGACCGGAATGCTCAAGGAAATCGAGCGTTCAGCTTTCAGTGTGACGGCGCTGAAAATGTTTCTAGAGAAGTGCAACTTGATGTCTCAAATTTAGCCAGGAAAGGGACAGCGTAATCAAGGAACTTTTCACGTCTGAGATGTGGATGACTAAACTACAATATGGCCGGGTGCGCTGCGTAGATGCCTCTGGGGATTTCAGCGTGTGTAAGGCGCCCGGTCATAAATGGGTGGGCAGCTGAAATCCCCTACGGGGTTTTTGGCTGTCCTGTGTTTCGCGGATTGAGCGTCGCTCTGTAGATGATCTCTTCAAAGATCAACTAGGACTCTTATAAAATGACAATGATGTGGGTGGCAATTGAAGCGGTCTTTATGATGGCTGCTGTTGTGTTTCCATGATGGTTATTGTGACAAACTTTGAACAACATTTATATAGTGTGCTTTTGTGTAACGATGTGAATCCAGTATTTTAAACTGTGAGATCTACGGCGCGATATAGTACGAATTACTGAAGCGCTAGCAAAACAATGCTAATACTACTACTACTACTACTACTATTGGTGTTTAGATTAAATATTGCGTTCAGTTTTCAACGCATGTGACTGCCAAATGTTTTTGCGATGTTCATACTGCTGAACCCTTTTTCTTTGCTAATATCCACGTATCGTTCTTTACTTTGAGATTTTATTCCTTTTCTTCTGGGGCTCACGTTAGTTAAGCGTTGGAGATGCACTCCAAGTGCCCTGCTCCTATCTTCATTTTCTGCCTTTAATTTTGTTCGTATGTTTACAAACTTCTTACTTGTCACTGATAAGAATTTTGGCTACTTAGCCCTTTTGGTATTTGCTCCCTTGTTTACAGTATTAATGTAGTTTAATTAAACATTGTTTGTGCTCGTCCTGTCTGAGTTTATGTCCAGCCTAATGATTTTGTAATAAATGAGCATTGTTGTGGCGTCAGGCGAGCGGTGCAGTGCTCGTGGATCTGGCTCGGGAGGCGCACTACGTCTTGCAGGAGCCTGTCTCTGCCGCCTCCCTCGCTACCTTCCTGGTCAACTTCTCTCGAGGGCTGCTGGACAGGCGAGTGGCGGAAAACGAAACTCTATTATCGCGGTTTGGAAGCCTATACAACTTTCTAATTTCTAACATAAGAGTCTGAAAAGAGCTTGGTTCCTCTCATTCTTTCCGGGAAATCACAGTTTCTAAAACTTGCTCAAAAGAGGCCCCTGTGTTTCTGTTCTAATTTCCCCTCTCTAATCACTGTTTTCAGATGCACATCTTTTGTCGTCAGTTTAAGGAAATGTAAAAAGGTCTAAGCTTTTTAAATTTTATGATCGATCCACGGATTTAAGCCTTTTTAATATATTGCTCAGTCTTTCACGAAGCTTGTTTCGTGCGAGAGAAAATCCTTCCACTTTATTTGACTGCAATCTTCAACTAGACGGAGGCATGCAACATAGGCATCACTAAGCTGCGTCCAAGTTAAGCCACTAGTGGTCACGGTAGTGAAAACGATGTGACGCATCTTGGACCACTTCTGGAAATGAAACATCAAGTTATATTATGTGGTTTAGAACGAAGTGCTATTGTGAAAGTTATATTTCAAATACTTTGTTGTTAATGATTGCTAGGAAAAAGATTATGCTTGTGTAACCCCCCATTTTGAGAAATAGGCGTTTATAATTTGTTGCATTTTTGTTCTACTTCTTTTTTAATTTGTTTCAGCTTCGTGTTTGTCCATTTAATTTTGTTCAATTTGAATTACAACATTCTTCATTTGTTGTTGTGTACTCCTGTGCTAGTTCCTATGGACATGGTGTCAGTATGGTCCACTTTGTGTCTGGGCAGTACTTCTACCTGTTCGCTCAGTAATTATTAAGGTTTTAAAATTTGCAATTGTGGTGGAGTTTCTGCTAAATTTTTTGGTACCTGTATTTTTACTGTGTCTGTTTGGCCGTGTTTAGGGTGGAGTTGAGCGGTGTTCCCTTGAGCCGGTACAGCAGCGACTACACGGAAGACTCGGAAGAGTCCGTACAGCAGTCAGTGCTGGCCTCACTGCGTCGGTACTCCGGTGTCGCCCGTCATAGTCGCGAAGACCAGCTGGAAACTGATCCAGACGTCGTCAGTTCTGATGTGAGGCAGCAAAATACCGATACAGACCAGGCACAATTTCAAAGCTATGTGACTTCTCAAGAAGAATTGATAGAAATTCATGAAAGAAATGATGAACAGCTCTCTGATACGGATGAATTTATCCAATTAGAGAACATTTGGCAAAATGTGCAAAAACAGACAAAGCTACTGAAGAACCATGGATCGACTAACATTGACGAGAAGGGTGAAGCGAACAATCAAGCAGATGTTCAATCAGAGGAGGTCTCAGGAAGCTCGCCAGCAACACGCCACGAACATGAGGCTGGGCAAAGAGGCTGGGAGTTTAGCATCACCGAGCTGTCTGCAGACACCTACTACAACTTCACCAACACTCCCGGCCAGGTAGCGCCCTTGTGCTCTGCTCCCTTCCACTGAACGCTGACCACATTTAATGAGAGCAAAGCATAAGTGCGTAGGTGAAATGTAGGCAGGGTAACACTTGTAATCTTCATTACGCTCGAGTTGACAAAAATTCTTCTAGAATATTCTGTAAATTGGTCGCGTTTCTTATTTTTTCATGGTGGATAAAATTACAGTGTGCTTCTTGGCTGGATGGATCACAAATTGAAAAGATGGAAATTGTCTTGCTCGTAGCGAGAGAAATTTGGTACCTCATTCCTGCACGTTATATATTTCTTTGAGAGCAGGTAACCATTTAACATGGAGAGCAATTATCAATTAAGACTGATTAAGACTGAGGGGACATTTTAACCTTTTTCTATTACCGAGAGTTCGTCTATTCTATTGAGTGCTTCTTTAATGATACATGACATATTGTGCCTAGTTAAAACTGAAATCACGGGAAACGGCACGTAGTACTTAATTTAGGCTTAGTGTCTACGACTTCTTAAGGCTTTCTTAGTATACGATACAGCATTTTGATATGAAAGATTTCTTAGAAACTTTCCCCAAGATTTGCAATGTCAATGTTTTTGTGAGTTAATGATGGTTGATTTTATTATTCTTTTGTATGTTTTAGTTGATTCCACCAGGAAAGGTATTGAATAATTCAAATTTGGTTTCAGTATAGCCATGGGGCATTGCAGAAATAATATTTCCGTGTTCATAAATTACATTAAGTATCGGAACACAAAATTCAACCCCACTTTGGGAGGAATAAAGTGAAAGGAATTTTATTTAAGCAGCCACAACTACAAAACTGTGACTTGTGCAGGCGGTGGTGGTGCTGCATTACAGCCGCAGCTGCGTCTTCTGCACGGCCGTGTCTCACGCGCTCCTCACCACCGCTTCCTACCTCGCTCAGCTTGCCCCTCAGGTCTGCCATTTCGATACAGGTGTTTCAGTGTTTCTCTACTGTTGTATAAACTTACGTAGTGTGGACGCTCCCAGGGGGACAATGTGAGGGCCCGAGCTGAGAGTTAGGTAGGCCTTTTTTTGTTGAAATGTTATGTTAAGGACCACCTTTTTTCGGTTCACTGCTGTCCTGTTTTTCAACACCTACTACTGTCTTCTTCGACTTCGATCTTGTTTCATAATCTTTCTTCCCAACTTACTGTTTCTATGCCTTTCTGCTTAGATTCCGCGTTTCCTTAACTTCATACTAAATGGTGCCTTCCTCCTTCCTCTCTTTGGATCGCATTTGTTGCTGGGTAGGGAGGCTAAAACTAATGACTAATCTAATCTACGTAGTGTGGGGATATTGTACTTTGTTGTCTACATGGACGAATGGTCCCTTTATAGGCCGAAGTGTTCACCAGTGAAGTTGGATTATTTCCATAGTTATTCAAAAGGATACCTTAGCTCTCCTTACATTCTTGCTTCGTGTCTTTCCTGTATTTCATCAGCTTCCAAATTTGACATCGTCATGCAGGTTATTTAACCCTTTGAGTATTTCTAATGAGTCGAAATTGTATTTCCTGGTTGGTTTGATATCATTTTCAGTAATTGATCGCGAGCATTGAGAACAAGTTATTGAATTAGTTTTTTTGCTCATGTTATGTTTTTAAAGATTGTAATGTCTGTATCATTATCATTAGTTACGACGTGGCTTCTCGCGCCATAGCTCGTATCTATCTAAACCTCGTGTCCTGTGGTGATGACGAGATGTGTAGTGTGTGTGGCTGTACTTAGCCAAAGTAACAAACTTGTGATTATTCCTTCAATGAGTGAAAACTTTTATGGTATTAAATTGACTTTTTTGGACTCTGACCGATTGGAACACTTAAAGAATTAAGATTACCGTATCTTCACGGTGCCAACTTCCTATTGGAATGAAAACAAGCGTATGTAGCGTTGGGTAATAAAAGAAGTTAGCGTTGAGTAACGAATGGCAAAATTGTGTTGAACTATTCATTTTTTCATTCATAAGACGTTGATTATCAAATATACCCGTTAATGATCTATTTCCTTCAATATTTGATCTTGGTGTTTTTGGGGGAATGTCTTATATAGCAGGTGCAGAAATCGACAGGAATCAACACTTGCCATGCTCCACTTACCATTCCATGCCTGACACTGAGTAGTCTTGTATGACTTGCTGACCGTGACTGCAATTCCAGCAGAAGGAAAACGGCGGCTGGAATGGCGTGGCTTTTGGTCGCATCGACATGTCAGCGAACACACTGCCATGGCACCTCAACTTTCCTCACCTGCCAGCCCTCGTGTACTACCCTCCTTACAGGTCAGACCTGCTTCTCAATATGCTCACATGGGTGTGCTTCTTAACTCTAGTAAATCCTGCTGAGTGATTCTTATTGTGGAATTCGATGCTGACAGTGAATTTGTTTGCATGGTCCTATCTTTACTGGTGAGGTTTTCACAGTACAGAATGTTAAGATATATTAACTTTGGTCTGATATATCGGCTCATCTTTTGAAAGAATGTTATTTCAAGCATTTTGCATTTTCTCATGAGCTCTTTTCAATTGTTAGGAGTATGATGAAAATTTGTATTGACCAATGTTAGGAGTAGAATAAAATTGCGTTAAAAGCAATTTTGTGCCGAGTGTCAAGAGTATGATAAAAAATTTGTTCGTAGCAGTGCGGTAATTGAGTTGCTGAACTTGAGAACATTGTGGGAGTGTTATTCAAAATCTACATTCTATTTCACTGATTGATGGAATTGAACAATTATGGTCGTTTGACTTACTTTCACTGTACGTTATTCTCCGTGATATTTTTGAACAGCATTTTGTTATTCTCTAAGAACCTATGAAGGTGTGAAATTTTCACGGAGAATAAAAGTGATGCTGACCTGGGACCTGTTAGGCCTTTTTGAGGGTGGAAATGCCTTCTTGGGCGTGGTATATTTATAATATGTCATTGTTCCTATATTAGGCTGTTAGGCCCTGCATTCCTAAGGTTGACCTTCTTAGTTATTTTCCATTTCAAAGTTTATTTTTATTCTAATTTTCTTGTAGTTATGTAATTTTTTACCCAATCATGCAGTTCCATTGTTGGTAGAAAGTACAGTTTTTCATTGTTCTAGGTTAGAGACTGGTACATATCATTTCACGTCGATACTCGATTCTAGTGTTTCCAATTTCCTGCAATTAAAAAAAAAATCGGTTCATACTTTCTCGTTGGCCACTCCTGCTTTCTGTGCACAGAAAGAGCCACACAAAAGTACTGGACGCCCGCACTCCCCTGACGGCTGACAACATTATGCGCTTCGTCGCTGCTCAGCTCAGTCCTCGTCTGCGGACCAGGTGCGTCATGCTGTCACTGGGCACACCAACTGTACGCACTATCTCTAGCCTTTGTCCTTCATCATCTCCATTTAATTCCATGCATGGTTCTTGGTGTCTGAAGGTAGCGTATTGTGATTGCCATCGACAGTTATCGAATGCACGATGCCAGTGAATGAGAGCGGTGAGGGATTTTCCTCTTGAATTAGGACCTTAGACATTTTTAAAAATGCTTATTGATAGAGAAAAACTCTCAGCCTCCCCTCGTCTGGTTCCATTAACTCAAAGTATAACTCTACGCTATGTTTCACTTTCACACACAAGGTGTGCGTGATCTTTCTGTCTGTGTGTATTTACAACATGCCTTTCAACCCTGGTATTTTTGCAATGTTGATTCTTTACGAATGTCTTATTCATCTTAGACAAAAGTTATCTAGTGAAATTTTTACTTACTAAGTAAACACGTGAACAGATAGTGTGCATTTGAATCCATTGATGAATTTAAAATGAATTTCTTTGATTCAATATAAGTGAAGTCAAATTATCAGACAATGATTCCTCTCAGAGAGATACAACTATTGTATCTATAGAAATTAGCACTCCCGTGGGAAAATGTGAGGATCCGAGCTGAGAGTTAGGTAGGCCTTCTTTTAGTTAAAATAATATCTTTGTTATGTTAAGAACCATATTTTTTCGGTTCACTGCAATCCTGTTTTTCAGCACCTACTTTCTTCTTCGACTTTGATCTTGTTTCTTAATCCTCTTTTTCAACTTACTGTTTCTGTGCTCTTTCTGCATAGATTCCGCAATCCGCATTTCCTTCACTCCATACAAAATGGTGCCTTCCTCCTTCCTCTATTTGGATCGCCTTTGTGGCGGATAGGGAGGCGTAAACTAACTAATAATCTAATCAGACAATGATTTTTGGTTTGTACTCTTAACTGGTAAATGAATTAAGTAAGAATTACTGACATGAGGGGTAAGAATTTCAGTGAGATCTTCAGGCTTAGTTGTCCATAAAGTGAGTCATGAGTGGTATTTTATAAATATCTTTCAACTATACTTCAGTTAAGGATGAGCGGGTACTATTGCAAGTGTCAATAGTTCAATAACAACCAGTGCATTTATAAATTGTAGGCACAGTCGTTGCTACCACAGGGATACCTTGATATTATTATGCAATTATAAATAATTTAATTTTCCTCTGTTGCAGGTTGGCCATGGCCGGCTGCTCCTCAGATTGTAGCGCCGCGATTTCTGCCCGCCTGCCCGCCCTCAACTCCCAAGTGAAGAACGAACTACGCCTCGTTTTGGCGCGCTTGCGAAGAGTCACAGACGCGGCGTTGAAGTTACAGTCCGACGAGCTCGCCAGTGATGACATCGCGCCGGCTGAGGGTGATGAACAGTTGCGCCATTCCGCGTCAGATGCACCGAGGACAAGTACATCTTCAGCTCAAGCAGTGGGAAGCAAGTCTGATTCTGTGGAATCGGATGTTAAGGCAAAAAATTTGTTTGACTCGTCCAACACCAGCACACCTCTGACAAGTTTAGAAATACTCCAGTTGAGGCGATCTAGCCTGGCCGAAGAGCTTACTGCGCTAAGGTCTCAGGCTCAGTTCCTGAACCTTCTTCAGGAAATAGTGGTGCAGCAGTCCACTCATAAAAGTGATCAAGCTGATGGTTTTTCGTTACCTTTTGACGTATTCTTGCAAATTTTGTGACAACGCTTTACCTTTCCATTGAAGATAAGCATTACAACTTAGTGGCCGGTTTGCCACTGAAGCTTCGTTCACCGCTGCGGCAAATAACGCTTTTGACTCCAAATTTACCAGGCATTGTTATCAACTTGTGGCTGAATACTAAACAGAATGATCGGGTTACACCATGATTGCTATGCTTAACAATTGTTTGGTTGTAAGCTTCTAGGGCGAGCAGAATTATTTTAGGTACACCAATGCACAACTAAACAGAGGAGCTCATGCCTCAAGTGTGACATTCTTTCCTCTATTTGCCTTCGTTGTTTGAAATTCGTAAAGCTTCACGGAATTCATCCTGGATTCGTTGATTAAGACTTGACCAGTAATTCTGACATCAATTTAACGTATTTCGTGACTTCAGGGACGCTGAGCAATAATTAACGTAGCTCTCGGCCGAGCTACTAGTCCTTACATGGTCTGAAGTGCCCTAACTGCAGTTTTTGGTCATTTTATTGCAAGACCGTATTGAGCCCTGCCAATATGACTCAAATTCTCTGTTTTCTAGTACTGTCCATGGCTACCTTTAGAATTTTGTTACTAAAATGCAGTTTGTCTTATTAAGGTGAACTCCGTTATAGCTCATTCGTAGTTTTATATAACATTCTTCTTTTGCTGTTTCGTGACGCTGCTTGCTCATATAAAAGACCGCAATGTTAAATGACGCGCGGCGTCGCGTCTCGTGTGATGTTAACTCAGTATTGAAATGTTCACTTTTTGTCGGTATGTTACTGTGTTCATTGTATGAAGAGTGTGACTTCTTCTACTGGATATATTCTCATTTGTTGTAGGTAATACTTCAGTGATGAAGTGCTGACGAGTACTTTTTATGTGCTAATTCTTGCGGTCTGTGATCGTCTTCTGCAAAGATTTATCTGTATCTTGCTTAAAAGAATTGTTGGTACTGTAGTGCAGATAGGTGGCGGTGTGAGTTCGGGCGTCAACGAGATTTACTTGGGTTGCATTGTGGCACGGAGCTCTCTAGCGTGTTGGTTAGGTGATCTTGAACAGTTGACTCTAGTGGACAAAACAGATTCTAATCTACCATCAGATGAACTCAATTGCAGAAGCGTCGTCGTGTGTTTTAACGTCGATGCCTCTCAAACAGATTGCAGAATTTTCGGTGATGGTTTGTTTTTTCTTAAATGATCTGGTGCAGAAACCATTCCGATTTTTTGGTAATTTTGGTGAATTTTAAATCTATGTTGATAGATTAGTGTGGACTTGCCTTGGATACACAAATTTGTGCTGCATCAGAAGTGTGACTAAACCTTTAGTAATCTGGTCACCAAAACGGATTGACCTCACTTCGACCAACCATAACGAGCGTTTGACAAACAACTTCTTCGTAGTGCGTATCATGTGTTTTCAGTATGTTCTATATTAACCAAGAAAAGGTCGATTTTACTAATTTTGTGGTATTTCTTTTTCTTTTTTGTCCAACAGCCTCTTAGTCAAACTCGTAGGGCCACGGACTGGAATGTCATGTTGCACTGTTTTATGGATTCTATTTAAGTAATCTATTTGGGGCCTCAAAGAAAAACCACTTATTTACGTATTGTGTTACTTTTTCAGAAATTTATAATTTTGTTCTAGAATATGCCGTTTGGTCACGTACCAATTGTTTTCTATCATTTTGTGTGTAAATATGTACTTCGTAATTTATTATCTTTCTTGCCTTATTTATGCACTGAGCAAGCAATGCACCTCGTGTACGTCTCCTTTCTATGGATATTTTATGAACTTATTCAAAGGACATACTGAGGCTGATGTTGATATATTGTTCCTCGTTGTGCACTGTTTAGTACTACAGGAACCTCACTTGTGCCTGTATTTAAACAGGAAGTTCATTGTGCTGGCAAAGGAGGGACAGTAGTTGCGTTTATTGGCTTTGATTCTGTTTCAAGTGTGGGGCTCCGGCAACGAATAAAGATTTATTTTTCACTGAATTTTTATTCAACCTTATCTACTGAGAAAGAGGTTTGTGTTCACTTTGGTTTCTGTGCGCGGGAAGCTTTTCGTCTCAAGTGAGATTGAGAAAATGTTCGCTTATTTTTCGTTAGCACCGTTTGCCTCACTTGCTGAAGTGTATGGAAAAGGATCGTCCATCAGCGGAAAATGAAGGCGTTGGGCTTATGATACGACGTGTGAGCTCTTCTCAAAGGAGTATGATGGGAATATCTCTTCTAATCCTTGCGTAGCAGAGAAAATTTCACTCCTAGTGTTCATTATCTAATTTCTCGAAGCATTTATAGCCATACTCGTTTTAGTCTCTTTAGTTCGCTTAGTTGTCTTCCCCCCTCAGGGTGATGCAACTATTGTATCTAAGGGAATTAGCGCTCCCAGGGGGAAATGTGAGGTCTCGAGCTAAAGGTAGGTAGTCCTTTTGTTAGTTGAAATAGAAAAGATTTTTTGTTTTGTTATGGACCATCTTTTTTCGGTTCACTGCTGTCCTGTTTTTCAATAGCTACTACTTTTTCAACTTTTATCTTGTTTCATGAACTTCTTTCTTAGCTTACTGTTTTTATGCACCTTGTACGTTGATTCCGCGTTCCCTTAACTCCTTAATAAATGGTGCCTTCATCCTTCCTTTCTTTGAACATCTTTGTTGTGGTAATGGGAGGCTGAAACTTTCTTATAACCCAATCATTAGTTGTTCCTGTCATAGCCTGTCTCAGAGTGAGGCTGCGTTCCGTGAAGTTGCCTTTTGTTCATTTTTCTCATAACCTTCGTTGGTTGATGATTGTTTTCCGCAGGCTTGCAATAAGCGAGATATTGAAATGCTGAGTTGACCAAATTTTCCTCAATTAGCATGAAAATAGTTGAGCTCGTAGATACTCTTGTGAAAGTATATATCAGTCAGCCGAGCGCTGACAAGTGTTGCGAGTGTGGTAAATGAATGCCCACGAGAAAGTTCAGTTTATTTTCGGTATTTTGCTAGTCGTGTTTGTTTTCGGAGAGTAATACATGATGGTATTAATTTGGGTATTCATAGGTTTACGATATTCTTCAGTATCATTGAAAAAATATTACATTTTATACATACCGTAACGCTATCAAATATCTCTTTAGAACCAATTTCGCCCATTTCACGATTTCTAGAGCCCATCCAAAAATTTATAAATAGCCTTATTAGCGAGCTACTTCTCAAGATCTGCACCCACAGTAACGTGCGTAGTAAATGAACTTAGGGTCAATTAAACAAATTTTGTGCGCATATTTCTTATCAATACCATAGCTTGACATGGCGTGGGATACAGCAATGGAAAATAAATGCTATACTATGGCTGATTTTTAAAAACGTTTGGATATCATTGTGCGACTCAGATTCGATGCCATCACGCATTTGAATCATGTCGCATTTATTTTTTGTTCGTTCTCGCGTGTTTTAGTGTCTTTGCGCTTCGTTTCCTCCAGTAGTTTATTAATGTTCAATCGTCCAACTTATAAAACATTAAAGTTCATTACACGTTGAAAAGTTTATTGAAGAATTCCCATGGTACACGTGACTAGAGAACCGCAAATGGTATCGTGCGGCCAATTGAACTAAACGACGTCTGTCGAGTAAATTTTGAACTCTCTGTTGTGAGCATTGAGCATGAAATTAGTGGCTTAGGGTGCCTAAATTCGTCAATGCGCATAGTAATGAAGTGCCTGTGTGAAGAGGGCCTGCTGAAGGAGAGGCTCGGGAAGAAACTGTTCACGTCTTAGGCACTTGTGCCCCTGTGACAAAAATTCTTGGCAACAGGATGACGGTCGAACGAAGTGGTGTTTCCTGAAATAAAAATGGGAGGATACGTCCATTTCGGACGTACTAAACTTCGTTATACGTTCATTTAGTATTCGATCTGAACGAACATATCCAACGGCTAGAGCAAAGCTTAGTAGAAGCAGTTAGTGTCTTCGTTTTGGGCTTTTTCAGTTTGGTTAGGATAGGTCTTTTGAGTCGCATCCAAGGCCCAATAGACCAGCATCAGCATGAAGACATTCTTAGGAGACAATTATATATCCTGATACAAGAGTGTCATCTTTTAAAATTTTATTCTTCAACTGGATGGAAATCCAAAACACATCCCTGTAGGTGCAGCCATAGCTCCTACTTCATTTTACTGGCGTTTGAGTCAGTTCTGTTTATGTCTTGACACTTATTGAGCAGAAGCCAGCAGAAATTGAGAAAGACCTAGAAAGTTGACTGACCTGAAATCGGAATTTTAAACAGCTTGTTCTACCAGGTGCGGACGCTAGTACCACAGGTGACCATAACGAATTTGATCGTCTCTATGTCAATATTTAGAGTGAGTCGTAATCCACACAATTGGTTTCTCAACGAAGAGTTAGATCAGGTACATTGAATACCTATTTTTTTGTTCTGATTAGTTATTAGTCGGTATTAAGCATGATCCCCTGTGTAGATTGAAAAATTTTCCAAGTAAAATGCTCCCCTCTATAATTTTTCTACTTTTAATTTTGTAGCTGTTTTTGCAAACATACGTAAAGTTACTTTTGTAACAGTTGCATTTCATATACTTGATAGTGGATTAATATGAGCATAACTGTGTGCTTCCGGGAGAAAATGTCCTTCCTAAATGATGCAGTGACCGCTACTGAATTTGAGCTTACACACGTGCTTCAAACAGCAAATTTCCATGTACAGTTCTGAGGAAAAGGTCGCCCCAGCGATGTGTAAGAAATATTGTGTGTAGCTCATGAACATTATTTTCAATACTTCAATATTCTTCAATTAATGTTTCTTCGCTATGAAGATTTCACTCTTTTATCGTGTCCATAAGCGTCAAGATAAGTTACCTCTAACATACGTTATATCGAGCTACTCAGTGTGAAACATCCTCCTCACGGTTGGAGCATAAAGAAAAAGAAAGAAAAGAAAAACACTTTATTTCCAATAGAGATTGTACAAAATTACAATCATTGGTTTTTAAATATCTTAAAGTTAATACACTTAGATGAAACACACACATGAGTCTTGTAATACCCATGTCACTAGTCGAAAAGAAATGATTGAGGGCAATGTACTCCTAATCTTGCTTAATCTATATTTGATAATACATCTAATCATAATTATAAGAAATAACATGCCAAATCTGAGGCGTTGTTTCCTTACGGACTCATTCACAACCTTTTTGACATTTAACGCTTTCATCATGAAGCTCAAGCTAATTCATGAAATTTTACCCAACAATTGTTAGATGGTCTTGCAACATACGAGGTGATTTCATGGCCCGTCACTCCCTGTGTCCCCCACACACCATGCAAGTGGGCCGAATAAAGCCTAAGGCGATCATTGCGGCAGGGGAAGTAAGCAGAAACAGAGCAGTGCTTGCGCAATGAAATGTGGAACCAGATAAGTACAAACCCATACTGTAAATGGGGTGATAGAAGTTATTAAAAATTGAATCAAAGATTTTGAACGAGCTCTCCCAACACTTCAGAAACCTTAACAGTCGTTTAATATCCAAAAATTAGATGCACTTCTAACTGATATATGTTCTTCGTTTACCTAATATAATTGCCTTAGCAATTATGAGTAGAAATTTTATTTGGAATTCATTTTATACGCGTCCTCGTTAATTATTTTATTTAATAAACGGTTTCGAATAATTTGTTTAATAAATAGAGCTGAAACAAAAAATGAACAGATGTTAAATTTACAAGTAAAACCAAAATTCAAATCTGACGTGTATGGCAAAAACAAGGTCCCAATCAATAAAACCTTGAAACTTTGCAGAAGATAATGAATATTGAACCCGTATCCACACCGTCCGCAACCAGAATGAATTCCGCCAGACGCAGAGCGCCAACCGAATTCAAAATCGACGGTATAAATTACGGGAAAAAGCAAAAGCGGACGGTACTTGGACCTAATATCTGAAAAAAAAATTTCTGGGAATTTTAGAACCAGTGGAATATCTGACCTACGTCTTCATTGAGTCCCTAACAGCGTCATCGCGAGAAACTTTGGCAGAGGATCGAGGATTGACGATTTATCTTGAAGCAGAAACCTGACAGAGCTATTGCACCTTCAACCAGTAAGTCCCTGTGGACAAGAGGACTCCCAGAGCTAGCACGCGAAAGGCAGCGATGACTTCTTCCCTACATACAAGGTCACGTGGAAGCCACATATTTTAAAGCACTGTTCAATGTGTTACTTGATTTTCAATTTTACACTTTAAATCACTGTTTCTGAGTTCTCAACCAGTAATTATGCATTCACTCTCCTGTAATATGTGGATGGCGTCGACCTAATACCGCTTCAAATATTGCTTCCACTAAGGCTTGAAGGATGCCCGCAGGGTTGATCAGACCGTCTCCGTTGTTCCCCGATCTCGTAGGCAGGTGCTGGAATCGGCGGCCCCCGCACTCAGAGTTCCGAATTTGAGTGTTGAGAACCAGGGCAACTTGACCACTGCAGGACTCGCAGTGCCTGGCGTTGTTGCAGACTTTGAAGCTGTGAGGTTCCAACCGGCATGCTGGAGTTTCTTGCGAGCTTGGAGTTGACGTAGAAACATTTGGAATGCTTTCGGTCGAATCGTTGACACATTTACACTTAACGATTATCGCCGCGAAGCTGATGTACTTAGAGCGGGCTTCTGTTTCAGGTTAGCTCTTCGACGATTGCTGCTATGCAAGACGTCATCCTCTTGAAACTTCGATGTTTTGTTTTTTAACTTCACTCAGATGTTAGATTTTGGCCACTCTCGTGCAGTGCACACCCGCGCGTCCGCCGGCGTGCTACGTTTTTGTCACCCGGTTTCGTACACCTATTCTTGCGTCACTTCGCGAAAAGACCTCTCGATTCTTCTTGTGAACTCCTTATATGTGTTTCGTCTTGGTTCGTTCCAGAAGTTTCACGAATGTTCGTGGTTAGAAGACAGCATTTTAATTCTGATTGGTGGAATTTTTACTTGTCCTGACGTCTCGAATTTTAATTGGCTATTTGCTCATGCTCGTTCACGCCTCGTCAACTCAATTGGTGCGTAGGGTGCGCAGCTTCGATGACCACGTTATTTCAAGGTCAGGATTGGCTGGAGACGGAGCACTCACTTTTCGGTCACGCCATCTCGCTCTCCGTATCTCGGCCGCTGCCGGTTGTGTTTGTGCTGCTTGTGCTGATG
The DNA here is from genome assembly GCA_030386875.1 of Morinoia aosen. Lineage (NCBI taxonomy): Eukaryota > Metazoa > Arthropoda > Malacostraca > Amphipoda > Talitridae > Morinoia > Morinoia aosen. Next base: position 61,447,853 of record CM059562.1, read on the forward strand.
TTTGTGTTCGCGTCGAGTGCTGTGCGTGTGTTTGTGTTTTGTGCCTGCCTTTGTGTTCGTGTGTGGTGTGCCAGCCTTGTGGATGCCCGAGCCAGCAAGTCTGGACCACAAGGTGACATTGATCAATGGCAAGCTCTTGAGTTCGCGAAGCTGAGCTAACGGTTTTCTTAGAACAGTGAAAAATCGACCATAACGCACATGGTTGGCAAACTTTGCTTGTCATATCAATTCCGCCCATCTGCTCACGCCCTTGCTGGAATGAATTGGCTTTGCTTCTATACATTTTTCACTTCTTAGCGCCCAACGGTTGATATTTGATAACATTAAACATTTCAATGTCCCAGATTTCCGTGCTTTGTCCAATCTAGCCCAGCAACATATTACATTATTATAAGATATTTCACTACACACACAAAACGGGTATTATTAGGTTCGATGATGTGTTCACAGTATTGAATGCTAGAACTAGACATTAAGATTTTGAAATATAATGACATGTTTTAACCGTGAGGAAATTGAAAATGCGTGGGAAATTTGTTTGCTTGAAAAATTAAAATTATGTTCGTCAATTATTTTGTAAGTACAAGCTGGTTTTAAAATGATATTTTGAATTGATCTAAATCGTTCTGCATTCAAGAATACAAAAAACAAGGCAATTTTCTTTCGAAATCTCCGAATTTTTCTGTTGAAATTTGAGGAAATAAAATTTTTACGTGAGTTCTGCGTTTAAAAAATCTCTGTCACGGGTTTCCTTTTTGTATAACTGCTTTCATTCTTACCTCTTATTAGTTAATTATATTGGATTTTTCCAGTCCAAATCTACATAATTCACACTTATTTGAATCTGAAGAAATTGACAAGCTCTGTATGCTTTCGTCTTTATTTCAATTAACTTAGCATAAATAATTTCGATTGACAGTCATCAATACCCTTACTGAAAAATGCATTCAAAATATACTCGTACTATTGAAAGTACATGTGAGACTTGACACTCACTGCATTTGAAGCTTAGAAATTGATCCAGAGACCAGCAAGTCTAATTGAAATCCCTTTTACGTAGCATTTCACAAGCTCAATAAAAAAAAGACTTGATATCCACAGAATAATTTACTGTATTTTTTAGTTCCTGATAGCATAGCACAAAATATTGCGTGAAATTGTAATTGAAATAAAATATCTTTAAAAACAAAATATTTCCAACGACGCAGAATTTCTTCCAATACATTTGCGAAATCATTTTGTACTGGAAAGAATTTAATTTTTCATCACGATCCAATAACATGCAATGGAGCTTAGAAAGGTGATTACATGATGTTGAAACAGTTACTTCAATTTTCTTGTATCGGAATCGAAATTATGTTTACTATTTTGTTTTCTGAGTCTGTTACCTTCTCCTTGCCTTTACAGTGGCGCAGGATGATAGAATTTCACTTTGTGCGACGTCGACTGAAGTTCAAATTGCCAAGCGGTCAGTTCAAGCGGTCAGTTCAAAGGGCAATCATCATTTTTTGGCGATTGTAGTAGATGGAAAAATCGGGTGCAAGAAAACAGTGAGATAACTTTTCCAGTCAGTGAATCGTCACTTTACCACTTCCTCACATAAGCTAAAACGCCGAGAAAGCATCGGAATTACAACGCAATCGAAATAATGGAGCGCCCAATTAAGATACTTCAATGGTGTTGTACGAAATTTGTTTTTAGATGCTCGAAATTTGTTTCAATTACCCTGTCAGTGAATAACTTTTCATCTCGATTGTGTCTATAAGCCCTGCCTGCCGTGCGGGAAACGCGGGTTCGAGTCCCTGTGCTGGATAGCGATTTTCTCTGTTGGGTATAGGGGTAAAATTCCAAGCACAATACCCCACTCTACCCAGGTGTCTGAAATGGGTACCGGTCTTGACCGGGGGAAAGCGTCATGGCGCCCTGGCGTTAGTTATAAGGCATTTGAAAATCCAATGTACAAGGTGATATGTATCAGGCTTGAAATTGGAAATAAAGCATCCGTAGATGCCGTTGTTTCTCAGTCCATGCTATTTGTCACAGAGTTCGTTCGCGACATCTGGGCGACAAATAAATTGAATGTTTTGAGCTCTAACACCGATATACTAGAACTCTGAAATGTTAGTGAGTGTAGAAAATGAACGGCGTTTAAATATATGAAAAAGAACAATAGAATAGACCTAACTATTAAAAATTAAATAAATTATTCAGCATTGCACTCCATGACATTTTTTGACAGAAAACTCAAGTTGATTAGTTTATAATTCACGATAATCACATGAGCTACTGTTGTTCGGATCTGACAATCGACGCTCATAAGCTGGTGTGGCGGTGGAAGGAGACGACGTTATTGACTAACTCCGCCATCTTCAAAAACATTTTGGTTACACCGAGAAGGTAAAATTGGCCAGTGGGTTGAGCAGATGCAGATCTTCTTCGCTGTGCGCCAGCCTGTACTTGAACAAGTCCATAGCTTAGTGGCACTTGGACTGGATGTTTTCAACCTGTCAACGAAGGTTTGACGTGTAGTCATAAAAATTGTAAATGATTTTCGATGTCACATATGTTCAAGGTTTGATCACCGTTTCCACCCAGTTAAAAATATCATCAAAGTTAAATTTGGTTTAGGTTTAGTGAGAGTGGCACCACAAGGTCGCCAAAATAATGCATCTTGGTTAGCATAGCCTGCACAAATGGTCTATCAAAAGAATCTCCAGGTAATGAAAATTTGAAGTGAACATAAGAAAGATTCGAAAATTGAGAGACTTTAATGAAACATAACGAAAGTGCGCGGAATAACGGAGTTACTTAGAGAGAAAAAGGGTATTATTACGGCTCACAAGGGGAGAACGGAATGTTACGAAATGGGGTGGTTGTGGGGGGAGGGAGAGGTGAAAAGCTTCCTTGAACAGATTTTATGGGTAATATTGAATTTTGATGTATGAATGATATAAATTTAATGCTAAATTGAGGGGTATAAAATACTAAAAGGTAAGGGTAATAGATATTGTGCTTATAAGATCTAGACGTTAGCATGAAAGAATTTGGAGGTTCGCATGAGGGCTGCCTACACAAAGCGCGGGAAACCGCCGGACCAAAGGGAGCGGACGCCTGCCAGTGTAGATCTAAAGAAAGCTAAACGGGAGTTAAATATATAGTTAGAAATATTGAGTATTTCGTTTAGTGAGTGAATATAACGAAAGGATTAATTGGACATTATTAGGTGATGTCAATAATTACACTGAAATCAACCGGTAAGGATTGGCGACGAAATCTTGAATCATTTCAGGTCCGGGACTTTGTTCAAGCATTCAAATAATTATGCCCCATACTTATTAACTTGTATTAATGCGGGAATGGTTCCTTTATTTTCAGTCGTAATTTAATTCACTTTCTGTAGCAAATAGGGATTATTACGTAGATTACATTTCATAAACATCTGCGAAGTAGCTAAAATATTTTCAACTTATTGATTTGCACGGGAATAAATCATAAAGGAACAGGAAATGAATACAATTATTTGTTCTCACGTCGGAGGGCTGCGTGAAGCCCCGCGAAAAATACATGGGGTGTGCGAACACAAGTAACACGAGAAATCCCTCAAGGAGTATTGCAAGGAACGTCACAGCAAATACTGAGTGTACGAATAAGTCTATCAAAATATTCGAATAGCATTCAAGGGCGAATTTTACAGACACTATCGCTGTGTGCCCGATGACGAGAGCAAAGTACGAAACAATGTAAAATGGGTGATTTAAAAATTAAGAGTAATTTATCATAGGCAACGACAGAGGCGAGCGTTAGAGGCAACTAGAGAACTGTCTGGCGGAGGCAACGACGGGGCGAGAGATGAAGGAGAAGGCTGGCAGAGGCAACGACGGAGGTGAGCGATGACGAGGGAGAAGGCGAGCAGCGGCAAAGTCGGGGTGAGTAATGACGAGGGGTAAGACTTTAGAAAAGTTCGAAAAACATAATTATTTAACCAGCGATCGAAGTCTGGCAGAGGCAGTAACGGGGCGAGCGAAACGTGAAAGTAGGAGTGCTTTGAAACGTGAAGTGCAAAATGAAATTGTTGCCTTTTTCTCAAGGCGAATGAAAGGAAAAGTGAGATTTCAAAGGTTAAGTAAGAAATATGTGGCCAACACATATCCAACTATATTTATTGCACTCAGTAAGAAGGCAACGACCACACAGCGCGAATGGCAGCTTTCCCTTTGTTGAGTGTGCATGGTGCTGAAATTACAATGTGGTAATCTGAATTTCTCCAATTTCCATATTATGATGTGAGAGGTATACAATAATGAGGTGAGCTTTTATCTGGTGGTGAAACTATAATAAGTAAGCGGAACGTTAAGCTGCTCAGAATATGAGAGAATTAAAAGTTCACGAAACACCATACTTGAACTGAATATCCGTGAAGGTACTATTTATCTCATCGAGTTGTGGAAGTGGAAAACAGTCTACAATGTGCTCAGCTTAAATCACTTTTAACGTGCATAATATATTGATGTTTTCTGTAAAATTAAGCTGGTCCTCTCAGCGCTGTAAAGCAGCCCTCGGGCTGTGGGCAGTGGCCGCAAGTTAACACCTACACAACCGAAAAAATCCCCCCCAACAAAAAGAAAAAAAAGAAGCAAAAGTTGCGCGATAACCAGTGTCGCACCAGACTATAAACTATACCATTGCAAACTCGGCTGTTTTGAAAAATAAAACAAAGTGGTAAATTTTGTGCGCTATGTTTCAGTTGAAGTAAAAAAAATCTATTTTGAAGGCTTATAGCGTACAAATGTAATCGTTTCCTGATGCACGAAATTTGTTTCAATTACCCTGTCAGCGAATAACTTTTCCTCTCGATTGAAAAATTTGGTCGACTAGTGACTTAAAATGTGAGAGGTGGAAAACTATTTATGCAAGAAAGAACTAAAATGAAACTGATCAGGTCATTTTCGGAAAAAAATATTTGCTGTGTTATGCATCATGTCAAATAGAACTATGGACTCAAAGACAGAAAATTGTATTGATAAATGACTTAAGCTTCAGCAAAGCCACGCCACTAGAATGGCTTCCCACAGGAAGCTTCCAATGAATGAGTCGAAGAGTATTTTACCAAGTATACCGGTGAGCCTGTCTCTACAGCAAGAAACTGTAAGCACAGGCGTTCGGTCATCACTCAGCCACTTCCTGTCTCTCTGTCCACCCCCACTTTTACTTTCTGTCCTACATTTCTCAACTTTTATCCCTATCTTTCACTCGTCAACTCTATTTATCTCACTGAAAAACATTCATTTGAACATTTTCACACGCTTATAAAACCTTGAATCTCAATCAAAAAAAAATTGCGTCTGTTACAGATTATTTCAACCTGAAAGCTTTCAAAAAATAAAGAACTGCACCTCTTCTCTTACTCTCGAAAGCTACATTTGCTGCAAATTATGTCAACAGCATCGTGTTATTACTTGAACAAAGAATGCAACGAGATCATCAAATGTCGCAAAAACCAAACCTCACTAAGAAGACGGTTGCTGTTTTCACAAGAAACTCTGTTTCCCCTTTTCTCCTGACGCACCACCCTCCTGCAAGCAATTTCTGCTCTGGTACTGTGGAAGGCAGTGTGTTTGTGTTTTCGTTTCTGAATCGAAACGACCAGCTATAGCCCGCGCTCACGTCAATGGCTATTTATCCAGCTAAGTTGACAGTTGACTGTTGACACCACCACATAACTCCTACTCAGTTAACAGGATTACAATTTCTTTCTCCCTATCCACACCCGCCAAGATCTAAATACACAGCGTGACCATATGACACTCGCTCAACTACTCGGAAAGCTGCTTTATCAGAAATCCTTCAGCACAGCTCTGCACGAAGAATGTTCTGTAAAGAACGGAACATCTCTGTACAAAGCATAACGCAGAAATGAGGACAGCAAAAAGCCTCACGAATAAAATCATTAGTTCAAGGCAAAATTTACGGAACTTGCATGTTTCTTCATCGCAGAAAAGGTATGCTAGACGAAAAAATCTAGTTTATCAGCCAATCCTTGGTGTTATCGCGTATTGACTATTGCTGACTAGTATGAGGAGACATACTTCAATATCTTCAAAGAGAGTTGCAAAAATGTATGAATTTCGTTACCGATGTGGAATGCAAAGGTAAGTTCAAGAAAAGTGATCACGCAACTCCTCTCTTAAATAAACTCGGCTAGACTCCTACTCAACGAAAATTCCTCACCCGTAAAGGCCAATACGTATTTTCCTCTTCATATCTTCCTTAGTGCAACGCTAACACTGCAATTCCATCCCGCTACTGTAATCAACCAAAAGCCGAATTAGAAAAATGTCTTACTCAACTAAGACGCTAGCTGGCTATCTGACATAGGTCAGAAAGCTCTGTCAAAGTCAGTTGCCTTACTGTGAAACAAAGTTAGGCAGAGTATTAAAATGTTTCAAAGAATGAAGGAATTCAAGACCAAAATAACACGTCATTTTGAGTCGCTACAGAAATAAAATGCCAAAGTACATACTCGTAAATAGTTACGAACTTATTTCGCTCATTTGAAGATAAGATATGTATTTCAAGATATGTTTCTACCATATACTACATTTTGAAGTGTGCGTATGTTAGGTGATTGCATGTATGCTAGTATTCACGCCCATATACCTATATACGTACAGCAGTTACTGCAAAACTGCTTATTTAGCGATTTGCATATGTAATATAGATACCGCTTTTTTACCTTCATATAAGCATCATAATAAATTTGTTGTGCGATTTAAAAAATGCTTGTTGAGGTAGTCGACTTAGTTCTAAATAGTTTTGTTTCGCAGTAAAATAAATATTTTCTGAATTTCTACCAATTCGGCCTTACAGTTCTGATCTGATTATCTATGGTCCGCAAGCACTTTCAGCAATATTCACTGACGTCACAAAAGCCAAAGCTCATATGCCAATGTTTGTGGCGATTCAATAGCGTTTCACCCCGCTGAGTTCATCTTTATATTTCTTCTATTAAATTTACCAATAAACATTACCAAACTTTAAATAACCTCCTATAGGATACATTTATATGTTTTTCTCTCAGACTTTGGTACAAGCATTGGCATGGGCTATCATGGCATCCATATAGTTTATCAATTAAGAATTAAGGACCTTTATATCAACACAACTTATAAAAGCAATGCCATTTCATCTTATGAATTATCCTTATGACATTAACGTTTGCTTTTCTTATTCATATCTTAAAATATACTTGTTAGCTCTGTGTGTTAATTTGTCACTTCTTACGCTCGTGCGTATGTTATGACCCCATTATTTAGGTGGTTAATTTTCCGTATTGTTCCAATAGTGTTGTAAATGTTTTGGCTAGCGTTGTACAACAATCTTTTCCTTGTTCATGACTCAGGCAAACTCTTTTGTATCAGTATTATCAGCGCAGGAAATATAAATTTGTGTTCCGGTAAAATATATTTTCTCCAAGCTCATTGATTTGCACAGTAGTTGATACGTAGGAGTGAGATGATAGTTCCGAATATCGACCCCATAGTCCAAGACGCAGAAATATTTAAATCTCACCATTTTACTTTAAACATTAATCCCTAATGCCAAAAGTTTTTGAACTCGTTTTTCAGTGTAAGTGCGCAATAGCATGAGTATTTTCAACAATGCGTAGGTATGGATTATTTTTTTAAACTTTTATGTACATGCATTATCATACCTAGATTATGCAACAAAAAGAATCCATTTTCCAAACTATTCTCTCAGTGATCTATTTCAACAATTGACATAGGTATTATGTTATCCAAGGGTGTATATCAACTAAGGATCTTTGCGTTAAGATATGTTAAAAATCAATGATGTTTTTTGTATTATCATTATCGGAAATAAACTGTTTTTCTGCGCCCATGTAATGTGCAGCTAGATTACTCTTGGGACTCATATTAACTGGTTGGTTATGCAAGGTTGCGCGCTCATTCGTGATGTTTTTTCATTCCTCCCGTGTTTGTTTTAAATGAAAGAATTGAATCTTTTTAGTCTATTACAAAATGTTGAATGTTGCCCGAGCAAGTGCCGAGTAGGATGCGCCCTAATTCTTAATTATTCTCTTTATTGTTTATTCCTTTCTTTTTATGTACTTTTCCTCTCCAATTTTTCCGCTTCTTTATCTCACTATCGAGAGTTTGTTGAACTTATCTTCCATACGAGAGGGGCGAATGGAAGATAAAATGAAAGAAGATAATAAAATTATAAATAGGGCTAATTGACTATTCCTATACCTATTTCTGCAACAAACATTTCTGAGATAATTATAAACTAAACTATGTGTACTGTCAATGAGCAATGTTTCTCCAAGACCAACTAAAGGTCCTTTTGCCAGCGAAATGGGGTAGCCTTAGTGTCCCGGAACGTGCTGAACGGTCCACCGTACGTTTTCGCCGTATGGGTGGACAGAAATTCTGCCCCTTGCTTCTCGTAATGTAGACGAAAGAAGTCATACATCTCACGCTACATGCGTTCCAAGTTCAGGGACAGGTCCTCGTATCGCAACACTCTGTAATCAACGTCAAAGTTGGAAAATGAAATCAGCCTCCAATATTGCTATAAGAACGTAGATTTCCATAAAATTTTAAGGAGCATAGCTTATAAAAGCCTGCAGTGTACATGATCCTCCCTACTCTTGAAACAGTGTTACGGGGTTGTTCAGTCAAAAATCAATCATTGTATTCTGTACATCAGCAATAAATAGCAAATAACAGTGGAGTAATTTTCTGAAGATTAATTGAGATCCCAGGAGGGACCTTTATGGAGACAGCACTAGGTAAGCAATGATTATGGAAACCACTAGAATCATTACCTCCATTGAAACCGGTAGCAGTTTTGATGACGTGATTTATAAGGAGTATAAGGTTATTTTTCGTACTATTCAAAGAGAAAGTATAAATGACAGTTAAATAGGGCAAAATCAAATTTTGACATTTCTCCTAAAAACTAGAGCGAGATTTGTCCGTGAAATTAATTTTCAGTGCACACACTTCGTCGCTCTATTACACAACTGACGTTTTGACGGTTAAATAAAAACCATTGGTTGCAGATTGACGATAATTTAGGGCGTTTGGTCAAAGTAGGTGCAATTTATTACCTCTACATGACAAAACTAAATATTTTACATTTGTTATACGAAAAAAAATGAATTACAAAATTTCAGAGCTGCTATGCAAGCGCAGTTTCCTCCGGCCAAGGTTACAAATTGTTTTTAAAAAATTACGAAAAATGTAAAATATTAACGTCGTGAACAGCATGCGTTCATGGTTGTTTAGATGGTAATTTTTTGTTGATGTAATCGGCTTTTTTCTCAATTACCCTCTTGCAGCGGTCGTCCGTGGACAGAATGAGTCTTGGCACGACTGAAGGATCTAAATTGTCCCAAGTGGTTGTAAAACATCCTCGGAAACTGTCTTTAGACATATGGCTTTGTATCTTGATGTAAGTCAACTTTGATCACACTCCAAAAGTTTTCAATTCAGTTCATGTCCGGAGATGAGTGTGGTCACTTCATAAGACCATCCTTTTTGAAGTTCTTTGAGGCTAACAAATGTCCTCGTGAGCCATGATGGTAAGGGCGTTATCATGTGCGAAAATATATTTTGACTTGAATGTCCCACTCTGTAACCGGTACTATCGGAGGAATCTGGTCGTCAAAAAATCTTGGTGTTGTGGAGGATTAAATCCGTCCGTCAGAGCGGGTCACTCGTCAGTGAATATTACCTAGGAGAAGTCAACCTTCATATACATTTGACCCACGAAACTCTTTTCCTCTTATTTCACTACACGAATAGTGTCTTAACCTTTGATATGGTAGTGTCTGTAATGCGGTACAACTAGCCTGACAAATAACTTCACCGACGCCAGTTGCATCAAAAATAGTTAACTGTTGTTAAAAGGCCATTTCCTTAGCAACTCTTGCAAAGATTCTCATTTCTATAGATTCTAGAAGATATCTAACCCTGAATATTTTTTCTAATTTTGTGAGTAGAATTTACATTTTCGAAGATGTCTTGACCATTTGTGGGTCACGCTTCATCTACATAGCAATAAACGCTGGAAGGACCCATTGTAAATATCTTTAAGTTAGTTGTGTATTTTTCTTTAAGACTCATTGTGATTCAACTATAACCATGAGCTACTCAATTCAATTTCATGGTTTTAAACACAGAAAGCATTTTGAAACTTGAAGAAATCATTCGCATAATTGCTCTGGACGCCTAAAAGTCAGTTTTTACTAAAGGTAACAAAATAAAAAATCTGGGTTTCTATCATTTTTAGAAAAAATGCTAAAACATATTTCGAAAAATTGTCATACAATATCAGCATCTGAGATTTAATTGTTTTTATTTCACCCTCAAAAAAAGTCTCTTGCAAAGGCATTAACCAGCGGTTAATTCCCAAACTGTGGTGTAGCGTACCCATACACCCCCTATTTATTGTCTATGCAGCATGCAGATAGAATTTTTCGTGTAAAATTCATTTAAAAAGGGGCTTGAGAAAAAAAGCATGGTGAGTGTTTCAGAGAAATATTTAAACTATTACTACGTTGAATTGAGGATGTGATAATTCATGTTCAGAATGGTAAAATTAATTCGATGTTCCTCGATGGGTGTGAAATATTTCGGTTTCATGCGCCATAAAAACTAGGATAATAACGCAGTCGCCGATAGTTACCAGTTACTGATATTTTTAACTCAACTTCAGTTTACGTTAGAGGTACTGCATCATTCTTTCTGTTACTAGAGGTGTAGGCATCTGCTTTGCACGTTCGGCAGATGCCTACACTTATACACGTCCGGTCCGTTCAAAATGGAACGGCTCTCTCCAGTGAAGACTGCGTTTATGAAACATACCTTGTAAGCTTTGTTGTTTACTTTTATCACTACTAGTCCAACCCCCCTTAATTTGATATAAGAAAGAAAGGCCGTAAGAAATAGAAAAATTCAATCTCTCGCGAGTTGATGAAGCTTGTATCACAGATACGCTCATCACACACTTGTGGTTGGCTTCGGACAGACAGACGGACGTGACTCTTATTCTAGTGTAGATTGCTCGCTGTTAGGCCAGCTAGAGGCCAAGATAAGTCGACTGATGCCTTTGTTCCGGCGGGAAAATAATTCTTCTCGCAAATAACTGAGCTCGCGTATCACAGACACTTGCGAAACATATTTCCATCACGGTCTTCAAAATTTCATTAGCTTGATTTAGTTCGGCTCAAAATTCGCAGCTCCTTTATATCAGCTCGACATCTCCGAAGCTTGATTTATTTTAGCTCAAATTCGACGCTTGAAAACAGCTCGACATCAAGCTTGAAAACAGCTCGAAATCTCCAAAACTTGTAACCAGATCGAAAACTCTGAAGAACACCGGAATTTCGCAACAATTAAAAAATGTTGACGAATCAACTCAATAAAAATAAGTCAGCAAAATCTGACTTATCTCTTATCCCTGAAGTGTCAGGAAAATTCCTCAGGAAGAACAAGCCTAAGAAATACGACCCTCAGAAATCCCAAAGATAGGGACAAAATCAAAGGGTGGCATCCAAGAAGGACCAACCCAATATAACTATCAATTGGGCCGAACGGGACTCGCCCACCAAATTAACTTATCCATTGGGCCGAACAGTACTCGCCCATCAAAATAATCTAACAACTGGCGCCCAAGAAGGGATACGCCGCCTAACAATTTAACACTCGCGTTCTTGAACTTAAAAAAGTTTTTTTGAGATAAGAGGCCATCATGTCTTTAAAATCATTCACCGAGCGTTGCGATCCATTTCTGTAATACATAGGAATTAGAAAATATTTTCGTTTTCCAGAAGGATACACAGAAATTTCATGTTCCAACGAACGATTTACTCATGTTGAAATTTTTGTGACATAATTTAGATGCTCTTTATTCACGCTTTTACCACCTTCAAATGCCATAGCTATTTTGTGGCCTGCTGCGCTAATGCATTCATGTTTTATAGCATTCGAGCTATTTTAGTACGTTCATCATCTGTAACAGTACACTTTCGCCTATTTTAAAGGAATCTCTACCCCTGAAATCCACCAAATTTAATTTCGTAATCTAATCGCACCAAATTTACACCATCATCTCCTCGAAAAAACTGTTTTCGTAAAATATATTCTTATCGATGAGCGCAACAAATGCTTAATTCTACGGACCTCGCTAAAGCTTCGCATCCAGTCGTTACAACGTCGACAGGCATCGCTTGAGAGCTTCGTTCACCTTGCGAGTGCCACGTCGCCAAGCGTCCGAAGCAAGCCATACTGCCAAACACTTCCATTTAGTTCTCTTAATACATTTTATTCCTTCCTCATATGGCTAGGATCTTATTCATTCTATAAAAATTACTTGCGGATTAAATATAAACTTAGTTTAATCTAATTATAAGACGACACTTGTTACTTCCGATAAACAATTAACGTAAAGCATGGTGATGCAAAACGCGTTCGTTCTCAGCCGTGACAGAGACGCACAAAACCCGCTCCTTGAAGGGGAATTCCTACCCTTGGGAGCTTTTCAAAATTAAAATCAACATATCTCGATGTCTATGGCAGCTAGATGAATGAAAATTCAACGTGATATGTGAAATTAGAGTTTGAGCAGATTTTCTTCTATAAAAAATTTTGATTTTCACAATATAAAAAAGTTATTGCTCAAACAAAAAAAATACATATACTTGCGTAAATCCCAAAGGCTTTTGAAGTTTTCAACCTAGAAGCGTTATTTTGAATTCGTTTGACGCAAAATGAATGTGGAAATCAGAAAATGCCTCGGGTTTTATGAATTTTGAATTAGAAAAAAAAATTAAATATTTTGGAAAAAAAAATATTTGCTGACCTTTAAAAAAGTACATTTTTTCCCGTAAATTTTTTTTTAATTTAAATCAAATTCCCGAGGTATTTTCTTGTTTCCATTGAATTCCTGCGTCGAATGAGACTAATATCACGTTTTACGTTGAAAACTGTAGAAGCCTTAGGGATTTGAATGTCAATAAGTTACATGTTGAGAAAACTTAATTTAAAGTTTTTAAATGGCGCAAAAATGATCCACCACCCACACTTCTAGGGAGTGTACCGTCAGAACCATAGCATGCAGCTAGCGACGTGAGATTTTCACAGGACTAAGCTAACATGATCTGCTACGCAAAACTGTAAAAAACGAAGTACGATCGTTTTGAGCCCCAAAAGGTAGAAATTCCCCTGAAGGAGTCGAGAGGACAGTACATACCCAGCGGTGACTTGAGACATACCCAGCGGTGACTTGACTCGAGCCGAAAATCCCTCTCGAGTCTCCATCTACCCTCCTTATATATGCGCGTCTCGGATCCTTCTCGAATGTTCACGAATATTCGCAGTTACAATGACAGCATTTTACAGCTGATTGGAGGAATTCTTCCTTGTCCTGACGTCTCGAAATTTCATTGGCTAGGTGCCCGCTTTCTTGTGCCACACCTTCTCGCGTGATCGCTTGGCTAGCGTTCATTAGGTAGATGTTGCGGTTTTTGTTTAAGGCCAACCCTCGTATCGCGCCTTCGTGCGAGGCCTGTTCCCATGCCCAAGCGACGGCCGGCTTAACGGCTTATACATTCCAACGTCTATCGCAGTTTTTTCGCGCTTTTACCTATAACTGGCCCCGCAACACATCGTATTATATAAGATATAAAATATTTCACTACTAGTATATAAGATATTTCACTGCAGGTTTTTGACCTTTCCTAAAGTGAAGCATTTTCCCAAAATCTTAATAATTCCCAAAAATCTTAATATGAGAGTAGTATCTCTGGACAATACAGTTAGAGTCGTGTGTACAATATGGAAAGTGAAATGTTTCATTCTTTCATTTGAGAGTAATTTGAAGTCGTTGGGTGCATTCTTTCAAAAGTTAAAACCGGGTCAACTTAAGTTTTTACTGAGCGGAGTCGGAAAGGCGTTTTGATGAATTTCTGTAGTTCCCAGAAAACAGTTAGAGTCGTATTTCTGGACAATACCCTCTTCGCCCCAGAAAAATTTGAGCCAACTTGCAAAGTGGGTTTAAATTTTCACCCTTTAATTTTTAATTATGACCTTTACATACCCCTTACGTTAGAAATTTAGACAATATTCCCCCCTTTATTGAATTCCTTCGCTTTTCCCGACATCAAAATATCCTTACATATCACCTCATCATTTACCTTCTTGTAACACGCCAATGTCGACACATTTATGAAAAATTCATTAATGCCTGACACACACAAAATAATTGAGACCCACACTTCTCATACACATTATTGTAGTACGCAAATAGAAAAGAACACAGTAAAGATACCGCACATATCCAACCACTTGAACGCATAAAATAAAACACACACGATATATTATTCTCGACTTGCTCTCGGCAAATTCATCGACATAGATAAACATATAAATTGGAGATCGAAAAATCGGCGAATTTGTTACAAGCAGAGACATCCTTTCAGCTTTCTCGGTTGCAATCCACCTAAAAACACAATCTCAAATGGAGGTAATTTTCCAACCTCACGTTTTCTTCCTCATAATTATCACTTCATCCTGTGATTCAGAGTAGACGTATTTCTTGCAACAAAAACTTGCTGTTGCTCCTCCTGTGCACCTAGTTACAGCTTGTGGTTGTTGTTCCTGTGACTTGCTGCTCCTCTTCGGCTTGCTACTGATCCTGGGGAGGCTACTGCTCCTGGGCTTGCTACTGATCCTGGGCTTGCTACTGATCCTGGGCTTGCTACTGATCCTGGGGAGGGCCCCCTGCTGAGAATCGAAGTTACTGAAGCTTTTCCATAAAAATTCATCCTTGGCGCCACGTGAACTCGTGGAAAATTCCGTAGATCCTCGTTGCGTCAAATCGCGGACAAATCCTGTAGATTACTGCGTCAATACGCGTTGGACTCCCACGTCGGAGCTCATCAGCTCTTTCATCATAATTATTGTAGAAATGAAGCACATTTATTTGCGAAGATCTTCAGGTTTTGATTCTCAGTCCGCTTGTCGACCAGCATGACTTAGACCCCTGAGTTTCGCGTTAAATTGCTAATGATCTCCTTCCGTAAAATACGCGTTAAATTGTCTAACCTGGTCCATTTGTACTCGAGAGACAGCGCATTACATGGTTGATCACCTTAGAAATTTTCCTCGCTTTCCTTCAAATCTGCCTTGAGTGAGGCGGAGGTGAGCTACGCGAAGAATTTCTACATACATTCATAAAATAGTTAATTTCCGGCATCCTCAACCAACTCTAGACAAAGCCGAAATTCGTTCGACGGTGTTACTAATCAGTTGATTCACCTAAATATTTCGAAGAAAATAAAACATTCTTGCTCATGACGTACGAACTAGCAGGAAAATTGCCTGGTAGGCCAAAATCCCGAATCCGTCCCAAAAAAAAAGCACACATACATTGGGTATTGTCAAGCCATCGGACTTTACGTTATACTCGGCCGCGAAGGCTTTTCTAGCGATCCGATATTTTGACAACACCGACATACAAATAAATGCAGAAATAGACAAAATGTAGTGTTATCAACCCGTCAAACTTTACACCTTACTACGCCGAAAGGCTCTTCAGACGATCTGACATTGTGATATCACTGACACAAAAATGCAAAAAAAAATAGACATGACAAAAATTTTATACGATTCTCAGCCCCAGAGACAGTGCAGCACATTTAAATGATTCCACGTTGCCGCAAGATTATATGAACATTCACACAAATATTGTACGCTAAATCGGGAGATTTACCAAATAGGCTGAAATCCCTAACGCACTTAATGTACACATGAATACACAGTGTGTCATCACTCTGTTAGACTTTACATCATACTTTTGCTGAGAACAGCCGTTCTGATGATCTAACATCCTGATAACACACACAAAAATGCAAAAAGACATGATTGTTCACCTAATTCTCAGCCTTTGAGTTGCACAATTGTTACTCAATGATATCATTTTCTTCGTCGTCCAATTTAAACGCATTTACTTCAATGCTACTGATACCATTTAATACACATTCTTTCCATGTTCTCACAACATCCTACATTCTTGCGTTCCGTAATACCACACTAGAGTTTTAACCACATCAGCTTGAACGTACCGCCACAATTTCTTAATTGCTTGTGCTATCCATAAAGCAATAAAATTCCGGCAGAGGCTCTCTGCTGCACGGTGTACCTCTCTTACATACATTCTCAATGAAGATTTCACTTGTACATTCTAGTCGTAATTCATTTTCAATTTTTACGCTATAATCAATGCGTCTGTAGAAATTACACTCCATCTCGAAATATTGAGCATTTTCGTTGTAGAAAATGAACATATCCTAATGAAGTTGATAAATACATCATAATTATGCAAACCTACTCTCGCCATCAATTAACGATTTAATTTCGATTACTGACGAAACGGTCCACACAATTTGTTTAAAGTCACTGCTTAATCATGTTAACATTCAACATTCAAAGCATTGTCGTATGCTCCCGCTCCCTCAATCTCGCGCCCAAACCTCAGACGGTACGCTTGAGTCACTTTGTTGATCAGGCAAAGCTACCTCGTACGAACCTGTCCAAAATCCGCGCACGAACGAGAGAGAATGCTTAGACAAATACTAGGAATCCATTATAAAAATCCAAAAATATTCTGAAGAATTCTCAGGGATGTTCAGGGATAAATTTATATGTAAACACCAGGCAAATTACCTTTATACTACAAGTAAATTTTCCTGTTTAGGGAGACAATAATCCCAGGCGTACGCAGGAAATATTCATCTCTCACACAAGGCAATACTTTACTTTGCGATAAAATACGAGGTCGAATCCCACTCGAGAAATGGCGTAGTATTTCTTCAAAATCTACACAACTCTATCTCTTTCGCTGTAGTAGAATTCAGTTTCAGTAAGATATAATTTGCACCTCTCACATGAGTATAACTTGAACATTCCCTTAGACGACGAACGATTTGAAGAAAAATACACAATCTTCCAATTAACGCACACTTAAAAATGAAAATTAATTCATCGGTGACATGTAACTGTTTAGACTACAAAAATTGCATTTAATCCACGTGTTCCCTTTAAAATCTACAGATGCTTAATATAATAAAAATTCCTTCCTACCTGAAGGCAGCTAGGATTGAATAATCTTAAATTACCACGCTCTACCGTCGAATTCACATCAAAAGGAAATTTTTAAACATCATGAATTTATAAAAGTTAAGGAAGCAAAATTTTCATGCTCAGTGAATTTGATATAAAGGTATTGATTGACTTATGTCAGTGTCGAAATGGATTGTATACTTGGCACATGGGAAAACTACCCAAAATATTTAATGATTTTAGTGTATTATTATTGAAGCAATTATTTAAATTCTCACTCTGATGTACTGGAGCTTAGCACAATGATCTTGTGAATAAAAAAAAGGAGGATCAATTTACTTTACTTAACACACGAGCAGAGGCGTCATTTATATCTAAGTGAATAAAATTAGACCACGAACTAAATTCGCAGCATCGTTGAAAATCATCACTTACTTTAAAACACTACATTTAATTTTTATCCTAAGCACCGCCACTTAATTCCTTCAACAATTTTGCAACAAAAAAAATTTTCGCCCCATTGATAGCACGGAAATTGATTCTCAAACAATCCCATTACTGCTTCTTAGTCGATGTTAATTTAAATAACTGAAGCACTCAAATATCAATGAATGAAAGTAGGAATTATGTTGCTAAAGCTGATAGGAGAAGCTTGACGCACACAAGGCCAAAAAAAATTCTGTAAATTATTTTAAGTGAGGCGTCACAAATGAAACTTTCAACCGAATTAATTACTCAATGCCTCAGACCCTGGTAAACTTGGACTTGCTTCAAAGATTCACTCGAGACAAGGCAGTGTTTGCTAAAATTACGGCGTCATTTTCCACAGCCAATGCTTCACACCTAAATTCAGTTAAACCTAATGATTGTACAGATAATAGAAAAATTCAACCAAAGAATTCAGCACTCAAGAAAAATTTTATCGAACACATTGTCAAGAAAATAGAGCAAGTATTTGATGCAATATTCCCTCAGACACTATTAACTAGATCAACTTAGCGGCACAAAAAAAAATGAGCAAAGATTCCAGAAGGTATAAATTTCTCGTAGCATTTCGAAATTAATGGCCATGGATTACACTCAGTCAAGTACACTTCAAATTAGGCGCTCAGAAATGGTCCGACTGCAGTTGCAAGGATTTCAATTTTATTGCTCCACACTCTAACAGCGCGACCGGCGGTAGACATCGGCACCGCTCTCTGCGTTAGAATTTTACTCCAAAATTGGAATGCCCACGAAATGACACAGGGTGAATTGTACTCGCAGAAAATTCTGCTTAATTATATATTAATTATCGAGCGACTGGTTAACTGAATTAAAAGAAACAGAAATTTTTGGACAACTGAAAATGAATTCCTTTAAATTTCCAAGCTGATATACAGACAGTACGCTTGCACAGGATAATTAATATTTCTCCTGTTGCGATACAGAGATGTGGGTGGGTTTAGGACCCCCCTGCCCATACGCTGAGGGAATTGCAACCCCCACACATGTTATAGTATTATCCTTTATGCTTGCGTACACCTGCATACCAGACATGGAGAATAAAAGGATTGAAGATTTACATGAATTTATTTTTGGGTAACACGTGGAGATAAATCACACAAGGCATTGAAACGAAATGATTTGAAAGGGCACAACTGCATTAATGAAAGGCACACACATTTCTACCGTTATAGAACTCCAAACATGACACGATATAAATATGATGCTTACCGAAAATTCGAGTTACATATACTCCTTCGCTGACAACGATTTACGCGTCCACAAAACAGCCGGCTCCACAGTAACACAAATCATAATATTTGCGAGAATAACACATCACGATTTAACCTGGAATTGCGACACGGTGTCGAATCATACAACGGGAAGTCGATTCTCAACTCAATAAACACAGGAAATCGATTGCCTATAAATTAGATGATTCTTCACGGTACTTTGAAAAACACTTTTCTGTGTGCTGATCTACATCCGAAATTGAACTTCAATCACCACCTAAAAGAGCTCTCACAACTATAAACACTCGCCAAGTGCTAACACTTTTCTGTGTGTAACTCTCCATTCTCAATTTGCACTTAAGAGCTCTCGTTTTCCGAATTCTCCCTGCCGACAACTATACACTTTCCCCTCTGCTGTGACGTGTGGCTGCAGCTGACCTAATTCCATTCCATGGATGCTGGATTCCTCTTCAATTCTGAAGCCTATACGCGGACTAAGTCGTCTCTTCTCGTTCGGCGATGCTGCGGCCGGCCGGCCTGGCTGTGCTTGAGCTCGGGTTGAGAAATGCGACGCCACGCCTGCCCGCCACTGCAGAGCTCTCAGCGCCCGACATTACTGCTGGCTTGAAGATAAACGTGGACAATTGTCTTGCTGGAGAAGGCGGAGTTGTTGCGAATTTGGAGTTGATATAGGAGCAAATGGAATGCTTTCTGTAGTATTGTTGACACCTTGACGCTTTTCGATTAATACCGCGCAGCTGAGGTGCTTCGAACGACTCCGGGTGCACGTTAGTACTTTTAAGTTTGCTGATACACTGGACGCCTCCTCTCGAAACTTCGATGGTTAACTTTCACTTTGGATGTTGGATTTTAGCTGCTCATGTCGAAAGTTTGCAGTCAACACCGGACTTGGTATTATGCCGGGTAATACCGGCATCTGCCGGTATTCCGGCTGCAAAACACCTCCTTGATTATGCGTCTCTCTCGAAGCGTCACCGAGCCGAAAATCTCTCTTGAGTCTCCATCTACCCTCCTTATATATGCGCGTCTCTGATCCTTCTCGAATGTTCACGAATATTCGCAGTTACAATGACAGCATTTTACAGCTGATTGGAGGAATTCTTCCTTGTCCTGACGTCTCGAAATTTCATTGGCTAGGTGCCCGCTTTCTTGTGCCACACCTTCTCGCGTGATCGCTTGGCTAGCGTTCATTGGTGTAGATGTTGCGGCTTTTGTTTAAGGCCAACCCTCGTATCGCGCCTTCGTGCGAGGCCTGTTCCCATGCCCAAGCGACGGCCGGCTTAACGGCTTATACATTCCAACGTCTATCGCAGTTTTTTCGCGCTTTTACCTATAACTGGCCCCGCAACACATCGTATTATATAAGATATAAAATATTTCACTACTAGTATATAAGATATTTCACTGCAGGTTTTTGACCTTTCCTAAAGTGAAGCATTTTCCCAAAATCTTAATAATTCCCAAAAATCTTAATATGAGAGTAGTATCTCTGGACAATACAGTTAGAGTCGTGTGTACAATATGGAAAGTGAAATGTTTCATTCTTTCATTTGAGAGTAATTTGAAGTCGTTGGGTGCATTCTTTCAAAAGTTAAAACCGGGTCAACTTAAGTTTTTACTGAGCGGAGTCGGAAAGGCTTTTTGATGAATTTCTGTAGTTCCCAGAAAACAGTTAGAGTCGTATTTCTGGACAAGACCTTTTACGCGTTCGAAAGCTTTTTTTTGTTCAAAAAAGAAAATGTACTTGATTTTAACTCCTTGCAGTAAGAAAGAAAAGGGTTTTAAATTTAAATTGCCTCACTTCTCATTTCTGAGTAATTCTTCTGCAAGGTTCAAGGGCAGGCGGACAGTTTTCACGAGTTGGAAGGGAAAAAGACCGCAGAATCGGGACAGGAAGTCAGCACTTTGACACAAGCCTTCAGATGCGCACACTGGTCCAAGGAAATTATTGTGGCTGAACATCCACGGGTTCGCCTTCCCAAACTTAATGTAGCGTTCTGAAAGATTTAAAACGTATTAGGTTGAGAAAGTTCGCGCTGGTTGAAAAAAATCGTTGAATGAATTGAGTGTGAATTACTGAATAGCAATGCAACCAAAACTTTGTATCACATGTAATTCAAATTTCATCTGTATCAACAATAATTTTTTGTCGCAGTTTTTTTTCTATTCAATTATCCTGCTATTTTAGTAAGCCGATAAATCCAACAAGAATACCGAGGTAAACTTACCCATATGAGTATAATTACACGTCACTAGTTGATTCAGGTAACGCTGAGCTGTGATCGCCGTGCTTCCGTGTCTGGGGCGAGATACTCCAAAGTCAAGAAGAGGCTCAAAGTGATAGAAGGTGGCAGGGTGAGCGTTCAGTAAGTCGCCCACAAACGAAGAGCCTGAACGCCACGTGGTCACAACCAAATTAATCACAGGATGGCCTCCAAATTGTAGCGTTAGCTGCTCGATGTCATTAGCCCCTACGGCAGGATGTAAGGAGTAGTTCCGCAGATCCGCTTGTATCTGCTGATACATTTTCTCAAGTATTTCTTCTTCGTGGAATGAAAGCTTTCTGTGCTTAACATCTGAAAAATCAAAACATTGTAACGTTGCTTAGAAACGCAAATATAATTTTTATTCTTCCCTGGATACAATGTTTAGATTGCCCACCGATGTGGGTGGAAGTTTCAATTTAACTTGAACTCATCTGACAACTTGATGGTGCAAACGAGCTTATGCATCAAACACTCATAGTTTGAACACCAAACTGCAGTGGAGAAATGAGTTCTTCTGGAGATATGTACCCTTTATCTTCCACATCAATCTTTATGGGCCGTGGCCTTAAATACACCTTATGATACTTTAAATTCTAAGGGCAATTGTCAACACACGCTGGCAGTCAGTGTTAGGAAAATTCCCAACCGTAGCTCAGGTAAGAATCTAATTTCATATAAATTTAGTAGGAAGAGTCACTGGCATTTGGCTTCATCTTCATTTCATTGCCCTATCATTAAAAGTTTATGAAGCTTCTTCCAGCCTTCTTCACATCAGGCCACAAATAAGAAGCTAAAATGGGGAACGTCGCGAACTCGAACGAGGTCGCTCTGCTGAATCCAGGACGGTCGGACAGACCTCTCTACTGGCCGTATCCTTCCTCGCTTCGATGAATCCGCGCAAGCTGGACTGCTTATAGGGGACTCTGATTCACTGAGACACCCGCACTCAGGAATGGGTGGCTAATTCCCACCGAGCTCTCCCCCTGGCGCCCACCGATCAGCAGCACTACAACGGCCACCGTCGACAGCCATATGATACTTTAAATTCTAAGGGCAATTGACTGCTTCACAACTGAAGCAGTAAGTCAGAGGTATTTGGAATGAAGTCGTGCTGAATGCCAGTGATTGCTTCGTGTTGCCTGAGGTCATTACAACACCACCTGTAATCTAAAAGGGGAAATTGCAGCTTACGATAATTTCAGAATCACTTTTATCTCATGTCCCATTGAAAACGTTTAATTTCTCCTAATTGATAGACAATGTGTTTTCTCCCAATTGATAGACTGATTTATTTTCTTCGAATTGATAGACTGATTTACTTTCCCGGAATTGATAGACTGATTTATTTTCTCCGAATTGATAGACTGATTTATTTTCTCCAAATTGATAGTCTGATTTATTTTCTCCGAATTGATAGACTGATTTATTTTCTCCGAATTGATAGACGATTTATTTTCTCCGAATTGATAGACGATTTATTGTCTCCGTATTGATAAAATTTAACGCTGCTTAACTATTCTCCACTTGCAACGGAAATGGTATACTTCGTTGAGTCCTGAACGGCATTCCTCGATGTTGATCTCTTAATAATTCATTATTCTTTCACAGCTGCTTTCCCTTGACGGAAAAAGACGAGCACGGCTCGAGGACGACAAGATCGACTCTCGGATCCCAGTGGATCCGCAGTCCGTCTCTCGAGCGCGGACAGATAGCATTGTCGTCTGTCCCACAACCGCCAGCACGGACCTTGTGTACCCGAATAACTTAGTTCGTGTTGAGAGTTGTTAAGATTTAATTTTAAGCAAATGCTTTCAATATCACTTTGTTTCATTCTGAGCCCGCTTATATCTAGGCCTTTCCTGGATTAGATTTTTCATTAGTCATTCGGTAAGCTCAGGGTAAGGGAGAAACTAAAGACTATTAAATCAAATTGAGTCAATTAATTGTAACTGCATATTACAAAATTTCATATAGTATAATTTTGAAGTATTCGTGAATCAAAATTAAAATGAGAAAATCATTTGCTGATATAATTTATAGGAATATCGGTACCAATTGTTCCATGTCATCGCTAAAATGAATTGCATCTAGCATCGATGCAATTAGCGTAGCAGCATTCGTAGTAAATCATCTTCCTAAAAATTTGAGACATCATTCGACTTTTCAGCTCGGCTGCCCTGGCCACACCCCACAGCGCCGTTAGGGTCGGAGAACGGACTTCTTGGCTGGTCAGTCTAACAACAGACTGAAGGGTCTCTACGAAGCCAGTAATAACAAATGAACCAATAGGTGTTATGATTAGCTTTCTCACCGCTATTTCTCCTTTTCTTTGAGTTGAAATGATTTGGGGATGAAGCAGAGTTGTTTCTCCTACCGCAGCGCTAGTCATGATAGATGGGATTTCCCAATCCCAGATTGCAAAACTATATTTTCATCATTTCTATTGCAGTACTTATAGGACAATTCTTAGGGATCCTAGCAGTTAAAGTTAGAGGGGCACAATTTAATGTGTCTTCTAGACTGCATCGTCCCTCGGGAGTCTCGCACCAGTAGTAACACGCGCACATCTAGCCTTCAGTTATGGAAGTCAAGCATGAGAAATTTATGTTTCAACTAAATAAAATCAATTATAAGTTTAAAAATGATATGGACGCTGAAATTTCATCAGATAAATTTGATAAATCTAGCCGTGCCATTGGATCTAGACTGGGAGTGTTGTATGCATTGCCCTAGGTACATACTGTAAGTCGGACGTACCCGTGAGACCTATTCTTTCTGCGTGCAGTAATCCTAGCTCCAGACTTCGTGCAAATTTGGTCCCCATCCGAACTCTATTTAC
Source organism: Morinoia aosen (assembly GCA_030386875.1). NCBI lineage: Eukaryota > Metazoa > Arthropoda > Malacostraca > Amphipoda > Talitridae > Morinoia > Morinoia aosen. The sequence goes on from CM059562.1 coordinate 61,471,845, forward strand.
CACTTGTCCTTATACGGTGGAGAATTCTAGTCCTTTTCTTCGTGAACTATCCTGTATAGACACAACTAATGATCTTTTCATGTATAGCTTTGATGTTGAATCTACGTAGACCAATGTGTCATTGGGGCAAACAATCAAAATTTTACAAGACCAGATTTTTTTAAACAATAACCATTTTATGAATAATGAGAGACAGCAGCAATTCAAGCGTTTTTTAAAATTCTCTGTAAAGTTCTTACTCTGTGTTCAATAAGGTTCTTCATCTACAACTAGCTAGACTCGTTATAGGCTCTAACCTTTTTATGCAATTGCTAATATGCTTTGGCTCATTAAGAAACAGATTTTCAAAATTCATGCTAAACTGTATATAAGCCTGTTTTCTGTAGACGGTACTTGGATGACACTTATTAATTATTTAGGTCCCAGGACCAAGCAAATCAATTGTTTGAGTACGTTAATGCTACTCGCCCCTACACTAAATTCATTATGGAATTTGAACAGAATGGTGTAAGACCTTTTTTAGATGTCGTGGCTAGGAATTTAGATTACAACTTTATCTCCTCAGTTTATAGGAATCTCATATATACTGGTCTGTGTATAAATTATTCTAGCTGGGTCTACTAAGGTTATAACAAATCGTATGTAAAAACGTTATCACATATAGAGCCTATCGCATTTCAAGCAAGTACCAAATATTACACAAAGAATTAGAATGTCTCCAGAAAATTTTAACGCGTAACGATTTTTCCAAATTTCTTGCTAATCAAAAAGTCACGAAAGTTTTCGAAAGCAAACTTCCTCTTCTCTTTCAACTTTGACCTTACCGAAACAGAAAATGTGTATTGGTCTTCCGTTTCCAGGTTACCTGGACCATGATTTTCAAAGAGTTTTTAGTCCTTGTGCGAACCTTTTTATAGCGATTGATGTACATGTTTATTATGGGAATACCTTTAAGAAGGCGTCTGTTTTTTACACGGAAGAGCGACAGGGTGAATGGCTGGAAAATTGCTGTGTATCTGTGTATGCCTGTGATTGCTGCCAAAAATTGTACGTTGGAAGCACTACCCTCCAACAATAAATCCATCACAGTCAACAATCTGGGTTTTCTCATATACGTGTAACTGGCCTGCCATATGACTTTCACCCCCTTTCCGCCATTAGAGACCATTACAATAGTTCCAATCACCCTCTCAAAATATCAAATTTTTCTATCCTTTGTAAAGCCTCAAATAAACAAGACCTCCGTATTCTAGAATCTTTTTATATATTCCCGAACAAACCCTTTCTAAATAAAGACTTCAGCGCAACCTTGCTTGTGGCCCCTACTTCCTCAATAATATTGCGGTATGCTGGTGTGTGCGTGTTGTGTGTGTATATAAAAAAGATGTGTACTTGTGTATGTATGGTGGTATTAGTCTGTGTGTACTGTGTATGTTGTCTATATGCTTGTGTACAGAGCTTTAATCGTTAAAAATTCTTTTTAGTCTTTTTTTTGCTTTTTATTCTTGTTTAAACCTTAAATATCTTATTCATGACTGTTAGAATTTGCTGGATGAGAGTGTGCACAAATCAGGTCAGAAAAAGCGTCACCATCCTTAGGAAACAATTCGTCAGAGCCGTAGATAAGGAGTTTCCGGCTTTCAACTACTAACAAGATTTCTTCCCTAATATGTCTGCAGCGAAAGTTGAAGTCGGTTGCTTTATAGGTCCACAATTAAAAAAAAGTCATAGAGTGCAAGGAGTTTACCAAAAAACTCGAGGACAGAGAAAGCAGCATGGGACAGCTTTATCGCAATAGTTCTTTGGCTTCTTGGGGAATCATAAGGCCGAAAACTTTCACATAAAATTTCCCATAAAATTTGAAAGTACAATTTGAAGCATAGTTATAAACAAGGCTTGTAATGCATGAATGTAATCATTATTGGTCAATTTTCATAGTGTAGTCTTTTTATCTCAAGATAAGTTTTAAATCATGATTAATAATAAAAAGTCAACCGTAAAACCATTGAGGCTTACATAAGTCACCAGCCACTGCATGGAGTGAGTGAGTATGTTTTACAACTCCTATATTTGTCTGTGATAAAGTGAAAATTGACCAATATATAATTTGCAGCCCCCTATTCTAATTCACACCCATAGGTTAAATTTACCAAAATTTATTTCGAAACATTTCAAATACGGACTTCTAATGAAAAATTACTATGCTATGACTTTTCGTTTAAACATTATCAAAGTGTCCTGAAAACCTACCAACGAAATTGTATGAACATTAACCTAATAACATATTGGAAGCCCCGTACAAATTTTCCAATTTTTGTACCTAATGAACTCCTGTCAAAACAATTTTATTTCTTACCTTCCAAGTTCCAGCTACTGCGGTTAATAGGCAATGGCACCACATTAGTTTTCAGAGTTCATCGGTCTTGTTCTAATTCGAGGGGCCATTATGATTGATGGAAAAACCGATCAGGTAGCTCCGTTGTTGACAAACTTGTCGTTCAGCTGACTGTACGTTGCTGCCAGATGGCCCTTCTCTCTTTCTCTGAGCTGCAATTCGTTTTTTGCCGTGTCGTCACCAATGCCATCCGGATTTTGATCGGTTAGAATCCTGTTGTATTCTTCATTGTCATGAATTTTTTGACCTCTGGAATTTAATTGCATTGTTAAACGTCTGGAGAGGGTAGTAGTTGTTACGTCTTTGTAGGAGCGCTTGAAAGGCTCACAGTCCTTATGATTACATTTATACTCGTGCTAGACGTTTGTTTGTTTTACTGCAAATCTAGTGCTCTGGTTGTTTTTGGAGATAAGGCCGGCGATGACATGGCTTTTGTAGTAGTTTATGAGTCGGAGGCGTTCATTATCGGAATCGCACTTCGAGTTTTTTTTTACAATTTATTTCAGTTTCCGTTCTACAATTTTGTGAGCCGATGAATATTGATTTTGGTAGTGTACGGTATAGGTTATGGGTTATTTGATTTGCCCTGCAAGGGGCTATTTACTTTTTGTAGATAATTTCTCAGGATCGTTGCTGATGAATGCTGGTTTCAGTTTCGTAATTCTTGAATGAAAGAGCTCCCAGGAAGAAAATATCTTGTAGGTGCGGTGGATCAAGGCTTTCATTGTAGCGTCGTAATATCGCTGCGGAGTTTCACTGCTTGCATGAAGACAAATCCTTGCATTTGTGGGGTTTTGGTATACGGAAGTGTCATATTTGTTGCCATTGGCTTCTAAGTGAACGTCCACAAAGTTTATTTTAATTTGAACATCAAGCTTTGATGTCAATAATTGACATCAAAGCTTGATGAATAATTCTCATTAGAATTATTCTAATGAGGAATTTGCTTCAAATATGTCGTTGAGTTTCATGGGAGATTGAACGTCGTCGGTGATAACGAAGCAATCGTCGAGTAGCGGCATGCAGAGCGGTAGTTCAGGTGATCATTAGGATTCTGTATGTTGAGTTCTTTTACTTTCCCTGTGTCTATCACTTTTTTGTTTTACGTAATTCAATTCAAGCGCCAGTTAGCAATTGTGGTGCAGCGTTGCATGACGAAGTCGAGGGCTCCAACCAAAGTCCACGTGGAGAACTAACGTTGTGAATGATTCAGTCTGTATTCATTCTTTTAGAACCTAATTTATTGCATAACATTTTAAGCATAAATTTTTGCTTTACTCATCTCTCTTTTACATCTTTTTCTTATGGTGATGTATGCAATAGTTAGGGTGTTCTAAAAATCTGTGTTATATCATAAGAAATATTGTTTTATGTAACAAACTAAATGTGATAGCAAGATGTAAGCCTGCGTTAAATCTGACAGTAAAATCGAATTGTATAAGATAAATTCAACGTTTATAAGTAGAAATTAGAATAATTACTCTCTGAAATTAGTTCATATCCAGTTCTCTTATGCTACAATAGCTTTGCGTCACACACGGCGTAAGACTTCATTCAAAATTAAAAAGGAAAATTTTGAGCTATAACCCAACTATAAAGCTCTAATATTCCTAAAGGAAACGTAACCACTAACCAACCTTTTTTCGTCTCGACTGGGCCACTCCTGGCGTACCCTGACGAAACTGTACCCGTCGCACTCTGGGTAAAAATTGAATACATCATTTATTGACAATAGCTACAGATCTAGTTTAATTAGAATATATTTGAACAGCCAAACACTTCAAATACACTTCTAGAAATATCTCGCCCAGAACTCTTAAAGCTTCCAAAACTTTTCCCGAACATAGTTTCCCCGAGGGAAATCTTTGCGATTAGTTTCTGGATAGCTCTTTTCCGTGCAATGCTCCTCTGTAACCTAATTGTTCTACGAATAGTCTTTTCTGCACGAGAAACCTAAGAAAAATGATCTTTGAAGAAGAAACTCTCATTAGTTCGGAATGCTCTGGGGTCAATGCCATTCAAGACTCGATCGCGGTAACGTGTTCAAGCTCTTCTGCTAAAAATGGGATATTACAATGTACCCACAAAACCTCCTCTGCAGAATGCACTGCGATTAAATTTGTATGGTTTATAAGTGTAATGATATGTATTTCTATTCACAATAGCAGTTTTTTTGATATTTCTATAGCGTTTGACTATAACTCTTTTATTCATTAGAAAAAAGGCTGAATGTCCATAGTCAGTGTCTTGTACAGAACATAATAGTGATTGCGCTCTTGTAACCTCAACGGAATGAGTGCATGACTGCAAGTATTTAAAATTTAGTGGTGTTCACTCTCTTTTACTGCTGTCCATTGTCACAACTGTAAATGTGATTGTAACGAAACAGTTTGGTGGATGTGAGATCAGGTGGAACTTAATCATCTCTTCAGCTGAATCCACTTCATTCCATCGAAGTTGAAAATTTTCTGGAAATCAAGCGCATGTCTTTTTAGTTAGCACTGGGTGCTTTACTAAATGACTGTAGAAAAATTATCATTCAGTTCATCATTGTATGACTAGCTAGTGAAAAATATTCTTCGAGCATATGCAAGTTACTAAACTTTTTTCTTGTTCAAAGAATGTTCAATTTATGTTATTTTAAATATATTGAAATAATTGAAGAAAAATAAGCCTCTTCGTTAACTTGGGGATCAAGTTCTGCGTAATGGAAAACCAAGTACTTGTCGAGAAAATGCAAAATTTATCAGACACACATTTTATTCCTGGTCATCTTATCACATTTAAATCTATAATCCACTGAATAATTTCATGAAAATACACATCAATAAAGAAATTTTCGCCGAAAAGTGGTCAGATTTTTTCTGGCCAAGGGTGAAACCATCAATACTTTTTAGCAGTGAACGTGTATGCGTCCTTAAACTTAAGGGTTACCTACGACACTCACATCCAGTCCCAAGTGCGATGTTTCGTCTGGCTGAAGAACAAAAAGTTTCAAGTCCACTTGGCTCCTCAAATACATCAAAAAAGAAAAGAAGAAAGCAACGAACATGGAGTACTGCAGAATTCTTCGTCTCCGCGTCAAGCTGAAAGAGTTAGACAAAATTGCTGCATTCATTAAAATATCAGCAAATTTCCATGCATTCATAAAGTGATCGAACTAGTATAAACTCAACACAATTTACGGAATAAATTTTTTTGTTCTGCGAATAGAGCACCAAAGAGTTGGGTGCTTGGAAATATCTTCGCGCACATACAGGTAGCCAATTATTACCATTAAGCAAACTCTTTGTAATAATCTAACTCAGGTGGCTGAAATGGTGCAACTGAGCAGAGTTTAAGCATCATCGAATCGTAACAGCAGGAGTTTTATTATAAATTATTTATGATACAAGGTAGTTTTCCCACGTTCTAGCACTCACAGTGGTATAACAATGCTGACAAGGAAAATTTCGTATCAAAAGAGCAAATTTCTGTTAGGAGTGATGGGAATCCCAATTATCTCTGTACAATCAACGACTACGCTGTGATCGATGAGTTCATCTTCAGACACTTCTCCGAGTTTGCACAATGCACAATCAAAAAGTTGAGAATCGGTGAAAGGAAAAATTTGATTATTAGAATGGATTGTTTGGCTCAATAGCTGGTCACATAGTCGAGCATACGCGAATCCATAATTACTGAAAATAGTAGCAAAAGCCTTATTCCAATCAAACCCTTCTATATAGTATTGCATGCATCCTTTCACGCAAGTGTCTCTTCACGTGACTCTTTATTAGGTTCCAAGCTAACTCTATTGGATTTAGCAAATGAAAATAAGGAGCTAAGCGAAGTATCTGAATGCTGAGATATTCTGTCTCTATGCGCTTCAAGATTAGAATGAGCTAGAACATTGTCAATTATGAAAGTAAGATGGTCAACCCCGTTCTGACGACACATCTATGAGCTCCCGGAACCACTGCAGACAATCCTCTCGTTTGAACGGTCCGCGGCGAGTCGAGGTTAGAAGCAATTGGGTATTTTTCATTGCTCCAATGATGTATAGATTTGCGCCTTTGCTGGACGGAAGAATCACTGAAGCTTTCATACCAATTTTTGATCTTCCTTAGTTTCTTTTACAGTAAAGGTTGAAATTTGTCTCATCAACCCATAATAGGGTCTGCCTTTCTGATCTCACATTGAAAAATTGTTCCATGTATCTAGCGCGCGTTTTCCTTTGTTCTCTTCATCATTCATTCTATCAATGCTTGGCCTCACTTATTTTGCGGAGAACATTTCAACATGGAGCCAATTTTTTATAGTATTCACACACACGTCAATATCATGATCTTGTTGTAATTTTCTGTGAAGTTGTGAGAGAGTAATCGGTACATTTTTTTCTATGGCTGTCTGTTGTCATTGTCCTCAATATTTCGGAACATTTCTTATTATTATTTCCTCCTTTCTTCTTTGGTAAGACTTGCTTATTTTTCAGCCACCTGTATGCAGTCTTAGCATTTACTCCAAGTGCTCTTGCAAAATTCTTCCAGTCCTCTTCATTATTGAAGGTTTCTATTATTCTCTTTCTGTCTCGCGCACTTGTTTTATTATACTTCATCTTGAAGGTTTTGGTTTCTGAAAGATGAAGATGTTTGGAGTTGAGGTGGACACTTATTGCTGATGACAGTTGCATGTCTACACAAGGCGCGACGTGATGTGCAGCAATGTGCAGCGCGGCGGTATCTCTGTGATGCTTCTTTGATCAAAGTGTCTGAGATACGACTCCTCTGTCTAATGGTTTGATAATGAGTAATGGTTCAAACAATGAAAATTATAATCTGTATTTTTTTTCGTAAATTACACTCTGTAAAAACTTAGTATCTTTATACGCATTGTTGGAATAAAATTACTTCACAAAGAAAAAATAGATTTCACTAAGATTCTATCAAATAACATTATGAAGCCAATAAAATTCTAATGAAATGAAATTAAATTGTAAAAGAGGAAATCAAATATCACTTGAAGCAATTCTATTTTCATGAGGATCAGATCAAATTTCATTTGGAGCAATTCTATTTTCACGAGAAGGGAAATTAAAATTCACTTGGAGCAATTCAAATTTCGCGAGGATCGAATCAAAATCCATTTGGATCAAATCAACTTCTAAATAGTATAGACGACTGATCAATGAATTGGTTCTCTCAATATCCGATGCTTAATTTTACAAAAAATAATTTATATGGGCTAGATGTGAAAAGTATATTATAGAAAAGATTAGTATCAGGCTCAAGATCTATGTCATTAATCACGGCAAATTACTATATTAAGAAGAGTCATATAGCAGAAAATATTTGACCTGATTACTTTATGTGATTAATATTCCGATAGGAAGAGAAATTCAAGACTCGATTTGAAAGCTTTGTAAGAACTTTTTTGTCGGATCTCAGCAGGAATCGAACTCCAAGTCTTAGTTCCAAAGACGAAGTCGTCGAGTTACGACGTTGATCCGTTCGTTGGACGCGTCGTAACTCGATTTCATCGTCAGTCGAAACGTAAGTCGAAACATAAAGAAAAATACTTGTACAGTATGTACAGTGCTGTGTTCTGTATGTAACTGTTAATGACATAAAAAGTCTTAAAAAGAAAGAAAACAATTCCTTACCGCATGAATTAAAGTAATTTTTGATAAAAAAGAGCATAATTCTTTACCACATAAATTACAGTAAATATTAATAAAAAAGTGAGAAATATTCCCTAATATTATTTATTATATTTTTATGGGGAGAAGCGTCGTAACCACGAAACAACATAACTCAGTCTAACTTTTCCGCCGCCTGCATGCATATTTTTCGCCGCCTAAGCGATTTAAACGATCAAAAAGCTTTGGCTGCGAAAAACATGCATGCAGGCGGCGAAAAAGTTAGACTGGGAAGTCGAGACCGGCGTAACTCAAGGACTTGCTGTACTGGGTTGTGACCGAGGTTTCAAAAGTAAGTAATCGGTCAAACGTTGTTGCAAGCAGGCTGGGGAAGACGCGTGGAACGCTGTACAGGGATCCTCGCAAATGTGTCTCTCATTGGCATAGTTCAGAGTATCGACGAAGCCCATTCCCATTATTTTGGCTTTTTGAAGAAACTAATTTTTGCTATTGACCTATTGAAAACCCTCGAGAATATATGCATGACCTCTATACAGCCCAAAGTGACAGTTTGGTGTGTTTTATCTAAACGCGCTGTTCGACTTATTTTTAGTTGCGTCAGTTACTGTGCATTCAAATCGACATTGCGATGTGATGAAAATTTTCCTTCTCAGAGTATGAAGAAGAACACATCCTGAAGAACTTCTGGTTCCAACAGAATGAACCAAGAGCTCATACAGGCATCGTCCGTCCATGCGAAATTGTAGACATGTTCCCGAGTATAGTAGTCTCCTCAAGCAAAGCTGTTACCAGGTCACCGCGCTCACCTCATTCGGGTCTCTGTGACTTTTTATGAAGGCCGAGGAGAAGGTAGGCAATTCGTGACTGATGACGAGGCAAAAATCATAGCTGAGGTTTTCTCTCAGTGTCATCAGTATTTGCACCAACCAAAGACCATTTAAGAATAAATTAAAGGAGTTTCGTCTAACACTCAAGTAAGGATGATGGACTCAATTATGAACACTAAAGTAAGGATGATATTTTTGCAGCACTAAAATAATGCACCATGTATGTGATCTGGGTTAGGTTAGGTTGCACGTTATTTTGAGAACGCGATGCTTGAGACGTGCAACCTGAATTCTTTAATAGTGATATCGGGATTGCTTAAAAACAACATGCATGCATGTAGTATTAAAGTTATTTCTTCGTTTGAGTTTAAACGTGTTCAAATGAGAGCATTGAACCGCTGACATTTTAGGCGAGCAAAAATGGTTACATATATCAAATGCTTTATTTGGAAATTTCCAAGTGATTTTATGCTCTGACTAAATGATTTGAAAAATTTACCAAGTTATTATTTTCTCCTCTTCACAAAAGAATGAATTCCAAGCAATTTTTTGGTAATGCGTTCTCCTGATTTTCTAATGTAATTTAAGGTTAACTGTGAGTTTCAATTTCCATCTCATGCATTCGTCTGAAAAGAATAGACTCCTCATCGGAACAGCAACTGCTCGAGTTCCCACAGAAATCGCAAGCCTCGAGTTTCCTAAATGATTGGGTAATGGCATTGCGCTCATCTGCAGCTTTTTGTCAAGGAAGAACCGTTGTATGATATGTTTCTCCTTATCAATAATTACCAATGCATTTTTCTTGTTGAACTGTGCCAGGCACTTTCAAAATACGTTCAAGATTACTTTCCGGATTATTTGGGCTCGAATTGTACTCGTACATTTTCTATCAGTTCAATGTTTCAGTAAGGACATTTGAGTGAGGAAGTAAAACGAAAGTTGGGGCATTTGTTTTTCTCTCAATATATTTTATCCTTCATAATTCCTGCTAGTCACGACCAAGTAACTTGTGTTTTCCAAGATAATACATTTTTCCTTATGTTTTCCAATATACTAAAGTTCATTCCAATTATTACTGTTATGGGTCTTAGTTCTGCTCCATCTTTGTTAGAACTCTGCGTAGTTGCGCTCAGTTCAAACGCATCACTACAATGCTTTAATTATTAAGAATTTTTTCACTACAGTTCAAAGGATATTTTGGTTCTACGTTATATTTGACTCGTAGTTCTGAACCAAGGTTTCGTAGGTGACCTAATAAGTGAAATTAGTACTTGATTTTATATTTAAAATAAGTTTGAGGGTGGGGGAATCATAAAAGGACGGTAAGTCCAAACTAAGCTTATCCTAAAACTCGAGTAAAATTGTATGGGCGAACTAATCCGCTGATAGAATTATTTTAAATTCGAAAAAATAATATTTATTTTTCAAAACATCGAGAAAAGTATTTATTTCAGTGTTTAAAAGTTCAGAATTATAGTTCTACTGCCTTATTTTCCAAACAATGAATTGACTCGGGCGCACGGCAAACCGCTGTGAGTCATTTTGGCAATCAAAATAGTATTAATCTGCGGTTACGGCATTGAGTAGAAGTGCAAAGTACCAAATGTATTTAATTAGTCCGGAGCCAATATACTGACGAGAAATTCCTCACCTTACTAGATGCGAGCTGAAACACATTTCGAGCAGATGAAGGGGAACCAAGAAGGCGCAAGAAGATGCGACGTTCTCTCCACGTATGGTGCCTGCATGCAGATAAAACATTTGGTGAACTGCTGCCACAACATAAAACCGTCGCACACATTACCGCTTCCGATGACGAGGGATATAAGCAAGCTCGCATTTACTTCTAGTATTATATTAACGCATGAAAACCCAGCACCAGTTTCGGGTGACGCATGTTTACAAACATAGCTGCATTTCTGGCCAAAAATTTAGACATTTTGACAGGGTGATTGGAATTGCTGCAATGGCTTCTAATGGCGGACTGTGGGACAGGCAGATAACTGGGCGACCAGTTTTATGAGAAATACTCTTCAACTGGCCGCCGCCCATTTATCTTTCCCAGCCCCCTCACAGCAAGCCATTAGAAACAGCTACAATAATTCCAATAACCCTTTCAAAATGTCTTATTTTCTATCCTATGAAAATCCTCTAACAAACATGACCTCCGTATTCTACACTTTGTATATGTTCACGAATAAACCTTCACTAAATAACGATTTCAGAGAGCCTAAATTATTAATACCAATTTGCGGTATGTTGGTATGAGCGTGATATGTGCATATAAAAAATGTATGTGTGCATGTGTATGTATGGTTGTATACGGCTATGTGAGCTGTGTGTCCTGTCTATGTGCTTGCGTACGGAGCTTTGACCGTCCGTAAATTTTTTTTTTGTCATTTTTGCTTTGTATATTTGTTCAAACCATAAATATCTTATTCTTGACGGTAAATCAATTATTTTTTCCAGCACTGAAGATCGAATAATTATATTCCAAAGCGTTTGCATCAATAAATATTCTCTATAACGTTGATTCTCCTTTTTATATTGAAAATAAGATTACCTAAGTATCGCCCTATAAGTGCTATTCAATGTTAATAATAAATAATTTCCTCGTCATTCGAAGGGGCTGTACAGTTTTTGAGACACCCTGTAAATAGGATGTCTCGAAAAATGTACCCACACTCCGAATGACGAGAAATACATTATTTATCATCATAGAGTGAAATGGAATGGCTTCGAATGCAGAACACGAATGTAATTGGAGAATCATGTTCGTAAATGTTCAAATTGGTTATCATTTTGTCCAAACGCAAAGGGATATGCAAACGTCACGAAAAAGTTCAATAGAAATATCGCAACATTGTCTTTCAATTTCCAATTTCAATACATCAATTATTGTTCTGTGTTTGGTGCGATGAACTTTGTCTTTGAAATATCCCCACAAATAGAAGTCCATGGTCGTGAGGCTGGGGAATGCGCAGGGTGTTCAATGGTACCCTTTCTACCGATCCATGTTTCTGGAAAAGCTGCATCGAGGTGAGCTCGTACATCGCGATGGTAGTGGGGAGGTGCTCCTTCTTTCTTAATTTAAGTCTCGTTGTCATCACCAGAAATTTTTAAATTTGTGCACCGACAAACTTCTGAAGCAAGTTGAGGTAATTCTCACCAGTGAACAACACCAATATCCCACCCCAAACTGTTTCTCCTGGTAAGTTTACATGGTGTTCAAGTGTTTCAAGAGGCCAAGCACATGCAATTATGATGATTAATGGAGTCATTTAATTTAAAGGATACCTCATCGCTTCACACGATCTTGTGTAGAAACTCGACATCTTCTGCATATTTTGCTAGGTACCATTCACAGAATTGAACTCTCCGGTCAGGATCTTCTTTGTTGAGAGTATGAATTAGTGTTGGAATGTAGCATTTCCAGAGCAGACGCTTCATGATGCAATAGACGCTATTTTTTGAGACGTTGGTTCCCTAAACAGTTTGTGGAAGAGATTTCTGCGATGAACGAAGGAGTGTTTCCTGTATCTGCTCTCCTTTTACAGGGCTCGTGGATGTCCGTGGTCGTCCAGAACGTTTCTTGTTGACGTTCTGGCCGGTTCCATCTGTTTCACATTTGTCTTTGATGCGAGCAATGGTCCTGCCCGTTGGTGGCGGTTTTGCGAATTCAGTTCTTTAATCGTTTGGACACATCAATTGTGTTTTCGGTCTTCCAGCATAAACTTCCACTCTTTCCAGATAATTTAATTTCCTGTCATGATGTGATTAATTAAATACACCTGCTACTAAAAGAAGCATCATGTTAGCGACAAGTAAAGTGTAAGTTCATTTTTGGAGACACCTTACAAATTTATATACAGTGTGTATATATATATACACACGACGTTTCATCACCGAAGGCGCTACAGACCGGCGATTTGTATAAGTAGTTTCGTCATCCGTAAGACCAATCGCTAATGTTCTTATTTCCCGCAAGGTGTCACCTCTCTGAACCAGTATGCTGTGCACGAAAATCTCAAAAATATACTGTACAGGTGTTGACGCACGAGCTCCAAATGACAACCCTCAAGATAACAACAATTAGTAAAGGAGAATGAGAACGACTAATATACACTCCGCATATCTTTTTAGAGCACCAGATGTAAGTCTCTAACCCACACCTGAGCATGAACACCTGTGCGAAGTTCGATCAGTAAGCGACATGCTCACTCCAGCAGAAACTATCGTATTCAGTTCGCCGTTTCGCCATCGTTTATATTGTTTATGTGAAAATATGGATTACATGAGGTACAGTTTTAAAATAAAAAGAATTTTAATCAAAATTTAACTCTTAAACATTATTGAGGTTCATGGATAATGAAGTTTGATTCTCATTAAAACTGATATCGATTTCGTATAACTCATTCCATTGAGATTCTGAATTACATCTGAGTTCTAGTGTTTATGAAAATATAAATAGAAAAGAGAAGAAAGAAAAACTAAACTTAGAAAAACTTTATTTCTAAGAGAGTTGATAAGTGAAATGTATAAGATGTTGGTTTTAAAAATTTCTTTGCCTAAAGGTCAATTTATGGACAAACCATACGAGGTGTACAACAGCCGTATCAGGGATTAACTAACCCATTGAGAGAAATAATCAGACTACTTTCTCTTTGATATTTTATCGAAGGCAAGATGGGTACAAGCTACTAAAAACTTTAAATATTACTCGAGAATGTCTTTGAGGTGTTCGCTATAAGTTAAAAGAAAAAAAGAAAATTAATCAAGCCCTCGTCTGAAACAGGCCGAAATACCGTCCTAAATGACTTTCCAGTAGTGAGAAAACGTTACCCAAGAGTAATTAATGAAAAACAGGGCGCAACACGCACATCTAAAACAAATAAACAAACATACTCGGATAAATAAATTTCAAAGCTTGTTCGTCAGTCGCTGAGTGAGATGATTTGTCAATGAATCCAAAGCTTACACTGGACTTATTTCATTTATCTATTTACATTTTGGGATGCAGAAACCTGCGACGCTCACTGGGGGTAGCAAAAGATCTCTTCTTGAAACAGTAAGCTGGAGAACTATTTTTTTCTGAAATTTTCAGTTATTTCCGATTAAAATTTAAGTGATAACTGGTTTGTAGAGCGTTAAGCGAATGTAATCGTCATGAATTTCAATTCTTTTCGGAAAAAAATGAAACACTTCATCCTGCTACATCAAAACTGACCACTCTATTGCTCAGTGTTGTCGAAAGAGACAAGAAACAATTTATGAAACGAAAAAATTGGTTTCAAATATTAATTCTGACAAAAATTAAGAAAATTCAAGTTACAACAAAAAGAACGTTTTTAGGTTTCTCCATAAGAAACCATTGCATAGTTCCAATCACCCTTTCAAAATGTAAAATTTTTCTATACTATGCAAAGCCTTTTAATGAACAAGACCTCCGTATTCTAGAATCTCTTCATACTCGTATATTCACCAATAAACCTTCACTGAATAACGATTTCAGCGCGACAAAATTATCTGTAGCCACTATTTCCTAACTTGCGGTATGCTGAGGTGCGCTCAGTGTGTGTGTGCATGTAGTGCGTGTGTGTGTGTGTATATATATATAAATGTATAGGTGTATGACTATGTTGTGCATGTATGGTTGTGTACGCCTGTATGTACTGCGTATATTGCCTATACGCTTATGTAGGTGCTTTAGTAGTTAGAAAAGGATTTATTTTTTATTTTTTGCGATTGTGTTTGGTATTTCTATTCAGATCATATCCATCTTATTCATGACTGAAAATTACTTTTTATTTCTTCCAGCACTGATGATGGAATAATTTTTATTCCGAAACGTTTGCTATAATAAATGTTCTCTATAACGTTGGTTCTTCTTTCTATTTTGGGTATAAGATTCCCTAAGAATCGCCCTATAAGTACTACTAAACTTATTTCATTATTTTATTCTTTGCAGGAGCTGATCGGTCGGTTCCGGCCGATCTTTAACTGCATAAACTATACTTCCGACGGCTGCTGCGTAAAACTGTGTTTTAAAAATCCTTCGAGCACCCATGCCAATGTACCGCTTTTGAATTAGAGCTGAAGCTCTATTTTATAATCGTCCTTTGCGTGTTTTAATAAAATAAAATTAGTGAAAAATAATAAAACATACCTCATAAAAAATTAATAAATGCTGTATATTCGGCCATTGCAGCTATTTTAAAAACGTTCAATTAAACGTGACTAAAAATTAAATTGTTTGGACAAACTGAAAGTGTGAAAACTTTACAATATTATTAATGACCGTTTTTATGACGTTGGAGAATCCCTTGGTGCGCGTTATCAGCTTGTCTGGACAAAATGGTCATCAATTTGAACATTTACAAACATGATTCTTCAATTACAATAGTCTTCTTTATTTGGAGCCATTCCACATCACTCTACGTTCATAAATGATGTTTTCCTCATCATTTAGGGAACAGTCCTTCATCTATGCATGTTTGAGTAAAAATAATGCCATAGTTTGCAATAACGAACTTTCTACTTAATTTCCCTATTTTTCTAAAATGACAGTCAGTTCCAGCGTCCAAGAATTAAAAAAAGGTGAAAATGGTCAAACTTAAAAACGGATGTGGCGACGCTTTTCAGTGTTCAACCGCCATTATCAAGCACATGTAAGATGCAGCTGACTTTTCTTGATATTTCTTTTTATAATGCTGGCTGTTGACTAGTGAGCGGCTTGAAGATGTGGTGGGCTTCGGTGAACTGGTTGTCGATCAATGGCTTCTTCTGTTGAATCAATATTGCTTCAAAAATTTGCGGTCGTCTGTACTCCGGTTCATGACGCAATATTTTTGTATTCTCCACCAGTGTTACCGAGTATGAGTTCTATTGTGCTCTTCTTTTTCATGATATGTACGGCCTCCCTAACTTGAGACCATTATTCATCTGGGGTTAATCGTTTCTTAACCACTCGGTAGCAGTAAAGACAAAAATCAACAATCTATATAGTTGTCACTGTCAACTAATGCAATGATGAAAAAGCCCTTTTTATGCCTACCTATGCTGAAATATGAACTTAGGATTTTACAATATCTGGTAAATAATTTGAAATTAGAATCGATGAAAGGGAATAATTCTTCGTCTAAGACTAAAATATCGACATGGTAGATATTCGGAAGTATCTTTTCATGTCTCGGTTTGAAGTATTACGCCAAGAAACTAGTTTGCAAAAAATGTACTACCACATTACAAATTCATAATTCCTATACTTGAATGATTCCGGCCAAATACTGTTAGGCGAATTCTCCACCTCCCTCAAGATGGGAATTTTACTGTTTCATTGTCGACCGGCGAGTGAAGTTCATCATATTATTGAGAGGTAAATATTTTTGCAACATTCTCAGGGACCAGCACACTAATAAGCAATCAGCACTCAAAGATGGACTAGCACCCTGGTATTTAATTATCACTGGAGAACACTTTTAGTAAATTTGAGTTACATTGGATGTTTCAACTGATTTTGAAGGAGTAATAAGCGCTGATTTCAAATCTGAAATTAGCTTTTCTCTACAAGCTCTAGTTTGTATGCAATTTGAGGTTAATGAAATTGTACGAATGTGAACTTGCGTAAACCATGTATAAGCATTTTCACGTCCTCATACATAGACAACTTCTAACATTTTGATTATTCTTATTTTGTTCCACGTCAAACATGACTTCCAAGGAGAGACATCATTGCAGAAACAAGCCTGATGTCTTCTGCTACATATGTGGATGCTACACACTCAATCGTCAGAGACGTAACATATCCTCGTTCGTCAAGCTTGCCTACAAGGCATATTTTGAAGTTCATCTTGGTGATCAAGACAAGCAATGGGCTCCTCATGTTGTTCGCCCCATTAGTGAGGAAATGCTTCGAGACTGGACCAAAGAAAAACGCAAAGGTCTGCTTTTTGGAGTTCCAATGATTTGGCGCGAACCCACCAACCATGAAACTGACTTATTTCTGCATGGTAAACACGAAGGGTGTTAGTAGGAAAAATCGACATGAGATTACGTATCCGAATATTCCCTCAGCTATTCGCCCTGCTCCGCACTCTGAAGATGTTGCTGTTCCAGTTTTCAAAGGATTTCCTTCATTGGGCGATGAAGACATTGGACATGATACAAACGAACAAGACAGTTGTGGCAGTGAATTTTCAGAAAGCTTTTCACAATCGAACTGTTCTTCAGACACTGAGCCTATCCCCGTCCCCAAGCCTCTTCCCTAACCTGCACTGACTAATGTAGTGCAGGATTTAAGTCTTTCAAAGAAAGCAGTAGAGCATTTGGCTTTAAGATTACGAGGCAGAAATCTTGTTGATCACTGTTAAAGTATCATATTTCAGAAAGCGTGATCAGCTTTTTGCGACCTTCTTTTAGAAGACACACAGTTTGTTTTCTGTCATGACATCCTAGGGCTTTTCTAAGAACTGGGTGTCTTATACTTTGGTCCTGCTGAATGGAGATAGACAGTTCGAAATGCAGTTTAAAGTCTGTTCTTTTACATCATGGCAATTTTCATGGAGCAGTATCTGTTGGTCACTCAGTGCATTTGCAGGAAGACTATGATGATATGAGAATGGTCATGGACTTATTGAAGTATCATGAGCACAATTGGATCATTTGTGTAGACTTAAAGGAGGTCAACTTTCTTCTTGAACAACAGAAAGGTTTCACCAAGTTTCCTTGTTACATCTGTGTGTGGGACAGCCGAGCATGAGACAGACATTCATGGGTCCAGAAGGACTGGCCTGTTCGTGACACCCTTGAATCAGGCATGCCAAATATCATACAAGACCCAATTATAAGCAGAGACAAGATCATCTTTCCTCTCTTCGCATCCTATTAGGTTTGATGATGTAATTTGTCGAGGTACTGGAAACCGAAGGTGAATGTTGTCAACACATTATCACAGCTTCACCAGGGTTATCACTCGAGAAGATCAAAGCAGGCGTCTTTGATGGCCTACAGATTCGAACCCTAATCCCTGATGATCAGTTTGTTGCAGTATGGTTATCCTTTCTGACAGTCGTTCATAATTCCCTTGGAAACAATAAGGCGGAGAACTATGGTGAACTTGTGAACAGAATGCTCCTCTCTTTTCGTGGTCTCTGATGCAACATGAGCGTCAAGCTTCACTTTTTTTAAACAGCCACTTTGATAAGTTTCTTGATAACCTGGGGGTGCAGCTGCACATGTGAGTGACGAACAAGGAGAATGATCCCACCACGATCTAAATGTCATGGAAGAGCGCTACCAAGGGCGCTGGGATAAAACAATGATGGCTTACTACTGCTGGAGCATTTAACGAGATTACACAAATGAAGTGTACAGAAGCAAAAAATTACAATAGCAGATTCCTGCCTGAATAAAATACACAAACATATCGATAAGTATCCATCAGCCGTGGTGATGTTCTGAAGGATGCTAATCTAACTTTGAGATGAAGATTGATGTTTTCTAAGAAACGCCATCAGGAAATACCGCACAACCAACAATAGTGTAATTTACTCTCAAATCACATTTTAATGTTCTGTTTTTTTTTGCCTTAATAAATATACAGAAATGGCTTTCACGCCATTTTAAGATTCAAGTAAACAAACGAAATTTTGCTGATATTGTTATTTCTTATGATAACGAAAAATTAAAAAATTAAAAGTATCAAATTGCATAAAACCTGTTGCTTGCAGACAAAAACTGTCTTCAAAATTGAAATCAACACACTCAAATTAACTAAGGAAGGTTTTTTTGTATGCAGCAAAATGAGTATGTGTTATATTCTGATGAATTTGATGGAGGAGTCCTGAATGTTTTCCCACTTCCTCTTGGATGGCATTATAAATATTTTTGGTTAAGAAGAACAAATAATGTACATGTGTACTGTGGACTGTTTCTTCAAATTGATGCAAGTCGACAATGCAAGATCGTAAGACGAGGGGCGTCCAGCTCTGTGCACTGAGGGAACGTGCCTACACCTCCACTCGCGATACGCGTGATGCAGAAACTGAGTGTGTCGCTCACGGTATGCATAACAGGGGTCAAAACAGGTGTAAATGGAGTCAGGTGTCCAAATAAGATTTAACCCCTCGATAAAAACAGACGAAGAAATTAGAGTAAAGAGAGGAAAAATACACAGAAAGAGAAAAATAATAGATAGAGAGGAATGCTTACATGGCTACACTGAAATTACTTGATCAACATAAACATAATAATAACAGAATGAATGATTTAATTATTTTATTTAAAGTAAACGAGCGAAATGAAAAAGGTGGCATTACAATGAATGAGCACGTATTACAGTACAAATAAATAATTAGTAAAAGGCAAAATAAATAATTTTCTGAAGA
The DNA here is from genome assembly GCA_030386875.1 of Morinoia aosen. NCBI lineage: Eukaryota > Metazoa > Arthropoda > Malacostraca > Amphipoda > Talitridae > Morinoia > Morinoia aosen. The sequence goes on from CM059562.1 coordinate 61,491,090, forward strand.
AAAATATATGGGCGCAGCACATCCTGCAATTATATACTTGATATCAATAGATTGAACTTTGCACACCAAATTCTTGTTGATACATTAGACACACTCCACGCGGAAGAGCTGCATTTGAATGCACACAGACGAGCGCTTTCATCACAAGCCTAGGGAATGAATTTACCCATTATTGAGAACCTGAGGGCTGCATTTTTCTTGCGTACTTCGTGACTAACACGTATTGCTAGGTTGGTAACATGGCACGGACATGTAAACACTCGAAATATCGCTGCACACTCATAATGTAAATAAGACAACAATATCACTAAACACTTTACCTTCCAAAGCATTTCTATGTCGACTCGGGCAGACTTCTCACGATGTCTCAAATCATGGGTTTAAAATTATTGTGTAGCCTCCACTAGCGTCACCGACACAAGAAAAGGCGATGATCATCGAATCCTTTCACATTGCATTATAAAATCATGCAATGTGGAAGGATTTGAATGTAGAACATATTTATGTGCAGATAGTGATGCTGAATCAATGCTTTCATGGATCTGAAAATATATTTTGCGTATAATTGTGTAACATGTGCTGAGAGTAACATTGCGAATAGCGGGAGTACATATTTCCTATTTTGCATTCAATTTAAACAATTTTAAACAAACAATTTTAAACAAACAAACAATTTTTTTACCACAGGTGATACAGAGGTAGAATTTTACTTAAGTCTAGTACAATGGTCAAATTTGAGTATAGCTACCTGTGGGCCCGAATAAGTTCAGCGACTTCTAGGGCATCCTACCATCACGCTATTCTAGGGTGTACAAAAGTTTAACCTAGTTCACTTAACCTAGTTTCGCATTAGACTGATCATTGAGATAATTAACTCGATATTTTATGCTGTATTTTACAATATAGGTCAAGTCGGCTATATTTAACAGTATGTTCGATAAAACGATTCAAGAGCAGAGAGAAGATTGGTTATGGTACACAAGGCAAGTTACATTATGACATTATCATTAGTTACATGTAGGAGGCAAGATTTCGACACGGTGATCTTACACGACTAGTATTCTGATAGGAAGTGAGACTCAAGATGTCTTTTGAATACTGTGTACGAATTACATTCACGGATCTCTGCAGGTATAGAGTTCCAAGTTTTGGTTCCAACGAAGAGAATACTGTGTTGCGACCTGGCCTTTGAATAATAAGGAAGCATGAATTTACTTCTATTTCGGGTTAAATGGTCGTGATGACCAGTTTGCGCAGTCAATAATTGTCTTAGGCTATTGTCGCCATCATTTCTTAATGTTTTGTAAATGAAATTACAGATGGAGATTTTGTAGAGATCCGAAAGTTTAAGTATTTGTAAATTTTTGAAAGAATCATTTGTGTGTGCATTATATTCTAGGTTCTTTACCGCTCTGACAGCCCTTTTCTGCAGAGTAAAAATTTTGTTGGTTTTATTTTTATCAGTTCCGTGCCATGCTTCTATTCCGTATTGCAAGTATGGAGAAATGAGCGTTCGGTAGAGCATTTGTAAAGCTGCTTCAGGCAGAAAATTTTTAACTTTATTTAGGATTCCGATGGATTTTGATAATTTAGAACTAATATGAGTGATGTGCTCTTTGAAGGTCAGATGTTTATCTATTATGATGCCCAGAAACTTACATGAGTTGGTTTCTTCGATTTCACCTTCGCCAATTTTAATGCATGGGAGAGATACATCTTTCTTGTATGAGAAAGTAATATAATTTGTTTTATCGATATTTAGGCTTATTTTATTAGCTTTGAGCCACGATGAAACCTTGTGAAGTTCAGTATTTATACTCTCCACAATCATAGCAGGATTTTGGTTCGGAAGGACCGCAGAAAGCGTACTGTCATCGGCAAAAAGTATGAATTTGAAGAATGATGTAGATTTTACAATATCATTGATAAAAATCAGAAACAAGAGAGGCCCGAGAACAGATCCTTGCGGAACTCCATGGCTAATTGTCTGTGGGTCCGATTTTGCGTCGTCAATGACAACGTATTGCTTCCGATTTGTTAGGTATGATCTGAACCAATCATGGGCAATCCATTCACGAGAAGTCCTTCGAATCATTGTGGGAACCTATTCACCGAGCAGACACTAGCCTAATTTTTTTTAGTCTGAAATGTTCTCTATAGTTCTAGGCACTACTTACTAATCATGGGCATCTTATGAGCCTTCATTATCATAGTAATAGGGTTCACGGCCGTCAAAAACGATGAGATTCATTATTTTCCTTGAATTAATCTTCTTGATGTGGATGATAAACAAATATATCCCTCTAAATAGTACTCGCGATAAATATATTCTTGTACTTGTGTACTGGTGAAACTCGGTCGCAGAATCGGCCATTTAGCAACCTTATGAGCGTAACAGAGGGGCGAAAGAAACAGACACCAAACAAATATATAAATGAACAAATACACCAAGGGTATTCTTATGCAAGATTGTTGAATTATTTTAGCGCTATCAACATCATAGAATTCTACCGACCTTGCCTATCCTATGCGGAACTAAAAAATAATCATAGCACTAACGTAGAATACAATTTAAACTTCACCCTTATCCCTAACGTTTATTTTGGGAATGGAACATTCAACTTGAATGATCTGCATGATATTCTGCTGAACTTATTATGATGATGCGGTGAAAGATAAAAAATTACTAAAAAGTTTTTGAAAATTTTGCTAAGATGATTATCTTATTACGCTTAAGCTGCGTACGGATAATGCCGTTGAATAAGTACTAATGTGTCACAAAAGCGAAACTACTGTGTTGCAGCAACGGCCGAGAGTGAACTCGAATGTTAAGCGTTAGTCAATTTGAGTCTTTTGTCCAGTGTAAAATTTTAAGGCAGTATAATACATACCGTGAACCGTAATAACCCCATTCAAGTAATGAAGAGCATTAGTTTTCGCTCTGTTATACAACTACCATACTCTTAGTCCAGAGTGATTCTAAAAAATACATTTTGCAACACTTAGGCCCATTTCACACAGCGCTAGCAAAGCAGTATCTAGCAAGTTCGCATGAGCTATCTAGCAGATGGTCTGCGAGACTGGTAGGTAGAAATAGCACTATTGCGAGCCGTTGCCTTCACACTGAACTCGCACGTTTTATCCAGCATGCGAGGTGAAAATGCTATTCCTACCTACCAGTCTCGCACGCCATCTGCTAAATAGCTCATGCGAGTTTGCTAGATGCTGCTGTGCTAGCTCAGTGTAAAATGGGCCTAAGTGCCGTGACCAAACGTCGTTTGAGAATTTTCCAAAAAGTAATTATTTTCATTCTCATGTAATACCTAATAAAAATATCTTCACCTATCTCAAAACTAGAAATCCTATCATGTTTTTGCATGGAGCTGTTTTTATATCAGATCAGTCAAGTGTGAGGCAGACAGTCTCGCTCTATTGATGTTCGGAGCCCTAATAATTTGTATATCTTCACCAGTGTGTGCAATTCCCTGCACTTGTTCAGTACGATAAAGTTTGATGCAGAGCGTACCCTAACGAGTGGAGACCTTCAGCAGTTGACGTTTCAACTACCTCAAAAAAAATTTCGCTTCAGAAAAGGAAACTACCGCAAGAATTTTTTCACCTCATAAATGAAAAGCTAACTTTTCTTAACTCCCTCACTTTTTGTTTTTTGAAAAGCTACTGATTATTTTCTTTTTATTTTGAAAGGTTAATAAAACAGCATTTGATGTTTGCCATGCACTTGGTTTCAGATGATTAACAGCATTGCTCGGTGGCGGGCCTTGACATATTAGCTAAGAGCCCTGCTGACGTGCAGTGGCGGCTACAGGAGTGTGCAGGCGTGTACTTCGAACAGCAAATCTACATGTACTATCTTCTGATGCTAGTTTTTTAATGGTAGAGGAAAAGATTGTTCGCAGATCATGCTGAGGATTCGCTTCATCAAAAAAATTCAATACTTAGCCTGAGGTACTCTACACACGGTACTTTCAACTAAGCCCTATCCCATCATCATCATAACACGTTCACTGCCGAGGCAGCCAAATGGTGACCTCTGTTATTTCTTGGAAGGTAAGGTTGTAAGTAGCAGAGATTAAAAATGACTTCACTGCTCGAAAGAAAATTGTATCTTTCCTAAGAAGTGTGAAAATGTATGAAAATGCATGGTGATAATTCAACTCGTATGCTTAAATCTCTTTTAAAAAAAATTTTGAAATAATTGAAATAATGTTTATTCACACCTATTCGTAAATAAATAATTTACCTAATTTACGCCCCAATATGCGGTTAATGTGCTAATAGATATCCTTGAAAACTTTGCGAAATAAGTTTAATAAGAATTCCTTTTTCAAGCTACGCAAGATGTAATAGACTAAGGACTCAATAGTTCAAGAACTATGGTGCTAGAAACTCACAGCTCTAGCAATATCCTTAACGAACCCTTCGGTAGCTAAAAAATGCCTCAAAACTCAACCCAATGCCATAAATAGTACCCATCTATGACACGGTGTTCGTTCTCGCGCCATGTAAGATGTTCCACCCCTCTTAGTCTGCTCTCACATTAAGCGTGAATTTCTCTCTTGCAGTATCATCTGTTATCTTTCAATTGACAGAATACTCGAAGGTGTAATTTTTTAATCAGCAGAACATTAGACCTATAGCGTCACTGATTGCCGGACAAGTTCACCGCGAGGAACATCGGCGGAGGAGGTTTGACATTTAGGCTTCTTGCGGAGACCAGACCGCGCCACCGCACATTCTACCAGCAGAATAATTGCAGATAAGAGCAGTCCTAGAGCCAGCACGTAGAAGGCAGTGATAGTTTCTTGGAGGCTAAGTGAAATTGCGGGCTGTCGTTCGCAGTAGGTCGATTTTCCGTCCAGTTTCCACTTGCGCCTAATCCTTTGAAGTATTCCACTGCTGTGCATTTTCATCAGTCTGTAAGCCAAAGCAGTATTAGTAAGCAGTAAAATGAGTTAAAATTATTCACGAAATATATAATTTAGGAATAACATTCCTCTCATGAAACAAGGTTTAAACGTAGGGATTTTAAAAAATTAATCACGAGTAACAATGTAAAGAATAGCCTATAAATCAAAATACTGCTTGAAAAGAAAAAGACGTTAACTAAAATTGTGTGTTCCGACTCAACGAATCATTTTCAAGAAGGGATCTGGAACAAAGGTGATGAATATATTACCTGCAATTTCAATTGACCTAAAATAACAAATAAAACTGAGTCAAATCACTGAACTATCTTAAATGTACAAACAAACTGTAATTTTTGAATGAGGTTAGGGCTGTAGGGTATAAATACTTTCCAAATTTTTTCACAGACGAGGTTGAAAACTGAGGCTAATACTTTAATAACATCTCATTTCACAAGCAGGTTGACTTTTTCCGCTTGAAAACGAATTGGTTAATGCAAAGAACTTGCAGGAAGAATTTCAGAAATTTTTTCAACTTCAATTGAGTCTACAGTTGGTAAGAATGTTTTAGTGTCGTTCCTTATTTTGCCATCAATCGGAAGTAATGGATAAAGACCTGATTGTCCATTTACCCTAAACATTCATGCATTTTGACTTTTATATCATTCCCATCCATGGAAAATGAATTCACTTCTTTTCAACGACTGACGTAAACTTTTGGTAGAGGTACTCTTTTAATTAATTAACGAAAGGATTCATCACCACTATGCGTACAGTGTCCGTTTGAATACGTAGAGACTCTATGGTGGGGGGTATCGCATTTGCGTTGCGCATGACCTTCTCTCGACCATTCGCTCCCACGAAGAAAAATGCAATTCCCTTGTAATATTAACCGATTTTAATCTTTCACCTCATTTTCCAAAACTGTTAATTTTTGAATAAGAGATCATTTTTTTGTTGCTGCGCTCGCACTACTGGACAGAAGTATTGCAGGTCTGTGTACAAAACAAGTACAAGTCACTCGGGTAATTTTTATTTCCATTCGTCCATTCCTACCTTTACGAGTGACATTGCTTGTATTTTGCCATATCTAGCTTTCTTTAAATAGCTTAGTTCTCATAAAGATATCCCTTTCTTACTCAATATTCTTTACTTTCTGGTACATATTAAGTATAGCTGATTCGATAGATCTTAAGGTTAGATATTGATATCGCTAGTAAAATCTATTTTTTTTTGTTCGCTGATCAATATCCGTTGATCACAGCAAGAAGAAAGAAATGTCTGGTTATTTCATGAATTTGGGAACATATCAGTTCACTCACCAGTATCCGATTACCGAACGGATGGAATGATTGTTTACCCTCGTAATCGAGCCATCACTTTACATATTCGATAGCGCAAACTTTGTTTATTTGAGACTCTCTGCTTACTCACTCGGAATTTTTGTTGTAAGTTTTTGTTCAGTTGTAAACTTTCTTATGTATCAATTGAATTTACGAGTAATATATTTTTTTTATTTTTTAAAATCATTTGCTGAAGGCTGGAGTCAACATGTTCAACTCTCACGATCATCCATTTTTTAAGCAATATTCACATCCAATCGCCTTCCTTCATCTATGGCTTGTAAGCATGGTATAAGGCCTGATGTCAGTGCAGTGAATCATCCATTAACGGAAAATATTCCTGACATGAAAGGCGTTTCAATACCTAAGCACCATTATTCAGTATTACACAAGATTCAAAATTTGCACCGCCTCTGTTTAACCTGCATTATCACATTGGTTTCATTATGAGAGTGTTTTAAAATGCCACTTACTGAGTGTTTACAATTGGTAGCATTTGATTCCTGAGCTGAAATGGAAATGATGTTGGGTGCACAAACATCCTTTTTCGAAGGCGTAGAACGCGGCAGTCCTGTGGAGAAAGTGGAGACTAGTGAGAAAAGTTTACTCTTCATTCAACGATTAATCGCTTTTGAGATGCACAGGATATCCGTATTTTAGATCACTCAATAAGTTAAAGACCTTGTAGATTTTAAGATTTTTTCTTGACAGCATTCTGAAGTTGACGAAACACACAAGCTGTTCACGTTGGCAGTTCTTTTAATTATAGCGTAAAATAAGAAAACAATTTCTTTCTGGATGGCAAAATATTCAGACTACTGTACGTTTATCCTATGAGACTTCATAAACATACAAATCATTGATGTCTGATAAAAAATACATCCATGAGAAATAAATTAAAATAACTATCATGAAAAACTAGCTGAACATCGTCAGCGACGAGTGATGGTCGACGCAGATCAAGTTGAGTTGACAAATGCACCAAATGTTAAATATACTTTTCTGCAATATTGATTGATCTGTTTAAGAAAAATTGACGCTGTGGTTCATTTTTCATCGAAAGAATGTTGTTTCAACTCTCGCCATAAGTCACACTCCCTAAAGGACTACATTCACTTGAATACTGAACTTCCAAAATTTCCTCATAAAGTTTCTTATTTCCGTGGTATGAAGATTAGAAGTGCTGGATCGTACAGAAAAATAAGAATATCACGTAAACCTTAGTGTAGTGGAGTGCTTGCGCACTTTCGCCGGAACGGCCTGAGTTTAGGTATGGCGAATGCAAAGGGCAGCCTTTGATTTTTGCTGCATAAACCTGAAAATCGAGCGTGATATATGTAGCTTTGTGGTGACTTGGAAAGCTATTTTATGATGTTCAGGTAGACCACTCAGTGTCTGGACTTTTGTAGATAAATCGTTCGAATAGAACTAAGATAAAGTACTCGAAATGAACAAAACAAACGTGCCTCAATACAATAAAATTCCGTTAGTCGCCAAGACGGAACGCAGAACAGTATTCCAAGACTGTATGCCACGAACATTGTTAACATGTACATGGTTTAATATCGGGTTGTATTGACTCTAAAGATTAAAAACCTCATGACGTTTGCAGTATCAGAAATGGACTGATTACGAGATTTCCTCACCATCAGCACTGATGCATCTTCTGATTTAAAGAAGATGCATCTTCCCCAGACTGTCGTGTATTTTCTTGCTGAATGTCCAAGATACTCGGCTATTCGCAATGTGTGTTTCCCAAATCTTCGTGGTTGCGCGGAGGATGTGTTAATTGGAATACTCAGGGAAAACGAACGCTCAGGTTTTAACGCAGCAGCGTTGCGGCTGTTCCTGGAGAGGTGCAAGCTATATTCTGAGATTTAACAAGAAGCCACGAAGTAATACACTATAGCCAGGCGTGAAATCGTATTGGAAGATTGTAGATGAAAAACCTGCAATATGGCCGGGCGCGCTCCGTTGGTACCTCGTGGTTTACAGCGTGGGTAAGGCGTCCGGCCATAAATGGGTGGGCAGCTGAAACCCCCTACGGGGTTTGGCTGCTCAGTGTGTTCGAATGTACTGTAGTATGTACAAACTTACAATGGAGAGACAATTATAATCTTGAGTTGTAATTATAATTAGGATCATATAATTTTTGATGTTCATATAATGTTGATGTTCATCTTACGGGGTAAATCGGAAAGCCAGATACTGATTAAATTATGTGACCTTCGGTGCGATATAGTTTGAATGACTGAAGCGCTAGCAAGCCTATGTTACTACTACTACTACTACTACTACTACTTGAAAAAAAGAGGGTGCCAAACCCTTACAATTTTCCACAGAGGAAGGTGACGCAATTCTTCGCTGAGTCAAAAATATCGCATGTGCATCGGGCGATGACGTAAGTCAAACTATAAAAAAAGTGAGAGTATTCGTATTTTTTCACTACTCGTGTACTCGACAGAAGTGATTCATTTCTGCCATGGGAATATTAATTAATAAACTCGTCAAAGAAATAAGCAACATGGAAAGGAAGAAGCAGTCTTCGGTTTTCGCTATACTGGCCGTTGCTATTAGTGCCCGCTGTTTTAAGATTAAAAATTATTTCTATAAAAAATGAACAATTATTGAGACCCCTTGAGTTTTTGAATTTGAAAATGAATAGGTTGTTAATATCAACTTTATAGCACCTCCTTACTAAAGCATGAACAGTTTGGCTTGATAACACAAAGACAGGAAGAAATCAGAAGTGAACTCGATTACTGAATAATATGAAAAGGAGAATGAAGAAACCCATTGTGTCGAATATTGTACGGAAAAATAAGGTTCTATTCCGGGAATTACCATTCGGTAGACCAGTTAGGATTGTTTGAAGAACACAGTTTACCGCACGAGCGACAAGTCATAAATTGTAATTTACGAAAAACATAACTGTAAAAGATAGAAGTATTCACAATATTTCTAAACATCTCTTAAAACGTCAAAATTTGGTGTACCAGAGTCTTATTTTACCGTAAGAGGAAGTATCTGCGCGTAGAATATAGCGTGCCTCGTCTGCCGCAGCAACCTCTGCAAGCCAGACTGAACGTCCTCGACGTGCTCGGGATGCGGCAAGATCATGTCCCGGTAGATGTCTGCCAGAATCCCTTCCTTCGCATTCTGAGTAAAAATTTCTTCCCTTGCATCTCAGATGTTATACATGGAGGACACTAAAATTTGAAGGTTTCAGGTCTTAAATCACTGCTTCAAATTGTTATCAAAGTAATTTTTTTAAAACAAGTATTTATTTTTATTGAAATCTGGGTGAAATGGAAATTGTATTTGATTGTGAAAATCAGGCTAGAAAAATAGTTTTTTCCATTGAATTATTGAATTACAGTTCGGCTTACGATAGATCTGCTACTGTAAACTTCATAAATTATATTTTTCCGAGCAAAATTTTTCCGAAGCAGTGTTCCAAAGAGAAGCATAAAAAATACAACGCGCAATTTACAACATGCTGCATTATGATGCAACAGCGGTCAAAATGAAACTCTATTTAATGAAATTACAACCAGAGATGCCTAGACTACGATGATAAATTTTCATCTATTTTGCCGTCATTATTGTTAGTAACATTTTGAGTCGTCTCGAAACTTTTCACAAAGTTTCGTACGATCTTTTTACCTTAGACGTAGACGATTTACCCTTACCATTCTTAAAGGATCCCGATAAAAAACATTTGGAAACTTAGTCTATTATTTTGAAATGAAAAACTAACGCTTTGGGAAGCCTTGAAAGTATTGATATACCTCGGCAATAAACCACTCTTTTAGCGCTCAAAACTTGGTAACCACACCTACGGTGCATCCTGTATAATGTGGGGATAAGGGTATTTGCACTCACAAGATATTCTGGTTTTTGAACGGCTAGTATACTCACAGATATTATAATTCGTAATCGTGACATTTCAGCTACAAAACAAACGAATTTTAAGGAATAAGAATTCATGTACAAAAAAACATTGCATTCATGGTACAGAACAAAAGTATTCAACCAAACGCTTTTAAGCATAATATTTAGTTTCAAAGCTTTTACCTTTTATGACGATGAGTTTAGGTTAAATAGGTTTGTCTATGTTAACGTAGAATGGGGACTAACACCCGCATGGGAGGTACAGCTATGCGCCTGAGATACTGTTATTAAAATTTAGTTAGTCCTACGGAAATTCCGTTATTTGTGCCTACTTAATTTCTGTCTGTTTTCGTCATTCTTCGATATCATGTCTTCGTTTTTTCATCCACTTCTTTCCTAACTAGCTGTTTCTATGTGCAGTTTAACCTGCGAGCGAACACACATTGTGCATAGATTCCTTGTTTTTACTCATAATAAATAATCCCTGCTAATCGCTCTAAAATCGCATTTTGTTTTCTTAGGGAGTTTCAAACCAACTAACCTAGTAGCAGCAATGTCATTGCTGCTCGGGAACGCTTTGCAAATGAAGAAATGATGTGTGCGCTAGTTTTAAGTTATATAATCGGCCAGGCTCCATAACCCGTTTATTTTCTAACCCTCACGGTTGTTTGGACTTCTACGCTTTATCTGATTCAATCGTGTTTCACGAAAGATTTTCAACGGAGTTGAGGCCTGACGATTCTCTCGGCTACTGAAGAAAATTAATTTTAAGTTTATTTAACCATTCGAGAATTGAATTTGTTTGGCGTTTAGGGTTGTTGTCGTGTTGAAACGTCCAGCTGTAATTTTTGAATTGACGTTTTACTTTTGGAATGGTATTGTTGACCACCGGCTCACAAGACCCGACACCAACTTTTCTTCCATGTTGTGCAGTACACCAGAGCCAAGCAAGGTAAAGCAGCCCCAGATCATCATGCCATCACCTATACTAATGTCTCCCTCCTCTGTGCACTCTCACGAAGGTAAAATGAGTCAAATTCACCTCAACGGAAAACCCATTAAAATCGGAATGAAAAAATGCCTTGATGAAAACAATTGTAAGCCTAGTCCTCCTCTCGGAAAAGAAAAAGGCAAGAACTATGATAGAACATGTGGTACATCATTCACAGAATCATTGATCTTAACGTACAGACACATAGAAGTCCGTTTATTTTGAGGTACCACCCGTTTTTTAGATGTACGGTTCAATGTCACAGTATTTTCAGCAATCTCATTTTGACGCAAATATACGATGAGTAACAATAGTATGAAGTTTCACATTGATCACACCTGTTTGGCCAGCATGCCAGCATTCCTTGAATAATTTAAAAATTTAGAGAAAAGACAGCTACCTCCATCTAGATCTAGAATCAAAGTACAGTGAGTTAAAATACGCACATTACCTCAAATGATTCTTGCATGTACGTCCCCTTCTCAAGACTGAGAGTATACTCGTTTCTGGCTTGGTAAAGTTCTTTCAAGCCAGTGAAAGGCAGTTTCATTTCATCGGTGGTGAGTAACGTGATGAGGGAAGACGAGTAAGACACGTGCAGAACGATGACCCCAAGCGAGACAGAGATGAACCACATCCGATACGATGGAGACCTGGACATGATGCTCTCTGCCCCTGCTCGTTGCGCACATCGATTAGTAAAATATCTCATGCTTTCGGTACATAAGGTTTAGGGTAAATTAAGCAGTTTATGTGGAACGAGAGTAGGGTTCATGCGGCCTGAAAAGGACACGACACGACGAGAGAAATATTGATATGTTGTTAGAGTTACTAACACGACATCAACAGCAATCGTTACGGGCATTGGCAGGAAGGAAGCATCAATGATGGGAAAAAATATTGAGGAGCACTTACGCAACGTTGGAAAAATAAGGGTAAACAGGAGAGCTTAACTGAGCGAGAAATACATTTAGACGACGAGTGGTACAAGCAACAATACGAAGAGAATAGTTGTAATATGAAGAGAATATTGATATACGAGTATGAAAAGGATTCTGCAATAAAAAAGGATGCAAATACATAGATGGTACAATATTAACACAATGTGAGTAGCATGAATAGAATGAGAGGAGCTTTGTTACAAGATAAGGAGCACTAGCGAAATGAGTGCTGTCGGATAATTTTTAAGACATTAAAGTAATGATGGGTTAAACTGACTAATCCAAGAATGGGCATGCTTAGCTGATCTCCAGACCGTTCATGAGAAACCAAGCATCACATTTCTCATTATAAAATTCAACATTCGACAAAACCCATAAGGCATTATTGTCATTATAGTACGTAGGGTAGTGAATTTGACTCCTTTTTGACTTTTTCTCCTGTCAATATAGTTTTGCTATGTACTTCATCAGTGTTGCACTTGCAAATAGTATTCTGTTGACAATCCTGAAACTTTTTCTCAATTTGAAAGAAAAGACTAGACACTACATAAGAGTGGTTATTATATTTCCAATAGGTCGATTCTTAGGGAATCTCACGCGTGAGACAAAAAGAAGAACCAACGTAAAAATATAGATTTTTATTTATTTATTTCTCATTACGCACCATATCATATTACACACCATATTGCACCATACCATCATATTTCTGTATGTATGTATGTGGAGTGTGTTTGCGCACCTCTGTTTATGTTAGGTTCCCATGTGTAAATGTATGAATGTATGTACTGGTAGAAGGGTGGGGAAGTAGCCAATGAGAATGATCGTTTTTACTGTAGTTGAATGATCATTAGGATTTAAGTTTTATAGATGTTCGTTTGCTTATTTTTTAACTTCTATGAACTTTCTGTATTTTAAGTTTTTTGACCTTTTTGTATGTTTTTCAGCACTGAAGATGAAATTATAACATACCGAAACGTTTGCCATAAAAAATAAATAAATAAAAATGTATATTTTTACGTTCTCTTTTTTATCTTACGAGGAATTATTGGTTGTGCTGCCTATATACAAAAATAAAATATGCATAATTTATATACCTGATGATTTTTAAATCAGAGGCCCAAAAGAATATTTAATAACTTCTATATTAATGAAAGGATTAAAAAAGCGAAGTATTTATGAAATCCTGAAAAATATTAGTTAAATTCTGATTACTTTCTGATTATAATAATTTTCATGTGCCGCACCTCTGAATGCAGACAAGAATCGGCACCATCACGCAGGCTGTTCATTACGGCGCTGGTAAGATAAGAACCAATTCGCCGAATTTCTTCCTCGGTGGATGCCTCGAGCTGGTGTAGATTTGTAAAGTTTTTTACGGTAACCTCTTCCTTTAAGGTATCCCCAAAGAAAATAGCCTTCCTTGGGTGGAGTAGGAAGTTGTTGCGAAGATGAGTTCTCCGTTAGTCTAGCTTGTGAATTTTGTAACAACGCTAAAATCGTATGTATTTTTCATTTAAATGTTGCTTTTATGCCAGACTGTGTATTTTAGTTTCAAACAAGTTCAATAAAGCTAATATTTTTTCGAAATTTCATATATACTTTGTTTTTAAAATCCTTAGTATATATATGAGGCATTGATAGGACTCAACAATGTAAAAGAGATATTATTTCCTAAAGCTAACGTTCACTTTTTCCTGGGAGTTTCAGTTTTTCTCGTTTTATGGCATTATTCATACTCTAGCTAGTGAAGATATAGCTTGTCAGAGCGCATCAGAGTAATATCTTTTTTACTAGGAATCATTAAGCTTTTACTCTAAGCTACTCAGTTTTTCATGACGTAAAAATAATTTTGTCAGGGCATTTTTAAGAAAGCCAATCTTTTTACATTCCAAATTTAAAACCTTCATCTCGAAATGGAGTAATAGTTTTGAAATTATGCGTTTCACAAACATTAAATTTCAAAATTTGAGTTTTAAACTTAAATATTAGATGGATGTATATCGAAATATATCGTTTCTAACAATGGACTCTAAGCAAATAGCATCAGGCTATAAACACATGTTGAAGGTCCAAAAGATCTATGTTTTTTGGCCCAGGGACAAGGTTTCTTACCCATGTTGCAGAAGATCCTAGCGTTGGCAATGCAGCAATGAGCGCACGTGACGTGTGTACGGTCGCTGCAGCCTCGCATTATCACTTTCAAGACACACACGCTCGTCACAAACATGACGGCAATGGCAATCCAGGTGGAGAAAGAGAACTCTGAGGTATAGGTGGACGAGCCCAGAAAGTTTTTCGATCGCTTTATGGCCAAGGAGTACCTTTAGACAGATAGAACAATGTTAATCATCAATACCAGTGTGACACTGGGTATCGGCTGAATAATTCTTTTGCGGTTGCTATTATTGATTAGGGTGTGCCAGTAAAGAACTCGAAACAATAACGTTAATATATGTTTTCCGTGTTTTTTTGGCAGCTGTTGGTTAAAACAGGAAAGATTATGCAAGATGACGGTTAGTTGTTTAGATAGAGGGAAACTGGTTTGTGAGAAAAGGTCAAGTGAGGCTCGGTTAAGTCATTTTAATTTCATTTCAATCTAAAAAGAGTACGGAAAAATTCAAACAGATATAATTTCAAAGCTTAATTCGATAGCAAAATTAAGGTTAAGGGTAGATTCACGACTAAGCTAGGGCAGGTTCAGCTTAAGCGGAATTAATTAGGACCCTACGGTGGTAAATGCAATTAAAATAAAAGAAAAGTGTTCATAGACCATCTGTAGAAGCTGAAGTGAAAATAATCACTATTTTTAATGTACGAAGTTATATAAAATATAACTTCGGTTCAATAAAGATCATGATCATTCTAGATCGCAATAAAGATCTAATGCGAATGGTGATGTGTCAATGCAAAATTCTTATGTTGCTGCATCTGAACACGTCTCTATGACAGCCTTTAAAACACCTAGGTACAGCAAAGAAAAGGAAAAACATAATGTAATGAGCTGAAAGATAACAAAAGAAGATATTTGTTTCTCGGAAAGTAGGTCTTTCTAACAAAGGAATAAAAGTAGAAGTTAAAGAAAAAATAATAAGTACGAAGCTATTAAAGAACACTCATCGGCTGTCTCAGGTAGCGAAGGGAGCTCATTCTCTGCTGAGTAGCTCAAGTTACAACAAAGGAGTATAAAGAAACTGATAAGAGGACACCAACAGCTTACGTCACAGAGTGAAGCTCAAGAGCCCGACAGATCATCCAAGGCTGTTAAATCCTTGAAATGGATGCTGTTTGGAAAAATTCCCACTAACGCTTCTCCCGGAGACGCACTCAAGTGTTGAGTTATTTCTTAACCATATTAAGTTGGTAAACTGAATTTATTTATGATAAATGAAATCTCAGTACGTGAGACTTAATCTCAAATGGCCGGCAGGAAAGCTATGGGTTTAAGCTCACCACAAAACAGCGACGGGGATTGAGAAGTCGAAGAAGGAATCTCTGCCTCGGTCATGGAAGAAGAAGGGCATGGCTAAGTCGGCCTTGTCTTGGAACACTTCCCCAAGAACTCCTCCGACGTATGTTCCATTCGTGAAAACCCCTAAGGTTTCCAGTTTAGGTTTGTGGCACTGCAATCTGCACAGAAACTTAACGGAGCTTTCTCTTGAAATAATTGCAAAGTGAAGTTTCTCGGACAATTTTTGCTTTGTAATCCGAGAAAAAACATATGATGCTGTGGTAAGCGTCTACATAATGGATTAAACTTTGAACTTTTATGTGTCTAACTTTCGAAACTCAAGCGTTCAAATGGCGACATATCTCGCGAATAAACTCGGTTCATTTCCCACTTGATGCAGTGGAACTGTTTATAATCTTTCTTGTGAAGGTTTTTCTTCATTTCTGAACTACTGCTATTGTTCCCCTATGTGTGGACAAAGCGTTAAGACTCAAAATTTGCACTTCGTTTCGATATTTTGCGTATCTTGACGATTTATTTTTTGGAAACTATATATACAGTAGGACCGAAAGATAAAGCGATCATTCCAGTAAGTTAGCTTCGCTAGATTACGATTCATCGTCGAGCCAAAAGATGTAATCGCAGATAAAAGTAATTGATCTCAATCCTATCTCTAACGGTGACTACTATTGGACGTGAACTGGAATCATCCGTACTTTAAATAGGATATATATTTCTATGTAAAGCATGGAAGCACCCTAAAGTAAAAAATCCAGAAAATTAGAATTACAGAATTCAGGAATGCAGTTAATATACGAAAGCTTCCATGACTTTCTCCAACAAATCCATCTCCGGATATTCATTGTCAGCCATGGGGCCAGCTTAATGCTCATGCATGGCAAATCAATAGGTGGCTCTGCGTAGAGGAAACGTAAAAATCAACTTTCGTCAAAACGCTAGTCCTCAAATCCATCATGAATTGATTAAAAATTTGTGCACATCACATAATTAAAATACAGGCATAGAGATAGGTCTACTAGATCAAAAATAACGCATGGAAATTTTGCGAGTGAGGGTGGTCTGCTAAAGGTTCTCGTTTAAACAATTTATGAATACCCTTGTAGGAAGAACTAGTGAGACAAACAGTTATAAGAAATCAGTTCAAATCACTGTGCTTCCTCTGACAGCTACATTAGTCCCCATTATAATATAACACAAATTACATCCAAATCAGTTGGAAAAGTGTTTTACAGGAAATCGACAGGCTGTCAGAAAACATTGGATTTATAATCAATTAAGTGTCAGGCGACAAATGCAATGTGGTAACGCATCGATTTCAAAACATGTTGCGATATCTAATCTGGTTGAATAAAGAAAACTTTTTATCGCTATTCAAGGATTGACTTATGTTTCGTGGAAATGAAAAGCTAACAACACCGTGATTACCTTCAAATGATCCCATTGCGTTACATCTTGAAATTCTACTGATAATCGCTCACTGTCGATTTTTAGCGCAACTAACACGCTTATTTTATACAAGCTTCTTATCAGTTATTATAAGTATATGAGAGTAACAACAATGACACATGAGAGTACGTTTCTCTAAGCAAGTTCATGGACCACATTTAAAATTTGCATTCCACTCGGAGGAATTTTTTTCAAATAATAACGTTGGTTAGAAAAAATTTCGAAAAAATCTTCAAATTTGGGGAACACTTTGGAATAGCTTGATTTTTCCTAACAAACTACCAAACTATTGCATCCTTTTAAAAACTAATTTCACACATACACGTCGCAAAAAAAAGCTCGGAAACTTCCAGGGACTAATGATCATCAAGCCAATTCAGATAGAGCAGGGTATAGAGAAATAAATAGACTCTTTATAAAAGGATTTACTCTAAGGGAAGAGACCTGACATTAGAGGAACTACTGGTCTATTACTTCCTTTAAACATGAAGATATATCAAGAAAACCCGTGCAAGATTAAATTACTTTATTTTGAAAGGAACGCATGCATGCTGGCGTTGATACATGTCCCGCTCATTGTCAAAAAGCCCTAAAATGATGTCCCGCTGAAATTAAAAAAGTGGCACTGTTGGCGCCGTCCGTGTTCCTTAAAGGCTAGTTGAAAGAATTGGGGAACTCGGCGCAGCAACGCTAGGGCGATCTAATTTGCACAGTAGCCTCTTCTAAGCGTGTAGTTAGTTGCCTAACCTTTTTTGTTCATATCTGGATATTTTATTCGTTCCTACTGAAATTTATAGTATGTATATATAATACATCGATGACATGTGCATATTCATTTTGAGTATTGCCGATTTACTTAGCTTTATTCTTTATCTTTCCAGGCACTTCTCATTTCCTCAATATTTTGAAACTATCTATACGACTGTGATCAATTATGGTATTGTGTACGTCCCTCAAATAAAATCTAAATGATCACGGCTAGTTTCAATTTATTGAAACTTTTTAAATGAGTCTATACCCGAATAGTTACGTACGCCATAAAAAAGAGCCTACGACCGCAATTTGGCTGTGAAAACTCACATTCGAAGACAATCCTTAAAGAAAAAACATGTCATGCACCAATAATTCTGCTGTGGAGAAATGAAAAGAATAAGTTAGGATGTTATCAATGGATGACAAATTTGTGGAATATGTTTGGTAACGCTTGCAGAATAAGGGCTTACGTTGAAATGCATCTATTTGTCAACATTCGACAACGAAAGAACATTTACTAAAGTCGCAATCAAACTGGTTGTTAAACTTGAGGGAGGAAACTTCGAAAGGAAATGGTAAAGTCTTGAGCTAAGAAACACGAGAGGAGAATGCAGAACGTCATCACAATTTATTTTTTAGACTGAAGAATGATGGCTGCGTCGTGGAATTGAATTCAAGCTGCGCTTAGGGAATTGTAGTTATTGGACTGGGCAGTTGAAATGTCTCATGTGTTGCGTAAAAAATTAATACTGCATTATAATAGGTTTTCGTAATGGTCCATACTTCGAAGGGGCAAAACAATTTTTCCAAAAAGTTTCAAATCATAAATTTTTTTTCGATTCGAGTATCTCCAGGGCAGAATTTGAGGAAAGGAGATTAGGACCGGTAATATAAGGGTTTACCCTACAATAGCAAGAGCCAAACGAAAAAGAAAAATTTTGGCAAACCAACTTCTTACCGCAATTTTTGGAAAAGGAATTGGTTTACATCGTCGCTTGTTTGAATTTAGAAGCATATCACCGAACTGAACAAGCCGAAGGTAGATTTGCGAACAGAAGTGATGCTTGTTTCGGGTGGAATTCGTTAAAAAATGAAGAGATTTTAACGGCCAGCCACAACTCGTAATTATTAAAACAAACGCTCTTCACACAGGAAACAACCAATGAATGCTAAGAGACTTGTATGTCAAGTATTACGAAGATTATATCATCTATATCATAAAAGCACATACTGACTGACCGTGGAAAATCGGGTGCAATTTGAGCAAGTCTTGAGAGTTTCAACCACTCTGCACACCGCATCCAGAGTATAATTGAGATCTGATACCATGGTAAACTAAGCAGAATGACTCCTGAATGAATAGATTTGGAAAAGTGCAAAATAATTGGCCATTGCGAATCCAATTTTTGTCCGCCTCATGACCGGAAATGTATCTTAATGTGTGAATTCTACGTGTGAACTGTGTGAGTAAAAGTCCGCGGTTATTACGTTTAATATTTCAATATCTTGCGTGTTTACTGGCATTTTCATATATAGTGATGTGGACGGTAAATAACCTCCTGTGCAATTCAAAGTAATGTAATTCAATTAATTCTACAGATTTAGGCAAGCTATAGATTATTCAGTTGAATAAAAGTGTCATAGTGCGTTAGTATACGGGGTGGTTGCATCTTACGGTTTAATTAACACGAGTAAATTCCGGAATTTGAGTTTACTATGTCCCCAAAAAATGACCTACTCTATGAAGAAGAATCTGCAATTGATAAGAATTATAAAAATATGGCCTTGGGTGTAAATTCTCGTGCTGAATCTTTTGCAAATACTCAAAACGATTATTATTTATGGAAAAGGTGTGGTGTGTGTGTGCGTCAATATCAACACCAAATCATATATTACACTCTTGAAATTTTTAATCTTATTGATATTTTTGTATAGAGGTTATCAAGTCCTAGCTAGGAGACTCGCGTTAACACAAGTTAGCGAGGGAGTTAATGTGGGGACAAACGGGATAATTGGTATTCTAAATATACCACCAGGCACGCTCGATGACATTAACATTTTAATGCAATGAGTATAATTTGATCGATGCATCACTAGCGTATTGTTTTGCAAGACTCGCCTTGCATAAACCTTTGAGGCTAGAGTCATTTTTTTTTATGGTGATATTTTCCTACTAAATTGAACTCATAGCTATAGCATCAAACTTTGGCACAATTTTCTCAGTGAACTGCCAAACCAACATCACGTTAAATAAAGAATTTCAGCAACGTCGTTCATAAAGAAATGTCACAGAAGTCCCTCGAGAATTAATAATTCACGATAGTCTCCCGTTGACGGTTGTCCTGCTATTGGCTCAGTGTATGATTTACTACAAATACCGTTTGCTAAAGACGCTTATGTTGGTCATGGAGGAAAATTTCGTGAACACCCCCTGACATGTGACGCGATATTCACCTGCCATCTATCACACAAATTCAGGCTTCCGAAGGTTAGACCGCGTAGGTGTTTGTATTCTTGCATGCCAACAAACTTTGTGCAAGTGCGCAGTCTTGCCCAGGATGCATTGAACCTCGCTGATTGGGAGCGCAGACGTTCATCTGCAACCCTTGGATATTCTCGTTGTCAGCACCCGGAATAGATTTTCATGCAGGTTTTATAACCGGATGATTTGCTGTCGAACCACGAGGCTATTACGTTAACTTATGTTTAGTATATTATATTATATTATATTATAACATATTATATTATTTTATATTATATTATATTATATTATATTATATTATATTATATTATATTTATTATATTATATTATATTATATTATATTATATTATATAATATAATATAATATTATATTATATTATATCATATTATATTATATTATATTATATTATATTATATTATATTATATTATATTATATTATATTATACTATATTATATTAAATTATATTTTATTATATTGTATTATATTATATTATATTATATCATATTATATTATTTGATATTCGGAGCAGATACAGGTCCAAAGTTTGCATGCATACGACAGTTAATGCTGAGTTTGATAACCAGTTTTTTGAACCACATTTCACTACCAACATACCACGTACGGGTGTTCAAAACTCGGTCGTCATGCAGATGAGAGCTGTCTACCTCTAATTGTAAATGATTATCTTTTTGAAGCGGAACCAGTCTCTTTGACACTTCAGGTAGTCATAGTCTCTGACCTGAGCTCTATCGAGAGAGTTCGGTGGACAACTGGAGAAAGCGCTGATGAAGAATTTTTAAAAGTAGAATACCTTCTGGAAATTACTGAGAGAGGATGTAGAATCAATTAGTGTTTAATTTTCTAAAAATTTCTTTAGTATGTGTGATTGAAGAAGCTGTATGCCTGATAGTGAGGGTGTTAGTTAAATATCACAAAAAAGTAGGTGAATATCAACTAATTTACTAAACATCAAGTATTTGAGGCGAGTTGCATTGGTGAATAATCATCATCTTCTGACCGCTACTCAACATGCAAGCGAACAGAAATTTGACCATTTACATAAATTCAAAGTTTTAAAACTTGACACAATATAACATTTTTGAAATATTTTTTTTAAATACATAAACTTACCCATATTTTATTTTCATGAGCGTAAATTCATTCAAGTTCTTGTTCATGTATTATTACAGGTTGTTATGAGCTGTTAGATAACACTCTTGATACAGCTGCGTCGATATATTGAGTAACATCAAAAATCAAAAAAGAATGTTCATACTAAGATGCGGAAAATGAATCATTTACCTGAATTTGAGGCTGGACTCCAAAACGAGCACAAAGTCACCCGTCATACCAGACACCTGAATTGATCCGTCTGGAGACGGTGTCACAACAGCCACCTTGTCATACTGTAAACAAAGACAGGTTTCTCATAAAGCGACGGGTAATTTAGACCGTTCTTGAAATTTGTACAGTTTTAAACTGTCTGCTGGAAGGAAGTTTTGAAGCAATCAAAGGTCAGCGGGGAGAGCGTACCGAGTCTGGTGCAGGTGGCGCTGGGTGCTGTTATAGTTTCTCAACACACGTTCTTTTGACGGGACAGATTGAACATAATCGGTTTGCCAGTAAGGTCACGACAAAAAGATGTGGGATTGTTTGAAAAACATTGAAAAAGTTATTTCATATATGGGCAGGCAATGCCATGTTTGACTCTCATAAAAATCAGACGTTCACGGGAGTGACGGGGCCTGATAAAAATACCTAGCTAAGGTTGGGTATGGATATGTGTAGAAAAGAGATGGAAAAGTTCTCACGGAGAAAATATTTTCATAAACTTGATGAATATTGTAAGCTCCCAATACTTATAATTGTAAAGAAATAGATGATTAAATGCGGTGAATATACTGTGTTTACGGAAAATTATTTGGCTATAACCAATAAGTAGGTAGGAAGCAAAAGGGAGGAAAAAAGGTAATTGCTTTCAATAATAAGTTAATCAGTGCATAGGTTGAGATTGAGTAAATAAATAAACAGTCATTTTTTACACGGCGATGACATATTAGAAAATATCACGGAGTAAATAAATGAAATATAAGAATGCTGGTGATAACAGAGTACGTCTGTAGAGAACCGAGGTGTTCAGCTGGCCTACAAATGATTTCATTTTAACAAGTAGAATGTGAACAATACTTAAAAACCAAATGCTTAGAAATTGACTACACAAAATGTGCAAGTAACGTGTACAGTAAACGCAATTAATTTCAATTTTATACTCTTATGATCCATCCCGGCATTCTGAATCATGTTGAAAATTAATCAGTCCCAAAGTTTATCACTGGACCTGTAGAATCCCTTTAAATATATTTGGCCGTTTATTCGTTGTTTGTCTCTTGCTCTTAGGAAAATTTGGCTTTCCATACAATCACCTAGCTACGCAGCCCGTACGTCACTTTGAGCAATTTATAATCTTTGTCGATTTTAAGGGATAAACATGTTCAATGAAGAAGATAATTCTTATCTTTTGCTGATTTTCTTAATTTGAACACGCATGCAGGGAACGTTTACCCAAAATTCCATTCACCGATAGCTAGTAAATCATCAGATTTTAAGATGTTGAGGATGGCCTAACGATCAAAATATTAAATGCGTAAAATTTTCGCAATTCTGTTCTCATTTTACTTTTTGTTCTAATTACAATCAACATTTCATAAGATACCTTGGCGAGTAGCCTTTTTTAGTGATCATTGTTTACTTGTGTGTCGCAAACCATCGATAATAAAATGTATTAGAATTTCAACGGTTTGTGATCTGCAATGCTGAAAAAGCTGGATGGAAGGTATATCCGTCATTTGTCGTAATTGGAAAAGTACACAACTTCACCTTTGTCATATTTTCATTTTGCTGTTAGTTCCGTGGTTTCGTGGCTTCCACATCGGTCAATGACACCAAAATACTCTAATATCTTTTGACACTTCCAAAAAATACAATATATCATCAAGTTTTGCCAATCTTATACACGTGCGATTTCATCGTTTACATAAAAGAAACTACACTTCGCACAACGAATTTTCATATCACGACGTACCAGGTTTCTAATATAATTCATGATTGATCATAAGGCTACAAATAACACCCGGCAAGGATCTCCGACTTTTGTTGCTGCTATGTATTGCAATAAAAAGGACCTTGGTAGGTTTCATTAATATATTATAACGAATTATGGTTCACAATTCGCTCTGAAAAGAACTTACTAGTCAGATTAGGTTAGAATTGTCTACGTAAACCTAACAGGGAATCAGCGTTAGTACTCGTCGTGGCCATCCTCTCATGCTAACATGAACTTGGCTGCTACATTCTTAAATTTTTTGTCCGTACCTAACTGCACATTGTGCATACTGCTGAAGAAAGCACTTGCACAAAGTTAACACGTGATAAAATCTCGTCTTATGACTGATCCCCATTTGCTCAGCCTTCTACGCGCTGTGCACCCAAGTTCGTCAGAATGACCAGACGCTCTCTTCTGACAGGAGTTGCGGAGCACAAAAAAGTCATGGAATTATATTATATTTTACATTATTATTATGCTATGGGTGGTATTAACCCGCCCATTTCGTTCTGTGGATGAGGGTCGAGCAATTTCTTGTGATTTAGCTCCAGATTCTAGTTAATTTACATTGCTTTAGCTTCAAATTCTTCAGATCTTAGAATTTTAGAATTTTAGAATTCAGTTAAGCTGATATTTGTTGAATACTTTCATGTTCAAACATTTGTATATTTGTTGCATATTTCTAAATTTCATTTGAAGCCAATTAATTTCGTTTCGCTCAGAAGCTTTATCGTTGAGCAAATTGCTTCACGCGAGGACACCAAAACGTTCCCTTTGAATACAATGACCTATTACTCGCTTACTTTTGCTCTTTTATTCGCTTCAGAGCAGCGTTAGGCCCCTCCTGTTTCCCAGGTAAGTTTTTTTCCAAATTTCATTTCAAATTAATGAGCCTTTTGTCTGAAATTACAGCTTTTTCTTACTCCTGATGCTTTCAAATTCTGAAATAATAATATTGACTTTTTGATGTACCATTTTTTCAATGAATGAAGCACAGTGTTACTCAGATTCTCTTCTAATATGCTTACGGAAATGGCCCTGCATCGCAGAACGGCGCCGGTGAGGTTGAGACGCCGGTTCCAGGGGTCCTTGGCCAGCTCATCGCCCTCCAGCAGGCGGGGACTGGACGCGGCCACGGCGCCGAGCTGCGTCACTTGAGGCGGTGCAGTCGCCTCTGTTGTGTACGCTTCAGAAAACCACGCGCCCAACTCGCCCAGCACCAGGAAGATGACCTAGCACGAATGTTATACGGTCATGTTGCGTTTTATGGACAAAAAGAAATTAGAAATTAAGATCTATTTCAAATTATCTTCAATTTAAATTACTGAGTAAATTCTGAAGTTTCTCTCTGGAGATGGTTTAGGGTGTAAAAATTACTTTAAAATATTAGAAATAAAACCATCAGGAAAACATTAAAAGTTCGGTTTTGGGTATTCTCTTCATTCAAAGTATGGTCATTCACTAGAACAGCATGTAGTACTAAGCAGCTTGCTAACGCTAAGATTCCGACTCTGATCGTTCACTTGAAAGAGACATTGGCAGTAGAATCGAAATATCATTCAAGCAAATATGCAAGATAATTTTTTCATCGTCTTGTTTGAGAACGAAAATGTCTAACCTTGTTGTCCAGCCGCCACATGATGTGGCGCAGCGCCGCTTGGTGACTCGCCTCGTCGGTGATCAGCAGCCACGGCAGCCGTGACATCCACTCCCACGTTATCGTCTGCAAATCACATGCATGCAAAGAAAGCTTAGCACCCTAGTAAGTGTTAATCTTTGTGTTCTGTTCAGAAATGCTCACTAAACAATTTACTTTAGGACTCGGAACTGCACGCGCTGCACCTGTAACTTACCACGCCCAACTCCGTTCTAATTCATCAATTCCTAGAAAAGAAGATACACTTGCTAATGGAATAATTATGGCCTTTCAATTGCTCTATTCTCTGCATTTATGGTCTTGGATGATAAATGCAGTTATCCTGCTGATGCAGCATGATAGCAAACTGTCTGTCTAAATTACATTAATTAATATTAATATTCGCACTTTCACTGGAATATTCAAATATACCGAGGATCAAATTTGTATATCTATACTGTGAGTAAGCCCATGTAATCAGAGCTACATTCAAAGTATGCTCTATCACCGAATACGTTAATAACCTCCACAATATTTACATTAACTGTGATCCCTCTATGTGCCTGTCAAAACCCTAGGTGGTTCTTGAAAATCTCAAATTTGTTTTAACTTTAACTTTACTCCACTGAAAGATAACAAAAGGTGGCACTCTTGCAGTTGCAGTTCTTCATAAGTTTTAATCTCCACGGACTTACAATTATGAGCTACCATGTCCAACCTGGGAAGAAATAAGCACAAATAGCTTATAGCAAGGACTCTCTTTTCGTTTCCACAGGGGGAAGTGAAGTCCCCGTTTTTATTCAATGCTAAATATAAGTGACTGATATTTGTTTTTGTAAAAAATTGTGCTCAAATAATTGCTAACATCTTGCTTTCACAAATCAGAAAGAATTTTTGATTCAAACTTTCTGTAGCATTTTGAATAGGAGTGAACTGAACATCTATATCGCGAGGAAATGTCAGAGTTAAAAATCCCTAAGGAGCTAAAAATCATCGAAAGTACTGTTTATAATACGCCATATTTGAGGAAACTGGTAATGTCAAGCATCGCTCCAGGAGCGGGTGTCTTCGTACAGCTCGTTCCTAAAGAAGGCATGGGGCAAAACACCGCGAGAGGAACTCTGTATCGCTGTTTAAAGTTTCAGAGGGTAATCAAAGTACAAGGAGGGCACATTGAAAAATGAACTTCCATTTGATTTCATGGTTGTTAATAAATTAGGGTGAGGACGATTTTTATTTTATTATACAATCCTAGTGTAGATATATTACCAATTGGTTTAGTGCAGGAACTTTTTCCCCACCCTATATGTGAATCTTGGAAGCCATAGGGACTCAAGAAGTTCACTGATCACTTCTAATTTTCTCCGACACGTGACATTGCTTTTTTGAAGACTCGTCCTTTAACCAAGTGCGCCAGGATTTGTTTGGCCTTATAGAAAAAATCGATCTGAATATTGCGTGACAGTGCTGGTATGAGACCACTTACTTTCCTAAAAAGCACAAATTATTTGACGTCAGAACACGAGCCCATACGCCAAGCTACTGTACGGCAGAAAACAAATACGCTACAGTAAACATCGCGTCCTCTGCAGTAATTTGTTCTCGACTTAGCTCTATTGTTTAAACTAACTGCCTAGATTTGCTTACTCGGTCCTAATTTTGCCCTTTGGCCCCACCAGCATGAGCCTTTAATAATTCTCTTCATCAAGTATAAGCATCATGACCTTGACAACCTCTTGAGAGGATTCAACGCTAGTAGATAGACAAAATTTAAAGTCCGTCCAAAAAATTTGAGCTACTGTCGCTGGTATCCCGTGCAAGCGGGCTAACCCAGCTAGGCCATTTCTGTTACAACGTATATTAATCTAGTCAGCATCTATTCTCCGAATTTTTATTGCTTACTCTGCTTGTTAAATTATATAATCATATTATAAATCATCCCACAGACGCTTTCACTCTCTGCTATGATAGCTCAAACCGAAAGTTACATCTGTTGATATCTGCTATATCGGACTAGCATTAGTTGAGAAAATTAGCAATGTCAGCCAGTCCAGCATGGAATTCATATGAAAAAATAGTAAAGGCTTTTTCAACATTGAATTCTCGCTATGTTTTATGGAAGAGATTTTAGCAATAGATGAAAAAACGTTGCTTTGTAAACCAATGGCCACAATCATGTTTGAAGATAATGAATTGAGAGGTAAACTCAATCTTCTTGTCTGCCAGTTAATCAGTCTTAAGTTATTGCTTGTTTAGACTCCTGGAGAGACGCATGTAGAGGCATTGAAAAGGCCCCAAGTAATTTTCGCAACGTAGAGAGAAAATTTTTCAAATATTTAAAGTATTATCAATAGGGAGTGGTGGTTTTTAACATAACCAGCAACTACATATGCTTCCAATTCCATGAATCTCCATTTCAATATTTTGGCAAACCAAGACAAATAAAATATTCAAATTTTGATCCTCCTACGAAGTTTTACTGTTCGGAGCTGAATTTTTTTAGGATTCGATGCTTTAGTAACTGCTACGACATGCTGATATAGTTTGCATACAGAAAGTTGAGCACGTCTAATCGAATTGGAATTCAAATAAACTTTTACCTTCATGCTTACATGTATGTGACGCTCATTACCCGCCAGAGATACATCTAATTCAGCATGGATAACAACACATTGTCAGTAGACAAAACTTTGCCGGTCGTTTCATCTTTAGGGTCTGTTTGAAGTGTAATAAGGCACATTCAATTTACTGATTCGACACATCATGTCAGTTAAAGCCCACATTGCCATTCCGGTTGTCAGTTTTTATGTTATGTCAGTTTTTGTGAGGAGTATGCAGCGCGGACTGCTAATTTTTAATGCCATTAATACTTTTCCTATCAGAGTCGATTTTTTAAATTATAGCCAAGTTTATTAAAATATAAATGAATTATTTTAATATATCTACTGGGAACATAGGTTAGATTATCCGATCACAAAAGATAAATGATGTAAATAAATTTAATGTAATATCCTTATTGAATTTAATTTGCAGCCGTCATATTACTTTGAATTCAACGGTTCCAGCTGTTAAACTAATTTTTTTTTGTAAATCAGATCTATGCCTAGTTTCTGAATTATTGACAGTTGAACTTACCATGCCAAAAGTTGATTTACAATGAAAATGCAATCGTTTTATTGCATAATATAGAAAAATTTTGTACTTACAGTGTTAACCCTTGCTATCATATGTAATGGTTGCTCTACTTTATGGATACGATACTCAGATCACTAAACATATATTCATATGGGACACAACCACAAGCAACCTACGCACCTCTTGCTTCAAGAAGGACAGAGCTCCCGCATGCCTGAGGTCGGCAACGAAGAGAGTGTCGACGAACTGCCACTTCCTCTCTCCAGGGTACTGGCTGCAACAATTGCCAAGAGAATGTCCCTTGAATGCTATAGTGAACCCGGCATGCTCGTCACGCTGGCCTACCTCTGGCTTGAGTGCATTTGCGACTTGAACTAATTTTAACTACAGATTAGGCATCCACGAGCATTAGCCGTTCGCCCAAAATTTCATTCTTTACTATTCTAGTTACTGTCATCTATACCCGTCGTATCTCAAGCCAAATTTTTTTCTCTGGATTGAACCCAATTAATTCCTAAATTTAAGCTTATTAGAAAACTTCAAGCTCTACAGTCAGAATTCAGAAGCATTCACCTCCCGATCCTAGATTCACGAAGTCTAATTGTAAGCATCCAATTACTTGCGGCGTTCTTATGCGCTGAGAACTGGTTTTAAAAACGGTAACAACAGTTACTTTCATTTTGAAATTGTGCTGTAAAATTTTAGTGTTACCCGTTACAAAAATCGTTTCATGTTTACACGTAGCATTCTTTTTCAATACTGTATAATACCGTATAATTATGCATAAATACTTTTTTTACAATGCTAATTAACAAGAAATTAAAGAAAAGTTTGTGTAAATCGTGAAAATGAAATCTTTCATTCTGGAACTACTATTATTGTTCAAATAATAATGAATTATTGACTTATTTAAAAGCCTTCAAAAGGGGGGATTTAAAATAATGAATCAGAGAATATAAGGAAAGAACTGTAGAAAGTTATTCAGGTAGCAATGTCTCTTTAGCCGCAGTTCTTGAAAGAGTCTGGAGTGGATAATAATTCCGAGTATCAGCATTTGAAAGCGCGACGAACTTTTTACAGTAGTCTGTCATATTTTATACGTACGAGGCTATAATCAGTGATGCATTGTCACTTTTTTATTCTCATCCTTTCGAAATGTTCCCAGTGCTGATTTAATTTACCAAGTTTAGTTCTTTCTTTTCCAACACTACAACAAACACTTGTTGGCGCCGAATCAATGGAAAATTTGTAAACTTACAGTGCAGCCAATCAAATATAATTCTAAATTTTACTCATAATTCGCTCAGTATGCATAGCTTTTAATTTTTTGTAATAAATTTCAAAATATGTTTTTTAATTTTTCTAATATTCGTATATCGCACTATTTCTATTTTCGATTTACAAATTTTTACTGTATCTCAAAATAATAGACATACTGAAAATTTAAGCATTCTTTCATACCACAGTACATTGCGATATGGTGCGAAACCCGAAACACAAAAATGTAAATAGTTAATGTGATAGGCGACGCTTTGAAAACGCCTCTTTCTCGCACAGAACCGCGAGATTTAAACAGAAGACTGTACTTCATTTAGACTGAAAAATTCGAGAGAGGAAACTTCCGTTTTTTAGACTCTTTGCAGGTATTTCCGCAGAATTCTGCGTTCATTAGTCAGATTCTATTAAATGAAATTAGGATTATGAAGAAAACATTTTCTTGTCCATCTCCTCGAGCCTTACTCGTATTTTCGATATAGCAAAATCCTTCGTATCAGACTTCACAACTCGTAAAATTTATACAGAAGAGTATAATAGTCATGGTATTTTAATACCAATACGCATGAAAGCATGGGAACTGGGTCAGATGCTAGAGCATTTGTGAGTAAATTAGCTTCAAATATGCTAGGCTGGCAATCAAAATATACCCAGGTGGATGCGGATGCGGATAAATTCATTCTTATTTTTTTAGATTAATTATTGACGTGCTCAGTAATAGCGAACTATAATACAGTATACCTGATTAATTGTTCTAACATTACGCTGTGAAAAATATTAGGTAAAATTTGTGTCTAGATTCTTAGATAAATTGCCCTAGATAGATATTCATTTATTCAATTGATAATTCACATATATGATAAAATTGAAACAAAAGTTCCAAATATTCATTAATCAACCCATTCATTTGAAAGATAGAAAAGATCAATAGCTAAGCATGTGTGATGTAGTAGATCAAATAGCAGGTCGTGTATAAACTATCCAATAGAAAATACTGTAAAATTTGAGGTTTTCTATTCGAGACAGAGAAAAATTTTTTGGAAGGCTCAATTTCTCAATTCAAAAATATTTTTGGAGTTAAGCTCTGAATGCTTTTGTCAGAAAATCAAAAGAACTAAGAGCAAGTGTGAGGGGAATTTTTTTTCGAAATTCCGACTGGTCTATGCAAAAAGTAAATTATTGCATCCCGACAAGGACCTGGCTGACCAAAAAAACAAAAGATGCTTTATTCGTCTCAATCAAGCCTAATACATTTCATTTTGTAAATTGGTTTTTCAAATGCTTTACAACGCACACCAGGAGGCAATGACGGTTACTCCCGGTCCAGCCGACATCCATTTCCGACACCTGGGTGGAGTGTGGAATCGTGGCTGAGTTCTCCCTTTTCCCGACGGGGAAAAATCACCGGACGGTACAGCCGGGATTCAAACTGCGACACCATCATGTGAAGGGCGCGTTCTTACCAACATGCAACAAACCCGGTATAAGGTTCTGTTTAAGTTTTCAATACGTTAAAATTTTACCAAGTACATGCATTGCAAGTTTTATTTCAATAATACGCAACTTTCTGAACGAGATGACACTTCTCCAATGATGTAATTCGTAAAACATTCTATAAACAATACATTCTTGTAAGCGACTGCAAAGCCTGTCTACGTAACTCAATATTTAACTTTCAGCTTCACAAAACAAATATCACCTTTTGTGTCCGAGAGTGAGGTTTGTAGGTAGAGGCAGCGGGCTGGGAAAGCTGGTGCCGCTAGAGCAAGTGCGCGAGAACCTGAGCGTTGACTGCGAGACTGCAGGGGGCAGGTGGCTGCCACTCCCTGCAAAATTTGATGCTCATCGATAGTCACAATCTACTTTTTTTGCCAGCTTCAATCCTATGATTTGAAAAGAAAAACAGACCTACTTGAAGGGTGTTGGAACGGTATCTGAGATTGACTTCAGACCTCCCAAAGGAACTTTGTGCTCCTATATAAATGAGTAGATTTTTGTACTTGGGAAAATCAGTATTCTTAACTGATGTTATGTGAAAATATAAAATAATCTAGAGTTGTAACTCAAGAAAACAAACTGTGCGTGTCAGTTACTCTTATGAGTACCTGATTAAAATCTCTTGTTTCAAAGGAAATGTGTTTCCTCTTCGATATCGCATGGCTTCTTGAAATTAATTTTGAATTAAATCTTGAATGTTTTCGTGAGAGAACATGCTTATTATTTAAAACTTCTGTTGTTCACATTTATTTTTCTTTGAAATTTCTATTTGGTACAATGATTGAAGTAGATGGCAAATTTGCTGATGTTGACCAAGGTACCAATCTTTTCAATACGCTGACCTTGAAGTCAAACTAATCCAAATATTATGACTGGGTAAATCTCATATACTCAATAAAACAGTGTTATGCAATGGCCACAATTTTATATTCAACTGCAGGTGTAGATCACTCTTTCCAAAGCTGCTTATATGAACTTCTATTACGGTTAATGAAACTGTAACTTAGATTTCATGAGTTTCATTGAGAGGTGGTCAAACTTCAATCAATATAACGCAATGCAGCAGCAAACAAGGAACGGATCAAAGTTCTATTAATTTAATTATTAAAAACCGCCACAAAACTTTCAAGAATTTTTTAGTATCTTACAGCCTGCTTTCTTTTTGAATTAACTTAGTATTACTAAGCTGTTCAACATGCTGAATCATGCCCTCTCTCTTCAATTCCATGAATCAAGTTCAGCGCATATTGCTGATCCAAATGTAACCTATCCTAACCTAACATAGCCAAGCTAAATCGAAATTAACTAATTGAAACTTTTAGCGTTAAAAATTTGAGCAAGAAGCCCCAAAGTAACGTCATAATGACGTCATCGAGCAGTGTGATACACCAGATTATTCCCATAGCGTGTAAGTTTGTTTTCCGTCGAGTTATTTTTATAAAATTTCCATGCGGTATTAGAATAATCCTTAAATATGCCATGCAGACAATTGAGGTAAATCTGATCAATACTTTTTGCACGCTAATCAGTCAAAACTATTGAAGGCATCCCAAAAAGCCTTAGAATTTGGCCGTTCTCTTATGCTGCAATATTCCGGAATAACCGAATGCCTTAAAGCTTTGATAAAAAAAAGTGCTTCTAAACACGTATTCCAGACAAAATTACAAAAAAATATGAATGGTATTTTGTATGGAGTAAAAAATGTATGGAAGAATGTTACGAAAATTCTGACTTTCGACATGAAATTTACGTTCAAAATGACTTCCTTGACTATTTGATGAAGAATAGAAATAGTCTCATACAATTTCTCATTACTCAAAAGGCAGATCTTAAAACAGATTTCTTTTTACAAATGGCAAATTTTAGAATTATATCTAGATATTTGTAGTGCCTTCACATACTACACTTCAAAGTAAAGCTTGAAAATTCCATACTCTCAAAAAACTAACCAACGACAAAAGTGGAAAAGGACAAACAAATAATCGAAACAAATTAAAAATATCAAATAAATATCCTGTGTTAATTCTATTCTTCAACGTAAGTAAAGGAACCTGAAGTCGTCTGAAATCCACATTTCATACAGCAACACAACTGAATGCATAAAAGTCTTCTTTGAAAATGAGTGTGAGTGTAAACTCCTCAAGACATGCTGTTGTCCGTTTTGTGAAGTTTCAGCACGGTATGCCTTAAAATGTAAGGTTAACATAAAGAACGAAGAAAATCGTTGACCATCATACCAAACTATACTTTCTGTCAGATTTATATTGATAAATTAATCCATTTTATATGCCCTTTTAGATCAAAGTTCGAAGCTCGACCATACAGTACTGAGTTATTTACAGCAGTTTAGTGAAAGCTCTTTTATCTCTTGACGTACAGGTTGCCACGGAAACTTCGTACCTTATTTGGCTCACATAGCTAATATTTTTGACAGTTAAATATTACGTATACTCCTACATCTAACTTATAACAATGTAAATGCATCTGGTAAGTCAATCTTTCAAATAATGACTAAATGCAGCTTAGAATAATATTGTGAATAAAAAATTTTCTCATGACATGACGCAAATTTATATAGTTTGCTGAACGTAAAAGTTGACTTTGAGTTCGATCACGGATAAACGGCGCACGAGCCCAGTCCCTGCCTGTAATTGAATGATTTAAGTCGAGAGGAAATCCCGTGAGGCACAAATGTAGTTTATGGAAGGTAGGAGCGCCCGTGTTTTCAATTGAGCGAACAACCTATCAGACTCAAGTTTACATGGCGAAAGTGAAACAAAAACTACAAAAAGAACAAATAGATTATAGAAACTACAAAAGAACAAATATCTATAGAAAAAATATATATTAAGTTTTTTTTCAATGGAGCGATTCGTTTCGTTCTCCTCAGCCAACCTGAAGTCCTCTAATAGAATCGCTTTTAAAAAGAACAGATTGTATTTCAGCTATTTATGGCATAGTATTAAATGTTGTTGAAATTACTTTCACGTACAGGCGAAGGTAATGTGTAGGCTGAGAAATAGATAATTTCAACATTATTTTAGAAATTTTACTCTAACGAGACATATCTGTCATCACTCTTCCTAGAACCCAAAAATTATCTGCTTCACAAAAGCAGGGTCAAAGCAAACCGAAGGAAGTCACTGGGTAAGCCAAATGGTAAACGTGACTGGAATATCATGAATAACGTAGTCTGAAAAGACAAACTTGTCGCCATTCACGATGAGTGAGCGCCTGCATCTCGCAAGTCTTCGAAAGGAAAATAACTGGCTAACGCTATAGTCCATCTGAATTAGCCCCATGACAGTAAATTCATGACATCGTACTTAAAAAAATCAAATTTTAACAGTTGAAGCGAAGCTCAATGACCCGCGTCCCAAAATGCTATAAAAGTTCCTTGCAGTCATTTCAGACTCCCAAAGAACAGTGTATTCAGATTTCCAAAAAACTTGCTCATCTTGGTGTGAACTGCCCCCTCTAAAATTTGTTAGTCCTTCCTATTTCAGTCGAAAACGGTGTAAAAGTGAACCCAAACTGACAGAACAAAATCTAATCGATGCGCTTAATGAACGCTTGAGCGTATCTCAAAAGCAACCTGTTCTCATGTGATCGTGCACCTCACCTCTTGGCGCTTCAAACAAAATACAGAAAAGACGTTAGAATGATTTTCCAATGTTTGGGAGCAAGAAAAAATTATTGCCCTTTTCATGACCTGTGTTATGCCAACGAATATATCTGCATAGTTCATTCTGAAGTTTGAAATCTATATTTTTTAACGCACCACAACTGCATATCTGAAAGTCTTCTTCGAAAATGTGTTGAGGGTGAACACCTCATGACTTGCTGCATAATATTTTGGAGACCAACTTGTACTTATTATTTGGACTAACAGAAAGAATTGAAACATAAATGATCATAACATGCTGAACTAGTGACGAGTATTGTAACATTTACTCTGGCTTTTTAACCGAGGCAAAAACTTTTTTTATTATATTTTAGTTCAAATGTCCGAAAAGTATAATATGTTTATGAAGTATCTAAAATTTTTACCTCTTTATAAATTAGATACTTATAATTTTCAAGCAATTTTTGACAAAAATTTGAAAGAATATCCTTGCAAAGAGAACCTAATCGAATTAGAAGTGGCTCACACAAATTTACTTTGCAACATTGAGGCGATTTTCTGATCATGAATCAAAACGATGGGGTTGAAACGAAGCACCTGATTTATTATTTTTCTACTTGAACAGTTTTACACGAACTTTAATGCATTCTTATCTCAAATTGCCCATGGCTTAAGCCATCACGGAAAACGGAATTTTCTTTTCCTTAGAATTGAAGACACCGGCATAGAGCACCTATTACTGTAACAATAGTGTCACAGATGTGCGCTTTAAAATATGCAACTGAAATCTCACATCCTGGCACTTGAAAAGGACATTGCACTAAGCTCGCCACACACCTGCGAGCGCCACGTACTGGACGTGCCTGCAGCTGCGGAGGGCGGCCATCGTGCACACGAGGCGCGCTACCTCAGCCGGGCCCATAGTGCGCTGTTCCGGCTGGCCCACGTCTGTTGCAGCGTCACCGCAAGTGTTACACGTAAATTGAACTGAATCACCGCAGATTAGAGAGTGTATAGTATGCACTTTAGATGCACGAAAAGCATGATTTTCAATCCTCTCTTGCTGAATTTTTGGAAATGAGCGCTTGTTTTCCTTCCGAGCCCATTATTTTGGTATACTAGTCGATGCAAAAGAACGAAAAAAAAGAAAATTATCCTGAGTGTCAACCTCATATTCCTAGACGCAAAATAATTTAAATCTGCCCATTTTACTCTTAACATTAATCTCTCCAATCACTAATTCCTGTGTTCGTATGCTCATACTCCAATATACGCGCGCCCCAAAAAGAGTGCTTTCATCTATGTGACACAGGGATTTGTTTTCTTAGTTACTTCCATTTATTTGCATTTTCAAAACCAAATTAATTACCGCAAAGAAAGAAAGGATGTTAATGTGAGGGCATTTAACATCTTTTTTTCTCTAATTTATTTCTTATCAAAACATTTTAGAAAGGCCACGGATTCGACGAATGTCATAACTTTAAAGAACATCATTGTTTAATTTTCTTATTCGGGTCTTAAATCGCTCTTGATAGTTTTGTGAGGCAATCCTTCTTACTTTCTTGCTCTCGTGAGTACATTATGACAACACTATTTTGGGAAGTTAACTTTTTGTACGGGTCCACCTATGTTGAAAATGTTACGACTTGCTTTGTACAACAATCCTTTTCATGTCTTTGACTCCGGTGAACTCTTTTGCGCCAGTACTATTAGCGTAAGTAGGAAATATCATAAAAAAATTTGTTTCGTCATAGCAAATATTATATTCTTTCCTAGCTCACCATTTGGCATACAGTTGATGCGCTAATGGGAAGAATCCTCCCAAATCACGACTGTCGACCTCATAGTTCTAGACGCAAAATAAATCAGATCTGCCCACTTTACTTCAATCCCTCATGCTCGTATCACTAGTTCCTATGTTCTTATTCTCATATTTCAATATAAGTACAAGCTAACGAGGGGGTTTTCAGCAATGCATCACATGGATAATGTTTTCTTAGTCACTTGTATTTAAATGCAGTACCAAAATCCGACAAACGCAACGAAAGGAACGCATTTGTTTCGTGCTTTTCTCCGAATAATGTTTCAACAATTAACTTGGGTATTGCAATAACCATGTATGAATAGCAATTACGGATTAAAATTATTTGCCTGAACACTTAACATCGGTATAACGAAAACCATGTATAAATAGCAATTAAGGATCTCTATTTTAAGATATTTGAATGTGTTTTTCGCTTTTATTTGAATACATGTGCACATTAACGAGCGTGTTTTTCAACTAAACGTTACGAGGAATATGTTTTCTTAGTTACTTATATATAAATGCACTGTCAAAATCAGATTACGCAACGAAGGGAACTAATTTTCGTTGTGCTTTTCTGTCAATCATTTTTGGTTTCGATATTTCACATGCGTGTTACGATACCGATGTGTCAACTAACATGTGATTGTTAAGATATTTTAAAAGCCAATGTTAAACATTTCATGTTTTAACTCTGTTGAAAATAAACTTTTTTTCTAGTGAATTGAAATGTCAAGGCAGCTGCATTTGATGAGAAACTAATAACGTTTTCAGCAATAAATGAGAGTAACTGCAGAATGATTTATTACATCAGACGGAAGAAATAGTTGAAATGTTCAAAATGAATATATGGTGTCTGATCATAGTTAATAAAGCACTGCCACATTTCATTTATATTCTGGATAGGCTCACTGATATAAAGTAGAGAAACAAAATTTCTTTATGAGACGAACTAAAAAAGGTGAGAGGTTTTTACCAAACAAACAACAACTATTTATGTTCAATTTCACCTGGCTCAAATCTAACGAAACAAATGTTATCATAAATTTTGATGAAATCTCGGTAAAAGTTGGACTGTAATTTTAGTTTAGTCAACACTTTTACTTACGAAAATCCAACATCAAGACAAGTTCGCCTTATAGGGTTTATTCTACCAAGACGCAAAAAAGACTGTTAAAACCTATCTTGAAAACAGGTTAGTAGACTGGAGTTTGGTTGAACACTGGCGTCCATATTAATCCCAACGGCGGAAGTGGATCTGCAGTAGACTCGGTTGCTGAAGTTTGTCCGTCGTTCGACTGCGCTGCTGAGATCGACATAACGCTAGACTTTGCTGATGAGTTTCTTCTGGCACTCGTGCTGCTATGCAATCTCATATTTTTTGATTAGATTTTCCTGAGAATTAAAAATTGAATACATCAATTAACCAACTCTGATTTAGATACCCAGAATTCTCATTCATTTTTCTACAACTAGCTAATATTCTTCAAATGTTAAGGAGATTTCCT
The DNA here is from genome assembly GCA_030386875.1 of Morinoia aosen. Lineage (NCBI taxonomy): Eukaryota > Metazoa > Arthropoda > Malacostraca > Amphipoda > Talitridae > Morinoia > Morinoia aosen. The sequence goes on from CM059562.1 coordinate 61,528,919, forward strand.
TTGATCAAAATAAGACTACTTCCTTCAATGTTACCTCTGAATTCTTGCATAGTTAATGTTTAGGTTTTAGTAACCTTCAGCTCTGGACATTAGAAAAGAAACACATACAAGCCTGAAGTCAAACTACATCATGAATATTTATCGAGCTTAGCATTCACTTGTTGGTGAAAATTTTTACTATACGCAACTATTCCCAACCAATTGACGTTGCTGGCATATTTTATCAATGGAAATAAATGTTCACGTTCTCACACTTAACATCGGGTAAGATTTATCGCCAATGATGACAAGCAGAGACATCTGTGCAGTAAAAATATCATAAAATAATTTAGAAATTAAGTTAAAGGATTTAGACAATAATTTTTCATGAAATTCTTATATTCAAATCATTTTTTACGCTGTGTCAATTTCGTTAATAGACTCAAAAAATACTTTATCAGAGAGACAATCTACAAATTGCACTGGTCGACACCAGTCACGTATTTTTCTGTCATTCCGACATTGGTGTTTCCAGAAATCTGTGCCCTACTGGGTAGTCCTCGCTGCCACCTGTCCCGCTTGTAAGTGAGACGCAGCGGAATAGTATACGAGCAATTTTTCTTCCTCCAATGATTATTGATCGTTTGGTGGGTGGTAATAGAATTCCGGCCAGCTTGTGGGTTGTCTGACCCTAGATATTCTGAATGGAACAGTCATTCTACAGGATTGGGAATACAGTAGCACACGGCTCTCTGCTTTGTTAGCATAGAAAACCAAGGAGCCCATTCCATTACACACAGTTCAAAATTAAAGCAGGCATTATGGTAGGTTATGAGCAGATAGACAACCAAATTGAGAACAAAGCATCTTTTGTTATCGAGCTTCTAAGCTCAATGAAAATTACAATGCAAGGCATGGATTATCATATCGGGTGAAAATTTGTTAAAAGATCATTATTGGCTTCCTAAAAACCTACTTTCCAACAAGGTGTGGCAGAAAATATCAATCGATCTTTCATAGAACGCAAAATGAATCTCAATCAAACATTATTATTAATAGTTTCTTTTGAAATTTTCTGCTACGAAATAAAAAACAGCCCAAGTCCGAGTGGCAGAAATAAAAATTATTCAAATCGTTAATTAAGCGCAAAGTATAAAACAGAACACCGTTAGATGAAGTCATAGCGGGTTGGTTCAACAGCCAATAAGTTGGACATTAGCACGAAAACAGCCTGACAGCGTTGGAATGCAGTGAGGCTTTAAGATGAAAGAAAGAGAAATGAAACGACGCTAAAAAATTTGAACCACTATCTTCCCTCAAAACAATTTATAAAAAAACTGAATGTATTATTGTTTTTACACATGTTCTAAAATCACCTAAAACGTTCTGACGACAACGTCCATAAAATGAGAGTAATAATAAACATTGAGTCATACAATCAGTCTTAATGCTTTATTTTTTGACTTAGATTATTTAAATTCAGTGACCACGTCACCATTAATCCACCATAACAATGAATGACTAGAATTTCTCTCTGGTTTCTTTTATTAACTTGTTGGTTGATCTCAATGATTTTACGTTTTAATTTAAAGCATAAATGACTTTCAATTCAAATTTTTCTCTTCATATGTATTACTTGTATTTTTGCTAGAATTGGATACGATTGAAAATCTTTGGATCGGCAGCCATTTTTTCAAAATCTACACCCAGAATTGACTTATACTTAATTTTTTCTGGAAATTTTGTACTTACGCCCGCTGTTCGGACTCTCATGGCTTCTTTTGTGCCAACTTGAGAAGAGTTTTTTACTCTTTAAACCTTTCTTAGCTATCGGGTCTCTCCTAATGGCCCGATGAAGAATGCATAAAAATCGAATTGAAAAATCTCAGATGGGAGAATATTCAGTGGAACTTGAAATGTTTTACCGGCTACCGACCTGCAAAAAAAGACGGAAAAATAGGGAGACGTTGAAAGAATGAAAGAGAATTGGAACTTTGCATCTAATAAATTAAGCGAAAAACAAAGCAATATACTTGTATCGGTCGTCATGGTGATCTTGTCGACGAGGATATCAATTTACCTACAAAGCGACTCTCTGAGATCGAGTTCCGAGGCTTAAATTTCAATTCATGGTATTAAACTAAGGAATCGAAAGGGATCAAGTACTAAACTGAAACAGGTAGAAAAATGTCAAAACGTTACAGCTCCTGTGCGTTAGCTTCCTGAATCCTCATTGTTCTGCAAAGATTTCTCAGTCATTCAAACATCGTTTAATCGCCTGAGCGTTGAGTCAGCAGTTCAACTTCTCGTTATCACAAGGTTGGGCATTTGAATTGTGTTAGTTTCTGTCTTGGTTGCCGTGAGTGTACTCCAGATTACAATCACTTCCGTTCGTATAAATCTCGGTTGCCTTGACTGTGCTTAAAAAAAACTTTTTACTTGCTGCCGCAGTGTCGGCATCACTATTTAAAGTACTGATTTATTGACATTTGATATTACCTTTCTTGTTTTACACATATATAATGCTCAAGAGTTTTTCAATTGAATTGATGTGCTATAACATTGCTGTGATATTATATATAAAAAATCTCTAATATAAATTTGAAAGGCTGGCTACTCAAATATTATGGGGTAAAACAGAACGCTTTAGTGATTGGAAACCGTAAAGGCTCTTAAATGCTTTCTTTATTTAAAGAATCTCCAGAAAAATAAATTTGATCTCTGAGAGAAGTCTCAGAAAACTGCGTGGGGGTGCAGCGATAGCAGCGGAGCAATTCGTGAGCCGGGCGAGTCTCGAATGCGCAGGAAAGAGCGAGACACGGCGCGAGACCGGCCTGCTCCGCACTGTTGCGCCCCACCTGCATATAAAAGATTTGTAAGAAAATGGGCAAACATCGAGATTTTAGAATATCATTGTGGTAGAATTTAGGCAAGCTTCAATTTCTCAACTTATCGTAATAATTTTGCTGAATGTGAGCTTGCTTATAACGAAATAATAATTTTATCGAATCGGTACCACAATCAGAGAATAATATATTTAGACTTCAAGAAAGTAATTTGCACAGCCAAATTGTAATGAAGAAGAGGTAGTCTAAGAGGCGCTTGCGAAACGCAAGCCCGGATACACGATCAGATGCAGGTGCCGAGCACGGCATCGAACGAACCTCAGACGAGGAGTATCCTGGTGGGCCATGTCTTCCCCCGTGGTGGTCGTCTTAGTAGACGATCCCCTCTGCCTCCCCCGCTGCCGATGCGTAGTCCCCCCGAAGTCGAACTTAGCCGAAAGTGACTTCAGCCATCACACCGATGTCGCGATCCAAGAAAAGTGAGCCGCGCTGACACAGCTATGCCGAGGCGGATGCTTATCCTTAGGACTGAATGAGAGTTGTTGCAGGTTAGTGTGGAAGTGTACGTCTGCTTCCCTCAACCGAAGCACGCTTGAGCATGTCTCCTCTTGTGGAAGACTGCTCTTTTTCTTCGTTGCATTTGGAACGAAAGTTGGATAGATTGAAAGTTGTGACCAAATCAGAGGGGGCTGGCATGTGCAAAAAAAACTTTCCTAAGCCTAAATTAATTATTCAACATTACCAGCACTAGGCAAAAAAATACCTAGCGGTTCAAATACTTTGGCAAAACACTGTGTTACTACGAATACTCTAAATAAAAGGGAACAATCTAATTAAAGTAGAATCGATTTACAATTTTACACAGAAAACTCACATTTCAATTGTCTTTCCTTTTGTTCCAAGAGCGTCGACCCTGGGTACTTAGTGTAGAATGGAGAACTCTGGCTGTCGCAAAGCAGTATCAAGCGTCGCTCGAACAGGATGCTGATTGTACACACTGATGGAACATCTTGCGAGACCAACATAGTCGCGCGTAAGGCTATTTTTTTCCTCACTATACGTAACTATACGTTTTGCCAGAACAGAAATTGATTTTTTTTATCAGAGAACCTTGCCATCCGACATTAGGATGGTTTTAGCAGCATGTTTTTTCTTCGAGTGAGCTTTGGGAGTTTCATTTGACTTTCTTCAACTTTCCGTACGAATCACGCCGTGAAGTGATCATACATTAAAGTTTTTTGTTATCATCTTTTCACTATTTTTAACATTCGCTGTATGTATGCAGCTCTTTCTTTTGGCTTATAAGAAAGGTAGTGCAATTGAACAAGCGTAAATTTGATTTCGCCTCAAAATTAGCCATTGAAGACCATGTAATAATTTCAAAATTACGCTAAGCTTTACAAATGCAATCAAAAAATGAAATGAATACCAATAGGAAAACAATCATTCAGACAATAGGAAATCATTCATACGATCAGGCTCTAGCTTTTGAAGAGAATATATCTCATCCTATAGAGCGTGCTTGTCAGTGTGTATTTCATTCAATTGAAATTCGGATTGACGAACGTTGGTCAACCATAAAGTGCTTCTGCAACCGCAGGCCAATTATTGCAGTAAAATTTGAGTTATTTAAACAAAGGAGTTTCTAATGTTCCGAACAATGTTTGAGTTAGCGTCAGACAATTGTAAATGAAAACAATAGGAATTTTTTATTATATTAAATACTTCACTTACACTAAGAAACGTAAACAAACACAACTTAAATAAAATCTTATGTTAGATGCCCCTGTAAGCCAAAAACTTCTTAAGGGATTAGCATACTGAGTGTAGTTGACACTAAAAATTGCCCTTGGAAGGTGTGCGGTACTGATGATGCTCGTACGCCTTCCGTTTTCTAACTGAACAATAATTATTCTTGCTTTCAAGCTATGCTAGAAGCCCTTGCATCCTTCCACAGACGGTGCTCAAGGAGAAATTAGGCAACACAGAGTTCACACTGAACTGAACTCAGCGCTCATACTGAAATTGTTGATATCACCCGGAACTATATAATGCCTTTTGTTTGTCAACGATACCCCTGAAATAATCATGCCAAGTTACCATTCGCTTTTGAAAGATGCGAAAAATTTTCAAAATTTTTTTATATTGTTCAAGTTCCGAATGACAGGTCTGTCATCAGGCCATTAGGTTGTTGTCATCTCAATTAGGTATATAAATAACTGTCCTGATCTTCTAATTGAAAAATTTTTATGAGCCTCTACAGCCCCTATCGTCTCCAGCGGGAAATCGAAGAAATAAATTGTAACTATATCCTCCAGTGTCCTTGCACAATATCTGTACGAGTTATGCTCAATTAATTCCCTGAACGTGAAATAACGTCTGAAAAATATATGTTGTGTCAATTTTATCACTGCCAAACATTTATTCCATTTCTTAAGTAGAAAAAACGTACCAGAGGCATTAAATATGTTTTTCAGTCAGACATCAAAATTGAGGCTGAGTTTTCTGCCTAAAATTCCAATTTGAATGATAGTTTTATTTTTATTTTTAGGAAGAAGTTTGTTCGCCAATTTCTTTCTTCTTCTTTTTAATTTTCATTTCTCGCATTCGGTTTTACAGTGAAATAATTTTTCTATAGAATATAAAATTGTAACGCCGAACAAATTTGAGCTGAAAGTGAAACACTTATCAAGCCTTGCCAGTGAGATTGAAACCAGTAAATTCTGAATTCACTGTAAAAATTATGTAGAAATATGACTTATTTAATGTTTCATTCATTGAATTTTAAATGACTCCTAAAAATAGCCCAAATTGAGAGTCATTTCAAATAGCCAAAGTTGTTCGTAGGTTTCAACCCAGTTCACATCAAATGTATCCATTGATTTTCGGATTCTTTTTCATTTTAATAACCTCGAGACTAACACATGAAATTCGGGGAGAAAATTCTTCGCGACTTAGCATGTCCCAGCAATTGTGTTTAAAGACGTCTGCTGTCCTCAACTCGGTCAAAAATAAAGAGTTAGGGCTTGTTCCGAATATCGAGAAAAAAATGGAGAAAACATAAAAGGAGGATCAATAGTACCGAATGATTGCACTAAAATTTCTACAAATGATCGTAACTCTGGTTTTAATGAATATTAATACCACAAATCTGACACCCATAGGAGCGTAACAACGCCGCTAAACACATAGTAAAAAGGTGCAATAACGGCTGAGGCAATTGTATATTAAGTGTGCGCTTCAGAGCGAGCTGACGAGCGTCTGAAGTAGCTCCTCCTCCTTGCTTCCCTTGCCGAGGACAGGAGCCGCAGCAGTTTGGAGGACGCCTCGGTGAACAGATCCCTGAGCTGCCTGGCCTCCTTTAGGGTGGTTTGCTGGCACAGGCCTCTGTACTGTCCGCAGCGGTCGGCAGCAAGGTCTTCTGTCGATATTCCCGCGTTCAGCAGCGGCCATAGCTTCATGTCACCCAGGTACGCTCCCATGCTCACCCTGGCGACAAATTGCGAGGTGTTTTCAACATGCGTCCAGTCCCCAGAGTACGGGAATTACCTGCTTCAAGAACACCGATGACGAATGATTATTAATGCTTTTGAATAAAATTTATTGAAAAATTTCATTTAATTCGAGCGAAATTTTTTTCGCCTGTGTCATAAAATAGTACGTAACATAACTAATTTTATATATCACTGCAACGGTACGTTCTATGAAAACATTCTATTTAGAATCTTTATCTATGGGAATTCAAGAATTAAAGGCATCCATTCGCAATGCAATATGTAAGAGATGTAGCTTATTCCAGTGAGTCCTCGATTCACTCACAAATAAGCAATAGTAAATTACTCCAGGTGACTCTTCTACATGCGTCTTCTCAAAATAAGAGAAAATTTTGAAAGGTGATAGAAAGCAAATAATTTTTTAGAGATGCAGTAATAAAAACATTCAACGTCAATCCCTTCCCATCAGCTAAAAGTTATTGACGAATCAAAATCGACCGCACATTAAATTGTTTCGGTGTAATCTAAATACGATCAGCCTTGAAATGAATGGTTTTTAGATCTAGCAGCAGGGCTGGACAGTTTTCGCTTGGTTATCTATGTCGAACAAATCCATCGTTTTCTATCTCGAACCTCTGACATAACGCATTCTGTTCCATCTTGTGCTCATCTTTGCAAGTATACCGGCATACGATTACTTCTTAAGAGTTCGAACTGCAATCGATGTGTCTGCCTACCCACATGTTTTCCCCAGCATTCAAGGAATTCGCTTAACTTCGACTACCAACTTTACTTACAACCACAATTTCCGATATGTTGTTTGAAACATTTTTTCTTTTCATTGCCCAAATAAAGGGTCCAGATGTGAGCTATGCTTTTCTCCATCTGAAGATAAACGTTCATCAGCTTGCTCTAGCGTACTACGAACTGCGAAACAGCCTCACAACATTAGCACGTTCATCGATATTTTTCAAACCATAAGCTTGGTACTCTACATTCACAATATGTGACCATGATTCGCAACCATAGCTCCCATCTAAACTCACACAAGGACGTCCTCGAGGCTGTAAGAGAGTATATTTTTATGAGCAAGCTGCTCGCAAGTGTAGAGGTTGATGCAGTCGCTGTGGCCCTCCCTGCGCAGCTTGGTGATGGCCGCCACGCTGCCCGGCAGAGAGAGCATCCCGCTACTGCTGCTGCCTTCTACGCTGTTGCCGCGGTGCTCGTCGTCAGCAGCCCGAGTAAACCTTGCTGAGGCGCTGTGATGGTCAACGATGAGAATCTTTAGATTATTTATCAATTTAAAATTAAAAATTATAGATATCCATTCTCAATTTAATGTGTGAGAAATGCTACTTATGCCTTTAGGGTTCCATGGGTACTCATGTAAAAATGGTCTGAACCGACTTGTAAAACTGGTGCAGCTAATTACAGATCGAATGGGTGAACTAACAACAGCATAAGATATTTGTTTTTTCACTACAGTCGCTGGATGACCTCCAACAATTCTAAGTTACTTTTTTATTTTACACGAAATTCTTTCACAATCAAGTACATAAATAGGTACCTACAATTTTGGTTGCTATTCTGTCTCCATTAAGTTCTCAATCGTGCAACAAGAGTGTTCTAATAATGCTTAAACTTGAAATTAATCTAACACTATTCTTTGAAAACAGATCCTTTTTTACTATTTTACCTCTTTAAGTAATGAAAATTGGTAGGTGCATGAAAAACCTTGGCGTTGATTGTATGTAATTCAGAAGATATCCACAATTTTATTTACCTGGCGTCGTCAAACTCTGTTCCAGTAATTGCGTCAATAACCCTCGCCATATTCTCAGGCAGATCAAAGATCCCAAGCACCGATGGATGCTGGAAGTCAAAGCTGCGCCCGTTGTTGTTCGTGATGAGTATCTGGTACACGGCTCGGATGAGGTACGCCGCTGCACACAGGTGTTCAATGCGTCAGTTAAACATCAGTTATATAACAGCATGAAAGAGCAAGGCTCGCCTTGAGCATCACAGGCCGCACAGATCTGAGGCCTGCAGAAAACATGCAACCGAGACTGTAGGCTCTGTACTTCAAACTCAGATTTTCTAGCTAGTCCGTAATCCTTTGTTTTTCTTTGAGTGAGGATCGATTTTAGAAAAATGACTATGAGTAATCACAGATGTCAATACTCTTAAAATGTACACTTGCTTGTTTATTTTGTTTCTTATTGCATAAGGTTAGTCTTTGATGTTTTATACTTATGTGGAAGGCATGGTGACCGAAGAAAGCTTTATGGCAGCAGTTCCTAGTTCTTATTTAAGTTCGGTTTCAAGACGAGTTATGATTTCCATTATTTATTATCTCATCCTTCGTTGTAAATTCCCCTCCATCAAAATATGAATACTGCATTTTTTTAGCTTCGGTAAATCCGGTGCTTTTCGTTTTACAACATAATAATGAAAATCCTGGGAAATTTGGCAATGGGTCAATAAATTTTTCAGAGACGATGTATCACCTTTTTAATTATTGAAGGTGTGTAAGCCTTAGCAGAAAGGTCGAAATTCTCACCTAGAGTGAGGAGGGCGATGACGGTGACAGGGTCGAGGGTGAGAGAGGAGCCTGAGCCGTAGCCTGAGCCGTAGCCTGAGCGCCCCTCAGACCTGAGCACCACCGAGGTCAGGCCTTGCAAAACTTCGTCCTCAGACTGAGCAGATCTGCCAACCTCGACCAGCTCATCCAGAGAGCGAGGACTGAGTACGATGTCCAACAGGGCGCTGGGCAAGGAAGCGAATTGCACCGAGCGAGCATTCGTTTCGTTCACTTCAGGACGCAGTTCTTTTCTTTTATCTTGGTAGATCCTCGTCGCTTTATGGACTGTGTCTATGAAGTTAGTTAAGATCGTTTTCCAGTTGTAGACCATTTCCAACGCTGATGGAATATGACTCATGATACTAGATTCTAATTCACTGTCGTCTGACGATATGGAAGCATTTTCCAAGTCGTTTGAATCTACTTCAGACAGTGTCACACCAGAGTAGATTTCATTGAACTGCAGGTCGTCTAAATCTTGATACGTTTCTTGTGAAAGAATAACTTCGCCTGAAACTCCAGAATCCGATGACTCAAAAGCCGGCACTAAGCGATCATTGATGGGCTTATGAATGTTATAGAAAGTGTTAGAATCTTTGAAAACAGAGAGAGGTTCGGGATAATTTTCAGGCGAAGAAAATACTCCAAGATCCGTCAGAATAAGAAAGAACAGAACAACGAGAAGCTTCATGGCTGAAGACGATCTCGACCAAGTGGCAGAAACTAATTTTATAAAAATCCTGCCCAAAAAATTGTACAATTATATATTAAAAATGAAGAACTTCCGTCCTGCACACAAATATTTTTAACCAACCATAAACATATTTATCAAGTGACACTAAATGACGTCGACCTCGGAAACTTTTCACAGATTTTGGTAGGAGTGAAATTTTATAACTCACTGAAAAATTCACTTGTCAGATAATTCTATTTCAAATTATTCGTCATGGTTCACCTCAATAGGAGGTACTTTACTGAGACCTCGTGGGAGTAGCTTTACTTCATACGAGGAAGTCCACCAAATTACAACTGATCATTCAGAAATCAATTAAATCACCAAGCAGGTGATGAAGCTCATTAAAATTTTGACATTTCATAATTCAGCCTCGAAGAATTATTTTCTATATTACAAACACATGTCAATTGTTACACAGTGGTGCACTGTTCTACTAAAACTTTGTTTTCTTCACTTTGCCCCCAAAATATCATTCTGGCTAATTTTACCCGAGCAAAAACTTTAGTTGTGACTGCAAATAACTAGGCTCAAACTATTCAACGATGTGCAATTGTGCATGGCTAAAAAATACTTTCATTCACTCTCGGTTTTTCATTCATTTTTACCTAGTAAATTAATTTTGAAAGATGAAAATCAGGTAAAATAGGTTTTGAGGAACCATTCAACTCATTGAACCTGGATTCTAATCAGTCCGTTCCCTCAGATTTAAAATGTTGAGAGACCATTTTGCAAAACGCGATTGTGATAGTGGAGCAAGCAGTGAAGACCAATAGGAAAAAGCGATCCGATAGCTCTCATGACACCAGTTAAACTGTTCTTTACTTTCGATGTACGAATTTATTTGCTCATTAGCTACAAATTAAACCAGTAAAAGTTGTTCCAGCTCTTTAATATTGTTCCTAGTAGAATGGGCCTGGAATTATTCAATGGGCTCTCTCAGCTCAGCTGCATGTGCTTAGGAGCATAAGTTCATTTTCCTTGACCTTGATTTCCTTGAAAATCTATTGATTACATGGTCTATTACTGCTGAATTACCAGAAACAAAAGAACTTGCCTATTTATTCAACTGTAGTTCAAGTTGAGCAAAACAGTTTTGCGCATTTCTTGATTCCAGTAGGTAACTGATGGAATATTTTCCAAGCTTCAGTCCATCAAAAGACATCTCTGCCGCTTTAGGGTCCTTTTTTCAAGTTTATTGCATCTTTTTTCAGGCTACAAAAATCGAACATCAATGTACGTTATAAATAGGAGTTACTTTATAGGTTCCATTTCACGGAACTTCAGCGAATTCATAATTGTCGTGTCTTTTTCTATCAACATTGATTCTTTTAATGTGGCTTGAAAAATACTGGCGTATAATTTTCGGCTTAACAAGCCCTACCATTGCACAGAGGTAAAAAACTAGCATTGCTTGGAGGCCTGTCGAGGAAGCGAGGCTATGAAACTCTTTCCTCTGTACATTCTCATCTGAAGAGTGTCGATCGAAAATACAATAAAAATGATAAATCGAAGTGCTCTACCATATCCTTCATCACACATGTATAAATTCTATTGACAAGAAATTAGAGCTTGAATCAGCGATTTGGAACTGTGCTATTTGTCCATATTAAAAAGCTCAATCTACTTGAAATATCATCCAATATATTTTGCAAAGAAAATTGTTACAATTCATAGATTAAGTAGGCTTTCATTGCATGGTATGATGTCACATGAAATATTTACAATAGAAATACCTAATTTTTTGAATAAAGTTTTCAACCCATAATTGCCAACAAGAACATTTCCTCACGCAACTCAGCTTATTGTTTCTCGACTTTTTCCTATGTAACTCTTTCCTTTGTATTGGAAATAGACATTGCATGGTTTATGAGACAACACTAGAGTAATTAATTTTTTTACTTTAATAGTGATGGTAGATTCCTTTGTATTTTACACGAATATTGGTGAAGTTGATCATACTGAACGTTTACTACAGACATTTGGAATATGAATGACATCATGTCAACAAGTCCGAGAGTTTTCCTTCAATCTTTAAGAGCATTTGCCTTACCTCTAGACACTTTTTTATGATTTCTGAGGTTGTTCACTTCTGAGTTAAAACTAATGTAAGCGACGAAAGCTATTGATGTTATTGGCCTCATTTACACACACACACACACACACACATGTATATAAACATATGTATGGAAAGATCTTAAATTCCTAAATGTCGTTAATAATAATGCTCACAACAGCTGTACACTCAAGTACTTTTTTTAGAAATGTATGTACGCCTTTTCTAATTTATCATTGATTAAAACGTATTTATCCAAAGCAGTAGTGCTCGTCACCATTAAACAACCCCATTATAATGTGTCGTGGCAACGGGTAGTCAGCAAGAGGTTGAATTGCTCACTCTTATTGAGCTTCGTCGGCGTTGCGAGGAATGTTGAACTCTAACTCGCTCGATGTTTGGAACGCATGTGAGCAAGAAAAAAGTGAAACCGATAAAAAAAATAAACTTACGAGAGATAATGTCATGAGATCATGCTGTTAAATGATGTACGCGAAAATAAATCAGAATCTTGATAAATATAATGCAGGCCAACATGCAGGGTTGAAAATCAGTTAATACGTGTATATAGGCGGAATTTTATACTTTGATAGCTTGCACATGGGAACATGTTTGCATGAACCCCAGGAAATCATCTTGTGAACAAGAAAAAACGTTTTTATATTACATGCACTTGGAAATAAGTAAAGAGTTGGGGTAACTGCCATTGCAGAAAACTTTAAATAAATCTTTTGTAGTATTTAAAAATTGTGCGCACGTTCTATTAAATAATCATCAAAGTACGGCATGAAATCAATTTCTCACAGCGGGCTAAAGTTTTTGCTTAACAAACGATTTCCAGGGTTAGGGTTATTTAAAACCAATATTCAATCTAAATTTGGGGTGAAGCTCCGAGTTTTCTCAGATTTCGCCTGCAATTCATCTACGTGTGGATGTGCTACATGGTGAATTACAAATGAACCATACTGCCGTGACTTGAATAGGGAGTGTTGCGGTGTAACTTAGACTCTAATTTTAAACTCAAAAAACCCTTCGTAGCTTGACGTTACTGATGTTGCACATGATGATACGGCGACAGAATACGTCAACGCTGCCTTCGGATGAGCGAATCTTTAAACAGTTTATGGAATGTGCCTGGATTTCTGTAAATTGTTACAAAATCTGGCACATAGAAGATACCTAAGCCGTTGGGTATCTCTCTCAACAAGAGGGCCAAAAATTCTCTTGTGCTCCCACAATGAGCGTAGACGTAGGTTTTAATGCTGACCTGTGAAGATGAAGCTAAAATATGCTCTCTAATTTATACGAACGAAGTGAAAAAAAAGCATTTATAGTTTTGGGACGGGAGGTCATCTTACAAGTGAGGATGTTAATTATACCCAATCAACTTGATAGCAAAAATGAATTTTGAAATTTTTATTGCTTATAAGAGAAATTTCAAATTAATTAATCTTCAACCAGAATTAAATTTAAGAGCTCTTGAGGAGCTGCTTCAGTTTGGTGTCGGGAGGAACGCCAAGCAAACAGCGAACATCGTACGCTCGTTTGGATCTAACCGTAAATTCTTCACACACTGTTCGCTTGACAGCTAAAGTATCGAAAAATCGGCGCGTGGCCTACAAAGAAGGAGGTTCGATCGGACCGAGTGAAGCGTCAATAATTCAGGACGTCAATGGCGCAGAGCGCAGATGCTTCGCATAACGCACGAGCGCGCGCACCGTTAGATCGCCGTGCGGGTTGACGGTCCGCGAGTGACGCCGCTGAGCGCTGCGGGGCACAGAGCTCACACCGCTCTGCAAACACCCTGCAATGTCCCGGCAGCTCGTTCTAATGCTGCGCATGCGTGGTGCTTGCCTTCGGAGCCGGCATTTGTCCCGTCTGACTTAACCATGCAGCATTTTAAGTCAGTCGGCATGCGTCCCGTCTGACTTAAAATGCTGCATGGTTAAATGCAATTCATTTGTCTCAAGTGAAGTTTAATTATAATTTTGTCGGACACATGGAACTAGGTTGATAGTAAGAATAATAATGTCGGTAAAATGACTAGCAATTGAAGTACGAGGAGTTTGTCAGCTTGCCCTTTTTTTGCTGATAGCATGACTGAATTTATTGCAATAGCGTGTGTGAGAGCAAGCTCATGGCCCAGGTAACCAGTTTTTGTACTGGTTCTCAAGCGATCTCGCGAAGTGAAAGAAACCGATTAAAAAAACAGATTTTACATTTGTGTTATGTGAAGCATACAGCAGGACTCGGCGCGTCTTCCAAATAAATGAATTTGTATTACACGTGTTTTATTATTAACCACTAGCATTAAAAACTAAAATTGTTCAAAAATTTTTTAGCGAACTTACATGTTTGTGAAAAACTATTTTATCCTAAAAAGAGAGATGACTGAATTGAAGAAAGCAGAACTATATACGATTTATTTTAGAGGTAAAATTTACCATAATATTAATTGACAAAAATAATTTTTCGCACCATTGATAACATGCTAGACAGCATGTTCTTCGTTGGTTCAGGTTACTTATACAGGGTCAGGCAAAGAAGTTGGAGATTTGGTGAAGAATTTTAAAAGTTAAAATAATAACCGTTATTAAGGGATAAATCGTTACAGGCTGTATATAACATTGCATTTAATTTGCATGCACGAGAATTTGGTAAGATGGGTATGGAAACCTATACAACTTTGAGTTCGAACGATATACACATGTAGCGAGCATTGGACGAACAGTTCTAATGATCTGCAGTAATGAAGCGCACTTCTATGCATCGATAATGTTATTAAATGATTTTCCTACACTGGCAGTGACCCTAGCGAATTGTGCCCATAGACTGTGAAGGTCACAGTCTGTGTTATGGACGGTCAATGAAGACCCATATTATTCCGAACCAAAGTTGCGAGGATTTCCTTATCCGTCGCACTGAATTCCCGTGCGTGAAAATTGAGTTCAACGTAATATACAGTCGAGCAACGGTTTATCTTTTGAGGTTATTTGTTTTACTTTGAAAATCTGTTAATTTGCACCTTCTTTGCAAGACCCTACATACTCGGAAGTAACGTGAGCCAACAAAGAAGTATGTTGACAATCGTTCGTCGTTTTTCATATTCTAAGACTAAAACATCACTGAAACTGATTTCGACTTAAATAAATGCTTGAGAGTTTATTCTGTCGAATTCTTCATCGATTATGATACTGACATTCGGTTGTTCCAACAAGCAAATTCAAAGTAGATTAGTTGTTTCTAGACGTGTGCTTGAGATCCTGCGCGAATTACTTTTAGATCGAACGTTGTAAATATAATGGCAGTAAAAACTCATGAAAGTCAGTTTCCAAAGGGACATGAATTAAATGCTTATGATGAGCTTCCGGAACAAACTTCGAAATTGTATCAACATAACCGGTCGTAATTGAAGTGATAAGATTTTAAGGCCTCTTAAAACAAAACTACATTCGATGAACTACAAAGCTGCTTCAAATTTTTCCAGCATCATTATGAGTTTCCCTTTTATCAATGTTCCTGGTTCTTGTTAAATTAATATTTCAGGAATATCTCTCATGCGGTCGACATTTGTAGCAGATTGTATTCACTACACAGCTGGCGATGTGAAATTATACCGTTTTTTAGTACCAGAACCAGCGTAGAGAATTTCCCCCTTGGTTTTTACAGAGAGCAAAATGCCGAATTTCGCCATACGCTATTACTGAAAGCAAAAAGCTGAATTTTCGCCCCGTGTCGTCAGTGATAGCAGGAAGCTGAATTTTGCCCTGTGTCATGATTAAATGTATGATGCTGAATTTTGCCTTAGGTCATAACTAACAGCAGAATGCTGAATTTTGCCTTAGGTCATAACTAACAGCAGAATGCTGAATTTTGTCTTAGGTCATTACTAACAGAAGAATGCTGAATTTTGCCTTAGGTCATTACTAACAGCAGAATGCTGAATTTTGTCTTAGGTCATAACTAACAGCAGAATGCTGAATTTTGCCTTAGGTCATTACTAACAGAAGAATGCTGAATTTTGTCTTAGGTCATTACTAACAGCAGAATGCTGACTTTTGCCTTAGGTCATTACTAACAGCAGAATGCTGAATTTTGTCTTAGGTCATAACTAACAGCAGAATGCTGAATTTTGTCTTAGGTCATTACTAACAGCAGAATGCTGAATTTTGTCTTAGGTCATAACTAATAGCAGAATGCTGAATTTTGCCTTAGGTCATTACTAACAGCAGAATGCTGAATTTTGTCTTAGGTCATAACTAACAGCAGAATGCTGAATTTTGCCTTAGGTCATTACTAACAGCAGAATGCTGAATTTTGTCTTAGGTCATAACTAATAGCAGAATGCTGAATTTTGTCTTAGGTCATAACTAACAGCAGAATGCTGAATTTTGTCTTAGGTCATTACTAACAGCAGAATGCTGAATTTTGTCTTAGGTCCTAACTAACAGCAGAATGCTGAATTTTGCCTTAGGTCATTACTAACAGCAGAATGCTGAATTTTGTCTTAGGTCATAACTAACAGCAGAATGCTGAATTTTGCCTTAGGTCATTACTAACAGCAGAATGCTGAATTTTATCTTAGGTCATAACTAATAGCAGAATGCTGAATTTTGCCTTAGGCCATTACTAACAGCAGAATGCTGAATTTTGTCTTAGGTCATAACTAACAGCAGAATGCTGAATTTTGCCTTAGGTCATTACTTTCCTTAGTTTAACCTTAGTTTAAGCTTTCAGACAAGAACGCAACCGGCTCTTACCTTTTCTTTCAATAAGTGAGTGCAGAGAACGGACGTCAAGAGCAGCAGCTACACACCCTCTAACAGCGACGCTCATGTACTGACGCCCGTCTTGGAAGCGGACTCCCTGATCAGGTACTGTTAGAACAGGCCCGCGTCTTGTATGGCTGACACCAGGCGGTTCGCTACAGTTTTTCACCCACTCATTCCTTTGCAGCTCCAATGCCATGCTTTCCAGTCGACAGCTATACGCATTTGCGCTGGACGGTGATGGATTTGTGCAAGAACTTCGAGTATTGTGATGGATATTCTCAAGAGGAAATGACAAACTTTGGATCTTCATCATTGTCACTTACAATGATGTACAGTTGATGCCCAATGATGTTAACTGGGTGAATAGAAAAAAGCATGATATTATTTTCATTGACTGAGAGAAAATAAAAAACTGATGCAGACGAAGATAGATGTTAACAAACTGCCAACACGCTCTTGAGAAGTTGCAAGCGATGCTCGTTACGATATTGAAACCAGTGAACCTCCAGAATCTGAGACTACTCCTTATGAAAACAAGACTTTTGATACACACACCATATAGTGTAGGATTCATAATAGATACACCGATAGTAAGAAACTCATTCCAGACACACCTTGTGTGAGATCCCTCCCAATTAAAACATCAGTAGGCTGAAAGTTTCACAAACTCAAGCATTAGAAGGACGAAAAACTACTGCGAAAATCACACCAAGAATGAAATACTACTCCCAATAAGAACACAACACTATGTAGCGTGAGAGATCCTTACCTATACACACACTATTACGCAAAGGCGCCCACTCTATTTTCATTTCAGTAACATTCTCTGCTCAGTCGGCTTCAGTAAATCAAAAATTTGATACTTCATATTGCTTCGTTCATTCACTGCATTAGACACAAGCGCAATCGCAGAATCAGAACACATGAACAAATACAACCAGAACAAATACAACCAGGTTTTATTATCCAATCCCTTGTATAATAAAAAACCAGGTGTCTCCTTAAATTTCTAAATAGATTATTAGTTAGTTTAAGCCTCCCTATCCGCAACAAAGGTGATCCAAAGAGAGGAAGAAAGAAGTCACCATTTATTATGGAGTTAAGGGAACGCGGAATCTTTGCAGAAAAGGCATAGAAACAGTAAGTTCATGAAGTTCACGAAACAAGATTAAAGTTGAAGAAGAAAGTGGCAGGTGCTGAAAAAACAGGACAGCAGGGAATCGAAGAAAGATGGTTCTTAACATAGCAAAAGCATTTTATTTCAACAAAAAGATGGCCTACCTAACTCTCAGCTCGGGTCCTCACATATTCCCCCTGGGATTGCTAATTCCCATTGATACAATATTTATATCCCCCTGAGGAGAATTTCTAAGTGATTGAATTTATGCATATTTTTTGCGTAATTTCTCATATGATATAACAATAGGAATCCCACTAAACACATTAATTATTTTGGAGAATTTTATGCACTTATCTTAGTAATATCAAAATAATAAAGCACAGTTGCTTGCTTGCTTGCTTGTTTGGTCTGTTTCTCTGTCACGTTCTGAAGGATACTAAATGACCGTATATGAGATACGGATTTCAACATGGTGCGCAAGTACAAAAATATTTTAACCGCGGATACTACTAGGATAGATATATTTGTTTGTCATTCATATCATGAGACTTATTTAAGGAAACTATCGAATTCCGTCTTTTTTGATGGGTCGTGTACACTTGTAATAAATATTAGATCGTTCCAAACTATTTCTATTCGACAATGTCAGCTCAGTCTGTCATCTACATTTTGAAAACATTGAAATATCAGGTCCGCCACACACAAAGACGAGCCAGTTCCTTTGTATCCGCGCGGCGTGCACGGTATTCTAGGATCAATATGATACGAGACACTTTTTGCTAATGAGTGCGTAAAAAGTTTATAGTGTCCAATAGTTCTGAAACTTCTACAGATTATAGAAGCGTTTATTATGGGCCGTGCATTATCCAGATCCATTGGATTTAAGCAGTTTAAAAACGTTGCAATTATGCATTCAAATTCAAGCATTTTCTAGCAGAGAAAGCAGGGTCAATGACGAGCATTTCTGTGAGGCATTTTATCGCAGGAACATATGAGTTAGATTAGGGCAGGACAGGTTACGCAATTTTCCTCTTCACAGTGATCCTATTTGGGACGATATCATCAAGAGTCATCCATTACATCCAAAGTCAGGTAGAGAATGAAGGAAAGAAAAAGTTTATTTCCAATAAAGTTGATACATGAAATGTATAGCATTGGGTTTTAAAACGTCTTAACATTAAGATCCATTGTTGAGATTCACACATGGGTATCTCAATACCCAGGTCAATTGTTGGAACAAATGATTGAGGGAAAAGTACGAAAAAATGCGTTCCCTTCGTTGCGTCTAATAGGATTTTTATGATAATGCATATGAATACAAGTAACTAAGAAAACAAAATCCTAGTGACGCATTGTTTAAAATACTCTCGTTAGCGCGCACTTAAGAAATACGAGCATAAGAACCAGTGATATGAGGGATTGGTGCTGAAAGTAAGATGGGTAGATTTGAATTATTATATTTTGCGTCTAAGACAATGAGATCGACATTCGGAACAACTGTTTCATTCTTACGTATGAACTAGTATGCCCAATAACGAGCTCAGAGAGAATAAAGTATTTTACCTTAACACAAAATTTATGATAGTTCCTATGATAATGATACTTTGACAAAGGAGTTCACGGGAGTCTAAAACAAGAGGATTGTTGTACAATGCCAACCATAACATTTGAACTATAGCTGGGGCAATGCGAGAAGTCAACTACCTAAATAGTGTTGTCATAATATACTTACAATTAAGCGTAAGAAACGAAAGATTGACAAGAACATTTTAGAACAGGAATGAGAAAATTAAACACTGATGATCTAAAAAGTTATTACATGAGATGAATTACGACGTCGTTTAAAATGTTTTAATATGAAATATCCTGAAAGGATATACATAAATTGGTGCCATGATAGCCCATGTCAATGCTTGTACAGAAGACTGAGAGAAAAAAAAAAGAAAATGCATCCCATAGCTAGTTGTTTGAAGTTTGATAATGTTTATGTATGAATGCAATTAAAGAAATATGAAGATGATGAAGTCAGGGGGGATGAAACCACTTGCGACAGTACCCACGTACATCGCCATATGAGCTTTGGCTTTCTTGACATCAGGGAATGACATTGAGAGTTTGGGGGATAAAATACATCCATAACAACCAGGTCAAAACGGCAGATATTCAAAAATATTTGTTGGAACGATCACAATAAAATAGAATTAAGTTCACTGCCTCCAAGAGCATCTTTAAATCAAACAACAAATAAACGATATTTCTCATTTAAATGCTTCACAATAATGTAGGGAGGTGACGAGGTAGGTAGCGTGGCAAGCTGATAGATATTGAAAAAATTTTAACAGAACAAATTTCAAAAATACGGTATTTATAGGGCAAATGCAAGTCGTTTGATTAGCAATTGTACAGAAACTGCTGTTTGCGTATACATATGTATAGTGACGCCAGAAAGTAACTCCGCACTGCCTTATTTTTTATTATATTTTAAACTATGGCAAATATAACTAATCATTTGAAGCAAACTTTACACCATAAAATTCTACGACTTTCAATCTATAGATTAGCATTCTCAAATTTATTTTTCTGCCACTCAGTAACTGTGTAGGCGTCATTTTATATGAAATGGACAAAGTCTGTAGGACAAAAAGAAACTCCGCATGTTAGGATTTAGACGTGAATATGCTACAATGTCCGCTTTTAAGCTGCGATCGGGCATTTGTAATTGTTATCAGTGCTAGTGAAAACCATAAAGTGCTAAAATCTTTAATTAATTTTAGTCATGCTTTGACTTTCCGTTGATAACCGCAAGGAGATAATTAAACTACACAACAATGGAATATCCGACCGTGAAATTGGTTGTCCATTGAATTGTGGCGAAAAAACCGTCCGGCTAACATTGCAAAAGCATCAAAAGACTGGCAGCGTCCCAAAATGTGGACGTCTAAGGGTGACATTGGCCAGAGAAGATCATGCCATCAAGATCCGAAGTCTTCGCAACAGATTTGAAAGTGCCCCAGAGCTGCGTAAAGAGTGTGGTCTTATTGGAAAGTGCTCTGTGTCTACTGTCAAGAATCGGGTGAAAGAGTTTAAGCTAAGGGGATGCATTGCCAGACGCAAACCAATGATATCCGCAAAGAACAGAAAGCGTCGCTTGAATTTCACCAAGAGCCATGAAGAAACAAACCTTTTTTCTGGAGCAAAGTTCTGTTTAGTGATGAATGCAAATTGAATTTGAATGCCTATTGAATTTGCATTCATGACTAAACAGAACTTTGCTCAAGAAAAAAGCGTATGTTTCTTCATGGCTCTTAGTGAAATTTAAGCGACGCTTTCTGTTCTTTGAGGATATCATTGGTTTGCGTCTGGCAATGCGGATATCATTGGTTTGCGTCTTAGCTTAAACTCTTTCAGCCGATTCTTGACAGTTGACACAGAGCACTTTCCAATAAGACCACACTCTTTACGCAGCTCTGGGGCACTTTCAAATCTGTTGCGAAGACTTCGGATCTTGATGGCATGATCTTCTCTGGCCGATGTCACCCTTGGACGTCCACATAAAGGGATGTCATGAACGCTGCCAGTCTTTTGATGCTTTTGCAATGTTAGCCGGACGGTTTTTTCGTCACAATTCAATGGACGACCAATTTCACGGTCGGATATTTCATTGTTGTGTAGTTTAATTATCTCCTTGCGGTTATCAACGGAAAGACGAAGCATGACTAAAATTTATTAAGGATTTTAGCACTTTATGGTCTTTACTAGCACTGATAACAATTACAAATGCCCGATCGCTGCTTAAAAACGGACATTGTAGCATATTTACATTGAAATCCTAACATGCGGAGTTTCTTTTTGTCCTACAGACTTTGTCCATTTCAGATAAAATGACGCCTACACAGTTACTGGGTGGCAGAATAATAAATTTGAGAATGCAAATCTATAGATTGAAACGCGTAGAATTTCATGGTGTAAAATTTGCTTCAAATGACTAGTTATATTTGCTATAATTTAAAATATAATAAAAAATAAGGCAGTGCATAGTTACTTTCTGGTGCCACTGTATATACACATGTATATCTATATATATGCACATAAACATAGGTCTCCACTTACAGATCCATAACACACATATTTATATATTTATATTTAAATTAAACAGCAAGGATAGTCACTTTAAAAATAAACAATATTCCTTAGAGAGTTTAATATGTCAGTACTAAAAATAAACACTAAAAATGAACGTTTCGACCACTAGGGTCATTTTCAGCATTTGAGGAAACAGTAATTTTTCATAGAGTTAGAAAATACACATATATATGGTTAACATTTGTGATTGCTAACAGGAAATTTGCAAAGGGAAGGAAGATTGAGCATTATTTAAAACCGGTTTGGCTGTCATGATAAAAAGAGACTAAAATTCGAAGATCTGTTTGACTAGAAGAGGTTGCAATTATCTGTAAATCGTCTAAACGAACAGGCAAGTCGCACGTTTCTGCATGGGCACGCACAGACGATTGAGAGGGAGAAGCAAGAGGCCTATTTGTTCGGAAACTTCGTCCAGCATGCTCTGCTTTACGAGTACGCAAGGCCCTTTTTGTGGACCCAACGTACTCAGACGCGCACAGTGAGCAACGATACTTGTACATGACTGAACAGAAGAAAGCCTTTGGAAACTTATCTTTGTAATTGAAAAAAAGAATTGATTTTGTATGCGGTCACTAAAATCATCCGAAAATTAATATACATGAAATGTTTTGATAAAAACGCCAGCAAATCATTTTTAAATTTTTCAGATTGGTAACCGAAATCGGGTATAACAAAATATAATTTTTTTTTCGTACAGTTTTCATAGGTGGGCGATCACAACATTTTGATGTTTGGAAACTTTTTGATTGAGGAATGTATGAGCCAAGCGGGGTAACCATTATTACAGAAAAAGTTATTCAACTATTCAACTTCACTATAAAACGCCTGAAAACGTGAACATACACTACACGCTCTACAGAGTTCTGATACTATTCAATTTGAAACGAAAATTACAAAAACTGTAGAAACTCAAACCTAACCCAGAAATGTTTGCTTGCGATAAACAGAGCTATGATATTTGTTATTTTGACGAGTAATCATAGAATCCAAAAACGGGAGACAGTTTTCTATTTTAAGTTCCATGGTAAACTTAATATTCGGATGTTGAGAATTCCCGTACGACAAAAAAAGCTACAGTGAGAACTATCTCTAAATAAAAGGAATGTGTCATCAATGTAACGTTAATAGAATACAGGCTTATATTAAACCGGGCACATTTCCAACGTTTTTTCACGGAAAACCATGAACATAGCAAAAGTGGGCCCTAACGGGAGACCCATTACTAGCCGTCAAATTGCTGATAAAAATTTTTGTCAAAAATTAAAAATGAATTTAGAACAGAGAGCTGCAACCAAGTTTTGAACAATGATTTGGTTAAGCCAATGACAGAATCAGTCTGAGAAAACAAGTAATCTAAACCAATCTCTATGGTCTCGTGTAGCGAAATGTTAGTAACTAAATTCTCAACGTCAATGGAAGCCATGAAAAGATCATCAGCATTATCGATTGAAACCACATCGCTTACAAAAGGTTTTGAATTTTCCACTGTATAATCATTAAAAGTAAATGGAGTCAGAAGAGGTACTAAAAATTTGGCCATATTGAAGCAAGGAGCTCGGTAGGCTGCAAAAATAGGTCTGAACGGAAAATTTACCTAGAAATTGCGTTTGTGGATTTTAGGCAAGCCATATAAAACACCATAGAGCACTTCCGGAAACAAATAGGGTGTTGTACACATCATCTGAAATCAAGCCAAAATTTTTGAGTTTAAGTAAAAAATTATTTATCTTACTTTCAACTCTGGTTGTGAATTTCAGTATTGGGTGAGAAAATCTGAAATAATGTTTGTCATACTGTGTATATACTTATCTCGATCAATAAGAACAACACCTCGGCCTTCATCAGGATGTGAAACAATTATGCCGTTATTTGAGGCGAAGTTTTTCAGTAGTGATAAATCGTCTCTGCTGAATTTGCATGGCAATTTTTTTTACATGTCTTGAAGCCGTAATAGTACTTGTGTGCTAAGATTTTCAATTGATCTTTGACCTCAGACGATTCAGATGGTAGTGAAGATTTAAGGCTGACAAAAAGTTTTCGAAATGCAAGAAATAATTAACAAAATTTAACTTATAAACTGGCAAAGAAAAATTCAAACCGAATGCAAGTAAATAGGTAAGCCGTGCTGAAAGATTCTCACAACTAAAATTAAAGACCACTTTGGAGGGATCACAAGGCTGAAGGTTGCTGTCGATGCCCGGCTGTTTGAGCTTGTTCGCATGAGTCGACTTCGTGGTGATCCCCAAGGAGTTGACAGACCGATTGACGTTGTTCTTTATAAGCATCTGGGTCACAAAAGAAAACTTGAATGCAGTGCTTGTGCCAGGGTTTTCACATCTGAAGACAATTTAGCAAAGGCTTTCTTCTTCATAGAAATTTCATTAACGAGCAGTTTTAGTTGCTAGGATTTGTAGAAATGCGAAGACAATAAAGACTTCTTATACAGTTTGAAGCGGATAAATTTTGGCACGGTCTCGTTCACTTTGCAGGTTTCCAAAAACTTTATATCAAATTTAATCTTATAGCGAGCTTCCTTGAGAAGTTTTCGAATCTTCTGAAAAACGTACACTATCCTCACCATAGCAACGACGAAGGTAATGATTTACGTCAATGTTTTGCTGTTTGCAGAGTCTAACTATAAATAAAATAGCAAGAATAGTTAGACTTTGTAAACGGCAAAACATGGAAGCAAATCAATATATATTTACATCCGTACGCAAATATTCGCAAACAAGCAATTACATTGCACACTCATACTACATAAATGTGTTGCATGTGGTATAATGTAATGAAATATAGGATAATTAGCGATAGAAATTCGTAACTACTTTTCCAGTATGTACTGCAGCTCACAACTATTATGGAGACCCAAGATGACGAGCTACTTTGGTTTTAAATTCTTTCTTTGTATTCTATATATATTTCAATGTATTAATTCTTCAATACTCAATGGAAGTTTTTTCCATAGTAAGGAACCCGTTATTAACCGAGCCTTCTGCCCAACGTCGGATGAACAGTAGTTGATTAAGACATTATGTCTCCTATGCGGCTTTAGGTTGGTGACGGAGGAGGGATGGAATCGCACGCTATCAGCAGTGCTCTGAGGGAGATATAAAAAGGAGCATGCACATTAGGCTTTGCGCACGAGAAACCTTTCTTGAATAGGAGTCCAGCCGATTTTATTTGGAAGAAGTGTTACGTGATCACTCCTTTTGAATTTACCTTGGCTACGAAATCATGCATTTTTGTACCTCTTTTTCAAGATATTGAGGTTTGTCTCACCATACCAGGCTACAATAGTCAATACTTGATAAAACTGTAGATTGAATGGCCAATGATCTAGATTCTCATCGAGCATATTTTTTACATTGTTTATACGATGAAAAACATTAAAACATATCATCATATAAAAATACAGAAGAATAGACACTGTGACTTTGAAATTTACCTCAGTTACAATTTTGTTCATCAAAATGCGGTCACGTCCCAAATAACGAATGCGATTCCCTCTTTAATAGCAAAAAAAATACAGGAAACACAGTCCAATTAATCTACGCCAAATTTTCCCCTGATTTCAAATATCAATTATACTATGTATTCATAATACCTTTTGATAGTTTTATTCTTATTTGTTTTTTAACTATCTTCCCTTCAAAATTCAACTTATTAAACAGCAGCGTATTTTTTTGAAACATAATATTACATGAACGTATGTGTGATAAGAGGTTAGGTTCCGCACGGATGTAAAAATATGCTTACAGGGTTGGAAAGCTATAAGAAAATATTTTTACGATGTTTGAAGAAACATTAATATTTTAGCAAAAATGGTTATGATTAAACACAAATTTATGCCAAAATCCTTGGTAATACTTTTTTATGGAATTATTCCATGAAACCACCTCTGGCTACAACCATTTTCAAGCTGAAATTAATTGATCCATATTCAATTCTGACATCGACTGGAAAATAACGGACTTCAATAAAGTTATGCTACTTTAAAGATGTCGATTAGTCTGCCTTTCAACCAAGCTCCATACGGAACAGTCAATAGAAATTACACCTTGCGAATTTGCGGGCTACATGTTCATAGCTGTGTGAGAAGGTGCTAAGTCTTGCTGAAAAACTCAGTGTTACATTCCATTAGATATTTTATCTATCTTTCTCATACCCTTGTATATTTTCCTAACGCTTTACCTTCCTACTGGCGTGTTTTGTGCTTTTGCCCCTTCTCTAGCAGCGTGCCTAGCTTCTGTCAGTGCAGCGACACAATCAACTGGAGTGTCGTTTGTGAAGATTCGAAAATGCAAAATTAAATAGGCTCCAATCGATCGTTTATTTCCCACGGAAAAGAATCATAACCAGCAATGAGAAATTATCAGACATTATGCCCTGAGACCTATTCTGTCGAATGAGTGCATAAAAAGGAACAGGTATGTCTAATGATTTTTGACATGACGGAAAATGAAAGTATAGTAGAGCTTCTTTAAGCCCGACGTTAACATATGCGCCCTTAAAAAAAATATAGATAGGAAATATTCTACTCACGCATTTTCTTGCAATACCAGCAGGATTAGTGACGTTATTCCATCCTCAGAGCATAATAGGTGAGACTACTTCGTAAATTTTTCCTTTTCTTATTAAAATTAAAAGCTCCTCGGACAAAAAATTGGTTAACTACCTTTTCGGACTGTTTTTATCCACACATTAAACAATCGGTGTTCAAAGTTATCACTGAATTTTGAATTATATGTGAGTACTGAAACAGTTTTCATCCGGAGCTAACTTGTGATGGACTTGTTTCTCAGCTGCTCCGCAACGACAGGACGAAAGCAAGGCGCCTCAGAATGGCAAACAAGGGAGGGAGGGCTATTGTATTTCGTCGGACTAAGGGACACTCAGTGAAGGAAGAAGCGACATTCGCTGTGTTTCTCTGGCGCTCTGTTATGCAGCTATACCAACCTTCGAAATAGATAAAATCGTTCACATTTGATGGCCGCACTATGAGATCAGTTGTGCAAGAGTGGTTTGAAATCGACCAGATGATTCTTTGGCTCTTCTGGACTCATTGCCATGCAGAATTGCCGCCGTTCGTGTAGGTCCTGCTTCACATTGCTGGCATGGGACTAGTTTTTTGGCCGGCGATATCATAACGCGAGATTATAAAAATCATCAGTCGCAACAAAAGTTTAGCACAATTCAAACAGCAAGCAAAAAAGTTCAATATTAGGCAATTGTATTTTTAAAACTGTCATTTCTACAATTTCTTCCAAACACTGCACAGCTCTACGAGACGACAGCGACTCTTAATACCGTTTGACTGTATTCCAAACGATTGACTTTCAAAAAATTATCGTCAACCTCAAAATACTTTCTTTCAACGGAGTTCAGAGCTTTGAAGTTTGATACTTATTTGTATAGTTTGATAATCGATCGTGATTTGCTCGACACGCCTTTTCTGTTTTCGCCATTAGAAAACATAAAAAGGTGAATTACGGAAAAACCAAATATTTCATACTGTGATTTCTACTGGGTTATTAAACCAGACAAAAATGCGTTCACCTTTTGTTTTATTACGGTTATTTCT
Organism: Morinoia aosen; assembly: GCA_030386875.1. Lineage (NCBI taxonomy): Eukaryota > Metazoa > Arthropoda > Malacostraca > Amphipoda > Talitridae > Morinoia > Morinoia aosen. The sequence continues at coordinate 61,556,227 of CM059562.1, forward strand.
GTGAAAATACAATAGGGAAACTCATGAATTTGATTAAAAAAAGATTTGAAATTTTTCGGATTGCGAACTTTTTACCACATATCGGTAACTTTTTCTCACAATATTTCACAACATACTCTACGTTGAAAATCAGAGATGCTCTATAGTCCAAAAGAGATTTATATCATGAGTCCAATAATATTGATTTCGCTTCTCTTTGTTCGAAACTGCAAATGTGCGTGTAAATCTTTCACGGTATAAAAAGAGATGCTTGCACAAAGGTGACATGGAGAAAATCAATTACGTCAAACGCCACATCACAACGTCAACAGTGTTGGGAGCCTCAGTCGTTCAAGGCACAAGCGTTTAATTTTTTAAGGATGTTTACATAAATGCCATTTATGCTTCGATTTTCGGCATGAGCCGTAAATCGAAAATCTGGCGATTTTGATGGTTGACTCTTTCGCAATCTCACCTAAAGGATCATGCAATGTACATTACAACTATCGTTTCGAATTTCAACGAAAACCTTATAGTAATCAAAACATAATGAGCCTAAGTTTAGAATGATTGAAGAAACATTATTATATTATATTAGTGAGTTTGGGACTCCCTTGCCACAACAAAAGTGATTTCAAGAGATCGACGAAATGGATCCATTTCGTATTGACTGTAGCAAACGAGTAATCTATGCGTAAGAGGTGTTCCTATACAGGATACCCTGAGCGTGGAGACACTAAGTTACGAAGGAAAAGGAAAAAATTATAAAGAAGAGATATTAATAGAGTATGAAAACTAAAGAAAGTAAAGCGGGTGCAATGGATAGAATAAGTCCCGAAGCCAATCTTTAGCTGAGAAAATTTCCTGAGGAGAATTAGTGGTGAATGACTATGGCAATTCTTTGGAATGCACAAAATGTTCAGCAGTTTATCAGTTTATCCCAAATACCATACATAATTGGAGTTGTGTTTGCTACATCTACACCATTCGGTACAAGCATGCAACTGTGAAATAACGCGTCGTTCTTTCGCTTATTTATACGTTTCTACCACTTATGAGCGTTGCTACAGTCATTCAGACACTAAGTCTTATTCCTACTTCATTCACACAACGATTCTTCAACATCTCAACTCCCAAATATATTACAACAAATGTTGAGTTTGTTTCAGTTTGCAGGTCAATTATTTAGTGGCATGAATGCAAACATTCACTGAAAACCTGAAAATTTCGTACCGTGGAACAAAGCAAATGAAATACGTAGCGTTTCATCTCAATAATTCTTCGGAATCGTTCAGCTTGGAGAAAAAGAAAATTTACCAGAAAAAGAACATTTTTGCTCATCTCAGAAAACTTTTACACCTACTTTACGGCAGGAAAAATTCGCTAGCGGGAAATTATGTCACTGTTACTCTAGCTAAAAATTGCCACGTTTTTATCGGTCAAGTCACGGCGTGTTTCAGCAGAGCCATTAACCTGCTTGTGCTCTGGCTGCTGTCACCTGACCTCACCGCATCAAGCCCATGCTCTTCTTCTCGCAAAAATTGACTTGGAATAAGATTTTTGTTGCTTTTTTTTGGCCTCTGCACTACTTTACTTTGTTTTCACTGACATGAAAGTGTATTTTACTAAGCCCATTAGGCAGCTTTTTAGCTCTACAACATTCGCGTTATTTTCTACGTATTTGTTGAACATTATGAAACGTACACATAATTTGAGGAAATGATTCTTGCATGGCATGGCAGTGATTCTTTCAGGGGAGAAAGAATTATTTATTTATGGGGGTAATGTGCTTTCATAATTATTCTATGCTAACGTCAAGCTGAGGTAACGTGGTTTGATATTATGGGCAACGTTTTTCTTCGTCAAATATACCTCTTTGTTTTTAGTGGCAGCTCTAAAGTTAGACGTTTATCATTCTGAATGATAGTTTTTAGAAGCGATCTACTGTTCAACTTTTGCTTCAGTTATTGATTTTAGTTGCACTTATTTTACATTCGTCTAATAATTTGCGACCATGTAGGTTTCATGTTTACTTTTGAGATCCGAGTAGGTGGCGGTATCGTTAACATCTAGTAGGTATGGAATTCCAGAATGCAGTACCAGCGAAAAGAAAGCTGTTTTAAAATCTGGCTTTTGAGTGGCAAAGGAGTATGAGCTTATTTTTCTTGTAGTACACGTGGTAGTGAATTTGAACGTAAATTTGGTGTGAAAATTTATAATTTTTGTTAGTATTCAGCATTTTTATTCGAATACTTCAAGTGAAAATTAGTTATCAGGCAGTTTCAAGATTTTTAGGTTCTTAAATAAATTATTTGTGAGGGCGTTATATGATAAATTAGGAATAACTCTCATGGCCTTTCTTGCAATTCGAATAATCTATTAATTTCTTCGGTTTGTGCATGAACAAACTACCAAGTCGAATTGACTGTAGTATGGGTGGACAGGGCACTGCAAATAATTTTTTAAGCTTCTCTTCGTACGATATACTTGGCGCCAAACAGTGCGGCGTGTTATCCAAAAATAGTTCAGCAAAGCTTGGAGGCGGGGAGAGACGTTCCGATATCCGGAAAAATTAGGAACCTTCTAAAAAAGTGAGTGCATCAGAACATGTACCGAACTTAAATGGTGCAACATTATATTCTGCACTTTCCACTTTGGAAAAAATTTTCAAAACCTAAGATATCAACAGTTGTCAATTATTCATCGATGTTTTAATGTTTAATACACGACAGAGCCATTATCTGACAAAGAGAAAGCATTTTTTTAAAATTACTTATCAGTATGAAATTATTTGCCAAGCATTCATCGAAATGTTGAGATACCAGTGGAAATAAAAAAATTATGTACGAATTAAAATACATGAATGTGCCAGGGATTTATCTGTTCCATCTTGAGAGTGATATTGTGAGGGCAGTAATTCTGTTGGCAGGCCTGAAGTTTCGCTGTTCACTCAACGAACTTGCCGCACGCGTGTACCTCTATCACTTTCGTGAAGCTATTAGAGAGATTTCGCCACGGCAAGGGCCTACGGTCCCTGCCATTATCGCAGGCACGACGCGCGTGCGGGACTGGAGTTGACTAAATTCCGGGGAGGGATTCATAGAGAGGAAGATGTTGCTAGTTTCCTTAGTGTCAAATACTGATTTAAAAAATATTTGGATATCATTATTTAAACATTTCTTTGGTGGAATTGTCTAATTTCTAATTTCATAGGTTTCATGCCTGTGAAAGCGAACTGTCAGGGTCCAAGTCAGACTCAATGACGAGCAATGTTTCGGCGAGAACGGAAGCTCATATTCTGGGATTCAGGTTGCGAAATTTCCCACATTGATGGAAGGACACTTTCTTTTCGAAACTTGGCGGGCAATACGATGTTAGTACTTTGTATTTAAACTGATAAATTAAACAAAAGGAATACATACCATAGACCAGCCGAGAGCTAACCAAGGTATACTAGTAAAAATGGTGAGCAAAATTTTTTAGTGTCAAGAAGGTGAGTTAATTTTCCAACTCGGTAAAATTAAACTATTTAGGATCTGAAACTTATTACATGAATTCTGTGTATTCCAAAAAACAGAGTCAGACGGCATTCGTTCTTCACAATTTCTGATTTAGGAGTACAATAATCCTGCCTTATGCACGACACTTGTTTCCAATTTATAATTGAGGGTTTTGTTTTGCGGTTTTACTTTTACTGAGACCCAGCGAGACAGTCAAGCTCGTGCACATCTAGGCGAGGAGCAGCGCCAGCACGCAGCGAGACGCGCGACGGAACATTGCTTCACTCGCGCCCTGACCGGATGCTTCTGCTGGTCTCTCCGGGCTGCCGTGCTGTGCTGTGGCCGCAGTGAACTCTCGAGTGCTTTGCTAGATTACGTTTTTGTGTTCATCGCAGTGTACGAGTGGCTGATGATTAAGTTCAACTACTAACGGTAATTGAGGTTCACATGTAGTGTATCACGTTCCTGCATTTCGGGGAATGAGTTGCGTTGGTAGGTGCTTCCTGTGTTCAGACTCGCGCTTTACGGAGGCACACATTATTGCGAATCTGAAGCTAAAGTTTGCTTGCTTTCATTCGCTTAAGCCTTTTGAAGTTTATCTATTTGTTTATAGCAGCGGTCCTTAACCAATGGGGAATTTCCCATTGGTCGAGAATGGCAGAGTTGCCAGGTAGGGAATCTCGTGCATTTGTTTCCACCAACAAAAAAAATCGATAGAATTTCAAAACTTAATACATTACATCCAAATATTGACTTGCTTCACAAATCACAACCATTTGCAGACTGTTTTAATAACATAAACAACCGTAACGAGGTATTGTATGTCATATTTGAGTAAAAGTGACAACACTGCTTGGGTTAGGAATGTCACAGATAAGTTAAAGGAAGATGCCGTGGTGGGGAACGCTCCATTCCTCACCGATGCTGGGGTGGGGAATGGAGAGACAATTTCCATTTTTTCCATTTTTTCCCCTCCCATCTTCCTCATTTCAATCTTCCTCATTATTTCTAGATTTATTATGCTTTAAAATAAATAGAGATGACACTTAACTCACAACTGGAGAGAAGTGAATCTGCTTAATTATTTGAACGTGCATCAGAGTCAAACCACTTTTTGAACAGAATGTCAGAGATTATTTCATGTTCAATTAAACTATTTGCTTGGACGGTTTTAAAAAGCTCACCTCAGCTATTACATAAGCATTGAACTCAATTCACAGCTGGATTTTATTTGCACACTTTGTGCTGTGCAGTCAACAGTTTCATGTTCGACAATGAGCATCCGCACCGTTTGAAATCTGAATTAATTTGCACATAATAAATAATTTTAATTACCTTGTTGTTGAAGTGTGGTTCAGTTTGTGAATTTCAGTTCGTCGTATGAAATACCACTGCAACAGCTGATGCATTCATGCTTGCTAACATTCTAGATCAAACCAAGCACCCCTGTTTAACCCTTAAATAAACTTGATGAGTTCCTTAGATACATTGACTATTCTCACTACTTCGGCTAGTGCTGAAATGGGTACAGGCGTTTCCAATTCACTAGCTAAGATCTTCAAAGTATTTTTCATAATAAAAATACCCGCCTGACTTGAAGTATTCCCCGTTTCTGCCGTCACTGGACCACAAATCATAACTTACTGTAGTCTGTACATGCATTTCCCTGAATATTATACGAAATTTTCAGTCAAAATAAAATAATTACATGGATGCTTTGGGTAGAAAAATTATGGTGCGTAAGAAAATTCACAATGAGCAACAGCTTGCATATGTTTTGCCATGAAAAATTTCGAAACTCTGGACCCCCGAGCAAGCAGGACCGTTTTGTACCATGCAGTGGCATTCGTAGACGTTCATATTGCTGCGCGAGCGAGGCATAGTGAACACCTTCTGAACATTATTTTATCACTAGTTAAGGTATTTTAAAATTCAAATCGAAGTCTTTACTCCCATGACGGCCGGGCTTAAATTTCCTGCCAGATGTAAACAATTCATATTCAATTTCTAGATCCCCGGCATTTTTTTCAATATATATTAAAAATACGTTCACCAAATTCGTATTGAATTTAATTGCTTAAACAGTGACTAACTCAACAGTTGCATTATTTGTTACGGTGCATTTATCCATTTTTACTAAGTGTGAGAAAATTTTCCCATCTGCCAAAACCTGATTTCTCCTGCGTTTTGGGGTTCAGATGGGAAGCTGCACCTTGAGCTATGCCTCCCCTGAACGGCGTTTTCAAGAGCTGAGGCTCGAACTGATCTCAACGATAGTCAGGCAGAACCTAAAGTATTTGTCATCGAATTAGAGATAGATTATTTATATAATTTTGATGGCTTAACACTCATTTAGTTCGTCAACAACTAATTTAATAGTTATCGTTCTTTTGAAGTATGGGTGCTTTTATTATTAATAAATATCTCACCCCACGATCAACTTTACCCGTCATCATCGTTTTCGTTATTACAACCGACATCATTAGACAGTCACAGGTATCAAGGTGTCAGTGGCTTCAAAATAGGGACAAGACTGCTACTCAGCAGTAACGCCAAAAATGACGTCAGCGCCCAAATACAACGTTAAATAAAATAGGTGCAAGTTTGTATTGAGGGAACTATGTGAGGTTCGTAGTGCAGTTGAGGGCTAATGCTAATCGTTCATCTAATTTAGAAATTTGTAACGGATTCGCAATCCTCTTGAATATATCCCGAGAAAATTTAAATGTTTTTCTTTCAGTTCTCTTCAAGCTACAGACAAGGTCTATAGAGTAAAGTTACACAGCTTTCATATTTTTATAGAAGAAAAAACATTTTTTAACACTTAGAACAGTGACTTGATCATATTGTAAGTTACGTTAGTTGTATTTGCAAGCGTTGTTCTGCTTATTTCTTTGTGATATCTTAGTCTGATCTCTAGAATATAAAAGTACTTCGAAGAGCGTCGTTGATTTCACCAATGGCAGATAAAGAGTGCTTTAATCCAACGATAGCTAAGCGATGGAATTCAAAACCGAGTATGCATAAAGTATTTGTTACCCATAATTCGCCATAATCTAAGGTTTTATGCCTGTTTCCAGATGGCTGTGTGTCGCTGTGTTCTGCTACTGATGTGGACGGGTCAGATCCTCGGTGAAACTACCAATCTGACTGACGACCTCTTGAAGATGAAAACGATTGGCAGAGTGAATGAAAAAAATACGCGAGGACCATCGCAGCGCTTGAAACCAGAGCCTATAGTTCAATCCATGACTACTGATGAAAGCAGGAACCGAAATTTATCGTTACACGACGTCTCTCTGTCAGAAAATTTCCAGAAATTCCCCAATGAATCGTTTACAGGCTGGATACCATCTATTCCGAAACAAGATATCACGCAAATTGCTTCCATACCTAAAGCCCCCCAAGACAAGAGAAATTTCAACGTCTCTCGGAAACTTATTCCGAGGAGAAGAAAATTCATCAGAGTTCGAGTACCCAACAGCAAGAAAAACGTCAGTCATTATCAGCGAAAGCCTTTTAGAAAACCTAAATTATTTGCTATCCATTCACCTAGAACTTCTTATTCCCAAATGAGCAAATATAACCCCGTAAATAGAGATGAAAAACTGTTCAACCGAACAAATGACTCAGAAACGTTACAGATTTCAACAAACAGCGACGTATTACGGCGGTCTTTCATAAAAGAACTAAAATCGGTTCATGGAACCGTACAGCCAGTACACAATCTTTTCCTGCAAAAGAAAGTAGAAGAATACAATTCGGAATTAAGTAACTCTTATGATCCAAGAATAAATCTGCAAACAGCTCCTTTCAGAGCAAGGAATGTTAACTTCCAGCACTATAACGTTTCTAGCGGCAGCCCACTCGTCAGAGAAGGATCAAATTCCTACTCTAGTAAGATGGAACATGCATTTGAAGATTTTAATAATAACATAATGACCATGTACCCAATCGAACGAAAAGGCGAAACTTCCGAAGATATCCTTGTATTATCTGACAAACCGAATTTTGATAACCACACTGAAAGTAATACCCAAATAGTAGATCTACCACCAATCCAATCAGACAGCTACTCCCAAGCTTATGCAGAAGACGGTCAAAGTTTCTTGACAACGTGGCACGAAAAGTTTGGATCGTCTGCAGCGCACTCACCTCAAATCATGGATGCTGTACCTGAGACGTTTGCAAACGACAATGAGCAGCTTTCGTGGCTCGGTACCGCTGAAAATCAATTTTTATCACATGAAATGATTGGCGAAAGCCAAGAGAAACTTTCACCTGAACCTGAAGAAATACCGTTCAATATTCATGAACATTCTATTCCCTCATCGGTTTTTGTGACGACTCTTCCAAACAATTATGATGAGGCTCCTAATATAGTCTATCAATATAGCCAACCTCTAGAAATAACTTATGACGAAGACAAAAACAGTATGCCATCAAGTGTAGAAGACATGATTCATCATATGAAAAATGTCATCCATGGAAATCGGAAACACTCAATGGAAGAAATGAAAGATTCAAAAATAAGTGAAATGAGCGAGATGTTGGGAGCCGTTAATGACAGGCTTCATAAAGCCGTCGATGGTCTTTATTTTGATTCGAGAGCCTTCGAAGAAAATTCACCAGTCCGAAGTATTTTTTCAGAAGCAGGAGCTTATGGCAATGGCGACACTTATGACCACGTAGATGAACTAAACGAAAGAATAAAAAATAAAAAATCGTCGTTAGGCTGGAGGATCAAAAAAATTCCCAATCATACATCATACGATAGTAAGTTTGGTAAAAATCAGTATAGGAAACATCCAATTACCATGTCAGAGCAGAGTCAGGATTTAATTTATGACAATTTCCGAAACAATGTCTACTCCGCAAGTGAACAATTTGATGTTATGAAGGAGCACAATCAGGATACTAACTGGGGAACTATTTTTAGCACACATTTTCTGTCTCCTGATGCACCTAAGCGCAGTACTTACAGGACGTCTTTCAAGAAGTTGAACCACCCTTACGACACACCGGACCACTATCTCGAGGTGGATGAGCAGGCCAGCGTATCCCTAAGTCCTGCGTTACCTGCAATGCAAAACTCTTCTGATGTTGCCCTCAACGAATACATAAAAATTCCTAGATTTCATTCGAAGAAAAATGCCTCAAGCCTTCCTAAATTCAATGAATTCGATAGTAGTCCTTGGAGACCAGCTTATCCATTAATTGTAAATAAAATGAAGTCAGCAGTCAAGCCAACAAAGACAGCGAAGCATTCCACAGCTGACTTGACCACTTCGAACTTCAATTCCCCAATCCCCCTCGCCTTGTATGCTCCACAATTGAATGGAGAAGATACTATGAAAGCAAAGCTAAAATTAAAAAATAATCTAAAAGGAAAAAATCCAGCTCCACCAAATCATGGATTAAATAATATCGTTTCCAGTATGCCAACTAAATTGAACCAATTGTTAAAACCGTTTAACAAGAAAGTTACTGGAAAATCCTGGCCGACAAAGTTATATGACTATATATCTACTTCATTTTTCGGCAAAGATGATTCCAAAGTGAAACCGTACAATCCTCAAAGCTCGTCAGATGGCTATGACAAGACGAAAGAGAGCAAGCGTCAGAAGTGGCCTCGTATGGAAGTGTCCACCTCGTCGGACGCACCTGTGGTAGGTAGCAGAGAATACTTTACAGTCACTGCCGTGGCAGCTCTGGGTACCCTCACGTCTGTGATACTCTTCAGTCTTAACAATCCTTTCGGAGGGCGAGATGATTCGAATACAAAACAACACTCTGATCCCTTGGTAGAGCAGACTCTGAAATTTTTAGCGGATGCTGCGGCGGAGTACAAAAACTTTACAGCTGAAACTTCAGGAAAATCTGGTCCTGTACCGATGACAACCTCTGAATTTAAATACCCGGAACACCGAATACATGAAGAACATGTCAATGAGATATTGAGTGTTATTAACGCAAAGCACACGGTAAATATAAAGAACAATCTAGCTCTCTTCGTTTCAAATGCATATCGTCTTTTGAAGAAGTACCCTTCCGATACCGGAATAATTAAGCTGGTTAATAGCGCTCTTCAGTTTTACAAAAAGCTTAATACAGCTTGGAAAAACAACAAGTATCATGGAGGTAGCAATGAGGGATCCTACGAAAGTGAGGAATGGCAGCCACTGAGTGAAAAAGATTTTAGCAACATGATATATTTGATGCATGAAATGAATGAGATGCAGAAGCTTAAGCAAGAAAACGAATCGTTATCTAATGTGTTACACAGACAAAATGCCATGCACAACACTTTCAAATATTTGAACTTCAGTACTTCCAGTGGAGGAAACAGTTTACCAATTTTTGAAAATTCATCCATCGCGTCGGCTCCGTCCTTTTTTCTTACACCAGAAGCGTTCTCAAATTTACAAATGCCGTCATTTACTACTTCATTTAACAACGCTAAAAGTGCACAACAAATTTCAAGAAAAACACCAAAACTATTTTCAGATGAGCAGTTTGAACATGCAGCTGATGACAGGTTGAGACGAGAATATCGGTCAGAGAACGGAGATGAAGTTGTCGCCATCGGGCTGCCGATGTCACCGTCTAGCAAGACAGACTCGTTCAAACTCTCTGGTGCAAGCGAACAGAGAAGAAAAGTGATAATCAACAATGTTTTGCAACATTATGATAGAGTTTACTCTGAAAGTCCGCTGGCGACTACAAGTCGCATTATTCGACCGCAAAACGACAAGAAACCAAATCCTCCTGAAGGTGCTGCCCTGCGCGGCGTATTCATCAATAACAAACTTCACATACCAGCCGAACAACTTCTTCAGACCACTCAGTCTAGATAAGCATCTACCGTCCCCTTTCTACAAGGGCACGTCTTACCGGAAAAAACTGACGAGTTGACAGATTTAAAGAAGAAGAAAAAGTTATCACAACTATAAAGAAGGCATTATTTTAAGTTTAATTGTTTCGCACTTATTTATTCGTAATTTAGTAACCATCAACGGACAGTATAATATAGTTCTAGTGAAAATAGTATTGTTTGATATTTTCATGCGTAAATGAAGAACACTTCTTATAGATTTTTACTCACTGAAACCTTTATTTTGCATCAGTACTTTAGATCAAAACAAAATGCTCTGGTTCAACTAAAAACAGCTTTGCTATATCTAAACGGCGAAACTTTTGTGTTAGTGCAATTCTATTTTATTACAATAAGCCCATATAAGTGTAAAGTTCGTAAAGTGTTTTAGATAAATTTAGTTTGAACATGACAGCTAAAATAAGCAAACGGTAACAGTACCAAAATTTTTGAGTCTCACTCAATTTTTTAGAAAAACTGTCGCGTACGTCATAAAACTGTCGACCAAATACTTTTTGAGAGGCATTGAATTTTTGAGGCAATTTTTGAAGTTTGTCTTTAGCTTTCTTAGAAAATTATATCTTTACCTTGTCTTTGTTGTATTTCACTTTGTGACTGATGTTTTCTGGCGTGCTTTAATTAATTGATTGCTAATTTCACAAAAGAATAATATAATTGTGATGTGAAGAGGTCCGTATGACCTTTTTTAAACAAAAGAAATGGTGTCATTCGATAACTGCAAAAAACCTGCGAAGTGCTGCGGTATTTTACTTTCCGAGCAATGGAAGAGAGCAAGACTAGCCCTCCAGCGCCGTCGTGTTGCAGAACAGGCTAATTGCGACTCCAAAGTGGAGCTCCCATTCAATGTTTTCAAAAAAATCTCGATTGAGCTAGAAAAGAGCGCAAAAAAAGGATTGCTATTTAAAAAAATGCCCTTACATGTACATGAGTGGTAGTTTGGTAACTTTGTTATTTTTCCTTGTAAAATCTTTTCTGGAGCGTAAACTTTAATGTTAAGACGACATTTCTGAAGTTAAAAACAGACTTCTCGACGCTGGTAATATCTCATTAATTCAGGCCTGCGTAAGTATTCCTGTTCGGCTGTTTTGCTCTTTACTCGATAACGCATGTTTTGCACACAACTTACTCAAGTGAAGATATCATCTGTTCCTGACGAGTTGGTAGTTGGTTTTTAAGTGACACTTTTTTGAGTTGAAAATTATAGTGACAATGTTTTCTAGAGATGTGGATTAGCGTGGCAAAAATGTAAAGATGATTTTTAAATCTGAACGTACTCTAGATTTTCAAGTGCGCATGCCGTCTTTGTCATTGAGCAAAGAACAACCGCTATCGAGGAAGGTTTTTTCATTTTCAATTGTCAAGACCTTTATTTAATGGCCTAAATTGTTAATTTATTATTCACAATTGAAGGGGATAAAAAACGAGCCTAATTCAATAATGAACTAGTAAGGCAGTAAGATCTCGTACTACAATGATTACTATATATAAGCTCGTACAAAGTTTTTTGTACAATGAGAATCGAATGTTTTCATTTGCATCAATTGTAGGCATTAGTCCTTCCAAAAGCTCAAATAATTAGTCTTAAGCCTTGTTCACCTATTTCTTTCATTGATGCCTGAAACAGTGAAATCACACGTCTATCCAAATGCAAATACTACAATTAATTGTATATGCACCTGTTTCGTATTTAAATCAACATAAGATATTTTTGAAATGGTAATTTAGTCTGGAATAAAACCACTAAAGAACTTTTTTCCATCAATGAACAACGTCGTATGACACCCGAGGAGTTTAAACGATCGGCTTAAAATTCACTATTCACAGTATTTTATTTAACACGTATGGTTCTAAAAGAAATTGCTATGCTTTGTTCGAACATTTTTTGTTTGAAAACATTCAGTCAATCAACCTTGTCTGATGTGATTCCGATTGGTAATATAGCAGCAATACCTCTCATTGCTGAAGAATTACATTGAATTTGTTTTCACGAGATACCCAACACATCTGTGCAAGTTCACAAGCATAAAACCGAGTGAACGCATATACTGGTCAATCTGAATGCGATTTTTATTAAAATGTGCTCGTTCACAGATTTATAGAATAGCCATTTATTTTACTAGAGTAATTTTTTAATCCAGTGGATAATAAACTCATTACATCTTCCAGAATGACGAAACTTTCTAGAGACTTTCAAGAGAAAATCAGGAAACTCAGATAGGTTGAAAGAGAAGATCTAAGTGTAAAAGTTAGGGCGTAAAATGTCACTGATGTAGAGGTGACTTGTGGCAGGTCTCTGCGATGCGACCTCCTCGAGATCTGCGTCTCGAAGTCCGCCGCTCAGTCTCATCTCGTCTTTACTGTTTCCTGAACAACAGAACCAATGCATGCATTCCCTCATACGAATAAGGACATGATGAAGTCTCTAATTTCGTGTATCTAATATGTTACTAATATCATGTACGATATTTAAAGTTGTAAGAGCGGTGTATGAATTTTGAAAACAATATCGAGAGGCATAAAATCTCCAGCAAATCCCTAACTAGTGAGTTTTTTTTGTGCAGCATTGAACTGAGGCGAGAAAGCATTGTGCCTTATTTGAGGGTTCAGCTTTTAACCTACGGCGACATGATATACGTTGCGTTAGCTTAGTGACATGATAAAGGCAAAAACTAAATAACTAGCAGGCAGTGACTGTGTGATCGTTTTCAGCGGTCAAATTCAATAAATGAAGCTACCAGCGACGTACTCCAACGTGTGCAGTTCTTTATAAGAGCGTTATACGTTTTTACTCAGACTTTTATAAAACGAAGTGAAAAAATAGAATTTCAGAAATTTCCATGATGAGTTCAACATTTCAAAATTACAAAATTTTTTTACCTGGAATACATACATGTAGGAAAACATGAACGGTAGTAACACGTCGCAATGTTGGGTTAAAGAATATTTACATTTATTGACACAAATAAACTTGTTTCAACTTAACTCTGGACTTTGGGGTAAAAAATAGAGATGAACAATATGCATGACACTGTATGTTCTGGACACACTCTGCTACATGGAAACAGCTCAAAGAAAAGGTGGATCATCTCACATCGAAAAACGAAAAGCCAGGAAATAACTGACTATAATAATTATTACTGATTGCAATCACAGATACTGGAAAATTAGTCTCTTTCTGTCCAAAGAAATGCGACATATTCCTACATTTTCTCACAGTTTAATTTTTGCTCACGTTTTCCATAAAGATGATTTCTAAGCAAACATAAATAATTTCACAGGAGAGCATTTATTTACGATTATTTCTTACATGACCGTTAGGCTGTCAGGCGTATGGAAGGCTACGAAGTCTACATGCAGAAATAGCAAGTTGTAATCAAGTTTGAGTTAGAGTCATGAAGACAGGTGGTCAAAAGTTTATCATTCGGCTAAGAGATTAGAAGCAATTGGGAAAAGCTTCTGCATGCAAAGAAACGATCGTTCCCTCTAAGAATTTCATAGCTGGAATCAAAAATTTCCGTGCAATCATAAATTCTGAGTTAGAGTGCGAGAGAAGTGCGTTTAGATCCAATGGCAGCAAGCAGACAATAATCTGAGAGCACAGAAATTGATTTTGCATTCAAAAATTAAACAGAATGTTCCATCAAGAAGCAAGTGCAGGTATTGAAATATACTGCTATGTTCCGAGTAGGTTCGAACGCTCGCTTGATATGAACTGAGGAAAATAAAACTGAACCACGTTGCCCAAAGTTATCAATATCGAGCATAAAACGGAAACCAATTCTTCACCATCGTCTTTAGTCTAGTTATTTTGTTGAGCTCATAATTCAATTCTATTTCTTTACCATTGTGTTAAATCTTATTTTCGTAACAAAAACTGCTCATGCTATCTGCAATTTCAAAAGCATTGATAGTTTCTTCACGACAGGTATTTTTTGTAACAATCTATTATTATTTAGTAAAACAAACGAAGAATACAAAACCACAGAAAAAAATTCTGTCATCTGAAAAATTTCAAGAAAAATAAAAAGTCATTTCATCGTGGGGCTTTACTAACATTTTGACGAAAACATTGACGGAAACGAACAACGCAGACATAAAATATTACGGAATTAATTTTTCAATTGCATTGGCAAGCTGAAGCTCTCACTGAATGCACAAACGTTTTGACGGCAAGCTATCATCAAGCGCAATGCAAGTTTGCTAATATCAACCATGGCCAGGTAGCCATATCAGATACGCCCGGTCTGGAGAAGAAAAATGTCTGAATAAGTTCAGCAGTCGGGCAGTATTTTCGTCTGCAGTATTTCAAGTGCTTCCACGCACAGCTATTTCCAGAAAAAGAGCACAAGCGTCGCGCGGGCGAGTCCCATCGATGTCCGGTGTTTGGCTCGTGTTAAACGAAGGTCGTCCCGAGGGATCTCCTGAAAGCAGGAGTTGAGACGCTCATACTGTCGAGCAGGTGTTGGTGACTTCGCAGTGCCTCTACCACGAGCCTGTAACTTAAAAAAGAAACCTGAACAATTGTGATGAGTGAAAAAACTCGCTCTACATAAATTGTCAGTAGAAAGTGCACCGCTAAATATTTACCCTCTGAAATATAGAAAAATGAGTCATTTATTTTAGCAATGATATCTATTGGAGTTCTTGAAATGAATGAAAGTCTGTGGCTATCAAGAATTGGCAAAAGGTAACCTGTGTTCTTTGTTTTAGCAAACCACAAGAAGTTAGTCTCGTTAGTGATGGCAACGAGACAAGGTTATTAGCTCGGAAACGTAGTTAAGAGCGACAGCATCAGCGTTTACTCCATCAATGAGCATTTTCATTGATAATTTACTCCAATAAATGTAAAATTATACACAGAACTAGTGATTTTTTGGGTTAAAATTTCATAATTCTAAAAAGATGCGTATCGGTGTTTTCTAACGTTGGGGAACATGCTGCTCACATTTTCTCAAACAGGCTTAAACGCATTCCTAACAACAGAAGTCTTGCAAAAACTTTCAACTATAACTTGGAAAAACTTAAAAAAATAAGTTGAACGTAGGAGACTCTGCAAAATTTGAAATTTTATAAAAGTGATTCTAATGGAATTCATGGGCCCATTAAGTAGTTTAAATGTGGGTACGTTTAGCAGCAGACAAACATATGCTGGAGATTATCATTTTCTGACAGTGTGAGTGTTGCCAGTCGAATATTTTTGGGCATTTCCTATTCAATGAAAATTGCGAGCAATGGCACCATTAAAGTAACTGCATTTCTGGACTTATTTATTCAGCATTTTGTTCTTCGCCGAGGGTCCTCCCCAATAGCTCGCCTTGAATGACTCGTAATCAAGCTAAACCTCTTAGCGAAAACCTTAACAGATATCGAGTTTAAAATTTTCTATTCTGAATCTAAAAAAGATTTTTGTAGCATTTCTGTACGTCTCTAAACTGTCCCCATAGACAGCACGGTTATTTGACTTTAATACTCATTTTTATCTCAAATTGAAAGAATTAAAACCAGAAAAAGAGGTATATTTTACACCACCAAACATGTAAATGCAAAATGTACTGTAACGTGTAATGAATAGTGAGCTGTTGATTACTAGAATAATTTGAGCTCGGGTAACACAAAGGAAGCAACAATGCACTCAAGTAGCTGGAAACTCAAATATCTCGCAGCATGCACACATTCGTGGGATAAAGTCAACAGTTTTGTATGGTCCTCGCATGAATTCACGATGTTATTCCTTCAGGTTCCTGCATTCCTAAACTATTAACTATGGGAAAACATTGTAATCTGAAACTGTGTTTTTAGGCTCTGATGAGATACCGCACGAGAAACAGGTACTGAAGTTTTTGTTATCAACTTATTTGAGCATGTTGCAATTTTAGAATTTTTGTTCTGATAACCTTTGTATTGTAAAGAGTGTGAAGGCCATGAAGACTTCTACAGGAAAAAATAAAAACAGGAAATAAAGGAAAAACTGGTTTAAGTTTAATAAAAGAGATATTAAATGTGTTGCACGAACCGTGTGCTGCAAGCTTGAAGGAAATCATAAGCAAACTGCTCGTGCAAAATTTCGAATAAAATAGTTCCATGAGTGCTTCTTATAGTCCTAATTTGTTAATTATTTAAAAAACATCCCTTCATCAGATAAATTACCTGAAAATATTGCTTGTTGACCATCACTGGAAACACTATCCACCTCAACCTTGGAGTTGCAGTCAGAAGACAGAGGGTTAAATATGAGAGAATAATGCTTAAATGAAAATTTAGAAGTCGTATAAAATCATATTTGATTAGGCATCAAACATTGAATGTGATGAAAAAGAGATTTTTTAAACTAATTTTACGCGTTTTAACCGTCCTACTACACGTGCATGCACCGTCAACTGACAAATGCTGGTAATTCAACGACATTATCAGGCCCCATGCCGTGACTCTAAGCGAAGTAATGCATTGTCTCCATGATTG
Source organism: Morinoia aosen (assembly GCA_030386875.1). Taxonomy (NCBI): domain Eukaryota; kingdom Metazoa; phylum Arthropoda; class Malacostraca; order Amphipoda; family Talitridae; genus Morinoia; species Morinoia aosen. Next base: position 61,573,060 of record CM059562.1, read on the forward strand.
GTTCATCGATACGCTAGCCGAACTTCTCGGCATTGAAACTGAGGTAAACGCACATCTCACTCACACTTAATTTATGGAAAAAATTTTATTCAAGTTAACATGTTTTGTCAGACAGGAAATAATATCCCGAGTTTATAAAGCATCAAAAAAGGTATAATTACAAGTAGGAATTTCTTTTTTCACCCTCCCAACGGCGAGCTAAATAACTGTCTCGTAGCTATGAACTTGTTACGGTACGAGTGCAAACACGATAGTAAAAAGGGCTGTTCATTTTATTGTTCGTCTGATCTTCGATTTATTTCGAGTGATCAGCACGTAGAAAATATTTCAAAGTACATTTGCACACGTGCGATCTTTGCCGGTCAGCGAGGGGGGCGGCTGAGACTTTTGTATGTCAAACGGACCGCCCGCCACACAACGAGGGCTCCTACATCAGGGGCCGTTCGCAGTCACGCGCCAGACTTCGGAATTATTGGGCGGGCAACTCGAGCCGCTCTGTACTCCGCTAAGTACTATTCAAATGACCACACATGTTTCTCCTGATAATCATGGTTTTATAAATTTATATATCGGTGGATGGATTTAAGTCGTTTGTTAGCGAATTTAATTTTTAAATCGAGGTCTCATCTATTATAATTTTGACAGGTTTTTGTTTTACTGTGCAAATAACTTCAATGTTTGTAAATATTTATGCAAAGAATACGAGCATCCTCGATCTATTGAATTTCGACCTTACAAATAACTTTGTAATCTAAATGAAATGGAGACCCTTGTCATGATAAGCAATTCGAAATAAAACTAAATGTAACTGACATGATGTTTGTATGTGTATTCTAGCCTGAAAGTTTTTGACTAATACGATTTAAAGTTTAATGATAATTTGTAATTCATTAATGAATATCCCGAGGGAAAAGCCTTGTTAAACGCTTTAACTCTTCGCTAGCGCGAGCACATTCAGGCCCTCCACCACTCGAAATCTCTGTGAACAGAAAATTGCACGGCAAGCTATGAACCTTGGCTCCACTTCGCTTGAAGAGTTGGACCTTATCCACTCACGGTGTTAAGAAAATCACAGTCCACTATTGTTGCAACTTTGATTCAGATCATTTCAATCGAGCAACTGACAGCGGCATTGAAAACCAAATAATAAAGATTCAAGCTTGTGCACATGGATGGGTCCTTAGCGTCACTTCAAATATTGTTCACAATTGTTATTCGTATTTACCGCCTATTTTGTTACACTGCAGCTTGTCAATAAATAAATATACCGGAAAAAACGGTAGTGAAACTCACTACTTCATCTTTAATTGTGGCGATACATGTCAGACATCTATTTTGTTAATGTAAACAAAACTTAATATTCAGAAACTGTAAATAAATTCTGTCTATTTTTGGTAGCATGGTAAATCTTAGAAGTTACATTTTCGCTCTTTAGTTTAAATATTGAAGATACCATATTTTTTTAAGGTAATGCCTTTCTTTCCATGAAATTACACACTGAACAGGCGAACTAATTTGACCTCAAAATAGCTCAAAAGCACGACCAACCCCAATTGGCGGTTCCGAAATCAGCGTTTTAAGAGCGATCTGTGGCCATGATTGCTTTCCATAACTCTTCTGGGTAAGTACCACAGCTATGCTGCTCTATAATTGCATTTAGTTCGAATGGTAAATTCATATTATCTCTTTCCTTGTTTGAAAAGCGCTGATCAACGAGGTATAGCTTCAGTGATGGAAAACGGTCTCTTACGTTTTGACTGAGGTGAGTCAGCTATGAGACTTGTCCGGCGCATTCATTTTATGCATGAGACTACTATTCACATGAAAACTGTCCCAAGTTTATACGTTCTCATGATTGAAAAAATTTTGCATCTAGTTAAGTGAAAAGTCAATTTTAATGGTAGACTTTTCATCACTCCTCTGTAGTGCATGTTCACCAATTCTTTTTCACCACAGAAGCATCAACTTCAATAAAAACCGTTTTCTAATATTCAACAATTATTTCAAGTTCGCTGTAACACCAAATAATTATTGTAAATGCAAAATTACTACCGATTTCCTTTACTTGTTTCTATTTAAAGATTTCCCCCAAACATTTCTGCATGTTCCGGTCTCGTCTAATATTATGTCATTTTATTGAAAGCCCTTACTATTGAATCCAAAGGCAAGCTAAAACAATATTTTCTGATTTTTAAGTCCCATAAGTTTCTCCTTAAATCTAATTTAACCAATTTTCAAAAAAAGAAAAACGCTGTATATTCAAAGAAATACTGACAGCAAAAAATAAGTTCAATGTTCATTAGTTTAAGTATAAATTGCAAATCCGTCGTAACTAGGAATTCATATGTTTCAATTTCAATTTCAGCTTTAGAAGGCAATGCAAACAGTCAATGTTTACACTCAGTTCTTTCGTTTCTTCATAATCCCGCTACAACGAAACATGCTAATATTCTCGTTTTTCCCATTCCCTAATTATTAATTAGATTAAAACACTCGCTGAATTCAACCAATCCCTTCAGATGGGACGAGGGATCAGACGTTGGAATGAGCGTCAGTGGAATGGGAACTGCCATCATTGAGGAACAGGCAGGCCGAAGTGGCTACAGCGACTACGGCAGCCACGCTGAAGTCAGCTACGGAGGACATGGTGGCTATGGAGGCATGGCCAAGTACATCGACCCTTTCACCGTGCTAGCATTCGGAATCTTTTGTGCCTTCTTAGCTTACATTTATTTCTATTGTATTATAAAGAAAAACTGCATCCAGTTCGCTGCATGCACTGATACAGGATCAGGAAGAAGGCGGATGGGGACTAGCGATATTGACTCCCAGAAAGCCGAAAATGTCAGTGAATTATTCTCAATGATCGACGGAATGCTGACTGTCGCACAGGAAGCTTGGGAGGAGGAAGATTCTGGAAACTCTACGAATTTGATGTAGCAGAATTTCAGCCTTCCAGTGTAGGGAATAGGTCTTTCAAGTTCAAAAGAAACACAATCATCTCAATTATCAGAGCATTGGCTTACAGAAATTTATACTTAATCGTGCCAGACACTCATTCATACATGTATTTATATCAGGGAAAATCGGGCAAAATAGCCTAGACGAGTTCACTAAAAGTTTCCGATTTTCTCAGAAAAGCACGAATGCTCTTTTCAGCAGCAATTAAGACAAGGCATAATTTATGCAAAGCTTTCCACGCTGAAGGCAAAATATACTTCACGGCGAAGGCGTTTGCTGGGCGGGTTAAATTAGTAGTAGTACTTGAGTACATTGTGGTACTCGAAACAAACATGAAACTATTTCACGTAGTTTTGGATCTAAATGCGCATGTTTTTCCCACAATAGGTCTACAGTTTCTTGCAAAAGTTTCTGGATTAGTTGCTGAACTGAAAACGAATGAATTTGGCAAAGGTTTCAAATCAATATAATTTTTGTCAATCCATCTGATTGGCATAAATTCACACTAATTCTTCACAGCTTGCCAAACTTATTTAATTTTATATAAAAATGCGGAGTAATTTTTTATCAGATGATTAATGAGAGGAGTCAACTTTTATTCCCTATATATTCCACGGATTCATGGCATCACCGAGATTTTACTATTTGTGGAGACACGTAAATAACTCAAAAAATGATAATAATAACCTCAATGATTTTTTAACTTTTCTTACTCATCGAAATAACTTACGTTCATTGAACGCCATTCCCATTTTTGCTGTTTGAAAACTTGGTTAATACTGAGAAGGAAAATTTTATGAGCGAAACAGATCAGGTCGCAACCAATCTCAGCCCAGAGATTAATAATATTTTTTACTGAGAAAAAAACTTTTACATCATTTTTGTGCTTTTCGTACCAACTTTTAAATGAACAGGGTATGGAAAAGTCCTTGGACTGACCAATAACAAATGATAGATTATTTTTGCCAGAGAACAAAAATAGATTTCTGCGTATTAATAGGACTTCCATCACAGTATGACTTGTTATTATTCATCCCGTTCCTCTCTAGAGTAACAAGCTCGAGTCTGCCTCAAAAAGCTTTGTCTCATCGCGCCATATGTTTTTCTCTCCTGGGGTACCTTCAAGAATTCAGTTCTGGTGTTGGAGAAAGTACGAACGTCAATCTTGAGCAAAGCTTGGCCAAGAAAGGTGGGAAAGCTGATTATTTTACGTGAAAATTATAAAGCGATTAGAACACAACTGGCATGAAACGTTTAGCGAGTGAGAACATGCGCTCTCGTATTGAATACAAGGCTGATTATTTTTTTAATCCCCCACAGTCCACAAGAGCGCAAGAAAAAATTATATTTGTTGTACTGATTTGTCTTCACTTCCACACGTTATTGGACAGAAGTGCAGCGAAGACTTGAATATTTAGGCCGGAACGGTTTTCATCGGAACGGAGAATGGCGCTTTTGACTTCTGAATTCAGTTCATTAGGAGTTTGGAATGTCAGCAAGGCATTATCCAAGCCTTCATGTGTTTTCTCCGCAATGCAAGAGCAGAGTGTAACACTTTGCACCACAGGCAACTAAGTTCATATTCCGAATGAGGACATTACGGGAGCAGGCTGCTTCTCTGACGGTTGTAAAGAACAGGAAAGAGCTTAAAAAAGAGGAGAAGAGTTAAAAAGAAGAAAAAAGAGAGAAGAAGAGCTTATAAAGATTATAGGGAAATACTACTTCACGGTGAACTTGCGCTCCACGCCCTCCCCTTTAGATTAAGAGGCTGATAAGCCATAGAGGTTTCTAAAAGATCGTGATTATGAAGGTGTTCCGTTATTTCAATGAACACGTTCTGTCACTTAGGAAGTAGAATTGTGCCTTAACAATGAAGGGTATTAAAAGAAATGCCTCCTGTGACAATCGTTTCCGTAAGCGTGTCCAGAACTCCTGACCCAGCCATCGTTACTAATCTTGAAGGCTTGTGAGCTGTTCTCATTTCAGCAACTTGATTAGTGACTAGGTTAAGTCTTATTGGGCAATGTTTACAATGTTTTCCCCTGAGATCAATTTATCTCTCTGGATAAAGCCCGTTTTTTTTTCTGTCTGCCCTATACTTTTACGGTTTCAGTAATGATGGAAGTGCAAGAAATTTTGAGTGGACTACCCAAAAGACTATCTTTGGTAGTCCCATTTTCGCTAAGCCGACGACGCACAGTGCGATAAACAATAGATTTTAAGGCCTTCAGCGAATTTGCAATTTTTAACTTGCAAAACAGTTCAAAAGCAGCCCTTATTTCGTTCATTTTACTAAATTTATCGAATACTTGGGATTTATCGCCACTAGCATAGAAGATTATACACTGTTTAACATGCACGAACCTTCGTCTGAATAAAAATTTAATCATAAAGTTTTTTTCTATTCTAAATTATTCAAAGAGTTTCTCAGCTCTTTGGATAAGAGTGTTTTTCATACATGAACCAACAACTTGAAGACGACAAATTTTAATGATTCGAGAGCATGAGTGGATCCCTGTAAAAATCTGGCATTTGAAAGTATCAATCGAAGTCTTGGATCTTTTCCAGATAAGCACCACCAGTAATGCAACACATAAGTTCACCCACTTATATAACTTCCAAAATACTGCACCTATCGACTTCAAATTACTCTAAAACGAAAGATTAAAACATTCTTTCGTTTGAAAGTAATTTGAAATCGATACGAGCATTATTTCGAAAGTTAGAAGTGGGTGAACTTATGTGTTGCATTAGTGCCGAGCTTATCTGGAAAAGATCCAAAGTTTCTTTAGTTTACCGGTAACAATTCGATCATAAACTAAGTTTTATGATTTTCAATAGCCCATCGCCCTAGGTTACCGTAGGATCGTTCCAACTGTGGAACACCCCTCAGGGGGATACAACTATTGTATCTATGGGAATTACCACTCCTAGAAGGACTATGTGAGGGCCCGAGCTAAAGGTTCGGTAGGCTTCCTTTTTGTTGAAATAGAATAGGCTTTTGTTTTGTTACGGACCATCTTTTTTCGGTTCACTGCTGTCCTGTTTTTCATCACATACTACTGTCTTCTTCAACTTTTTCTTGTTTCATGAACTTCTTTCTTAGCATACTGTTTCTGTGCACCTTGTGCATAGATTCCGCGTTCCCTCAACTCCATACTAAACGGTGCCTTCCTCCTTCCTCTTTTGGAACATCTTTGTCGTGGTTAAGGGAGGCTAAAACTTTCTTATATAATAATAATAATAACTGTGGAATATTAATGTGTATCCCGCTCTTGAGCATGCCGAGACAAGGATTTTTAGAACAAAGCGCAAAATTTTACTTCCTAATGAATACATGTTTCCTCACATTGACCCCCGACCTACAAACAGTTGGACGATGAAGCAAAATTTTCCTCGTGACTTCTATTCTTTATTACGATTTGCTGACTACAGTTTCTCTCGAGTACGAGTTTCGTAAGGACAGATACCTGCCAGTAGTCACTTCAGGTTCTAAAATAACGGTTCTCTAGTTTTTTACACTGTTTATAATTTTCTTATGTTGTAAACGCCATGTTTTTCAAAACAGAAAGCACCCATCGTTCACTAGGATTGGGATTTATTCCTCACTTAGGATAAATATATAAATATATATCCACAGTTTTACGTTCGTTTCAGTAATTCTGCAGAAGACATAGAATTCCGTTGTTGATGGGACGAAAAACGCATTTACACTCATTTATACCCACTACGTTTCTAAAATATGTAGAATGTCAAGTTTTGGTTAAATTGAGTGACCACAGGAATAAATACATACTAATTTTTACAGCTTAATTCCCTGTCGTGTAAATTTCCTCATACAACTGAAAATTGCATTTCCATTGACACTAGGTCTCAGACCATTTTCAGAAGATGATGAAAAATTATAGTGACTGAGTTATCTATGGTACATTTGAAGATATTTTATCAAAAACGTTCATGATATAACATATACGTTTACGCGGGTGATTCGTTTTAGTCTCCGACTTTTCACTGGTGTCGAGGCATAAAATCCAACATTATATGCAATTTTGTCAGTGCTTCCTTGTTTTTCTAGGAAAAAAGGAATTTTTAGACAAGTAGCGTTCTTGAAAACCTCCGTAAAAACTTCCATAAAAACTGTGTTTGTAAGTTTGGATTAAAAATGTAATGCTGCCATGTAAACGAATATTAGCCGAACACTTCGACCGAATTTGATTAAAATGAAGTTCAACATTGAACTAAAGTTAAAGCCAATTTTAGAAAGCAATTTTGAAAATAGCAACATTATATGGATCTGCCTTCATATAGCTTAAATTAAGTAGTTTTGCAAATTGTGTTTCTGACAGCAGTCGGTCAGTAGCGCTATAAAAATGCTCTCCCTCGCCACCGGTGGCTCACATTACGGTCGAAGTGCTAAGGGATCCTTCAGCGCGTTTGGTCCAGTGATACAATTGTTTTTGAGGTTTGTGATAGCATTTACAAGTATAAGATGAACCGTGAGGCAAAATTCTGGCATGAGTACAGGTTACTGATAGGCTGCAGTTAAATTATAGATTACCATCATCTTTTATGCTTCAATAAATGCTAAGATTTACGTTTTAATTTGAGCATCAGACAACAGAAGTTCTGCCGTTGAAACGTGACTACACAAGTTACTGAGCACGATGTTTATCGTGATTTTTTGAGTGATTAACTCGTCACCAACTCTGATATTGAAGAAAAAATTTAAAATGCACGCATTAAGGGGAAAATATGAAATATTACAATCCTGTCCGGGCAAAGAGAAAGATCCTGGAGAACAAAATTACGAACAACTGCATATACTTAACTAATGGGATTTTTTCATTTATGCTATGCTTCGGAAAATGAGAAATCAGATGTGACAGAAGGAGAAACTTTCTGAGAGTACCACCTTGTACTAAATTCCTGAGTAAACTGAGGTTTTCTTACAGACCAGTTATTTTTTTAGCAGGTATCTCTACCATGAAGAGATGTCCGATCTGCTGATCCATATACACAGTCGACGCGAGGTGATGTTTCCGGGTAATTTTTGTGCATTCTTAGCTTTCACTCTTCTGCACATGCAGCGCTTCATGTCGCCAACAGCGAGACGGCGGAAAAGAAGTATCATCAGCCCAGAAAATGAGTTCGTAATAACGTTAATTAAGGCATGGAGATCTAATTCCGGCATCAAATTTTTGTACCGCCTTCAGAAAAAATCAGCAGACATGATGCATCAAATGAGTAATATTTTAGAATGTTGCATTATTAAATTAAATTCCATCATTTTTTGTGTTGAAATTTCGCTTAATAATTTATTTTAACGTTACTGCAATGAAACACCTCTCTATAAATCCAGTAATAGTTTGATAACAATTTTGCGTTAACGTACTGCTAGTATTGAAATAGGTGAGTGAAATCTAATAGTTTGAATTTTAGAAATGAGCCATGCTCATAATTAGGTTACAATAATATTTTCCATGCGCAATATATTCTTCCTACTGATGAATACTTTGGCAGATGGAATCATGATATAAATGTACCATAAAAAAATTATGTTGTGAATGTTAATTTTTTTGCCAATCTAAAAGTGGCTATTTGCTCTCCGATGTAGTTAATCATAGAGTCCTATCTTTCTGGCGGCATGATTGACTTTCCATGAGAACTGATGAAGGTTTCGAGAAAATTTATCCATTTCTTTCAAGATCATCAGTTATGAACCACATGAGAGTTGGAGATTAAGAAGTTATTCTACCATGCGTATGTTAACATAGTTTCGGTAAGGCAAATGGCGAAAATCAGAAGTACTGAGTTCCAAAATGGTAGCCAATTTCTTTTTCAGTACTTCGTACTGTACATTCATACTCCTTAACAAAGTTTTCCGTTGTCAACAGAAAGGAAGATAAAATTGGAAATGAAACAAACGAAAAGAAAATTTTCATTTTTTCTCATGGAGACTAAAAGAGGTACTAGTAAGTAAATTACAAGAATTATGAAGCAAAAACTCTGGTCAATATTTACTTAGTATTCTTGGATCTCTTCACCCTGATAGCAACAAACTTTGTCTATGATAAATAACAATTCAAATAAATAAATAAATTGAAAGCACATCTCAAATGAACTACTTAAATACTAGACTAGTTAATAAATAGTCGCTATCATATATTTATATAAATGCCATTTGATCATCAGGTAAACTGTCAGGAGTTGCGGTTACAAATCGTGTTATGTTGGTGGTCTAAGCCTCAGGTGGCGCTCGTCAGAGCAAAGATGAAGTACCCAACCATGGCAGCTACCATTTTGCTGCCGAGAAGAGTAAAGCCGGTGAGAGAGTCATAACCTCCTTGTCTGCTCGCAAAAATTTGATGATAGGCAGACTCTTCAGTCTTTGTCTCGGGTGAGATGCTGTTAGGGGACTCCTCCGTTTCTGTGCCCAAACGGTTCGCAATCTTGCCCCAGAGACATTGCTCCAACTTGGCAGTTGATTCAAAATCTTCGGACTTGCTCTGCATAGGAACTCCTAAAGGTAGGAGATGGGTGTTGCGAGCGAACGTCTCAAAGAGATACTGATAAAGTGGTTTATCGAAATCTGAAGGCAACTTTGGCACTTGATGAGCAATGCAGCTGACGGTGGTGAATATGGATGCTCTGCCCGATCTGGACTCGGAGCCGAAGCTGGCGAAGTAAGAATAGATGTTGGAGTTGCGACACTCTGGGGCAGACGAGAACAGGCAAATGCCCTGAACGCTCGGCAGCAAGTGGCCGCACACTGACAGCAACAGCAGTGTGGTACCTGGAAAAGTCATTATGCATAAGTTGAAAATATTCAATATATTTCACCCATCCACGTATTATGAAACAGCTGTTCTATTATACATGTAAGCTCCATAGGGAAAATGAGTCATTTCCCGAGCTCAAGTTATTTACAACATTCATCAATCAGTGTCCAATCCAAAGTTAAATTTACATGCAAGTACTGAAAAAGCATCAATCTTCGTTTTGAGCTGGCAAGGTATGGAATTGTTTCTTAGTTACTCCTCAACTATGGAACATAAGCGAGACATTTCAGAATGGTAAAAATGAGCTATTGCATTTGGTCGAGCTAATCAAACGGACACCCAGTGAAGGATGTTACGCAATTCACAAGTGTTTCATTTTGCATTGCAATGCGGGTCAACCAACAATAGAAACAATATGGTGCACGCGGAAATTCAAAGCGAAACTGAGGTCGAAAGAAAATTTTAACGAAACAATTTGCGTGTGTCGCAAATTCTGGCCTGAAATCATTTTGCATCAAGGATGACATTACTGCACAACGTCAGCGATGGCTCTTTCCCTGCTCTATTCAATTGATATGTTGAGCAGAAAGGCTCCGTAGGAAACGCATCAGAGGCAGCTACATACAATTGATATACGAAGCATAGAGATTCACAAACGGTGGATGTTTAGACCAGCCCAAAAGACCATTCGTTTAAACATTAAAAAAGTACACGCACATTGACCTGAATGAAGAAAGGCGTGCTGCTCTGCCTATCTTATTGTTCAAGATGGTAATTACCGGGTACATCTAGCTAGAACTGTCATCATTGGCATTACAGTCATTCAGAGTATGTCACACAGATTGATCAGCTAAGTTCCCAGAATGAATTCAATAAAAATTTTGCTGACTATACTCAGAACAAGTTAGACGTCAAGAAGATCGTCTGCACATTAGCCGCACTGCGAGATCAGTTGCGCAGGTGGCTTAAAATCGACCAGATATACGTTCGAATACTTGTAGACTAAATGCAGTGGCAAATTACAACCATTATTCGTGCTCGTGGGAGTACCATTCCATATAAGTAGAAGGTGACTAATTTTTTTGCCGAGGGAGCTTATTTCAGTGACGAATTTTGAAATGGTTCAAGAAGCTCACAATTTTACCGAGAGTTTTCAAGTTTCAGTTTTTCATTTAAAGTGTTAACAGAGTTCCAATGTGGTTAGCACCCTCATAGGCTCAAAACTCGAAACATCATGGGCTAAAATTTCTTCACCAAACTAATACCAAAGCCATATTCTGGCCCCTCAACAGGCCATTTACTCGAAGTCAATGAAACCTGAAAATCACAAGAATGGAAGAAGTTATAACGCTTTAATGAGTGAAACTTTCTCACAAAAAAAGCTAGTTGGACAATTTTATGATTATGCTTAGAATATTATTATTGTTTGCTCTCTTCTGATAGAATTCATAAGACTTATTCTTCTTTTCCAAAATTTCTCTGAATAGTCTTTTGCTCAGAAATGGAATTTTTTAGAATGGATGGAAAATTAAGAAGCTGAAAAGGGTATTGTCTGAGAAAGTTGATCCTGTGGAAACTAGTTGTGCGCGGAAAGGAAAAGTTGTCAATTCCTACTCACTCATTGCTACTGAATTCATTTCTGTTGTAGAGACCAGCTTCAAACTACGAATATTAAAACCAGTAACAACGGCGCCCTCGCTGCGACGACCTGAGAGGAACTTGACACGAGTTCCCGTTACAGATATGCAAATTTGCGGATTTGTAGATAAAGACCAGTATCCTAACTGGTTCAGCTCCCGTTTCTTCTCGTCGGAGCGCGTACTGGCTCATCGACCTGAACGGCTCCAATTAGATTTGAGGTGAAGAATATCCTCTGATAACGGTCGGTACGAGTGCACTTCTCATTTTGCTATTTAAACGAACGCAGTTCACGGCCGACGTCTCTTGAACAATCCACGGGTATTCTACAATTCACATTCGATAGAGGTAACTCAACAGGAATTAACTCTATTAATTTTAAAATCATCCGATGAATGCTTTCTTCTATCTCTTGTACATTTCTCCATTGTTGACGACGTAAAAAGATTAATCGGACCCCAGAAAATTTTTGTTCGGTTTTCTAACTCTCGTGAATCGGTACTGTAGTAATGTATCAATAATTAGGCATTTATTTATAGATGAAATAACAGCTATGCATTGACGAATGCTCCAGAAACGATGACAGTTTATGGTGCGAAACAAAGAAACGGAAGAAGAAGAGCGAGATACGTAGTTATTAGAGCTCATCTTCAGCAGCCAAGGCCGCCGTAGTCAACGTTTGGAAGTTAACGGCTTCATGACCTGAATTTGTAGCACGCTAAAGCCATCCAGCTAGCGTAAAAAGGTTTCCGTTATGACGACGCGATAGGAGTAAAAAGATTGCTGGAATTTTTATTTTATAACAGGTTTTTACGCCAGCCTAAGACTGCTGCGGTCAGAACAATATACCGCAATGCAGCCATTTGCCGCAGTCATCATTCTGTAACTGTAAATAAATCTGGGGATCTAACAGAGCATCAAGTCTGCTTTGTTTTCGCTGCTACAATACTGAGACGGTGCTAGATGGCTCTGACCTTTGGCGAGTCTAATTTTTAAGCGAGAAAATCGGAAAATATCTATCTGAGTTTTTTTCATTTTTAGAATCATTCTGCTTAGGAATAAAACACCAGCGACTGCTGATGCGAAAAAAATTTATGATTGGCTATTTTGATTAATAATTATTGTTTTACTATTATTGATTTATCTGTACTATATATATCGGAGTAACAAATTATTACCGCTCGAACAAGCAGTCATCATTTCTTATGTCATCCTGATTTGCTCCTATTGAATATTGTGCAGCTCATGAATGATTCGTGCTATATTTTTGGTGAGATAACTTTTGTGGGAAACTTATTCATGTTTGAAAACCAGCGGAGAATGATAGGTTGAATTATTCACATTCACAATTGTTCTATAAGGATCATACTGTAATGTTTATTCTGTAATGACTCTCACTATGGTCATACTGCAATTATGGAAGATATTCATAAAATGTCGAGTGAATAATGTAGTTCACCACAAATTAAGTAAAAATACCGCATAATGAGCTCATAAAACTTGTGTCATACGGAAGATCGCCAACAATTCCTTCATGACATTATTGAGAACAATACTTATACAAGAATTTGTACGAAGTTTATGCTAACTATCTAACTAAAACTCACGCTGAATTTTCGTTAACATGAACGTATCATTATGAATATCAGCTACAACTCTAGCGTGTCGATAAGCATCGATCATGGTGGGCATGGTGAGTATTTAAGCTATTCAAACTGTATTGAAGCTATTTCAAGGATAACACAAGCAGTTAGTACAATCTAGAGGAGAATTAATCTATTGAGTGCTCGCCGTTGCACAGTGGTTAAGGGATCGGCCTTGTATGTTGGAGACGAGGGTTCGTATCCCGGCGCTGGCGCGGCGATTTTCCCCGTTGGGGATAAGGGAAAGCTCAAGCACAATACCCCACTCAACCCAGGTGTCGGAAATGGGTACCGGCTTTACGGGGGAACCGTCATGGTGTCCTATATATAGTGTTTGTTATAAGACGTTTGAAAAACCAATGCTCAAGATCATATGTATCAGGCTTGATTGGAAATAAAGCATCCCAAAGATGCCGATGTTTGTTTGTTGTTTTGTTGAACTCCTTGACTGAGTTCCATTTTGCGCGCTATGCTCAAATTCTGGCCAAGGTGTTTCAGTTACGCTTTTAAGTTCATTGCATTGAGAGCATGAGCCACGATTCTCAATCAACGTACGCCTAAGCATAAAAAAGCATTACAACCACGAAAAGATGTCTTTCATGTTCGAATGAAAATGTTTATCGCCTTTCTTTTGTTATTATTTGCGAAGTCAATGACATAAGTATGTTGTTTGTACGAGAGGCATTTGAGCTATACAAAACGTATGAGCACCTACAGTTGAACAGCTTCATGTTAGAGGATGAAATGGTCAAATTACTCAATATTAACACTTAGAAAAGTGAGTAAGGATTTATATTGGTAGCATTGACCATTATAATTAGTTTTCCATTGTACGCATGGTGAGTTAAAAGGAAGCATGAATAATACCACATTTTAAGTCAGTCTATCGTACAAATTGCCGCCCACAAGTCGACCAAATCCACTGAAATGTAAGTAATTAAAACATAAGTGTTTAGTGCTGATCCAAAGAGCGCATCCCCACGTCCACTCAAGTATGAGGTGCAAGCGCTGGAGGCTGTAACGGGTCTATAGGAAGTGGGCCACCGCAGCCTGGAGCTGAGCCAATCTGCAGCTAGCGGCAGCACGCACCGTTACCCTCTCATGAGAGGAGTTTGCCCCACTGACCTCTTCTCTCCTGCTTGTTTCGGGGAGAAATTTAAGGGGGCTTTCTCCTCAGTCATTCCGGATACTACTTGAGTACTTCACGTCAGGATGTCGCTCACATTCGCTCTTTTCAAAAGATAAATGGCGGGAATGCCAAGGCTATTCCTTCGCTTTCTGGATCGAACAACAGGGTTACTTTCTTTCTCGACTATCATGATTGCGTGGGATGTTTCGAATGTAAACTAAACGGTGTTTCAAGGTGAAGGTTTTCGAATTCACTCATTTTATGGATAAATCTCGCAATGAACTGCGAATTCATTACTCTTCAGCTAACAGCATCAGTTTTGTTATTTCTATCGTGAATTCCAATTCTATCCAACCTACCTGAGCCAGAGAAATGCTAACCCATTAGCTCACTGCTACATTCCCTGATAATCAACATTAAAATGCTTGAAATTTAGTAGCCGGTAGAAGTAGAATACTTCCGGTATTGAGAGGTTATTGCAGCAGTATAGGTAGGTTATCGCAACTAAAACTTTTCAAACTTATATATTACTGGATTTCAATTTAATTCATTGAAACTTAAATTCTACGCTCATGGCTTACAGGTAAACAGTCTTGCAGCAGACTCAAGACACCCACAGTCTTTGATTACACCCATAAAAAGAGGATATATTTTCATATTTTTAGAAAGAGATAAAGATCATCAAACAGTTTATGGTTTATGTAGGTACTTCATCGTATCCCATGGGGACTGATAATAGAACAGTTCTGCGTAATAAGTGCACTCGCTTTCTCCCTTTACAAACGCTTGCTCTGGATGACAAGGTTGCGTAACATTACCGAAAGATCAGAAATCCAATTTAAGGCCGCTCTAAGTCAGTCTAATTATCAATCTACACACGCACGCTGCAAGAGTGTGAGCTTCTTTTACGGACATCCAGCGCGTCCCAACAGAGGCTTTGAGTGTCATCTTCGCGTTACCTCAGAGAGCAAAAGTGTAAAAGTTTAACTATAACCCAACGGTCTCCACATTTTATAGAAGTACTCAGGAATCCGTTCAAGAGAGTTTCGTTAATTGAGGCATCGATCAAACGAGTTCAACAGATATGCAAGACGAAATCATAAAAGTTTAACTCATCAAACACTTGTTAATTGTTTTTTTTATGTATAAAAGCTCCATCTCCCGACTAAATCTGACTTTACATCTACAAATCCTCCTTGTGCGTCTAGCAACGTTCAAAGTTTTCAATCAGGAAGAACGAGCATTGTGTGTGCATACCCTACCTACACAAATAAAAAATAATGCATTCTCCGTATTTTTAATTCATATTTTTATAATCAAATGAACTATAACCCCATTAAATCCCATTCATATTTTTGGCTCGAAAAATCTAATTGCTGCTTGTTTCGGTCTACAGACAAATGAGAAGCACGGAAACCGTTCTGTACAGAAATTTACACTCAATGAAAATAAAACACTGGCCTAGTCTGAAAATAAATGCAACACAATTTATAGAAAAATCTGTCACTCACTCAAGGCTCTCATTCTGGCGGGTTTACGAGGTCGTCCGGTAAGTGAAGATGTCCAGTCAATCTGCAATGCAAACAAAGGAGCTGTGAGCATAAGCGCTTTAACGTGAGGTGAGACGCATAAAAAGACCGAAATGGTTTAGAAGTTTTCTCTACATGGCTTAGTTTCAACTATTGTATGCTATCACCATTCGAAACCAGTTACTATCAATGTATGTGTTGAATTATATTGAACTATACTGGAATGTTTTTCTCACTCTGAGCGAGAGCCCGTTCACCTTAAATAAAAAATGAGTCACATTTCCTTTAACTAAATTTTAGTGGAGCATGTCAAACTTTGTGTGCCTTTTATGATTGAACTACGGAAATCAGCAATAAGAATTGTAATGGAATTTTCTCATGTTCTAAGTCGTCATTTTTCAACTAGAATCCTAAAAATAGTCTATTTAGTCAGCTTTCCAAAGTTTCGCGGCAAAAGAAAAATTTATATCGATAAAATGCCATCTACCATTGGCTCCTTTTTCAATTTTATCAGGTTGTGAAAACTGCACAACCGAATGGTGTTTGTTCTGTATTCCAAATTTTGTTGTTTCCGTATTGGGCTTTACCTGCGTTGACAGCCGAGAAATTAGCCATTTCATCTGTTGAAAGCCTTTGTCGTTACTTCTTCACCCGTGAAGCACAAGCTTTGCTTGAAACAATACACATCAACGGACGAGCTCCTCGGGCGCTTCAGGACGAGGTAGAATTACTTCAAGAATGATTACAACCTAAACATAAGTTCTTTGAAAAGGTGTTTATTCATCACCAATAATTGATACTTGGATAATGAGTATTGTTAAATATTTTGTAAATTTAATCGTTTTTAGGCGATCTTTTTATAAACTTCTGTAGAAATATCAAGCCTCATAAATTTTAGTGGGTAACATATTTAACATGAGTTTTCGTAGCTCTCCAGGAACGAATTATTTCAACTTTACGTATCTTATTTGATACTTCATCGGTCATGTAAATAAATGAATAGTACTTCCTAATTGTTGAACTAAATCGAGAGTGCGCAAAGGAACATTAATTCTTGCTGAGAGAGAAAAGTAACCGGTACGCACTTTGGATTTTTATCTTTTTACCAAATTTTTAGACGTTTGATGTGATACTCCTAACTTATTTTTCTGGGGAATTCCCCAAAATTTTGGTACTCTATGCTAGTCTAGATCGCAGATAAAATGCTAAATGTGCAGTATTTTATGATGTTTCCCTGCAGTTATTGAAATGAGCTTAATTTTCGTTCCACTGATGATACCTGTGATTTAAGTTATTCCTGTTTTACTATCACTTGAGAAATGAGTCTATCCTTTAGTTTAACCATATCTTTCCCTCAAAGGGCACACTGTTATAAGCACTTGACCGCAGTGTTATGCATAGACAGCCGTTTCTTTACCGCCAAAAGAGTTTTCTACCGCCAAGACACAAAAAGTTTATAAAATGATTCGCTTCCTTGAAGAGACACCGGTTGCCACTGTGAGAGCACGTTAGGGAAGTACTAGTACACGCAAAAGATGTAGTTAGAACTCACTCTGTGATTGGGAGTATTGCAGGGGAGACGAGCTGGAGCGCTGTTAGTGCCACCAGCAGCAGGAGCAGAATGAGCTGTCGGAGCCGCGCTCCAGCAATGAACGGTTCCAGCCGGGGGCGGGCTGCGGACCGATAGCTCCAGACACCAACCAACCGCTCTAAAAAGCTTGCTTTCTGGTCATGGTGAGACTGTATTCCGAAATCCGGGATGGACTGAAGTCATGACACAATTAGACTAGTTGGTAGGTTCTTAGAGCTGTACCTCACAATACAGTAATTGACATTGCTAGCGTTTTTTGATGTTGTCGGGTGTTTGAAGTTGGATGAAGGAATGGTGCGTGTTAAAAAAATTTATTGTAGAATCTTACATTTTTTTGTGCTGATCATGGGTTTGTCATCCGTCTACAGTAATACAATTCCAGAATTTGGTAATCAAAGAATTGGAGAAAATTATTACAGCCACTAAGCGTAACTTTTAGAATGAAAGCTTGAACATGTTTGTAAATTGTGATTTCATACAAGAACGAGTTGTAAGATAACAAAAATAATGTAATACTTCATGCAGAAAATTTCTCGTTCGAAGAATATATTCATTCTAGTAAATATTATAAAAAGACATAACAAGTTGAAAATTTTTTAACCCAACCTCATTTATTAACCTCCTCCGGCTCAAAAATTGAATCCATTTAAAAAAAAATAAAATTTTTTCATCTCTGTGGTGCTATTTCAATTTAGCATTGAATTAGAAAATATTTAACAAATAGAAACATTCAATTCCTCACTTATAATTTGTGTTGAAAACTGTCTTGTTTAATGACCTCCAATTACTATTAACGAAATTTTACAAGACATTTACAAAAATCTCCCGTTTCCACCCACCTTACAAATTATATTTTTTTTAATATGTTCCCACCATAATTGTTACCTGGTAGCATTTGTAACTGAATTTCTTGACTTCCCATGTTTTGATTATTATATAGTTAACTCTAAATAAAGAATTTATCCAACCCAACCTTTCTTGTCTAAGCTAACTTGACACCCTACCTTTATTTAACCTAAGCTAAACTAGCATAACCGACTAGCATATATCAGAAAATATCTGAAATTGAACTAAAACAGCTGGAAGAAAGTAGACTAGCACCGAAACAATGCTAGCATTCTTCTCAACTTATGAAGTAACTTCATGGTGATGTTCCTCCAATAAAAAGTTGTAACCGAGATGCTAAGGCGCGTCCCACTCGCGGCAGGTTGTCACCTCGCCGCTATGACGCGGTGCGGCGAGCAGCAGAGGGCGACGCTCCGTTACAACAACCTCAGCAACTGTTGCCACCGGACTTGTCTTGTTTATGATGCCTTCACATATGTTCTCTTTCAAGGGGCGGATCCAGGGACAAAGAGCCTACACGACTGGGCTGAGCCAGTTTAAATTGTGACCATTTCTATTCAATTTTAAACATGGTAAATTCATAGAATGAGGCTAAAGACAGAGGATGACCTAATGCAATCTGTTATAATTAGTGTTGAGGGTTGAGGCAAAGTATGGGGCTGAACGAAACAGTTGCTCATCTATTTCAATAATCAAATGAAATAAGATTTTCAAGAAATTATTAGCATTTATATTAGCACCGAAAGCAGGATAAAGCGTGTTCTATTTACATACTTATTCTAATTTCCGAAATATACCATGTCCTAGAACTGAATGATGTTCAAAGGAAAAAATATTGATAAAAGAACTTGAGGCCTCTGGCTGAGAAAGATCAGCTCTAAAAAGTTTTCATTAATTAATTACGATAAGGTTAGGTTAAACCAAGTCAGGTCAGGTAAGACCGCATGCAAAAATTAATGACTAAATTGAATCAAGGCACTATGTGCTGAAACCAAACCCTAACCTGCCAAAAAGCCAAGTTCAAGCACTTAGAAGCCATGTAATGAATCTAGTCGTAATTTTTCTAACTGAACTGACCTAACAAAACTTGCCATTGCCTAGCTAAACCAAACCAAACATAACCCAAATCGAATGATTGGTACGTTTTAAAAGGGACACTTGTCAATAAGAGGCCACAAGTTTCTATCTAGGAATTATATTTTTCTTACCCTATAACATTCTATCCCGTTAAGTTATCGTCTTAATATCTATAAAGAGTGTTGAAATCGCTCTTAAAAAGAACATCCAGTCAATGGTTGCAAATCAAGTGGATGCATTTTCAGCATTCGGTTGAAACTCATCAATGCCTTCAAAAAAGCCTTAAAAATTTGAGGACCCTCTAACGCTGCAGTATACGGAGAAGAGCCTTAAAAGTAGACTTCGATAAACCTGAGTGAGACGGTACCACACAACTGCCTGGTTGTCAGCCAAGCAGTCGTGTGGTCCGTGTGCGCCAGCCTTGACCGTGACTGAGGACGAGCGTAGCATGACCATCACGTTCTGTGCTTCGCTCTACTGATGTTGCGCTCACATTGTGTTCGAGACGTTCCGACGGACTGACTGGAAATCTCACTCGTCTGTGATGCTTGTAGTGTCTTTTCCGTTTCCCTATGAATCGAAGGTATATTTAATACTCGACATATCAGTAGAGTGCGGATAAGATTTTAGAACTATTTTCATGATGGCTATCACATAGTTGAATGAGAAAAAAATTTGAGCATTATTTTCATGATTTGTTCGACCACTTTCGATTAAAATACGCCGTCCAAAAGTTTCAACAATGAAATGAAACATTTAGTACTGTGTAAAATAACCACCATTTAATCATCACATGCTGGTCGATAGGTTATTGCACCATACTTTACCCTTAGTACCACGACATGTGAAGGTGAAGAAGGTTTCGAACTTATGCGTGGTTTACAGTGAACCGATGGGTAAATCGAAGTGTTTAAATGTTGCATTTACATGCTAAGAATGTGCGTTAAAAGTAAAATTTAAGATAAGGAAGCTCATGCAGCATGGCTCATTCTCTGGGTTGACGTTCACTTGGGGAATCACAGTTCTGCATTTAAACTTACTGCAAATTAACATCAGCCTCAGCACAGCTGTGAGCATGCTGCAGTTTACCGTCAAAAAAAAACAGTTCGACCGCAGTCTTTGCTGTAACCTGTTTCTTTTCTAGCGGTCCTCGTGGGTCTGCTTCATTTGTGCACAGTAAATCCAGTGCTTTTGAAACAGGTATTGTTTTTGAAGGCAGTTACAATTTTCCTATGATATAATATCTTGAACTGCCTTCCCACTCCCTGAATGTGAGTTCAAGTTAATCAAGCGCCAAATTAATCAAGTACTAGTCATAACGAAATTTGTTTTGTCTCAACCATCAGCATTGTGAAACACGAACAAAAAGTGACATACAATTCTAATTTCACAAGATCAAAATAATTTCACATTTCTGATAGGTGTGAGCATAATCGGTTCCTCAATTTCATTTTTGTACGAGGTAAGCTTTGTGAGTTTAAGGGGCAAACGGTGAATGTTAACGGAATCAAGTTTTTGCAATGATCATGTACGGTGATAAGTACCAGGACAACGCATGGTGATGAATCATTCTCTTAGACGCACGATGCGTCAAGTTTTTCGTTAGAAATATCAACTCTGTTTCGTGCAATCAATCGAAATGTTTTCGAAAAGAAAAAGTATGCATTTGTTCTGCAAATAATCAGTACGAACCGACAATAATTACTTCTATACAGCTCGATTGTCCTGTAGAATAGAAAATTAGATAATTATAACAAATCATAGCTTGGTGGTTCTCAGGGCATGAATGAGAATGTGGCTTCATTGGTCGGTATCAGGCTGATTTGGACTCAATTTCTCTACTGGTAGGTAAAATAGCTCGTTTGTTAGCAGGAAATTTGTTTTTGTAGCTGTAGTTTTCCTACAACAACTTTATGTGGAATAATCAGGTTGTATATCATCTCGCCTTTGCAGAAAACTTGCTGCAGCCCTTTCGTAGAGCACACAGGTTTCTTAAAAAAAATTGTCAGCACTTTATTTGCTTCAGTATTCTGTATAATAAAATTGTTTTATTGAAACTCCTTTTTACTCTGGTCGCAGTACAAAACTAGTCATCCTGTGAATATTTTCTTTCATATCTAATTTCATTACGGATGTGCTCACCAAATGATACCAAATTTGAATAAAGTACCATTAAAATGGATTTCATTAACATGGCCGTAATTAAAAAAATCTGCTTACTTAAGAGTTACCTTACCCGTTCAGGTGTGGAACAATAAGTCTCGTCTAACCACCTGCCAAGAGTTTACTTGTATGTTACGTACTTACATTCTAAAAGTATGGCTTAGTGCCAGAAAAAAGATAAATTTTGTAGACTCTTTCATAGAGATATTTCAGCAAAATTCGATGTAATGAAGTTTGCCGGAAAGTTCAACTGCTGCGAACGTCAACAAATCGATTTCCTCGAGCTCGTAGTGATATTGTCTCACAGAACATCAAATTATTCGCCACTCAGCCCGATGACGACGATAATTTTGTTCGGGCGATTGGCTTCTTGCAAACGAACACTACAACATTAAAATACTTTTAGGAGATCATAATGTTATCTATACTCTAGAGGATGACGCTTACATATATTTTCAATATATCTTGTATTTTAAATGTTTCTTGCCTGTGCCTTGTTTGTGAAGTATCTATGACATATACGTGATTGTAATGAAGTTACAAGCAGTAAAATTATTTTTTCGCCGTTCGTATTAATTAATAAGAGAGCAAAGTGGAACTGACTACTAATTAGGAAACAGATTGTAACGCATACAAACAGTATATTTTAATGGTCATTTTGCTCTTTAGTAGTTGGGGCTTGTTTAAGAACAACCTATGTTATGCACTAAAAATAGTTCGTGTGATAAAGCGATTAGGTAGGGCTTGCGAAGTGTCAAGTGATATTTTCTGCGGTTTTCCACCACGCCTCTCGTAACGGCTTGTGCAGCGATCGTATTCTGCGCGCTTCTTCCTCCGTCAAGTTACGCAGCCTGCGGTCAGTGGCGTGCTGGAAACTGTGTCTGGCCGAGTTTGTTGTTGCACGAATGCATGCTTGGCTGGGGATGAAAAGCTTTATTCTTAAGTAGGAAGTCGTTTTAGAAAATAATAAACGAATGGATTTGTTAACAAATCTTCCATGAGTGCAACGCGAAAGCGTTGTACAGTTGAATCAAACAAGACGCAAGTCTCCAGACACATGTAAGATAGTACATACACTGGTCTCGGCACCGCACCGAGTTGAGCGAGATGAGGAGTTGCTCCGTACTGCAACGGAGTGCAGCTGTCATCCGCGCTGTAATGGCGTCCGGTCACCGCTACATGCTAAAACGGAAGTCTGCGACTGCTGCTTGCAAACAAACGTAAATCTCGGACGTTAGCGGGCATTTAAATAGACGCGGAATTCAGCCAATAGGATCGTAAGCTCACAATTTAGCTCCGTACCATTTAAATTTTTCTATTAATAGATTTATCGCGTAGTTTAAACGAATATTAAACTATGAAAAAGCCAAAAAACTTGAAAAAATATCTCTGAAATTTAAAAAGTTTTTGCTAAATGTCATAAGTGAAGAATGGAAACATTTCAAAGAAGCGCTTTTCAAGTTTTAGGATCATCCAAGCTTCCGAACCGAAAAAAATGACTGAACTAATTTAATCGATTCATTTTCCATGAATGTGTTGGAATACTTCCGATTTAAATTAATGTTGTTCATTGTCAAAATTAAATGTAGATAGAGTTGTGTTCGTGCCCTGGTGTCATATTTTGATAAACAGTCATATCGTATTCAGGATCCTGTAGCTTCTAGAGAAGTTCAGGAGGGACCTGGACTGGCACCCGGTAGGTGCTTTTGAGACTCATTAAGAATACCATAAACTTGCGTCGCTTCACAGTTGAGGGTTTTCTCTAACGTTGACTGGGTTTGTGAGGTGCTGACTTCAGATTCCGCTGACACGGTATCTGGCACAAGGCGTGTCGAGGCGTCCCTTATGTAAATTTCTTGTTCACTCTCTATCTCAACCACTACGTCAGTTCCTTTCATGTTTTAGCTTTTATTCAAATTTTATGGACGCTTGGGAGTGCTTGATGAAATTTCTTCATTTCACATAAAGTGCCTTCTCATGCCTTCTTGTAGAATTATCAAACTGTTAAATCAGGCTTTCAGTTTGAAACATCAACTGATTGACGAGTTCAACCTGATTCAAGATTCGCCATACCCTGATGTGGTTCCCTTCCACTAAAACCTTCAAACCTTAAACCTCAAATCTATAAACTTCTACTTTAACTTTATACTTCAAACCTTGAACTTAACGTTCTCTGGAGCACTATCTTACCTATCTACCTCTAAAGTTCTACTTTTCGTCCTTGTACTGAACGTTTTTACACCAAGTTGTACAATAAGCTCAGGTGTGTATTGTTAATTAACTTAATTTTCTGAGTTAGAAATAAATAAGTGGATGTTATTAAATTTCGGTGAAATCTTTCAATTCGAAACTGTGTGGTCTCTTCCGCAGTATCCTCAAATCATCTTTATGCAGTTTGTCTCCTGTGGTTTCTATTTTCGGAACTAATGCGGCATTTTTGCTCGGCGATGGTATTTAACTAAGTTATTTACCTTAATTTGACCTCAATTTGCCTTTTATTTTATTATATTCGTTCGTATGCTCTCTTAAGGTATTAGCTGTGATTTTCTAAAATTCTATCGTTCCTTTTTAGCTGACATTGACTTGTGAGATTGGACTTATTGTGAGCCAGATTTTTGGTCTGGCTGGGGACGCCGAGATCCTGAATTTCTCGTGAACTTATTGCCGGACGCTGTCGACTGGCAACGTTCGACCAATCGTACCTCCTCACCTCAAGCCCTAACTGCGAAAGCAAAGCTTTTACCATTCTGGCAAGATTTTTACTGCTGAAATACCCGATCTCTAATAAACGTAAATCCGTAAAGTTCGCCGTCGCGACACGTCGAAATTGAGTTAAGTTCGCCGAAGCGGTACATTAATTTAAGCTTAATGTAAGTTCTGTACGAGCTCTTCTGACGCTGTTAATACGGTTTTACCTTTTTATCTGGCCGTGCATTAACTGGCGGTCATCACTAATAAATATTCGTCATCTTTATTGTTCGGTCATGAGATCTATATCGACTCGTCTAACCCAGTTATGTAGAGCTTGACAATAAACTAGAAAAGCAGTTTCGACTTGATTTTTGTATTTTCCTTCTCCTTCAATGCTTAAGTGAGGAATTCTGAAACAGTCCCACAAATGATACATCACTAAAATCAGTACCTTACATTTTAACAATAGGTATCCTTTTGAATCACTTCTGACAGTTCAAATAGAACTGTAACTTCTAGATCATTCCAAGTATTTGAGACATTCGTTAGAAACAGTTGGTGTGTATTTAGCTCAGGTAATAAGCTCGTTAGAACATTCACCATTTAACATGGTGAAGAAATTCATGCAGTGTTACAAGCCCTTTTATTTTCATTTGAGAAGCTATCATTAGTTTTCTCGTTTTTAAGCTGGGCATCTACCTCATTCGTCTCTCCTACTGATAATGGAGGCATGCTATGGCTGGTGAAACTCGCCACCCTCGTCTGTGAACCAACGGTAGTCAGAGCTTTTGTGTGCGTCACCATGGCTGTGTGGTGTCGGTCACCACCATGGCTGTGTGCTGTCGGTCACCACCACGACTGTGTGGTGTCGATCACCACCACAGCTGTGTGGTGTCGGTCACCACCACGGCTGTGTGGTGTCGTTCACCAACACGGCTGGAGCGTCTGCTCTGACGCCTCGATGTCCGAGGTTTTTATGAAATTAGTTAATAGAATATTAAATAATTCTCAATGGCTATTATATTCGGTGCATTAGTATTTTGTACTGGAAATAAAGAAATGAGTGCTTCATAGAATTTGTATTCCTCACATTAACAAGGCTTCAGTTGAATATAATTAGGAAAGAGGTTTAATATTGATTTGACGTTTAGGATTGAATTTACTCCTTACGCAGTTGTAGTCAATTTTTTCAGAATTTAAACATGCCTTGCTGAGAAATCAGAAACTTAAACTTGAATGTAATTTTAAGGACTGGGTGCGGCAGTTTACCGCCTAGACGTTTTTCGAAAATGAGAAATATGAAAAATAAAGGCTCTTATTATTCCAGAGTTTTTATAGTTTGTTCTTTAAAGCAATGATTAGCAATCGTTATCTATCCGTGTGTTTCAAAATAAAAGACCGCTCGTGTATTTAGAACTTGAAGCGACTTGAAAATAAGGGAATATTCAAAAACTCGTTAGGTAAAACAGCTCGTAGTTAATTGTTATGGTAAAGTTCACACTGTTTTAAGCAAATCAAAATGTAAAAATTAGTATAAATTTGCATGGTTACTGCAGCGGGTTGAACTGAAGCTCAATAATGAACTCAAATTGAACTCTATTTCAATATCCAACGCTGAAATAAATATGAAATAATTTCGAAAGCGCTTCCATTTTCTTCTGATGAAATTTGTGTAAAATATAGTTTGTGGACCAAAAGCGTCATCGAAAGCACGAAAGTGACCCCTGTATATTAAGTTACTGTTAATGAGTTAAAACAATTACTTATTGTACAAAATTTACATCCTAAACAGGCTATGAAACTATTTAGATGAACAGGACGGGCAGCAGATCATAGCAAGTATTCAGCATAAGCAGCCTTCACAAAAAATTGCATTTATTCATTTTTCTTTACAATTTTGTATTATCAAAGTTACTCGTTCGACATGTTTATTTACTGTAGTAAGCTGATACGTTACTTTTAGCTACACTGTTTACTTGAGCTAGAAGATTCCATTAGAAGTATGCTCTTCAAAAACATTTTGTCGTATTCACCGACACCGCAACACGAGTGGCCGACTAGCTTTTTGCCAACACCCTGATTAAAACCCATTCTTGAACTATTACGTCTAACCCATTCATTTTAATACTCTATTGTGATTTCATAGAAGCTGAGTTCATCACTTTCATACGTTGACCGCGCTGGGTGAAATGAAGTTCACTATTTAACTCAAATTTAAAAGTAAAAAGTTGTCAGCAATTATAAAAATACCAAACATTAACGTGATCCGTTAAATATCAATAGCTTTAAAAGATTCCTCAAATTATTTAAATGTTCCATCGATGGGTCCTATCGTAAGCAATGTGTTAAGCAATACCATCAAAGACAATTAACTGGATGCCTTGACAGAAAATATTGTTCATCTTTAATCAGAGGCCCTAAACTGCTCCTCCATTCATATGAAAAAGCAGTGCAGTTTTTTATTTTTATTTTGGTTCACCTAAGATGTGAGTCGGATCATCTGTAGGTAAGATAATTAGAATAACAGCTGTTTTTCCGTTCTCGCACTACAATCTCGGCCTTACTATACGAATTTTTGAGTAAAATTGTACCGAACTATAGGGTAATAGTCAACGACATCTGGAATACTCAGCGCAACCTAGGTCCCCTATCTGAAAACCAGATATTAACAAAATGTATGGAGTTCAGTGTGAAGCAGCGAAAATGATTACAGTACTCCGAAACCGACATCTATGAACGACATCTCCAAGTGAATGAACTCAATGTCCTTGGAAACAATTGTGAGGTCAATTTAGAGGGGCCTGAAAACAGCCTAACTGATTTAATGATGTTTGCCCACAATTTAAGGGCATTTGGACACAGGGTAATGCGCAAACAACAAATAGCACTTAGACACAAGTGCGAAAAAAATCAAGACAGCTCTGGATCTAAACATTTTCCAAGTTTAATTGTCAAAATATGGAACTAGCTACTGGAAATGTTGTGTCGGCTAGCACTGTAAAAACAATCGAAAATCGTCTTGACCATTCTTAGGTTGGAAATCCTCAATAATCTAGAGTACATGTGTTGGCTGAAATTCAAGGGAAACTTTAAGAAACCATTATATGAAGAAATTGTTCCGTATTACCAGTAAAGGAGGGTTATGTTTGTTTATACGATAGATCAATTTCATTAATAGTGTTTTTTTACAATAGTTGGGTAAACATAGCGAGAAAAAATGACCGTGCAACGGCTCTAATATAATACTAATAATGCTAAAAAAAACTGTCAAGTAATGAGACCACACTATTGTGTAACTGCCTCGTACTGAAATTTTGAGTTAAATTGAATGTATTGGTGCTTGTGCTAGGAAGTTGATGGCTATAAGTGGTAATCTTGAGTGTCTGCGTACGATTGCTGGCTGACGTACCGCTCACGACATGAGAAACAACCCGAGAATTTGCCAGTCGCCTCATTTGTGCTACCGCATTCTGTTATGTTCTGCTCTGCTATAAATTAAAAATATTCAGCTGGAATTTATTTGTAAATGTAAGCATTGTCCCTACAATGCTGCATTTTTCATCAGGTGGTGGTAAGCAAGATTTATCGAAATGAAAAATTCTAGTGCGCAACACTGTAGCTCTTGAGCACTGGGGCCTGTATTATATTTGTGATACAATACTACAGGAGACGCGTCTGACCGCCTGCTGTCTCCCTTTCCAAAGGTGAGCAGCCCAACTGAGCAAGAGTTGGTTATCCAAAGCCCCAAGCACAAAAATAGTTGTAGTAGTAGCAGTTCGTCCGCTTGGCACAAATTTGCATTACACATTGATACAATAGCTGATCATCGAGAGTACTTGTATGTTTAATCGAACGCTTGTTTTCAATCAAAAATTTATAAAAAATACACAGGAATTCGCTTACTAACATACGTAACGTATTTAATGGATAAATTAGCACGTAAAATGATAAAACCTTAGTTATTTTTCATTAGTTATTGTTCATTTCCTAGCGCATCACCCACTCAACGCAGGACAAAGTCGTCAATTGACCACCTTGTGTGTAGTTTTTTCCAATTTTGCTCTTGAACTCGTACGCGTTCAGTTGTTCGTTGCTTTAAAGGATTAAAAGCGAAACAGCTTAAGATTTGTAGGACTATACCCTATTTCATATAATGAAAACTGAAATAACAAAAAGTATAATATATTGCCCCGATCGCCAACTCATATATGCTATTAAGTCCTCCTACAGTGCTGAGTTAAGATCCTATTTTAATGTATTCTACATAGGAACACCTAAAAATTATCCAAACCAACCAATCTGCATCGCACGAAAGTTTGAAAAACGCTGTAAAGTTGACTGATATTTCACAGCAATATCATCACTTTTTAAGAAGTAAGAGGACTTCGAAATATAGTTCAGAATCATTCACGGTCACATAGCTGAAGTGCAACGCACCATTTGTAGGAGTCGCATCACCGGAAAGTATACTGTATGAGCGCTGTTTCAGGTGATTCTAAGATGCGAAATTTTTCATTTTCCATGATGACTGAGGAAAGTACACACAAACAGGGACCGACGAATCCGGTTAGACCATCGCGGTTGTGTTGGAAAGTGAGCGGCGCCGAGCCCGCGGAGAAACTTGGTCCAGGGGCACCTTGAGTTCCGGATCTTGCTGCCCGAAGTCGTGGCGGGCCCGACGCTCGTAGAGAGGAAATGGCTCCGTTAGCCAAATTATAAGGCATTCGCTATAGTCACTCTCATGTTATTAAGGTGCATGTTCTGCAATGTCGGATGATAACGAAAATTTGATGAATCATTTTGCTCGATATTGGTAAAAAATGTAATAGAATACGTTCCTCATTTCTGAGTGGTGTCACCTGATTTATAAGAAAGTTCATATATCAAGGGTCCATTACAGTTCTGTAAAATAAAAAATAGATTGCATTCTCCAATGAATTTCAAAGAATATGTAAAAGCCGCGTCAAATAACATAGAATTAATTTCATAGTTTTTTCGCACCTTCATTTCTTCGTTGGACCTCGAAAGTTAACGAGCCCACTCCTATAAGCTCGAACATTTTGAGATGTAGCCTCTTTTTTGAATCGAAAATGGGAAGGCGAGATAAAAGCTGACCAACATAATAAAAATATGCACTAGGAAATCCAAGTTGAATGGAATGAGCTAGTGATGCGAACATAATTTAGTCCTCGTAAATCATCCCTTTTATGCAAAGATGCGCGGTGAAAAAAAATGCAAACATTTGACCGGAAGCAATTCAATGTCCCCACGAAGAAGCGGTTGAAAGAGCTACTCGACACAACTATACACGCTGTTCATGTCTCTTTACAGACTGCATACTGCCATACAGGAAATGAAAGCACTCAATTATGGTAAGAGCACGCAAGCAAAAACGTCTGCCTCTTCTATCGCCAAACCGCAGGTAGTTTGTGGTACACCAAGTGTTTGAAAACTCTGGTTGAATGTCAAATTTTATATTTTCATGCTCCCGATGCCAGTCCTCAAAGTTGTTACAAACGGAGGTATATAAAAGACAAAGCAAGTAAAAGATATACTGGAAATTAAAAAAAAAACTTAGTCGGTTGTTCTAAAGCGAGGTCTGCAGAAGTAGAACAAACTTAATGTTAAGAACTGTAGCCAGCAAGAACACAATTGGATAAGTATTGTCACGCACGTACTAATTTGAACAACGGCTAATCGACTGCTGCAGGCTATGGAGTAAAATGCATAACATGTAGACTCGTAGTGGAGTTATTCGCTGCCATAATTTCACTCCTTTGGTTCAGTAAATGATAGCAGTGGTTTTTAACTCTCATCTTCGGGACTCATCCGTTGAAGGTGTTGATTAGTTCGTCGGCAGTTCCCACGCCTCGAAGTAAATTCAGGCTGAGATGTAGCACAACCGTTCTTTGCATCAGGGACCGTTACTCATCTCTCCGTCTGAGAAACGAGACGAACTCCCAGCTTAATAAAAGAGGGAGCGTCGATATTTGAAGTTACGCAATCCTGAAAATTATTTTACCTTCCCGATAGTGGAAAAATCTTTTCTGGAAGGTGATAATCTTTTATGGAAGGTGATAATGGTAATGTACGTGCAGTGATTAATTATTTGTAAAGTTTATGTACAGAAGCATTTTGTGTACTAGTATAAGCAAAAACTGTTGCTCATGATAGAGATTATACTTCAAAGTAACACATTCTGCATTAGTAATCAATAACGATCTTTCACACACTGCTATCCAAACGAATATTCATGAACTCAATTTTTTCGTCCAAAACATTATAGTTGCTAAGGTAACACCCACGCTGAATTCAGTCCTCACAAGCTTGAGGGCTTGACCATCTTCTTCTTTCTTAACTAGTAAATGATCGAAATGACCTAAAAGAATTCGGTGAGTAAAAAAAAAGAACTATCTTTATGAGATTCCAGCCAATTTGGTATTTATAGCCTTTCAGCGTACGTGTTTATAGTAGGGTGCGATGATATTTTATTTAAATTGGTTGAAAAACTTAGTGCCTTTCACACTATTAAGTGCAATCATGTTCAGGAGTCGGCCTGAAGTGAGAACAGCTTATGTTAACGACTTGTGCATCCTTTTCGTGAAGATGAAATAAATCGTTGTTGGCCAGAACGAATTAAGACGTTAAAAGCTATCATAAGCTTCGTGATGTTTATTATGAAGTGAGTTAATCAACGAGGTATGATATATTGAGGACTAGGTTTTCTGAACTGCTCTCTATTAAGGACTCTTTATTCTTCAACCGAAAATCTAAAGCAATTTTTTCTACAGACAACGCTCTTCAATCCGATCTAAGGATTGTTTATCGAGTGAATCTTTAGATTCTGTAGAGATGGGGATTGACCAACTTCAGCTGAAGGTAAAAAAGAGAATTTTAATTAGCGGGAACGAAATTTTTAGATTCACTCGCAAATAAATTTAACAGCTAGGTCCTTCATTTCGTCCACCAATTTCTCCAATGTTTGATAGTTTATTTAATCGATCAAGTAGTTTTTTCAGTGGGCGATGTAGTTGTATTCATCAAGACTATTAATCTTCTGTTGGTTTACTTTTTCCAACGTTGCTCATGAATATTCGTAGT